>CM048745.1:222362572-224772572 GCA_026315105.1 Locusta migratoria
TATGGATGTAAAAGTTGATGTAGATAATGGAAAAGAAAATTCTCAGAAATGTCACCGCATGATTATTGTCAATATTTATTTAAGATAGTAGATAATCGAATATTTCAATATAAATTAAGCATAAATATTAATATTTTCATAACTTGCATAAAAGTAAAGATGTGAAGTTTTATCATTTTGGGCGGTACGACTCCGCTTAATCCTGCAACCGAAAAATTTCTCCGATCCAACGAGACGGCGTTCCTCTGCGTAGAAAGCCAAGAGTCATTTCAGACTAGCGCGGAAAATTAACCTGATAGGATTCAATTAACTTCCAAATTCTGAAGGTATCAGGGGTAAAATATAGGGAGTGAAGAGTTATATTCAACCTATAGAAAAACCATACAGCGGTTATTAGAGTCGAAGGGCAAGAAAGGGACGCAGAGGTAGGGAAGGGAATAAAACAGGATTGTAGCCTTTCACCAATGTTGTTCAATCGGTACATTAGGCAGGCAGTGAAGGAATGGAAGAAGAAATTTGGAGAGGGCATTAAAGTCCAGGGAGAAGAAATAAAAACATTGCGGTTTGGTGATGACATAGTAATTCTGTCAGAGACCGCAAAAGACCTGGAAGAGCAATTGAATGCGATGGACAGGGTCTTGAAAGGAAGATATAAGATGAACATTAACAAGAGTAAAACGAAGGTAATGGAATGTAATGTCAGAAAATCAGGCGATGCTGAAGGAATCAGATTACGTAATGAGAGAATAAAAGTAGTAGCTGAATTTTGTTATTTGGGTACCAAGATAACTTCTGATGGTCGAAGTTAAGAAGATATAAAATGCAGAATGGCTCTGGGAAGAAAAGCGTTTCTAAAGAAGCGAAACTTGTTAACATTCAATATTAATTTAAATGTTAGTAAGTCCTTTATGAAAGCATTTGTCTTGAGTGTAGCATTGTATGGGAGTGAAACGTGGACGATAAGGAGATCAGATAAAAAGAGGATAGAAGCTTTTGAAATGTGATACTACAGACGAATGATGAAAATTAGATGGGTAAATCACTTAACTAATGAGGAGGTGCTTAGCCGAATCGGGAAGAAAAGGAGTTTCTGGCATATACTAAGAGAAGGGATAGATTGGTTGGACAGATTCTGAGACATCAAGAAATTGTCAACTTAGCATTAGAAGGAAGCGTGTGGGGTAAAAATCGTAGAGGGAGACCGAGGGACAAATACAGTAAGCAGATTCAAAAGGATGTAGGTTGCCGAACGTATTCTCAGATAAAGAGACTTGCACAGTACAGGGTAGCGTGGAGACCTGCACAACAACAACAACCTTTACCGAGGAGTCTAGCTGTATATTGCTCCCTCCTACGTATATCTTGCGAAGAGATCATGAGGATAAAATCAGATGTTTTTTCAAATGTTTGTATAGTTTATGGGACTTAACTACGAGGTCATCAGTCCCTAAACTTACAAACTACTTATGAACTAACTAATACTAAGGACGGCACAAATATCCATGCCCAAGGGGGGATTCGAACCCCCGATCGTAGTGGCCGTGCAGACCGTGACTGGAGCGCCTCAGTGCCCTCGGCCACCGCGGCCGGCTTATAAAATCAGAGAGATTAGAGCCCACGTGAGGCATACTGACAATGTTCAATGTTTCTTTCCACGAACAATACGTGATTGGAATAGGAGGGAGAACCGATAATGGTACTCAAGGTACCCTCCGCCACACACCGTCGGGTGGCTTGCCGAGTATGGATGTAGAAGTTGATGTAGAAAATGGAAAAGAAACTTCTGAGAAATGTCACCGCACGATTATTATCAAATATTCATTTAAGATAGTAGATAATCGAATATTTCAATATAAATTAAGCATAAATATTAATATTTGCATAAAAGTAAAGATGTGAAGTTTTATCATTTTGGGCGGTACGACTCCGCTTAATCCTGCAATCGAAAAATTTCTCCGATTCAGCGAGACGACGTTCCTCTGCATAGAAAGCCAAGAGTGATTTCAGACTGGCGCAGAAATTTAACCTGATAGATTTCAATTAATGATCAATTGCAATTAATATTTGAGTACATATTTTTGGAAATATTTTTGTTTCACTTTTTTTGGGCAACAGCACTCTCATTTAAATTTATATGTAAAGAACAGTCTAGAGTGCAATAATGTATTATATTCAACTAGTTTCGGTCTTCTTTTAGACCATCTTCAGGAATTTTAACTCCATCGATGTGTAGCTGACAGGTAACTGGGAGCCTTGTCACTATTTTGGAGTGGAAACAGAATCGTTACAGCCTTCCAGTGACGCAGTGAAAGGCTCCCAGTTACCTGCCAGCTACACAACATCGATGGAGTTAAAATTCCTGAAGATGGCCTAATAGAAGACCGAAACTACTTGAATATAATAAATTATTGCACTCTAGACTGTTCTCTATATATAATATTTGAGATATTTGTGACCCACAAAAGATTCGTAGTTCTGCATACAGTACGAAAATGTTCAAATGTTTGTACAGCTTATGGGACTTAACTACGGGGTCATCAGTCCCTAAGCTTACAAACTACTTATGAACTAACTAATACTAAGGACGGCAGAAATATCCATGCCCGAGGGGGGATTCGAACCTCCTGCTGTAGTGGCCGTGCAGACGGTGACTGGAGCGCCTCAGTCCCCTCGGCCACCGCGGCCGGATGATCGTCAGAATACTAATTATTACTTAAACAAGGCACTCTTCAAGGCTGGACAGGGTGGTGTCATGTCTCGACGCGCCCTGTTCAGGTAGATGGCACAGTATCCGCCGTCGCCCTCAGAAGCGGGCTGCCGGAGCAGCGGGGCGATATCCTGTGAGAGTCGCGCACAACCTGCGGCGCCGCCCCGCACCACATGCCGGTCACGTAGGCCCAACCGCAGCCCAGCAGCGGCGGCTTAAAGGCCAGCGTTTTGTACCGCGGCCGGCAGCCGCGCTGCTGCCGATGCCGATGCCGCCACCTGACCCCGGCGGCCCCGTCTCATCTGTATTCGCCCGCAACAGCGCCGCAACAACAGCTGGCCGAGCAACCTGCTCCAGGGACCACTCGTAACCAGCGGCCGGTCCTCCCACAACCTGGACCATAAACAGCAGGAACACTAGTCAGCTGCCTGATAAAGTAGAGGGTGACTCAGGAGAAATGTCACGTACTTTGAGGAAGGTTCTGCATGTCAAAATAAATCGTAAACTTCCTATGACCATGTGTCCAGGTTGATGGTTGCGGAAATGGAGTGGATTGAAGATTAGAAATAACACACACAATGTGATGAAAAGTATTAGGATACAAGGGGAAAAATATGTTTTTCGTATTAGGTGCATTGTGCTACCACCTGCTGCCAGATACTCCAATTCGGTGACCTCATTAGTCATTATACATTGTGAGAGAGCAGAATGGGGTGCTCTGCGAAACTAAGGAGACCTCGAATCTGGTCAATTGACTGAGAATACATCAATTCTATTTGTGATATTCACAAAATATATGAGATCAACTGCTAACGGACAAAGCTGAAAATTGTAGCCGGGTCTCCTGCTTTCTAGGTAGTTGGGCTGACCACTACAACACTGGGGACACAGTGATCACCGCACCTTCAAGGTCTACCTAAGCGCGCCTTCCGCCAAATTCCCAGCTTTACCGTATCCACAGTATTCAAACTCGTAGTTTATAAACTAATTGCCAGTGGTGTAGTGGTCAGCGCAACTACCTAGACAGCAGGAGACCAGGGTTAGAATCCCGGCTGGGTACACATTTTCAGCTTTGCCCTTTAGCAGTTGATGTCAGTTATTCTGTGAATATGAAGATTAACAACTGCAGGATCAAAAGTGACATCTGTTCTTTTGGAACACACGCCACATGTATATATTTCTGATGAGACAGTGGAGTGGAAAAATGAAGTGACAGGTAAAGCATGAAAGTGTACAGGCCGACCTCGTCTGTTGACTGGCAGAGACCTCCAATGGTTGAACAGGGCTGTCCAGTGTATTATACGGAAGCTATCCAGACCATCACACAGGAATTCGAAACTGAATCACAAAGTACTATGAGAGGAGGAAGTGAGAAAACTTACACGGTCGAGCGGCTGTCCGTAAGCCACACATCACGCAGGCCAAAGGCGAACGACTCCTTGCTTGGTGTAAGGAGCGTAAACATTGGACTGTGAAAGGTCTAGAGTGACGAATCACGGTACGCAACGTGGCAACCCTATTTCAATCTGTGGGTATGTCGAACGCACGGTGAACGTCATTTGCCAGCGTGTCTAGGTCGAACTGTAAAATCCGTAGGCGTTGGCGTTATGGTGTGGTCGTGTTTTTCATGGAGGGGACTTGCACCCCTTGTTGTTTTGCGGGACACAATCACAACACAGGCCTACACTGATGCTTTAAGTACCTTCTTGCTCCCCATTGTTGAAGAGAAATTCCGGACTGCGATTGCATCTTCCAACACGATCTGGCACCTGTTCATAATGCTCGTCCTGTGACGGATTGCTTACGCGACAATAACATCCCTGTAATGGACTGGTGTACTCAGAGTTCTGACTTGAATCCTCTAGACCACCTTTCGTTCATGTCATGCCTCACTCAGCTACATCGATACCTCTCCTCAGTGAAGCACTCCGTGAAGAATGGGCTCCCATTACCCAAGAAACTATCCAGCATCTGTTTAAAGGTATGCCTGCAACAGTGGAAGCTGTCATCGATGCTGAGGGTGGACCAACACCATACTGAAGTCCAGCTTTAGCCATGGAGGGCCCCATGATGTCATTTTCAGCCAGGTGTCTGGATACTTCTGATCACAAAGGGCATATGAAAGAAAATGTGTAGTAGCACCGTGGTTCGATATCCACGTTAAATGGTATGTACCGCTATAATTTGGGGAAAGGCATACCTCCAAACAAGACCACGGCTAGTGTGAAGCACTGTGGTGTTCAATCTTTGGATTGTTGGCTGCCTTAGCCTAGTGTATACAAATCTGAAAAATAAAGTGTAAACATTGCAGAATGTATTCTCACTCTGCAGCGTTGTGTGCGCCCCATGAAACTTTCTACCAGACTAAAGTTGTGCGCTGCACCGGAATTCTAACCCAGAATCGTCGCTATTCTGGGGCAAGTGCTCTACCGACTGAGCTACAGGGGCACACCTCACGGCTCGTCGTCAGGTCTTTATTTCTGCCAGTGCCTCGCTTCCTTCACAGAAGTTTGGAAGTTAGGAAGCCAAACACTGGCGGAAGTAAAGCTGCGAGAACACGCCGTGAGGACTCCAAGAGTAGCTCTATATGGTCACATAACATGTTATTATACTAAACTGAGTGACCATATAGGGGACATTTAACGTATGTAAGTAAGTAAAGATTTTTCTTTATATGAACTTCATTATTTGTGTAGTTCGTTACTTTATCAGAATGCAGCAGAATAGCGCATTAATATTTCACTTTTTGTCACTTTTCACTGAAGCTTTGTATTTAATGTACCTCTTGCCCCCTTAATTTTGTTGGGGCCGAGCGGTAGGTTCCCAGCTTAGTATAAGGCGTGGAACCTGGTGGAGCGCCGGAGGACGCTACTAAATCAGTATCAGAGTTTACAAGTGTATTAAACTGAATACAAGATTCCGTGGTGCAGGCGCTAGCTCGGCAGGAGCTAGATCAGCAGGTGACGTCTCCTTCGGCCGCGTTAGCTCGCCGTCTCGCCGTCTTCTATGATCCTTCTGCAATACTGCTAGGACGGAGGTTCCCGCGCCGCGACGTCTGGGGTTCGAAAAACATGTACAAATGATTGTAAATCTATCGGACCAAACTGCGTGGTCATCAGTCCGTAGCTTACAAACTACTTAAACCTAGGTAAAATAACCTAAGGACAACACACACACCCTTGCCCCAGGGAGGACTCGAACCTCCACGGCGAGCAACCGCGCTCTCCGCAGCGACACGCTTTAGACCGCTGGCTACTCCACCGCGGCCTGGGGTTCGAAGCAGAGACTGCCAGGTGCAGTACTTTCGGTCCCTCCTCCTGTCTAGGCAGCTGATTGTGGATTCCGGCTTGGAACCACTGGCGTCGGATGCTGTGGGGACAGTTGACCTCTTCATACCGCTGGCAGGGTTAGCACAAGAGTACTAGCGAGTCGGTAAGATCATTGGCCTTTAGGAAACCAACCATGAAGACTGAGGTGGCCTCAGGCAGCAACCATATTCAGCGTTGTAGACAGCTGTTCCCCATCTTCCCGGATGAGAGTCAGTTCGGACTCCTTGTTGCGACTAGTCTATATTGCTTTATCTGAGACATAAGCTGAACACACAGATTAGACCATCTGATCGACTACGCTTCTCAGCATCTTCGATTCCAAAGCCCAAGTGACTACACTTCTAAGAGCGGGTGTTTATGTACAGAATCGGCTGAAGCTATGCCATATCAGACGGTTCGTAATGACCGAATGTATCCTACTTGTGAGTACAGCGTTCACTCAGTGAGCCCTTTAACCGTCGACATATCGTCGGTCTTATTCAATCTTGTGACAGAGTTACGTGTAGTTATGAAATGTTTACAAGTTGACGATTATACTTTCTGTCTCTGCTGGTCGTCTGTCGCAGAAAACAGACTGCTGACTGTAGGCTTTCAACTCGCCGCCGCAGCGTCTGCTGTCGTCATGAACGACTGGCGTTGTTTCCACGACAGCGGCAATGATCTGCTTCCGCCTAGCTTAGCTGGCCATCGTTTGAGCAATCAAATATTTTAACAAATTTCTCTGTCGCCATTTTGCCCTGTAACAATTTTGTGACTCTACTTAAAGTTTCCTGTAATATTTGTACTTGTATATTATTCTGTAACGGTTTCCTGTACAGATACCTGAAGAGGGGCAATAAATACCCGAAACCGGTTGTCAATCAATCAGCAACTCTGCAGCTGGTGGCTGTTTTCTTTTTAACAAAAACGTATTTATTTAAAACCTGCTACTGTTCGCTATTACACACGTGGTAAATTGATTGTAAGCTCCCGTACGTAACTAATTGAAATACTCCTTGCCTTGAGTGCCGTACGTGGTTGCTTGTAGCTGCATTCAGGTGATGGCCGCTGATCTTCATGTCTCATAGCTAGTGGATGCCTGCTACTGCCAATACACACACATTTGAGATGTAGAGTATTATCACACCAACTTCAGCACAGGAATTATTCCGTCTCATGCTTGCAATATTTACGAGACGGCTTCCGATGATAAAGAGTGTCGCCACACCAGTAATGAACTTTAACAGCACTGTTACAATGTTGCGTAACAACAAGGCGGACGCCACTGGACAAATGCCCTCACTCATAACTCTCTCACCCAAAGTCCCCTTGCCCGCTGCCCTCGATACTGGCTGCACCCAATAGCCACACCATTGACGCCACTGGTAGAGATGTTTTTTAGTGTGGTCTCCTACTTTCGAACCTTCTTCGTTCAAAATAACCCAACACTTGGAGGATTACAGTCAGCATCCAATTACAAATTATGCATTCATAAACACTCAAACGAAGAGCATTAATATCTCTTTATATGTGTGAGTCAGCTAGTCCATTCTTTGTATGTCAGTTGTAGAATTATATAATAGAGTAATAGGGGAAGAACGAATTATAGTCCATTTTCAGTATGTTAGAAGTGATATGGTAACTTTGAGATAACTGAGTAAAGAAGAGAGCAACTCTCCTGATATCTCTAGAAGTGGTAAAAGGTAAAGCATACATCAATCCGAAGATTGGTTGGAATTCCACATTGCTTTACTAGCATGGTCCTGTTTGGAGGTGGTATGCCGTTGCCTTCTTCCGACCTTCGAACTGACTTACCCAGCCAGCTATAGGGGGATCTACAGTTTAACGTGGGTTCCGAACCACGGTTCTACTCGGTATTTTTCACATCAGCAACACTGCCAGAGGTGAAAAGTGACAGTTAAAATCCCTAGGACCTAGCAGGGACCGAACCCGGAACCTTTGGATTCATAGCCTGGCACTCTACCACTGTGCTACGGAGCCGCACGTCTAAAAACAAACATCCACCCTTCTCCTCCCCGTTCAGATGACCACCACTGTTTACCTAAGGAGCATCCGTCTCCCTCTCACTCCTTTAACTGGGTAATTAGTAGCCACTACCCATTACCCTAGGGATGCGACAGAAGTAATGAACCAGACATAATTAATGGCAAGGGCATAGGTTTGGAGCTTGAAAAGAGGACCGGAATGCCATACTCGGTCGTAGGCCTTTTCGATGTCGACAAAGATGGCGACGCGACGGGAATTCGTATGGACGGAGAGGAGGTGGGTGAGGTGGAGAAGTTGGTCATCGACAGAGGAGGAGGGCTGGAAGCCACATTCGGAGAGGGAAAGGAGCTGGTGTTAGCGAAGATGATGTTGGATACGGCGGGAGGTTCTCAGTTGTGCACAAAATTTAGCACCTGACATTTGAGGAGAACATCAGCTACGAATTAACCTTCCGTCCTTAATAAACTCAATTATCCTATTCTTACTCCTAAAAAAAAAGTGGCCTCATAACCTCACTTGTTCATGGAGGTAAGGATCTCGGTGGCGGAAGGAGCGGCTAGTGTGACATTTCACGAGTACCTGGGATTTGGTGGGGTTGACAGTAAGGAACCACTGGTTACACCCGTTGGAGAACTCGGATAGCAGACAGCCCTACAGTTTTGATGATTACGTCAAACCGAAAACGACTACTCATACAGGCGAGCGCAGTACCGTAGTAACACGCGCTGCAGTAGACCCACTCGTCTCGATTAGTGAACTGAGACAAGGAATTTCACTGTGTCAAAGGGCGTTAAAGTCTCATGTTAGTTCCGTCACTGTTCGCCGCTTGTCTTATTATACCAATCTGCCCAGAAAACGACATTCTACGTCTGTAATGAGGGAAGGCGGCCCAATCACTCGATGTTTGGACTAGGTTTCACTTTGGTTTCGCCACTTGTTGAAGACACTCACCACAACACACTTCGATCACCCGACAAGTCGTGCAGTTTCCAAAAAACTCGCACCGAGTCTGTGGGGTTTTAATCGACCCTCGGTCCAACTCAGGTACGTTGCGTGCTTTGCCCATTCTACATACGGAAGCACCGCACTGATACTGCACGGACCGTGCGTGTGTCTGACATGTTCAAAAAGTTTTTTAAGCTTTCTGAACGAACATAATTATGTCGATGTACGTTGAGCATAATAGCAGTCGGAAGGAGGCCGGTGTATGAAATCGCGTTATAAATGCAGGCAGCTGCGCGCCGCCCGTCACGCCTTCACACCTGCCGGCTGCGTCAGACGGGGAATCCATTAATTACACACGTGCAGGCCGTGTCCGCAGATTTATTGAACTGACGCGTGACACGCGTGCCTCTGGTCGCCGCTTTGACGGCACCTCCACGACATCCGCGACATATCGCTCCACTTTTCCCAGGAACAGGTTTAACGGTCCTCTAATTCACAAAAGTAACACTCGTAGGTATTGTAACACTATGACTATATGCTGCATACTTGTATCCTAATATATATAAAAATTGAGGTGATTCATAATTTCTCCTTGTGAATAACCAGGTACCAAAATCGAACGACGGCCGATATTTCGGCTGGAGACCACCCTGCCATTTTCAAGGCGAAACTGCAGTGAGGAAGCGATGAGCAACGATCTTTAAAACCTCGGTTTTCAATGAGTAAACAGGAAAGACAACACACACCGAGCAAGCAGGCACACAGCACCGAAACGACCAAAGATGAAACCGGTCAGAATATCGATAATAAACATCATTTCTCGACGGATGAGGTCGGATTAGTTTTGTCCCTCTGTTTTTGACAAGTGAGAAAGCAGGATCGCAAGCGGAATTTAAACAGAAGCCTCCATCCCTATTCATAAGGTTGTCTCCTAGTTTTATTTCTATCGCTTCCTTAATAACACAGTCCCAGTAGTTTAAGTGCATGCCAGAATTTCCATTTTGATGTATTCCATAGGGTTACCCGTGTCAAGGCAGTGTTCGGCCACAGCGGATTTGTTTGGCAGTTGTAAATTGAGGTGTTTGTGCCAACATTTCTCTTTGCAGCCAAAACTACAGAGCGTAAACGAATACTGTTTGTATGTGGCAGTAGGTATCAGTATCCCATTGTGCACTGTGGTGGCGGAGGGTTGATAACGATATTGGGGGTCGAAGATATCGGAGTTGAAAGTTACCGACTTATATACAATTCTACCTGTGCCTATATTTTGCTCTTCAGCAAAAACTACACAATGGAGACGAACGATCTTTCTGTGGTGTTGTAGTACAAAGTCTCCCGTTGTACACCATAGCAGTTCCGTGTCGATAGCTATAAGAGGGTTAAAGATATAGTGGTTGAGGATCATCAGCTTATATCAAGGAGGTAAGAATAAATGGAGATGCTGAAAACATTGGTTGAAGCTAGAGCCATGCTTTTGTGCCCAAAACAAAGATTTCTCGATTAAAAACCTGTTTCATTATTGCCTTCTTTACGTAAAGCAACTACATTGACAGTCACATTGGGGTGACTTTCGCCGCTATAATTGCAAAGAGGTTATATACAGCGAAACGTGATGCACATTCTTCAGTTTTTCTGCAACGAGCGTACGAATAAAGAAAAGTACATATTGCAGTTTGAAAAGTAAAACTACCAAGAAAGCTGCCAAAGCGTAAGAAAGAAATTTAGCGTTCTCGATCCGTTTCTAAAAGACAGGAAATGGCGCTGAAAATTGAATCTACAGACGATAGAAACTCGAAATTTGCAGACATTGTTTATCTTACACTGTAGGCATCAGCGATTTTTCGATATTCCCATTCCGTAGGGAGTGAAATGGGACATGAACGGTTTTTTGAAAATACGTTGCTATTAAGGCAATTTTGAAGCAAGAAATACAAAACTTTGGATTTAGATTTTTGATTGGAATTTCGATATTTTTAGAAATTCAACCATTAAGCGTGTGACATAAGGAATAATCTTTGAAGGGTGCTACTGAGACTATTTTGATGGTAGAAATACGAAAACTTGGATTTGGAGCCATGGTTAGAATTAAGAAAAAAATGTGTTTCGGAATGTTTTGAATTCTGTCGTCAGTGGTGCAATAGGGGGTGGCAATTTGTATCAAAATACTTGATTCCGAAAGCATTTTAATGATAGATCTATGAAAATTTATATATATAAGTAGAAACAACCAATGGAGACGATCAAGTCTACGCGTGCGAAGCAGCGGGAATTAAGCTAGTTACAAATATTAATGTAAGTCTGAGGAACAACTAGTAGGTGATTCTCTTGTAACAGATAATAACAGGCCATGCAAACTATACAGTAGGTGAAACTTCTGTGAAGTTTGGAAAGCAAAAGGCGAGGTACTGGCAGAAGTAAAGTTGTGAGGACGTGCCGTAAGTCGTGTTGGGATAGCTCAGTGGTAGAGCGCTTGCCCGCGAAAGGCAAAGGTCACAGGATTGAATCTCGGTCCCGGCACACAGGTTAAACACGCCAGCAAAGTTTCATAATAGCGCATACTCCGCTGCAAACTGAGAATATCATTTTGAATAGAGTATCACAAGGCTTCATTTCAAGATAGAAACACATGACTATTGGCAAATACTTTCCAAGTACAAAGAACAAATTAGCAGCTTTCAAGAAATAGTACTATTTTAAGCTAATAATAACCTACACCTGAAAATTCACGTTATCTTCACAAAAAGAGCATCTGCATAACAAAAACTATTTGGCAATATTCACTTGGAATTGGTCTGAAGAAATTATGTCATGCCCAATAGGGTATATCAATATGTATGGTCGAAGGCGATACAATCTGTTGTTACATTCCTGTCTTCAGAGAGAATGGGTAAAGTTGAAAATTTGTACCCAGCCGGAATTCGAGCCTGGGCCTCTTGCTTTCTAGGCAGTTGCGCTAACCCTTACACCACTGTGGACACAGCGATTGCCAGCCGCGGTGGCCGAGGGGACTGAGGCGCTTCAGTCACGGTCTGCACGGTCACTACGGTCGGGGGTTCGAATCCCCCCTCGGGCATGGATATTTGTGCCGTCCCAGTTCGTAAGTAGTTCTTAAGTAGTTTGTAAGTTTAGGGACTGATGACCCCGTAGTTAAGTCCCATAAGCTTATCAAACATTTGAACATTTGAACACAGCGATTATCACACCTGCACGGAATTACTCAAGCACGCCTCCCGTCAGATACAAATTCGCAATTTTACCCTGCCCACTAGAATCAAACTCGTAGTCACTTCGTACTAATTTCCGTAAGAGTAAAGTCCTAGAAGTGTCTCCGCACTGAAGAAGGGATCATTGCTTGTCATCGGAAAATTGTATAAGTTATATATTTGGTGTCTGTTCTTTCGGACATGTCCGGAAGAACTGACACCACATATATATGACTTATTAAACGTATTGTTGATAATATAAGGGCTATAGTCATTACTTCTTATACCTAATTTTACATACGCAACTATTCTTCCGAAATTTAGTTCTTTTCTAGAGGGAGGTTAATGATATGTGAGTCTAAGAGCGTAAAAAGGGCTTCTTATGTACGTATATCTCAGGATGGCATCAACCGTTGTGAAATTTGGAAACTTTTTTGTGTCATTGTCATTCTTCAGCAGTGAATCTAAAAAGAGAAATGGAATTTTGTTGTCTCTAGTTCCATACTAAACAATACTTGGGCGCAAGATGTGAATTTGAGAAAGCACATTTTAGTTTTGATTACAGCGAGATATATTCTTTTTCTATAACGCAATAATAACCTATGAGTATTAAGCATCGGGAAATTATCGAAACACACTTCCATGCAACAAACTCGGCGCGAATACTGCGATCTGGAGACCTGGTTAAACAGTACTAGGTCGTTTCTCTTGTTCAGCTAATGACCCTCTCATGAACGTATTTTGTGCGTACAGCAGTGAAATATTCCAGAAAAGACGTCTGTTTCTATCAAAATAAGAATGCGTCCTGTAATAAAACAACTTCCATGAAGCAATGATTAGTGTCAATAACATCTCTGGAATGGACGAGCCGCCTCTTTTCGCCATCTGAAGTCCAATGGAATGTCTATGGGACATGTACAAAAGTCGGCTTCACTGCAGATCTCTACTTCCCTGGTTTCAAGTCTTGGGGAATAATGGGGATGTCATTCCTCCAGAGACATTCGGAATCTGTTTTAAAGCACCCTCGGAAAACGTCATACAATGGGGGAAGCATGGACACACACAATGTTATGTGAGCCTGGATACTTTAATCGTGGTATATGAGACCGTAGCTTTGGTCCGGCAAAGCGGTTGCTGCGGTTACGGCAACACCTTGTAGATACAAAGCCTCACAACACGTCCTTGTCACGTCACACCGATTGGCTGTCGTCGCTAGCTGAGTGGCTGGCCGCTGGGACACAGCCCACTGTCTCGCAGCGCCATCCAGTGAGCTTGCGATGGCTGCCTACCGGTGTGACGTGACGCAGACTTGTTGTGAGGTCTTGTAAATAGAAGGTGTTGGTTAAGTCATCACCGTGTGAAGAGAAGGCCTGCGCGCTGCCGTGCCACGCCACGCAGAGTAGGTCGCGATCGCGTAGCTCACTGGCTGGCTGATGGGGCAAAGCCCACCGCCTCTCATCGATCGGCCAATGAGCTACGCGATCGCGACCTACTCTGCGTGACGGAAGCGCGCAGGCCTTCTCTTCAGACAGTGTTGGTTAAGGCCGCCATCTTGAGGTCATAACATCCCTACAATCACTCCGCATCCAGCAGGGGTAGCAAGTGATCTGTGCCACTGCTAATTTGTTATCTATGACCTGTTATCTATGACCTGTTAACAATATCCCGTCACTGATGAATTCGGTTCCATGGTGAGATTTTTTTGTTGGCAAAATCAGCAAACCAAGTGAAATTTATCGTAAACTTTTTAATATGTACGGCGAAAGGAATATTGAGTGAAAGCCAAGTGAGGCAAAGGTAAATTTATTTTAAAAGTGTTCGTATCAATGTTGACGATGAGGAACGCAATCCACGACAAAATTCGCGTAAAATGTAATGTAACGATTACAGAACAGTAGCAACCTTTTCCCCAACGTTCACGGAATGTGGCGTAGAAATTTGATTACTACAAATTTTCTTCTTGGTGGGTTACCAAAATATTAAAGGCTACAAGAAACAGATGCCGCTCTTGAAAATTACCACAAAACGGATAGAAAGTTATCGATAGTATTGTAACTGGGGTCAACTGTGAAAGAAAACCGCAGTTTATGGAATGGGGTCACACAGATATTCCCAATAAACCCAGGAAAAGTTTGCAAACGATGACAGTGATTGGCATTGTGCCTCCCGTATTTTGGGACTGTCGGATTCATACTCTTTCATTGTTTTGAACGTGGTATCAGAATTAAGTCAGAAGGGTATTATGCAATACTAACCAAGTTAAGGCAGGCGTTACGAAACATGCGTCAGGGAGGGCAAATTAGGGCCATTATATCTCAAGACAGTGATCGTTTATATACGGTCAATCGTACCCTACAGCACGTAAGAGATTTTCAGTCGGAGGTGTTCGACCATCGACGACACAACCCGTACTTGGCATCGAAAGTTTACAAGTTTTTCCTAGCAATTGACACTCTACACAACGCACTGATACTAACGCCGAAATGCGTGGCGGCGTAAACCAGTGCTTGAAATCCCAAACGGCAAATTTATAGAGATAATGTATTGGAGAACGTGTACCACAGTATGGCTAGTGTCTCAATTTGAATGACGATTACGTAGGTTGAAAATAAAATAAAAAAAGAATAAATAAATAAAAAAGCTCAAGACTATACCTTTAAAATATATATCATAAAATTGTGGTAGTGCAATCTGCAAATTTTTATTTTATTTTGGTACCACTGTTACTTTCTGTGTAGTCTGTGCATTCAGTTGGATTTAAGATGAGATCCCATATTTAACGATGGACACAGCAGATAGAATCTGAGTGTATATGTTAATAACAGGAAAGCAAATAGCTACGACATTTGATTACGTTGGTTAGTCCTCGTATTTTTATTTAAAAAACAAAGACAGAGTAGAATGACTGGGATTGGGGCTATTAAAATAAATGCTACTTTAACAAATTTGAAGCCCTGAAGTTGACAGTTCAAGAAAAGTTCATTTAAGCGTCTTGAGAAAATTTAAAATTCCTCTTTATTAAAATTTACTGAAGTGTACATCCCACAAGATAAAAACATACTTGAAACAAAATCTTTTTCTCTTACGAAAACGGGTTAACGCCATGCTTTAAAACAATTAATCAAGTACACAGAAATTAATACCAAACTTGAATGAATGCTAGAAAGTACTCAGTTTTTTACCTTAACGGCTAAGGCCACGCTTAAAAATTAACCAACTCTATATAGTCACAACAATTGGAAGACTAAAAATGAAACACAAGAACCACGTGACAAAATTAAACTTTCGAAAGGAATGAGAACTCACAATTAAATGTCAGAACAATGAATAAGATCATTTCATAATACATAAAAGCATTTAAAGTTCGACAATGCCCTGAGAATACCTGCCCCAAAAACTATAACACAAATGCAACATCAAAACCTGCTGCCGGTGGTTAGCAGCGTATGCGCCGAAGGCTTCGGTCCATGAATAACCACAAGTGGCACGAGACGAAACAGCAATTGATATTACGATCATAAGGCTTACTTACGTGAAGAACGACAAGAAGCGCTGTGAAAATTTATCGTCGTAAGAAGTACTCAACAACGCGCTCATTTATGAGTCACAAAGTAAATGTAGTAACCAAATGCAGCGAAACAAGGAGCGACAGATATTTTTAAACGATAGTTTCATTAAAAAACAACAACGCAGACTATCCCTCAGTAACGACAGGGCGAACAGAGATGACGCGCAGGTACAAAACCAAGAGCCACCAGGGCTTACCTCATCAACTCAAAACTGAACAACGGGGTATAAAACTACTCTATCCTTGTATTAAGGACCACATTAGGCCTAGAACCAACCGAAGCGGCTCAACAACCCACCAAAGGTTCTTTAAAATATATATAATTTCACAATCGGAAAAAAACCACACACAGAATCGAGCTTACATAGTTGGTTGCAAGAAATATACTATAAATCTGATTAAGTTAGTATATGGTATTACATTATCAACCTTCTCTGATAAACGGACGAGTCATTCAGTTTCTGGGATTCGAGTAGGTGGCCCAGCCTCATAATAACAACACGGCTGATTGAGTGACTGAGTCTTTGTTTGTCCATTGTGGTTGAAGATTACTCGGACACGGCTGTATAAATGCTTATAAAAAGCATTATAAACACATATCTACAAATATATACATACTCCGTAATCCACCGTAAGGTGCGTGGCGGAGGGTACACTGTATCACTACTAGGCATTTCCTTTCCTATTACACTCCCAAATAGAACGAGGAAAAAAAGAATGCCTATATGCCTCCGTACGAGCCCTAATTTCTCTTATGTCTTTGTAATCATCACACGAAATGTAAGTGGGCGGCAGAAAGGTCGTCCTACACTCAGCTGAAAAAATTCCGGTCCTCTAAATTTCCTCAACAGATATTCATGAAAAGACCGTCTTTCATCCAGTGTTCCCCATTGAGTTCAGAGAGCGTTTTCGTGACACTCCGCATTGATCGAACCTACCAGTAACGAAAATAGCTGCTCGCCTCTGAACTGCTTCTATGTCTGCCTTCAAACTGATCTGCTGCGGGTCCCAAACACTTCAGCAATACTCAAGACTTTTTATACGTGGGCTCCTTTACAGATGAAGTACATCTTCTCAAAATTCTCTCAATAAACCGTAGTCGGCTGTCCGCCTTACTCACAACTGTCCTTACATGTTCGTTCTATTTCATGTCGCTCTGTAATGTTACGCCTAGACATCTGAATAACGCGACTGCATCAAGAAGCTCACTACTAATGCTGTATTCTAACATTATGGGATTGTTTTTCCTACTCATTTGCATCACCTTACATTTTTCCACATTTAGAGCCAACTGCCATTCTTCGCACCAACTAGAAATTTTGTCTAAGTCAACCTGTATGCTATTACAGTCAGTTACAGACGCCACCCTCCCATACACCACAGCATCATCAGCAAACAGCCTCAACTTACAAGTTACACTGTCCATCAAATCATTTATATAGATAAAAAATAACAGCGGTCCTATCACACCCCGTGGGGCACGCCTGACGATACACTCGTCTCTGATGAACACTCGCCGTCGAGGACAACGTACTGCGTTCTATTACTTAGGAAGTCTTCCAGCCAGTCACAAATCTGTGAACCTATTCCATATGCTCGTATCTTATTTAGCAGCCTGCAGTGGGGCACCGTGTCAAACGCCTTTTTGAAATCGAGAAAAACACAATTTGCCTTCATCCATGGCTCGCAATATGTCATACCAAAAACGGGCAAACTGAGTTTCATATGAACGATGTTTCCTAAACCCGTGCTGATTCATAGAAAGAAGCTTTACCATCTCAAGGAAATTTACTATATCCGAAGTGAGAATATGCTCCACAATTCTACAGGAAACTGATGTCAACGATATTGGCCTTAACTATGTGGCTCAGATTCTTTCCTTTCTTATAAACGGAAGTCACCTGCGCATTCTTCCAATCACTAGGAACTTTGCGCTGAAATACCTTCATCTGTTAATATTTAAAAACGTTTTTTACTAGTTTCCGAAACCCATTGTCACCATCTTCAGACCCCTTTTCAGTTGACTACTATCACATAACCAGGATCCATATAGCGTATTCCGTATATAAGCCCAACTTTTATACCTGCCGAATGAAGTTGCACAATCTGGTATCAACAGACGACCTACGTGTGGTTTTTCGATGTTTTCTTACATCCAACTAAACGAATACCGGCCTGATACCTCATTACCGTTTCAGTTACATGATATCGATCATGCAGCTATTATGGGACACGTCAGAAAGTCATCATTCAATTAAATCAATGAGTAAAGTTCACAATTTATGACAGGCCACGATTGTAATCAAGCTGCAGCGTTAGCGGGAGACCGGGTTTCCAATCTCGGCCAGGTATAAATATTCAGCTTTCATCATTTACTTAAATATGCCTACTAGCAGCTAATATCGTAAATTCCTTTTCTGCTTAGTTAAAAATGATCCAGACAAGATGGCTGATGTGTACGGTACGCAGTGACGGCTGGTCCTAGAAGGCTGGTGGTTTACTGCTTTTACTGTATCACGATATTTAGCTTCCCAATAAATGAATCAATGAACGCGAAAACCGGTCGTCTCCACTTTCTTATCAAATTGAAATTGTTGCACTTTCCAACCATACTGTTGTTAAGCACAGCATTTAGCTGGAAAACATCTTTTCTCAAACATCTTAATAT
The DNA here is from genome assembly GCA_026315105.1 of Locusta migratoria. Taxonomy (NCBI): domain Eukaryota; kingdom Metazoa; phylum Arthropoda; class Insecta; order Orthoptera; family Acrididae; genus Locusta; species Locusta migratoria. The sequence continues at coordinate 222,380,979 of CM048745.1, forward strand.
TTGTAACAATTAATCTAAGCATCATTATTCCCAGATGTCGCGTGAAATTCGAAAAAAAAAAAACGGCAAAACATTTTTGCAAGTAACAATATGAAAGCCTTTGCTGTTTCCAGAATTCGAAGCTTAAGAAATAGTCAGCTTGTGGTTCGACGTGAATCTTCCTCATCTTAACAACATAATGTCTTTAATCACTCTGCTTTTATCACATTCCGTGATTGAAAACATTATTATTATTATTGGTAAAGTTTCAAAGGTTAAATATTCTTATTGGTATTTATTATTGTAGTTTATGAACGTTCTCCTGAACTACAGGACCCACTACGAATTATATGAGAGTTTTGATTGATACTTCATCGATATACAGCATTTGGTACCGATCTGACTGTTTGACATTTGTATGTTATATATAACTGAAAAGCCTCCAGAAGATAAGAAGATGAATAATAACATATAACCTGTGGAGTTTTACGGATACTGACAATAATACCAATAATAATAATGTATTCAATCGTTCAAGAAATATATATCTTTAATGAGCCAAAAACAACTGATACCTAAACATACAAATGTCAATCATATCGAAACCGAACGCTGTATATCGATTAAGTTTCATTCAAAACTCGCACATAATTCGTGGTGTGTGCTGGTAGTCCAGGACAAAGTGCATAAACTACAATAATAAATAACACCTGATCTAAGGAGTAGAGAAAAAAAACTAGTTTTAGAGCATATTAGGCCGAGCTCCAGTGGGCAAGTTTGAAATATCGTGGATCATAAGTTCAAGCCCTGCTGTTTTTACTGCAGTGCTTTAGCAATTGTTATATGGGGCAACATGTTCCTGACGTGTAGAAGGACTGTTCGAATTTTATAGCAACGTATTACCGGCAGTCTGCTTTTGCTTCTTTATTTTGAAAGTTGGAAACCTGTTTCAGGAATAAAAACAGAAGTAATCGGAACACAATAAAAAAACAATTACATATGCAAAAGTAATAATAATCATAATAAGTGTAACATTAATAATAATGATAATAATAAATGACTGCTAGATTGGCAGCACTTTTACGTGTGATGAACACGTTGTCAAATCAAATGTTCAAATGTTTGTATAGCTTATGGGACTTAACTACGGGGCCATCAGTCCCTAAACTTACAAACTACTTATGAACTAACTACTACTAAGGACGGCACAAATATCCATGCCCGAGGGGAGATTCGAACTCCCGGCCGTAGTGGCCGTGCAGACCGTGACTGGAGCGCCTCAATCCCCTCGGACACGTTGTCCCATATAACACTCGGAGTATGTAGATGTAAAACAATTTGCAATCTAACACAGAAAAAAAGTTCGCGTCATCAGGGAATGAATTCAGCACCGTTGAAACGACAAACGTACAATCTATCGACTTCCCCACGGGAGCTCAACACGACGGAATCTCAATGACATTCTTTCGGGGTGTTCCTTATTACTTTCCGTTTATGCACGTTCTCCTGGACGACAGCACGTAGAGCGAAGTACATAGAAGTTTTGGTTGAGAGACTATCGATATACAATTTTTGGTACCGATCTGACTGTATAACATCTGAATGTTTGGGTGTGAGGCACGTATATTGCTTTCAAGAGACTTTGCGCATGCTTAAGATGAGATACGGGATAAAGCTAATTCGTGCGTTTTCGTCCGAGTTGCGTAGGAGCTAGTGGCTTCAGCAGCACAAACATGGTTGTTAGTAGCGATGTTTCCCGTCGCCGTTACCTGGCGAAGGAGCGCCCGTAGGTTGATGTATGTGGCTCAGAACAGTATCTGAACGTCATCAGTGCCTGGACAATTTCTTAGCATGTACGCGTGGTAAATGTACGACTTAAAATTTTGTAAACTAATAAAAATTCTTCAAACAAAATACACATGTGCGGCAGCCAATGTTGGTAGGCGAAATGGTAGTAAATAAAGAAAAGTGTGATGTCATCCATATGTGCACTAAAAGGAATCCGTTACATTTCGGTTACACAATAAGTGGCACGAATCTCAAGGTTTTCAGTTCAACTGATACACTACGAAGTACAAACAACTGGTTGAAGTCATAGAATATGGAACATAAAGTGACAGTCTACACTATGATTGACCAGTCTGAGATAAGATATTGATGCCTACCACGTAAGATGGAGCGAGGACCTCCATTCGATACAAAGAACAACCGCTCGTTTTGTATTATCACGCTGTAGGTGGAGAGATAGTCGCAGATATGATACACGAGCTGCTTTGACAATTATTAAGACAAATGAGTGCTCAGTTTTGGCGATATCCATTTACGAATTTTCTATCAACAGCTGTCTCCTTCAAATGCGAATATATTTTGTCCCAAACAATGGCAGATATTTGATTCTACAGCATCTCCCGGCGTACTTCATATTGAAATAATTCATGGGGAAACTGCCATGTATCGGTGTCCAACGGCCACAATATATCGAAAAACGACCACGTTGTCATCATCAGGTGTGCTGATGATGACAACGTCGTCGTTTTCTGTAATAATGTGTCCATGGACACCGATGCGTGATAGTTCATCTGTGAACTATTTTGATTGGAAGAGAAAACAAAAGTGGGCCGGTATAGAAATAGTCGGACGAAGGTTCTGTGAATCTTCTGCCAGGCACTTCACCGTTAACACTTTGACTGCAGTCACGTCAACTGACGGGATACGGAAAATTCTGTAGAATGCCAATCACGTCATTTGACATCTTCGTTTTCGTGCTTTTAAACAAAAAATCAAGTTCAGTGACGAGCTAGATCTAGCTTAAATGTCTTACTTGGTAAATCTAATGTCTAAAACGACCATTATGTCTTGTACATTTAGTTTCTGAATGGGCCATCTGGTGGCCTTCGTTGTATGAAACGAGATAGGTAGGAAGTGGCGTCCGTTCTCTCAGTAGGTAAATGAATGAACATGGCTTCACTCTCTCTTACGCTGGACGTAATTTTGCATGAGTTTAAGAAAACTTGTATTGATAGTGACAGTGAGGACGACGAAATCGACAATTCACATTATGATATGTCTTTGCGCTAGAAGAATTGCGTCAAATTTCTAATGAGTATTTCGAGTTTGATGAATCTTGTACCAAAAAAAATGTTCAAATGTTTGTTAAGCTTATGGACTACGGGGTCATCAGTCCCTAAACTTACAAACTACTTATGAACTACTTACGAACTAGGACTGCACAAATATCCATGCCCGAGTGGGGATTCGAACCCCCGACCGTAGTGGCCGTGCAGACCGTGACTGGAGCGCCTCAGTCCCCTCGGCCACCGCGGCCGGCTGAATCTTGAACCGTTTGTTTGCTTGTTGTTTTCTCGATTTTCTGAACAACGTTTTTTTCTTTGTTTTTAGGTTCAGTAAAGGGACTAGAATTAGCAATAAGTAATTTTGATGGAAATTAACAGTAGAGAGCGTACAGAAAGACGTCACTGTGGCGACATTAGGTCACACGGAAAGTAAACAGCCGTACTTGCCGACAGAGTTAGCAACTAGATCAGTGTTGAACGAGCTTGTGGAAAGTCGCCAAGCAAAAGCACACGCATTGCAATATTTGCTTCAACCTGGAGCAAGGGGTGTGGGACACATTCAAACGAACCGCGGCAAAATCGACCGCGGTGCAGTTCACATTAAGCATAACGCGTCACAAGCGGGACAGGAGGCAGTATAAATAGTGGATGCGGAAGGACATAACTGTATTGTGCTAGTCTGGTCTTGTCCGAGTACGGCCAGGCGAGAATATGTGCAGCTTCGACGCGAGATGACGAACACCGCCACTTGGTAACGGTGGGCTACCGCTATCAGCACGACTACGAGGAGTGGTCCACGCCTGGTCCAGATGACATCGTCTAAGATCCGACAGCAGGTCTAACCTGTGCGGGCCTCCACTGAGGTCGCCTGCAATTCGTCCGCTCGAGATGGAAATGGGACGCCGAGGAGCTTCCCGTTCGAGACAGCAATAGCCAGGGCCGTCTTAAGCCATTCAGGGGCCTCTGGGTACTCAGGGTGTTGGGGCCAATAAAAAAAAAAAAAAAAAAAAAACTAGATGACTGCATCAAAATGGTGTGCATTTATTTAGTGACTTAATTGGTTAAAATGTTACAAACCAAATACTGATGATTTGTTCAACAAATTAGTCTTTGATTCAGATTAATGATTTCTTTAAAGATTTCTAGAATACAAAATATACAGGTTTTTGAGTAAGTCTCTTTCTATGCGGATGACTGGCACATAGATTAGGGGCCCTGACAACAAATCAGTAATTTCCATCTACATCTACATAGATACTCTGCAAATCACATTCAAGTGCCTGGCAGAGGGTTCATTAACCACTTTCATAACTTTTCTCTACCGTTCCATTCTCTAATAGCGCGCGGGAAGAAAGAACACCTAAATCGTTCCGTTTTCGATCTGATTTCTCTTATTTTATTGGGATGGTCATGTCTCCCTAAGTAGGTGGGTGCTAGCAAAATATTTTCACATTCAGAACTAAAAGTCGGTGATTGAAACTTCGCAAACAGATCACGCTTCCCCCCCCCCCCCCCTGTAACGTGATAAAACAAAACGAGCTGCCCTTCTCTGAACCTTCTCAATGTCTTCCGTCAGTCCCACCTAGTAAGGGTCCCACAAGGGGCAACAGTACTCCAGGAGAGGACGCACAAGTGTGATGTAGGCAGTCTCTTTGGTGGAGCTGGTGCATCTTCGAAGCGTTCTGCCAATGAAACGTAACCTTTGGTTCGCCTTCGAATGAACTCATTAGAATGATGTTCATTTGGTTAGTGAACTTATCGGTAATTATGGTTAGAAATATACAAATATAATACTAGTGATTACTGATTTGCAAATTGGACTTAAGCTGCTGTTAAAGGTTTTTTTGGGGATTTCTGAATTGCAAAATCTTCTATTATGTCTTCAAAGTCAAACTGTTGAAGGACGTCACTTTCTATGCACATGATAGACAAATTAGTAAGTCGTTTCTGTAGCATAGGCGTTCGTAATCCATGTTTGATTCCCTTTAACTGGGGAAATGAGCACTCTCCACTGCAATTGGTTACCATTACACAAAGAAATATCTGGGTAGCAACTTCTACAGTAGGAAAGGTTTCTTCTATTTTATCTGCTTTTATTAAAGAGTGTAAGGAAGACATACTTAGTCCTGGAGATTCATTTGGAATGTTTTTCAAATATTGTTTTAAATGAAAACATTGTGATATGAACTCATCAGCATTAACGCCTCCATGATAAAATTCTTCAAATTCTTTGCACCTGTTTATCAACTGTTCAGAACCGATTTGTTTTAACTAAGAAAGGAAACTAAAATGTTTGCTAACTTTCTCGTATGCTTCTGAACATCCCCTCAAACCAGAATCCAATGTGTCGATAACAGGCAGAAAAACTTCTACACGAAATTTTTTTTTTGGCACTCAGCTGGACAGTCTCTGACAATCTTCGGAAAAAGTGGTATGCTTGCTGCAAATTCTCGTTCTTTGGGAACTACCCTTATATACAGCACCTGGATTTTTCTCTTTGGCTGAAGATTCATACTGACCGAATCTACTGCGTGCACAACTGATGAAATCGGAAATAGATGCAAAAAGTTCTGTTACAATGTGTATTGCGACGGTACTACTTTGTAAAGTTGCATCTGTGTTGTCGATACTTCTCATCAGGTCATCTCATACCTCCGTTAGGAGAATGGTCTCGAGATTTTTCATTTTCTTGCAAAGGCTTTGAGCTTCATTTATTGTTTCAACTGGCTGATCAGTGTTATGCAAAGCGTTAAGAGCGTCAGCACGAGCAGACCATCTGGTTTCAGAGAGGATCTTGAGAACTTTATTTGCACCTAAACGTTCTTTCAAAACTTTCCATCGATTGTTTGAAGCAGGACAAAAGGTGGACGATGTTGGGGCAAACTGGAAGTATGCTACTGCTTCAGAAACACACGCAGCCGCCTGAACACGTACTAAATTTAGCGAATGTGTGGCACATGGTAGAAAAATATCAAATTCACATTTTTCTTTTTTATTCTCTGTAAACATGAATACTTACCAGCCATATTTGCTGAATTATCATAGCACTGTGCGCGGCAATGTTTCATGTAATGTCAAAGCTATCCAAAAACTTCATAACAGTGTCTTCTATACTTTGAGCCCTATTCTCCTCCATAAGCAAAAATTGCAAAATCTCTCAACAGGCCGGCCATCTTTTACGTACCGAACGATGAAAGTTAGCTGGTCGACATGGGAGAGAACTAGCTAGGAATCCACGCTTATTGAGTAGTACTTGGCTGTTTTTATTCGTCGGCAATCGTAGTTAACACTTTGTTCCATTACATTAATAAATTCATTGCAAATATTTGAAGACAAATATGATGTATTTCCTTTTCCTGCTATACATTAGTGTATGATTAGCAAGAAAAGGATCAAATTCGCTTATTAATTCTAAGCATCCCAAATTATTTCCATCGTTTTCAGACCCCAAAATATCATTTTCTCCGCGTTTGTCCAACAATTCTGCTCCTTGCAACATAATTCATTATTGATTCCCTGTGTTGTAAACTGTTCTCATGCTTCTTTAATAACTTGTTTATATGCTTCCAATCTTTGTATCCCCTGGATGAAATCAAATTATTGCAGACAGTGTTACTGAATAGACGGCAACAATAACAGTACACAGATTTCATGGATGGTGAATACAAAAGTAACCTTTCCACATACTCAGTTAATCAGTCCTCGTTAATTTTCTGGTTTCTGTTTTACCAGTTACATTCGCAAAATGTGTAGCAGTTTCTGAGAAGTCGCAATTTTCTTTTCCTTTTTTTTTTTTTTTTTTTTTTTTTTTGGAAAAACTCTGGGCCGTTATGAACCCAAATATCAGGACTTCTTCCAGGGTCGTGAGATACGTTTTCTAACATACTTCTTCTGTCTGGTGAATCCAAGTGGCTTGAGATGTAAGAAGCATGTTGTGATATGTGTGTGTGCAGCTGTCTTCAAAGCTGGAACTGATGAACTCGAAACAAAAATGTTATCTAACAAAATGCATCTTCAACCATCTGATTTATTAAATCTTTAAAATCGACTAGTTTCGGTCCAGGAACAAGTTACTTGGGGGCCCCATCAGGCTGGGGGCCCGGGGCCTGTGTCCCTATGGTAGAGACGGTAGTGGCATTAGTGTACCTTTCAAACCGAACGGTGCGCGTAGGTTCTTCCGAACACGAGACGTGAGAGCGTCTTTGTCAACTGCCTTCCGCCACCAGGCAGTCTTCCGTAGGCGCCGTAGCGCGTTGCTTCTTAGGCAAGGCGGAACGACGTGCACACCACACGGCTGTTCAACGAGAGTGCTGTGTACACCGTTTCTGCCTGATACACACGGCGCCAGGGCCGCGGAGTCGACGCACAGCACGCGGCCGGCAGTGGCTGTCAGCGGTCGTGTCACGGACGCGGCTACGTTGCGCCCACCTTTGGCGAGCAACCTCCAGGAAGCGCCGGTGTATCTGAAGGAAATAAAGCTGATACCTCGACACCGTACGGGGGATATTGTCTGGTTCACTGACGGGTCAAAATCAGACCAAGGCGTTGGGGCTGGGATATACGGGGTGCAGCCAAGACTGGAGAGCGTCATCTCTCTAGGGAAACTGGCCTCAGTATTCCAGGCCGAAATCACTGCCATCAGGTCATGTGTGGCGGAGAATTTGCGTAGGTGCTACAAATATCTAGCATCTATATCTATTCAGACAGCCAGGCAGCCCTGAGATCACTGGCAGCTCCTGAAACAAGATCTAAAATTGTTGCAGAATGTCACAGGGTTCTGGTGAAGCTAGGGGAAACCGATAGAGTAAACTATTGTGGGTCCCTGGCCACTCGGGGATCAGTGGCAACGAACATGCCGACAGATTAGCCAGGATGGGGGCAGAGACTCCATTTATTGATCCGGAACCTGTCCTGACAATCACCAAGGCAATGATCAAATTGAAGCTACGTAACTGGCTCAGAAGACAGCACGTAGAATATTGGACCAAAGTCCATCAACAAAAACATGGCAAGGTAATGATGCCTAAGCCATGTTTTAAAAGAAGCTCTGCAATCCTGGGTCTGAACAGGAGAGAGATTAGAGTCATGGTTGGATTGCTGACAGGCCATGAGAATTTCAAAAAACACCTACGTACAATGGGAATAACAGAAGAGGACCCTAAATGTAGGATCTGTGATGACGGTGATGAAACTGCATCACATCTAATCTTGGAATGCATTGCATTGGAGAATAAAAGGCACAGAATATTTGGGACAACCAGACCCGAAGAAATTGTGTCTAATAAATAACTGCTAAATGGACTCCTTGCACTGTTCAAGGGCATTGGTTGGCTTCACTAGATATACAGGGAGCGATACCGCACAATAAACATAGTTTCGGTGCGGGCAATGGCGGGTTGGACCAAGACTGTTTTGGCTTCCCTGTAAAAATCAATCAATTAATCAATCTATCAAGCTCATACCACTCTATCAATGTATAATGCCGCGGAAGCGCGTAAACCCCGTCGTCCCCCGTGCCTCTGAATGTGTTACATGCTGGTCATCCTGACAACTTTCCAGCTATGGCCTCAACCGCCTAACTGGGGCCGTAGCAGTTCATAAAATGAAGGTAGTGATTGCAAGATGAATGCAGAACCGCAAAATATTCTCCCTGACAGTACTGAGAGGTGGTCAAGACAGAGGGGCGGCACAGCATCATATCATTGTGATTTTACAGACGGGTGGACTTAAGCTGTTTTCAAAGTATAAACATTTTCAGTGTGGCCCTTGGCATCAGAGTTGTATGTGAATTAGATGCTGTGTGTCCAGTTCTGGATTTCTTGTCATGTTCCGGGGGCAGGAACCTCCTTGCTCATTTCAAACAGCAGACAATTCTTTATGCCAAACAGAAGATAAGGGAACCAAGCGTAGCTCGGCTTACTCAAACGAGGCGCGTCCAGAAAGTAAGTTCCGCTTGGTAATAAAATGAAATTGTACACAGATACAGAAGAAATTTTTACTGCACAAAATTCTACAACTTTTAAACTACTTTACCACATAACAATTTTGTAGGCACTTGTCATAGCGTGCCACAAGTTTTTGCATGCATCCTTCACAGAAGGTTGCCGCCTGTGTATTCAACCATATGGTAACAGCTGTTCATCATCGTTGAAGTGTTGACCACCAAGGACAGATTTTAGGTGTAAGAAGAGATGAAACTCGCTAGTAGAGAGGTACGGGCTGTATGGAGGATGATCAAACAGGTCCCATTGAAATTTCCGAAAGAATTGTTTGGTCACATACGGCGTGTGAGGTCAGGCATTATCGTAAAAAATCGTTTGACAGTAATCCTCTTCTTACACCTAAAATCTGTCCTTGGTGGACACAAATTCAACGATGATGACAAGCTGAAAGAACATGTTACCACATATCAATAAAATTCTTCTGGGTATTATACCGTGTCGTCATTTTGTAAACTTTGCCGACGTTTCGGCCACTATTGCAAGTGGCCGAAACGTCGGCAAAGTTTACAAAATGACGACGCGGTATAATACCCAGAAGAATTTTATTGATAGTGACAACTGCCGCGGAAGCCTACGTTTGCATGTTACCACATGGTTGAATACACAGGCGGCAACATTCTATGAAAAAGGCACACAAAACCTTGTGCCATGCTATAACAATTGCCTACAAAATTTCGGAAGCTATATAGAAAAGTAGTTTAACAGTTGTAGATTTTTGTACAATCAATATTTTTTCTGTATCTGTACCCGTTCGTTTTATATAACCAAACGGAACTTACTTTCTGGATGCGCCTCGTATATGCAGAATGTCTGGCGTTCTAAGGAATGGAATGGTTTACATGAACGGCAGTCAGTTACTGCCAAGTATTCACGTAGATGTTGATGTGAATGTAGATAAAGAGGAAGCAATGGTATGTCGGTTTCAAAATATCGTGTATTTACGCACCGGTGTATTAGTAGTGGCGTGATTCTTCAGTGTAGGTAGTAAAGTTGTGTGTTAGCTCTAGACAAGTATTTGCGTCAGTGGCAGTCGGATCCAAAAGAGAGTAAAAGCCGGCACGTGCGGGGCTTTAATGAGGAGATGGACGTGGACGAACAAAAGACGGTCCCTACTGGCTGCGCACGTGGGCGGCTCTGGCGTGTGGAGAGTGTGTGTGTGTGGGTGGGTGGGTGGGTGGGTGGGTGTGAGCGCTCGTGGGCGTGCGAGGCTCCGAGGTAATGCGATGGCGTCGGCGTCGGCGTAGGCGCCAGCTTTGTTTTGGCTGCGCGGCGCAAATTGCAGCCGAGTTATTCGCTTAAGCGCGCCCCGCGCTAAAAGAGTCGCAGCCGGGGGTGTGCCGTCTGTAATCACAGGGGCGGGAGCCGCTCTCAGAGGGGTGGCAGACACCCGCCCTGCAGTCGGCGAGTCCTCGGGCCACGCTCGTTAACCATCGCCTTCAAATTACGCTCTGCTTAATGTGGCACACTGTGCCACGCCATTGACAGTTATAGAAGACGCACTTGCTAGAGACTCCTCTGAACCAGCGCTCTCGCAACACCACGAAAAATGGTATATACCCGGGCCGCTGAAACTTTGCACTTGACGTTTACAAACAACAAGTGACGAGCAAGAAGCGCGAGGCGCTAGTCGCTAGGAACGATCCAATCACAGCGCAATAAACACTTACAGTGATCACGTGCCGTGACGTCAACGTTCCCGCGTTGCTGGCTTTGTTTAGATCTACCGTAAACAAAGTTGTGTATCGTGTTTATGTTGTGTGTGCTTTTTTCGCTGCGATTTGTTTTTCTGTGAGTGGTCTAACTTGACTTTCCGAGTTCAAGTAATAAAATGATTTCCAATCCATGGTGTACAACAGCAATCAGTTAGAATAAATATTCCTTCAAACCGTCTTGATTGCAAATTTTTTATTAGTTAATGACGCGTTTCGCCCTTTAACAGGGCTTCTTCAGATTATCTGCGTGACAGAATTTACACAAAATTACAAGGCGGAATTACAAACGGTTATAATGGTACATGGGCTTATTTTGTGTTAAGAAGACAGTATAAATGGTAAACAAAGCTTACAATGCGCTCTCCGTGGTGTGACACCGTAAGTTGTTATTGCGGTGTTTCTGTTTTCTTGGAATGTTTTTTCGTTTTCCTTGTGGCCCTACAAATGTTCGGGTAACAACGAATTACAATTGGAACATACTCGGTAAAGATGTGAGAAACATCTTTACCGAGTATGTTCCAATTATGTGAGAAACATCTTTACCTAGTATGTTCCAATTGTAATTCGTTGTTACCCGAACATTTGTAGGGCCACAAGGAAAACCAAAAAACATTCCAAGAAAATAGAAACACCGCAATAACAACTTACGGTGTCACACCACGGAGAGCGCATTGTAAGCTTTGTTTACCATTTATACTGTCTTTTTAACATAAAATAAGCCCATGTACCATTATAACCGTTTGTAATTCCGCCTTGTAATTTTGTGTAAATTCTGTCACGCAGATAATCTGAAGATGCCCTGCTAAAGGGCGAAACGCGTCATTAACCAATAAAAAATTTGCAATAAAGACGGTTTGAAGGAATAAAAGTTCAAGTAATTGGATAATGTCAGCGAAAAGACGTTTGTCTAATGACGTTTTCTGAGTAAGTTCTCAGTTTCGTATGAATAAAAACTTCGAAGCTTATGATACTGAGCAGGAAGTTCATTCTCGCTTCAAACGATCAGAAAGAAGTTATGGTGCAGTGGTTACAAGAAAGAAATATTGCTGCAGATATGTCAATGTCAAAACTTCTTTTATATTGGCGTATGCAGTAGACGAAATCGCAAAGTAGCAGCGTCACAATGAAATAAATCTGCCCCCATTTCACTGCCATTTTAACCCTATAAAATTGGTATGGAGTGACGTGTAGAATTACTTAAGGAACAATAAGTCTTTTACAATAACAGAGATGGAAAAGCTGTTGGCAATGTGGATGCTGCATCTTGGGAAAAAAAGGGTCGGACACGTTGAAAAACTGATTCGGGCAGCGCAAACAATGGAAGGGATCATGAACAGTCAATGATTTGTCTTGGTGATTTTGGCAGTCACGACAACAATGAAGATGGGGAGCTGGATGTAGTTGTACCATTGTCGCCGTAAATTGGTGAGTGAAAATCATTGATTATAAAATGTAGAGAGAAAAGTTACTACCTTGATTGTTTATTTCGTATCTGTCGTGATTCAGTGCTTATTTTCTGTATTGCTTTGCTCCTTTATTGAAAGCGTGAGAATTGTTGTGCCATGGTCTTCATTAATATGCTGTTAATTAATTGCTGCGCAAGAACGAATTATTATATGCACTTTTATTGATCAATAGCTTACATTTACGAGATGCATCTGAAAACCGTTTCGTCTGCTGTGTGTATAATGGCTAGTGTTGCAACGTCGCTAAAGCAGTGTAGCCAACTTAACTCGTCGTAACGCGAAACGTCAAGTGCAATGTTTCAGCCGCCCGTGTATACAGTAACTGAGCCGGTGCGATCAAAAAAATGTTCAAATGTTTGTATAGTCTATGGGACTTAACTACGGGGTTATCAGTCCCTAAACTTACAAACTACTTATGAACTACTTACGAACTAGGACGGCACAAATATCCATGCCCGAGGGGGGATTCGAACCCCCGACCGTAGGGACCGTGCAGACCGTGACTGGAGCGCCTTAGTCTTCTCGGCCACCGCGGCCGGCTCCGGTGCGATCACTATCGCCCCTTGTATATCGATCTATCGGATCGTGCTCGCCTGTTTTTCTTTGGCACGTGAGATCGATCCCAGGGGGCTCTGCCCTGGAAAGAGGAGAAACCACGTGATAGTATGTTGACCAGGGCGAGGACGTATGCGCCAGGAGATACACACGAGGTGGTCGTGTGGGTCAGTGTGTCCGTCGGCAGCAGCATGTCACGGGGATCGCTGATGTGGTGAAGATTACCGCTGCTTCTCCAGTTTTTGTCTGGAGCTGAGTTCGGCGGGGAGGGACTGTCTGCCTTACCAGCAAGTGTCGTTTCCGGACTTTGGAACGATATTTCGAAGTTGTCCGTGCGCATCGTGGTACGTTTCCTGGGGTATTATATTGCAAACTGCTAAAGGAAGTGCTCAGGCTTACCCATCCTATGTGTTATGACTATTACTAGTTGAGTGTTGCTGAGCTACGTAACGGGTGAAAATTTTGTCCCCCTGGAAGTCATTGTTCTGGCTTTTGTTTCAAAGAACCCTTGTGAGAAATGGTTTCACACGCCTATAACTAATGCCTTTGAGCCTCTCAAGTTTCGTGTACTTTCTGGCGTCCAAATTTAGGTGTTTTGTGTTTGTATTTTAAATGCCTTCAATAGTAATAGTTGTCTGTGTGTTGTAGAGCCAGATTCTGTTTTTGTTGTGGCTATTGTGGTGTTGGCTCGTTGCTGGCGTGCTTAGTGGGACTGTCGACTGTTTCGTTCGAGCGGACGCGCTGTGTGCGGGGACAGTTCCGTTTACCGGTTTGGCTGCCGTCCGTAGTCTCCTGTGGCTGAAAGTACGCCAGTTGGACTTCTGCCTGCGCTCCCACCTTAAGTTACGTGATACTATTTGTTTAAATCATGTTAACGTTTTACTTAAGTGGACACGTATTGTAAAATTCTGCTGTCTTAAAAGGGCGCCAGAATTTGTTTCTTGCTTCAGCATTTCAGGTGATTACTGTAGTGTAGTTCTTGTAGCGAGTTTCCTGATACCAGAGGGTCTGTGCACTTTCAGACATAAAGTGGCTTGCCACGTAAAATTTTGTAAAGTACTGATCCAAATCATTTAATTACGTAATTAAGTCAACTGATTGTACCCCTTTAAGATACGACTTACGTAAATTAGTCGTTTTTCTTAAAAGCGTAAATGAGTTAATAAAAACATAGTTTGTAAAAAAGTGTGGAATTTTTTTTCTAGTTACATTTGTCTGTTGTGTTGTAAAACCTATTTTTCAGGTTGAAGAACCTTTGGACCCTTTCGTTTACTGTATGCTTTTAGAATGCAATTTAATTATTTTTTTAAAGAATTTTTGGGAATTCTTTTTTTTCTAAAATTGTTACATCTATTTAAATAAAATTTGGGTCTCAGTGAAAGATGTTCAATACAATCCTTGAGCAGTTGTTCCACATTTCCTGCTCTGAATTTTGTTAATCTACTGCTCTCTGGTCAAGTGTTCCGTAATTGGCGGTATGAATAACATATTTGGATAGGCTATGTCCATGAAAGTAACTTCAGTTAACAGAAGATGGATGAGTTAACTTTAAACGAAGCTCCATAACATGCAAACACCTGCAGATCTTCTGTCTCAGGCATCGGATTTGATTTCGTCTGTATCTAAATACATACTCCGCAATCCACACAAAGGTGCGTGGCGGAGGGTACTCGGTACTACTACTAGCTACATGCTTTCCTGTTCCACTCCATATAGAACGAGGGAAAAACGAATGCTTGTTTGCATACGTTATTATGGTTATCAGTCCGGAGACTGGTTTTATGCAGCTCTCCACCCTACTCTATCCTGAACAAGCCTTTTCATTTCCTCATAAGAACGGCAACCCACATCCATTTGAATCTGCTTACTATATGCGTCTCTCTATGTATCCCTCTGCGATTTTTACCCCACACACTTCCCTCCAATGCTAAATTTACGATTCCTCGATGTCTAAGAACGTGTCCCACCATGCGATCGCTTGTTTTAGTCAAGGTATGCCAAAAATTCCTTTTCTCGCCAATGATGTTCAGTATCTCTTCATTAGTAATGCGATCTACCCACCTAATCTTTAGCATTCTTCTGTAACACCACATTTCAAAAGCCTCTATTCTCTTCCTGACCGCCCTGCTTATCGTCCATGTTTCACTCCCGTACAAGGCAACACACTACACAAGTGCCTTCAGAAAAGACTTCATTACACTTAAATTAAGATTCGATGTCAGCAAATTTCTCTTTTTCAAAAATGCTTTTTTTCCCATTGCCATACTGCATTTTATATCCTCTGAACTGCGACCGTCATATTTTTTTTTTCCTACCCAAGTAACAAAACTCATATACCACCTTCATTGTTTCGTTAACTAATGTAATTCCTTCATCATCGCCTCATTTTCTAAGACTGCATTCCATTATCTTTGTTTTGCTCTTGTTAATGTTCATTTTATACGCTCTCTTCAACACACTGTCCATTCCATTCAACTGTTCTTCCAGGTTCTTTGCTGCCTCTGACAGAATTACAATAGCGTGTGCAAAACGCAATGTTTTTATTTCTTCACCCTGAACTTTAATCCCTAATCCAAATTTTTCCTTGCTTTCCTTCACCGCCTACTCGATGTACAAATTGAATAACATCGCGGAGCCGGCCGCGGTGGCCGAGGAGACTGAGGCGCTTCAGTCACGGTCTACAAGGCCACTACGGTCGGGGGTTCGAATCCCCCCTCGGGCATGGATATTTGTGCCGTCCTAGTTCGTAAGTAGTTCATAAGTAGTTTGTAAGTTTAGGGACTGATGACCCCGTAGTTAAGTCCCCTAAGCTTAACAAACATTTGAACATTTTTTAACATCGCGGAAAAAAGGCTACAACCCAGTCTTACTCCCTTCCCAACTAATGCTTCCCTTTCATGCCCTACGAGTCTATTAACTGCGGTCTGGCTTTTGTAAAAGTTGTAAATAACTGTCCTTTCGCTGTATTTTACATCTGCTGACTTCAGAATTTGAAAGTGTGTATTCCACTCATCATTGGCAAGAGCTTTCTAAAAATCTACAAAAGCTAAAAATGTAGGTTTGCCTTTCCTTAATCTATCTTCTAAGATAACTCGTAAAGTGAGTATTGCCTCCCGGGTTCCTACGTTTCTCCTGAATCCAAACTGATCTTCCCCGAGGTCAGCTTCTACCAGCTTTTCCATTCTTCTGTAGATAATTCGTGTTAAAATCTTGCAACCATGACTTATCAAACTGATGGTTCTGTTTGCGCCTGATTTCTTTGGAATGGGGATTATAACATTTTTCTTAAAGTCTGATCCGTATGAGCCCTAACCTATCTGATCTTTGTGGTCTTTGGCGGCAGTAGAATCGTTCTGCAGTCTGCCTCAATTTCCGGTCCTCCAAATTTCTTCAACAGTGCATCGCAAAGAGAAAGAGAGAGAATGAGAGAGAAAGGAAACGTCTCCCTCCTTCAAACGAGTCCCAGTTGAGTTCCCGAACATTTCAGTAACACTCGCGCATAGATCGAATCTACCAGATACAAATCTAGAAGCCCGCCTCAGAACTACCCCTATGTCCTGCTTTAAATTGTTCTGGTGGGGATCCCAAACACTTGTGAATACTCGAGACGGGGTCGTACAAGCGTTTTATAGGCGGCCTCCTATCACACCTTCCCAAGATTCCCTCAGTACACAGATGTCGACTTTTCGCCTTCCCCATGACTGTGCTTGTATGCTCTTTCCATTTCATATCGCTCTCCAGCGTTATGTCTGGATATTTAATTGACGCAATTGAACATTACGGTTCTTTTCTACATTTACTGCTAGTTGTCATTCTTCACACCACCTTGTAATTTGGTCCAAGTCATCCTGCAAGCTATTCAAAAAAATGTTCAAATGTTTGTAAAGCTTATGGAACTTAACTACGGGGTCATCAGTCCCTAAACTTACAAACCACTTATGAACTACTTACGAACTAGGACGGCACAAATATCCATGCCCGAGGGGGGATTCGAACCCCCGACCGTAGTGGCCGTTGACCGTGACCGGAGCGCCTCAGTCACTTCGGCCACCGCGGCCGGCTGCAAGCTATTACAGTCTCTGAATGACTACACCTTTATCTACATGACAATCATCAGCAACAGCCGCAGATTGCAACTCACTATGTCCGTCACATCATTTATATAGACAGAAAATAATACGCTCCTATCACACTTTCCTGGGGCAGCCCTGACGATATCCTAGTCTCTGATTAACACTCACCATTGAGGACTACGTACTTATTGTGTTATAATGATAACACAACAAAAGCAAAATCCAAGCTTCCAATAATTTATTTACACAGCACTTTCACAAACGCACAGTTTAGACAAGTCATACGTCGGTAGGTCTTCCTTGGTACGGCACGCCAATCTCGTAGAAATGCCCCAGGAATCTAGAGCCCGAAGTGGCAGCTCACTATTGAAGTCCTCATAGCACTAAGTTCGGCACATCAATAACTCAGTCTTCCTGCAAGCGAAGGTATCACTGACGAAGGCGAGAGTACACTGGGTTGCTTAGGCAGGTGCGGCCGCCTATATTCGGTTCTGGTAGTTCGGGTGTGAGCCAGGTGGTGGCGCCGTGGACGTCTAGGTAGACTCGCTTCCATCTCGCAACACTAGCCCTCTCGCGGTCCAGTCGAACTGTACCGTGCGGCCGGCCGGCGAGCCTTCGGTCTGCGACAGCGTGGTAGCGGATCCCACAGTACTGGGTTCTATTACTTAACTAGTCTTCGAGCCACTGACATATTTGGCTACCAATTCCATAAGCTCGTATCTTCGCTAGCAGTCTGTAGTGTGGTACCACGTCAAACGCCTTTCGAAAATGGAGCAATATGCAGTCTGCCTGTTGTCCTTCATCCATAGCACGCAAGATGTCATGTGAGAAAAAGGCAAACTGCGTTTCGCACGTTCGATGAATTCCAAAGCCATGATGATGCATGGACAAGGGGTGCCCGTACTAGGGTCTTTCTACTGAGCCAGAGTTCAGCTGACGATGAGAATTCTTTCACCCCCCTCCTTGTAAGATTACCGTCCAATAGAAATATTGGTAATTAATAGCATTTGATAATTAAACAGTATGAAGTTCACTGCAAACATTGACCATGCCAATGCACTAAATGTTACACAATTTTAATCTTATTATTTATGGTAGCAATGTATGTACACAGTTGGGTGACAACATTTATAGTTAGGCCATAGGTAGAAATTCTCCACGTTGAGATTTGCTGTGTGCTTGTAGCTGACGGAAGGCCAGCGAGCAGGCCGACGTTGGTGGCTTGTTCCAGCTTAGGATTTTACAGTTCGTTTCCGGTGAGGGGAGAGAGGGACAATGGCGAGTGCCAGGCACAGTGCAGTGCACAAATATTGTAATACTACTGGCATTTGAAGTAATACGATGCAGTTAGGAACCTTTAAGGCCCTCATTACAAAATAGCCTGTTGATAAATAAACAATACATTAGCTGATATAGTCACATATGGCGTAATATGTTTAATTGACAATGAAAAGTAATAAATGACCAACGAAGACAAGACAGTTACACAACTAGCATGGCAATGTTTGTTTATAAAAATAATATATTAACTATTTCTCATTTGATTTTCAATTAATCTTGTGTATTTTATCTTGAAGTATTAAGTTAAATCACTTATCTGTGACATAAGAAATTGCACGATTATGATAAATAGTACAAAGGATGTTTATCTAATATAAAAGCGTAAGCAAATATTTGATTAATGTGTAGTGTAATAATTTTGATTTTAACTAAAGTTTTAGAAATGTATTGGCTGAGCGCTGTACGTTGGCAAATCGGTTAGAACAGTTCACATGGGGAAGTTGATGACGTAGGGGAAAAATACCCCGGCAGTTGAGCTTTTGGCGCGCGCGCGCGCGCAAGGGCAGGAAGTGACGAGGTTGGGAGCACGTGGAGAACTGGCCGGGCGGCGTCGCTCGGCATTCAGTCGGCATGTGGACCTCGAGGTGGAGGTTATAGATTTGTGTGTGGCAATCGCCACGTGTGGGTGCTCGTCGTAGACTGCACCAAGTTGAATCGAGTGCTACTGTGTGTTTGTGAATATTTAGCCGGCGGAACAAGGTGTGCATCGCATTGAATTAAAGTGACTGTGATTTGTTAATGTAACACGTGTCGTCACATAGGCATGAACATAAACGGTGTTTGAGACAGCCACATGGTGTTAAAACAATTTGTGACAAATATTCATTTTTGTCTGGGGGCTCACGAGCTATAATTTTATTTGATAAATGTGCCGACGTACCGACGTAAGAGCCACAGGGTTCTGAGATTGTGAAATAAACAACATAAAGTGAACTTTCACGTGTTTTCAAAAATAGTAGTTAGTACACCCTTTTCTCTCATGAACTTGACTTTATTATGAATTTTTTTGTTAATCATATGCAGGGAAGGAAAGCTGCGAACGTGTGATATCATCCCCTAGAAAACGAGTCAAACAGTCGCAATCACAGTTCCAGTGTTTTTGCATGTTTAGGAATTTGGTTCGCAGCTGGTGGTTGTGAGTTTTAAAAATTAAACTTTCTCTATTTTAAACTCTCACCCCGACCTTCACGCTCGCACCCCCTCCCCCGCGCCCCTCCAGAAGGCCGCCCTGGATCCGCCCCTGCTCACGGTCAGATGTGACGTCAGCTCAGCAGCCAGCCAACGCCGCCAAGTATTTTCCACATCCCTACGTATCACGTGAACACGTAATGCTGTCGCTGGAAACGAGCGTCGTCGCTCACGTGACACTATGTTTCGTCCCAGCTCTCGGTGAATGGTCTGTAGGAAAAAACCCACGATTCTTTGCAGGGTTACACAATTTTATCAGTTATTTCTTCGGTTTACTCGAGCCTCCCGAGCTACAGCACGAATAAATAAATAAATAAATAAATAAAATAAAACAATACAAATCACCCATTCACAGCCTGTGTTTGCTTGGGTCTCCGTGAAGTGCGGCTGTAAGACCCTATTTTATTATACAAACTGGCTGCGTCGTGTCTAGGGCTATAGAGACTATATACCGGATATGGAGTCATATTGCTCATGATTTGAGCTTGAAATAGTGCACACCATTCCGTTTCAATCACAATATATTCCTTTGGAGATTTGAAGTGTTTATTGATTAATGAGAAGAGAAATGTTTCGTCCTCAGCGTTAGTATCAGAATCTAATTTAGAACACTGCTGTATAACAACAACTCTTATCTGCGAATCGGACATGGTCAGTGTTGTGAGCTGCAGGTGAGTAACAAGCGCGCCACTTGGCTTGATGGCATTCTCGGACGCGTCCCAATTTGCACTGGTCTTGCGAGCGCGTATGGAAGGCGCGCGTCGCGACACTATGCAAGTGCCTTACGCATCTCAATTTGCGCCTGCCCCCTGGCAGAGAAAACACGTGCTAGTCTCCCCTCCTCCTCCTCCTCTTTCCAGACGGCTACTCACCCACTCGTTCGCTAGCCCGCTCTAGCTCAAGACACTAAGCGCCCCCCTCAGGCATGGATATTTGTGCCGTCCTTAGTGTTAGCTATTTCACAAGTAGTTTGTAAGTTTAGGGACTGATGACCCCGTACATATGTCCCATAAGCTATACAAACATTTGAACATGTGCTTCCACACATCGCATTACCAATCAGTTAGTAATGAAAGAATCCCGCCTACTTGTCGCTTCTTATTTGAGGTTGAAATGGACTAATAGGCAGACTGCATATTTCTCCATTTTCGAAAGTCGTTTGACGTGGTACCACACTACAGACTGCTAGCGAAGATAAGAGCTTATGGAATAAGTAGCCAAATATGTCAGTGGCTCGAAGACTAGTTAAGTAATAGAACCCAGTTCGTAGTCCTCAATGGCGAGTGTTAATCAGAGACAAGGATATCGGCAGGTGTGCCCCACGGAAGTGTCATAGGACCCCATTATTTTCTGTCTATATAAATGATGTGACGGACAGAGTGAGTTGCAATCTGCGGCTATTGCTGATGATTCTGTGGTGTAGATGAAGGTATAGTCATTCAGTGACTGTAATAGCTTGCACGATGACTTGGACCAAATTACTAGGTGGTATGAAGAATGACAACTAGCTGTAAATGTACAAAAATCTAATTTGATGCAGATGAGTAAAAGAATCGTAATGTTCAAATACAGCATTAGCAGTGATGCTTAACAGTTGCGTCAATTAAATAGCCAGACATAATGCTGGAGAGTGATTAGAAATGGAAAGTGATAGTGGGTGTTTCTACTCGTCTTGAATCAGTTTCCCTCCCAGCAATTGTCACTCACTGCGTTTCATGCTGGGGGGAAGTGTCGTACAACGATCATGAACAAATACTAAGTCCGCGATCACGAACATAAACCAGTAAAAGGAGAAGTATTATAATTGATGCAACTGGTAACGACTTTAGGAAATGGATCCAGCGAGCATGCAGAGCAAGAAGAGCAGGATGGGCATTACAAAATCATAAACACATCGTCACAGCAGATGTATGTGCACACAATGGGCAACTTATTTGGTGACTAGGAGGGGGGAGGGGGATTTTGGCAGTGCAATTTAAGGACAATCATAGATATAAATTTAGTTTTAGCAGGAAAATTTACTATGAGATTAAATTGTTAGTCTCCCATCTTTCAAATTCAATTTACATTCGTTATACATTGAATTATGCAACCTCCGTAGCTCGGTGACACAATCCGCATCTTTAGGTGGGTTTGAGGAGAGTCAGAAGGTACTACCATCACAGACCATTAACACATATGGGGACATAAATCAAGATATAGAATATGAATTGGAATTAACATTCAGGAGGCCAGAAACGAAACTTAGCCATGAAGTAATACCATGATTTGAGTAGCATACCCCACAATTTTAACACGAATTATCTACAGGAGAATGGAGAAGCTGGAAGAAGCTGACCTCGGGGAAGATCAGTTTGGATTCAGGAGGAATGTAGGAACGCGGGAGGAAATACTCACTTTACGTCTTATCTTAGAAGATAGATTAAGGAAAGGAAAGCCTACATTTTTAGCTTTTGTAGATTTGGAGAAAGCTTTCGACAATTTTGACTGGAATACACTCTTCCAAATTCTGAGGTCAGCAGGGGTAAAATACAGGGAAAGGAGAGTTATTTACAACTTGTACAAGAGCCAGACCGCAGTTATTAGACTCGAATGGCATGAAAGGGAAGCATCAGTTGGGAAGGGAGTAAGACAGGGTTGTAGCCTTACTCCAATGTTGTTCAATTTGTACATTGAGCAAGCTATAAAGGAAAGCAAGGAGAAATTTGGTGAAGGAATTAAAGTTCAGGGGGAAGAATTACAAACATTACATTTTGCCGACGACATAGTAATTCTGTCAGATACAGCAAAGGACCTGGAAGAGCAATTGAACGGAATGGACAGTGTGCTGAAAGATGCTTATAAGATGAACATTAATAAGAGCAAAACTAGGCTAATGGAGTGCAGTCTAAGAAAATCGGGTGATGTGGAAGGAATTAGATTAGGTAACGAAGCAATAAAGGAGGTAGATGAGTTTTGTTACTTGGGGAGTAAAATAACAAATGATGGTAGCAGTACAGAGGTATAAAATGCAGAATGGCAATGGGAAGAAAAGCATTTTTGAAAAAGATAAATTTGCTAACATCGAATATTAATTTAAGTGCAAGGAAGTCTTTTCTGAAGGCATTTGTGTGGAGTGTTGCCTTGTATGGGAGTGAAACATTGGCGATAAGCTGTGCGGACATGAAGAGGATAGAGGCTTTTGAAATGTGGTGCTACAGAAGAATGCTGAAGATTAGGTGGGTAGATCGCATAACTAATGAAGAGGTACTGAACAGAATTGGTGAGAAAAGGAATTTTTGGCATACCCTGACTAAAAGAAGGGATCGCTTGGTAGGACACATTCTTAGACATAGAGGAATCGTAAATTTAGCATTGGAGGGAAGTGTGTGGGGTAAAAATCGCAGAGGGAGACAAAGAGACGCGTATAGTAAACAGATTCAAGTGTATGAGGGTTGTCGTTCTTATGAGGAGATGAAAAGACTTGCTCAGGATAGAGTAGGGTGGAGAGCTGCATCAAACCAGTCTCCGGACTGAAGACCATAACAACAACCCCAGCCGGCCGCGGTGGTCGCGGGGACTGAGGCGCTTCAGTCACGGTCTTCATGGTCACTACGGTCAGGGGTTCGAATCCCCCCTCGGGCATGGATATTTGTGCCGTCCTAGTTCGTAAGTAGTTCATAAGTAGTTTGTAAGTTTAGGGACTGATGACCCCGTAGTTAAGTCCCATAGATTATACAATCATTTGAACATTTTGAACAACAACCCCAAGAGTTCTCGATATTGGCCTAAGGTCGACCCATACCTGCCTAAATTTAATATCTCATCAGAGAAGGCGCTTTGTGCAATCTAAGGTTGGAGCGCAGCGTGTCTACTCACCAGACTACCGACGGCAGAGTGCCTGTCTTTTCAAAAAGCGGCCAGCGGCCGGCTAGGGAACCTGGAGGAGGGGTAGTTGCCAACCCATGGGGAGGAAGAATTTTGAAGGGACGACCGCCAACGCTCGTCTCAGACCTGTCTAACGAGTAGCCTATACTGTTAAGTTGGTAGGGGAACATGCATAGGACGGAACCTCTTTGACGAGTACTTGAGGGAATTTGAAAACTCTGGACTCTCCCCTTAGGATATGGTAGGGAACGAACTGTACCACCCAGGCACTAAATAACTGATACAACCAACCTTTTACTTCCCTTCACCGAAGGCAGAGGCAAGAATCAAACATAAACTGAAACACGGTGGCATAACAAACTGCCAGCACAATAACTGAAGTTCAGTAGTAAAAGAAATAGACAATAGCTGAAAGTGGGTCCAAATGACTTCTTTCAGTAATACTGGACAGCAATGCAACGTATGCTAGAACTTTCCTCACAAATATAAGTATTCAATATTAAACTCCATGATACACATCACTGTAAACTGTTAATTGTGTGCAATAGCTTTTTTCTAAGAAATATATCTCGGTTCCAGAAATACATAAAGCAACATTATTCGTCTTAAAATCCGTGAAAAACGTCAGCGATTTATCTGCTTAAGACTTTCTTTCATAACATAAAAATAGAAATAGCCAGTTGGGAAAAAAATAAGCCCAAAAGGTGATGGTTTTTCAAAATCATTCTTTGAGACTTGTAATTAATAAAATTTCAAAAAGTAGAATGATATTACAACTCTTTACGAATAAAACTGACTGTTACTCTAGATCGCCGCGGTGGAGTAGCCGAGCGGTCTAAGGGGGTCTTGCTGCGGAGCGTGCGGTTGCTCGCCGTGGAGGTGCGAGTCCTCCCTGGGGCATGGGTGTCTGTGTTTGTCCTTAGGTTAGTTTACCTAGGTTTAAGTAGTTTGTAAGCTACGGACTGATGACCACGCAGTTTGGTCCGATAGATTTACATACATTTGAACATTTTTTGTAACATGTTTTGTTACTCTAGATCGATCCCGATAAATTTTAGGCTATGTTTCAGGTCTTTTCTTTTTAAATATCTATATATATCTCGAAAAATTCTTTGCGTTTTTAAATTTTTAAATGTACTTTTTTTATTTATTTTTTTATTTATCTCATGCCATACTTGTGGCAAGTAGTAAGTCAGAAAACGTGAAAATTGACGAGTTATAAAATGTTAAAATGTTTGTAATTATTTTGAGACCAAACTATGTTGGGCATCAGTCCGTAGCTTACAAACTATTTAAACTAACTAAACTAAGGACAACACAAACATGCATGCCCAAGGGAGGATTAGAACCTCTGACGTGGGAAGTCGCGCGGTCCGTAACGTGACGCTCCAGGCCGCTCGGATACTCCCGCGCGGCGACGAGTTATACATAATCTATCTACTTTTTGAAGATTGTAAAGTGTTTTTCCGGTATATTTGCCTTGAAGTTTGTTTATCTTAACCTTTGTACTTATGATGATGTCGTAACAGTCAAAAGTAATTTGTACTAAACAATAAATGTTCTGGAATATTGCAACATTGTCGTGTGTGTGTGTGTGTGTGTGTGTGTGTGTGTGTGTGTGTGTGTGGTTCTTTTTTTTTTATTAGTGATCCTGTATCAAATAATTTACCAACATCCAACAGAACATTCTATTCACGAAATTTAAATATTTACTGAAAATTGTGAAAAGAAAAATGTAAAATAAAAATGTCGGCACCCGATATTTCTTGCATTTTGATATCGATATTTGCGATGTATCGATATATCGATATTTTATGAACAGGGGTAGTTGGAGGATACAGTAAGCGGTAGATAAACGAGACCAGAGTGTCTGCAGCAAGGGGTGTGCACGCTGCCACGCGTTCCGCAGGCCTCGGTTGCCATGGGCGAAGTGTCGTCCGGGCCGCCAGCCGCCCATAAAGGCAGCCCATTACGGCCTTCAGCAGGCGTTTATCATATTTATGGTGCGCGTCGCGTCGAGAACTAGCGCAGGCGTCTCCCTGTGACACACAGGACCTCGCCTGACGACTGGCCGAGGGACCTCCACAGAGTTTATCCCTCTTTAAACACGCCCGTACCTCGCACAAAATGCAGAGTGTCCTCTTGAAAGCGTCATTAAGCACCATCCGAGAAAGGGGTTGGGGGGGGAGGAGGTTACGTTAAAGCCATTTATGCTCCACCAGGGCGTCAGGGAAATGTAGGAGCTGGTTTCGTACGATACGAACTTTCCCCAGCAACAAAGAAAAAGGTGTACACCCTCACGAGGTGCGATTTCGAATTTAGCAATTGGGCCCATAAGGTTGTTGAGTGGTGCTATAAAGCCTTTCGGTCCATACATGTGAGAAAACTGCCGTTTGTATTTATTTGTTGACTAGCTGAGCCCCCGCTGCTTCGCATACGTAGGCTGGTTGGTCTGCACCAGTTGCTTCTTTTTAATCCTGATGAAGAATCCATATCTTAATTTTCGTAGTTACAGCTTGGACGATAAACAGTGCGGACAGGAAGAGGATTGAGGCTTTTGAAATATGGCGCTACAGAAGAATGCTGAAGATTAGGTGGGTAGATCGCGGAACTAATGAGGTACTGAACAAAATTGGGGAGAGAAGGAATTTCTGGCATACCTTGACTAAAAGAAGGGATAGATTGGTAGGACACATTCTTAGACATCAAGGAATTGTGAATTTAGCGTTGGAGGAAAGTGTGTGGGGTAAAAACCGCAGAGGAAGACCAAGAGATGGATACAGTAAGCAGATTCAGATAGATGTAGGTTGCCGTTCTTATGTGGAGATGAAAAGGCTTGCTCAGGATAGGGTATTGTGGAGAGCTGCATCAAACCAGTCTCCGGACTGAAGACCACAACAACAACAACAGCTTGAAATTTAACAGTACCATATTTTTGAAAATCAGTTTTTGCATCTCGTATTTCACCCCCTTATTGGTCGATTTTCCAAAAATACCGAAACACGTATTTTTTAACGGCTAACCAACTATACAAATATCAATTTTTGCAGCTCTAGTTTCAAAATTGTATCAATAGCAACGTGTTTTCAAAAAGAATTTTTGATCCTCTATTTAACCCTCTTCCTTGTTGAATTTCCAAAAATACTAAAAATCATGGATTTTTAATCCTGACCAAGATTCCATATCCGAAGTTTCGTAGTTGTAGCTTAAAATTTGAGTTAACAGCAACATATTTTTGAAAATCTATTTTTTGAGTCACCTATTTTACCGCCTTATTTGTCGGATTTAAAAAAATGCCGAATCACGTCTCTTTTAAATTCGAACCCTGAATTAAAAACAGAAATTTTGTAGTTCTAGCTTCAAAACTGCCTAAATAGCAACGTATTTTTAATAAAAGTTTCATCCCCTATTTCACCCCCTTAAGGACGGAATATCGAAAAATCGCTTCTTAAATGACGCCTACAGAGTAAGATCAACACCCTCTACAAATTTGAAGTTTCTATCTTCAGTGGTTTGGGTTGCGCGATGATGAGTCAGTCAGTCAGTCAATCGGGACACTTCCTTTTATATATAGAGATTAGCTGCAAGTACCCGGCTTTGCCCGGGTTTAAAATAATGTTTTCTGTAGAAGCTTACAAAACCGTTTGTGTGAAAAAGCGACCACGAATCTCGCCAAAGCGATGACATTTTGTGAAGGCGAGAGGGAATTTCGCGAAGATGATACGGAATCTAGTAAAAGTGACACCGATTTAGACAAAATAACACTGAATTTGGGTAAAACACACCGCATTTCAGTATACAACAACGAATTTAGTGAAAACTATTCCAAATTTGGGTAAGATTTACGCAATCAAACGAATTAAAAAATACATTGACCAGATGAGACGAGCGGAAATAGTCGTGCGCTCTAAGGTGCCTTCCTGCAGAGTGCGCGGCTGTTCCCCATCGGAGGTTCGAGTCCTCCCTCGGTCATGTGGTGTTGTGTATGTGTGTTTTGTCTTTTGCGTAAGTTAGCTTAAGTGTTAGTCTAGGGACTGATGACCATTGAAGTTTGGCGTCATACATTTATAAACATTTGACCATATAAAATTGCTTTTCCTTTTATTTTCCAATGCAGTACTTCTACTTCTGAATTGAATAAGAAGCTACAATAATGGACAGTTGTATGAAATTGTTTCTTAGCATTCTTCTGTCGGCATTTCTGTTTATTTCATCAAGTCAGCATGAAAAATTAATTTCTTACGGAAAACAATTGATACTGTGGAAGAACATGTCGAAACAGCTTCTATTAAGGAAACTCGAGAAATTTCCGGGATCAGTTATTCGGATAGTGATGTCCTGTGCAAGCCTCTTCATCTCTGACTAATAACGGCAACCTACATCCTTTTGATTCTGCTTACTGTATTCGTCTCTCGGTCTTCCTCTACGATTTTTCCTCCACACACTTCCCTCTAATGCTAAATTGACGATTCCTTGAGTGTATCAGAATGTTTCTCTCCGATCTATGTCTTCTCTTTGACGAGGTATGCCAGAAATTTATTTTCTCGCCAATTCTGTTCATTACCTCATTAGTTATATGATCTGCCCATCTAATCTTCAGCATTCTTCTGTAGCAAAAAAATTCTAATAGTCTTTC
Source organism: Locusta migratoria (assembly GCA_026315105.1). Taxonomy (NCBI): domain Eukaryota; kingdom Metazoa; phylum Arthropoda; class Insecta; order Orthoptera; family Acrididae; genus Locusta; species Locusta migratoria. The sequence goes on from CM048745.1 coordinate 222,408,872, forward strand.
ATATTTCGTCTGAATTCCTTATCGCCCACGGTTCGCTACCGTATAGTCCTACACTCCAGACCTAATGTTTTCAATTAGGACTTCCTAACATTTAAATTAGTATTGAATGTCAACAAATTTCGGTTCTTAGGAATCCCATTGCCATTCCGGATTTTATACCTCTTCATTTCGGCAACCAGAAATAGTTTTGGTATGAAAGTAACAAACCTCATGAACTACTTTTATTGTTACATTACCTAATATAATTCTTTGAGAATTGCCTGATTTTCTTATACTACATTACATTACCCTAGATTTACCCTTATTATAAATACATACATAGTCTGTATAGATATCGGCGCACCAACGGATTTGTGCAAATCAACATGACAATTAATTCCTTCATTTCTAGCCCCAAGTAGCTACTGCAGACACTCGTCAAAGAATTATTCACAGCCCACAGACGTCGACACGTAAATTGTCTCAAGAGACTCATGTAAGTTGGAGTTTCCAGTGGATACCGGAAAGTTTTAATTTGAAGCCATATCTTGTGATGTTTGGGCAGGAATTACCGGAGGTGGCTCTTGAATAACATGAAGTTTCTTTTTAGATCCTTTCGATTACATCATGAGCGATGAAGCAATGTTTCATCTCTCCGATTACTAAAAGTCACAAACCAAGAATTACTTGGTAACGGAGAAACCTAACGCGGTGTATTACAGCAACCACTCCCTGATGAAAACATCGACGTTTGGTGCTGTGTAACAGAAATGTTCAGTATAGGAATTATGTTTTTAACACTACCCCCAACACAGTTGCATATCTAAAATTCCTTTCGTGCTCATTTCATTGTATATGAAAGACAATACACCTAGGAAAATCCTGAAATTGAGTCCGTTATGTCGTCTTCGAGGAACTAACTTTCAGCAAACTATTATGGCCACCTCGTTCAGCGGATCTAACTTTGATTTCTTTACTGTGAGGACATCAAGGACTCAGAAACAAATCCAAACACCATAAAGGAACAGAAAGACGTCATCTGTGAAGACGCCATCAATATCCGAACTGTACGCTGGGTGTATCCGAATAGGACATATTTTTCATTTTAAGTAAATTGTAAGTTCATTTCAGCCCTTGGTCTCTGATATGAATTTCAGCTATATACTCACACGAGCTATGTTTATATTCACCGCCCTGTAACTAATGAAACTGGCAAAAAGTAACACCTGATTTATAACAAATAAAATCAGTTTGGGCTAGAAAATGTTGAAATGTTCAGATGTTTGTAAATCTATCGGACCAAACTGCGTAGTCATCAGTCCGTAGCTTACAAACTACTTAAACCTAGGTAAACTAACCTAAGGACAACACACACACCCATGCCCCAGGGAGGACTCGAACCTCGACGGCGAGCAACCGCGCGCTCCGCAGTGAGACGCTTTAGACCGCTCGGCTACTTCACCGCGGCGGTTTCGGCTAGAACTTCACGAATATATCTCCAAATATCACATCAAATAAGAAAATAACAACCAATTTATCAAGGAAAGAACAATGAATAGCCATAAAATGACATACAGTTTTGAAAAAAATTACCCTCATTTAAGCAACGTAAAAATACAACAACTTTGGCCACAATATTGTACTGGCTGTGTCAAACAAAGTAACAGCGAGTGCTGTAAAAAATTGGTCTTACGCAATACCAAATTCAGCAGAAAAAGCACCGAACTTTAAACAAAAAATAATATAGACTATAGTAATTGGATCACTCTTGATCGCAATATAATATTTATTTTATTTTATTATGATGACTGGTTTAGATCAACAAAGATCTTTGTCCTTGATGAAGAGGTGGCCCATCTCTTGAGGAGCAGTATCAAGACTGCTGCAGTTATTATATTATTCAGAAATGTTTGGGTCACTGCTGTTTTCCATGGGAACAATGTTCCATAAAATATTAAAAGTAATGACTTTGACAGGTAAACTTCAGAATTGGCAACAACAAAAAATTATGAGCGTTTGGTAAAAATAACACTGCTACCAGTGTAATAACACCGATTTTGGCAAGAAACAGCAACGAATTTAGCTAAAAAACAAAAAAATAATAAAATAAAATAAAAATTTCTGTCGCAACTTTTAATTTATTCCATACGTTTCATCAACGTTTATCTGTTACACTAGAAAGAAGTAAGCCACGTGATCAGGGCTGCAACATGAAGTACAAAATTCTGGTTGATGTTCTGGTTTAGATGTATAATTATAATACGCGCATTAATTTGTTACTGATCTCCTGAAGGTGTACTAATTATAATGATCGGATTGCACAGTGTGGCCTGCGGTTACTGCCACGTCAGTCGCATCATAGTAGTAAAAATACGTTTCGTTGCGCAAAAGTAAATATTTCATTGATTTTTTCCCCAAGACTGATGATAGTAGTAGGGGAGGTATTGTACATTTCATAAGTATACTCTGCATCGTTGCATAATTGATCGTAATTGCACATAATGTCTTACAGTTATGTAAACAAACGATTTCCTGTAGAGGTGGCAATTTGTTTTAAATCAGATTCAGTTCGCAAGCGTGGAAAAACCGCGAGGATAGGAGGCGACAAGTACGAGACATCAAACTTTGTCCTAATTTTATATATAAATGCCACCTCTGAGAACACAAGAAAAAGAAAACACCATGTAACTGGACTTTCTTAACTTTCTAATTTTTTAAACATAAATTAAGAAACCCAGAGACGTTTTATTCGTCTCAAGTATGTCTATGATATCGAAGATGAAGGTGAAGCAATGAATTAAAATTTGTGTTGCGGCCGGGAATCGTATCCGGACCTCTATGCTTACTAGGCAGACGTCTTACCGTTCGACCACCGCACCAATAATGATTAGGCCGGCTCGGAATAGTGTAAGTACGACTTCCTTCCACGTCACAATTCAGCTTCCTTGTTCCATACATAATTGCCACTACTGCCAAGGCTCTCCATGCAGCGGAATAGCACCACGGCAATGGACATAGTGGAACATTCCTGCTAAGCTTATATAAATTTTAATTGAAATATAAATTAAGAAACCCTGAGACGGTTTCTCGTCTCAAATATGTCTATGGCATTGCTTCTCCTTCATCTTCAGTTTCTAATTGGCCCACTTTAGGTTACGGTAGTAACACTAAAAGTGCGACTTTGCGATCGTCTTTTAACAGCTCGAAATTTAAATGAAAAAAAGAAAAAAAAAAAAAAAAAAAAAAAAAAAAAAAAAAAAAAAACAGCTTAACCATCCACCTGACACGAAAATTGAATAACCAAATTTGTAGAGGAGAACATTCTCTACAACTTTGCTCTATTATGTTTTTTTCATATCTCGTATCGTTTCAGAGATATTTGCAAAAATATGGGCGATTTTGGGATGTATGTATGTCTGTCCGTCCGTAACGTGTTCCCTGTTTTTAAGACGAACCGTTCAACCGATCAGCACCAAATTTTGCACACTTAATTCTAGGCCGACAGAGACCAGAACCTCCTTTTTTCAAATTTTTCGGACATAAAATACGTTAGTATTAATAATAATAATATAAAAAAGCCGTTTGTAATATAATTGTAATTGCAAACGAACCGTTCATCTGACACGGAAATTGAATAGCCAAATTGGTGGAGGGGAAAAATTCTCTACAGCTTAGCTCTATTATGGTTTTTTCTTCATATCTTGCATAGTTGCAGAGATATTTGCAAAAATAACGGCGATTTGACCATGTCTAGCTGGCTGTAACGTGTTCCCACTTTTTAGGTCGAACCGTTCAACCAATCGGCACCAAATTTTACATACATGATTGTTGGCTACCAAAGACCAGAATCTCGCTGTTTGAAATATTTCGGACAAGAAATACGTTAGTAATACCAAAAGAAGACGTTTGTAATGTAATTCTAATTTCAAATAAACTGCTCATCTGACGCGAACATTGAATAAACGAATTTGTAGAGGAGAAAATTCTCTACAACTTTGTTTCCTTATGTTTTTTCATATCTTGTATCGTTATAGAGATAACTGCAAAAATAACGGAGTTTTGACACCCTCCATTAAATTAACGAAAACCAGCCGTTCGCAGATGTCACGTGACATTCCTTGCCCAGAACTGTCTCTAGCATACGCCATATTGCGTTGGGTTTTTGATGATTTTCTTATTGTAACTTACACGTTGTTATTTCAAAGCAATGGCGCACTGAAGAATTAACAGAAACACGTCTTCTTCGTACTGTAAATGATAATCTAATGTCTACAAATGCCATATCAACATCAGTTTGTGGTGTCGCACAAGTCTAAAGTGCGCGCCACCTACTTTCGCCGCGCGCCGCCATGCACGCACGGCGCGGCTTCTTACGACGACAGCCACGAGCGCGCTCTGCTACAACTCCGCTCATGGCCACCACTGAACGACATCGTTCACTTGGGACTGAGATAGGAACCAGTTAACACTTGGGAATCAGATAGGCACCAGTTAAGACTTGGCTATCGGATAGACACTAGGAATCATCAGTAGGCAGGCCTCTATCTAATCTATGTATCAGCATTCTGCAGGCAAGAACTATGTAAAAGTTAAGTATTACTAACTCTCTATGAAATATATATCTCGTTCTAATTTACTCTAGTGCTTCCGGTTTCTACTGTCCCACTGGCTGCATCCTTTATTCCTGTGTCGGTCTCTTTTTACTCAGCCACCGACACCTACGACAACTAGACACAAAAGTGGCGACGGACTGGGACACAAAACAGTTAACAGCGGCCATCGATAGTATAAGATTAAAGTATGCAATTCCTAAGTGTTATCTGTAGCGTAGTGGGCAATGTGTTGAATTGTAACACTGAAGATCAGTAGTTCGGAACCCGCCAGTACCTACATTTTTTTTCCTACAAGGGTTTCAGACCCTCTTATTAATTAATTTTTTATTATTTAGATTATTATTTTGGTCCAAAATGTTTGCAAAAATTTATAAAACTGTAAATCTAAAGTGGGCCGTGAAACACGCCAGTGCGATTTTTTTATTTACTAATGAGAGACAAGGAGTTGGCGTTTACGTGTAAAACAGACGATTGGTTGTGCTACAACAATACTTTCTACCGTTAAATTACGTGATCAAAGCCGTGCTTTCCGAAAGTTTTGTAGCAATCTGGGATGACCCTCGCGGCTCTAGTGCCTAGATAACCGCAACATACGTTCTGAGGATGTAAGTGTTTGCTCTCACCCCACGATAAAAATGCTGGGCCATCTCGCGGGGCGCAGCGGAGCACCTTGAGTAATGGGCTTCGGCGGGCTTAGTGGAGAGCAAACACGAGATTTTTCTTCCCTTCTCACAATTAGGGCCCTTCTTTGTCATTCTCGTGGCCACAGTAAGCCTCCGGCCTCGTGGTTCTACGACTCGCAAAATATCGCACAGTCGGGTGCTCCCCACTGCCGTTAGTTCCGGGATTAGACGTAAATCGTGCTGTCGAGAGCAGCTGTTTACTGCAGAAACTAACACCGAGGTACATATTATCTCAGACCAAAGTGGATACGGTGGAATAATGAAAGTACCCATTTTCGTCTAGTATGACGAACTAAGGTAACGTTAGAAGAGAATGGGTACAATAGCTATGGGATTTGCCAGGAACTGTTACAGAGCTTGTGACAAAACAATACAATGACCAACGCCACTTTTCACTCATGCATGTATACAGCATATGGTGTCATGCAACGATTTACTTTTTTCTGAGGTTTGTACTCTTGTATGTATTTACGTATTTGTTACCTTTTATTGATTTGGTATAATTGCAATGTCCTGTCTGTTGTGACATCGTCGCCTTCCTTTTTGTTGTTTACTCCTTCCGGTCTGGTTGTCAATGAAGGTATTGGTGCAGGAATTGAAGTCACTGTAACAAGTATTCAGATTAACGATAAAAGTTTTCAATGAAATAAATCGCAATTTTCAATCACTTATGGCTTCACTGTACTAGGTTTAGATGTGATACCAATTTGCGGCGAATGAAAATTTGTGCCCAGCCGGCATTCGAAGCCGAAATCTCCTGCTCACTTGGCAGACGCGTTGACCACTCCGCCACGGATACAGTAACCAACGCGACTGCAGCGGACTCTTCCCTACACGTCTCCCGCCCCACCCAAATCTCCATTCGCCACACTGCCTCTTTCCTTTACCACGGCCTCTAAATTCTGTAATGCTCGCAGCCACTGTGCTGTCTTTCCGCATCAGGCAGAATAGAACCATGAGGTATCGAGACACAATTAATTGTCGTCAGGAGCCCAGCCTCGGCTTGTATACAATTATATATATTTTTGACGACGTTTTCATTCGCCGCACATTGGTATGACATCTAAACCTAGTACAGTGAAGTCATAAGTGATCGCAAATTGCGATTTATTTCATTAAAAATGAACGCTGTAATGACGTTAAAAATAAATGTAATTGAATACAAGTTTTATTGATTGAAAATGATACTTTTCAACTTCAGAACATAAGTCTGTTTCGTCTCTCTTCTTGCTTCTCGCGACGTCGTCCGTATGATGCTAGCTGCGCTGAGACCTAGTTACTGCTAAGTTCGTAGCCGCGTTCTGACTGAGTACTGTCATCGTAGCAGCCTAGTAACTGAGTTCTGAATAGTAACTGCCCTGAGTTCTCACTAGTAACTGTAGTATTCCCGAATAGTAACTGCCGGGCGTACAGACGGATGTAGGACTAGATATAGCCGCTTGTAGAGGGCTACTCCCTCCAGGATTCGCGGCGCCTGCTTGCTATTGGCTTTCCGTCGATGGCTGCCTTCTCCACGATCGTTCTCTACGTCTACGAAGCTGGTTTATCAGTGAGTAGGGTGTATTATCGCTGGAAGTGCGGAGTTGTGCAGCGAGAGAGAGAGAGAGAGAGAGAGAGAGAGAGAGAGAGAGAGTTGGTGTTGTGTGTAGGGTGCACTGTAAAAGCAGGTAGCTAAGTTCGTATGTTGGTTTGGCACGAAAAGAGAAAACGGTGAAGACGCGATGTTATTTATTTGTATGGTCACAGCTTCAGTAATCAAGAAGTACGTATCAAGAGGAATGCCGTGGGCCCAAACTTGCGATTGTCTTTCGTCGCTAAGAAGATCCTGTGTTCCCCAACTGTTAGGTGCTAACAGTCATCATCATAAGGATCACATCGCACACAAAAGAAGTAAGACACGACGAATTCCCACAATTTGCGTGTATGGCTAACGCCCGTAGTACCGGTATTTGTCAATAGTGAAAACTTTTTAATTTTGAACGTGTGTTAAAAACGTCATTACACACATATTGCAGGCAGATTCCTTCCTTATCTCATGGTTTTACCGACGATGCATTCAAAGTTATTGAAAAATAAAGAATAATGTGATTGATTATATCAGCTGACCAGTAATAAATTTGTTCAGGACAGTATCGGTAAATTAAGATAATGATAGCAGCGTTGTCAGTCTTAGAATTTCACAAGTCTCAATAAAACCGCTAAAAACAAATTTACTGGTAAATGATCCTTTCAAGTACCAGAAAATTTTGCCAATACTGTAACTACTGTTCGTTCGCAATTAATGTTCAGTGACAGCGAATAATAATAATTTCATGCTCAGGGAAAGTCAGAGTTTAGATAGTCGAATTATTTATTTCAAATTAATGAAAATTATTACGAGAAAGTCATTAAGTATTTTTGCAAAAGCACTCAGTACAGATTATCGTTCAATTACGACTTGATCGTAGCAAAAGACACTTCGCATGAGCATCTGAAGCTGTACATGATAAGCATTAATGTGAAACGTGCATATTCTTTTGTTGAATGCTAAAATCGCTTCGTCGCTATTTGCTTTTGTTATACATATTTTGGTGGATTTGTGGTGGTATTCCGAAGCACCAGCAATCACTGAGTTGTTCCCTAATATTGCCTTGACTATTCGATGGGAGAGATTTTCTGGAATGGTAGTTACAGGCTCCAGAAAAGAAATCAGCCGGATAATCCATCCAACGTCTCTGATTCACCGAACGGCAGGTCCAGCTAAATCAAGCTTCCGGCGGATATGGCAAATACAAATGCAAGTATAAATTCAAAAATGAACACGACCAGTCTGAGTGCTCTAACCTCCATCTCGGAAAGTTGTTTCCACACAACATTCAAGGTAAAATTGTGCAACCACTTTGCGATATCATCCCATTATCCCCTGCACCACTATCCCGGTGTGGCGATGTGCTGCCTTGCAGCATAGCACTACTGTACTGAAGGAATGCTGTAGGTTACTGATTACTAATTACTGACCGAGCGAGGTGGCGCAGAGGTAACGCACTGGACTCGCATTTGGGAGAACGGTGGTTCGAACCCACCTCCGGTCATCGAGATTTAGGTTTTCCGTGATTTCCTTCCCCATCGTTACCCAAATATGCGAGTGTTAGCTCCGACTAATGACCTAGCAGTTGACAGGACGTTAAACACTAAGCTTGCTTGCTATTTACTGTCTGGAGCTCCATTTACTGAAAGGGAAAACATGCAGTCCGGAGAAGAACTCTATCTGGATATCCTCTCACCGTTTTCTTTATTTTGGTAAACGAGATCTGATCCACAAAGCAACCTGCAGCAGTAGCGGCAGAGACAGAACCAAGCCCTGACCTGGTTAGAGAAGGAACGGCCCACAGATGTCACACCATGTGTAAAGTACAGGCAGCAGCGACAGAGACTGGTAAGTGGACAGGCAGTGGCAGGGGAGACGAAGACTGCTGGGGTGACGGAGGTATCAGAGACTTTGGCAGGGCTAGCAGAGAATGTGCAGGAGCTGCAGGTCGTGGAGACTCTTTCTCTAATGATAGGGGAAGAAGCGCAAATGTTATGAACTTTCCTGCTACCGCAAATAAAAAACATTGATTATATGTGAATAATCAGATACATCTCAAGTCACTGATGTGATGCAGGAATATGTGTAACCAACTAACTACAATGGCCGTGATGGAAAATATTCCATAAGAGAGACACTGCTCATAACCACTCACACTAGCACCAGACTCTATGGTTTCTTGAGCAGCTGTTGCTCATGTTTTCCTAGCAGAAAGGGTACGAATGCTGAACGACAAAAAGAATGTATTACGGAACTTCTTTGTGGTAACAAAAATATACTATCAACACACACACACACACACACACACACACACAAGCGCGCAGATATGATAGAAAACCAAGCTGCCACGCACACACACACACACATTATATATATATATATATATATATATATATATATATAACGAACGGGTACAGATAAAGAAAAAACATTAATTGCACAATGCACAAAAATCTACAACTGTTAAATTACTTTTCTACATAGCTTCAGAAATTTTGTAGGCAATTGTCACAGCATGGCACAAGGTTTTGTGTACCTTTTTCATAGAATATTGCCGCCTGTGTATTCAACCATGTGGTAACATGTTCTTTCAGCTCGTCACCATCGATGAAGTGTTGTCCACCAAGGACAGATTTTAGGTGTAAGAAGAGGATTACTGTCAAAAGATTTTTTTCCACGATAATGCCTGACGTCACACACCGAACGTGACCAAACAGTTCTTTCGGAAATTTCAATAGGACCTGTTTGATCATCCTTCATACAGCTCGGACCTCTCTCCTAGCGACTTTCATCTCTTATTACACCTAAAATCTGTCCTTGGTGGTCAACACTTCAACGATGACAAAGAGCTGTTACAACATGGTTGATTACACAGGCGGCAACCTTCTGTGAAGGATCCATGCAAAAACTTGTGGCACGCTATGACAAGTGCCTACAAAATTTCGGCAGTTATGTGGAAAAGTAGTTTAAGAGTTGTATAAACAGTCTAGAGTGCAATGATTTTTATTTGTATCAACTAGTTTCGGTTCTATTTTGGACCTGATTCAGGATTGAAACTCTGAAATGTATGACAGTTGAATTTAGTGGACCTTCAAGCAACATACATTAGTGCCAACATTAACTTATGATATAAAAGAGAAAAAATGTTATACCCATTGATTTCGTGGTGCAGGGCAGATGCCTGGGAGCCTTCCAGTGCATCACTGCTGGCTGGAGCAAGGTCTACTGCTCTTGAATAGCTAAGGCTCCGCTCCTTTGCCTGCTCAATCCATCTTTGATAGCCAATGAAAAGACTACATACATAAATTTAGCCAAAGAAATATAGGATTATAATTAACTATATATTTCTTTGTCATTGAGATTAAATGATTATAGTAATCTTTCTTATATGTAATATGAAGATTAAAACATTTAAATACTGACGTAAATTTCACCACGTTCTTATAGATATTTTCAGAGAAATTATATAAGTGGTCCGCCAGTGTTGTATGTAAATTAGGTGGCATTAAAAGATTAACTATAAAACGTATTTAAGGTACATAGAAAACAATTCAATGTAACTTGCTTTGCATTCCAAAACTATTACGTTCTTTTCTTACTGAATAAATTTTCACAACGCTATTAGAATCAAGTTTATGGCAAACAGCACCATTTGTTTAAAAAGTCCTTAATTTATTGTACAATGCTTTAGGTTGTCATTTTCGTTTAAAAACATACTGTATTATAAAAATGTAAAACATTAGGAATGACATATAAAAATGTAACGAGTTACAGTTCAAATGGAATAACAGTGCTGTATAAATGAAACACGTAACTGTTAGTTAATAAGATTAAATTAAGATATTCTGCTGAAGTTAAGGGTACAAAGAACCATCTTAAATCTATTATATAGTGCCTTAGGTGATCACTTTTATTTAGAATCATGTTTATTAAAACATTGTAAAAGATGAAAATTTACAATTCAAATGGTATTTAAGAATGATAGTATTATGTCAATTAACAGTAAAAAAGTAACAATTAAGGCATACAATGGGTCTCAGAATAAAATCTCAATGATTGTACATTACAATTGTATATGATGTACATGATTGTCAATTGTAAGATCGGAAAACAGTATAAAGTGGGTATAACATCATTGTAAGGATACATCTAAAATATATGTATACATGTTGTACATATTTTTCATTGGCAGAAAAGAGACTTCAAGGGAGTAAATATTTAAAGTATATCTTCGAATAAGTCGAAGTAACTTTTTTCCCTGAAATCAATCTGTTCATTAAGAGTTGAGCAGAATTTTTTCGTTCAACAGGTTGACGCGTAATCCTTTTGGGGCAGTGTGTAAAATCTTTAAGTTATTTTCAGTCGTGCCATGGAATGTTTCTTTTTAGTTATATGCTGCCCAAACAATACATATCAGAAAGATGACCACAGGCTCAGCTTGTTAGGAGAAAATATCTGAGTACCCACGATCAAGAGGGTTAGCAATTACCCACTTGCTTACTGAGAAAGGTGTGGTAAGGTCCAGTTGCAGTATTCAGGGAAAATCCTGGTTAAACCATGTTAGTTTACGAGGGGGCGGATGCGTGCATTTCTACCCATTTGTTTGCGAGGCATAGTGAACACAAAGGGAGAGCTGTTAGGGAAACCTCAGGCATGCAGGTTCTAGACGGAACACACTCACGGATGCTTTGATCGGTACAGGCAGGCAGTCACATTAGGTGTTTCCTGCCCCAATGGACACTTGTATTACGAGCATAAATATATTATTTTATTTTACAGTGCAACAACTTCACTTTCCAGCCGTCCAGCACATATATAATTCTTCGTTCTTCGTGGGTTGTTTTTTTTTTTTTTTTTTTTTTTTTTTTTTTTTTTTTTTTTTTTTTCTCCTCTTCCGCAGTTGCAGATATAAAATTTGTCTGTTAGATAATCGTCTTTCGCAACTGAGAATTAGTCTAATTGAGAACAAGAGCGCTAGACTTAATTTCAAAGCATCTTTATTGGTCAACTGTACAAAAAATATTTTTGTTTTACATTTTTGTGTGGTTTCTACTAAATTCGTTCATGAATAGTTCTTATTCTGAGGGTTTATTTTATTCTGAATAAAATGACCTATTGAGATTAGTCACGATTTTAAGTTGTCGTCTTCATGTGCTTTTGTAGCACTCACAGTGCCACTTAAGCTGTCACTATTTTACAGAAGTTGGTGTACTCGGCAGTGGTTCTGAATATAAAATTTATGATGATATTAAAATATTTGAACATTTGAGTGGCCCGAGGAATTACAGTCCTGTATCATTAACGTCGGTTTGCAACAGGATTTTAGAACATATACTTTCCTCAAATATTATGAACTACCTAGAAGAGAACGACCTATCGATCCATAGTCAACACGGATTCAGGAAGTATCGTTCCTGTAAAACACAGTTAGCTCTTTTTTCAAATGATGTGGGGAGTGCTATCGACAAGGAATGTCAAATAGATTCCGTAATTCTAGATTTGCGGAAGGCTTTTGACACTGTACCTCACAAGCAGCTTTAAAGAAATTGCGTCCTTATGGAATATCGCCCCAGTTGTGCCATTGGATTCGTGATGTGTCAGGAAGGACGGTAAGTGATCGGTTAGAAGAGAATTGATATCTGGTGTTCCACAGGGAAGTGTTATAGGGCCACTAGTGTTCCTTATTTTTATAAACGATTTAGGAGACAATCTAAGTAGCTCTCTTAGACTGTTCGCGGATGATGCTGTCATTTATCGGTTAGTGAAGTCACCAGAAAATCAAAAAAGCAACTGCAGAATGATTTAGATAAGATGTCAGCATGATGCAAAAATTTGGCAGTTAACCCTTAACAATGATAAGTTTGAGTTCATCGATATGACCACTAAAAGAAAGCCGTTAAATTTCAGTTACACAATAAATCAGTCAAACCTAGCGGCCGTCAATTCTACTAAATACCTAGGACTAACATTTACGAACAACTTAAATTGGAAAGAACACACAGAAAATATCGTAGGGAAGGTCGACCAAAAACTACGTTTCATTGGCAGAACACTTAAAAGATGCGACAGTTCTACTACTAAAGAAACTGTCTACACTACACTTGTAAGTCCTATTTTGGAATATTGCTGCGCATCGTGGGATTACACCAAGTGAGACTGACGGAAGTTTTAGAGAAGATTGAGAGAAGGGCAGAAGGGATTCAGCAAACGTTAGGTGAAATTGTGGATTGTCCTCCAATAATATTCGAGAAACATGCATCCGGGAAAAAATATCGAAGGTTACCGATATTTCGACAGGAGTACACCCTTTTGGTGTCAAGACAACTGTAGGCAGGAAGCACAGTACACTTTGCATGTGCAGTGATGCCCCTCTGCAGTTGCCTGGAAAATGGCAGATTGTGGAACTAAAGTTTAACAGATTTCTTTTGATGCTGATATGGATGACTTCCCGTTTATCATTATTTATGGTCAATTGTTAATTTTCGAACAATGCACATATCTAAATCAATTTTCAGTTGCTTTTTATCTTCTGGTGATCATAGTAACCAATAAATGACAGTATCATTCGAGAACAGTTTGAGAGAGCTACTCAGATTGTCTCCGAAAGATAAGGAACAGTAGAGTGCCTATAACATTTCCTTGGACAACTCGACATATCACTTCTGTGTTACCTGATGAGATTTCGTCAATTGAAACATACTGGCAGGAAATCACGACTCCAATGGCGCAACCCTGGTGATATTCCATAAGAACGATATTTCATTATAACCCGTTTATGAGGTTCAGTGTAAAAAGCCTTCCGGAAATCTAGAAATATGGAATCGACTTGAGATCCCTTGTCAGTAGCACTCATTACTTCATGTGAATAAAGCGCTGGCTGAGGACGCAGTAGAGTAGCCGAGCGCTCTAAGGCGCCTTGCTGTGGAGTTCAAGGTTGATCGGCAACGGAGGTCCAAGTTCTCGCTGGGGCAAGGGTATGTGTGTGTGTGTGTGTGTGTGTGTGTGTTTTGTCCTTAGCATAAGTTACTTTAAGGTATTTTCAGTTCAAATGTTCAAATGTTTGTTAAGCTTATGGGACTTAACTACGGGGTCATCAGTCCCTAAACTTACAAACTACTTATGAACTACTTATCTACTAGGACGGCACAAATATCCATGCCCGAGGGGGGATTCGAACCCCCGACCGTAGTGGCCGTGCTGACCGTGACTGGAGCGCCTCGGTAACCTCGGCCACCGCGGCCAGCTATTTTCAGTAGTTTGTAAGTTACTTTAAGGTATTGTCTATAAAATTCTTCAGGGTTTTGGCCGCATTGTCAATTTATAAAATCCGACGTTTCAGCCACTGTTGCAAGTGGCCTTTGTCAAGGTGTAAATTGACACAATGCGGCCAAAAACCCTGAAGAATTTTATAGACAGTGATAACGGCCGCGGAAACCTTCGTTTACATCTTGCTTTAAAGTAGTTTCAGTAGTTTGTAAGTTACTTTAGGGTAGTTTATAAGTCTAGGGACCGATGGCCACAGTAGTTTGGTCCAATACGACTACAAACATTTGAGCTAGTTGTGTTTCACAGGATTCCGAATGCATTCAACAGTTTTCGTGAGAAAATTTCTTTTACGAAGAACTTCAAAATGAGAAAGGAGAACTAAATTTTCTTGATTTAACCATTTCGATAGTAAACATTTCATTCAATTTCAACATAGTCCGGAAAGAAACCTACTCGGGCAATATTATCCACGCTGACTGAATGCACCCAGAAGCCCCAAAACTAGTGTTTTTCCATTCTGCTATACACCGTATGGTAACCACCCCTTTGTCACCTGCCAACCATGAAAACGAATTAAGGGTTTGGTAGATCACATCTTGACGGAGAAGACCTCTCCAAAATGCTCGACATTGCACAACATTGCTTCAAGTGACAGCAAAAATAGTAAGAAATTCATATCCATTCCTTTCATGGGAAATATTTCCTACAGAATCAAGCTTATTCTAAGGAAAAATTTCAACTGTAATACTTATTTTCCTACAGACAACACTCTAAAGAGAAATTTGTTCCACAAAGTGAAAAATACAGGTGATTGGTATTTTAATTCAGGAGTCTGTAAACTAATATGTGATACCTGTCCATGTTACTACATTGGCCAAACAGGCAGACCCGTGTAGACAAGATACAAAGAGTATTTTCTGGGAAAGAAAGGAGCGAACATACTTAACTCTACGTTTGGAGAACACTTACCGATTGGCAACCACACTCAAGAAAAGTTAAAAGACACAATCATTCTACACAGAGAGGTTAAAGGGCGAAATTTTGATCTTTGGGAAGAACTTGAAATCATTAAACATCTAGAACTAAAGGGTGGCAATTTAGGTAGAAATAAAACGTAGTTCAACACTGTTAAGTAGCTAAAACATTTATTAGTGTTCTCTTAAAGCTTACCATTAAAGGTTTTTCTTTTATTCACGTATTGATCCAGTAATCACCAAAAGTTCGGTTTGTTTACATACACCCTTGTTAGGCCTAAATTCCAAGTGTGCATATTTAGCGTTTCGCCGTAATTTTAAGTGCATTTAACATAGTTAACTAATTGAATACATTTGTCAGTGTGCTCTTCAATCTCAGCATTAAAGGTGTCTTTCTTTTTTCGCGAATTGTCACAGTAATCGCGAAAAGTTGTTTTGTGTATATAAAGGCCAAATTCCCGAGTGTGCAAATTTAGCGTTATACCGCAATTTTAGGTGCATTTAATAAAAGATTACACATATTTTGGTGTCCTAAACGGACGTAGTTAATATATATTGCTGATATCACGTAAGTAAACCTCATAACAATCATGAATGCAATGAGTTTGAGCTGCGGTAGGTTTGTTCGTGCTGGGTTTCAATGCAGCTGTTGTGACAAGTGGTTTCATTGGGGGAGGGGGGGATGTAGCGGTGTGGAGAAAGAGGGAAGCACACGAGTTTGTTCCTTTGTTTTGCAAAGCGTGTTCACGGGACAGAAAAATAGTTGAAAAGAAGATAAAAGTCCTTCAGGCTGAACTGGATAGTGCTAGGGCTGAACTTACGAGGTTAAGGGAGGAGAAGGGTGGGAGGTGGCAGCAGGGAATAGGAGTCACAGAGTATAGTCCCTGTCAGCGTCACAATTTCCACAACCAACAGATTTGGCCTGCTACCACAGTTAAGTGAGGAAGAGGCTCCTTTACAAATAAGAGTAGTTAAGAAACGACGGACTTTCACTACGAAACCAACGATTTCAAAAACGTAGATAGTAGGAAGAAAGTACTGTTGTGAGGAAACTGCCACGGAAGAGATGTTGTCCAGATTTTGCAAGGAAAACTAGGTGATGGGTACCAGTTCGAACTATTTCAAGCCCAGTGCGGGTCTTAGCCAGATAGTAGAGGATATAGGTTCCTTGTGTAAGGGTTTCACAAAACAGGATCATGTTGTTATAGTAGGTGGGGTGGGAACAGCAGTGATAGGGATCAGGGCCACAGTATTGAGTGTGACCTGGTTAAAATAGCTTTCTGCTACGACGCAGACAAATGTTGGACTGTTGGCTGCTTTCGTGCAGTACGATCAACCCCAATAGAACCGCTCTGTCAGGAGGGTCAATATAAAGATTGATCAACTGCTTAGGGTGGCTACTCTTGGCAGATATAGGTTTGGTTCCTTTTGATGCTATTTATAGGTGGGATTTCACTACGCATGGTCTCCATCTCAATAGAAAAGGAAAGGGGAAACTGGCTGGGTTGATAGCAATATCCTAAAGGGGGACACTGCAATTCATGGACTTCTTTTTTAGGCTAAGATCAGTGTCCAGTGAGAAGCTCAGGCAGCCAGGTACTAAAAATGTTGAGAAATCAAATGTTTCTCACAACAGTGAAGTAAAATGTAGTGTTAGCACTTTTCACTAGAATATTGGGGACTAAAGAATAAAATAGATAAGCTTTTGCTTTGTTTAGATGGTATAGAAACTGATAATGTAATAGATATACTATGCCTGTCTGAGCATCACATTGTCACTGGTATGGAAAATATGAATGTCAGCCGGCCGCGGTGGCCGAGGTGACTGAGGCGCTCCAGTCACGGTCAGCACGGCCACTACGGTCGGGAGTTCTAATCCCCCCTCGTGCATGGATATTTGTGCCGTCCTAGTTCGTAAGTAGTTCATAAGTAGTTTGTAAGTTTAGGGACTGATGACCCCGTGGTTAAGTCCCATAAGCTTAACAAACATTTGAACTTTTTTTTTGGTGAATGTCAGAGGATGTAAATTAGCTTCAAATGTAAGTAGAGATAATAAGGTAAGAGGAAGAGTTGCCATATATGTCGAAAGCTGTCACAGTGTAAAAAATTTAGAAACAAAAAAGTTTTGCGTAGAGCAACAGATTGAAGCATGTGCCGCCAGATTAAACTCAATGATTATCTTATAATTGTAACAGTATATAGGTCCCCTTCAGGAAACTTGGCTATTTCTGGAAAATAATCGTTGAAAATGGTCTTTCTGATCATGGTGCACAGCTAGTAACAGTACATGACATAGCTCCGTTTAGTAACTCGAAACAGTCCTCCAGAGCTATGCGGTCGATTAATGACTTAACAAATAGAAATTTCAAAGAAAGTCTACACCAGTTAGACTGGGATGAGGTTTATAAGGAAAATGATGTTAATTTAAAATAGCCTTGTTGTGCTACCTGTTGGATAGGGCGAAGCAAATTATTATTTGTGCTGATTTCAATGTAGACTCGCTGAAAGAGTGTAACAGGAAGAAAGAGCTGGAAGTCTCATTTGGCTCATTCAATCTGACATCCGTTATTGATTTTCCTACTCGGATAGTAAAGGACAGCAGTACATTGATTATAACTTTTTATAGACCATTATAAGTTTAACAACGTAAATGCTTGTCCCGTTGAGAATCGTCTTTCTGATCATGGTGCACAGCTAGAAACAGTATATGACAACTACGTTCAGTAATTCGAAACAGTCCTCCAGAGTTGTGCACTCGATTAATGACTTAACAAATAGAAATTTCAAAGAAAGTCTACACCAGTTACAATGGGACGAGGTTATTAATTTAAAATATAGCTTATTTCATGATAAATTTGTATGGGTACTTGATAACTGTCTCCCCAAAAAAACTAGCGCTACAGTTTTCGCCGAGAGGCCGTCCCGCACGCACCCTCGCTCGCTCGCGCTCGCGCCCAGACACGTACCATGGTACGCCGCGAACGAGGAAGGACACTAGTTGCTGCGACGGGGCACATCGCTGCGATACTAGAGCACTTGCTCTTGTTGACGAGCATTGTGCCCCAAAAGAAGACGCGACAACGACCACTGCAGTGCTACCGTTGCCAAAAGTTTGGCCACGCAGCATTGCGATGTAACAACGCAGCCGCGTGTTTAAAATGCGCAGGGTCGCACGATACACGCGACTGCACGGCACCAAAGGGGGCTCCACACAAATGTGTGAACTGCGGCGGCGCACACGCTGCGAACCACCGCCGCTGCCCTTACGTCATACGGTGGGAAGATGAGCAGGCAGGAACAAGCGTCCTGACAACCGCCACTACAGCCAGGGGATCAGCGAGGACCAAGGCTCGACCTGCGAGCCCGCCAGCACATGAGCAGGCCACGGCACAACATTCGGAGCACACCGTCACTGCGATTTTATCGGCGATGGAAGAGGAGCGTGCCGCCGTTAGGAAGGAACTAGCGGCGCTACGAACCGAAGTGCAGCAACTCCGAGAGGAAGTTCTCTCTTCAAAGAAGCCGAAACCATGACGCACTCTGTCGCATGCGACCACTCAAACGGAAGATCCCGAGGAAGTGATGGACGTCTGTACACAAGGGGACATGGCGGTTCACACATTTGAGCCAGCACTGCGAACACAGACTCAAGATTCGTCACCATTCACGGGATCTGTATCCACTCCCAAGAGCGAAGAGCAAATTGAATACGAGAAGATGCACTCCTTAGCGAAAAGCACAAAAGACCTACCACAATTTATGGAATTTGCAGCACAAGAAGCGGATAAATTTAAAGCTGGGTAATCGCCCGTTCCTTACTATTTAGCGGCCGTCAAACCCACTAAGCCCCACAGGCCTTTGGACCCACGGCTCTTGAAACCGATTTTCAAGTACTTTCACAAAACTGACACACTCTACGTCAATACCTATCCAGTCGTAACGAAAATTCAATGGCGGTATATATTGGAAATGATCGCTGCCGAAAAACAGGAGAAACAGAATCTACCAGTCACCATCTAGGACCATCAGTGGACTTGAAACATTATGCATCAATATGGAGCTTACACTTCAGCTATAAGAGGACTGGCAACATCGATACTTGACAGATAATTTTGATGTCGGGAATGCAGGACAAAAAGGACCCTTGTGAGCCCTAACCCCCTGCAATGAGTACCTTTCACCCTGGAAGTCCAGCCGCCAAAGGCGGTAGTACTTCGGCTGCAGCACCAGACAAAAAAAAAAAAAAAAAAAAAAAAAAAAAAAAAAAAAAAAAAAAAAAAAAAAAAAAAAAAAAAACCTAGTTAAATAAAAGATCAACCTTCAGACATTTATTTAAGGATCTAGAGATTTTCTCTGTAGCTTCACAATATACAGGTTGTCCCAGCTATCTTGTCCACCCAAAATAACAGCTATTGGAAAACCGGTGAAAGTCGTTTTTCAATAGCTGTTATTGTTCCAATGATATTTTGGGTGGACAAGATAGCTGGGACACCCTGTATATATTCACTCATGAAATTTGCTATTACAATCCGACCCAATTCAAAAGTAATAGCACTGTGCATAGCTACAACACTAGGAGAAAGGATGATATTCACTATGCAAGGTTGAATCTAACTTTGGCTCAGAAAGGGGTGAATTATGCTGCTACAAAAGTCTTCTGTCACTTACCAAGTAGCATCCAAAGTCTGACAGATAGCCAGCTGGAATTTAAAAAGAAATTAAAAGAAGTTCTGATTGGCAACTCCTTCTACACTTAGGATGAATTTTTAGATAAAACTTAAAATAAAAAATAAAGTAACACAAAAACAAATAAATAAATAAAAACAATTAAAAAGCAATAAGAATTAAAAGAAAAAATCATTAAAATATTGATTGTTACGTGTAGACAACATTTACGAAAAAAAGCAACAGGGATCATATCCGTGTGGGAGATCCTGATGCAAAACTTGCCTAATCCACCCACCCAGCAGTTCCTACTCCGGTCCCGTCACAGGCTTGTCCTACCCCATCAGAGGCCAGGCCACCTTTGAAAGCAGCCACGTTATATAGGGCCATTCCATGCCAAATGGTCTAATATCGAGAGCAAAGGGATGTTTTAATAAACATTATGCACCCACATGGTCCAGAAAATTTTTTTTATTCTCCAACAAGAAGTGACAAGTGCTTGGTTCCGGAACACCACATTATTGCAGTTATTCAAGCTCTATCAGTCAATTCGTCAGGCAGGCAATACACCATTCATCTTGTTATTCACCAGAAAATTAATATAGCATATCAAAAATTGAAATACGTTAGAGGAAACAATCTAAGGAACCTAAGAGTGGCTTCTAATTTTATCGAGGGCACTTAAATAATTGTACCATCAGGCTTGGAAACCTGTGTAAAGAAACCCTTATCAGGCTTAGGATATTGTGCTAAAGAAACCCACCCCTGGCTGTTGTTGCCAGGGTGTGGCCCCTATGGCGATGGGGATGCTGGGTTTCTTAGGTAACATGAAACTAGCAGTGGTTAAACCATAGCAACTCATTTATACACTTCTATACCATCAGTAAGCTGGTGTTGCTCATTAAACAGGCTACTAATAATGAGATAATGATTATGCAGATAAATGGTTGTGCAAATTCTAAATAATAATTTTGTGTGTGTGTGTGTGAGTGTGTGTTTGAGAGAGAGAGAGAGAGAGAGAGAGAGGGGGGGGGGACAATTAAGAAATAACGTTGTTTCTGTTTTCATTCTTTTGCTATTCAGGCATAAGCTAGGTCCTATTCATCAGGATTTCTTATTTCACTTATCCCAGACAATAAACATTTATTAGACATAATGAAAGATTTCTGGTATAAGAGAGCCAGAAAAATGTGTTCAAACTTCCAGTGCGCCTCTATGATGATGCTACTATATAGGACCTTATATGCTTGCATTGCAAAACCAAGTCCACTTTTCTAGATAGTTTAGAATGTGCTCTTTCTAATTACCATAGTTTAGAAGAGTTTGGAGAAAACACGTTTTTGAAAAAATTTTCTAAAAACCCATTGTTAGCACTTTTTGAAAAATCGTCAACTTTACCCTAGATTTGTGAAATAATGGAAAGCAATAGGAGAATAAAACTTTATATTCTAAGACCTTGTGTTGGTGATCCATGATGTGCAAAGTTTCATGCACATCCCACAATTACTTTCAGAGATATAAAAAACTAAATTTCGAACTTTTTTTAACCATCTATTTTTTCGCCCAACTTGGTTTCAAATTATTTATATGAAAATTGCTCAGATATCCTTTTCTTAATATGTTACTTTAAAGAGCTCTAAAAGTTGTATAATATGGCTAAGTTTTGTTTCTTTCTTGCAAATACTACCAGAGATATATCATCTCGAAGTTGCTGAAAATTCAATGACGCACTATTGGAAGCTGTTGTATGGTCTTAAACAGTGACTGTATCTCCGCAAGTATTGAATTTCTGAAACTGAAATTTCACCAGTGTTCATTTAGAATATGTGTGAATGTTCATACAAAATTGCATCAAAATCCATGATGGTCATGTGGGAGCCTCTAGACCACTTGGCATGGTGTGACCCTGTACCAACTCTGCTGCGATCACTGCTCTGCATTCTACATTGGAATGACAACTAACCGGCTCTCCATCAGGATGAATGGCCACTGTGACAAAGAGCAATATGGACTACCCCGCATGCAGCGAAGCACAACACCTTGGACTTTTAACAGCTGCTTCACCACCCGAACCATCTGGATCCTCCCCTCCTCCAACAGCTTTTCCGAACCGCGGAGATGGGAGTTACCCCTAAAGCACATCCTACGGTCCCGCAACCATCCTGGCCTCAACCTCAGATAACCTAACATCCTACATTCCATGCTCCCCCTCACATCCTACATTTCCTTCCGATTCATGCCCCTTTCCCTACTGTGTGCTTCCTGTTTAAAATCAAAAAGTATTTTGTTTTATTATTTTTTTCCAATTGTTCATACTACATCTCATTTTCCACCTGATATCGCCTCTGCTTGTTGATCCCCACTCTTATCTTCCATCTCTACTTCCCACCCCCTCCTCCTCTCTTTCCTCCTCCCCCCCCTCCCATCCCTCCTTTTTCCCGAGTAGTCAGACTGTGTGGGGCGGCCAGAGATGGCTGACGTGTGTGGATGATTATGCCTGAGTGATTGTTTGGATGAGTGTTTTCTTTCTGAGGAAGGCCGCGGCCGAAAATTTAGAATTGTGTGGTTTTGTATCTTTTATTTGTGTCTGGCAGCGGCTCAACGTTCGTCTGTAGGGTGAGTTGTACATATTATATTATGTCTTTGAAAGTAAGCCACAGCTGATGTACACTCGCATTTTCGAAAGACTGGAGACTTTAACTTGGGATAGCGCGAAGCGATGTTTTATCTTATCTTCTGAATAGATATATTTTTCGTTTATTTTTTGTGGATTTGGTGCATTTACATAGGAAGAATGAGCATGAGAGTAAAATACGAGAAATCAGAGATTCAGGTGTCCTTTCTTCCTGGTGTGGGAGATAAATGGTATAAAGTTGGTTCGATGAACCCTCTGCTAGGCGCTTAAATGTGTTTCGCAGAGATCCCATTTAGATGCAGATTACATCAGTGTCCTACTCTTTCTTTCATTGGGAAATGGTGTGCAGAGAAACATCTCGCAGTGCGGGAATTAACGCCTCACGGCGTTTCGTGGAAAGTGCGTCGGTGCTGGGAAGCGGCTAATGAATCCTCCCGGGCGGAAGTGGCCAGCTGTGTCCAGGCGGGGGCGTCGCCGCTGCCACTCACGGCTGTCAGGCGGGGTTGGGGTGCCGGATGGTTCAGACTGAAGCCCCCCACCCCCACCTCCCCGCCGGCTGATTGGACGGCGCTTTTTCCGCCGCTCGCTTGACACGTTCCGGCCCGAAAGACAATCCAATTAGCTGTGACTGGCGCCAGCCGCGCTGGCGGCGGCCGCGGTGGTGTCCTGCTGGCGCGCCAGAGCCCCGGATCACCTGCTGTGCAACAAGAGGCGACTGACAGCGTCGCGGCGTTGCCCGGACCCGTTAATCAGCTCGTGCCACCAGCACGCGATCGCGCGCTCCAGACAACCGCGCTGAACAAAACAGGCTCGGTACGCCTAAATCAAATTCCCATCGTTCGCCGCGTACACTGACAAAAGTAATTCGAGACGTACTCGCTACTCGCGGCTGAACGTCATTCTCTGTGTAATTCGAGTATAATGTTAGTAACGCCAACGAGTTCACACATAATTGGACGCGAGGTGATACACATACTAGGGGGTGGTACCAAATTTCTACTGATGATACGAGGAAGCTCAGCATAGGTCATTGGAATTGAAATTCCAATATCGATTTCAATCACTGATCATTTTCAATGCACTACTTCAGTCCAGAGGACTCTTACATGAACCACAATTACAATAATAGTTATGAACAGCATAAGCCATGTCTCCACCATATCCTTTCTTCCAGGAGTGCTAGTCTTGCGTGTTTGCAGGAGAGCTTCTGTGAAGTTTGGAAAGTAGGAGGCGAGGTGCTGGCGGAAGTAAAGTTGTGAGGCGGCATCGTGAGTCGTGTCGGGATAGCACAGTCGGTAGTGCGCTTGCCCGCGAAAGGCAAAGGTCCCAGGTTCGAGTCCCGGTACCGGCACACAATTTTAATCTGCCAGGAAGTTTCAGTATAAGATTAGATTAGATTAGATTAGTTTAACCCGGCGAGGATGTGGTGGGCTTAATTTGACCCCGCTCATTTTGGTTCGTGCAGAATTTTTTGTTCTTCAGTTGCACATTGTTTCAGTTCGCAATATTTGTGATAATGGCTCTCCCCTCTCCTCAGCACAACGTAATTCAGTCGGTTGCCGACCGCGAGAGGAAGTACACGTTCGTAAACACAAAAAGGGTAATTTCGACCCTTCCGCAACCACGATGTAGTATTTTTGATCTATTACTTCTAGTGACTATTTTCTGTATTCAGGTTTATTTGGTCAAAATGTACAATTAAGAATAACAGGCTGAGCGTATACGTCAATTGGCTGGCGGAAACAACAGACAGTGAAGACGATTTTATGCTATTTGACAGCGAAAATGATCATGTAAGTGAGAGCAGTGACAGTAGTAACACTGAGCAAGATGGAAGTGATGGCAGTGGCAGTGAAGACAATATATTACCAAATGAGTTGCAAAAAACTATCACCAGTCCAGAAAGAGTCGAGCAATCGGAAAGCCAGGTATCCATATCATATTATATTGGTAAAGAACGAACTAAGTGGTGCAAAAATCCGCTTCGGCAACGAGTTCGGACCCATTCTGAAAATATAAGACAGGTACCTTGAGTAAGCTTGGCAGCAAGATCGGCATAGTCAGAGGCTAAGTCATGATTTTGCAACGAAAATATACTTCATATTACCTTGAAGAGCACAAACTTGCAAATCGCAGAAAGGAAGGAAGCTTGTGAAGTGGTTGCAAATCACTACTTCATGAAAGAAATGAGCACGAGTGAATTTAAGGCTTACATAGGCTTATTGTATATTGTAGAATTTTGGCGTTTGTGGAGGCAAAACACAAGTGACCTTTAGGCTTCAGACGGTATAGTTGTTGAAATATTCCGGTTGAAATGTCACAGCAGGAATTTCATTTTATTCATATCTGTCTTCATTTTGACGACAAATCAACACGTGAAAAACGAAAACTATTGTACAACTTAGCACCAATACGTCAGATGTCTCTAATGTTTGTGAAAAACAAAAGCCTATGCCCTTGGAGAATACACAACCGTAGATGCTTGCATTCAGAGGCAGATACCTCAATTGCCGAGCGCTTTGCGTAAGAAAATCTGAGAATTCAGTGGAGAATCTTCACAAGAATCGATTGCCAGAGTCCCAGGTGTACGAAGGAGATAGCAGGAATGTTCCTATGCCGAACATCGCTAGACACTACATGTTTGCGAAGTTTGTCATAAGCCAATTTTGTCAAGAACACATTATTCCGTTCTGTCAGTGTTGTGGTACAGAAAGAGAGCATTAGTAATTTATAACACTGACTTATTATCGAATTTACGATTGACCATGTTGATCTCATAAAAACTTAGAAAGAAACAAAATTATACATCAGCATTTTAAAAAGATGTAATATAACGTGCTGAAAAAATTATAATTTTTTGAGTTCTTTTATAATTGAAATAATTAAACATTTGCACAAATAATTTTTTTACTAAAATCCCTTTCATTAACATTTCTAGGTTTACTTCCCATTAAAAATATTAATAAATGCTTTAAAAACATAAGTGAAGTGTAGGGTCATAATGACCCTCTACATCCTTCATGCTTGCATTTCGTACCACATCTTCGCTAGGTTAATACTTGTTTCATGGATCATATATATGACATTTCGTAATGATTTAAAAAGTGTCAGTTTAGTAAATGTTGAAATATAATATGTACAAGCAGCAGTTGCGAGATTTATACCAAATAGATTAATGAAAGGGGAGGCTGTCCCCTGTGGTACACAAAACAGGTCATTGTTGCAGAAGCAAAGAAAAAACGCATTCAAAATTTAAACAGGCACAGAATACCTAAGACTGACAATCTTTTACATAAACTCGCAATCTAGCGCGGACGTCAAAGCGAGAAGTTTATTATAGTTTCCAAAACGAAATCTTGTCTCGTAAACTCGCAAAAAATGGACGAAAATTCTGGTCATGTGTGAAGTACACTAGCGGCAAAAGACAAACAATACCTTCACTGCGCGATAGGAATGGTAATACTACCGATGACAGTACTGCTAAAGCATAATTACTAAACACAGCTTTCCGAAAATATTTCACCAAAGAGGACGAAGTGAACACTCCCGAATTCGAACCAAGAACAGCTGCCAGCATGCGAAATTTAGAAGTAGATTTTCCTGGGGTAGTATAAAAACTTCAGTTATTAAACAAAAACAAA
Source organism: Locusta migratoria (assembly GCA_026315105.1). Taxonomy (NCBI): domain Eukaryota; kingdom Metazoa; phylum Arthropoda; class Insecta; order Orthoptera; family Acrididae; genus Locusta; species Locusta migratoria. Next base: position 222,434,895 of record CM048745.1, read on the forward strand.
TCTTCCGGGTCAGACTGTATACCAAAGAGATTTCTCTCAGAGTATGCTGATGCAGTAGCTCCTTACTTAGCTATCATATACAACAAATCACTCAGCGAAAGATCCATACCCAAAGACTGGAAAGTTGTCCAGGTCACTCCAATCTTAAAGAAAGGTAATAGGAGTGATCCCCAGAATTACAGGCTCATCTAATTGACGTTGATTTGCAATAGGATTTTGAAACATATACTTCGATCGAACATTATGAACTACCTCGAAGAGAGCGAGCTATTAACCAATAGTCAACACGGATTCAGAAAGAATTGCTCTTGCGAAACACAGCATGTCCTTTATTCACATGAAGTTAGATGTGCCAATTGCAAAGCGATTTAGACAAAATTTCCACATGGTCCAAAAATTGGCAATTAACACTAAATAATGAAAAGTGTAAAGTAGTACACATGACCACTAAAAGAAATCTGCTGAACTTCAATTACACGATAAATCGGTCAAACCGTAAGGTCGTAAATTCTACGAATAACCTTGGAGTTACAATTACGAACAACTTAGACTAGAGAGAGCACACAGAAAATATTGTGGGGAAGGCGAACCAAAGATTACGTTTCATTGGCAGAACGCTTCGAAGATGCAACAGCTCCACCAAACAGACTGCCTACATCACATTAGTGCGTCCTCTCCTGGAGTACTGTTGCCCAGTGTGGGACCCTCACCAGGTGGGAGTGGCGGATGACATTGAGAAGGTTCATAGAAGGGCAGTCCGTTTTGTTTTATCATGTTATAGAGGTCACGGAAATGTTGCACGATTTGAGGTGGAAATCATTAAAAGAACGACGTTATTCGTTTCAGCGAGATCTATTTGCGAAACTTCAATCACCGACTTTTACTTCTTGCCGCGAAAATATTTTTCTAGGACTCACCTACATAGGGAGACATGACTATCCCAATAAAATAAGAGAAATCGAACGATTTAGGTGATCTTTCTTTCATTGCCCTATTAGAGAATGGATTGGTAGAGAAAGGTTATGAAAGTGTTTAATGACCCCTCTGCCAGGCACATAAATATGATTTGCAGAGTATCTACGTAGACGTAGAAGTGGGAGTCAAGAATATATTTTCGCTTTCGGAGGAGAATGTTGGCGACTAGAGTTTTGTAAGTAGACCACGCAGCAGAGATAAGCGCCGTTGTTGTAAGAAGTCCCCTCCCAGATCCTGTATTATTTCCGTGACGCTGTCTCCCCTTTATCGTGACAATACAAAACGATCTACCCTTCTTTGGACTCTTTCGATGTTCTCCGTCAAACCCACCTGATAAGGATCCCACACTAGGTACCAATGCTCCAAAACAGGACGGACGAGCGTAGTGTAAGGAGTTCATTTAGTATTTCTGTTGCATCTTTTAAGGGTTCTGCCAATAAAACGCAGTCTCTGGGTCGCCTTTCCCGCGACCTTATCTACGTGTTCTTTCCAGTAATGGTAATAGTAATTCCTAGGTATTAAACGGAGTGTAAAGCCTTCACGTTTGATTTATTTATCTTGTAAACAATGGGTAACGGATTTGTTTTCGTAGTCATGTGGACGACTTCACACTTCTCATTATTTACAGTCAATTGCTAATTTTTTACACACAATTATCTTCATATACTGCAAAACTTTTTTTCTCGTAATTTATATCCTTAAACCCCTGGCGGGGCAGGCTGGCAACGACGTCTGCGCCGCTTTTCAGCGAGTCTGAATCAGTGGGCACGTATAGTTAACTAGCTGAAAACCTTGCGTTGCCTGGGTATTCCAGCCTTGAGTTGGTACTCCTCCCGTGTCTTTTCTCGGTAATCTCCTCTTTTCCAAAAACATGGTACACTTATCGAAGAATACTCGACCAAAAATACAGTTCATTTGAAAGATAAATCTTGGCTGTTCCGTCAACCTTTAGGAATGGTGTCATTATCAACCAGTGAGATCGTACGACGGGAAACAGTTGGAAATTAATTTCTGATGTTTACAAAACATTCGTGTGTTCGTAAATCACTGAAATCAGGAAAACGGTTGTGAGTTTCAAAAGCCTTAAATCATGCCAGTTCGTGAAACGTGTAATTTTCCGTGCTGGCTCCTTTCATCTATACAAACCTACGTTTCTCCAGGATACTATTAATGATTCGTGTTTGTTTGTTTATTTATTTATGTTGTACTGCATAATTCATTAAATCCGTTGAAATGAATGATTTGCCTTGAGCTCCATCATCGCCATTATGAAGACATCTGCGGTATTTGTACAAACGTTTCGCTTGAATCAACAGCGAATTCGCCCAGTAGTTTTCGAGTAGTCGTATCTGCTGATCAATGTGTCGTTCAGTGATATAATATTGTAGCACCTTTCAGTGGTATATTTGGATATTGTTTGCAGAATGTGCTGTGAACGAATATAGGCTTAGCAATATCTCAACAGAAATATTATTTACAATGTTCATGGATTAGAATATTAGGAAACTGCCTGCGAAATGTGTTGTAAATGAAGTTGGCAATAAAGACGTAATAAATTGCAACTTAATGCATTTCATTGTCTTTAACGTTACCTGACTATGTGGTAATAGACATCCAGAGGTGTGTATGTAAAATGTCTGCAAAATACGTCGCGAATTGAGTTAGTAGGGTAGTCGTAATAAATCAGTTTTTCAGGAACCTTCACTCCTGGCCATTAAAATTGCTACACCACGAAGATGCCGTGCTAAAGACGCGAAATTTAATCGACAGGAAGAAGATACTGTGATATGCAAATGATTAGCTTTTCACATCATTCACACAAGGTTGGCGCTGGTGACGACACCTACAACGTGCTGACACGAGGAATGTTTCCATTCGATTTCTCATACACAAACAGCATTTGACTGGCGTTGCCGGATGAAACGTTGTTGTGATGCCTCGTGTAAGGAGGAGAAATGCGTACCATTACGTTTCCGACTTTAATAAAGGTCGGATTGTAGTCTATCGCGATTGCGGTTTATCGTGTGGCGACATTGCTACTCGCGTTGGTCGCGATCCAATGACTGTTTGCATAATATGGAATCGGTGGGTTCAGGAGGGCAATACGGAACGCCGTGCTCAATCCCAACGGCCTCGTTACACTAGCAGTCGAGATGAAAGGCATCTTATCCGCAAGGCTGTAACGGATCGTGCAGCCACGTCTCGATCCCTTAGTCAACAAATTGGGACGTTTGCGAGACAACAACCATCTGCACGGACAATTCGGCGACGTTTGCAGCAGCATAGACTATCAGCTCGGAGAGACCATGGCTGCGGTTACCCTTGACGCTACATCACAGACAGGAGCGCCTGCGATGGTGTACCAACGACGAACCTGGGAGCACGTATGGCAACACGTCAATTTTTCGTATGAATCCAGATTCTGTTTACAGCATCAGGGTGGTCGCATCCGTGATTGGCGACATCGCGGTGAACGTAAATTAGAAGTGTGTATTCGTCATCCCCATACTGGCGCCCCACCCGGCATGATGGTATTGGCTGCCATTGGTTACAAGTCTCGATCACCTCTTTGAACTTGAACACTTTGAACAGAGGCCGTTACATTTCAAATGTATTACGACCCATGGCTCTAACCATCATTCAATCCCTGTCAAACCCTACATTTCAGCAAGAAAAAGCACGATCGCATGTTGCAGGTCCTGTGTGGGCCTTTCTGGATACGGAAAATGTTCGACTGCTGCCCTGGCCATCACATTCTCCAGATCTCTCACCAACTGAAAACGTCTGGTCAGTTGTGGCCGAGCAACTGGCTCGTCACAGTACGCCAGTCACTACTCTTGATGAACTGTGGTATCGTGTTGAAGCTGCATGAGCACTTGTAACTGTACACGCCATCCAAGCTCTGTTTGACTCAATACCTAGGCGTATCAAGGCCGATATTACGGCCAGCGGTGGTTGTTCAGGGTACTGATTTCTCAGGATCTATGCACCCAAATTGCGCGAAAATGTAAACATATGTCAGTTGTAGTATAATATATTTGTCCATTGAATACCCGTGTATCATCCGATTTATTCTTAGTGTAGCAATTTCAATGGCCAATAGTGTAATTGTTTATGAACCCAAATCTCATGAACCGTCTTACTATGATAAAATTTCGAACGTACGTTTAGTGGTATGTTTGTATACTGTCTGTAACATTTATCGCAAATGCAGTTAATAGTGTACGAGAAATAAATTGTATCATCATACCAAATGCCGTAATTTTACTGAATGAACGCCGAAAAAGTAGAAAGCGACAAATGTTTTTTTTTTTTTTTTTTCATCATTTTGCTGGAGTGCCAGGAAAAAAAAGTTTCGTAAAGGTTTGAAATTATGTTTAAAGTTTGTTGCAAGTCTCTAAGCGCTCTCCTTCTCAAATGTAGACTGATGAAGTCCACTATCACATGCCGCAAGGTGGGAAAGTTTTCATTGTTTATGGTGTCATATCTCCTGTAGTATCGGCCCTATTGCACTGACGTCTTCTACCTATAAGCAAAATTTCAGCTGCATAGATGAAGTAGTTTTCGAGATTTCGTGTTTAGTCAGTGAGTCAGTGAATGAGTGTCCTTTCGCTTTTGAACAGATAGAGATTATTAAAATCTGATAACAAGAAGAAGCATTTAAAATACAAAGGTGATGATGAGTTAAATATCACATAAAACAGATTGAAACACTTATAGTCCGAATTGAAAATCAACAGATGGAAACACACAATAAATACGTATAGCATAAACTTGTTCTGCCTGCTCGGCGTTCGCTGAAGTTTTAAGGGGATTATAGTCGGTGCCACGTACGAAAGCGGTCCAGTTTTCCATCGTTCTGCGCATCCCCTTCCATTATCGCGACGACAGCCAGTAATGTTCATACTGTAGGCACGAGGCTGGCCGCAATGTTTCTCCCACAGGCGCAACTGTTGGCGCTCGCCTGTAGCTCCTCCCCTTTACGCTTCCCCTACTCAGCCTCTATGCCGTAAGCGCCTTCTTACACGACGCAAGCTTTAGAACGTCAAGCGGGCGATTTGAGCCAGGAGAGGCAGGCAGAACATTTTAATTTCTACTGTCTATACTTTTGGAAATAAATTCACAAAACTTTGTGAGCATGACTGGGGACGATTCAGGATTGACACACATAGGAGTGGGAGTTCTAAAACATAATAAAATAATTTTTATTTACATGTGAAATTTCGACATTTTTTTCACTTTGCATTTTGTTTTCACAGCTGCATTTGTTGCTATATGTGCACTTTTCTTCATAAGTAAGAGATATTCTTCTACAATTTTTGCACAACATACAAACCGTACTTACAGGTGTATTAAACTCTATAATTTTCCAAATATATAAAAAATGTGGAACAATTAAGTGTAACAGCACATTCAGTTTCTCATAAATTAAATAAATTCTAGAGTTTCATACACCAGTAAGTATCGTTTGAATGCTGTGTAAAACTCATCGAAGAATCTCTCTTACTTATGAAGAAAAGTGTACCAATAGCAACAAATGCAGCCATTAGTAAGTGCAAAAAGTGAAACTTCACATGTAAATAAAAATTATTTCATTATGTCTTATAACTTCCACTGCTTATGACTGTGAATCCTGAATCCTTCCCAGTCATGCTGATAAAATGTTGTGAATTTATTTGTAAAAAAAAAAAAAAAAAAAAAAAAAAAAAAACAGTGGAAATTAAAATGTCCAGTCGCGCCTCGGCTGCCTCAAGCCGGTCTGGTTTACGTCCTAACCCCCTTAAAACACGGCGATATATCACAAACACTGGCTCGCTAGTTAAAATACTGCACGGTGACACCGCAAGGGACAGAGTGGAGGGGAAGCGCCTAGGGGGAGGGGAATGATGGGGGGAGGGACGAGGAAGGATGGACAGGGTGTGAGGACTATGGGAAAAGAGGAAGGGAGAGCTAAGCGAGGCATGATGAGGGAGGGGGGAGAAAGGAGGCGTAACATTTACGGGGAAGTACTAAGGCTTGTAGAAGGGATAGATCTCAGTACAGATGGCGTCATCCGGGAGGAGAAACTGATGGAAGTTTTCATCAGAAAGGATATGGAGAGTGTGGAGGTTGAGGGAGGAAGGGATATGTTGGTAACGGTGCGGCAGAGGCCCAGGATTCAAGAGGAGGAGGGAAACCAGAGGTTGACATAGAGGATACGGATATGCTCCAGGAATATGAGAAGGTGAGGAAAAGGAATATGATCAAACAGGGTCCACATGGGGGAAGGAAGATGGATGCGGTAAGCGAGGCGGGGAGCGTGGAGCTCAAGGATCGTGAGGCAGAGAAGGCGGAAACTCAGCTGCAGTGGAAATTGCACAGGTGAGGATTAATTAGGGAATCCTAGGTATATAGGATGTAACACTCCTGTCGACAAATTAGGCTTTACAGTAGCGATTTTCCTGACTGCATTAAATTGCTTCTGCAAGCCACAAACTACAGAATACTGCTCCTCTGAGACGATTTAAATTTCACAATGTATGAAAGCATCTAAGTTAGCCATTGCTTCATTATGATATTCAGGAAAGGCCTAAAATTTATGTCAAAATTGAAATGTTCCAGCAATGGGACTGAAACAAGCAGACCCGTGTAATAATGTCTCGTTCGGAACAACGCGTTTAGCGGGTAGGGAGTGCCGAGGAGTGCACTGTACCTAGTCATTTACCTGGCCACACATACAATATATTTACTTCTGAATACGATGGAGCCTCAGTGTACTTCAGCCGAAAGTCAGGAATCACCTGCACGCTGTCTACGGCGAGCAGTGGACGGGATGGGATGGACCAGTTCCCTGGTCACCCCATTCATCTGATTTAACCTGCGTGGATTTCTTCCTTTGGGGTCATATTAGAAGCCTGGATATCTAGTTGCCCGCTTGTCTGTTGCTGCTGGACATGTGGTCGATATGCCTGGTGTCTTTCTTAAATGCACCGACGCTGTGAATGTTGTACCGCAGTTGGTGACCGCTCTTTCGAGAAAACTATCAAGAAATAATGTTTTGATCACTACTTCCCTTTTCAGTTTCGTTTCTTTCATACTTCTGTACACGCTTGTGCTGTAATGTGTCATTACACATTTCTACATGAAATCTGCTTTTTTCGGTCAATTCTACCTACAGTTTTATTTTTTATATGTATTTTAGGACCACCCTGTATCGACAACAGAAATAACATTTGCTTGCTTCCAGGTATTCTACCACAATATGTGTCACTGCATTTTCTTCCCTTACGTTAAGTAGTTTGTAACTCAGGCACTAATAACCTAGCTGTTGATGAGACCCATTGATTTACAAACATTTGAACATTTGAATTGTTTTGATAATAATTAAGTATTCATGTAGAACTTGAATATGATCGTGAAGTAATACCAGTTTTTTAGTTTCAGTGTATGAAAGAGAAAATACATTCACTTCAAAGCTACTAAATAACCATATGGCACAATCACTTAAATGCATCACTGCTTGGAAATTCAATCACGTTTGCAAGTATCAGACTGAATTCATGGCAAGGTGTACATAAGAGGCGTAATTAGGTTAGTACATAGAATCATTAATTAAATTTCTTTGAATATGTCCACATCAACAAGCTATTAAGGATCTGTATAGATTGTTGAGACTTTCATTAAAACACTGAAGCCAAAACACTTGGATGAAACTCAGATTTCTTCAAAAGTTTACATTATAGTAATGGAATAAAGAATTATTCTCTAATATTCTATGAAACTAGGCAGATAATTATATTAAAGCAGTTACGAAAATGTTCCTAATACATCAATTGGTAGTATTTGAAAATGATCTTTTAATAATATGATAACCTACCTGTTGAAATACGTTCACTGATTGTGTGGTCGTGTTCCATTATCATTTATTCATTAACCTAAATTGTATCTGCATCATTAATGTTACCTATCTGTGTGTTAATTAGTTTATTATTTTTATCTATGATCAATACCCCATGTTTATATATGTTTGCTCCATATTTATACATGTTTCCACCCGTGTGATTGAACTTCTGTGTTCATGTGAATGTGGAAGGTTGCTTTTAATATTGACTCACTACCATGCAATGGCTTACAGTCGCCACCTCCCACTCTAGCCCTCTTTTGCTGTAGTTAAGAACGCATGGCTTCGTTTGTCGTCTGCCCTAGCATCTTCTGGGTGGCCAGAGACAAGCTTACTTGGCAAGGTGGCGAAGTGGCGTGCTGTTAGTGTCGTACCAACCTAATCTTGGATGAAAGAGGTGACAGGAGACCTATCTGGAAGCGGATGTAGAGGGAATTGTTTTGGCCAGGCAGCAAGTGTTGGTAAACGGTAGTCCCTGAACGCACTCTACGTCGCTTTTAGAGCGCTCTACATCCAGTGTAAGGCAGGGGGAGGTTTTTCCATGGCCATGAGAGCTGCACTCTTCATTCTGGCTCCAACGACTGTGGAAGTAAGTACTCAGCTGAATCATGCTGAGGGAAAAGCATTCTTTTATGACTTTGATTTCTTTGTGGTCAGGCAGTTTTCGTTTTTCAGTAATAGTTCCCTTGAGTTATTGTTTCACTATATGAGCCGTTTCTTAATTTACATAACTCGAGTAAATTCAGTGTAAAATTATTATTTACATTTGCTCAAGTTAGAATACACATATGCCGGCCGCGGTGGCCGAGGTGACTGAGGCGCTCCAGTCACGGTCAGCACGGCCACTACGGTCGGGGGTTCGAATCCCCCCTCGGGCATGGATATTTGTGCCGTCCTAGTTCGTAAGTAGTTCATAAGTAGTTTGTAAGTTTAGGGACTGATGACCCCGTAGTTAAGTCCCATAAGCTTAACAAAAAAAAAAAAAAAAAAAAAAAAAAAAAGAATACACATGTGTGGTTTTCAGCCTTTGTGAAAACCTAGTGTCTTTGAATCTTCTTCATGTTTTTAACAAACTTTTCACGTCGCATCTGTATCCATGAGTATCCTAATTATTTCTCAGATTTTCTGATTTGATTTCGTCTTTTCTGTCTTGTATGACTAATCGGACCACGTGCTTTCGTAATGGTCATTACTTCAGACTTTTATTAATACTAGCTATCTTCTACACGACTTCTCACATGTGCTTTACTCGCTCATTCAAGATTAATTTCTGTTTGTAAATGTAATTAAATTTGGCGTGGTTGCACAACACATGGTACTTAAGAATAGTGAGCCACCGACTTCCACACATGAGTTCATTTAGTGCACAGTGTATTTAAAATTAGTGATCAAGACACCTGTCATCTTCTCAAGACGCCACCAATGCCTCGTTTCGCCATTGCTTTCAAGTGTTCATGGAGAGTAAGGTACCACACACAGTATGTGTGTGTCTGTGAATCAATGAATGTGTTTTCAGCTACCCTTTGTGTGTTTGCAAATGTCCTCCCACATTACCTCCATGTTCATAAAGGGCAGAATCGATTTATTACAGGCAGTAATTTTGTGATTTAATTCACTTTTGTACAAGGTGTATGCTTAATTTGGTCTCCCCACATTTATTTCCTTATTTATTCTACTGAACAAATTATTATTTTAAAGTATCATACCTCTGCTTTATGATTTCATGCTGCCATTCCATGTTTAATTATCTATTCATTTATTTTTAACATTGATTTTGTGTGTTTTAAAATGTTGGCTGCCCCCTTAAGTAGTGAGCAGTTTGATAAATTTCCATTGCACATGTACTGTGCCCACTCATAAAGTAATTTAGATCACCAGTTATGTTTTAACTTACATTTGCAAATAGCAACTGCCCGAGATCGTGCTTATTTTAATAACAGGCTACTTTGACTGCATGAAAAGGTTTAGCAATGCAGCTGTTGTAATACCAATAATATTTCATAAGACTGTGGTACTTGAAACTGTTGTGATGTATTCAGTCTTTTTGACAAACACAAAATTCAAGAAACTGTAACACAGGAAGGAGTAAAGTTTTCAGGCCTATCAAACAAACCTATTCCTAATATTGAGTAAGCAATCTACGTCCGCTTGTAATAAAACCTCTCACAATAAAGTTTGGTCAATAGTCCCATAACATTGGATGTTCAACTTACACCACCCCCTTTTACCAGGAACTGTGTGTGGTGCACTAGTCACTTCGAGGAATTGCGGTTGGAATATTCATAGGTTTCTGTTCTCTGCACAGCATAAACGCTTGTTAGGTGAATATTGGAGTATCTGTCTGCGGAACTATTTGGTTTTGTCGCACTTCACCACCGCAGACCAGCTATTCGCGGCAGTTACAATCGAGTAGTGATTAGTGTTTTTGATTGCCAAACATGATTGGTCTAGCAAATGTTGCGCGGATGAAACATTTTATCGCCATTTGAGAAAACTGATTGATGTCGATCGTGGTACAACGTTTATGCGATAAAAAAGATTTTGTAATAGAGGTAAGAAGTTTTATTAATTAATTTTGGGGCTCATGGAGGTTTTTCTAATACAGTCATTGTTAAAGCATTTTCTCAAAACATCGTTGACGGCCGCGGTGGCCGAGGGGACTGAGGCGCGCCAGTCACGGTCCGCACGGCGACTACGGTCGGCGGTTCGAATCCCCCCTCGGGCATGGATATTTGTGTTGTCCTTAAGTTGAGGGACTGATGACCCCGTTGTTAAGTCCCATAAGCTCTCTTTTCTCTTGATCAGTCTTTTATCACAAAATAGTGCAATTTAACTTTTTATGTCAAGATGGTTTTGTGATAAAATCAAGTAAATTGTTTTATTCATGATTTTCCTATAATGACAATTTATGTTTTATAACACAACTAGCTTAACACACGCTGCTTCGCATGCATAGGCTGGTTGGTATGCACCAGTTGTTTCTCCCTCTTAATATAAATTTTCATAGATATTGCTTAAGTACTGTCATAATGAAATGTTGTTATACTACTTGCAGCCGCAGCAGAATGGCCGTGTGTATTGAAACGCCATGCTGCAGTGCGTGCTGCTGTTTGCTGTCAGGGTTTCGATTCGCCCCTCAGGCATAGGTGTTTGTGTTGTCCTCAGCATAAGTTAGTCAAAGTTAGTTTAATTAGATCCTAAGCCTTATGTACTGAGGACCCCATAGTTATGTCTCTTAAGATTTACAAACATTTGAACATTTGATTTTACTACTTGTAAGTCCCTATGGCACCCCACAATAGCTGAATTTCGAAAAATACCCCAACATATGTCTTTTAAATCCAGACCAGGTAAGCAAATATCATTTTTTGTAATTCTGGGTTCAAAATTGGCTTAGTAGCAAAGCATTTTCAAAAAATGTTTCATCCCCTATTTCACCCCTAAATGATGAAGTTTCTGAAAATACCGAAACATGTTTCTTTTTAATTCTGACAAAGAAAACACACACCAATTTATGTGGTTGTAGCTTCAAAATTGTCTTAATAGCAAAAGATTTTCGAAAAACATCCCCTCTCCAATTTAACCCCCTTGATGGTTGAACTTCCAAAAATACCCAAACATGTATTTTTTAAAATTCTAACGAACAATACAAATACCAATTTTTTGCAGCTCTAGCTTCATAATTATCTTGACAACAATGTGTTTTGAAAAAGAATTATTGATCCCCTATTTTACCCCTATAATTGTTGTATTAACTCGTGTCTTTTTAAGCCTGATTAAGAGTCCATACCCTATGTTTCATAGTTGTTGCTTGAAATTTAAGCTAACAGCAACGTATTTTTGAAAATCAATTTTTGCTTCCCGTATTTTAGCCTCTTATTAGTCGAATTTCCAAAAACACCGAAAGACGTTTCTTTTAAATTCGAACCTTTAATCTAAATCCGAAAATTTGTAGTTCTAACTACAAATTGCCGAAATAGCAACAAATTTTAGAAAAACAACCCCTCTCCAGTTTAACTCTCTTTTTGTTTAAATTTCGAAAAATACCGAAACACGTATTTTTTTAAAATCTAACCAACAATAGAAATATCAATTTTTGAAGCTCTAGCTTCAAAATTGTCTGAAAGGCAATTTATACTCAAGAAGAATGTCTCATCCCCTATTTTACGCTTTTACTTGATGAATTTTCCAAAATACTGAAACTCACGTTTTTTTTCTTCTTCTTTTTTAAATCCTGACCAAGATTCCATATCCGGAGTTTCTTTGTTGTTGCTTAAAATTTGAGTGAATGGCTACATATTTTCGAATATTAATGTTTTGCGTCACCTATTTTACCCCCTTATTGGTTGAATGTCAAAAAAAAAAAAAAAAAAAAAAAAAAAAAAAAAAAAATTGCCGAAACACGCGTCTTTTAAATTCGAACCCTGAATTAAAATCTGAAAGTTTGTTGTAGTAGCTTCAAAATTGCCTAAATAGTAACGTATTTTCGACTAACATCCCCTGTTTAACACCTTTCTTAAATGACGCCTACAGAGTAAGATCAAAACTCTGTACAAATTTCAAGTTTCTATCTTCAGTGGTTAGGGCTGGCCGATGATGAGTCAGTCAGTCAGTCGGGACATTTCCTTTTATATATAGAGTTAAGGTATAGTGTAAAATGATGTAACGTTCTTTCCAGTTAATTAATGTTCGTGTCAGTGTCGTAATTTATACCCGCTCACGTAAATTTATGCCTGTTACGTCTGTTAAAATCCAAGTGGGCAGCTTGAATTTTTTTCTCTTCAGAAAAAATATTGTCTATAGTCTTTAGATTATCTCAGCTCCAGCATGTTCATCAGAATTAGTTCCAATTCTGAAATGAATTTTAATTCTGAAATTTTATAATCAGATCATTTGTTTATTTACAACAACAAAATTTATAAGTCAGGACAATTCAAATCTAGGAATTTAATTTTTTATACGTTTAACTTACAAATGCTTAGAACTTCATTTTTATGCTCTCAGTCAGAAGTAGTATTTTATAAAAATGAGTTCTGGGTTCCAAACGAGTTTCGGGACAGAAACAGAGGTTAGTGAACATGTGCTGGTCGTGGCAAGACTGTCAAATAATATCCGAAATCCATAAAAAATAAACGAATAATATGAATATAGATCAAATGTGGCTTACTTTCCAAGAAATAGTGTCGATAGAAAAGATTTACTCCTAGTAAATTATCAAATGACGAAACTGATCCCCTTGGAATATAAAAAACGGTCATAACACTGCTGGAAAGGCAACGGAAACGCATTCAACGCAAACAAAATCACCAAAACAGGTTATTTTTCGCGGAATCTCGGCATTAACAGCGGATTTCAGAATAATTTTCACAGTCAAACTCATTCTTAAAATTTTGCCGGAAACTAAAGACATGAGTTTAAGATAAGAGTCCTTTCGGTTTTCCGAAGCCTGTTCCTAAGGATTTTAGCATAGGAGTTTAATATCTTGGGTTACGCAACTGTCGTAGGAGGTACGGGGTCTACCCTGTGTTTACACAACAGATGCCATGTAAAATGTGTCTTGCAATGATGCTTAGTAGAGCTGTATCCTCACAAGACTGATTGTGGATTCGTAAAAAGAATACGAGGTAACGTATTTAGTTCATAAAGTGGACCATCAAAGATGTTATTTATCCATACGTAACGTCTGTTCATTATTTATGAGCTTACACACATTACAAAGAGGTGAGAAAAGTCATGAAATACCTCTTAATATTATAGCTAACCTCTTTTCGTCCAGAGAAATGTAATGAATCGACGTGGTGTGAACTCAACAACGCCGCTCGAGAGTGGCTGTGCGTTCTAAGGCGCCTTGCTACGGATTGCGCTGCGACGGCTCGTCGGAGGTTCGTGTCCTTTCTCGGGTACGGGTGTATGTGTGTTGTCCTTAGTATTAGTTTAAGTAGTTAGTAAGTCTAGGGACCGATTTCTTTAACTCAACTAGTCGGAATTTTCCTACAGGAGTATTTATCCGTCCTTTTCAATAGCCGCACATAGTTACGAATGACGTGCCGGAGCAGGATTTTGTATGCAAACTGATCTCTCGATAACGACCTTAAATATTCCACAGGATTCATGTCAAACGATTTCGGTGGCCAAATCATCTGGAATTGTCCAGATTGTCCTTCAGACTCAATAAAAATGAATGTGTCCCTGTGGCGCACTAACATCATAGACGTTAATTCGTTGCACGGTCTGCAAGTTTCCACAAATAACCATTTCTGGTCAATAATCGGTTCAATCTAACCAGAGGAACGAGTTTATTCCATGTAAAAGCAGCCCACATCGGAGCCACAAGCGGCTACAGAGCTACAATGTTGAAACTTTGGGCTTCCCACCACGCAAAACCTACCTTCATTTCTTACGAAACGAAATCGTGACTCAGATGTTCAAGCCACGAATTTACAGTAGTTTAGTGTTTAATCGCTACGGTCATGAGCCCAAGAGAGACTCCACAGGTGGTGATTTCCTGTTGGAAAAATTATTTGACTCTGTCGTCTTTTGCTGCAGTGAATTCGTACCAAATTATTCCACACTGTCCTAATAAATATATTACGTTGTGTTGGATGTCTGTTACGACTGAAAACGCTACACAAACGCCGCTGTTATCTGGCATCGAGTGCAGGCCGACCGGTCACTGTTATATTCTTCTATGTCTACATGGATATTCTGCACTTCACGTAGAAGTGCATGGCAGAGGGATCATCGAATCACTTTTATAATATTCCTCTACAGTTCCATCTCTAAAAGCTCGCGGGAAAAAGGAAAACCTGTATCTTTCTGTTTCCGATCTGATTTCTCTTATTTTCTTATGATTATCTTGTGTCCCTATGTAGCTAACAATATATGTTCTCATTCGGAAGACCAAGTTGGCGAAAGACACTTCACAAATAGATTTCGCCGCAACAAAGAACGCCTTCCTTTTAATGATTTCCAACCCAACTAGTGCATCGTTCCGTGCCCTGTCTCACCTACATCGCGATAATACAAAACGAGCTGCATTTCTGTGAACATTTTCTAAATCGTCAATCAGTCCCACCTAGTTAGGATACCACAATGCGCACTAAACCTCCAAAATGGGACTCAGAATTGTAGCAGACTGTTTCTTCACTATAACTGTTGTATCTACTAAGGGTTCGCCTTTTCTACAATATTTTCTATGTTTTCTTTCCAATTTAAGATGTTCGTAATTGTTATTCCCAGGTATTTAGTTGAAATGACGGCTGAATTTTAACGGATTTCTTTTAGTGATCATATGGATGACCTCACACTTACCACGGATCAATTGTCAATTTTTGCAGTATGCAGATATCTTACCTAAATAATTTTGCAGTTGCTTTTGATATTACAGTGATTTTACTAATCGATAAACGACAGGAGGAGAGGTACTCAGATTGTCTCCTAAATCATTTATAAAAATAAGGAACAAAATGTTTAAATGATTGTAGAGGTTATGGGACTTAACTTCGGGGTCATCAGTCCCTAAACTTACAAACTACTTATGAACTAGCTAATACTAAGGACGTCACAAATATCCATGACCGAGGGGGATTCGAACACCCGACCGTAGTGGCCGTGCAGACTGTGAATGGCGCGCCGCAGAACGCTCGGCCACTGCGGCTGGCCATTAAGGAACAATAGGGGCTATATACAACTCCGTGGGGAATGCCAGATATCACTTCTGTTCTTCTCGATCACTTACCGTCAAGTGCAACGTCCTGTGTCGTTTCTAACAGGAAATCACGATTTCAAACGCACAGCTGTGGCAATATTACATAAGCATGCAATTTTATTAGAAAACGCTTGTGAGGTGCAGTTTGAAATGCCATCCGGAAGTCTATAAAAACGCAATCTATTTGACATCCTCTGTCGGTAGCACTCATTACGTCATGTGAGTAAAGAATGAATGAATGAAGCTTGGAGTTTAACGTCTCGTCGACAGCGTGGGCATGAGAGACGGAGTTTATACTTGGAGTTTTGAGTAAGGATGTGGAAGGAAATCGGCCGTGCCCTTTTCAAAGAACGGCAATAATTATCTTGGGTCGCCACCATATTTCTCCAAAATATGGAAAATTAAAATGTTACTGATCAGCTATGATGTGATCATAGATATTTTCAAGCATATAATAAATACTCCTACTATATTTCAATGTATTAGTTGTACCAAATAAATGTACTTGAAAAATTATTGGTTCACTGTGGAATTTAACTATTGTTTCCCCTCCAAAATAGTGAAAAAGGAATGTTTTTAAATGAAAGACGGTCTGCTCAAAATCAATTTATTATAATTAAACATGAAAAATCCTATCTTGACACAAAATGACATTTCCGATCATGTAAAACAGATAATCGTATTCAAACAATTTTTACAAGTGGTAAAATATTGAGACACAAAAATGACTCGCTGAGTCAAAGGTCGGAGGTTTTGCAAAACAGAATGCTATTAGATTGGCTACACAGGGGCTTGAAATTATGGTTAGCCCTAAGCTCCCCAGAGCAAAAACGCAGATCTCAAAAGAATAAAATAAGGGACAGAATCCAATAAGTCTGATTCATATAACCCCCCAGCAAGTGCGTCACCTTACCCACACAGATGATTATTGACGGCAGCGTCTCAGGCTAGCAGGCAGCAGGCGGTGGGAGCGGATGAGCTGAAATTTTTATCCGACCGTAATTGCTGCTACCTGTTAAGCAGGGTCGACATGTAACTTAACACAGCGTCACTAGCGTCGGCGTCGTTAGGCAGTTGCTGTGCGATTCTATCACGCTACCAGACTAATCAATATTTTGCATAGGTGAGAAAAAAGCCACTTGGCACAAATAAAAAAAAAAAAAATTCAAATATTTGTAAAGCTTATGGGACTTAACTACGGGGTCATCAGTCCCTAAACTTACAAACTACTTATGAACTACTTACGAACTAGGACGGCACAAATATCCATGCCCGAGGGGGGATTCGAAACCCCGACCGTAGTGGCCGTGCTGCCCGTGACTGGAGCGCCTCAGTCACCTCGGCTACCGCGGCCGGCTGGCACAAATCGATCAGTCACTTGCGTAATAAGATCTGTAAAAACAGTGCCCGATTCGCAAAGGCGCGAATGCTCAAATAGAGACTTCTAGCAAACCGAAAACTAAACTGTCGCCACTCACAGTGTAACCACCGGACAATGTAACGTCCGTGAAGTAAACAAAAGTGCTACAAGGTCCGAATCTTCGGAATCAAACACAAGTCTAACCAGAGGACGGTTTAAGACGCTGTCCTCACCATGAATCTAAACGGAGTCTTGCGTGTCTCCCGAGGTCCGTACCCTTCGGACGCTCAGACAGGAGTCTCCTGAGGTCCGAACACTTAAACAGGAGTCTTTCGAGCCTCCTTGCGCTCTGCCGCAACTCACGGCAAGTGACGGGCGGCCACACCCACGCGTAAAAGACTCACCAATCTCTGCTAACGGCTAATGGTTAAACCAATCGGATGGCGTAGCGCCATTGACAAATTGTTTAGCTGTTATACTAAAATAATTTGCCGAATCAGGACGCGTTCTCTGCAGCTGCCAAGAGGCTCCGCCCACACCACCAAAGCTTCCCGCGGATTTTACCATTCCCAGGGTGAGTGCCCTGCAAGGAATTTCAGCTTGCTTCTAGCTACGGTCACACGGCCTAAAAATTTTGACGTTGTGCTATATATACAGCCGCTGGAGCCAAACCCCTGGGGTGCCAGATGGGTAGAAAGCTTTCCTCTCAACCTAACTATTCATCACACTATGTTCAAACTCTGCTGCCTTCAAGGAAGCTTTTTTTTAGATAAGGCCTAAGGGCAATACGTCTGCATAAACAGCGCAGGACCTAGACCAGTCTGCTATTGTTTGTATCTGGCAAATTCCTCTCTTGCGGAACGGCCGAATGACTAAAAATGCAGTCTCCGCTATCGCCCACGGTAAACCACGGACCGGCATTGTGTAAAGCATCCCACTCACTCGAAAAAATCTGCCAGGTATACTCCGCCCGCCGGACGTAGCGTCGGCGCCGAGCAGGTCAAGCCAGCCCCTCTCGTCCTTCTCCGAAGGCGAGCGAAAGCTGGTGGGAGGGGGAGACCTCCAAGAGCGTCTCTGCTCTTCGCGCCCTGGGCGTTCCCAACACGTAAAACCACTTTTTAGCAGCCAAGCTGCGCCAATAAACATTAAAATCCCGAAATTTTCATATGAACATAGAATGTACTACAATCCCAGGAGTTCGTCACCCCTGATGTGTCCCCAAAGGCACAGAAATCAAAATAAAGATCTACAGAGAAAAATGGTACATATTTCCATAATTAGCGTAAAGAGAAAGATACAGTAACACAAGGTTAGTATGAAAAATAGACTTATTATAGCCCCCGTCTCACATTGAATCCATATCGATTATGACCAACAGGTTGTTTTCTTCGAGGTAGTTCATAATAATTGAGGGAAGTTATAAAACCTTGCTGCAAACCTATATCAATGATACAGATCGTAAGTCTACGGATGACTCCTATTGCCTTTCTTGAATATTGTAGTGACTTGTGCAACTTTCCAGTCTTCGGGTACAGAATTTTCGCTGAGAAAGTGGTTGCATATGATAGGTACGGAACTACTGTCATGCATACTCTGAAAGGAACGTAATTAGTATACCAACGGGATCAGGAGACTTGGATTTGTTAAGTGATTTAAGTTGCTTTAATCTTAGAGTGGTATGTACTTCTAAATTATGCACGCTGGCAGCCGTTAGTGATACAGTTTCTGAAGTATTTGCTTCGTCTTGTGTAGAGAACGAATTTCGGAAAGGTTGAAGGTAATGAAGTTTAGAATTCGCGGCACACTCAGGACATTATGGATCTCGAAGTATTGAAATTCGCAACGATATCCGATATGCTATTTACCATGCGTTAGCCCCAACTACCACTCAGCGGTCAGAGGCTGTAAATTACAACATTTTGGCACTAATCACGTCGGAAACCCTTTCACATGAATCACCGGAATATAATTGAAGCTCTGTCAGTGCAACGCCATTTTACCCATTTTGTGCACGATACTAGCGTCGGCTGTGGTTGAGCATATCGCTGTCCCGTAGCTTTTGTCACCTCAGTGCAGTACTGCACCTGGGCGATGCGCTCCATAGCTACCTGCAGAGCACCCTGGACGGAGAACAGCCCGGACAGATGGCAGTGAGGAATTAACAGCAGGCTAGCAAGGCACCTGACAGACGGGGCCGTGCGTCACGCGAGGCTCGCCGGCCAGCCGCGCCGCTTAACGCGGCCATCTGTAGCGGCGGACGCAATGGCCGGGCGAGTCTTCCGCTCCCAATAGCCGGGCTTTACTGCTGACGTTAACGGCCGCTGCAGCCGGCCCATCGCTGTGGGGCAAGTGGCGCTGGATCTGGCTCTGCGCTGCCTACACCAGCTCACGACGTTTGCGTGCTAGACTAGCAGTTTGTAACTGACGAAAGGAAATGCGGCATTCGGAAAATATACCAGAAAAACGAAAGGGAAATTGACATTTGGTCCTCCCTATATAGCCAATTAGGATGCCAGGCAGTGAAGTGGCCGGTGTGGCTTGGTAGCACAGTGGTAGAGTGCCAGACTATGAATGCAAAGGTCATGGATTAGATCCCCGCCAGGTTCTAGGATTTTTATCTGACACTTTGCATTTGTTTCCCCTCTGGCAATGAAACTCATGTGAAAAATATCGAGTAGCACCGTGGTTCAGAATCCACGTTAAACTGTAGGTTCTATCACTGGCTGGATAAGTCAGTTTCGTAGATCGGAGGAAGGCAACGGCATACCACCTCCAAACTACCGGCTGCCATGGCTCTGCGTGCCCGATCAGAGTAGATTAGATTAGAATGAAACTTTCACTCTTCACCAGAGTGTGCGCTGATGTGAAACTTCCTAGGAGATTAAAATTGTGTGCCTGAACCGGGACTCGAACCTGGGAACTTTGCCTTTCGCGGGTAAGCGCACTATCGACTGATCTATCCCGACATGACTCACAATTCCGCATCACAAATTTACTTCTGCACATTCCGCTGCATAGTGAACGTTTCAGTCTGAAAAACATCCATATGTTCATATGTTTGTATAGCTTATGGGACTTAACTACGGGGTCATCAGTCCCTAAACTTACAAACTGCTTATGAACTAGCTAATCCTAAGGACGGCACAAATATCCATGCCCGAGGGGGGATTCGAACCCCTGACCGCAGTGGCCGTGCAGACCATGACTGGAGCGCCTCAGTCCCCTCCGCCACCGCGGCTGGCTGAAAAACATCCCCTTAGGCTGAGGCTAAGCCATGTCTCCATCATATCCTTTCTTCCAGGAGTGCTAGTCTTGCACGTTTCGCAGGATAACTGTGAAGTTTGGAAAGTAGGCGGCGAGGTACTGGTGGAAGTAAAGTGTTGAGAAGTCATCGTGAGTCACGTCGGGATAGCTCAGTCGGTACAGCGCTTACCCGCGAAAGGCAAAGGTCCCAGGTTCGAGTCCCGGTTCCGGACACAACTTTAATATGCCAGGAAGTTTTAGATTAGATTAATACTTGTTCCATAGATCATATATACGACGTTTCGTGATGATGTGGAACGTGTCAGTTTATTAAATGGTGTCTATACATGACAATATTTTAATTTTTTTAATTTCCTTTTTTAAAATTTTTTTTAATATTTATAATTTATTTTTTAAGTTTTATCTAAAAATTCATCTAAATTTTAGAAGGAGTTGTCATTCAGAAATTCCTTTCATTTCATTTTAAATATCAGTTGGTTGTCTGTCAGATTTTTTATGCTACTTGGTAAGTGACCAAAGAATTTTGTGGCAGCATAATTCACCCCTTTCTGTGCCAATGTTAAATTTCACCGTGAATAGTGAATATCACCCTTTTTCGTAGTTTTGTAGCTATGCAGACTGCTATTACATTTGAATTGGGTCGGATTGTTAACACCAATTTCATGAGTGAATATATATATATATATTGTGAAGCTAATGATCCCGAGATCCTTAAATAAATGTCTAGAGAACGATCTTGGATGATCTCCAGGAATTATTCTGATTACACGCTTTTGTGCAAAGAATACTTTTTTACTTAATGTTGATTGCCCCAGAATATGATCCCATATGAAAGCAGTGAATGAAAATAGCCATAGTAAGCTAATTTACTGAGATGTATATCACCAAATTTTGCAATGACCTGAGAGCGTAAGTAGCTGAATTCAAACGTTTGAATATTCTCCCTTAGCTACATATTTTTGTTCAGAGTCTAAATTTATTAATGGTGTCATGCCATTTACTGTATGAAACAATATATACTGGGTTTTACCAAAGTTTAATGAGAATCCATTTGTAGAGAACCACTTAATAATTTTCTGAAAGACATCATTTACAGTTACATCAGTTAATTCCTTTTTGTCAGGCTTGATAGATATACTTGTATCGTCAGCAAAAGGAACTAGCTTAGCATCTTCGTTATTATAAAATGGCAAGTCATTAATATATATTAAGATCAGCAAAGGACCCAAGACCGAACCTTGTGGGTCCCCATTTTTGATAACTCCCCAATCAGAGAAATTATTTGCTTTTTTTCTGTATCATATGATCTGCTTGTTTCAACTTTCTCCACTCTTCTAGTTATGTATGATTTAAACCATTTGTGCATTGTCCCACTCATACGACAATACTTAAGCTTATCTAGAGTTCTAAAAATGCTGTGCCAAGAACTCATCGAACAACAAACACGATCAGTTACCGCAAAGAACGTTTGTTGTCTTTAAGATGAGAATTATCTTTGACTTTTAAAACTGGAAGTGTCAGGATCACAGAGCTTTGATGAAGTCAGTGAAGATGTTCTTCCAGTCTCTCACTCTGCAGTCATGTGAACCCAAGTGCACTACTGTGACGAATTTTTCCATTATGTCAATGTTGACTGCAGGATTTTTAAAATTATAGTTTCGAAACATTTCTCTCCTTTTTTCCGAAAACTCTGTCAGGGGGCTACAAAAGAATGATAAAATATCAGGAACCACGCTTCAAAGTAGAGCAATGTGTAGGAACCAGTAAATCAACATCCCAATCATTATACATACATTCAAAAAGAGGTTTAGTTGGATCATCCAAATTGGCAGTAAACAGATGATAATGAAGTGCTGAAGACAGGTGGTTCGACTCCTTTGCAAACTCATTCTCCAGCCAAACGTACGAGATCACATTGTCTTTCGTCTGAGTGCTTGCAGAGGAACCTTGGAAGATGTAACGTCTCTGGAAAGGTGGCAGTCGGTGGTGGACGAGCGCAATCACCATACAGGCCGCCACATGTGAGCACTCACATGGCGGCCGAGGCTGCAGTTTCTCTCTCATTCGCCATCTGGATCTGCTAGGAGCTGGTTCAATTGTATTTCATGTTAAGCGTAGCCACGAATATGTGGCTTATGTGGAAATGTTGTGACGTACTTGTTGTTTAGTATACTTGTAATACGAGGAATTCCGTACAGAGCGCGTATCGCGCATTGATGGTTACTTGTACTTATTATTAATGTAATATATTTTGTTTCAGAGAGTAACCTATTATAATTGACACTCCCGTGTTCCAATACGTGTTATCCTGTCCCCGAATCCATGGCACCAAGCCTGCAGATTCATCTACATGCCTATATGCCTCCGTACGAGCCCTAATTCTCTTATCTTGTCTGTGTGATCACTACGCGAAATGTAAGTAGGCGGCAGCAAGATCGTACAACATTCAGTTTCAAATTCCTGCCCTCTAAATTACCTCAACAGAAATTCACGAAAAGAACGTCGTCTTTCCTCCAGCGATCCCTAATTGAGTTGCCGGAGCATTTCCGTGACATTCGCGCTGCTTTTATGTCTTCCTTTAAACTTAAATACTCAAAACGTGATGGTAAAAGCGTTTTATACGTGGTCTCCTTTACAGGTGAAGTACATCTTCCCAAACTTCTCTGAATAAACCGAAGTCGGCTGTCCGCCTAACTCACCACTGTCCTTACTTGTTCGTTCCATTTCATATCGCTCTGCAATATTACGCCGAGATATTTGAACGACGCGACAGCATCAAGAAGCTCAATACTAATGCTGTATTCGAACATTGTGGAATTGTTTTTTCTACTCATGCGCATCACCTTACATTTTTCTACATTGAGAGCTAGCTGCCATTCTTCGCACGAACTAGAAATTTTGTCTAAATCATCCTGTATGCTATTACAGTCAGTTAAAGACGACACCCTCCCATACACCACAGCATCATCAGCAAACAGCCGCGAATTAACTTACAACTTACTCTGTCCATCAGAACATTTATATAGATGGAAAATAATAGCGGTCCTATCACACTCCCCTGGGGCACGCCTGACGATACACTCGTCTCTGATGAACACTCGCCGTCGAGAACAACGTACTGCGTTCTATTACTTAGGAAGTCTTCCAGTCAGTCACAAATCTGTGAACCTATTCGATAAGCTAGTATCTTCGTTAGCAGTCTGCAGTGTGGCACCGCATCGGACGCCTTTTTGAAGTCGAGAGAAACAGAATCCGCCTGTTGCTCTTCATCCATGGCTCGCAAGATGTGAGAAACGGGCAAAGCTGAGTTTCATATGAACGATGTTTCCTAAACCCGCGCTGATTCATAGAAAGAAGCTTTTCCGTCTCAAGAAAATTTACTATATTCGAACTGAGAATATGCTCCAAAATTCTACATGAAACTGATGTCAACTATATCAGTGTGTCATAGATGGGCTTAGGGGCATGGGAAATTAAAGGAATGGTGTTGTAGCCTTCCACACGTGATGAAAAGATAATTACAAGTTTTTGCGGGAAAAGACAGGGTGTTATAAAAACCATGAAATTGTGTAAGTACATCTGCCTGGAATAATAGGCAATTTCGTCTGGGACTTTTGGAAGAACTAAATAAGTTGATCGTCCATGATTTCCTTCAGTCTTTCATAAACAACATTGCTTCAAACTTTGTAATCTGTAAGCTGATGTTCCAAATTTTTCTTTTCAATCGTTCGTTTTTCCAAGTAAATCCTACTATTTACGGACGAGCAAGTAGAACATTTGTCAATCTAAGGTGTTCCGAAGCCAATATTAAATGCAGAATGTTTCCAAAAACGCAACTTTTTGAAAGTGTTACGTGTGGCAAGATTATATGTCCAGGTCTGCATCCGTACCCTTTGGCGGTGGCCATTATAACAGTTGGCCTTTTGCAACGGAATACGATTAGGCCGCTTGTGCAAACGTTGAAAACTTAAGCGCCTTTGAAACCGCGCGTGGTTTTCGCACATTTTAAACGACTTAGAGACATTTTTGAGACTTCATCGACAGATAATTAGATATACCATGGAAACCTGTACAGAATGTCGTTTTTTGGTCACATAGTGGCTAATACAAAAAATTTCCGTCGCGGAACTTCATCTGGATGTTCTATCATATGTAAAATGTCAGGGGGTAACAATACATCTCAAAAATAGAAAAGAGAATTACAACACATGACATACTATACTACTTACAAAATAGTTTGTAGAGAAACAGTGCACATGTCAGTGAGTAATAAACTGTTATGAATAACAGGTGCTGCGTGAAATGGCCGAGGGCTCTAAGCGGCCTGGCTGCGGAGCGCGCGGTTGGTCACTTTCAGTTAGTTCAAGTAGTTTGTAAGCCCAAGGACCGGTAACCTCAGTAGTAGTCACATAGATTTACAAACGTTTGAGGACCACATTACACTGTTAGTTCAACAAATACACAGAAAATAATTTGTAAACTACGCATGATACGCAACATGAAATATAGACAGATACACAAAATAATCAGATTGGAATTTAAAAAAATTTAGAGCACTAATTCTAAAGTTTATTAAAGACGTTACCTATTTTTGAAGACTAAGACAAAAAAAATTTACAGCTTTGTTAAATACGTTTATCCTACATATATGAGAAAATAAAACACAGTAATATCGAATGACATCAAACTTTATGTAGAATTATAGAAATTACATTGATTGAATGTACTGCTTATTCAATAACATCTTACATGTTGACGTTATTCGTGAGTCTGCAGATAGCCAACTAGCATTTAAAATAAATTAAAAGAATTTCTGAATGGCAACTCCTTCTACACTATAGATGAATTTTAGATATAAATTAGTAAATCTGGAAAAATAAATAAATAAAAAATAAAGATTTAAAATATATTTAAAAATATTGTCATGTAATATTTAGTACAAAGTAATAATTTGTTAAGACACCTTTCATCAACCTGACACGTTCCAAATCATTACGAAGTGTCGTATTCATGATCTTTGGAACAAGTACTAATCCAATCTAATCTAAAATGGTCATCTTGACACAATATCTCAGCAGAACAACTGGCTGACATCTTTAGGTGAATAAGCAGAAAGCACCGTTATCTGAGTTTAGGACAAATAGGCGGACCCTTGGTACACCGATGACGGTCCACAGCGCGTGCGTAATATCAAAGTAGACGCCCTCTAGGCGAAATGAAAGTATCAGTGCCCCGGCGGAGAAAATCGACTAAAACTATGGGTCAAAACAAGTATTAGTTATAAAGAAACTACAAGTAGTAATTAAGGCCGTCGTTGTTTCACCTTACATAAAATTTTAATCCAAGTTTTACGTAGAGAGAAAGCCTTCGCCCTATTAACAATATTATCAGTCATAAAAATTTGCGTAGACTTTTTAAGAACACATTTGCAGTAGCAGGAGGCCGAAGCGATCGGTTATGTCACATTATATAACATCCTGTGTTCCTCATTAAGACAATGTTCTGTAACAGCTGATTCTTCTTGTTGAGTAGGAGGATGATGTTCCACACACCGATTCTGAATACTGCGGATGGTTTGGTCAGTGTAAGCCACCCCACAATGACATGGAATTTGTATACACTGGTACATTTACTTGTAGTTCACATATTATGTCTAATACTCATCGTTTGTGGCCTTAGTTTGGTGCCATTTGCTAGGGAAAGTCTGAGTTAGTTGTGCGAGTTGGGTATGTGTACTTTAATGACTTGACTCTTTCATTTGTACCTCTTTTCCACCTATTGCGTCATATTCTCGCTTGTGTGCTTGCTTCATGTTCTCCTCAAATACAGATTTTGTTGTGTATATCTGCTGTATATCTGTTCTCTGTACAGCGACAGGCATACTGTTTACTGTTATGCCTGTTAGTAGTTGCCTTGTGGGGCTACTGGCGAAAGTTTGATTGACAGCTGTAAATCATCTCCAATTCCTCCTCTCCCTTCTATTGGCATAAATTAAAGTTTTCGGGCTAAAAATCGAATTTTCATGGTAAAATAAATTGCTTTGCAGCAGGCATAAGTGCTGAAATTTTTCCTAAAATTGGATATTATTATTAATTTTAACTGAAATAATCCAGAAAACGCAAATTTCCTTTCTCTGGGGCCCACAGTATACAGTATATCTTTGAGACACATGTTCAATAACACAATAATTATAGATTATTTTTATACTGCTTTATAACTTTCATTATCTCACAGTAAGCATATTTCGGCCTTAGGCCATCTTCAGGTGTTTGCACTTATAATATTGTTGTTGTTTATTTGCTGCCCAATTGATTTTAAAAGCTGATGTCATACTTATCTATTGCTGAGTATCTGCATATGTGCAGCAGCACTGGTTATATTAATCGATTTTTTATCAATTTTTGTAGTGGCAGCCTAGCATAGACTGTAGTGGCTGGCGATGTTATAAGTTTTTTTTTTTTTTTTTTTTTTTTTTTTTTTTTTTTTTTTTCAATTCGTATCTTATAATATTGTTGAAGTACAGTCATTAATAACGTGGGGGTAAGATACGCCTTAATATTTCTTACACAATAGCTTAATGTACATTCGGTAAACGTAATTAAATAACTTTTATTACGCTCACTTACGCAGTACTTCTGCTCCTAAAATCTGCCACCCTACTCTCCAGCCTTTTCAGACCACAGCTGGTAAATCCGCCACTGACCCGAAGAGTAAAAAAAATAAATAAATAAATAAAAATAAGAAAAATTCCCACAAAAAACGGGTTCGAGCCCCAGTCTGACACAAAATGTCAACTTCCGCATTGTAGTTAATTGAATGCCCTGAAACAGACGAGAATCTGAAGTACGTATTTGTAATTTTTTGTATACAGAACTTACTGCTAAATCAATATTTTGTAGTTTAGTCCTATATGTGCTACGTCCACTATATGGAGAGAAGGCACAACGACAACTGTGCAGAGAGGACGGAGGGGTAAAAGTCGTTGCGTGCGCCACTACAGCTGCCATTTCTGGAATGTGAACGGTCGATATTTTACCGGCCGTCCAAAATCGGTGTGTGGGCAACTAGCCTAACAGGGCTCTCTCGTGTATCGTCAGCCGACATTGTAAACAGAAATATGCCTATCACCACTCCTACAATATTGTTTTTTTTTTTTTTTTTTTTTTTTTTTTTTTTTTGTGGTTTTTTTTTTTTTTTTTGCGAATACAAAAATAAAGTGCATGATACAACAATATTTCATTAGACCGATTTGTCAAGCACATAGAGCTGTACAAACTGTATAATTCTGGCGGCTTATACCGTTTTAACCCTGTATGCATTAAGTACTAAGTCGATACCGCGGTGCTATCTTCAATTGCAGTGAGCAGAGTAGGTATAACGGTCTTCGTGGGGTGAACCTAATGTGGATAGCACCAGTGGGCTCACAGTGCCTGTGTAACTGAGGGAGGTAGTGGCTGTAGCAGCTGCGGACATGGTGTGCAATACAGACGCACTCGTAAATATAGTCGGGCCGGAATACGATGATCCCTGGCTCCGCCTACTGGCCTGGGAGACCGCCCCAGCCGCGGAAACTGGAAAGCAGCCGTGTTGCCAAGTAGTTAGTTCGCTGCCTGACAGTATAGCTTAACGGTTGCTGCTGTTTGACAGAACTGGCAACAGTGCAGAGCACAGCCGAACGCGCGCATGCGCAGAGCAAAGCTGGCGTTCGCCTTGCAGCAATGGTCTGCAGCCGCAGTCGGCGCTCAAAGCCGATTGACGCAAGCACCAGGGATCATGCTATTCCGGCTCGACTATAGTAACAGTGTGGCTCAGTGGCCACATTCCAGTGACATGATAGCACTGTAGAAAAGAGGGCAGACTAATATTCATCTGCACTTGTGGCAAAATTTAGACTAATACTACTACTGATGTGGTCATCGTACACAGCCTGGTAAACAAGTTTATAAATATCTCTAATCGCTGTTATTCTCACACAAATGGAAATGCAGCACAGTCTTTCTATTATTATTACAGGTGGAGCAGTTTCCATAGCCAAAATACGTATGTGGAGATATACCTGACGCAATGTATTCAAATATGCCTGAACCCATAGGAGCACTCAAATTAGTGGGCGGGGATTAAGCACTTGTAAGCGTCTACCCCCAACCATTCTTTCTCATTCAGCTCTAGTGTGCAGTCGCATGAGTGCTAATCTTAATATTCTTCAACATAAAACGTGCAGCAAGCATCGGTAGAGAAAGCTCGAAACGTTCGTACCAACAACAGCTCCAAGGTGAGCACATATATTCATAGTTCATATTTTCGTAGTTTCTTATAGGATTTCTGTGTTGTTTATATTGTAATTATTTTTTGTAGCATGTATCACAAATATTTTTGTTGTAGAGTAAACAATACACATTTCAGCTAGTATGTGGGGGTGAGAGAGAAGCAGATTCCAGTTCCAGAGCAACCTTCAGCTATAATTGAGTCTCCATTTAGCTCATAGATAAATCTGAGGCAGGGAATACCGGAACATAAGTTCGTGTTAATGGCCTGGAGACAGAAGGTGGCGAGTCATATAAGTAGGATAATAAGAAATTCCTTGAAGTCCTTCATTTTCCTGAATTTGCCAGTCGGCACTCACTGCATGTAAACTTACTCCTATTGGGAGATGGAGATTAATATCACTATGTTCGTGTCAAATATGTAATATGTGTCCTTTATTTCTTACTGCCACAACAGAAGTGTAAAATCATTTTTCTTTAGATATTTCAATGTGTCTTTAACTACTGCAACAAAGGCAAAGTGTCAAGAATACTGCACATCAAAGACTAGCATATATTCTCATGCCTATACAGGAAAACAAATTCTTAAATAAAAAATTATGCATCAGGAACGAAGCGCTATAGTTTTTGACGACTTCGAGTGTATATTCATTCCTGCGACGTGCCGTGAAGATACTGTCACAGTCTTATATACTAATTCTGATAATAAGAAGTACTACATGCAGCAGCGTACAAATTTGTGTCAAAATTATTTTCATTCATATGTCGGAAAAAGCACCACCATTTTGCTGCTCACTAAGTTCGAAAACGTTCATGGAATGTTTGTAAGTTTTATATCTAATACGTTTCCATCATTAATTCGTAGGTGAATGAGGAACTGTACAATAAAGTATGTTTCTGAAATGCCCTCATCTAGTGGGGAAGTTCTGTGGCACAACTCACAATTCATGTGACATTACCATGGAATATACTCATGTATTCAATAATCTAAGTGCCTACAGTTTCTACTTTCAAGTTGAGCCGTTGACAGATCTCGGATGGGAAAAAAATCAGGTTAGTTTTTGGCCTGAGAGCACAAAGAAATGGCAGATATAATAATTGTTCTTAAGCCTGCCTGCAGTTTTTTAATGCTGATCGATAATTATCACCGTGTATACAGAGGGAGAAAGTATTGGGACTGTGCTCAGTCAGCAGTTGTTCTTAGTGATATAATCATTAGTATTTAGTTCATTTGGGAATATTATGAGCAACGAATCTTTTTTTCCGCCAAATATGGAGCTTTGTGAGTGTGCTTGTCAATATTCGAAATAAAATTTCAATTGCATCACTAAATAATAACTTATGAGCGTTATTTTATTTTTATTTTTATTTATTTATTTTTTACCAACTCAGCAGATGATATCATTGTAATTACTGATGAGATTTTGGATCCCCTGAAATTGTTGTCTACTTTGTTTCATCATGGCATAATGGCCGCTTGCATAAGTACAACAAAACAATACAACAAAATTTTCATGGTGAAAATGATCTAAGTCCATTAATAAATGAATTTAAATACTTATAAACTACTCTTTGTGTTATATTATTACCACTGCATCACTTTTAGACTTGACACACAGGATATGTACAGTAAAGCTATTTTGACCCAATAGTAGGTCTACTTGCAATAATGCAGCAGGGTAGTAAATAAATTGATGCAACAAAAGGCAAAATTTCCATTCTTTATCAAACTTCTTACAATATCTGTAATGATTTTGGAATAGAAACTACTATTAGACACTTTGTGACACTTTGTTCCTAAATTATTCACCTTTATATAGAAAACATAAGTTAATAGTTAGTTAAGTAAAACAATAACCTTAATTAATAGTGGTAGATAATAAGAAAAAATACATGTCCAATGTTAGAATGTATATCATATTTTGAAATGCTATCTTACTCATCTTCATCATTGATTTCGCTGAATTCCAAAGAACTGATTGTTGAAATTCCTTCTAGACCAATGAATTGTTTCAAAATATGTCATATTTTGCTTTAGATGACTTTGTGAAGAAACAGGCTTCTCTTTTACTTCTTGAAGTTGAAGAGCATAAAAGATCACTGATCGAACCAAAGGCTACTGTTTATTAGCAGAACACAGGAGATGTAACAGTTCAACTAAAGAAACAGCCTACACTACACTTGTGGGCCCAATCTTGGAGTATTGCTAACATTGTGGGATCCTCTCTAAGTGGGACTGATGGAGGATTTAGACAAAGTCCAGAGAAGGGCAGTCCGCTTTGTATTATAACGAAATAGGAGAGAGAGTCACGGAAATGATGCACGAGTTGGGGTGGAAATCATTGAAAGAAAGGCGTTACTCGATGCGACAAGATCGATTTGCGATTTTTTTTTTTTTTTTCGAACGCAAACACATTTTGTTAGCACCCACCTATATACGTAATAAAATAATAGAAATCGGATGGAAAGATTTAGCTGTTACTTTTCCCCGTGAGCTATTAGAGAACTGAACGGTAGCGAAATATCACAACAGCGGTTAGATGAACTCTCTGCTACGCACTTCGACGTGGGTTGCAGAGTATTTATGTAGATGTCCCTGTGCCACCCTGTTCATGGGCCATCTAGAGGCATTCTTCAGATCTAGTCAGAATCCCAACAACTCATCTGGTTCAGATTCATTGGTGACATTTTCATAATCTGGACTGATGGTGAGGACACTATCTACATTCCCCCAAAACACCTTCTCCCCGATTCACTTCACCTGGTCCCACTCAACCCAACGGGCAACCTTCCATAATGTTACCTCTGACTTAAACCCACCAGCATTACATTTCGACAGCTGCCACCCATTTCACACCAAAACGTCCCTTGCATACAGCATAGCCAAACATGATCGTCACATCAGCAGTCTCTCCAAAAACGCCTAAGGGCTCATTGACTCCTCCACTCTCCGTAACTTCCTTTGTTCACAAGCAGATCTCAGGACCGGACCAGTTAAACCAAATTCTCCACCATGGATTCGTCTAACTGTCATCCTGCTCTGAAATGATAAATATGCTACCCACTCTCCACCCCATCATTCCAACAGTAGTATTTAGCGACCCATCAAACGTACATAATATCCCTGCCCATACCTACGCAATCTTTGCTCCCAGCTCCTTGCCCCATGGCTCATACAGCTGCAATAGACCAGCTTTTCCTAACTGCCCAGATGGGAGCTGTCCCATATCATACGCTTCCGCAATCGCCAAGCCTAAATCTTCACTAGTTAGTGACCACAAAACCCCTGCTCGTTTCTGCCCAAACTCTATCCTCGCGTACTTCTGTCATTCTGCCACGCACGCCAATCTCTTTCTCTTCCACTAGAGGAGTTCTTCAGATCTACTCAGAATCCAAAAAGCACATCTGGTTCAGATTAATAGGTGACATCTTCGTAATCTTGACCGACTATCAACATTCCCCCAAAAAACCTCCTCCCCCATTCATTTCACCTGGTCCTACTCACCCCATTCATCAACGTTCACCTCCCTGTCGGTCAGACAGTGTTGACGTATTACACCTTACCGCTTTGCATCCCTCCCCGCTCCTCTCCCCTCGTTCCCAAGCTTTGGTTGCTGCCCTCCCATGAGACAGTAAAACAGACTGACCACATTGGGCAGACAGCAGTGATGTCTGTCTGTGTGTGTATGTGTGTGTGTGTGTGTGTGTGTGTGTGTGTGCGTGTGAGTGATTAAAGGCTCCAATGGCCGAATGCTAAGTGTACTTGTAGTATTTTAACTGCCTTGCGTGCAATTTATCGAGACGTCTCTGGAGAGAAAACAACCTATACATATATCGTTGATATTAACAACACTTCGCATCCGTTGTGTGTAAATGTGCATGTGTCTTTGTCTGTGTATGTGTGTGTGTGTGTGTGTGTGTGTGTGTGTGTGTGTGTGTGTGTGTGTGTGTCTGGGTTGGTTTATGTTGTGTTTTAGGGGGACCAAATTGCTGAGGTCACCTGTTCCCCACTCCATCACACAAAAGTATGAATGCAGGAGCATTACATTCAGAGTTAAAACAGCAAACTCAATCAGTTAAATGTCAAAAAAGTCAATAAGAGAAAACACGAAATGAGACCATCACACAAAAACACCCGAAATGAAGAAAAACAACAAAGCCTACGTCTGTGGTTGACCGACAATGAGATTAAAAATAGGGTCAATCTCGCGGCAACACCAGGAAGCCCCTAATCATAGGGCAGGTGACAAAGGGAACACAGATGGTGGACTGAAGCAAAGTTTCACAGAGGACGATAAAAAATGGCACGAATAAAGCTTAAAACTGAATCAGCCATTGTGGAATCGTCACATACAACAGGAAGATTAAAACCCTGAATGTGTGTGTGTGTGTGTGTGTGTGTGTGTGTGTGTGTGTGTGAGAGAGAGAGAGAGAGAGAGAGAGAGAGAGAGAGAGTTTGTGTGCGTATGTGTGCGTTGAAAACATATATTACGATATTTTAAATTCAAAATCTATTTTTTTGTTAAATTGTTCACCCATCCCACCCTTCCACAACACTCATTGAAAATCGTTCGCTTCTGTTTCAAATTCGCGAGATTAGCGACCTGTTGTGGAAAGTTTACTGTTGTTATACATTGACAGTCCACTACAGCCGGTTGGACGCACACGTTTGGCATGGCGGCTGTGGCACTCTTCAAACTAACACCCTGTTAATCAGTTAATTAACATTCGTTTCTCAGCTGTAACGTGTATATAATCTGCATATGTTTGTCACGTGGTTGTAATTTTCTAACACGTGTTACGCGATTCGGTAAATGTTACTTTTCTTTGCAGTTTACCATCGCA
Source organism: Locusta migratoria (assembly GCA_026315105.1). NCBI lineage: Eukaryota > Metazoa > Arthropoda > Insecta > Orthoptera > Acrididae > Locusta > Locusta migratoria. The sequence continues at coordinate 222,468,191 of CM048745.1, forward strand.
AAATTATATACACTAAATCGGAACAGCTTTTCTACAGTGAATAGAGACATACTCATTACTCAGTCGGCGAAGTGTTGATTTATACACTTAATATTTCTACATCAACATGCAACTTTGCAATCCACAATTAACAAAGTGACAGGGAAATCATCGAACCATTTTCAGACTTCACCGCTGCACTGTCGTATAGCGAGCGGGAAATCCTGAAAGGTGTATGGTAAATTGAAAAACTGTTCATGATTGAATGGCTGTGAACATGTAGGAATTGACGGAATTGCTGTTATATGGGCGCACTTGATCAGGTAGGTTCTTTATTTTTTTTTTTTTTTTTTTTTTTTTTTTGGTTGCAGTATGATCTTGATCTTTGACGGTAACAGTTCAGCAGTTAAGTTTTCGCTACAGGGCAGTTGAGATGTAGAGGTGACTTTAAGCAAAGTGAAGAATACTTTACCTTGGAGAATGGATAACTGGATGTAAATAAGAACAAGAAAATAACTCAGTTTTTATTGAGGTTTGAATTACACAAGTTTTATTTCTGGAAGAGGCTGAACGAGTTAAACTTTTCTACTTCATTGTTAGCTGTCGCGGGTAGTTTTTGTTATAACTTGGTTTTATATTTTTTCGTCATCATGTTTTGGTAAAAGGTTGGAGATGAAAAGAATCATGTAATTTTCTTTGCTCAGAGTACTAGAACAATGGTGACGTTTCGTGGGGTGAATAATACTATTGAAACTTTTTACATTACACAATTTGCTTTGATTTTAAAAATAAACATAAAAGTTTACAACTTTTAATTAAGTTTGACATGTTCAAATGTTTGTAGAACTTATGGGACTTAAACTACGGGGTCATCAGTCCCTAAGCTTACAAACTACTTATCAACTAGCTAAGACTAAGGACGGCACAAATATCCATGCCCGAGGGGGGGATTCGAACCCCCGACCGTAGTGGCCGTGCAGACCGTGACTGGAGCGCCTCAGTCCCCTCGGCCACCGCCGCCGGCTTAATTAAATTTCTCATCACCTAAAGTCGTAAAGTTTGAAGAATGTTTTCTTTGTAGTTACTTGTACTACCATTTCACCTTGCGGATTACGAATTTTAACTTCGCAGCGACGCAATTATTAACAGCAGTGACAGAAATTCAGTTTCCGTTGAACATTGGTAGGCCAAATGTTTCATTTAAATGATTTTATAAAACACAGTGCATTGTCAGTATGGCGAATTTTCAAACTTCATTCCAAACTAATGGTACCAAGCTAAATAGAATCCCACACCTGTAGTCAGAAACTGTCCATTCTTTCGGCGTGTGACAGTTGATTTCACTACCTTAAATATTCCTTATCTTTGACTGTACAATCAAATCATCTATATTCAGTAATTCTTAAATATGGTAACATCGACGGCTCAAGTAATCCTCAGGCTAACATATTATTTCAGATCTCTTGCATTTACCTCTTCCAGCCAAGACCACAGAAGTAAACAAAATGCGGCAACAGTAGGTCGAATGGTGTGCAACAAGCATACAGTAAACATTACCCTTTAATGACTCCTGGTCTTGTAGTAGACATAATTGTATGATTATCATATATATCATTTCTCATTGCTGTTTTTTGTGGGTACGCCATATCTCACGTTTTTCTTATCCGACATTAATGACTGAGGTATTATTTTCAAGGTTTCGTTCACCACTAATGCCAAAAAGTGCACAGATAGTTTAAAGTTATTTTTACACAAATAAACTTTATTTTGAGAAAAAAATGTACTGCTCGTACAGTCTAATTTGATATCGGCGAACAATCGTAGATGGGAATGTATTTACGGTTCTTTCTATCAACCACCACACCGAGTATCAACTTAGTTTGCGCGGGCGATATAAAAACACTCTAGAAGGTACCATCTATTGACAATCTGTTCAATTAACATTAAAGACAGCTCTTGTAGTTGTTTCGATTCTTTATGCGCGCCAAAGACCTTTGATGCAAGTATAGTTTATCAAACGATTTCGGTTATACACGTCGATGTAACTACGAAAAATACAAAAATAATTTAACTAACAGCCACGACACCTCTTGCAGTCTTTTGGATTCAAGCGTAGTTTATCACGAGATTTTCACACGTTGACGCACAACAGCTGTTGGAGTTGTTCACTTTGTTCAAGCAAGCGTTGTGTACTGCGCAAATGAAATGAATTACCTCAGTGATCATCATAATTCTATTTAATTGTATACATTTTCTTACATGAGACTAAAATTTATTACTACTATTCGAAGTTTATTATCTTTTATACATATATACTTGCATGTGCCTTTCCTCCATTACTATCTTAACTATCTGTTACTGATCTGGACAGAGTGCGAATTATTCACACGGATCAGCTAGTGTTTTCGTTAATATTCATAAATTAACAACAAATCATACAACTCTATCTTCTGAACATATGTCAAACTCTTACTTTTCTGTCATGAATCTCACTGGTAGTAGGGGAAACCTCACCCTCACTAACTGACTCAGCTTCCTCGTTAACATTACATGTCTCTTTTCTGACAAAACTGTAACCTTCTTTTACTAAGCTTTACTGAAATGCTCTCACATAACCTGTTGTCTCTCTTATTGGTATGTAACAAATCTATCTCCAAAATCTTTCCTTCTACGTCAACATTCAATATTCCGTTACGAAAGTCAACTAATGGGCTCCTGCGTCTTAAAAATTTTAACCCTTTTGACAACCAATGTACCATAACAAACGAATACGACGGCGCCACCCTGAAAAGCAACAACCAGTATGTGCCTCTCTACCTTATGTGTGTAAATGAACCATTAGCTCCGGAAACAACATAGTTCGGAACAAGTAAGGACGGTTGTTTTTGCCATAACCCTAATTGTTATGTAAAAATCTTCAATATCAACATTCATATTCGCGCCGCCGACAGTTGTAGTAACGATAATAATCCCTACTGTTTTCTCTGAAACTGGGACTTGAACGATATCTGTTCTATTCTTCAAACAATTTCTGTTAAAAAAAATTCTTCCCTGATGTCCTCCGTTGTATCGTGCTACCACTCGTGCTTCATTGTTTCGCCCCCACTCACTTCTGCAGGTGCTATTTAACCCTTTAATGCGTAGTGCAGCTAATCAGCTACATATCTTATTTTTCCCATTATCTCTCAAACTGATCAACATTTTACCACAAATTCATTTGTATCTGCTGCTATACATAGTGTTACATATGCTAGTATCTAGTCCTAGAAATTATAAATTGCAGAGTGCTACTGAATCATTTCGACAGTTGTTTACATTAGTATCTCTCCTTTTCCATGTAAAAGTAGTCCATTACGTACTACTGTTGCATAATGAGTTAATTTCTGGAAAGATGAGAGGCATAATAATGACTTTTACTACATCAGGTACATCATGGAAGCAATATATAGCTGACGAGGTGTGGACTTTTGTTGTTAGTAGTTCATAACAATTTTAAGGAATTTTTGCAATATTTTTCTCAGTATATATACGCTACATATCAATCATGGTAGAATTTATAGCCTCAAATAAAAAGTCATGCATTACAGGGTTAAGACGCGATATGACCGCCTCTATTTCGATGCTCCCTGAAGAGAATTTCTCTCCTTTCCACTACTTCCACTATGCTAAAAGCAAGTCTATCACAGACAGTCGCGAAACTCAATATGAAAAAAAAAAAAAAAAAAAAAAAAAAAAAAAAAAAAAAAAAAAAAATTGCAACTGAAGCGATACTAGCGCTACAAGCGGTCAGTAGGGAGTAGCAGTGGAAAGTGATACAAACTGAGAAGTTGCCGCTTTTAATGCTGTTACTTTCATACTTGCTAGTCACTGAACGTTGTTGGAAACTTTCTAATACAAATATGAAAACATCATTAAAGTAATGTCAGTGCTCCTATTAATGACAGTCTATAATACCAAATTGTCAGTGCAGTTTAATTCATACAGTTCACAATAGCTGAGTCATATTCATATCGTCCAAAACGTTTTGAAAGCAGAAATGAATTGCTACCTGATTAGCTCAAGTATATAAAAGGAACCGATTATGATTATGTTCGCGTGCTGACATGTAGCATGAGTTTTATTTTAGCTGATATCGGGCGTTGTAATGTATACACGATTTTTTACTTTGTCGGGGACTAGATTCTACGTTGCTGTATAAAGCCATCTTTTCACCTTTTCCTTGCTTCAGTGCTCTTCGTGTATCTAATTTTTTTTTTTTTTTTTTTTTTTTTTTTTTTTTTTTTTTTTTTTTTTTTTTTTTTAGCTGCTAGGCAGGTATCAAACTGAACGTCTTCAAGAATGTGACGTACTAACATTAACAGTTTATGTATGGACATATTATTTATTTGTAGCTACGAATTCACTTGTTTAAACTAGTAGATAACCACCTAAATATGTTGGTATACAGGCTTATAATTTTTGTAAAATTGTGGTAAGACAATAAGCAGGCTCTACTGAAACAGTTGATTATCTGCTACTGGAAGCATTCAGACCTCACTTTTATACAACAGTAACAATATGAAATAGTGGTCTAGTATTTGTCATTCTGGTTAAGAGCAGAAGTTTGGACGTGAATGAATGGTTACAGATTTACTTCTACGCCTAAAAGTATAACTAACCACCGTGAATGAACGCTTGTTATTCATAACACTATTCTCTTACTTCTGAGCATCCTTTGCAATAACAAATGAGAGATGTCCGAATTATATTCTTGATAGTTGCTAAAATTTATAGCTTGGCGGCGCTGCAGTCGGGAACTTGCAGAAATTCACTGGCAGTTTAGTGACTCTTATGTTCGACGCTGCTTTTCGTGTATCTAATTTTTTTTAGCTGCTAGGCAGGTATCAAACTGAACGTCTTCAAGAATGCTTGATTCCTTTCTCTATCGTGCCCTTTGCTTTATTTTTTGTAGTCTCTCATTGTTTCCACTTCCATTATCCCATCTACTTGGTCTCCTAAAATTCGCTCGCTAAAAATTGTTATTGCCCCGAGTTCTGAGAACTATTCCCGTTTCTAAACTGGTAGTAGACTGGATGTTTCTATTATAATATTTTATTCGTATAACAACAGCTCCACCGTTTTCTCTCCCGTTACCGCTACTCAAATTTAAAATGCTGTCACCGTTAGTCACGCCGTCACTGCGCGTGGCCTCATTTTGCGCTTTATTATTGTTTGTTGTAATAACACGCAGTATGTTTACACTAGAACTCGTGCCATTTCCACTACATACATGCTCACAGATAATATCGACTTCGTCTACCACTGGTGAAAATTCTCCTGTATCACGCAGCGGCGCTTTTATCAGCATAGGTCTTATTTCACTCCATATTTTTCTTTTTAAAAAACTAGGCACGCCCATTGGCCTACCCACGTACGGTATCATTCAATATACCTCCTTAATGGCTCCTTTGTACACAATCGGGTGGTACACTTGTCTTCTAAAGTTAGCTTGAATATGACCTTATCAGTATTTTGCCAGGAAAGCAACTTCTGAAGCCTACTCGTCATCGGCGACTTCGTCCAAATTTATGGTACATGTAGGGCGTGGTGAGATATGAAAGTTTTAAGACCACCGTTATTTGTAAAATTAATTCTAGCTGAAAGGAGCCAGTTAAAAGCTTACTTTAAACATATAAATCTGGCCGTAAAAAAAAAAAAAAAAAAAAAAAAAAAAAAAAAAAAAAAAAAAAAAAAAAACAGTAAATGATTCGCGTTAACTACTGACTACTTCCGGCAACAGACTCTTGTTCCCGAGCCCAAAATTTAGAACTGACTCAAGATTTACTTTAGCAGCAGGAAGACAAACACACACGTCGTAGATCACGAGAATTACAGACAATCATTAATATACAAGCCACCGCGAACTACACCATTTCATGAAGGTAGCTGTGAGAGCATTTACGGCGCAACGGAATTAAAATATGATAATTTGCATCTGAATTTGTTCTCAGCACTAGTGAAAAACAACATTAAATAAAAAGTGGAGGGTATTCATGAACTAATATTCATAAGTAGGATAAAATTTCACTGACAATAAATTATTTATTCAGTTCAGATCAGTTTGAAAAACATGGTTTCCGTATTTGAAAAAAAAAAAAAAAAAAAAAAAAAAAAAACAGCGAACTTAATTATTTAAAGATAAAAATAGGCCTAACAGTCTAGTTCGCAAACAACGGCAACAGATGCTATAATCAGTGCCACTTCTTGGCATGCTTGGAAATATGAAAGAACATTTTTTTGTTGTTGTATGATCCATAGGTTATTAAAATTCCTTTATGTGATGAATTTCTAAAATAAACTGGTCTATTAAAAGCTAACGATTACAATCCAAGGGACACTGATGTTTTGTTTAATAAATTTAAACAGAATTCTTCACAATATTCAACTGCAGCTGACAAGAAATTTATCAAAATGACATACATAGGTAACTTATCTGACAAAATCAACAAATTATTCAAAAATGCGGATGTAGCCCTGGCATTCAGCACTAGCAACCTCCTTCAGAATAAGCTTAGGCATACTGTTGCTAATAATGAAGGCAAATTTCTTAATTCTGGTGTCTACAAGGCCCAATGCAATGATTGTAATAAACAGTACATCGGCCAGATAGGTCGCAATTTCTCATTCATTTTAAAGAACACACAACTGGAGTATCAGATACTAAATCTGTGTTTGGCCAACACCTACAAAATAAACATTCTGAAGGTCCCATGGAAACGAATCACAGGCACCTAAAGGTCTCTTATTAAATGCCCATGAACAAATTGAAATTGTTTCGCATAATAAAAAACCACCATCGACATTATTAAGCGAGCAAATGGATTTTAGGGAGAAATATTTTTACGACATTTTTGACGACCTGCTATAACGCATATTGGCTCTTGTGCTACTTTTCCTTTTACATTTTTTATTATTTTATGGTTCACTTGTTGCTATTGTAAAAAATCTTGACTGATGCTACATATATCTGTTCTTTTGCCACACTTTGTCTTACATTTGTTATTAGTTATTTTATGTATGACATGGCCTTCGTAACAGTTCAAAATACTAGAATTTGTTGCACAGCACTTATATTTTAACACCTTCACAAATTTACTGTTTTGATTGGCGACTAATAGTAAAATTAAATACTATTTTCACCTGCTACATATGGCATCGACAACGTTTGGGGCATTTTGCCGTTGTACGTGCTAACACCGATCCTCGCTGCTATCATGGCCTGTCTCCACGGTGACGGACGGCGTCCCCTAGCCGTTACATCTCTGTCGCGCCGTCTGCTTCGCTGCCGTACGTGCTAACACCGGTAGCCTCTGCTATCGCGGCCTGTTTCCACGGTGACCGACAGCGTTCCTGGCAGCTACATCTTTGGCACGTCGTCTGCTTCACCACTGGAATGACTACTTATCGATGTTTCCAGACGCCGTATCAAATGTTCAAATGTTTGTTAAGCTTATGGGACTTAACTACGGGGTCATCAGTCCCTAAACTTACAAACTACTTATGAACTAGCTAATACTAAGGACGTCACAAATATCCATTCCCGAGGGGGGATTCGAACCCCCGACCGTAGTAGCCGTGCAGACCGTGAATGGAGCGCCTCAGTCCCCTCGGCCACAGCGGCCGGCGACGCCGTATCCACGGCAACCATCGGCATCACTGTTTTGTAGCTTTGAAAATTATTATTAACAACTGCCAATAGATGCCAAATATTTCCTAGGCACACAACTCCTTTTTATAGTCTAATGCTGCAATTATCCTTTATTGTAAACATTTCAACTATGATTTACAGTTAACAAAATGCATTTTCATACCCATTATGGATTATTTAAATATACATATACATTTCTTATCTTACCTTTTACTGTATGACGTTCCTCATTGGTTTATGATGTGCTGATGCTACCGGCGATGAGCAGGGTTTTTCCTTTATAAGGCACAGCTTTCTCTCGCTGGTTAGAAGTCGCCGCACGCTCACCGCCTGAACATCTACTGCGAGGTATACTATTTTCAGTAATTTTTCAATCCTGTTTGTAAATTTATCGTAGTTGTTAATGATATACCTGTTTCCCTCTACAGCATATAGTCTTATATTGTATTTTCAGAGGTCTGAAGATGACCTAATCTTAGATCGAAACCGGTTACCTGTAGTAATAAATTGTAAAATTTTGCGGACAAGACTGTTATTTTTTTTTTTTTTTTTTTTTTTTTTTTTTTTTTTTTTTTTTTTTTTTTCTTTAAATTCAGTTCAAGTATGAGAAAATGTGGGAACCAATTTTGTTAAAATGCATCCCATTGAAAATTAACCAAAAGTATCTGAATTGAACATCACCCGGGAAGGATTTACAATCAACACGCATTCATCCACTCACACGCGCGAAGCAAAGCGAAACTCAGCCAACTCAACGTGCTGATACGAAGCAGAAGTAGGCGCCGCTATCGTAGGCGAAATTCACCGAACCAGGATGTACCAACAACACAAGGAAAATAAACTTCGTAGGTGCCTCTGGTCTGTCTTTCTTTATTTGAGTGATGTGCCGCCTAGCTTTATGCGCGTGTCTGTGAATGAATGAATGAATGAATGAATGTGCGTTCAGTTACCCATTGTGTGTTTGCAAATTTCCTCCCATGTTACCTCCAAATTCATAAAGGGAAAAAACAATTTTAATATGGGCAGTAATTTTATGATTTAATTCAGTTTTGTAAAAGGTGTGTGCTCAATTTGGTCTCCCCACATTTATTTGCTTCTTTATACTCTTCCAGAAACGAATATTATACTTGCTGTAGGCGAAGCTTTAGTCAATAAATCCACCATGCTTCTGAGCACCGACAGCCGCGGCGGAGCGGCTGAGCCAACACCACCTAGAAGACAAGGCCTTACAACAGGCCGTGCCTACGTCACACTTAGAGGCCCCGGCCACCACCTCACTGGCTGTTGGCTGGGGCACGCCCACCGCCGCGTAGCGGGCAGCCAGTCAGATGGCGGCTGGGGCCTCTAAGTGTGACGTAGGCACGGCCTGTTGTAACGCCTTGTCTTCTAGGTGGTGTTGGCCGAGCGCAATGAGGCGCTATTATACGATGCGCAAGGCCGTTCCCTGTCGGGGGTTCGCATCCCACTTGGGCATGAATGTTTGTGCGTCTTTAGTATAAGCTAGTTTGTAAGATTAGGGATTGATGAACCCGCAGTTATGCCCCATAAGCTTTACAAACATTTGAACATTTTTGAGCGCCGACACCGGTAACTGTCCTTCCGGGTTGCTCATTGTCCAGCCAGACCTAACGTCTGGAGATCGACGCCACGGCTCAGTAATGAACCATAAGTACTTTTCTTACAAGTTTGAAGCAATTTTTTTTCGTTATTTTTCAGATAAAGCAAACACTGAAGACTTATCAACTACACATACATTTTTGTTTATTTTATTTTATTTTAATTTGTCAACCATCCAACTATTCAAAGGATGACGAGAGAGAGCCTGATTGCTACGTAAGTTGTAGGTTCCGAGTTGAGTTGAAAACAAAAGATGCGTTGATCATGCAATAAATGAAATGATACGTTATTTTTTGTTTTGTTTGCCGGTGAATACGTACTCATCACTGGATTAAATTGTCTTCCCTTTTGTAGAAACAAATTTGTAAAGCCATCACTTTAATACTTCACACACTTTTGTATCTAAAAAAAAGAAGAAAAAAGTTATCCTATTTATTATCCAGACTTAGGTTGTACTACGGGGGGATGGAGTGAGGAAATATTCAAAGGTCATAATCAGATGGAAGTTGAACATGCATAACAGTTGCCGTAGTTATAAAACAAAATTTTGGAATTATTTTGTAGCTTCTATAGTAAGTGCAAAGTATTAATCAATAGCTTTTGAGTCACGTAAGTTCTGTGGGTATTAACTTCTTTTTTACTTGAAAGTGCATTTCACTGTCTCTAAATTTCTCTGGGAAGCTGTTTATTGTGTTACGATTGAAAAATGAACTTTTGTTGTTCAGGCTTTTATGAACATTTTCGTACTAAAAGTAACCTCTTTTTGCTTGGTTCCTTGCAGAAGTTAGCCTTTATGATGCAGTCACCATACGATATGAAACAAGAACTTACAGAAAAAGGTTAAAAAAATCTTTTACATGTGTTACGCGGTAGATTGTTCTAAGAAATGACTATTGTTGTTATTGTCTTAAATCTTATGACTGGCATCTCTCCACGCAACTTTATGAAGTGCAAGCCTTTTCATTTCAGAATAAGAAAGGCACCAACATCCTATTGAACCTGATTACTGTATTTGTATGTCGGTCTCCCTCTATGATCTTTACCGCACACACTTCCCTACAATGTTAATTTAACGGTTCATTAATGTCTTACAATATGTTCCACAAATCGATCCCTTCCTTTAGTCAAAATATGCCAAAATTTTCTTTTCTCGCCAATTCTGTTCAGTACCTCCAAATTAGTTACGCAATCTACCCATCTAATCTTCAGCATTCATCTGTACCCCCACATTTCAAAATTTTTGATAATATTTTTGTCAGAAATCCTAATCGCGACATTTCACTCCCGTTCGGTGACATATTGGAGAGAAATGCTAGCCGCGGCGGACCGGTCGAGCGCATTGAGGCGCTATGCTACGATGCGCAAGACCGTTCCTTGTCGGGGGTTCGAATTCCTCCTCGGACATGGATGTTTCTGCCGTCTTTAGTGTAAGCTAGTTCATAAGTATTTTGCAGGTTTAGGGACTGATGACCCCGTAATTAAGTCGCATAATCTCTACAAACATTTGATTTTCAGAGAAATGCTGTCAGAGAGTACTTCCTAAAATTTAAATCAATATTGGATGTCGACAAGTTTTGTGTATTCAGAAATTCTGTTATTCCCATAGCCATTCTGCATTTTATATCTTCTTTACTTGGACCATCACAAGTTATTTTGTTACCCAAGTAACAAAACTCACCTACTATCTCGTTACTTAATCTAATTCCTCCAGCATCGGTTGATTTCCTTAGACTAAATTGAATTAAACTTTTTGATAAAACTTCAATACACAAACACCACAAAATCTAAAAATTAAAAGTTAACTTCAACAATATAAAGTCCTGGGTGGAGATGTCTAGAGAAAATCGCAAGTGTATATTTCGACACAAGTTTCACATCAGTATAGATGCATCTTCAGATGACATCTGTGAATAGGAAATACATAAACTAATAACTAGAGTATCTAAAAGGACCAATAAGGAAGAATTTTGTAAATATTTGATAACATTATTTAAAAACTGTTTAAAATCTTTTTTGAAAAGGAGTGCCGAAAGTACTTACTAGCAAAATGATTACATTATATTTAGAAAACAGCGTTCAGCTTTCAGGAGGCCTTGCTAAAATACTCTCACAATAGGGTGTGGTCGTCATTGATATATAACATCCCCGATTTGTCCATTACAAAGAAACCAGCAATATGAGTCTAAAATCGAGAACAGAATACGGTCAGAATTGCTACCCGCGGTCAAGAATCTCACTGTAAGTGGTCCGTATAAACTGCGTAAAAACAAACTATTAAAAGTGTGTGATAGGAATCCTACAATGAACCGCTTACCAGGAAACAGACGGCATCTCCAGGACCAGGACGTGCTGCCGCCGCGGTACATAACAAGTGCATAGCCAGACTAAAGTGCTAAATGTTTGATAATAACAAGGAAAACTGACGTAACACGGCGTTGACCACTAGAGGCCTCTCCTAACAAGGATAAATGAAGTCTGGGCACCGAGGACAGAGTTTACACTGTTGTTTTAATAAAATGATAAAATCCAAATAAAAATTAAAAATATAAATGGTCTGCTATGTTGTCTACTCCTCCCTCAAAGTGTAGAACATACGAAAGATAGATGACTTGTCAGTCACTTGAGGAAAGCTATCATGAATACAAATAACCACTTGATTTGCTCTTCTTAATATTCATCATACACCCTCATTTCAGACACTGTCCATTCCGATAAATTGCTCTTCACGGACCGAATAAGGATCAAATTCAGTACCTTGTACCACTTCCGATTTAATTGTCGTTGAAGTGCTAATTCAAGCAACTTGACAGAGGCGTTGTTCCCAATGTTTGTTATTCTATGGGACCAAGCTACGTTGGTAATCAGTCCCTAGTCTTACAAACTTCTTAAATTAAATTAAACTAACCTAAGAACAACACACACGTCCATGCCCGAGAGAGGATTCGAACCCCCGACGCAGGAGACCGCACGATCCTTAATGGAGCCCTCCAGACCGCTCGGCTACTTGTTAAAAGAAGAAGTTGTAGCGTACGAAACTGCCCTACTCAAGTTCAACCTTGTGACCGACCAGTGTCCAGTTGTTGTATATCTTTCTTGTTAGATCTGAGGAAACCTGGCAAACAACACTTTTGGTAGTACAGTTACTGGACGACTCTATGAAATCGCTCGCGCATCGACCCTGTTGACTAACTCCAACGCCAATTAATCCGCAACGGCGCAGCTTACCTAATTTGTCAGTTAACAACCTTTGTTCAGCATAACCCAATCTGCAACAGGCTTACAAGCTTTTCAGGCCGACCACTCTGTACAGTTTGCGCAATATAACTTGAGGGATAAATCAGTTACGTGTGTTAGCTTCGAACATATAGCAAACGATTAATACACAAAATTAATGAATAAAACAAACGTATGAGTGCTTCATGGGACTGCTCCTACAGTAGTCATTCATATAGTACATGAGAGAATAAAGGATGAACAGTGATGCTGAACATCAGAGGACACGCAATAATTGGCAACAAACGCGGCCCTCGATGGCGGCCTGCGTTATTTATGAAATCGCAACGCAGTAATGCGTCCGCGTTAGCTGGCCGACCCGTCGTTTCCGTCAATAAAGCTAATGGCCAAATATCCTATCGCCGACCCGGGATACCAGCCAAATGCGTCCATTCCGTTCGTTTACGTGTTTGTCCGCGCGATTTGTGCCAACAGCCTCATGCAGGGTTCGTCTGGCGTAAAACTCAGTTATTATAGCCACTACTGAAAGTTCACATTTTCCACTGCTGCACAGGAGTGCATTTAGGGGTCGTTTCAGCATGCTTGATGAAATTAACAGTAGGGGACACCGGGTGTGGTAGTCACACTTTTTCTTCAATTTTTTACGCGGTAACCGACAGTAATATTCGCACTTTTATCTACCTAACTTTTAGTCTACACTCTTAAGAATGTTTATAAAATAATTTATGACTTCATAATTATTGCAATAAAATTAGCAATGCCTCTTCCATTGTGCGATGTTTGTTACTCCGGGACTGGGATGATATTCACATGGATGGTTGGTTGTTACGTGTTAACGGACCTTGTGAATAAGATAGAGAACATGCTGCAGAGAAGTTTCTTAGAGTAAAAGAATGTTATCTGAGTACGTTCTCAGTTTCATATGAATAAAACCTTCGAAATATATGCTCTGAGCAGGATATTCATTCTCGCTAACTCTCCTCCTCCTCGAGTTACTTCTCCGTGAGTGATGTCCGGCCACAGAACAACTGTTTAATTTCATATCAGCGCACATTCCGCTGCAGAATAAGAATTTCATTATGGAAGCATCCCTTAGGCTGCGGTGAAGCCATGTCTCTACCGTATCCTTTCTTCCAGGAGTGCTAGTCCTGCTGGGTTCGCAGGAGAACTTCTGTAAAGTTCCGAATGTAGGAGGCGAGGTACTGGAAGAAATAGAGTTGTGAGGACGGACCGTGAAGCGTACCGGAAGAGCTTAAGCCACCCTCTCTTGGGACGTGGAAACGCAAGTGGTGACATCTCGGCGTGGAATTACACGTTCCACTACCCTGCGAAGCGTGGAATGAAGGATCTGGGAGGTTAGATTTTTGCTTCGTGGATTGGAACTTGCCGAGGAGCTACCTGGTTTTCACGTGACAAGCCGACCTTTTGAGTCGCCATATTGCAAACGGAACTCCATATTTCGTTCCTTCTTTCGTTATAGTGTACCATGTATGAATATAATCTTTTTTAAAGGGTCAGAATATTGAGGCACTTTAGAAAACGCGTCATTTTAGATATGATATGTTACAATAAATAACCGGAAACAACATTCTCATAGCTTTAAAGGTTCTGGTGTTGAACTTGAAAGAATATCATTCCTTTGCTACGTTATAACGTCATTCTATCAAACTAGCGTCTTTGTGATGTTATGTCATACATAAGTGTGGTGTCGCACAAGTACAAAGTGCGCGCCACCTACTTTCGCCGCGCGCCGCCATGCACGCACGGCGCGGCGTTCTTACGACGACAGCCACGAGCGCCCTCTGCTGCAACCCCGCTCGTGGCCACCACGGAAAGACATCGTTCACTTGGGACTGAGTTAGGAACCAGTAAAGACTTCGGAATCCGATAGGCACCAGTGAAGACTTGGCTATCAGTTAGGCACTAGGCAGGACTCTAGCTCAACTATGTATCAACATTCTGCAGTACTATGTAAAAGTTGAGTATTGTATAAATTCTGTGCAATATATATCTCGTTCTAATTTACTCTAGTGTTTCTAGTTTCTGGCTGCTCCTCTCCGTACCTGCACCAGCGTGCTATCTTTATTCCTGTGTCGGTCTCATTCCACTCGGCCACCGACACCTACGACGGAAACGAGGCTGGGACACAAAAGTGGCGACGAGGCTGGGATACAAAAATAAGTAACGTATTACAACATGTCTTAGATGTGTAGTATATCTAAGGATATAAAAACTTACGTAGGTGTAGAAATAGCGCAGTTAGTAGCATCGCAGGCTGTGGTGTAAGCCTTGCAAGCGACCAGATTTTTTTTCTTTTTTGTTTTCTTAACGATTCTGGTTCTTTTTTTGGTGGATTTAATTGTTATATCCGATATTCATTGTTATTTCTTTTTTAAGGCGACATGTTAGCGTAGTGGTTAGCATCACGAGCTGTGGAGGAAAAGGTATGTAAATAACAGGTTTGCATTTACACTATCCCAGATAGATTTAAGGATTTGGTTTAATTACGGTTTATGTAACTTATTTGTTAATTTAATACAATTATAGTATTCGGTATTCGACATTATTTATTAGAAAAAAGAACGAACTTTGTTCGCGAGAGAACCCTACATTACTCGGTTTTCCCCACGGTGTTTGAATTACGTTGCTGTTCAATACAGTGTTAGAATAATTCAGTTTTCCAGAGCAAAGAGAATATGGCTAGCGTGTGGTTACGGATGCAGATACATTGAAGGAGTAACAGCGTTTACGTATGATATTAAAAGCAAAAATTATCACTACAAAGACTGTTGAGCTGTGGCGCTGTCCCTTTGTGTATTAACTCCGAATATGCAGAATATATACAACGTGGAAAATGGGAATATAAGAGGAAGACAATTGGCGGCGGTGCTGATGATTATTTCACCGTTGAATTTTTTTTTCACAATTATTGCCAAAAGTGATCTTCTTGTACATTTCGTTATCATTCTCAACCGCTTTCAGAAAAATGTATCGTCTTTCTGCTTCTTGGGGAAAAAAATCTGGAAGAGTATTGCGTGCTACGTTCAAGGATAAGAAGGCTAGAGTATTCAGTTTCTTTTTTTCCGACGATCGGTAACAGAGATACCGTGTACTTTTTACGCAGATCCATGTTTGTAAACATAATAATCCACGCACCAGCTCGCAAAGAGTTCTGGAGAGAGTTGCGGGTGCAAGTCACGATGAGCAGCACGTTCAGTGAGATGTAGCAGGTCATTTCAGAGCATGCTGTAGCTAGGGAGACAGCACGCCTAGCTACGCCACTTTGGGACAACACGTCCGGTGAAAGGATGCAGGGCAGCGTGGCTGCCGGGCGCCGTGGCTCAGCGCGCCCGGTCAGAAACGCTCTCTGTAATAAAAAAGCTGAGCCAAAACCTCATCGAACGAGAACGAACAAACCCGATCAGCGTCCGCAACGAACAGAACGACCCATAGAACAAAAGAAAAAATAAAGAAAAAAAAAAAAACTGGCTCAGCGCGCCCGGCCAGAGGACTGAACGCCCTCTGTAATAAAAAAAGCTGAGCCAAAAACATATTGAACAACAACGAACATTCTCGATCAGCGACCGCAAGGAACAGAAGAACCCATAGAGGGGAAAAAGTGCGCTTAGTCGCGAAAGGCAAAGATCCCAGGTTCAAATCCTGATTCCGGCAAACCAGGAAGTTTCAGTTGTTAAATTGTATATCTCTTTAAACTAGCCCAATGAGGCAAATTAATCAATGTATAAATATACAGTAGGCATCTACGTGTTCAGGAAGAACTGTACTTTGTTAAGATATTAATTTGTTGTGCCGCAGCATATTATTGAGGCTTAATATGGACATTTTAAGGAAATGTATTCTTCTTACAATGTTACAAAATATTAGTCATGCAAGAAACTTTTCTGTTACCGACGTTAGGTTAGCACAATTTTAAGAATACATCATATTTTCATCTGTTTCAACGTAGAACGCTATCAGAGCTTTCTACACGAGATTCTTTAGGTATGTAATTAATCAGCTACTACTTTTCCTGACGTGTCTGTTTACTTCCAACATAACAGCAGTAACGATTACGAAGTCAGAAAACGCATCTTAAATAGGCCAACCAATTTGGATAGAATCAACAAGAGCAGTAGAAAAATACTTCAGTACTAGTATTGAAGCAATATTTATCTAGTGCTACAGACTGTAAAGTCCTAGAATACACTGTATTTGTAATTCAAGTAATAATATCTTATTAAAAGACCCTATTTAAAAACATAAAATATTATTTTGCTGTGTAGCTGCTTACAACTGTAAATATTCACTTCAAACAAACAGATTTAACAAGCAGATGAATCCACTTGTCTTTTATTTTGTAATCAAAAAGACTCCTTACATCAGTTTCGTCACTATACAGATTGCTTTAAGTGTCACACTTATCATTTTTGTGATGGAAGCGACTAGTTAGAAAAATATTGTTATTTGCATAAACATTTTAGTTCCTCTCGTTTTTCTTCAGACTACTGATCAAGGACATTTTCTGCCTCTTTAGCAAAACAAATTGTCATTCTTATTATAAACCACACTAAAACGTAACCTTAATAAAAGTCACTCTGCTCGAAGTAAGCTACAGACCTCACTTCAGAAAAGGGAAATGTTCTACGGTCGTGAGAAACTTCTCTAGTTCTTTTCATACGTAATCGGTGAATGTTCTCTGTTTTGCGCAACTTCCCTTATCATTTTACTCACTCTGAGAACATACTCAGTTGAAGTATATTCTTCAGCTCGCTTTATTCATGCGAACCCGAGCATGGTCTCTGGAAATCAGAGTATAAGTTTGATTGTTTTATTCACACGGCCCAAAATTGCACGAAAAATACAGGTGTTCGATGAAACAAAATCCTTGTTGTAATCATATAAATAACTACAAGGCAAAGGGGCTACTCAGTCCATGGCAATCTACTGGCCCATCATGAATAACGTTGTCTTTGAAGCGCAACCGCGAACAACTGAAGAGTAATGGAATGGATCTCCAGTAACAGAAACAGCAGCAGCTGAAGTACATCTACATACATATCCCGCAATCTACCGTAAGGTGTGTGACGGAGGGCACACTGTGCCACTACTAGGCATTTACTTTCCTTTTCCACTCCCATATATAACGAGGAAAAAAGAATGCCTATATGCCTCCGTAAGAGCCCTAATGTCTCTTATCTTTGTGATCATCACGAGAAATGTAAGAAGGCGGCAGCAAGATCGTACTACACTTAGCTTCAGTTTCCGACCCTCGTCTTTCTTCCAGCGATCCTCAATTGAGTTCCCGGAGCATTTCCGTGACACTCGCGCATTGGTCGAACCTACCAGTAATAAACCTAGCTGCTCATCTCTCAACTGCTTCTATGTCTTCCTTTAAACTGATCTGCTGCGGGTCCCAAACACTTGAGCAATGCTCAAGACGCGGTCTCCTTTGCGAGATGGAGTACATCTTCGCCAAATTCTCCCAATAAACCGAAGTCGTCTGTCCGCCTTACTCACAACAAGTAACTACATCATTCCACAGATGTCATAGACCCCACTTCCTCGAAACTTTTTCATTACATGATTCGATTTAGCGTTGGTACTGTTTTAATTCCAGTCTCGTTGGTGTTTCACATATCATTCGGTTCAAAGTTTTGTCGTTTCATTACAGTAGACAGACAGTTTATCAGGCGGCAACATTCGTTCCATTAAAGCTCGAATCTCTGTCTAAGCAGGTAGCTTTAGGAGTGAATCTCTTCATAAACACAGAAAACCAGTCAGCCCAATTTTGTCGATTTTCAGTTCACCCTGTAGGAAGTCTAGCCCGTTACAAATAGTTATCTGGTAACTCAAATATCGCTCTTCTTTTCGATTGGCACAGAAGTATGTATCAGACGTTGCTTTGATATATTACGCCGATTCATACCGATGAGCAACAGTCAGACTAAGTATATTTACAATAGAATCCTACGTCCAGTGAAGGACAGGTCACACCACTGCTTATATCCTTAACAGTCAGCTTTTTACAGTAACGAGCTTTGTTCGGTAATTTATATAGTATTCATTGGCAACTTGGCGTATGGATTTCTTTTCCAATTTCACTGTTAGAGTAGGTTTCAGCATAGTGTCTCGGGATGTTAAAACTTTACATCTTTTCCTTTCGCAAATTCCAGCCACTATGATACTAAAAACAAAAATTATCAGATTTGAAACGCAAATACTTTCATACAGATCGTTGTCCCGCGAAGCTACCATCCTTGATATATGCTTGAGAAACAAACCAGAAATACCAAGTATCCAGGATTGTATGTTTCCCAAAGATTTAGAAAGAGTGCAGTTAATATACTGAATTATACACTACGTGGTTTTTGACACCGTACCTCACAGAAAGCTTTTAATCATATTGCGTGGTTATGAATTATCGCTCCAAATTTGCGATTGAATAGGGGATTTCCTGCTGGAGAGGGCACAGTTTGTAGTAATCGATGGTAAGACATCGACTAAAACAGAGGTGATATCGAGCGTTCCACAGAGTAGTGTTATTGCTCCTCTGTTGTTCCTTATTTACATAAACGATTTGGCAGAAAATCTAATCAGCTCTCTTAGGTTGTTTGCAGATGACGCCGTCATTTGCCGTCTAGTAAAATCAGCTGAAGATCCAAACCATCTACAGAACGATCTAAATAAGATATCAGTATGGTGTAAAATTGGCATTTGATTCTAAATAATGAGAAGTGTGAAGTCGTCCCCATGAGTAAGAAAGGAAATCCGTTGAACAAATTTTATACAAGATAAATCAATCAAAAGTGAAGATCGTTACCTCCACTAAATACCTAGGAATTACTATTACTTCAGACTTAAACTGGAAAGAACACGTAGATAACGTCGTGGGAAAGGCGAACCCTTAATAGATGCAACAGAACTACAAAAGAAAGCATACACTACGCTTGTCCGTCCATTTTTGCAGTATTGCTACTCAGTGAAGGATCCTTATCAGGTGGGTTTGATGGAGGACGTAGAAAGAGTCCAAGGAAGGGCTGCTCGTTTTGTATTGTCACGATACAGGGGAGACAGTGTTACGGAACTGATACAGGATATGGGATGGAAATCATTACAACAACGTCGCTTATCGCTGCGGCGTGGGCTACTTACGAAACTCCAATCGCCATCATTCTCCTCCGAATGTGAAAATATATTGTTGAATTCCACTTAAATAGGTAGAAAAGATCATCAGAATAAAATACGAGAAATCAGAACTCGACCGGCGAGATTCAGGTGTTCTCTCCTCCCGCGCGCTATTCGAGAATGGAACGGGAGATAAATAGTATAAAGCTGGTTCGATGAACCCTCTGCCAGGCACATCTACATCTACATACATACTCCGCAATTCACCGTAAGGTGCGTGGCGGAGGGTACACTGTACCACTACTAGGCATTTCCTTTCCTATTCCACTCCCAAAATTCCACTCCCAAATTGAACGAGGAAGAAAAGAATGCCTATATGCCTCCGTACGAGCCCTAATTTCTCTTATCTTATCTTTGTGATCTTTACGCGAAATGTAAGTAGGCGGCAGCAAGATCGTACTACACTCAGCTTCAAATCCCGGCCCTCTAAATTTACTTAACAGAAATTCACGAAGAGAACGTCGTCTTTCTTCCAGCGATCCCCAATTGAGTTGCCGGAGAATTTCCGTGACACTCGCGCATTGGTCGAACCTACCGGTAACAAATCTAGCTGCTCGCCTCTGTCTTCCTTCAAACCGATCTGCTGCGGGTCCCAAATACTTGAGCAATACTCAAGACGTGGTCGTACAAGCGTTTTATACGCGGTCTCCTTTACAGGTGAAGTACATCTTCCCAAAATTCTCCCAATAAACCGAAGTCGGCTGTCTGCCTTACTCACAACTGTCCTTATATGCTCGTTCCATTTCATATCGCTCTGCAATGTTACGCCTAGATATTTGAACGACGCGACAGCATCAAGAAGCTCACTACTGATGCTGTATTCGAACATTATAGGATTGTTTTTTCTACTCATGCGCATCACCTTACATTTTTCTACATTGAGAGCTAGCTGCCATTCTTCGCACCAACTAGAAATTTTGTCTAAGTCAACCTGTATGCTATTACAGTCAGTTACAGACGACACCCTCCCATACACCACAGCATCATCAGCAAACAGCCGCAAATTACAACTTACTCTGTCCATCAGATCATTTATATAGATAGAAAATAATAGCGGTCCTATCACACTCCCCTGGGGCACGCCTGACGATACACTCGTCTCTGATGAACACTCGCCGTCGAGAACAACGTACTGCGTTCTATTACTTAGGAAGTCTTCCAGCCAGTCACAAATCTGTGAACCTATTCCATAAGCTCGTATCTTCGTTAGCAGTCTGCAGTGTGGCACCGTGTCGAACGCCTTTTTGAAGTCGAGAAAAACACAATCCGCCTGTTGCCCTTCGTCCATGGCTCGCAAGATGTCATGTGAGAAAAGGGCAAGCTGAGTTTCACATGGACGATGTTTCGTAAACCCGTGCTGATTCATGGAAAGAAGCTTTTCCGTTTCAAGGAAATTTACTATATTCGAACTGAGAATATGCTCCAAAATTCTACATGAAACCGATGTCAACGATATTGGCCTGTAATTGTATGGGTCAGTTCTCTTTCCTTTCTTATACACGGGAGTCACCTGCGCTTTTTTCCAATCACTAGGAACTTTGCGCTGAATTAAAGATTCGCTATAAATGCAAACTAAGTAGGGGGCCAATGCCGCAGAATAGTCTTTGAAAAACCGAATGATGGTATATTTGTGCGGTCCTCCTGCGTGAAAGATTTCTTAAAGGTTAAATTTAGAACTTCAGCTTTCCGTTTGCTTTCTTCTATTACTGCCCCGGAATGATCAACTAGTGACTGGACAGTTGGCTTTGACCCGCTTATCGATTTTACATAGGACCAGAATTTTTTCGGGTTCTCGGAGAGATCTTTTGCTAAGGTATGGCTGTGATAATTATTGTATGCTTCACGCATCGATCTTTTTATAGACGCACGAATCTCTACTGACTTTTGCCTGTCATCATTTGCGTGTTCTTTTTTGAATCGAGAGTGCAACAGCCTTTGCTTTCTCAGCAGCTTTCTAACATTATTATTATACCACGGTGGATCTTTTCCATCCTTAATCGTCTTTACTGGCACATATTTCTCTAACCCTTCATTAACAATGCATTTAAATTTAGTCCACAATTCCTCTACATCCATAGTCCCAGAATTAAACGATGCCCATTCATTTTCTAAGTGCGATCGTAACATTTGCTTGTCGGCTTTTCCCAACAAAAACACGCTCCTAGCCTTCTTGACTGCTTTATGAACTTTGGTCACCATCGACGCTATGACGATATCATGATCACTAATTCCTGTCTCTACACAGACATCGTTAATAAGGTCAGGCCTGTTTGTGGCTATAAGGTCTAGAATATTTCCATTGCGCGTGGGTTGCCGGTTTAACTGCTCAGGACAGTTTTCGGAGAAATGTGATTTGCAGAGCATCGCCTGTAAATGTAGATGTGACTATAGAATCCAATTATCACTACAGAAAGATGTTTTGTAGTCAAATCTAATGGTAGTAATGCTTTAAATTTTACTCAACAGCGCTGCAACAGCTAAATGTGCTGCAACACGGGGCGGCGGCAGAAAGTTTACACAGCTACGGCGGCTGGACGCACGAATTAAATGCCTCCAGGTCGAGCCAAAGGCAAACGGAGCAACCAAGGAATTTTAACATGAAGAGCCTGAATGTATGCCATATCAACACAGAAGCCTACACAAGAACGAAGGGAGAAATCCTTGGAAAAAGTCTTAGCGAGAGAACGAGTAATTGTCGTACTTCTACAGGAGACCAACCTCACAGATGAAACTTTAGACCGACTCCAAGTCGCTAAAATTCTGTTTCTTCAGTGGTTGTTAACTTCCGAGCCACTAGAGGTACTCTGGGTCAGAATTGTGGCAGATGTACAGAGAGAGTCCTGAGAATTTCAAATTTCATCTGTTTTATTTATCAAACGACTTACCAGTTTTTAAGTTCTGTTTGCTATCCTGTTCCTTAGTAACATTATTATTATTTGAATTGAATAAGCTCTTACGGCTATTGACATGTAAATTGCAGTTTAGAGTTTTTCTCTCATTTTTGTTTACTTGTTACTTGTCATTACAGTGCGGTGAACTTCCCCTTTACATCAGGAATGTCCATTTTTAATGTCGTCGTCTTGCACAATTTCGCTCAGAACAGCTTTACGGACTCTATTTAGAGACTATTAGAATTTACCTAAGAAAATAGAAAATATGCACAGTAAAAAAAAAAAAAAAAAAAAAAAGAGAGATAGAGAGACACACTATAAATTGTATGCAACAGGATGAGAAAACTCATATCATGGTGTTTATGTCCAAACTATTTGTAATGCAACTCTACTAATATATTCTCTCAAATAAATACAATAATACAATTTCCAACATTAATTTAGATTTGTTAAATAATGACCTGGTACTATCTACCGGAATCAGAGATTAATAGAAATTTTAGAAAGAGTGCGAGTGCTAACAAGCAGTGAGTTAACGTTCATTAATCAAGAATGTAAGCCTCCACCTTTATTAAAAAAAATTGTGGGGGTATTGGGCTTTTCACTTGAAAGACGACCGTCGGTCGTCTTCCATTTATTTTTTATAAAATTTTAATTTATTTGAAGTCGCTAGATTAGCAATTTGTTGAAACTAGAACCCCACTCTTTTCAAGGCATGAGGAATAGCATTTTTATTTCATATTTTAAAATATTAGTTTCTGAAATGTTAGCTAATACTGCTAGGATTTTGTTATTTTAATAATTAATTATTGTGGTTATGAATATGGCAATAAGTACGGCTTCTACGCTACGCCACTGACCCTGTGAGAATGTGTACTTGTTTTACTTTTAAGTGGATGTGCGAGGATCTAATGGCTCTCTGAATGTGGTTGGAAATAGCTCGCGTTACATGGTTCTTTCTGGCTCAGAGTCGATAGTTAGTCGTTACCAACCCCTGCTGCTGATGCGACCAAAGAGGTTTGTACACGCTTTGGCTACAAGCCAGTCGATGAGCCCTCCCCAGGACGAGTCTCGCAATCTTCTCTCCCCACCACCGCTGTTTTCCTGAGTTTCCCAGTTTCCGGTAGCTTTCGCGCCTCCTGGCCGCTCGGGCGTCTGGTCACTTTTGTGCTGGGATCATGGTGAGGTAAGGAATGTTGTGCTCTTGTGTCTGCGGAGATGGTCGCGATTCGTTGTCTAGCATGTTTAATTTAGACTCTTAAACTTAGATTTTTTTTTCGGAATATTTTTTCCGACCGTGCGCAGAAATGTGTCCTAGTTTTTCAATCCAGTGGTTTCCAACTGATAAAGGCGGTGTATGTGTTACTAGTTGCTGTTGGATAACGACCTGGCATATTCAAACATTTAGTGATTATGTGGCGGTGTACGAACTCTGTGTAAATTCCTTCTAGCTTTGTGGGACCCGATTTCTAACAGACGATATTTTCATTTTTTACAGTGCATATGAAATCTTAATTATTGTTTCCTTTCATGAGTGATATGTGCTCCACATGGTTTGTTCTTAGAACAAAGCCTTCAGCTCCCACAATTCTTTGTTCCATGCCCATCCGGCAAGTAACTATGCATGTATCCTTCTGAATTCCACTAACATTTCGCGATCTTCTCTTCCCGCCTACTTTAATTTTGCTGTTTCTTCTTCGAACTTGGATATTGCACTCAGTTTTTGTCAGTAATTCTCTCCGAGCCTTGCACAACCTCCTTCAATAGTTTGCTTATGAAATTCTATGTATTTCTATGGGTTGCATGCCGTAGGTTTTATTTTTATTTTTCCACTTTGTAATTATTTCACTTTTACGGGTTTTGAAAAAATGTTCAAATGTTTGTTAAGCTTAAGGGACTTAAATACGGGGTCATCAGTCCCTAAACTTAGAAACTACTTATGAACTACCTACAACTAAGGACGGCACAAATATCCATGCCCGAGGGGGCATTCGAACCCCCGACCGCAGTGGCCATGCAGACCGTGATTGAAGCGCCTCAGTCCCCTCGGCCACCGCGGCCGGCACGGGTTTTGAGACTGGACTTCTTCCGTCTCTGTGAACGCTCCCACTCGCGGGTCGAAAATTGAACTTATACATTTTTATCGGTTTTCGGAACCACATGAGTCAGAACTCCGACTTCAGGGGTTTGCAGCTAATCACCTGAATTCACGTCACTTCTCATAAACCCCGTGCCTAGATAGTTTACTCTCAGATTGCAACTTTAGAGTCCGCCGTGATTTTGTGTAATCAATGCGATTTTTACCCATTTCACCTTTAGTGGAGTGCGATCATGTAACGTAGCCGTGTGTCGCAGTTAGCATGTTTCCTCGCGGTCTAATTTAAATGCAACTTTGCTATACTCACGTACCATCTCAAATCAGGCACGACAGACCAGAGCCATCTTCGCAGTTTTCTTGTATATTGTGTTGTGTGGTACTTCCAGGTTTGCTGAATTTCGCCTACGATAGCGGCGCCTGCTTCTGCCTCGTTTCAGCACTCTGAGTTTGGCGAGATTCGCTGTTGCATTGCGTGTGTATGAGAGAGTGAGTGTTGTTTGTAAATCCTCCCCCCAGTAGCGTTAAGTTCTGTATAATTTATGTTAAATTCAATGCTGGGCATCGTCAGTATTAGCCCATCTAAGTGAGATGCATTTTTATTGTATTAACAAAATTGGTTCCCCATTTTGCTTGCGTTCGACCTGAATAAACAAGTTAAGTTCATTACAATTTTGACTGGCCTATAAATTGTAGTTTTCCGTCACCTTCCCCCCCCCCTTTTTTAATACTGTTTTTCACCAGTGCTGAGAACACGCTCAGATGCCATTTTTTATATTAAGTTCCGTTGCGCCATAAATGTTTTTCATTAGGCACCTTTAACTTTAATTGTGGTGGCTTGTTTATTAATGCATGTGTGTAATTTCGTGTGAGCTGCTACGTATATTGGCCATTGTATCGTTAACTTCCTGTTATTAGAGTAATTTGAACCAAGTAGGTTCCCAGATTTAGGGAAGGGAACAAGGACTAGTAGCACAGAGTAGTCGGTAGTTCACACGGAACATTTGCTAATTTTACTGCTAAAATTAAGCTTTTTTAAACAGTAAATTTTTATCTGGTACCTCCTACCAGAATTAAGCTTCTATTTCGTACAGGTCAACTTTTACACTTCTGGTTGTGTATGTGGGCAATTACAGAAACAAGTAATTATATTTTCAATGTTTATAAAATGCTGTCAAAAATCTATCCCTAAAGAGTTGAAATCTAAAGTTAAATGTAACAAGTATTTCAGTTAGAAAATGATTTTGTCTCGAAGCTGACGGCACACAGATTTTCCAGCTTTTCTTATCTAATAGTCGAAAATAATACATCGATAACTCCAACGAACTTCACATATAATTTCTAACCGTTCAGAGTTTTTCGCTGGCATTGCCCATAGAATGGTGAAAGGGAAAAAAAGTTTATCGATTACTACATGCCGCGTGGGAATAGCCGTGCGTTCTAAGGCTCCTTGCTACGGAGTACGCTACCGTTCCACGTCATAGGTTGGAGTTCTTTCTCGAATATGGGCGTGTCCATTATTCTTAGCCTAAGTTGAAGAAGGTTGTAAGTTTAGGGACCGATGAAAACTGCAGTTAGGTCCCATAGCTTTAGACACAAATTGAACATTTTTCATTACTGCATTATCGCTGTTAGTGCGGTAAAAATTCAGAATCTGCCAAAAAATGTTTGTATCTTTTAACTTTAATACACTTTTCTCTACATATGTCACTGAATGCACCGGCACAAATCATTTTACCGTGTGAAGAACAGTACAGGTGATACGACGTGATAGACAGTTATCTACATCGAAACCACCTGCAACTTTCGTAGCCTGCTTTGCAGTTTGCTTTATAACTTATTTACTACAAATTTCGTTGCCAGCACAGGCTGCTTATTGTATATCTGCAAACCTACGCGAATACGAATCCAAAACTATACCACTATACAGCAAACAGTTTAGGAGATAACACATAATGAATAAGGAGATGCGCTAAAGACGTGCTTTTGCCTAACCATGAAGTGCACATTACTCATCCCATAATCATCCGATGAGGGAACTTAGCGTTAAACGAATTTCTGAATGGCAATTGTTTCTACTCATGAGTTGTATTTTTAGATATAAATTAGTAAATCTGAAAAAAATATAAAAATGTGTCATGTAATATCTTGTATACTGTACCAGATTGTAAACAAAAGCTTTTATTAACCTGACACGTTCCGCATCACTACGAAGTGTCATACTCATGATGTATGAAACAAGTTCCAAACTAATCTAATGTTCCAATGTTCGGCCACCAACAACTCTGAGCGTGCGAATCATTCTTCAAAATATCATCGATATGGGCTTTCAGAGCCGAAGACCAAGTCGTTTACCCTTGTTTACGCCTCGCCTTGGCCGACAGCACCGACACGGGACTCTTGATGACTGTAAATGTGTTGCCTTATACGACGAGTCTCTTTTCCAAATGTATCGTGCGGATGGACTAGTGCTAGTATAAAGACAATCTCATGAATCCATGGATTCTACATATGAGCTGTGAACTGTTCAAGCTAGTGGCGGATCTGTAATGGTGTGGGGTGTGTGCAGTTGGAGTGATATTGGAATCCTGATACGTCCAGTTACGACCTTGGCAGCTGACAGGTCTGTACGCATCCTGGCTGATCACCTGCATCCATTCATGTCCACTGTGCATAACGACTGATTTGGGCAATTCCAACAGGACAATGCAACACGCATTAGATTCTAAGCAGATTATGAAAACTGCTAAATCTACATAAAGGAGAGTAGTCAATGCACCAAAAATGGAGAATTTTAGGAAACTGCTCATAAATATGATATGTAAATATGTTTATGGTGGTCACGCCATGATTGAAAAATATAACATATACATTTATTATGTGAGAATTATGTTTGAAAACTGTTTTCATCTGAAAGTAACTCAAATTAAACGGAAGTCTATAATAAAACCATGGATTTCACAAGCAATAAAGATTTCATGTAAAATAAAATGGAAAATGCCTCTATCAGCTAACAGTAATTTCAGTGATGATGACTTAACTAAATATAAAGAATGCTGTAAAATATTTTTAAAAAGTATTTCAGATATCTAAACAAATGCACTATGAGAAAAAGATAGCTAAATCAGACAACAAAATAAAAGCAATAGGGGATATAGTGAGACTGGTAGAAAGAGAAAGGAACAGGAGCAGATAGCATTAAGAGTGGATGATACATTAGTAACTGATGCTCATAGTGTGGCAAATCTATTAACCAAGTATGATAGTATGGGATTGTCAGGGTCAGTAAATAATGTCCTTGATTATTTGAAAGAAGCATTTACAAATAATTTCAGGAACATGAATATCTCACTCACTGCACTGCAAGAAATATCTTTCATAATAAAATCTTTAAAGATAACTTTTCCTGATTGGTTAAAATATGCGGATATGAAAACCTCTATTCACGAAAGGGAATAAATACATACCCTCAAATTACAGACCGATTTCACTTTTACCAGTATTCTCAAAAAATCTAGAAAAGATAATGTACAAGCAGCTTCTCAACCACCTAACCTCAAATGACACATTGTCTAGGACGCAGTTTGGATTTCTGGAAGGTTCCGATATCGAGAAGGATATTTCCAACAACGTGTAATACGAATTATTTGCGGTGTAAATTCACGGACATCCTGCAGAAGCCTCTTGAAAGAATTAGGTATATTAAATATTGCCTCTCAGTATATTGTGATATAATAATATACCCCTTTTCCCAACAAACAGCTCAGTTCATACCTACAATACTAGCAACGAAACTTTTCTACACAAGGACTTAAAAGCACTCAATTTAATTAAAAAACGGGTCCACTATTCAGGAACACAGGTTTTTAATAATTTACCCACAAGCATAAAAAAATTTAGCTACAAATAAAGATCAGTTTAAAAGGAGCCTAAAAGACTTTCTAGTAGCCAACTCCTTCTACTCCACAGAAAAATTCTTAAAAATAACCAAATGATGCATATATCTGTAGTCATACAATTAGCATTATTATATTATCAATTTGTAAAAACTGTATGTACTTGTATTAGCATTATTGTATTATCAGTTAAAAAAAAAAAAAAAAAGAGAGATATGTTCCACATCCACGAGGATCTCCTCAACACCGATCTATGGAACGAATAACTAATCCAATCTAATACAATCAAACAAATCCAAAAATTGCTGCAGTGTGCTCAAGAAACACTCTTCTGATATTAAATCCCACATTCGGTATGACGTTACAATTTATAATTACTGCATTACAAATTGTACTCGCAAAATGTTTTACAGACAGTATACACACAGACAGCTGAATCTACCTTCAAAATTATATCACAGTACGACATGTTGTACATGAGATATGGGGTCACAAACATTAAGGTTCATGAAAAAAAAGAACCCCATCACGCATCAGGTTTTAATCTATTATTTCTTTACTACTAACTGTGTTCGTAACATATTTTCCCGACATACAGCACTTATAAAAATGAATACACACCTACAGAAATATACAATTCAATAAATATGATATCATATATACTGTGATGGATAAAAACCTTTGAGATCATGTACCACGTTTTAATACATTTACATCTTTCCTTCTAAGGCACTCCTGTATCACAGTGAGCTTAATGAAATTACTGAAAAAAATCTGAAACAACTTTTAACTATGAAGCGCACACGGCTGCAGGCTAAATCAATAGACTTCTATGGAGCTACAAGATAAGAAAGAGAGTCTACATCCATGACTGCCCATTATTTGCGACAGATATACCTTTCAACTTCAAGAGACTGCATTTTCCAGTGATACTTTCATTTTGTATTACGATTATTAAACGACATAAATGTATCAGACAAAACTGCGTAATCACTCTGTAGCTTACAAACTACTCAAAGTAAGGTGAACTAACCTAAGGACAACACACACACACACACACACACACACCCATGCCCCAGGGAGGACTCGAACCTCCGACGACGAACATTTCGCGCTCCGCAGCGAGGCGCCTTAGACCGGTCGGATACTCCACCGCGACTAATAAATGACCGGGCAATGTATTAATACTGCGGAGTGGATTTAACGTTTCCATGTTTCTCACACGGACAACTTTATGTCGCTTGCTCATGGATGGACTCACCATAGAATACATTCAGACTAGCTGAAAACCCGGTGTTGTGCAGGTATTTACTTATTTATTCCTCCCTTAAGTTACTACTTCTCCTATCCCTTCTATCTCTGTACATCTCCTTTTTCTAAAATCAGAGAATATATTAGAAGTATCGCTGTCTTGCATAATGTACAAAATAATAACTGCAGTATCCAAACAAAGAAATGCAGTCATCAAGAAACAAATGATATGTAACCTTAATAATTAATGTAATTCAAAACTCGATTATAAACAAGACTTTTGGTTGCTTGTCCAAAATTTAATATGTATAAATTCTTTGGGAAGACCAACCCTGAGCAAGCAACATGTAGTTATCCGTGTGAGAAACATGGAGGTGTAGAAACCACTCTGCAGTATTTAATAGGTTGCCCTGTCATTTGTTAATCGTAATATAAAATGCAAGACTCACTGGAAACTGGAAAGTTAAAATGTTACTGATCAGCTATGATGTGATCATAGATATTTTCAAACATATAGTAAATATTCCTACTCCATTGCAATGTATCAGTTGTACCAAAGGAAACAAATGTGCTTGAAAAATTATTGGTAAACTGTGGAATTTTACTATTCTATTTCCCCTCAAAAATAGTGAAAAAGGAATGTTCTTAAATGAAACACGATCTGCTCAAAATCAATTTATTACAATTAAACAGGAAAAATAAATCAGATGACATTTCCTATCATGTAAAACAGATAATGGTATTCACACAATCTTTTACAAATGTTAAAATATTGAGACACAAAAATGACTGGCTGAGTCAAAGGTCGAAGGTTTTGCAAAACAGAATGCTATTAGATTGACTACTCAGGGGCTTGAAATTATCGTTAACCCTAAGCTCCACAGAGTAAATAGGCAGATCTCCAATGAATAAAATAAGGGACAGAATCCAACAAGTCTGATTCATATAACGTCACCTTACCCACACAGATGATCATTGACGGCAGCGTCTCAGGCTCGCAGGCAGCAGGCATTGGGAGCGGATGAGCTGAAATTTTTTTATCCGACCGTAATTGCTGCGACCTGTTAAGCCGGGTCGACATGTAACTTCACACAGCGTCACTAGCGTCGGCGTCGCTAGGCAGTTGCTGTGCGATTATATCACGCTAGTAGACTAATCAATATTTTGCATAGGTGACACAAAGGCTATTTGGCACAAATCGATCAGTCACTTGCGTAATAAGATCTGTAAAAAAACAGTGCCTGATTCGCAAACGCGCGAATGCTCAAATAGAGACTTCTAGCAACACGAAAACTAAACTGTGCCGCTCACAGCGTAACCACCGGACAATGTAACGTCCGTGAAGTAAACACATGTTTCTACAAGGTCCGAATCTTCGGAATCAAACACAAATCTAACCAGAGGACCGTTTAAGACGATGTCCTTCCCTCGAATCTAAACGTGTCTCCCGAGGTACCTACACTTCGGACGCTCACACTGGAGTCTCCCAAGGTCCGTACCCCTCGAACGCACAAACAGGAGTCTATCGTGACTCCTCGCGCTCTGCCACAGCTCACGGAGAGTTTGTGACACTTGCGAGGAGTGACACTTGCGGGGAAAGGGAGTGTGTAGACACTTTCGGGGAGACCCGGACGCTGCAGGCAGTGGACAGGGTGTTCCAGAAGTAGGGATACACCACCCCTACTCCACGTCCTCCAGCCGCTACCTGTGCCGTATTCAGAGGATTTTAATATTTTATCAAAAAATGAATGTTACTACAAGAGATACAGCCATTCAAATTTACGGGCCCCGTAACGTTTTCCCTTCCTGAGTAAATGAGCTGCTTCTTGTAGTTTCAACACCACAGTAGCCTTTTTCTTGAATGTTCTGAATATAAATCTTCACACTGACTTCTTGAGGAGGAGAGTGATATGGGTATCTGATTGTAAACCACTGGCTATTACCTTAGACCTTTTTGAATGTACTGAACAGGATTTACGCGTATTCGGTCATTTATATTTATACAGTTAATAGGCAATGTAATTTATAACCAACTATTGGCTGCCAATTTCGCTTCATTTCTCCTGGAAGTCTTGCAACATTTTTCTCCCTGTTGGTTTATGCCAAGTTTGTAGTAAAAATGGTTCTATATGACGGTGATAGAAAATAGAATTTATCTTTATCATTTTTCGGTGTGTGACATTCCCTTACACATTTCGTATTTCATACATTTCTTAGATGTATTTGTAATTCGAATACAGGCAAATACTTTTGGGGTCAACGAATAAACGCTTGAAGTATGTAAAATACTGATTGACTTATTATCAACGTTTTTTAATAGAAGGTTTAAGGTTGCGTCTCCTATTAAAAAGCATAGTAGCTATTTTTAAAGAGATGGAAGTTGCGTGATAGCGGGGTTAACTACATAGCGGTCAATTACATCAACGTATCTGTGCAGGGTGCCTAATATATTTATTGCTTGTGCAGGTGTCTTGATATGCTTAGTGTTCTGAATAATATGCTTTTAGGAGGTATAACTGTGGAAAGTCATCGTCTTGTAGTAGCAAAGAATGTCTTAATACCCCCCAAGCATTATCACTATTAAAATACCTTTTTGTTTTCAGGAACACTTAACGAATTAATATGTAGTTAGAACAAGTTACTATATTGCTCTTCAAAGGGTTTTGCAATTTCACTGATTTCGTGATATGTTGACAGTGTGGAAACTTGACAACAGCAGTGCTAGATTTCTTGGTCTGCCTGTACCCAGGAAAAGCCATTACCCGCCTCAAGGGCCGCAGGTTCCTCGCAAGTGTCACTCCCCGCAAGTGTTCCAACCCCGCTCACGGCAAGTGACGGCCGGCCACACCCATGCATAAAAGACGCACCAATCTCCGCTAACGGCTAATAATCAAATCAATCGGATGGCGTAGCGCCGTTGACAAATTGTTCAGCTGTCATACTAAAATAATTCTCTGCAGCTGCCAAGAGGCTCCGCCCACGCCACCAAAGCTTCCCGCAGATTTCACCATTCCCAAGGTGAGTGCCCTGCAAGGAATTTCAGCTTGCTCCTAGCTACGGTCACACGACCTAAAAATGTTAACGTTGTGCTATATATATAGCCGCTGGAGTCAAACCCCTGGGGTGCCAGACGGGCATAAAACTTTCCTCTCAACCTAACCATTTGTCACACTAACTGTGTTAAAACTCTGCTGCCTTCATGGAAGGTTTTTAGATAACGCCTAAGGGCAATACGTCTCCATAAACAGCCTGGGGCCCAGAGCACTCTGCTATTGTTTGTATCAGGTAAATTCCTCTCTTGCGGAACGGCTGAATGACTAAAAAGGCAGTCTCCGCTATTGCCCACCGTAAACCGCGGTCCAGCATTATGTGAAGCATCCCACACACTCTAGAAAATTCTGCCAGGTATACTCTGCCCGCCGGACGTAGCGTGGCGCAGAGCAGGTCCTTCCCCGAAGGCGAGCGAAAGTTGGTGAGAGGGGGAGACCTCCAAGAGCTGCGCGGCCTGATCGTACCCAACACGGAAAACCACTTTTTAGCAGCATAGATGCGCCAATAAACATTAAAATCGCGAAATTTTCATATAAACATAGAATGTACTACAATCCCAGGAGCCCATCACCCCTGATGTGTCCCCAAAGACACAGAAATCAGTATAAAGAAAGATCTACAGAGAAAAATGTTACATATTTCAATAATTATTCTAGGGACACAGTATCACAAGGTTAGTATGAAAAATAGACTAATTACAGCCCCCGTCTCACAGCGGATGTACACTGTTTCATTCTCTTCCTTTCCCTGTGGCTCTATATATGTGAAAGTTGCTTTACCCATCGCAGTGTGTACGATCTCATATTTAGTGAATTATATGTTATAAAATTGTATTAATTCGTAGGTATATATTTATTTGTATAATTGCTTCATGTAGGTAAAATCTCTTACGAATGCAGTTAGTAGTGAAGAACTAATAGGTTAAAACCTGATGCGTTATGGGGCGGTTTTCCACGAGCGTTAGTGTTTATGTCCTCATATTTCATGAACAACGTGTTGTACTGTGATACAGTTTAGAAGCCACATTCAACTATATGTGTGTATACTGTCTCTAAAATTTCCTGCGGCTACAATTTGTTGTGCAGAAATTATAAACTGCAACGTGATATCGAATGCAGTAGTTTTACTTCACGAACAGCGGAAAAGTAGTAAACGAGAAACTTCTTTCCTTTCAGTATTTCGATGTTGTTGTCAGCGAGAAAAAGTTTAATAATGGTTTGTAATTATGTTTAAAATTTGTTGCAAGTCGCTAAGTATTGTCATTCTCATACAGCGTATTTATAAAATTTACTCCTATTGTTTATGACGTTATATTTCCTGACCCATGTGTCATATACAGCAACTGTTATCTCGCGTAAGGAATATGTGTACTAAATGTGGTTGAATTCGGTCCGGTGGTTTAGGAGAAAATGAGCAGCATTGTCGTTGAATACAGCAGTTTATCACGAATCTCATTTTTTATGACGGCATATCTCATGAACAATGTGTTGTGCGTGATTCTTACACTTACAGCGACGGTCGTCATGGATTGAAGCTTACGAGCTCAAAATTTCATAAAGATGGAACAAAACTGAATATTTATATGCAATACGTACACACAAACACACTAACACACAAACATACGGCCACTCCGCTTTATATATAAAGATTAGATTCTGGATTAGTAACAAGAAATAATGTTTGTAGTCAAGTTTTGAATTAAATGAATCTATGAATGTTACATACAATTTGTATTTTGATCAATACCTTTCTTTGTCTAGGTACCACGGTTATAAATTTGTACATTATGCACGATGGCCTCCTTTTTCATATATCTACCCATAAGTATCACAAGTCTGTGGAAGAGAGGAGATGGTCAGACAGAGAGGATAGGAAAAGTACAAAATCAAGGCTGAAATAAATAAATACCCAGTCAAGGCCGGTTTTCAGCTAGTAAATAATGATAATCATAATGTTATACTGATGCCTGTGTATCCTGTTCTATTCCTTATTCTATAAGCATGAGTAAATATCGCTGTGGGCAGTGAAATGTAGTATGATGACTATTAATTACATCTTTAGTTTTCATTGTAAATAACATTATTTTACAATCGGTGAGACACTTTGGGAATATACCTTGTAAGTTTCGTGGCAAGGGAAAATTAACTATTGTCTATAAAATTTCTCTACGCTGTAAGGGTGAGTGGTGATGATTGTCGAAAAGAAATGGTGGGATACCGGATTTGTTCGATTATTTTTGTGTGGCAAACTGGCAGCATTTGAGCACAGTGTGCTCGCTTGTGGAAGCACTTGGCGAGCAGAGGGCCTTCGCATGGCACTCGAACGCGGCCGTTCGATATTAGTGTGGAGGAGGCGTGGCTGGCGCAGACATGTCCCGTCGCGGTCGTAATTGAATTTCGTCTTTGCGTGGCTCGCCGAGGAAATTTCCCTTTCACTGCAGCCTATGGCGGCTATATCTAGGCAGCGATAACAACTCCTCGTTAGGAATGCCGGCTGCGAAGCGCAGGAGGTGCGGAAGACGAGCTGCGTCTCGGCACTGAATAATTTATCAGTTGGAGTCACATCCAAATGTAGGGAATTCAGAACGATTTTCTCAAAACATTCCAGCCGAATTGGTTTTAGTAATTATTGAAAGTATTTTTGGAAACAGCACTCTTACAATATGAAAATGCAGCAGTCTAGATCGCAAGTGCCTTAGATTTTTTATTGACAACCTGTTTCCGTTCTATAGGACCATCATCAGGCCTTTGGCACCTTGTTGGTAGACGGTGGCCGTGGCCGAATAAGGCGTCTACTGCAGCTGACGCCTGCTTCGGTCACCGCCACCAACAAGGTGCCAAAGGCCTGATGATGGTCCTGTAGAACCGAAACCGGTTGCCAAAAAAAACACTAAGCAACTTACGATCTAGACTGTCATATTTTATTTATTTAGAATTGGTTTTAGTTCCAGAGATCTCGGAAATTTAAATACCAGAACTGAAGGACACTAAGCCCGGTTTAACTTCGGCCGGTTATACGGTAGTGTTCCTGAGTTAGTTATATGATAGCGTAACCTGTTTCGAACATTGATGCCTACTGGCCGGACCTTGCTGTTTTGGTGTGTAGCTGATCGTTGGCTTTGGCCCATTGATCGCCTTTGTATTCCAACTTCAGGATTTCGAAGACCCGTTATTCAAATGTTTAAATGTTTGGAAATCTAGGAGACGAAACTAATTTGGTTATTAGTTCATAGGTTTACAAACTACTTAAACTAGCTTCCATAATAAAATCTTTAAAACAAAGCATTCTAGTGGTTATGATGAAATATCAACAAAGATAATTAAAGCGCTTTCTTTTGAATTTAGCACAATTTTAAGTTATTTGTGTAACCAGTCTGTTATAACTGAAACATTTCCTGATTGCTTAAAATATGCGGATGTTAAACCTCTATTCTGGAAAGGGGGTAAAGAGATACCATCAAACTACAAACCGATTTCACTTTTACCGGCTTTCTCAAATATTCTAGAAAATGTACAAGCAGCTTCTTAACAACCTACCCTCAAATGACATATTGTCTAAAATATAGTTTGGATATCTGAAAGTTTCCGATGTCGAGAAGGCTATTTACACCTACAGTGAGAATATACTTCGTTCATTAAATAATAAATAACTAGAATCAGGTATTTTCTGTGATTTGTCTAAAGCATTTGGTTGTGTGAACCATAACATCCTTTTCAGTAAATTAGAATTCTTTGTCATCAAAAAAGCTTGCATACTCTGCTTACTTTCATTCCATAATGTCATACGGAATAATATTTTGGAGTAACCCTTTAAGTCAAGCAAAAGTTTTCAAAGTCCAAAAGCGTGTAATACGTATTATTTGTGCTGTAAATCCTACAGAAGGCTTTTCAATGAACTGGGTATATTAACTACTGCCTTTTAGTGTATTTAGTCCTTAATGAAATTTGTCATAAATAACATTTACTTTTTCCCAACAAACAGCTGAATTCATAGCTACAATACTAGGAATGAAAATGATCTACACAAGGACTTAAAAGCACTTACTTTTGATCAAAAATGGGTTCATTACTCAGGAACACATATTTTCAACAATGTAGCAGCAACCATAAAAAAACTTATCTACAAAAGAAGATCAATTTAAGAGGAGCCTAAAAGACTTTCTAGTGGCCAGCTCCTTCTAGTCCACTGACGAATTCTTAAATATAACCAAATGATGCATGTATCTGTACTCATAATATTAGTATTATTTTATTATGAGCTTGTAAAAAAAGTATGTACCTCTATTAGTATTATCATATTATCAGCTTGCAAAAAAATAAAAATACAAATAAAAAATTAAAAAAAAACATACATGTTCCACATCCACGAGAATCTACTCAACACGGATCTATGGAACGAACAACTAATCTAATCTAACTGTGAGATAGTATGCAAATTTATTGGTTTTACAGACAGGTTTTCGGCATTTACGCCATCATCAGGTAAACAATACAGGTTGAAGTTTCAAAGTTCTTAAGTTGGTAGATATATAACTTCCAAGGTATACTACTGCTTTCCTTTAAAAGTAACCCGCCGTAAATTGTTACAATGCAAGTTGTGGTGTACGTTCTTGATATTGGTAAAGTATGTCACAATATAATAAATACCATAATTACGCTAAGAAACATAAATTGAAACAATGTAACTTATCTGAAAAAATAGTCAAAAAATTATCTTATCTTGGAAAGGTCCAATGTCTGGAACCCGGAAGTGTGTGATTAAGCTGAATAATGAAAAATCTGTAAATATATGTTAAAATTTTAACTGGTTAACTGAAACTATGGTTACAAGTAATATATATATATATATATATCAGGTAAGGAACCAAACAGTTGTGATTACACAAGGATTCTTTATAACTAGTAAAATAAGGCGTAACAATTTTCATCAGGTAAGAAGCCATACATTTGTGAACAAAGATTTTGTAACATAGCTATGAAACAGCAGTAGAGATATGAGGCAAGTGGGTAGGAGCTGACAGTTTACATTGTCTGCACAGGTTATGATTAGGTTCTGCAGACTGAAGTGGTGAGTATGGAAATTATGACTGATCATTCAGTACCAGCTTTGGGGAAGGTACATATGTTTATCAAGTTCCCCTCTTCCCTAAAGCTGGTACAGAATGATCAGACATAATTTCCACACTCACCACTTTTGTCTGCAGAATCTAATCATAATCCTGTGAAGATAATATAAACCAGCAGCTCCTACCCACTTGTCTCTACTACTGTTTCATAATCGTGTTATAAAATCCTTGTGTAATCACAACTGTTTGGCTGCTTACCTGATAAAAATTGTAATGCCTTATTTTACTTGTAAACATAGTTTCAGTTAATCAGTTAAAATTTTTACATATACTCACAGATGTTTCATTCAGCTTAGTCACACGCTTCTATGTTCCAGACATTGGATTTTTGTCCATTTTTCAGTCAGTATCCATTGTTTCAGTTTATATTTCTTAGCATAATGTTGTCATTTATTATATTGTTACATATTTTATCAATGTCAGGAATTTACACCACAACTTTAATTCTAACAATTTTCCTCAGTTTAGTTTTAACCCAAAACACTAGTCTCCATTGGAAGCTATATATGTACCAACTTAAGATCTTTGAAACCGAAAATTTTATTGTTTACCTGATGATGGCATAGCAGCGTCAACCGCTGGCCGACAGTAGTATTTGCAAAATTTACGTATTGCCAGAAATGTTGCTGTTATCTCATGAGTTTTAAATATGTTTCTTAATCTCTAATTTTTAAACCTTAGTTTTAATTATAATCTGGAACTGTTTTATGTTTTACGACACTTGATGTTACGAGGGTTGTAAGTTAAATAGTGGCAACAATTATGTGTGCACTCTATGCAATGGAATGTACTATTGTCGCTGATAGCACACGTTGTTGATATGCCTACCTTACCTTCCACCAAATGGACTCGTCCGTACCACGTCACCGGCGTGTGCACAATCCAGGAAAAGCACAGTTACTTGTGAGCGATCGTTCGAAAGTGTCGGTGTCACTATGTTTTCGAAACAGGAACAATGGAGTTGCATCATGATTGAATGTGACAGACCTTGTAAAGCACGACACGTAATTATGGGTCGACGCGAAATTCTAAAGTGCGTCAGAGCCGCAGTGTGGTGAAAGTAATGGTGATTCTCGTATACCACAGTGATGGTGTTATCCTAACGCAAAACGTCACAGAACAGTATCACTGTTCAGTATCACCTGCGACCAACTTTGAGAAAGAAACGGAAACTCTTTCTGTGCAATCCACTGATAATTCTACACAACAATACCCAGGTGCATAAAGCGCATGCTGTCGCTCCTCTGTTCGGTTAGTGTGAGACTTCGATTCTGTAGATGAAGGAACGAGCCACTTAGTATCATTCGCTTCAGAACTGTTCGAGAGATTCGATGGGCAGTAGACCGCTCCATTTGCTCCATCTACAGAAAAGGCTCTGATAACGTTATACTCTGCCTTCCACATCGCTGTCAACGGGTTCAACACAACGCTGGTGACTTATTTGATGAACACTAACAGGTGCGAACGTATAACGATTTTGTGTGGGTTGTGAGTAAGTAGATTCCACTATTCGAGTTCCAAGCATCCTACTACGGGATACTTAAAGGCCATGCAGTTTGGTAGGTCGGACTGGTCCATATGATGTTCCGAAAGTGGTTCAAGGCAGACTGTTCTGCACTAGGAGGCAACAGCTGGGATTTAGTTTTAGGCCACACAACTTGAAAGTAGCCTGTTATTAAAATTGGCAAGATCTCAGGCAGTTGAGATTCGCAAATGAAAGTTAAAACGCTCACTGCTGCTCTACATTATTTTATGAATGGCCACAATATATGTGCAACGAAAACGTATCGAACTGCTCACTCCTTAAGGGAGCAGTCAGCGTTTTAACAAACACAAAATCAATGTTAAAAATAAATGAATAGATAATTAAACATGGGACGGGGAGCATTAAATCATAAAGCAGAGGTTTGACACTTTAAAATCATAATCTGTTTAGTAAAATAACAAGAAAATAATCACACACATCGTACAAAAGTGAATTAAATCATATAATTACTGACCGTATTAACCCTAGAACGGTCGGGCGAAAAAAGTTTCATGAACGATCGGGCTGGGTCTGAGAGACCCAATATATAAAACACTTTTAACAAGTGACGAAATGTATATTTTCATAAAATGACTTTTTTTAATTTTATTCAGAAAGTACTAAATGACACAGTGACCTTATTTTACCTGTATGAATTGTACAATAATTATAATAAAATGAAACTGAAAAACATACAGCTTTGCAGTACCAAATATTAGCAAACAGAATTTACAAGAAAATTTCATTGAAATATGAATATAAATGAGAATAAGTACAACAACTAAGAAGCACAAATGTTGAATTATCACTACATAAATGGAAATTGTGAACATATGAATAGTTTGTGAGGTATAGGCCGCTAAAATCGTCACTTTTCAAAACATTCACCGCAAACTATTCCTGCATGCGCCAAGCATAACGACACCTTGCAAACTATGCAAAAGTATTTTGTTTTGCTGTCTTTGCATTCGTAGCATCTTCCCCTTCTCCCTGGTTGTGGATCTTCAACTATGCCTTGTTCTTGGGTGCCGGAGAGGTAAGAAGCAAGCCTGCGAATTTGGCGTGGAAGGTTTGCCTGGGTTGCGCGCATTTTCAAATATGGTGTTACGAAAGATTTCCCTAGAGTTCTCAGGTACTCTCTTCTAAATGAAACATTTCCGTTGGCTTTGAACACAATGTAGTCATTCAGAGCTGCAATGTTCAACATCTGAAAAAAGAGACAGAGAGGCCAGCGTCTTGTTCCTCTGGCAATTGTGTATTCACCGCACATGGCATCAACAACGTCTACGCCGCCCTTGGTTTTGTTGAAGTACGATAATATACTCGGCTTTTTCTTTCCGCCGCTGTCACTGTCAGTTTCATCATCATTATGCATTGATGACAAAAGCAATACTGTTTTGTTCCGTTTTGGTACCGACAACAGTTATATTCTTCTCATGTAACAGCCTCTTGTTGACGATTGGGTAAGAAGTAAACTAATTGTCAACTGTCATAAAAAAAATTTATATTTTACTGTACGAGAGACTTTCTCGTGCCAATTTTATAATATAAACTATTGACTGATAACATGGTGTTATGAGATCACAAATAGTCCGCAAAGTAACTGGCAACTCAACGATACAACAAAATATAAGCGGGATCGCACTGGCAGAAATTAGTTACGTAGACGGTCGGGCTGGGTCTGGCAGGACAGCGCGCTTTTTGAAAGACTGCCAAACAATGACTAAACAATGAAAAACCTTATTAAAGCTGTCAACGCTTTCTCTCGGGTTTTTCAGGAAGCTAGCGGACCGCTCGATTCAAATCAGCAATTATAAGAATATAAAATCAGTGAAACAAAACCTACTGGGTCTCACAGACCCAGCCCGACCGTTCTAAGGTTAAAATTATTTCTACCATTTATGAACATGTGGGTAATGTGGGTGGAAATTTTCAAATACACAGTGGTTAGCTGAAAGCCCATTCATTCATTCACGGACACACACATAACGCTAGGCAGTACATTACAATCCTGAAACACATGAAAGCAGCTGCCAAACGAAGCGTCGGCGGCGTCTTGACCAGAAGGCGTGTGTCTTGATCACAAATTTAATGATACAGTACACTAAATGAACTCATGTGTAGGAAGGCAGCGGCTAACTATTCTCAAATACCACATGGTGTCCGAACACGCCGAATTTCATAGCATATACAAACAGAAATTAATTTAGAATAAATGAGTAAAGCACACTCGAGAATTCGTATAGAAGAAAGCTAGTATTAACAAAAGCATGGTTGAAGGCCGAAGTAACGACCATTACTGCACGTGGTGCATTCAGTCATACAAGACAGGAAACGGAATCAAATAAGAAAATCTGAGAAATGTTTAGCATACTCACAGATACAGACGCAATGTGAAAAGTTTGTTAAAAACTGCAGGGAAAGGCTGAAGGCGACACACATGAATTCTAACTTCAGCAAAACCGGACACACAATCATCACTGTAATGAAAATGAAAATAATAAATTTACACTTAATTTACTCATCATCATCATCATCATTAGAGACTGATTATGCCTTTCAGCGTTCAGTCTGGAGCAAAGTACCTCTAATAAAATTCCTCCATGGTCCCCTATTCAATGCTAACATTGCCTCGTCTGATGTTATGCCTTTTTACTTCAAAATCATTCTGCACCGAATCTAAGTACTTTCTTCTTGGTCTACCTCGATTCCTCCGCTGGCGAGCTCATGAGCCTCTTAGGTAACCTTGCATCTGCCATGCGTGTAACATGACCCCACCATCTCAGTCTGCTCGCTCTAACTGCTTCATCTATGGTGTTCATTCCTAGTTTTTCTTTGATTTCCTCATTATGGACACCCTCCTGCCATTGTTCCCATCTATTAGTACCTGCAATCATTCTTGCTACTTTCATATCTGTAACCTCTACCTTATGAATGAGGTAACCTGTATCCACCCAACTTTCACTCCCATACAACAAAGTTGGTCGTAAGATAGAGCGGTGCACTGCTAACTTAGTCTTGGTACTTACTTCCTTCTTGCAAAAGAGAGTAGATCTTAACTGAGCACTCACTACATTAGCTTTGCTGCACCTCGATTCCAGTTCTTTCGCTACGTTGCCATCCTGTGAGAAAATACATCCCAGGTACTTGAAACTGTCTACCTGTTCTGACGTTGTTCCTCCTATCTGGCACTCAATCTGTTTGAATCTCTTTTCCATAGGCATTACTTTCGTTTTGGAGAATCTGATCTTCATATCATAATCCTTGCTCTGAAATATTAGTTTGCAACCTTTCAATCGAAACTGCCATTACAACTAAGTCATCCTCATATGCGAGACTGCTTATTTTGGTTTGACCTATTTTAATCCTGCCCTGCCAGTCTACTGTTTTCAACATATGTTCAATGGATAGTATGAACACAGTGGTGACAGGTTACAGCCTTGTCTTACCCCTGAAACTACCCTGAACCATGAGCTTAATTTTCCATCTACTCTAACTGCTGCCTGACAGTCTACGTAAAGCCCTTTAATTGCCTGCAAAAGTTTGCCTCCTATACCATACTCTTGAAGAACTGACAGTAGATTCCTCCTAGAAACACGGTCATAAGCCTTTTCCAGATCTATGAAACATAGATACAATTACCTGTTCCACTCATAGCACTTTTTCATTACCTCCCGTAGGCTAAAGATCTGGTCCTGACAACCTCTAAGAGGCCTAAACCCAAACTGATTTTCATCTAACTTGTCCTCAGTTAATACTCTCACTCTCCTTTCAACAATACCTGAGAATATTTTGCCTACAACGCTAATTAAGGAGATACCTCGATAGTTGTTGCATTCTTTTCTGTTACCATGTTTGAAAATTGGCGTGATTACCGCTTTCGTCCAGTCAGACGGAACCTGTCCCGATTCCCACGCCTTCTCAGTTATCCTGTGTAACCATTTGAGACCTCATATTCCACTGTATTTGACGAGTTACGGCTTAATTTCATCCACCCCAGCCGCTTTATTGCACTGTAATCTACTGACCATTTTCTCCACTTCATCAAATGAGATCCTGTTTTCATCGTCGTTCCTATCCCATTCTACCTGAAAATCTGACATGTCATTGAAAGTTTCTCCTACATTGAGCAATTCTTCAAAATATTCCCTCCACCTGCTCACGGCATCCACAGGATTGACTAGCAGCTTTCCTGACTTGTTCAAAACACTTGTTAATTCCTTCTTCCCCCCCCCCTTTCGAAGATTGCTAATTACACTCCAAAATGGTTTTCCCGCGGCTTGACCCAGAGTCTCTAGCTTGTTTCCGAAGTCTTCCCTTGATTTCTGCTTGGAGTCTGCAATTATACGTTTGGCTTTGTTTCTTTCTTCAACATAACTGTCTCTGTCTGCCTGATATCTAGTATGGAGCCATTTTTGAAATGCCTTCTTTTACTTTTTACAGACTGCCTTGACTGTGTCATTCCACCAAGATGTCTGCGTCTTCCTGCCATCATACACTACTGTTCCAAGACATTCTCTAGCTGCTTCCAGTAGTGTGTTCCTGTACCTTGACCATTCCTCTTCCAGTGACTGTAAATCATTACATCCAACTAACTGGTACCTTTCCGAGATCATTGTTATGTATTTGCGCCTAATTTCCTTGTCTTGAAGCTTCTACACTCTTATCCTTCTTCACATGGACCTGACTTTCTCTTCTTTTGGCCTCACAAAACCAATTTCACTGCACATTAAATAATGATCAGTATCATTAAAGAACCCCCTGAAAACAAGTGTGTCCTTGACTCTTCCTGAATTCCTGGTCTGTTATTATATAGTCAATGATATATCTGATTCCCCTTCCTTCCCAATTATGCTTAAAGAAGGAGTTTGTGATAACTAAGCCCATAGTGGAACAGAAATCCAAGAGCTGTTTTCCGTTCCTGTTGGCCTCCACTCCAAACTTACCCATAACCTTCTCATAACCTTCTGTTCGATTTCCTATCCTGGCGTTGAAATCACCCAGGAGTAAAACACTATCCTTATCCTTCACTCTAACAACTGCATCATTAAGTTCGTTGTAAAATCTGTCCATCTCATCTTGATCTGTCCCTTCACAGGGTGAATACACTGCCTCAATCCTAATTATCTTGCTGTTGATGGCCAAATATATCCACATCAGTCGTTCATTTATGTATCTTATTGCAATTATGCTGGGTTCGATTGCTTTCCTGATGTAAAATCCTACACCCAATTGTGCCCTTCCTACTTTGAATCCTGTCAGGTAGAACTTGTATTCTCCGACTTCGTCCTCTTTCGCTCCCCTTACTCTAACGTCACTAACAGCTAAAATATCTAACCCCATCTTA
This sequence comes from Locusta migratoria, assembly GCA_026315105.1. Taxonomy (NCBI): domain Eukaryota; kingdom Metazoa; phylum Arthropoda; class Insecta; order Orthoptera; family Acrididae; genus Locusta; species Locusta migratoria. Next base: position 222,513,074 of record CM048745.1, read on the forward strand.
CTTGAAGCCTCCGCCAGTTCTACCTTCTTCCCATTGTAATCCCCATTGATATTAATAGCTCCCCATCGTTTGCCAAGTCGTACCGGAGGAGTCCCTGGTTTGTCAATTAGAGGTGGGACTCCGTCATCTCCAAAGGTCCAAGGCATTTTGCTCTGATTGTTGCCAGCGTGATATTGACATACCTGGGAAACAGGTTGCTAGCCTTACTAGCCCAAGGCCCCACTGGGTTTTACCGCTAACGGTTGAGGGACTAACCGGTGAATTTGGTAGTCTTTGCCGTCTGAGCACAAACGTGGCCACGACTCAGAATATGTCCGAGATGCCCAACCTTATTTCAAAGTAACTGGTATCCCAATTGTCAGGACCACTTACTTGGCCACTCATACGTTGCCCGTGGTTCATGAACTAGGACATGACTACAGGAACTCATACCATGAACCACGATTTACTCGAGTTCTGTAAATTAAGCAACACTTTGTCTCGCATAGCGAAAGAATTACTGTAAAACCAAGGCTGCCTGATCACAAATAAATCAAAGTCCTTCCCGTCAGCATGAATCGGCGGAGTACTTACTTCCACAGTCGTCGGAGCCATAATCAAGAGTAAAGACTAAAAGCTCTAAAGGTCTCGGAAAAATCTCCCCCCCACCATACACCGGATGTAGAGCGCGCTAAAAGCGACGCAGAGTGCGTTCAGAGACTAGTGTTTACCAACCCTTGCTACCTAGCCAAGACAATTCGCACTTCAACCGCTCCCAGAGAGGTCTCCTGTCACCTCTTTCATCCAAGATTAGGTTGGTACGACACTAAGAACACGGCCACCTCGCCACCTTGCCCAAGCAAGCTTGTCTGGCCATCCAACAGGCGCCAGCGCAGACGACAAACGAATCTATGCGTTCTTAACTACAGCTAAAGGAGACCTAAAGCAGGAGGCGGCGACTGTAAGCCATTTTGCGGCAGTCAGTCAATGTTAAGAGCACACATTCACATGAACACACAAGTTCAGTCACACAGGAGGAAACATTTATAAATAGGGGGGCAAACATATATAAGTTTGGGGCATTGATCATTAATAAAAAGAATAAATTAACACACAAATAGATAGCATTAATGTTGCAGAAACACTTTAGGTTATTGAATCAATCAAAATGGATCACGACCACACATTCAATGAAAGTCTTTCAAACTTTTATATCTGATATTTTTCAGTGACATTAAAAACGATGTCTTGGAAACGTGGTTGGATTGTTCACCTATTATGTCGCAAGTGGGAGATACTGTCTACTGCTTGGGAATCTGGACCATGATCACCTAGAGACAAGGCCTCACAACAGTCCATGCTACGTCACACTGACCAGGCCGCAGCCGCCAGCTTACTGGCTGGCCGCTAAGAGGCAGTGGGTGTGCCCCAGTGGGCAGACATTCAGCTTGCGGTCGCGGCCTGGTCAGTGTGACATAGCACGGGCTGTTGTGAGGCCTTGTCTCTAGCTGGTAGTATCTGGGCCCGCTCACTGTGCAACGCGGAAACACGGTCGGATATCGCTACTCATCAGTGGCAAGTATTACTTAAAGACACCGTCCAAGCTGGTTGTATGACGTGCGGTAACCAGCTTGTAGGGCACGCCATATGACGGCTACTCGGTCATCACTACGACGCCGGTGTGCAGCGATAAAGCTCTGTATAAGGAAAGTATGGTCATCCAGCCGCTTGCCGCCGTCTACAGCTCGCGATTGCTGAAATCCAGTCACATGGTTCTTTCGTCATCTCAGTTCAATACATTGCTTGGCTGCAATGAAAAGTTTGTGAATAATCGTAAGTTTGGGTTTGAACAATGCCTCAGTGTTGTACTTTTGGGTGTTCTTAAGAAGCGAAGAAGGTAGGTAAACATTCTAGTACTTCCATTAGATATCAGAAATGCAGGAAGATGAACAGTCTGACTGATGAAAGTAGACGGAGAAAACTATGAGTCCAGATGCAAACTTCTGTTTTTGTGCTGTGATGATTTTAATTCATAATGCAAGTTAATAGATTAAAGATTCACTGGCGAATGAATCACGCTGCAGTTACCTATTTAATTTTTTCGGGAATAAATTAGTGAGGAAATTTCCTGCATAATGTTGTGAGGTTAAATTATCCATGCGTTCTTGGTTTCATCTGCTGGTAGTTGCCGGAAACACATAAATTTTGGACATATTAGTAATTGAACAAGATTCTCGTTTGGATATGAAACTAATACACAGTTCCTGAAGTAAGCTTTCCACATTCAGTTCCGTATGTTAATTGTATCATTACAGGAAACAAAGAATTGAAACAATGGCGTTGTAAAGGCAACTTTAATTTCTGTTTTTGGTAAAAGTCATGTAGTGGGCATCCCTTTGCATTATTCGTACTTCATGTAAAATATAAGTACATAATACGGAAGAAAATAATCAAACACTTATCCATAATCTCAATTGTTCAAACAACTTACGGGTATGCTGCCGGGTGACGTCGTCGACAACCGCCGATATTTCGGCAGGAGAACACCCTGCCATTCTCAAGGCACAACTGCAGTTGTGCCTTGAGAATGGCAGGGTGTTCTCCTGCCGAAATATCGGCGGTTGTCGACGACGTCACCCGGCAGCATACCCGTAAGTTGTTTGAACATTCCTTACGCCGGGAAAAGTTAAAGTCTCATAATCTCAATTGTTTTCTTAATTTACACTATGCTCCGATGACGACGTGTTTGCGGACTATTTGAATATTTGGCTACGGTACAGGTCAACCTGAAATTATACGTGAATTCTTTATATTTGGAGCCATAAACCAAACAGTTTCGATAAAATCGGACGATCAGTACGTCGTAGAGCAGTGAGGTCCGTATAGACAGAACTACACGAAGTTCCCGCATTTGTCCATCGGAAATAACACCCTGTATCTCGAGAATGGAAACAGTTACCGTTCTGTTCTCACCCTTAAATAAAATTTCGATATCTTACCTACATTTCGTCTGCAGCATTATATGTGCTAAAATCAACCATACGCAAAGTCTACACAATGCGAATTTTCCTATACAAACTCTTCAACACTTTTGCGTAGTAGTTTCCTTAATTTGATGAAGCAAATAAGTAATAATGAATAGAAAATCCAATCACTATAGAGGCAATATATCACTCTATAACACGTGAAAAAATTAAGATTTTTCATTGAATAGATTTCTCAAAATCAGTTGATAAGTATTGTTAAGCGCTGGGAACGTTGTAGTTGTTGGTGCGTAAGCAGCAACGGAATAGGCCCAACATGGCTGCCGCTGGCAGGCTGGCCGTACTTTCCTTATACAGAGCTTTAGGCAGCGAGTCCGGGCAACACTACCTAGAGACAAGGCCTCACAACATGCTATGTCACACTGACCAGACCACAGCCGCCATCTTACTGGCTGGCCGCTATGAGGCAGTGGGCTGTGCCCCAGCGGCCAGCCTTTCAGCAGGCCTCAGCCTGGTCAGTGTGACTTAGCACGGACTGTTGTGAGATGGTGTTGGTCAGGGACCTTGGCCACCGCAGACCGTCCGGTCTGCGCGATTCCGGTAGTGGGCACTGAACTCCTGACACCAGACGCCGCGGGCTAGCATCCCCAGGTCATCGCTCGCATGGCCGGCCTCGACAGTCCAGTCTTCCGACCCCGCGGTGCACCTGACGTAACAACGCCGCCGGCCTCAGAGTCGCCTCTGTCGATCATTTTCCGACGCAGACTGCCACAGTACGTTGCAGATTCTATCGAACACTTGCACCTTGAGGAAACCGCCCGCTCTGTGGTGCGAATGAAGTAGCAAACCTGACATTTTGTATTACTGTGTAAATAAAGAAAATAATTGAATGTCCCCCCGGGAACTGCTGTCCGCTATCCGTCTCCATATCCTCTGTAGCAAAGTACCCAGAGCAACGTCCACTAAGTCTACTGCCGCCATATTATTTATGATCGGCCTGTTACACTTGTCTTTGAAGCTTGTAAACTTAGCTGACCATTCTGGCTGTGTCTGAGCTGGATTTAACTTGACTAGTATTGCCTGTTATGGAAATTCGTCCAGCTGTGTTTGCAAGGTCATGAAAATAAAAAATAAAAATGTAACTGAAATTTATTGAGCACTGCCAATTTATACGTTTTATGTGAATGCTATGAGAAGAGGTGAAAGAAAAAGCAAAGAGGAAACATGAGAGAATGAAAGACACAAATGACGTAATTAATTGCTTTGTTTCACAATTGAGCATTACAAAACTTCAGTAAGAACAACATTTTTCGTAAAAGTCCTTCCACCAGTCGCCAAATGTCCTTGTTCTCTGTTTGCAAATATAGAACTTTAAACCATCAAAGGATCTAACTCTACTTGCTGCAACATATAGCTGACCATGCGTGAAAACTTGTTTTCTTAATGGAATCCCAATGTTTTCTAAAGTCTGTTCTTGAGACTTATTAAAATACTCCGTTCGTAAACTGAATTGTTTACTTATATTTGAAAACTATTTTTAAAAGTTATGAATTAAACATTACGAAGAATTAAAATGAAAGAGGAAAGAAAGAAAGAAAGAGGGCCGTGGGAATGAAAACCAAGGACCTTAAAATTGCAACTCCAAACGATAACTTTCTGAGCTGATTTTGTCTGTACCAAAGTGCCATCTACAATGGGTTATAATACAGTGGCAAAACTTAAGGAGAATTTGGAGTCTTATCCTAATTTTTTTTCTTTTACCACTCTTAACGGCTACGTGCACACACAATATTTATGTTCACAACATCTATGCCAAACCTCCTTTCGAATTATTTACTTTTCATTGGCCTTCTTGTATGATTAATATTAAAGATCTGTATCCTCAGTTTCGTGTTAGAATATTTAGACAATGATGATACGCGTATTTTTGTGTTTCCGCGGAGTCATTGTTTGCAGAGGAACTGGGCATTGGTTACGACACGGGTCATGCTATCGTCCGCGATGATATGGATAAATGATCTCCAGATTTTTGCCGCACAATCAAATGAAAGTCAGCTGACTATCTTGTGCCAGCATTTGTCACCCTTTTCCGATCGATTCTGGGTTACGTTTGTCGATGGCCGATCTGAAAAGGCCTATCCTCAGTCGTTTCCTTCCCTCCATGAATGCGCTTAAACCCATCACACACACATCCTCTGCTCATGGCCTCAATCTCGTACACCTGCAGCAATATTCCACGAGTCTCGTTTGCCATCCGACACACTGTTCAGCAGAACTTGACGTTTACACGTTGCTCCCTTGCGCTGTGACATTTCCTCTCACAATTACGACGTTCAACGGGGCGCAGTCCGTTTACACTACCAGTCACATACAGTGCATGGCGTGTGTCGATTCTACTCTGTGAATGCGCATGCAGCGCTAAGTTGCCGTTTAGATAAGGCACCGAACTTTTTATACAAAGCATGTATATATTCTCATTGTCACGTGGCCGAAAAGCTACCAGGCGACATTCGGTCTCGCGGTGTGCCCCATTATCACCTGCATCCTTGACGTTCAGTAAAATATTTATTAATTGCGAGGGCGAGTTGGAAAATAAGTTTCTCCTCTCGACTGTAGTCGGAGTTGCGTATGAAAGGAAGAAATAGAATGAGACATTAAATATAAGACATATCTTTATTTTTCTAAATAATAAATTGGAAACAGGAAACAGCAAGCAGCTCGCGTCATGCAGTATTTCAGTATTAAAATTTTCAGAAAAGTTATGTGGGTAGTATTTATGTTCCACAATAATGATAAAAGCAAGAAAATGAAAGGAAGGGGAAACTAACTACCAAATGAGGACGCAGAACTTAAATTAAATATTAGAAACTGTGTATTCTTAAAAAAATATATGAAGTAGAAACATTTCAGAAAATTAAATTAACATCATGCATTACAATAATGGCGTGCTGCAACATATACTTAACGACTGCCTTCTCCAATGGCGTCCTCGTGCTGCCTCACCCAACTGTCACATCTCTGCAACTGACTCCCAACACAGCTCGCAACAGACTTGCTACTGACTGCCCTCTCTCTCGCAGCCAGAGCGCTTACTCCATAATCCTCCAAAGATTATTGTGCCACTCACAACATACATCTGTGGCCAGTTTACATATGTCAAAATATTACAGAAAACCGACTTATGTCGGGACTATATGGACATTACAAATGTTTGTGTTAAGATTGTGTTTGTTCTGTCTGTGTAATGGTTGATCGAGGTGCTGCAATAACAGGAGCAGCGTCGCCGCATCACCGATCGGCATCACAGAACTGGCCATCATATGAAGTCAGCCGACGGTCACGGGGCAGCGGACATTTCTGCTCCTTCTTTATTGCGATACGTCGATCGTCTTCTGAGAAAAAGTGTATTACAAAAAGAAAAAATGCTGCTGTGTGTCGTTCGTTCAATCTCATATTAATGTTTGATTGGATCACTAGCAAATGTTAACGCTTGTTATGAAATTTGACCCAATAAATGTGAATTATTTTACATGAAAAACGACTTAAAACTTTATATTATCAACAATTATCTATTACAAAATATTCTATTATCGGAAGTGGAACATGAGAATTTTTATGGTGTTACATATTTTTCCACATTCAAGAAAATAACAGTGGTGGATTCATAAGTTTATTACAAGTTTCGAGAGGCGTTTGAAATTAGTGAAATTTTAATCTAGAGAGCCGTGCATTTCAACCGAACATCATGGTGTAGCTAGGTAACTAGAATTTACATGATTCATTTATTTTTCTCCCGGTGATACAACTGACTTAGCCCTCGGAAACAAGTTCAACGGCACGGTTTATGTGAGGAATTGAGTTGCTAGGTGACACTCAAGTTGTAAATAGTTAACAGCAACTGACTGCAAGATCTCTAAACAAGTTTTTGAATAAGACTGAGCTAGATTTATGACGAGTTCATGATGTGGGGGGATGATCTAGAAAACTTAACGCCCTTCACCACGGCTACGGCTCTCACATCGCAACCAAAAGGTTCCCCGTTATCTCTTTCGCAGATTTCTATACTGACTCCGTCCACGATTTTTTCAGTTCGCTCACTTTTTATCCCCGTCCTGACTTTTGGGAGACCATATGCTTCAATAACTGAAAATTACTGGTTTCTCGTAAAACCAAGGTAGGCCCATTCTTATAGGCAAACTAGGCGATTGCCTAGGGCGCTGGAATTTGGGGGGCGGCAAATTAGTCGTGCACGACGAACCCTGGTGTCTCACGGTGCGGTGAGGTTTACTTTGCTGCTGCGCTGCGGTTCCTGGAGCGATGAATTCCCGGTTACAACACATAGACAGAGCAACAGGCAAGAGACAAGACGCAAGTAAACGTTGCGTGCATTTTCTTTGACTCTTTAGAATTTCCCTAGTAGTCGTTCAATGAATAGACGAGTAGCAGTTTGCAACTAATCATCCTGTGATCAAAGCTGGCGATTCTGCAATAAATTCAACTGAAGAGAGATTTCATCAGTTTAATATCGTAAACAGTGAAACTTCATAGCAGATTAAAATTGTGTGCCGGAACCGACCCTCACACAATTTTAATCTCCCAGGAAGTTTCATATCAGCGCACACTCCGCTGCAGAATGAAAGTTTCATTCTGGAAACATCCCTTAGGCTGTGGCTAAGCCATGTGTCCACCATATCCTTTCTTCTAGGAGTGCTAGTCCTGCATATTTCGCAGGAGAGCTTCTTTGGGAAGTAGGAGGCGAGGTACTGGCTGAAGTAGTGAGGCGACATCGTGGGTCGTGTCGAGCTAGCTCAGTCGGTAGAGCGCTTGCCCGCGAAAGGCAAAGGTCCCAGGTTCGAATCCCAGTCCCGGCACAATTTTAATCTGCGAGGAAGTTTCATATCAGCGCACACTCCGCTACAGAGTGAAAGATTCATTCTGGAACGTAAATAGCGTATTTGACTGTTCGTGTAACATACTTGATGTACAAAATAAAACCCCCAAAGCTATTCTTGAAGAATGTGTTAATTTGGAAGAGTCTCTATCAAAGACTCTAAAAATACTGATGCTACTAATCTATGCAATGAATTACAAACCATTGCTAGCAGAGTACCCAGTAACTCAGTCAGAGGACGATCTGAGTAATATTTGTAAATACGGACTTGTGCGTAATTTAGTTACTGCACTATGAGAGTTACTTACTCTTCCTGTATCTGTAGCCAGTGGTGAGCGCAGCTTCTCAAAAGTAAAAATTAAAAACATATCTGCGATATAAAATGACTGAAGAAAGGGTAGTGGGGTTGACAACTTTATCAATTGAACGAGAAACAGCAGACAAATCATTTAAAGGATATCGTCTCAGATTTTGCAAACTCCTAGGCAAGAAGAATGAAATTTGTGTGACTCTTTGTATAAAACGTTCAAATATTTGTAGAGCATATGGGACTAAACTACGGGGTCATCAGTCCCTAAACTTACACATTACTTATGAACTAGCTAAGACTAAGGACGGCACAAATATTCATGCCCGAGGGGGGGATTCGAACCCCAGGCCGTAGTAGCCGTGCAGACCGTGACTGACGCGCCTCAGTCCCCTCGGCCACCGCGGCCGGCGACTCTCTATATAATGAAGGTTATAATTGAAACAATTATTGTGATCTATCAACCAAAATGTTTTAAAAAGACAAAATGTAAACACGATGAAAAAGCAACATTATTGCATAAAAGTGTATGATGTGTCCCACTTTAATAGAGAAATATGTTTATGTAATGTATATGTTGTGATTATTTGAATTAAAAAAAAGATGCAATGTGTATTTTACATTCATGTTGTGATTTTATTAATTCTGGCGCCATTAAAATAATTAGCTTAGAGCGCCGAATTTGTTCGGGGTAGCCCTGCGTAAAATTATATCTCCAGCTGACGAAATCTGTTATCGAATGAAACATTGGGCCACGTGTTTCAGTTTCTTCACACTGTTCGCAGACGCTGCTCGCAGCAGAGACAATCTCGGCCTTGTAGCGCCGGTAAAGAGCGTAATGAGTCGCTAACTGCGAGACTTGGTGCCCCTGTTGCGTACTGCCAAAGCAGGAACAGAAGGGGGGGGGGCGCTGCCCCCTCCTGCAGCCGACCCATTAACGCTGTTAGCGTGGCAGCCGCTTTGATCACTGGCGCGAGACGTAAACTGCTGCTGTAACCAAGGCGGAGGGCCAGGCGGAGGGGCCATTCCCGGCGATCGGTGCTTCCCATCGAAAACCAGAACTCTGCACCAAAACTACTCTACGTGTGCGCTTTGTGCAGGCAACCAGTAAACACTGAATACTTGCCAAATTAAGATTTGTTTTGATAGTACTAAAAACAGAAATACCCGCGAGGTCCAGTTGTGGACACAGTCAAAAGAAAGTTCGATACTGATTCCGCACATAGATGACCTACGTTATACTTCAGAAGGAGCACTGCACGGTGGATCCATTGATTTCAATTATTATCACTAGATATTATATTAAATCGCCGATTACATACGTAAGCCATATACAGTGGTACTCTTTGTTCCGCTATCGTCCTCGTTTCTCATCTCTGACCTTAGTCTTCCTATTGTATTATCTTTTCCTGGCAAGGAACGAGAACGATGAACGATGAAAATCTTTGTTCTTTTTGCTTCCTAATAAAATACTAAAATTCACAATTCGCAAAAACTGGTGTTGAATATTATTTCATACCTAAATATCCATTTTTCATTTTTTTAAATACAAATGACTATTTTCAGTATTTCTTTAGTTTAGTAATTTTAGGTTCATACCATTGTTGGGCGCCATTGTGCGAGCCATGAAGACTCGCGAGAATTCTGGTAAAACAGTAATAATAATAAAATAGAAACTTAACTGTTTATGAATATAAAGTAATTTTATCTCAATATTAACAGTTTAATTCAAAAATAATGATAGGCGAAATTTATCTACTAATGTACTACAATAGTAACTTCAGTTTAAAAGGAAAAATATTTAACAGAGAATAAGTAGGTAGATTTCCGCCTGTTATAGCGTTGCTTGCCAACCCCTTTTACGTAATTTAAAGAAGAGTAAATTATTATACTTTTCTTTACTTTTCTTGTTAGCCGTGCTCGTAATGCCAACCGCTTTTGCTACGACGCGACGTAACGTGCGCCAGTAATAAAATGTTATCCCTGTGTTACCAATCTAATTGGTCCGCGCGGTCCGCTGGACGCGTATAGTGAAATTTAACCCGACTTGCGACAAATCTTAAAATCACCAAATCTTGACCAACAATTGAGACGGGCAACGCTAAAATATACAAGTGTAGTAGTTAAGTTATGTGAAAAATCGTACGTATAGTTCGTGTTATGACCCTTGTCCCCTGAAAATAAGTTATGAAAGATTGCTTTAATTACTACATAATGATGAAGTTTGAGTCGGTTATGGTTGTAGAGAAATCTAAGGAAGGAAATCAAGATCCATGAGAGTTTTATTTTTACTCAGAAATAGTGTTGCTACCACATTTTGTTTAATGAATTAATTGCACTGCTGTAGACTGTATTTCTTGCGTTCAGTTTTACATTTGCCTCTTTTCTATACTGTTCTCCGTTGAAGCTCAGACTAAATACGCATACTGTGTGGAAAATCATGCTTATATCATACGCCTCCTATCTGTCAATATTAATCTGTCTACAATAGCGTAATTTATTCATTAAATGCAATGTGGGAGAAACACTAGATCTGAAACAAAATATAACTTATGTGTAAGTTTTACACAACTCGCCTTTTCCTACTTTTTCGTTGCAAATGTGCTTTTAATTACATGTTTCGAATATCCTGCAAACAGTATTCAAATTTTCAGAATAGGTAATGACCGTTGTTTATCAGTTAAATTGTAGTAGAAACGATTAGAAATTTGAGAATGTTAATTTCTTTGTCAAGTATGTAATACTGACAACTGGACAGTGTATGACAGATGTACGTTCACTAATATGGCGACGAGCGTCACGGCTTCATAATACACAGTATTAACTTTAGATTATCTTTAATCTCACAGGGTGGACACCATGGAGGTAAGAATAAACGGAGGAACCCTGACGCCATAGGTGTGAAACCAAGGGCAGCCATCTTGATCCGACCAAAACACCGCTGTTTTTACCTTGTTTGCGTATACTTTTCGCTCGTTTTTGGAAGGATTTAGCACTGTTATGGTGCCTTGTGTGATGTTTATGTGTACGATTCGTTCTGATTGTGATGCGAAATCGAAGGAAATACGATTCATGTGTAAATTGCCTTGCTAACGTGCGATCTTACCACTTTTATTGTGAACGAACTTAAACAACATCTTTACTTCTAATGTATCGTATTTTTCTCTAATGATTTTCGATTTCCCTGAGATGAAAGTTATTTCCGCCACTTAACATACAGTTTACTAATGAATAAAGAATAAAACAGACATTCGATTTTTATTAATTCAATGTTTCGAAAGCAAAACTAGTTTCAATATTCATGAAACTTACTACACAAAGGAAAGATATCGACACAGTGCTCGTAAATCTGGCGTTGGTTCACTCAATCAAATTATTTTATCTGACGATCAACAGATTAGCTGATGAAAGAACCCGCATTTTTGATTCGTAATATTGTATTGTCAACTATTTTTAAAACGAAATCTAGAAACAACCAGTTTGAGGACGTTACATGCGTATATGATGCCATTAGCGACTGTAAATACAGACACAGCCGTAACAAACTACCAGTGTTTTGGTCGGTGTGTCATGGCGGCGACAGCTTCAAAGCGTAGTACGGCTGGGATACGTAGCGTCACCTCCCTTTATTCTTATCTCCATGGTGGACACAGTGCGCCTTGCCTATTTTAACTGTGGAGAACGTGATCCATTCTGCAGCCGAGTCACACGTAAACAATGTTTAAATGTTTATAATCCTAAGGGGCCAAACTCCTGTGGTCATAGGTCCCTAGACTTACAAACTACATAAACTAAAACTTATATAAGAACAACACTCACACACACACATCTGTGCGTGAGGAATGACTCGAACCTCCTACGGGAAGTCGCAAACCACGAGGATTCGCGGTCCTACAGATCAGGTCTGACGACCAAAACCGCTTACATATCCAACGTTACGTCTCTTTGTACTGCCATTTTTATTGCTGCACATATTGCCGTTTTATTATTATCATCATCATCCTCCTCATACCCTCAGACTTTAAGAAAAATGTAATAATCCCCATTCAATGAACAATGGCGCAGAAAGCTGCGAAAATTAATCAGTCATGGTTGCAAAATTCTGAATTATTCATAGAAGGATAGAAAAGCTGACAGATGCTGACCTCGGGTAAGATAAGTTCGGACTCAGGAGAAATGTAGGAACACGAGAGGCAATATTCACCTTATGACTTAACTTAGAAAATAGATTAAGTAAAGGCAAACCTACATTTCCAGCCTTTGAGTATTTGGAGAAAGTTTTTGACAATGTTCATTGGAATACAATCTTTCAAATTCTGAAGTCAGCAAGGGTAAAATACAGGGAACGGAAGGTTATTTACAACCAGACAGAAGATATTAGAGTTCAAGGGCATAAAAGGCAAGCAGTGGTTGGGGAGGACGTAAGACGGGGTTCTACCCTGTCCCCAATGTTATACAATTTGTGCATTGAGCAAGCTGTGGAGGAAAGCTAAAACAGATTTGGAGAAGAAATTAGACTTCAAGGTGAAAAAAATACAAAGAACGTTGCGTTTTGCTGATCACATTGTAATTCTGTCAGAGACAGTGTGTTGAAAGGAACATGTAAGATGAACGTCACATGAGCAAAACAAGGTCAATGGAATGAAAAAATCCGGCGATGCTGAAGGAATTAGATTAGGTGACGAAATAATAAAGGTGGTAGATCATTGTTACTTGGGCAATAAAATAACACATGATGGTGTTAGAACAGAGGATATAAAAAGCAGAATGGCAACGGGAAGTAAAGCGTTTTTTGAAAAACAGAAATTTGCTAACATCCAATATTAATTTAAGTGTGAGGAAGTCTTTACTAAAGGCATATGTGTGTGGACTGTTGCCTTGTACGAAAGTGATACATCGATGATTAATAGTCCAGACAGGAAGAGGATAAAAGCTTTTGAAATATGGTGCTACAGAAGACCAGGTGAGTAGATCGTGTAGCTAATGAAGAAGTACAGTACAGAACTGAGGAGAAAAGATTTTGGTATATGGTGACTAAATGAAGGGATCGTTTGATCCGACACAGACATCAAGGAATCATAAATTTAGCATAGGAGGGACGTTTGTGTGTGTGTTTGTGTGTGTGTGTATGTGTTTTGAGGGGAAGTGTCCGGGGTAAAAATGGCAGAGGGAGACCAAGAGATGAATACAGTAAGCAGATTCAAATGGATGTAGGTTTCAGGTCTTATGAGGGGATGAAGAGGCTTGCTAAGCATAGAGTTGGGTGGAGACTGCATCACACCAGTCTCTGGACGAAAGACTACAACCACAACATTATCATCATTAGAGACTGATTATATCCTTTTAACGGTCAATCTGAAGCGGAGTCCTCCTTTTAAAATTTTTCAATGATCCCCTAACTGATAATATTGCGTAAATTATACCAATGGTTCCAAAAGATTCTATTTTTCCCCTTTCTTGACAAACGATGTAAGAGATAATAACAAATTCTGATAGAATTTAAATTTAAATATATGCTTCTGGGTGTCCCTATTCATTGCTAACATTGATGCCTCCTCTGATGTTAGGCATATTACTTCAATATCATTCTTGAGCCAATCTAAGTACTTTCCCTTTGGTCTTCTCGACTCCTCTTACGCTCTGCTACCGAAACCATGAGTCTCTTAGGTAACCTTACTTCTCCCATGCGTGTAACATGACCTCACCAACTCAGCCTCTTCACTCTGTTTCATCTGTGGTGTTCATTCCTAGTTTATCTTTGGTTTCCTCACTATGGACACCCTCCCGCCATCTTTTAGTACCTGCAGTCATCGTTGCTACTTTAATATCTGTAACCTCAACCTTATTAATAAGGTGACCTGTATGTACCCAGCCTTCACTGCCATACAACAAATTTGGTCGAAAGATAGAGCGCTGCACCGGTTACTCTTGGTACTGACTTCCTTCATGCAGAAGAGACTAAATCATAGCTGAGCGCACACTCCATTAGCTTTCCTCGCCTTGATTGCCATCCTGTGAGAAAATACAACCTAAGTACTTGAAACTGCCCAGCCCCTTCTAGTTTTGTTCCTCCTATTTGACATACAGCGGTTTAAATCGTTTTCCTGCAGACATTACTTTCTTCACACCTTACGCCTCCGATGTGGCTCTGAAATATTAGATTGCAACCTTTCAGTCGAAACTGCCGTTACCACTGTCTGAATATGCGAGACAACGTATTTTGTTTTCACCTGTTTTAATGTTACCTTGACAGTCTACTGTTTAAAACATATAATGTTCAAATGTTCAAATGTTTGTTTAGCTTATGGGACTTAACTACGGGGTCATCAGTCCATAAACTTACAAACTACTTATGAACTAGCTAATCCTAAGGACGGCACAAATATCCATGCCCGAGGGGGGATTCGAACCCCCTACCGTAGTGGCCGTGCAGACCGCGACTGTAGCGCCTCAGTCCCCTCGGCCACCGCGGCCAGCAACATATAATGCATAAGCCGTATGAACAACAGTGGTGACAGGCTACAGCCTTGTCATACCCCGGAAACTACCCTGAACCATGAACTCAATTTACTGTCAGCTCTAACTGCTGCCGGACAGTCCACGTAAAGATCTTTAACTTTCCAGCGCAAGTTTGCCTCCTGTTCCATAATCTTGTAGAACTGACAATGGGTTCATCCTAGGAATACCGTCGTAAGCCTTTCTAGATCTATAAAACATAGATAAAATTCCCTGTTCCACTTCTGGCACTTCTCCATTATCTGCCGTAAGCTAAAGATCAGGACCCGACAGCTTCTAAGAGACCTAACCCCACACTGATTTTCATCCTACATATCTTTCACGCGCTCTCTTTTCAATAATACATAAGGAGATTTTTCCACAATGCCAATTAAAGAGATTCCTCTGTATTTGTCAGACTCTTTCCTGTTTCCATGCTTGAAAATTTGTGTGATTACTGCTTTCGTCCTGTCATACGGAATCTGTCCCCACTCCTACGACATTTCTGTTATTCTGTATAACCATTTGAGACCTGCTATTCCACTGTATTTTATGAGTTCCGAGTTAATTTCAACTACCCCAGCGTCTTTATTTCACTGAAATCGATTAATGAATCTCTCCACTTACTTAGGTGTGATTCTGTTTCAGTCATCATACATATCCCACTGTACCTCAAATTCTAAGACATATGCATTAAGCAACTCTTCAAAATATTCCCTCAAACTGCCCAATGTATCCACAGGATACACTAGCAGTTTTTCTCACTTCTCCAAATCACTTGTTTCTTCCTTCTTCGTTTCGAAGACTGATAATCACGCTTCACAGTGCTTTTCCAGTGGCATGACCTAAATCCCAAAGGCTTCCCATTATTTCAGCTGGTATTCTGCTATTACATCTACATCTACATGCATACTCCGCAACCCACTCGATGGTGTGTGGCGGAGGATACCTTGAGTACCACTATCGGTTCTCCCTCCTATTCCAGTCACGTACTGTTCGCGGAAAGACAGATTGTCGTGTGCCTCTGTGTGGGCTCTAATGTAGTATTCAAGCTGTGGGCGAATAAGTGTACTGTAACCTACTTCCTTTGTTTTCGGACTGCATTTCCTTAGGATTCTTCCAATGAATCTAAGTCTGGCATCTGCTTTACCGACGATTTATTTTATATGGTCGTTCCATTTTAGATAACTCCTGTTGCCTACTCCCAGATAATTTTTGGAATTAACTGCTTCCAGTTGCTGACCCGCTTTAGTGTAGCTAAATGTTACAGGATCTTTCTTTCTAAGTATTCGCAGCACATTACACTTGTCAACATTGAGATTCAATTGCCATTCCCTGCACCATGCGTCAATTCGATACAGATCCTCCTGCATTTCAATACAATTTTCCATTGTTAAAAGCTATCTATATACTACAACGTCATCCGGAAAAAGCCTCAGTGAAGTTATCTGTTTGGCTTTGTTTCTTTCTTCGACACAACATTCTCTTTCTGCCTGAGTTCAAGCAGGGAGACATTTTTGATACGCCTTCTTTCTTTTTCTACAGGCTGCCTTGATTGTGTCATTCCATCAAACTGTCGGCTTTTTTCTGCCTTTACACACTACTTTTCCAAGATATTCCCTAGCCATTCTAGAAGTGTGTCCCTGTACCTTGTCCATTTCTCTTCCAATGACTGCGTCTACGTTCAACAATGTCTTTAAGCTTCTCCATTCTTGTCCCAGAGTGGCTGGATGTGTTACTTATAATTCTGTGATCTCCCAGCAACAACACTCTTGTACTGTTTCCGCCCTTTTATCTCTTCTTCGCTTTAACTTTTATCCCTTTGTCATATTTACTTGTTCCTTTTAAACTGTGACATGTTAACGACATTACTTAGGAACGCTTAACGCAATATTTTATCTCTCAGACTGAAACAAGGGAGTGATAACCATTGCAGTTTAATCCCTTTCAAAAACCAACAACAGTCAATCTTGTCCATTTAAATTTGGACCTGACTTCTGCACCTTTGGCTTCACAAAACCAATTCCACTGCAGATTAAATAATGATCAGTATCATCCATGAACCCTATCAAAACGCGTGTGTCCGTGATTGTCTTTGTAAATTCCTGATCTGTTGTTATATAGTCAATGACAGATCTTGTTCTCCTGCTTTCCCAAGTGTATCGGTAAATGTACTTATGCTTGAAAAAGGAGTTTGTGATAACTAAGCCCATACTGAAACAGAATTGCAAGAGCTGTTTTGCGTTCCTGTTGGCTTCTATATTCTCTCCAAACTTACCCATAACCTTTTCATACCCTTCTGTTAAATTTCCTATCCTGGCATTGAAGCCACCCATTAGCAAAACAGTGTCCTCCTTTAACAACTACATCACCTGAGAGCGGCATAAGATCTGTCCATCTTATCCCGACCTGTACTTTCACAGGGCGAATAAACTGACACAACCCTAATTTCCTTGCTGGAGACTGCCAAATCTATCCACATCAGTCGATCATTTATATACCCCATATGCTGGATTCGATTGCTTTTCTGATGTGCTCTTATGGGTAGACCTTGTATTCTTGTTACGCAAGTAGTAAACTTATCTTGACTATCTGTGTACTGTCATTGGTAAAATAAAGGATAAGAAAAGATATATTCAACCAGTACAAAAACCAAAGAGAAGTTTTAAACAGCCGATGAGCATGAAAGTGACGTAGTGAATATGAAGGAATAAGACAGGCGTCTTGACTTTCCGCAATGTTATTTACATTGAACAGTCTGTGAAAGAAAGGAAAGAAAAATATTGTAAGGTGAATTAAAGTTCATGGCGAATACGTAAAAGCTTTTCGGTTTGCCGACGATATAGTATTTCTGGCAGAGGCAGCAAAGAGCCTGGGAAAGGAGCGGAATGAAATGGACGGGGTCGTGAAAGCAAGGTAAGAGACTAACATCAACAAGAGCAAACCAAGTGTATTGAAATGTAATATAAGAAAATCAGGAAATGCTGAAGACATTAAATCAGGTAACGAGACAATAAAATAGCAAATTAGTGTCGTTATTTTTGTAGCAAAGAAGCGTATGATTGACGAAGTAAAGAAGAATTAAAATGTAGAATGTCTTTGGGAAGAAATCAATTTCTTATGACGAGCAATTTGTTCACATCGAAAATTAATTTGTTATAAAAGCTGTTTTGAAGGCATTTTTCTGGAGTTTTGTGTGGGTGTGGAACGAACCGATAAGGATTAATGACATGAAAAAATAGAAGCTTTCAGAATCTGGTGCTACAGAATAAGGCTTAAAATTAGTTGGGTAGATCACATGAGCATTGAGGTGGTACTGAACAGAAATGAGGAGGAAATAAATTTCTGGCATATGCTGAACAACACGACCTCCTATGTTTATGGATATATTTTAATTAAAGCTGAATGACGATTAAACTAGATTCTTTTTTTAGAATTAGCAAATCCCGAAATAATAAGACATGTGAAGTTCCTTAGAATTTTATTTGTAGTTGAATTTGATGGTTGTTAAATGTTGTCCTTTTCTAGAACGTCATCTCTTTGAAAAAATTTGCGGAAACTCAGTTACGATGCATCCCACTTGGTAATTTCATTCCTTACACAGGGTTGATTACTGTGGATGCTGAAATACGTGTGCTATTTTCAAGATATCTTTCTGTCAGACAAAGGAAGTACAACTATCACCGTCCATTTACGTGATGGGCGGACACATTGTGGACTATTTAGTCGTCAGATTCCTTTCTTCTCTACCTCCACACACTCTCGCTTACTTTTAATCTTTCTCCTTGTAGCAGGAAGGGCCGCGCAGAACGGTTGATGTTAATTATCCACCTTCGTCCCCCTTCACAGGAGTGCCTCTCCGAACCCTACCCGCCACACCACTTAACACGTTTCCTCGCATTAAACATTTCGCGTCGTGAAGTGCCCATTATGAGAGATGTGTTGCCGGTTTTTAAAATAAATCTCAGACAACATGAAACAAAAGCAAAAACAATGCTTTATATGTTATTATCCATGACATAGCACACGATACTTAAAAGTATGGTGGCAAACACATGGTGGAATATGTGTTATGTTAAAATGTTAAGCAAGGGTAAGTTTTACCTCAAATTGAAATCCTTTCAAACAATACATTCTTCAGACTGTCGGATCTTCTCCCGATGAAAACTATCATATATCTGTCGACTTTCAATCAGCGAAACGGTATTGCTGTGTCTTGCAAAGTACCCTCCGCCGTGGACGACAAAGACTTTTATGCAGTAACCTTCCTCTCGTTTTGAAGGTCAGATGTACATAATGTCGTCAAGATAAAAGTATAACAGTGGATTTAGTCGAAGTCTGTAAATAAAGTACCCTCCGCCTTCGCCATACGAAATTTTAATGGACAGTGCCATTATTTTCATTTAGAAGGCCAAGTCTGCAAAATTTTATTGTGATCGGAATAAAACTTTTGATTTTGTCGAATTCTGTAAGTAAAGAACACTCCAACATTTTCCCCTTTATTGTTATTTTAATGCCGGCACATAGTGTCGGCAGGCTGGCAGCAGCATCAGTCGCCGCTCTTCAGCCCAAGGTACAAACAATACGAAAGAAGAAGACAAGAACATGATGGTTGAAATTGATAGTGGTTTTCAAATATGACATGTGGATAAAATGGTGAAACACACACATATGTATAAAGGAAAAAAAGATAAAGATACATAGTGAGTTTAAAATACGTGTGCCGTGGTGGCGTTAAAAAACATACATATTTAGACGTTCACTGAATGAGCGATGACGATCACGATGACACCAGATTAAAATACTTCGTGTACCACCGGCGTGGTTGATTAAAATTCATTGATGCACTTGACAGTGACACAATTGACACTGCAGAACACTGTTATAATCTGTACTGCGCGCCCTCGCAGGGAGATGGAACCGAGAGAGTGCGAAGCGCGGGAGGATAGGTACGGATTGGAGGGGAGGGGATAGAAAGGGATGCACAGAGCTCAGAGGGGGTGGTATTGGGGTATACAGGTGGGGGGCGGGTAGAGGAGGGGGTGGGAAAAGGGGGCGTTTAATCCAAGGGGAGAGGGTCAGCGTTGGTACGAGAGGTAAATGTCAGGACGGAGGGCATAATCCAGTAAGGGCAGGGTGTGGGAGTTGCCTCGGGCAAGGAGATGGAGCGTGCAGGTGTAGGGAGGAATACGGTGGGTTAGTTACGATGGGGTAGACCTGGGGTTCTGGGAGTCTATCTTGCGGGTGACATTACGATTCGGTGGTGTTCAAGGTGCTGCAGTGGGAAAGGGATGAGATCATAAAGGTTCCGCGAGGGGGAAGGGAGTCTGATATGGTAGGCGAGGTGGAGGGCCTGGTGTTCTAGAATTTGGAGGGTCTGGTAAAAGGTGAGAGGCGCGGAAATTCATGCAGGGTGGAAGGAGCAAAGGATAGCACACATGATGGATTTATAGGTGTCGAGGATAGTGGAGGGGTTGAGTCCCCACGTGTGGCCCGCAAGGAGTTTGAGGAGGTTGAGGCGAGACCAGGCTTTTTCACAGATGGTTTTCAGATGGCCCGACCAGGATAGGTTACGATCAAGGGTAAGGTCGAGGTACTTTAGGGTGGGGGTGTGACGGATAGGACGTCCTTGGAGGGTGAGGTAGAAGTCTGGGAGACGGAAGGAAGGGGTAGTGCGGCCTATAATGTTTGCCTGGGATTTATCTGGATTGACGGAAATGAGCCACCAGTTACACCGTGCAGCGAAATCAGTGAGGTGGGATTGGAGCAAATGCTAGGATCGGACAAAGTGGGGGCGAGGGCAAGGAAGGCGGTGTCGTCAGCATATTGTAGGAGATGGACTGGAGGCTGAGGTTGGGGTATATCGGCGGAGTATAAGAGGTAGAGGAGAGGGGAGAGGAGCCATGGGACACCACGGTGGAGGGGTATGACTTACGCTGCAGCCGCCAAACGGCAGCCCGTGAACCGGAAGACGCGACCACAGCCAACTCACCCGGTAACTATGACGCCCCGCAGAAGAACTGACGTCAGATGAAAATCCTCCATGGACGACAGTCACTAAGATGTCGGGAAATCTCATCTACGTCATAATCGACGGCCAACCTGTACGGGCACTTATTGATTCAGGAGTCTCTTTTTCTGTATTATCTGTTAATTACCGCCGCTCACTAAAGAAGACAATGTTCTGTGATACGGGGGCAACTGTGCTGAAGGTCGCGAATGGAAAGTACGTCCATCCAGCAGGAACTTGTGTCGCAAGAATAACCATCAACAACAGGACGCAGCCGTTTGAATTTGTCGTGTTAACAGAATGTAGTCGCAATGTCTTCCTCGGATGGGACTTCCTTCAGGCATCCCAAGCTATCATTGACTGTGGAAGATCTGAGCTGCCAATTGAAGAACTTGTTCCGCCGGATACACGTAATACAGAATTTTCTGGGAAGTTATTCGTCGTTGACAATGTGACGATACCGCCGTTGACAATGAGAAGAGCTGCAGTCACAAACACAGATGACTGGTTAAGCTGTGAAGTTCTTGTTGATAGTAAAAAGTTTATCAGGCTCACAAAAGAAATTTACATACCAGTGGCTTTCATAAGCATTACCGGTGGTCAAGGAGAGATTTGGATCACAAATTGTCACGATCAGTCACAACTTATCCCCAAGGGAATGTGTATCGGGACAGCTGAAGCAATCCAGGACGGCGAGCTCAACGTCATCAATGAAGGCCCATGCCCTGCTGTTAGTACAGACAACACGCTGGAAGAAACAAACGTGGAACTGCCTATAGGGCCTGGACTGACCAAGGAACAACGCCAGCGGGTGTTAGGTATACTACGCCAATTTTCGGGTGCATTCACACCTCAGCAGGGGAAAAGTCAGATGAAACGGCCCACAACAAAGCACCGGATCAATACGGGGTATCATCCGCCAATTAGCCAGCGTTCGTATAGAGTGTCGCCAGCTGAAAGACGGATAATTCGAGAGGAAGGGGAGATGTTGCGGAGAGTCCTTGGTCGTCTCCGGTAGTCCTCGTAAAGAAGAAGGATGGCACGTGGCGATTCTGTGTCGACTATCGGCGGCCGAACAGAATCACAAAGAAAGATATATACCCATTGCCGCGTATTGACGACACCTTAGACTGCTTGAAAGGAGCTACATACTTGTCAACTATGGACATGCAGACAGGTTATTGGCAAATCGAGGTTGACGAAGCTGACAGGGAGAAGACGGCTTTTATTACACCTGACGGCCTCTATGAATTTAAAGTAATGCCATTTGGATTATGTAATGCTCCAGCCACATTCGAACGCATGATATACAACTTGCTTCGACACCTTAAGTGGACGACGTGTCTCTTTAGATGACATTGTCGTTTTCTCGAAAACATTTGAAGAACATCTGAGTCGCCTGTCAACTGTGTTGAAGTGTGTTCAGGCTGCAGGTCTCCGCCTCAATCCAAAGAAGTGCCTCTTCGTCGCCAAAGAGATAAAAATCCTGGGGCACCTAGTCAACGAAGATGGTGTCAGTCCTGATCCAGATAAAGTAAGGGTAGTCACAGAATTTCCAACTCCTCAGCACATTCGTGATGTGAGAAGTTTTCTCGGGCCGTGCTCATACATAAAAGGATTTTGTAACAAGGCACGTCCATTACAAAAACTTCTGCAGGGAGACGCCAAATTTTACTGGGATGAGACAAAAGAAAGAGCTTTCCAGGCACTTAAGGAGGCTCTAACTTCCGCACCAGTGCTAGCCTTGTACGACGAGAATGCAGAAACGGAACTTCACACAGACGCCAGTGGTTATGGGATTGGTGCAGTGCTTGTACAAGTTCAGGAAGGTGCTGAAAAAGTGATAGCCTATGCGTCAAGAGTACTCAGAAAGTCCGAGATAAACTACTCTACAACTGAAAAAGAATGTCTCGCGGTTATCTGGGCTATCAACAAGTTCCGGCCGTATTTATTCGGCAAACCATTCACCGTCGTGACAGACCACCATTCTTTGTGTTGGCTGACTAGCTTGAAGGATCCATCAGGTCGACTAGCAAGATGGGCACTAATACTCCAAGAGTACGATGTCACAGTGGTATTCAAGAACGGGCGCAAACACAAGGATGCCGACTGCCTTTCGAGGAATCCATTAGTGGAACACAACAGCATTAATGAAATTTCAGCTCTCACTGAATTAGATGGCGTTACAGCTGAACAGAGGGAAGATCCAGCACTATTAAAAACGATAGAGGCCTTGGAGAAAGGAGAACCGACCAATGAAGAGCTCCAACTTATAAACGGAACATTGTATAAGAGCAACTACGATCCACTGGGCCCCAAATGGCTACTTGTTGTTCCAGTTCATCTCTAGCCAGCTATTCTCAAATATTTCCACGATGCTCCAATATCCGGTCATCTGGGATTCGTGAAGACACTAGACAGAATCAGACGCAGGTATTACTGGAAAGGTCTCTACAGATCTGTCAAGCACTATGTGAGTCACTGTAAAGAGTGCCAGCGACGGAAGCATGTGCCGCAATTACCTCCAGGACATCTCGTACCGATTCCGCCGGCAGCAGCTCCATTCCACCGAGTTGGGATCGATCTTTTAGGGAGGTTCCCGAAGTCGACGACCGGTAACCGTTGGATAATAGTCTGCACTGACTACCTCACACGCTACGCTGTCACCAAACCTGTGCCGACTGCAGAAGCTCCATAGATCGCAAAATTCCTTGTAGAAGACATTATTTTGAAACATGGAGCACCACGTGTCATGATATCTGATCGTGGAAAAGTATTCCAGTCAAAACTAGTATCAGAGGTAATGTCACAGTGCAACATTGTCCACAGGATGACAACTGCATACCATCCTCAGACAAATGGTCTTACGGAACGTTTTAACAAGACGTTAGCCGACATGCTGTCGATGTACGTCGATGTTGAGCAGAAGGATTGGGATACAATTCTACCAGTCGTGACATTTTCTTACAATACCGCAAGACAAGACACCACAGGCTTCACTCCGTTTTTCCTGCTCCATGGCCGTGAAGCTGAGACGACAATGGATACGCTGTTCCCGTTCCAACCGGACGACACTCAGGACGACTATGTTAAACAGCAGAAAAGGATCGTCAGCGGTATAACGACAAGCACCGACCGGTTGTGTACAGCCCAGGAGATCTGGTATGGATTTTTACCCCTGTACGGAAGATTGGACTGTCATAAAAGTTATTGAAGCGATACTTTGGTCCGTATCATGTCATACGCCGCCTGTCAGACGTCACATACGAAGTTGAGGATTATGAGCCGTCGTCGAAACTTCAAAAACGAAGAGACATTGTTCACGTCCTGCGAATAAAGCCTTACTACGATCATGAAGAGCAGGTAGACGACAATGGCTTCTTGTTCAAGGACTTTAAGGACGGTAATGTTCCTGATGAAGCCACGACAGGAACGTCTGTCGTCGATAATCGCGGAGAAGGAGAGGGTTCTCTTGAACTGTCATACAGAGGAGCCATGACACGGTCAAGATCCAGGACATTGCAGCTGGCTCCACAGGAATCATAACAGCGGGTCGCTGTTTCTCCAGGAGAGGGAGCAATGCCGCGAGACACCACGAACACCAACTGCCCGCGTCGCGCAGGGGATAGCGTCACGGACTGCGGTGCAGAAGGTCGCCGGTTCATTCCCTCCCACCGGCAAAAAATTTATTTCTTTGTAATTAACAATTCCAGAAGGTTCTACATCTTTCTTATATTCACTTGTAAATTCTACTTGTTTCTTATGTTAACTGTTCTTCTAATTTCTGGTAAATTCTGTCTGTGTATAAATAGCAGAGCACTCTGCTTGAGAGGCAGTCAGTGCTGCGTGTATGTTGAGTTCGTAATAAACGTGCTTTGAGTATAAGTGCTCTGTTCAGTTGCCTTCGAAGTCAAGCCTGCTCCCATTCCAACGCGACAATATTGACTGATGGATATTACGTGGAATAAACATCAAATTAGTGAAAAGTGAATGAGTCGTTTGTGAATTTTTTTCCTGCCGGCATTTATTTAAAGCTAAACATTTTCGGGACATTGCAGCAGGTGTAGCTGACCACTAGACACTTCGCACCCAGTATGTGTAGCAAATCGGGTCGACAGCTCCACTTCACGGAGCCACAGGCAAACACAGTAAACGGGTGATTTATTTATTTATTTAATTTTTTTTTTCGTGCTGAATCACGGAGGGTTCGAGCCAACTGAAGGAAATAATTGAGGAAATTTTGTATAATTTTATCATCCTGCACAGAGTAGTGTGTTTTTTTCCTAGTCTGTTTTTGGAAATTCCGTATGTAAGCTCGCAACCAAGACTTTCTAGCGAAAATGTAAACGATACCACTTACAAAAGAGCTGTGCATAGTGTTAAGATATCCTTAAGTTCTACACATAGACATCCTAAAAAATTGAAAAGAAACCGATCTGAAAATAGTATTGAACCCAGATGCCAAGTCATGCGAAGAAACGTTACAGACACTGCTCAAAACAATTACGGGATCAGGCGTGATGTCTAAGTTACATATGGTAACCTATGGCACTGTTTATGTTTTCAAAATGTTCAAATGTTTGTTAAACTATTGAAGCAAACTGCTATGATCATCAGTTCCTAGCCTTACAAACTTGTGTTATCTCTACTAAGGGCAACCCATACCTGGGAAGAATTCGAACCTCCGGCGGGAACGGTCGAGCCGACCGCGGTGGCCGAGGGGACTAAGGCGCTCCAGTCACGGTCTGCACGTACACTACGGTCGGGCGTTCGAATCCCCCCTCGGGCATGGATATTTGTGCCGTCCTAGTTCGTAAGTAGTTCACAAGTAGTTTGTAAGTTTAGGGACTGATGACCCCGTAGACTATACAAACAAACATTTGGGAACGGTCGACCAGTATATCGCATAACGCCTTTGACCACACAGCAATATCGCACAACGTTCATGTTGTCAATTGGACTTTTATATGTCATGTCACATTTGTGTTACAGACAGGTATAGGCACATGTTGAAAATGAATTTGACAGAGCACTGAAAGACCTAAAACAAGACCCCTTTAGTAGACGCCATGCCCTCAGAGATACTGATGTCAGTGGGAGAGCCAGCTACGACAAACCTTTTCACCTGGTGTGCAAGATATAAGAGACACCTGAAATACCATCAGACTTCAGGAACAATGTAATGATCCCAATTCCAAAGTAAGCAGGCGCAGACAGGTGCGAAAGTTACGTAAAATTCTAACTTGGATTATTTACAGAATAACGGAGAAACCTGTGGGAGCTAAACTTGGGGATGATCAATTTGGATTTAGGGGAAAAGTAGGAACACATGAGGCAATACAGACCTAATGAGTTATTTTAGAAGAGAGGTTAAGGACAGGAAAATCTACGTTTCTAGCTTTTGTGGATTTAGGGAACGCTTTTGACAATGTTGATTGGAACTGATTCTTCAAATGTTCAAATGTTTGTTAAGCTTATGGGACTTAACTACGTGGTCATCAGTCCCTAAACTTATACACTACTTATCAACTACCTTATACTAAGGGCAGCACAAATATCCATGCCCGAGGGGGTATTCGAACCCCTGACCATAGTGGCCGTGCAGACCGTGACTGGTGCGCCTCAGTCCCCTTGGCCACCGCGGCCGGCAATAGATTCTTCAACTTTCTGACTTCAGCAGGGGAAAACATAGAGAACGGTAGATTATTTACAACTTAGAAACTTGATAGAATCATTAGTTCTGAAGGGAGTAAGACACGGTTGTCAGTGTTCAAGCCTTTCGCTAATGTTATTGAATTTGTTCTTTGAGGAAAGCGAAGTTTGTAGAAAGGAATTAAAGTTCAGGGTGAAGAAATTAAAACATTGCTGTTGACATAGCAATTCAAGAATAGTAAAGGACTTGGAAGACCAAATGAACGGAATGGGGGACACTGTCTTGAAAGGATCGGATCAGATGAACATTAACATGAGCAAGAAAAAAAATTGATATGAAATGCAGTCAAAGAAAATCAGGTCATACTCATAAATATATTAGGTAACGTAACGATAATGGTAGTAGGTGAGTTTTACTTGGGCAATAAAAAACATGCGATGCTCGTAGCACAGACGATATAAAATTCCGAATGGCAACGGGGAGAAAAGTTTTTCTGAAAAAGAGAGATTTGTTACCATCGAATATCAATTTATGTTTTAGTAAGTCTTTTCTGGAGGCATTTCTGTGGAGTGTTGCCTTGTACGGTACTGAAACATGGTCGATAAATAGTTCAGACAGGAATGAGATACAACATTTTGAAATGTGGCGTTACAGGCCAATGCTGAAAATTAGATGGATAGATCGCTTATCTACTGAGGAGGTACTCTGTAGAACGGCTGAGAAAAAGAATTTATGACATACCTTGACTAAAAGAAGAGATCGATTGGTACGACACATTCTTAGACGTCAAGGAATCGCGGAATTAGCGTTGGATGGGAGCGTTTGGGGTAAAAATCTCAGAGGAAGAGTAAGAGACGAATACAGTCTGTTGATAAAAATTGATGCGGATTGCTGTTCTCATGAAGAGTTAAGAGGCTTCCTCAGGACAGAACAACAACAACGTATTTCATTCATCTATGCCGGCCGCGGTGGCCGAGGGGACTGAGGCGCTTCAGTCACGGTCTGCACGGCCACTGCGGTCGGGGGTTCGAATCCCCCCTCGGGCATGGATATTTGTGCCGTCCTTAGTCTTAGTTAGTTCATAACTAGTTTGTAAATTTAGGGACTGATAACCCCGTAGTTAAGTCCCATAGACTTTACAAACATTTGAACTTTTTTGATTTCATTCATCTACATCTACATAGGATACTCTGCAAATCATATTTAAGAGCCTGGCAGAGGGTTCATC
This sequence comes from Locusta migratoria, assembly GCA_026315105.1. Classification (NCBI taxonomy): domain Eukaryota; kingdom Metazoa; phylum Arthropoda; class Insecta; order Orthoptera; family Acrididae; genus Locusta; species Locusta migratoria. Next base: position 222,540,621 of record CM048745.1, read on the forward strand.
GAACCACCGTTATACTATTATATCTCCAATTCCGTTCTCGAATAGCGCTCGGGAAGAATGAACACCTGAATCTCTTCGTTCGGGTTCTGATTTCTCGTATTTTATTCAGATGATCATTACTACCTATGTAAGTGGGAGTCAACAATGTATTTTCGCATTCGGAGGAGAATGTTGGCGATTAGAGTTTTGCAAGTAGCTCACCCCACAGCGATAAGCACCGTTGTTGGAATGATTCCTATCCCAGATCCTGTATCATTTTCTTAACGCTGTCTCCCCTGTATCATGACAATACGAAACGAGCTGCCCTTCTTTGGACTCCTTCGATGTCCTCCGTCAAACCCACCCGATAATGATCCCACACTGGGCAACAATATTCCATAAAAGACCGGAAAAGCGTAGTGTGTGTAGTTTCTTTCGTAGTTCTGTTGCATGTTTTAAGGGTTCTGCCAATAAAACGCAGTCTCTGGTTTGCCTTTCCTACGATATTATCTGCGTGTTCTTTCCAGTTTAAGTCAATTGTAATTGTAATTCCTAGGTATTTTGTCGAGTTTATGCCCTTCACATTGATTGATTTATCTTGTAAACAAAGTTTAACGGATTTCTTTTCGTACTCATTTGGACGACTTCACACTTCTCATTATTTAGAGTGAACTGCCAATTGTTACACCATACTGATATCTTATTCAAATCGTTCCGCAGTTGGTTTTGATCTTCAGACGATTCTACTAGACGGTAAATGACGGCGTCATCTAGAAACAACCCAAGAGATCTACTTAGATTTTTCACCTAAATCTTTCATATAAATAAGGAACAGCAGGGGAACATGAACACTACCCTGTGGAACACCGGATATCACCTCTGTTTTAGTCGATGCCTTATCATCAATTACTTCGGACAGTTTGTGTTAATATTGCACGTAGTGTTTCTGCTCTATGGTGCGTTGCAACTGAGTTGCATTCAACGTCTTTTCTTGGCAGGCTGTTAACCGGAGATAATGGTCATCTCTTGTCGATGTCGCCAAGGACCAGATTGGCCTTGCCACCTGAAGCGATTGTTGTGATCTGAAACCGCGTGCAGTTCCTGGAAATTACACTTCGGGACACTTCAATATCTGCAGCCACCTTCCTATAGAGGTGGTATGCCGTTGCCTTCTTCCGACATTCGAACCGACTTACCCAGTCAGTTATAGGGGGACCTTCTATTTAACGTGGGTTCCGAACCACGATGCTACTCGGTGTTTCCCACATCAGCAACACTGCCAGAGGTAAAAGAAGTGGAAAGTGACATATAAGAATCCCAGGACCTGGCAGGGAACGAACCCGCGATATTTGGACTTGTAGTCTAGCACTCTACCACTGTATAATCGAGCTGCACATCCGTGCCACAGCTTCGGGTAAATCACGTTGTTTTTGCAGTACACTACCTGCTCACTATACTACCTGAACCAAACTTCTTGTGTAATTTGTTAATTCGTTTGGTGGAGTAAACACGAATCAGCAACTTTCTGTTACTACCATTTTCTCGGTTGCTGTAATGTTGTTGTCTCCACTCCGCAGAACCGACAGAAAGACGTCAAACCAATTTAGTTCATTCTGTCGATGACAACACTTCAGAATCAACCTAGAAATCTCAGCTGATCGTGTAATTTTTTTGACCACTGCATTATATATTAACCTCTTTAGAAAAGTTGAAATGTGAAATATTATCAACATCTTAATGTGTGGTTTAAATTTTGTCTCCAACAATTTTATTTATCAATTTCTTTATTTATTTTTATATTATTCATTAGGCCGACTTTTGCGTTCATCTTGTATTAGGTGTTAACTACGGAAAGCTAAAACCCTTGTTGAACTCTACGCATTGCTATATGTATTCAGTTTCGACCAACATATTTCAGCTACGCACCGTTTATGACATCTTGTATATCCGTTGAAAAAAAAATAGAAAACGTCATACACGAAACGAAACCACCCCTAAGAACCACAGGCATTGCCGAGGTGAGGTGGCTTGCGCGCCTCAACTAACAGATAGAGACCACAGCGGAGGCATATGTGTGGAGAGGCCAGACAAACATGTGGTTCTTGAATGGCCTTGTAACATCAGCTAACGTGGCAGGTACTGCGGAAGACTGAAAGCAAGAGGAATCTACAGTCGTTTACTTTTCCGAGCACTTGTTTCTCTATTGTATATGATGATGAAGACTTCTTGTGAAAATATTTCTGACAAGGACTACTCATGAGGTTGTCGTCACAAAACAAAACTCGCATTCTACGGATCGGAGAATGAGACTTCTGACTCTTAATCGGGTAGGTAAGCTAGAAAATTTGAAAATAGATGTTCGGGATTTGTGAAACCCGGTGGCACGATGAACAGGATTTCTGGTAAGGTGAACACAGGATAATTACTACAAAACCAGTTGGGGAGAAAGCAGGACAGGTCTGATAATGAATAATAAAACAGGAATACGGGTAAGTTATTATGAACAGTATAGTGAAAGCATTATAGTAGCAAAGATAGACACGAAGACAACAAAGCAGCCAGTAGTGCAAGTTTATATGCCAACTAGCTCTGCCGATAATAAGGATGTTGATGAAATATATGACGAGACAGACGCGGCGGATTAGCCGTGCGTACTGCGGCGCCGTGCTGAGGTGTGCGCGGCCGTTCGCCGTCGGGGACTCGAACCAACACCACGTAGAAGACAAGTCCTTACAACAGGCCGTGCCTACGTCCCACTTAGAGGCACCTCACTGGCTGTTGGCTGGGGCACGCCCACCGCCGCGGAGCGGCCGGCCAGTCAGATGGCGGCCGCGGCATCGAAGTGTGACGTAGGCACGGCCTGTTGTAAGGACTTGTCTTCTACGTGGTGTTGGTTCGAGTTCCCCTTCGGGCATGGGTGTTCGTGTTGCCCTTAGGTTAGTATAGCTTAGTTTAAGTAGTTTCTAAGCTACGGACTAATGACCAAGTAGTTGAGTCCGATAGATTTACAAACATTTGAATATTTGTGATGAGATAAAGGAAGAAATTTGGACAATTAACGCAGATGAAAACCTGATTGTAATGGGGGACTGGAAATCAGCAGAAGGAAAAAGGAGAGAAGGACAAATAATAAGAGGTAATGAATGAAAGAGGACATTGCGTGGTAAAAGTTTTAGCAGAGCACAATTTAATCATCTTGCTTGAAGCCTCATGAAAGAAGATTATATACAAGGAAAAGACCAGGAGATACCGCAAGGCACCTAATTGACTTTATAATGGTAAGAATTAGATTTCAAAACTAGGTTTTAAAATGTTAGACGTGACGTATTAGAAATGATTATATCATAAAATCACATTGTTCACATTTAGTTATGCATATTTCCTTTGCTTAGTTTGTATATTATCGTCCATAATTGTTTATTTTGAAATGGTACGCAAAAACGGCTTGTTCTATTGTAAAGAGCAAGCCAACAATGTTTCATACAGAATTTTGCAACAGGGTTCATTACATAAATAAGTTTAAAAAAGGAAAAAAAAAAAAAAAAACACCGATAATGGCGGGAGAGTCGATATTGATATCTGAATCGCTCCAAAGGAGAAATGAAATGTGATGAAATGAAATGTTAATTACTATGATCAGTTTTATATTTATTTGTGTTTAGTATAAGTGTAGTGTAGTAGTATAAGTAGTATAAGTGTATAAGTGTATAGTATACGTGGCTTGTACGTTGGCGAGGTGTGGTAACAGGGAATTTTGGTGACGTAGGGGGTTTAACCGGAGAAATGGTATAAAGGCTGGGCGGTAGGCCCAGTGTGTGTTTGGAAAAGTGAAATTTTAAAAGTTTTCTGAGTGCGGAAAGTGCAGTCGAACGTAGAAGAATTTGCGAGTGTGAGGAGTTACTGTTAAAACTTGCAACGTTTCTTCTTGAGATGCCAGTGCTACGGTGAATTTGAAGATTGCAGCGTGTGAAGTTTAGGGGCTGTGACTTCTATAACTTTACGTGGATCAAATGGTTATAACAAGTTGTTGGTAACTGGTTGTAAAAGTGCATCTCGTCAGGAAGTGTTAGCTGAGTATCATAAACTTTCATTCATTCCACTGAAGCGTCCAGATACCTGTCCAAGAACATTGATTTTGTCAGAGGAACTGTAATTCCAGTGAATCTAAAGGCACAGCTAGTGAGACATTTTTTATGCAATGAACAGTAGCCTGATAGGCTAATTCGATGTATTTTCGGCAAAGTAAAGTCTCGACTAATAGATGATATCTAGTGGTGGGACACATTCTGAGACACCAAGGAATTGTCAGTTTAGCATTGAAGGAAAGTGTGTAGGGTAAAATTTGCAGACGGAGGCAGAGGGACGAATTCAGTTCGCAGATTCAAATGGATCTAGGTTGCGGTTTTTATGAGGAGGGAAGAGTCTTTCACTGGATGGAATAGGGTGGAGAGTTGCATCAAATTGGTCTCCGAACTGAAACCCACAACAACAACATTATTTATCAGTGCTGATAAGGACGCTGCAGTTACAACAGAGCATCTACGGATATGAGGAAATGTATTATTTACGCCTTCAGAGACTCTCGTCATCACTATAGCGACCGGGGGCAGAAATTCAAAAATGTATTGCGTTTTACAGTATGGCCGTGCTGAATTACATTTAGTGTGTAACTCAGCATATCCGTTGTGTACAAAACAACACACGAATATAGTTCTGCCTCAGATCTTGATGCCGGCCGCGCTGGCCGAGGTGACTGAGGCGCTCCAGTCACGGTCAGCACGACCACTACGATCGGGGGTTCGAATCCCCCCTCGGGCATGGATATTTGTGCCGTCCTAGTTCGTAAGTAGTTCATAAGTAGTTTGTAAGTTTAGGGACTGATGACCCCGTAGTTAAGTCCCATAAGCTTAACAAACATTTGAACATTTGAACAGCTCTTCATTCTGATAATAACATTCTCGAATCTCGTTAAATAATAGGTTTGGTCACGTGATCAACAGAGGATGCTCTAATCTTACCGCAATGTCTCTATACAATAATTGAATGTTATCACAACGGGCGCTCACCTCATAAAAGTCTTAAATATCACATCTGGTGTGTACAGAAGAAGCCAACCGTTATGTTCCTCCAGGAGTTAGTGAAATTTAAATCGTCTGTTGACAATAAAATTTGTACATATCAAGTTGACAGGAAACACCGACCCAGAACAGAATATACTATATCTTTGTCAGTGGTTCGATACGAATTCGGGTTGTTTCTCATTTTGAAATTAGATGCCGTGTACAATGGCCTACACACTAGATACTAGTACAGGAAATCTTTCCAAGTAGTTATTAATTGCAGTAAGAAAATGATTTAGTTTCGCCCTGTATCGTCTATTTTTAATGACGTAAGTAATTGGATATTGCTTCTATTTCCTTCTTATTAAATAGCTTACTTTTGTGAAGTAAGATCTATATTTTGTTATTAAAAACTGTGGTTGATTGTGTCGAATGATTTGAAAAATTTAACAAGCCTTAACCTCTTTCAGCATGTCCAAACGAGAGAACATCATTAACAATGCAATCCCAAACGCCTGTAATGTTTTTCAACATGTGACGTCTAACGATTAAGTATCAAATACATTTTTTTTTTCATTTTATCGTTCATGAGCTGTGTTAATAAACCTCCACTGCAAGGAGAATTGACTCTTCTTCTGTATCATGAAACATGATAGTGGACGCTTTCAATGAGCGTTCTCAAAATGTGAAACAAAACACTGGAGTACATTCCCGTAGGCGTTCATTTTTGTTGAAAATTCATTCTGTGTTGTTAATTCTTTTATAAGTTCATATTACCTTCTAATTAATTTGCTCTCTTAATAAGTTAACAATCCCTTGCCTATCAGGCACTTTATTTGTGGCAGCGCATAAATTTGTAAACGACTTTATCACCTGAAACTTAATTTCCTCACATGCAAGCTCCTGCATTTCCCTGTCACCTGCCAGCTTCACAATTTTTGTACCTTTTACCTGACAGAGATAATATTTGCTTTCGCCCTCTACATACGAGTGATATTTGAGGAAAACTCAACTGTTTACTGTGTACTTCTCGTTCGAAGCTAATGTAGTATTATTTGTTTCGTCTATATTTCTGCGTATTGACTTTGCAGTATTGAACCAGTTTTATTTTGGGCTCTACGCACGCCAAACACCTGAGAGTGATATTTTCGTTATTACTGAATACAGAGGTTAGTCCTGTCTAGGCGATTGACTCGCGTTTCTTTATTTCATCTCTGACCGATGCTCGAAAAGGATTTCCATGGGATTACACTTGTTTATACGGAAACCGAAAAGTTTGGAACGGTCTGTCTCCAAAACTCTATTTCTTCAACCCATTACGAGGAAAAGCAAGTCTTTCAGTAACTAATTTGATATGAAGGGTGTTTTCTTCAAGTCACACAACTAAAATCTCCGTCTCGTTTTCTGTATTCACTCGTCGCTAATACTGGTAATATTAATGGTACGGAAATGACGTCAGTTTTAGCATTACATGAAGCAATTGTATTTAAATATGAACGACTACAACATTTTTGTATTGTGCAGAATTTTTTTAAACACTCAGGGTCACCACTGCAGCAAAAATAGTACCCTTTTATGACTATAATTGGAATTCAGCTTGTATGTTAAGACTAGCAAGGTATTGTGTACATGTGCTGCAATTTTTTTTTTTTTTCTGTGTAAGCCGAGTTCACAAGTTTATAAAAATCTATTAATTTTACATCAGACTAATTTATGTTTAGGTTCGCAGTGATTGCTGTAAGATCATGGATTTTTTTGCCTTGTAATGAGTTTAATCCACAATGATTAGCATAATTTTTAAGTGAGATTTGACAACGACTACAATTTCGTGTGCAATGAGGCTATAACTTTGTATAACTTGTAATATATATACAACTACTTATGTTTACATTGCAATAACATTTCACCATAACAATAACAACGTTTCCTAAATCATTTTGTTAATTCATTTCTGTTCGTAAAAAAACTTGTAACAATATCGTGCAATAATCCACTTCTGTTAATAGATTTTATCACTAACATACCCTGATGTTTTTGTAACCCACTAAACGGTTTGTCACGGTCTGCTTACCTTAAAGTTATGTTATTGTCATAAATTGTTCAATATAAAATTTTGTAAACAAAAAACGTCACTGCTTTAGTCGTTACATACATCTAATTCTGTTTGGATTTCTTACGAAGTATTTATATTTTTTTTGTAATAATTCTATTTATTTCTGGTTTTTAATTTATTTAATTATGTTTGTCAGATAATGTTCTTGTTCCATATTCACAAAATATATGACATCAACTGCGAAAGGGATCCGAGATCCGAACCCGGGTCTTCCGCTTTTTAGGAAGTGGCGCTGACCACTAAACCACGTGGCGTCTGTTCCGAAAGAACAGACGTCACATCTGATTCTGCAGTTGTTATTCTTTCATATTCACAGAATATATGACATCAACTGCGAATGGGCAAAGCTGAAAATGTGGACCCCAGCTTTGCCCATTGTTGTTGTTGTCTTTAGTCCGGAGGCTGGTTTGATGCACCATACTCTATCCTCAGCAAGCCTCTTCATCTCCTCATAGGACCTACAACCTACATCCATTGGAATTTGCTTACTGTATTCATCTCTTGGTCTTTCTCTGCGATTTTTACCCCAGACACTTCCCTCCAAAGCTGAATTCACGATTTCTTCATGTCTAAGAATATGTCCCATCAGCCTATCCCTTCTTTTAGTCAAGGTATGTCAGAAATTCCTTTTCTCCCCAATTCTGCTTGTATCTCTTCATTAGTTACGTCATCCACCCACCTAATCTTCAGCATTTCTCTTCACTATTTTTTTTCTCACGCTTTTATGAATGTTTGATACCAATAGCAAGACTTTGGGAAGACTTGAAGGTAGGGAATAACTATGTTCTTTTAATTTTGAGAGACGAATGGGGACTTGCAAGCAACCCTAATAAAAACCCATAATGCTATTTCTAAAATACCTACATTGAAATCACTTCCTTGAAAGAAAACTTCTTCACTGAATCAAACGTTTTCTTTTCGTGACAGCAGTGGGAAACGGGCGGGTGGAGAGGGGACGGAGGGAAAGGTATGTGCACCTTCCATTAATGCGGCACACCTACAACATACGCTTCGTTTCCAAATAACACTACACCATACGTCACCAGTTATTTTCCTGGTATTATTTTCTTTCTTTCCATGCAGTTCATACCTCTATTAACCCCTCCAGTAACAAAGACATTTCCTCATGTCTTCATATATGCCCTGTAATCTTTTCATTCTTGTCATTGTTTACCACATTTTAATTTCATCACAAGTTCTGCGGATGACCTACTCATTCGTTATCAGTCGACATAATTTCCCACATCCTTCTGTAGAACTACACGTCAAGGTTTTCGGTTATTCTGTTCTTTTCCCCAAACATGTTTCATTTTTTGAAACTCTCAGCCCTCTTAAGACAATTGTACATCTCGGCTATTTATTTTCGGAGTTCGTTATTCTCTAGAGTTTTGGTTTCTTTTGTACTCACCTACAATCAGCTTCCACTTGTGACTGTGCACTCGTAGTCTTCTTTTATCTCAATATCTTCTAAGTTATCTTAGATGCTTATCTCCGTGAATCTTGTATTGCTTCATTTTCATATAAGTGGTATGATGAGAAGACTTGTCCAGCTGACAATTTCTATTGGCTTTTTTTCTGTATTCAAAAAGTTTCTCCCTGCATTCTGTGTACGTTTTCATTTTTCTACAACACTTCTTCGTTTAAAATACCTTCACCTTGATATCATTACACTGATTATATTCCGTATATGTATACACATGGTATCTAGTGGCTTATCGTCTTCTTCCCCGTCGTATTGTCAGTCATACCATAAGTTCGTTTCTTGTCAGCAGAATTATTGTCTTCCCACTTAAAAGGCTATGTCCTTATATTGCTTGCGTTATGATACGATGCTTGTTTAAAAAACTCTCATGAATAGTTTCTTGTCGTACATAACATGTACTGTAGAGCGCTTTCCGTACGTGCCGTATCATACGTAGAACACATCTATTAAAATCTATAATCTTATTTTGTCAAGTACTTACTTTTAGTTTTGCACCTTCAAATGTTTCCGCTATTTTTCTGTGTGACTCGTTTCCTGAATAGAGCTTCTGTCAAGTTCTATATTGAATTCTACTAGTTGACTTGCTCTGTAATTACATCAGAATTTTTTTCAAATGTCTGTAAAGTTATGCGACCTAACTGCTGTGGTCATCGGTCCCTAAACTTACAAATTACTTTTAAATTAACTTATCCTAAGAACAACGCAAATAACCATTCCCGAGGGAGGACTTGAACCTCCGACGTCGAACGGTCGCACGCATCGCAGCAAGGCGCCTTAGTGCGCACGGCTATTCTACTGCGGCTATTTACATCAGAGACAAGTTATCCCTACTGTATGTCGTCTCTTTCGCAATAATTCTAGGTTGCTCTTACTACGGCCGTGTAGGAAAAATTTAGATTTTATTAAATGTTATAAAAGTTCCATTGTTTAGCAAGTATAAGAAATGGTGTATAATTCTGTTCGATAATCGAGTGTTTTCTCTGTTTTCTCTGGCCAGAGCGTTTCTGAGGAGCGGTCGCCTCTCATGCTGATGGCTTTACGACAGGTCGAGCGGCCAGCCTTATTATCGCCAGTAGGAGCGCCATCTGATTCGCGGAGGCGCCGAGTTGGTTAGTCCGAATGTCTGGGGAATGGGAGATCTCCTCTCATGTCATCCAAGATAAGCTCCAATTACTGACTTTAAGCAAAAGTTGTACACTTGCAAGGTGGAGTTAATCTCACCACAAGACAATGTTTACAATTGTTGGTAAAGAAGAAACAACGTTAACAATACAGAACGGGAACGACTGCAACACGCTTAATGGTAGACAACCATGTCTTCTTTGCGTTTCATTTTCAACTCATCGTATCTGCACACCACATCCATTCCTACAACTCATCATGTGTTCAGTATGTCAAACGGAGTAGCTAGCGATGAGGTTGGAGTGGTAAGGTGCCAGGAAACAGGAGTCAATGTTTATGCCACAAAAGACATTTTTATTTTCACATTTAACAGGTCAAATAAATATCTGAGTTTGTATGCACATCAACAATAAAAAAAATAAACACTTCTTTGAATTAAGTGTGGTATCCTTAACTGAATAAATAAAAGAATACAAAGCACATTCACAACAGATATACAAAGATCCCGAATATATTAAGGAAGTGGAAACCTTATATTAGTGATAAAAGAAAATTTTACAACTGTCTTCAACTAGTAATCTAGTCAGTAATGCAATCAAGTATTGATCTTTTGTGTTAAAGGTCCGCAGATATTTACGATTAACGAGAGAACTGTGGCTTGTTTGATTCCAGTTTCCGAGTTCAATTTTACATTGCACCCGACACTACTGCCATCCTTATATTGGGAGTGACGTCGTTAAGAAGCACCAAAACTAGAACAGAAAGCTGACTGATAAGCCGCTAAAATCATTTGCACACACTAAATACTTGGTTCAGGAAATGTAAATAGAAATTTCTACTAAACTGAGAACCTTCGATAATGTCGAATGTCTATCAGCACTCTTCACGCAGTAACAACTAACTTGATAGTACATTAACACAATCGCAAATAAGTTATGTACGAGGAATGCTAAGATTCTGTCTGCAACATTCGTCCATTATGACACCGTACCAAGGTCAATACGTGTAACAGTTATTACTAAGGCATCAATTCAGGTACACGAATGTAGCCACGGGTAGAGCCGTCTCAAAACCGGTTTCCTCGGAACACAATTCTTAGGTGCAGTGCACCAGTCACCTCACACTACAGTACTCGATGCTCACCCAGAACTTTTTCACGTTTCTGCCGCTCCACTCTGCACGGAGGACGACCACAGGGGCAATGTAAACGGCTGGATACCCCACCGACGTGTTTAGCAGTGAGGTGGAGCAATGCACATTTGCCCCAGGAACCACGTCCAAGTTGTGGCATCCACTAGCAGCCCTCTGTTCCATCTGGCGGGTGAGTCATTGCTCCACGATGATCCGCCTCGTACTCCCCAGAAAATCAGACTGAACTCGCGGAAACCGGAGACAAGTTAGGAAGAGCTCCCCAGACCACTCCCGCGTCCCCTCGCGCCCGATAGCTCGAGGCTGGCGCCAAAGAAATTATCAAGTACTTTCGATGTATCGAAAAGGCGCATGGCACAGTATGGTGTGTGACCATCTCAGGCAGCAATACCGGTCTGACAACGACGGGGTGAGCTGTGAACGATATGATCGACCTCATGTTGAGGCTGTAAAGCCCTATTTTCCTATACAGATGCTCGCAAATCTTGGTGGATGCTGAGGTAATAGAACCCCTCTGCCTAATGCATCCCCAACATGTTCTGCGGAATTCAAATCGGGAGATCGAGAAGGCCGCACCAAGCGAGCAGTATCTTCGAAAAAGACATCCAGCACCGGTGACTCCATGAGGTCAACCATTATTGTTTTATCAGTACGAAGCCCAAGCGAACATCACCCAGCAACAAAAATTACATCAAGTCCCGAGAGATAGTTTCACTTAAACCTTGCCTCTTAAGCCATAGTGTTAGAGTGAACAACATAACCGTTGCCCACGTCATTTCGGATCCTCCCCGATAACGGTCTCTTTCCATAATATTCTGGTCCCGAAATCGTGTTCCACGTTCTGTCTCGATGCGAATCCGTCGAGAACCATTCTCTAGACCAAATCGGCACTTACCTCAGAAATAATAATAACAATAATAATAAAAACATTGGCCCACTGGCGGCAGTTTAACTACCCATTTTTTGTGAATATGCGTCTTGTCTCAGACAGGAAAGGCCACTCTGTCGACGTCGCCTGAACACTGTTCACCTCTGTACACTGTTCACCTCGGTACAATTATTCCGGTGGATGCTTCCACATAAGTTTCCGTGCAGAACCATAGCGGTATTGACGTGCAAATAATAGCTAAATCACGGTTCTCTCTGATGACTGACGAATTATGCCCTGATCTGGTCTTCGTGATACAGTTTCGGCCTTTTAAAGCGTCGCTACTTCCGAGGAATTGCGAAACAAATCACATTAAGCCTTCCTGGCACATCGGGTTGAGCATCTTACCCTTCCACTCTTCCTATGGCTCACCAGAATCTGACAGGTGTCTTCTGTGCGACATAGAGCACCGCCTGCGAAGGCGGCGATTACCAACGTGTGACTACCCAGCAAACACTTTCCCGTTTGTACGTACCCGAACGGTATGGTTGGTATCACTGTACGTGGACAGGAATGGGGAACAAGACTATACGAACATCTTTTGATAAACCATTGGACAGAAATAGGAATTGCTTATGACGAACGTAATTTGTTGCCACAGGATTACAAACATTTGAACATTTTGAATATATATAGATAAGTTTTGATTCCTCAAAAACTCCGCACGCTTGGTAACAACAATGACTACTAAACGTGACTCAGTTTAAATTGGACAAGCGGTGTAGCAGTTTTCAAACGCCAATGATCCTACGAGAACGTAACTTGCAGTGAAACCAACGAATAAAGTACCGTACAAAAAGTATTTTTTAATTCTTATTTACTCTAAATGTTCAAACTGCAATGGCAATCAGTCCGTAGACATACAAACTCGTACTTCAACTATCTTACGTTAAGGACAAAACACACACACACACACACACACACACACACACCTAATCAAATGGAGGACTCGAACCTCCGACGGGGTGCAGCGGCGCACTCAGCATTAGAGCGCACGGCCATTTTATTATTCTTTGAATAATTTGAACCATTTAGTTTCAAATCTCGTGATTACTTTAAGTCGGCAGCGGTGGCAGAGGGGACTGAGGCGCGTCAGTCACGGTGTGCACGACCACTACGGTCGGGGGTTCGAATCCCCTCTCGGGCATGGATATTTATGCCGTCCTTAGTGTTAGCTAGTTCATAAGTAGTGTGTAAGTTTAGGGACTAATGACCCTGTAGTTAAGTCAAGTTAAGTCAAGTAGTTAAGCTATACAAACATTTGAAAATTTGATTACTTTAAAATATACATTTAAAAATAGCCTCTCGTTTCCTACAATTTCCAATATAAATAGCTTGCTTTTATCCAAAAAAATCACAATCATTTCAACAAAACTATAATAATTGAGTATTATTTGCTTTTATCTAAAACAAAATCACTATCAGTTCAACAAAACTATAATATTTGCGTATTAAGCTGACACAATTACCCGAAATTGATTAAAAAGTACCATGCCCCAGAATCATTGTTACCTTGTACTGTCGACGCTGGTCAATTTCACCCAACCTGAGATTTTAGGTTGTCTTTCGTATTATTCGGCGAATATGGAATGGTAATTGCTGCTCATTCACTTTCACATTCACACACACATCCGTCATTTACAATGCTCGTTGACAAATGACGTAAACGACTTTCTGCAATACCAGGGAGGTCTAGTTGGGAATAAATCATAATTCAGCCGTGGGTTTCGGTGCAGACACCGGTGGGGTGAGAGACGGCAACGGATTGCGGATACCGTGGGCGAGGGTTTCACTTTGTTTCGGGTTTCCTGGTTTACATTCAATTCAATCATCTTTACGATGTTAGAGAATATGACTGTGTCTGTATATGTGTGTGTTAGAAAGAGAGAGAGAGAGAGAATTGGATGGGGAGAAACTAAAAAAAGCAAGAGGCGAAACCGGGTGCCCGTGCCAGTCTATTCCTCTTGAACTGCATCGATTGGTCGGCAGAGGTCATCGGAACGTTACCGGGACTAAGAAATAAATTTTGTGAATGCAGTAACGAGCCATGAGTTTTTCATAAGCGTATAGAGATAACTTTAGAATTTATTAGAAAACACTGGCGAATAGTCTGGGCGCCAAGTATCTCATCCGGCTAAATACTAGCGGTGAATGTTTCTTCTGTGGACATGATTCGTATTTCCGCCAAACTGGAGCGCTGAAGGAAATGCAGTACAGAGCGAATTTTTATACGAGGCGCATCCAATGAGTAAGTCCCCTCCCCTTTTTGTATGTAGACAACATATCCATTTACTCATATTGGGGATGGATGATATAATTTTTAAATTCAAGTTAGTACTATTCCGATATCGCAGAAACATTTTATTTCTTTCTCTATACGACTGGTTTCGGCATACTAAGCTTCCATCTTCAGGGCTATGGGGAAAGGCAATAGAACGTTGATAAGCACATACGACAGGGAATTTATTTCAAAAAATACTTTCTGCAGATTTCATTTATGTGGTGTCGCACAAGTCCAAAGTGCGCGCCACCTACTTTTGCCGCGCGCCGCCATGCACGCACGGCGCGGCGTTCTTACGACGTCAGCCACGAGCGCCCTCTGCTACAACTCCGCTCGTGGCCAACACTAAACGACTTCGTTCACTTGGAACTGAGATAGGAACCAGTTAACACTTCGGAATCAGATAGGCACTAGTGAAGACTTGGCTATCGGATAGGCACTAGGCAGGCCTCTAGCTCAACTATGTATCAGCATTCTGCAGTACTGAACTATGTAAAAGTTAAGTATTGTATAAATTATGTGCAATATATATCTCGTTCTAATTTACTCTACTGTTTCTAGTTTCTGCTGTCCCACTGGCTGCTTACCTTCGTACCTGCACAAGCGTGCAACCTTTATTTCTGTGTCGGTACATTTCTACTCGGCCAACGACACCTACGACGGAAACAAGACACAAAAGCGGCGACGAGGCTGGGACACAAAAATTTAAACCCGAAGTAGTACAGGACTTAAAAAGACGTTGCTAAGAGAAAGAGTTGTAAATTCTTTTTAAGATATAGAGAATAACATTCCGATCGATGTATGTTGAAAGATCAAACGTATTGACATGAAGTAGCACACTCGAGTGGCATATGTGTTTTTTTTTAAACAATAAATTTGAATTGCTCGTAGAACCTCCGGGTTATAAGGCCGTGGTCAATAAAACTTTTCAGTTTTTCTTATCGTTTCGTCCAGAGCTGCGCCGGACATCTTCGGAGGTTTTCTTACTTTCGTTGACTCTTGCCGACTGATGAGTCGGTTTTTTTTCTTTATTGTGATTTCAATTCCCCTAAAAATGGGCGGGCCGGCAGCGGTCACTGGCGCTCTTCAGCCTACGGAAATAAAATTTTACAGAGGAGAAACATAAAAACACAAAGGAGATAAAATTTGGAGATAACACATACATAAAACGGAGATGTAAAATGGAGAATAAAACAACGTACATGAAATGGAGGAAAACGGTGATGACATAAAAGATTTGGAATGGCGAAAGTGTGAATATAAACAGCTGCTCGAAGGCCAGTGGCACACACACAATTAAAATGAGCAAAGGGCGCCGGCTATGGTAAGACCGTCCGCTATTGTGGAGTTAAAAAACACAGCACACACTCGGAGAAATACACAAGTTAAAACTGACGATGTCGGCTGCGGGTTGGCCGTCCACTGTTGTAAAATAAAACAATGTAGCTAAAACGCACCACACTTGTCGAAGCACTCACACGGGAGCGCAGAGAAGGTTCCACAGATGGTGGAGCACTGACAGCATTGAAGATGTGGTGTGGAGGGAAAAGGGGTGAGAGGAGAGGGAGAGGATGGGGAGGATCCACAGGGCCGGTGGGGAAGGGACGGGGGGGGGGGTCATGTCCCAGGAAGCCATGGGGAAGAAGGAAAGGGGAGGGCGGTAAGAGGAGGATCCGGAGGGACTGTTGGTGGAATGAAGAGGGGAGAAGGGACGGGAAGGGAGGGATAGTCGAGGCTCATAGGGAGAGAAGGGGGAGAGGGCGCAAGGGGAAAGATCACAACTGGTATGAAGGGTAGATGTCAGGTCAGAGGGCATCATCCGGGAGGGGGAGGGTACGGAAGTTGCCAATGGAAAAGATATGGAGGGTGGACAAGTGGAGAGCAGGGGGAATACAGTGGTGGAGGTGCAGCAATGGACAAGGTGCAAAGAGGAGGGGATGGACTAGAGGATTAGGCGGATCTGATTTGCGGGATATGTAACGGAGGCGGAGATGTTCAATAAAGAGAACGAGTTGAGAGAAAGGAATGAGATCATAGAGGATCTGTGTGGGGGAGGGGGATAAAGGGGGATACGGAAGGCGAGGCAGTGGGCATCTCCAGAGATTTGTAAAAGGATGGGGGGCGACACAGAGGATAGGACGGATGAGGGATTTGTAGGTATAGAGGACGGTAGAAGGGTTGAGACCTCATGTTTGGCCAACAAGGAGTTTGAGGAGATGGAGACGGGAGTGGGCTTTTTCTTAGATAGTGCGCAGTTGGGTAGTCCAGGAGAGGGTGCGAACAATAATGAGGCCCAGTTACTTTAGGGTAGGGGTGAGATGGATTGGGCGATTATGGAGGGTCAGATAAAAATCTTGGGGACGGAAGGAAGGGGTAGTATGACCTACGATTTGCGCCTGGGTCCATCTCGCTCCACCAGAAGCCACTGGTTGCACCAAGTGGCAAAGAGGTCAAGGTGTTCTTGGAGCAGGCGGTTGGAACGGGCGAGAGTGGAAGCTAAGGCAAGGAAAGCGGTGTCATCAGCATATTGGAAGAGGTGTATGGGAGGAGCAGGCTTAGGCATATCAGAGGTATACAGGAGATACAGGAGGGGCGAAAGGACAGAGCCTTGGGGCACACCAGCAGAGGGATAGAAAAGATGGGAGTCGGTGTTGTGGATGGTAACATACGTGGTGCGGTTGGAGGAGGCAATGACCTGGACGAGACTGATGGGAAGAGCATAGGTTTGAAGAGCAGGCGACCATGTCAGACCCGATCGTAGGCCTGTTCGAGGTCTAAGGACAGAAAGATGACGGCACAACGGGGATTTAGCTGGAGGGAGTTGCGTATCGAAGGAGTTGGTCATCAGTGGAGAAGGAAGGACGAAAGCCACATTTGGTGTCCAGGAGAAGGTGATGGAATTGGAGGTGGTGATGGAAGCGACGGGACAGGATGGATTCGAAGACCTTGCTGAACACTGGGGTGAGGCAAATGGGGCGGTAGGAGGAGTCATCAGAGGGGGGTTTGTTCGGTTTGAGGAACATGAGGACTCTGGAGATTTTCCACAGGTGGGGGTAGCAGCCAGTGTAGAGGATGGTGGTATAGAGGGAAGCAAGAGTGGTAAGGAAAGGGAGGGGATATACCTTGAGGTGGCAGTATGTGATGCGGTCGTGGCTGGGAGCCGTGTTTGGTGTAGAGTGTCAATTGTATGTCATGTGCAGTGATGGGGGTGTTAATGTCAGATGGTGGGATGTGGTTCAGGGAGCCAGGGGTGGGATGGAGACATCGGTTTTTTCATGGACATCGGGGAACAAGGAATAATCAAAGTTTGGATTGTCAGGGATGGAGTAGACATCAGAGAGGAAAGAGGCAAAATGGTTAGCCTTTCTGGCAATACCAGGACGAGTTGATGGGGAGGTGGGCGTTAAGCCGTGTTACTGTCCGATGCCAGTCCCGGCATATTTTGGCAGTCAGGAGGTTGTGCACGTGTCGCTGGACTTGCCGGTGGCGGATGAGTGTATCCCAGTCACGGGTTCGGAGGAAGGAGCGGTACAGGTGGAGGGATTCCTGCAGGAGAAGGACAACCTGTGGAGGGAGTGTGGGAGGGTGTGGCTGGACAGCTTGGTAGGGATGTGGGAATGCATAGCATCAGACAAGGTCTGCTGAAGGAAGGAGGCAGCTTGGTCGATATCGTTGGGAGAGTTGAGGGGAAGAGGTTGGCTTTAGAACCGATCGGTGATGGAGACGCATAAGGCATCCCAGTCTGCTCGGGAGTAGTCATGGACGAGTTTATTAGGTGGAGTAGGTGGAGTCGGATGAGGATTCCGTGGGCGATGGACAGTGGGGGTGAGGGTAAGGATAACAGGGTCGTGATCACTGTGTATGGGGTCAAGGACGTCGGTCGTGATGCGCCCAAGAAGATTGGGAGAGACAATGTCGACGTCAGGGGTGGTGTTGCTACAGGGGCGGGTGTGGCGTGGGAGTGGGACAATGTCGCCATTGATGGTAGGAATGAACTGATGCCACCGACAGAGTTCGGCAGGGGTGCGGGAGTGGATATTTAGGTTGGCGGCGACCACGTAGGTGGTTAAGGTGCTATCTATGTGAGCAAGGAAGTCATAAGGGATGGTAACATGGAAGCGGACATAAATAGTAGCACATGTGACAGTGAGGGAAGGGAAGATGAGATGTTCATAAGGGATGTTGAGGAGGGGATGTGGCTGAACCGGGTAGTGTCGGAGATGGTCAAAAGCTACTCCACCTCGTGCAGGGGGATGGGGAGAGTCGTGACAATGTAGAATGTAGGGTGTGGTACTGACATGTAGGTGAGGAAGGTTTCGTTGGGAAGAAAGGCATCCATGCGGTGTTGGCTTAAGGTGTTCATGAGGAGGAGCTTATTGGTGGGAAGGGAGCGAATATTGGAGTAAAAGATGTTAAATCGTTGCAGCGTCATAATGAGGTTGAGGGGAGAGGGAGAGGATAAAGGAGCGGGTGTGGGTTCTAAACTATGGTGTGGGGGCGGCCGGTTCGGGAGAAGGTGAAGTGGAGGTTGTAGCCTTAAAATCAAGGTTGAAGAGGGAGCGAACGGCCAGGGAGACTTGTTGGACGGTGTGAGGGCGCTGGAGAGGGTGGATATTTTGGAGTACGATAGTCAGGAACCGGATGATGTCCAGTGCTGAGGGGGGAGGGCGTAAGGAGTTATTGGCGGTAATTGGGGGATCAGTGGGATGGACAGGAACGGTAAATTCTTCTTTGGTGGGAGGGGGGCGGGACTTACATTTGTAAGAGTACATGGGGTGTGCCCCACCGCAGGTGTTACAGGAGGGGGTGGCAGCGAGGTTAGGGTAGGAGGTTTGAAAGTGTTGGCCTTTGCCGTGGGGGCATACAGGGGGGAGACGGCAATATTCGACAAGGTGGTCGTTATAGGTGAGAACAGAAAAGTTTTATGTACCACGGCCTTATAACCCGGAAATTCTACCTGCAACTATGACATCCGGTCGTTGCACGAATAAATTTGAAGCCTGCTGGTGTGATATGAAAAATGTATTTTCATAAATCATCAATCAGTCGCCGAGTGGCCGTTCTCCAGGGTGCACCTAGCCAGTTGCAGCAAATTTTTAGATGAAAGTGTAAATGGCTTCTCACGAGAAGCTACATATTTTGACTTATCTGTGCGCTTTCCCTTAAGTTCATTAAATATACCGTGCGCTCGAGTTGATATTTGATTCATATGCGCGTTAAAAACCTGATTATTTTTCCTCCGTGTGATTCGCGTCGAGACAGTCGTTTGCTTATGTCTTCAAATCGAGTTTGTTTCGTTACTACCGTCTGTTCACACGTCAGCAGACAGCAGCTCTTTCAATTTCCTCCAGTTAAACCGGCTCCTCAGTAGAAGCCACTTATTCTGATTTTTCTCTGCATTTTTTCTTCTCTTAAATTTTCTTTTCCTGGCGACTTTATTTAGATTCAGATTCGTGTTAATAAACGTGTTAGTGTACCCTCCCGCTCTTTTATTATTGTTTAGAAGGTTCTTACAGTTTTTAGTCCAACACTTCAATTGTTCTTTGGATTTAGTATGGGTAGGGAACGTGATTGCTGTTTGCGGATGCTGGCTGAGATGTTGACTGTTCTTTCCCAATTTCAGGCGGCGTTGGCTGCGGTTGCGACGCTTGAGGCTGCCGTGGATGAGCGCTTGTGCCATCGGTCGGTCGCGGGGATCCTACAGTGCCCTGTGCGTCTGATGTGCCCACCGATCGGCCCGCTTCTTTAGCTAGTCCAGTCACTGCACACGTTGAGGTCGCCACCCCGTCCTTGGTGGATTGGGAGGTCTCCCCGGTGCGTGGCGGACGGCATAAGACATTCCTCTGCAGCGGAGTGTGCGCTGATATGAAACTTTCATATCAGCGCACACTCCGCTGCAGAGTGAAGTTTCATTCTGGAAACATCCCTTAGGCTGTGGCTAAGCCATATCTCCACCATATCCTATCTTCCAGGAGTGCTAGTCTTGCGTGTTTGCAGGAGAGCTTCTGTGAAGTTTGGAAAGTAGGAGGCGAGGTACTGGCAGAAGTAAAGTTGTGAGGCGGCATCGTGAGTCGTGTCGGGATAGCACAGTCGGCAGTGTGCTTGCCCGCGAAAGGCAAAGGTCCCAGGTTCGAGTCCCGGTTCCGGCACACAATTTTAATCTGCCAGGAAGTTTCATATCAGCGCACACTCCGCTGCAGAGTGAAGATTCATTATCGACTTTTTGTTGCTTCCTGCAGAAACTGAAGAGTGATCCCACTTTTTCACCAAATACCCCGTCGTTCGGAGATAGCCAGCACTATTGTGCACTTTGGTGTTGTATGTGTAAGTGCAGGCATTGAGAAGTGTATCCCAATTGTTGTGTTAGAAATTAACATAATTGCTCAATATTTTAGCTATTGTTCTATGTACCCTGTCTGTTCTGCTGTTCGATTGCGGATGATATGCGCTAGTGCGTCATTTTTTATGTGCAACAACCAGCACAATTATTTGAATAATTCGGCCATAAATGTTGCTCCTTGATCCGAAATTATTGTGTCTGGAACGCCACATTTCAGTATCCATTCATTCAGTAACGCCTGAGCTACGGTCGTTGTTTGCTGATCAGGTATTGCAACCATGGCTACGAAACGAGAAAAATGGTCAATTATAGTAAGTATATATCGGTTACCTGCAGGGGTTTGAATTAGTGGACCGAAAATGTCAATTCCTTTCATGGCCCTAGTTTTATCTGCTTCTGGAAGTCTCTGCAGTTCTATTCGTTGGCGGCTGAGTTGCGCCCTCTGTGCACATGGGATTCAATTTTTTGCATATTGATCTAAGTCCAGTTTCCGCGTTTTCCACCAGTAGTTCTGTGCTATTCTGCGCTCATTTGCTCTTTTCCCCGAGTGACCTGCCTAAATAGAATCGTGAGCTTGCTTTAGAATTTCGTTACGCAGCGTAGCTGGCATAACAATTCGCGGTCCGTTACGTGTTGACCTGAAAAGAATTCCGTCCTCCAAGCAGAGTTGCGTCTGGCTGGCAAACTGCTGACAGAGCGGATCCACGTGTTGTGTATTTTCCAGTCTTCTGTGTCAATTCCTGCACATTCCATGCTTCGGATTTTCCTACTGAGTCCATCTGCGTTTGCATGCGAGGTACCCGCTGGATGAATTACTTCAAAATCGTACTCACTTAAACGTAGACTCCATCTAGCAAGATGTGAGGATGGATCCTTCAACTTTAGTAGCCACCGGAGCGCTGAATGGTTTGCTACAACCTTGAACTTTCTACCGTATAAGTAACATCTAAAATACGTTATTCCAAAAACTAAAGCCAACATATCACGCTCTGAGGTTGAATAGTTCCTTTCCGCGTTATTGAGCTGCCTGGATGCGTAAGCTACAAGGATTTTCCCGACCATTCATTTCCTGACTTAGAACCACACCTAATACATAATTGGATGCATCAAACGATAGTATAAATTGATTGTTGAAATCGGGAAAAATCAGCACAGGAGCAGATGTCAATAACGCTTTCAATTTTCCGAATGCTGAATCACATTCCGGAGACCAAATAAATTTCGCACCTTTCTTTAACAACTGGGTAAGTGCTCTTGCAAATTCTGCAAATTTTGGAATATTTTTCCTTTAGAAATTTGCTACTCCTAAATCAGATTGTAACTGCTTTAGAGTTGTTGGTGTTGGAAAATCTTTTACTCCTTGTACCAATTTAGGATCCGTTCGAATAACTTCCTGACCTAAGATATGACCTAAATAACGGACCTCCTTCAAGGCAAAGTGGCACTTATCCGGACTCAGCGTTAAATTTGCGGCAAGCAGTCGGTCAAACACGTCAAGTAAATGTGACACATGCTCTTGCAAATTCTCGGAAAAAATAATGATTTCGTTCAAGTACACCATGCACTGTCTAGGCTTAAGACCCCGTAAAACACTATCTAATAACCGTTGAATCATAGCTGGACGGTTTTTCAGTCCAAAGCGCATACGTTTATATGATAATGAGCATCTGGTGTAGTAAAAGCTGTCTTCGCCCGATCTTCTGGCTCTTCTTCGAGTTGGTGGTACCCACATCGTAAATCCAAGGCTATGAAATATTGACACTGACCCAAATTATCCAGGGTTTCTGTAATATTCGGGATTGTGTAGTCGTCTGTCACTTTTTATTTTAAAATCGATAATCACAGCAAAACCTGTACGATTTCTAGCCATTTGGTGATTTTTTTTTTTTTTTTTTTTTTTTTTTTTTTTTTTTTTTTTTTTGCAATAAGTACCACGGGCGCGGACCAGGGACTGTTACTCTTCTCAATAATATCATCTCACAACTGCTGATCTATTAACTGCTGCATAGCAGGCTACAAACAGTGGGGTACGCGGTACGGCTTCTTAAAAACTGGCGCCTCGTTCCGGATTGTAATGTAATGCTGTACTAGCGATGTTGCAGGTAACGAGCCTGAAGGATTAAATAATTAAATATAATCTCTTAACAAAGTTCCATGGCAAAGTTTCCTGACCCTTCAAATGTGCAGCGTTATTCTTTACTGCTAACCAGTCGACAGATTTTTCCGACGTTGCTTCCCTTTGTGTAAAATTATCTTCAAAGCCCTCTTCATTTAATACTTCTAAATTTGCTACCGAGGTACCCTTCACTAACTGTACCTCCTCGGGCCCAAAATTATCAATGCTAACCGGGACTACCCTCGTACCTTCAATTTCCCGCGCGTTGGCTATGCTACGTCGTACAAAACACCTGGCTGGGTCCAGCCTATCAGTTTCCGATAACGGTTCCACAACACACAAGGTATTTTCTGGCAAATCATCGCCTACTTGACACTGGATTACCTTTGCGGTATGTTATCACGCGACGTAACTTTGAGGGACCTAGTATGTTGTTTAAGTGGTTTCCCTTGCGCGATGGGTGAACCTTGCGACTGTAATTGCGCCTAGGTGAAACAAAGTTCCATCCAGTTCCAGCGTACGCCGTTCCAAGTTAACTTTAGCGTGATGAGCAGCCAGGATGTCTAACCCAAGAATGACATCGCAGTTTTTGCCAACCACCGGAAGAACTTCAACTTCTACCTGAAAAATCGTTCCACCCACTCGGAAATCAAGAGTACTTGATCCAAGTGAACTTATGGGCCCCCACCTAAGCCGCTTAGAGTCCAGCGTGGAAATTTTAACGATTTCTTTCCGAGCATGCCCCTGCTCGCTACCGATACCTGAAAACCAGCCGGCCGCTGTGTCCGAGGAGACTGAGGCGCTCCAGTCACGGTCTGCACGGCCACTACGGTCGGGGGTTCGAATCCCCCCTCGGGCATGGATATTTGTGCCGTCCTTAGTTGTAAGTAGTTCATAAGTAGTTTGTAAGTTTAGGGACTGATGACCCCGTAGTTAAGTCCCATAGACTCTACAAACATTTGAACATTTGAAAACCAGTGTCCAACAACAATTTACAAAGTTTTTTCCCCACAAATCCGGTCATAAAAAGATCTGCCACTGATTTTGCACAAGTGCTAACGTTTACTGTGAGCGTTGCACAATGTACACCCCACTCCCCGTCCTGTATAACGACTGGGGATATGATTTAGCTTGAGTATAATCCTTCCGTTTTTGCTGTGCAATGTTCTGACAGTCACGGTGCAAGTGACCGAATTTTTTGCACTGCCTACACGACACTTCTTTGCATTCCCGTTTCATATGCCCCTTACGACTACACCTAAAACATGTCACATCGGTAGAGAATACCGTTCTTCGTTCCAGTGGCCTCGTCATTGACTCTACTTCCACTAATGCCAAAGCTAACGTCAAAGCCTCGCTCAATATCTTTGGAAAGTCCATCCTAACGTTTATCGACAAATCTGGTTTCTTACCCCTCACAAACGTATCAAGAGCTCTTTCCTCTGCCTCACGTAAAACAACTGAGTTTATCCGATCATCATCTGTCAGTTCATAAGTACGCATATTCACTTTCCTAACCCTATCCACAAAAGCTTCAATTGATTCACCCTGTTTTTGAAAAATGCTGTTAAGCTTTTCCCGACAATACCTGTTTGTATTATTCTGACGAAACCTCTCAATTAAAATTTCTCGGAATCCTTCGAAACTCCTAGCCTCCCGCAAATTCTCATGGCACATTGTGAAACACGTCCACTGCATGTGTCGTCGTGTTCCATTTTGAGTTATTCATTAACGTAAAGTGTTTCTACACCATTAATGTTATCTATTTGTATGTTAATTATACATAGGGTGTCCCAGCTATCTTGTCCACCCAAAATTTCTCTGGAACAATAAAAACTATTGGAAAACGACTTTCACCGGTATCAATGTACGGCTGGGGCCCATGAATGTACATATTTGGAAACATTCTAAAACGAAAGCAAATGTGTTTTTTAACAAACTTATGTTTTTTATAAATGGACACCATATATTTTTTCTTCAGCAATTAATAGCATGACAAATCACATAAAGAATGGCGTTGATTGCATCGCAATATTCCAATTACATCCCGAGATATTGCGACGCGAAGTTGAAGCTTGAAATACCCGAAATGCGCTGCTAGCGCACGTCCTGAGGCTCAGGCGTGATCACCATGCTGCCCGTCATCGCGATGTTATTGACATGCGTAATCGCAATTCCAAGAGGTCCGAAACGAATAATACTGTCTGCTGCCATTCTGCATTAAATTCGTACATTCCAGCACGTATTTATCCCATAGGCTGGGAGTGATGCGGTTCTGTAACATATCTGTGTACCGAAACGTTAATCACAAAGTTAACTTCGCTTATCTTTAATCCTTTACTAAAAAGGTAATTCCGTTCAACGTTAAAACTTTACTGTACTGTAGATCTAGCGCAAGTGACAGCGAATCATTCACTCATAATAGTAAAATCCATGTTGATGGTTTTAGTGAAACGAGCAAGTGGACTAAAGGTTTTACCGTTGTTTAGGTAAAAATGATTTGATTTGGGAAGTTCAGATAAGACATAGAAGATGAATGTAAACATGTTTAACCAATTAGTTTTATTATCACGTAATTATCAATGTTATGTTTATCTAATGCCGTACATGAAAAATTGTTTCAAACAAAGTGTTTCTGAACATCACTGGGTAAAACGGCCCTTTGTAGAAACTTGCACTGTGATACTAGCACTAAATACTAAAGGTAGCCTTCACATATCATGCTCAAAGTGATAACCATTGGCTTGCATACATAGGGTCACTCTGCAGATGAAGGATGTCCTACTTCGTGCTACTGTTTCCTCTTTGATGGCTATACAAGTATCAATAAAGCGTTGCTTCATGTCCTCTGGTGTTGTTGGTTCATGTTGGTAAACAGCATCCTTCACTGCTCCCCAAAGAAAGAAATCCAGCGGTGTAAGGTCCGGAGATCGGGCAGGCCACCTAACTGGGACATCATGTCCAATCCACCTACCAGGGAACTTACGGTTCCGAAGTCGTCGTGCTCTTAAGTCGTTATGTGCAGGGCATCCGTCTCCTGTTCGGAGGTACGGTGCCCAAGAGAACAGGAAGGTCGTGTCGTATAAATCTGGAGTACTGTCTGCCATTTTGGACGCCATTTACAAAGAAAATTCCGATAATGGTATCTCCAATAATCCCACACCAAACATTCACTTTCTACGGACGTTGATGCACTACCTGACGGAGCCATTTTGGATTGTCTGCGGACCAATAATGCATATTTCTCATACTGACAATTCCTTTGTTGAAGAATGATGCCTCGTCGGTAAAGAGAACATCTGCGAAAAAATTTGGATTAGTCAGAAGTTTTTGCTGAGCCCACGGACAAAATGTTACCCAGTTGCTGAAGTCATTTCCATGAAGATCCTGGTGTAAATGAACATGGTAAGGATGAAATTTATGACGTTGAAGAATACGCTGTGCACTTGATTTCGACACACCAACTTTACGTTCAGTTTGACGTGTGCTGATGTGAGGATTCACAGCTAGGGTACAGCAACTTCAGCACGTTCATCTGTGCGTGTTCTAGGACGATGTCTAGGTCTTGGATTTAAGCTTTCCCTTTCACGTGGACGAGATGTGAGACGACCAAACATCAGGCGTGAAGGCGATGGCTTGTCAGGGAATCGTCTTCTGTACAGTCGTTCTGCCTGAACAGATTCGCCCGCCTACAACAGGGTACAGTAACAGACATATTAACGTAATAATCATAATGTTCTCTAACAGTACTATAAACAAACAAGCAATCTAATAACGTATTTCCCGTCAACGTACATAATCCATAGATCAGCAGCATTTCTACCATATCTTCATGTGTGTACATAATACAGTATAAGTTCCACAACAAACATCATTCTGGAAACATCCCTTAGGCTGTGGATGAGCCATGTCTCCACCATATCCTTTCTTCCACGAGTGCTAGTCTTGCGTGTTTGCAGGAGAGCTTCTGTGAAGTTTGGAAAGTAGGAGGCGAGGTACCGGCAGAAGTAAAGTTGTGAGGCGGCATCGTGAGTCGTGTCGGGATAGCACAGTCGGTAGTGCGCTTGCCCGCGAAAGGCAAAGGTCCCAGGTTCGAGTCCCGGTTCCGGCACACAATTTTAATCTGCCAGGAAGTTTCATATTTACTCTTGGTTAACAGGCTGCCAGTCAAGACATCAGAGGATTGAATTAAATAAATAACAGGCTTTTACAGTACTGGTAGCTCTTAAAAACGAGCCAGTACTGATGGACAGGAAGTTAAAAAAGTTTCATTTTATGATGTGTAAAATGACTATTGGTGGCACGAAATCAGTTACCTCACTCCAGTTCGAATTTTTGTTCTTGAAGTTAATTAATATTATCAACTTGTAAAAAAGAGCTATAACAACTGAAACAGGTGTATAGTTCCATATATGAATGACACATAGCCACACAAGATGCACATTGTGAATTTGAACCCTATGACAATTGTTGTTGAGCTCTGAGCAGTTCACGCTACTGTAAGGTATTTGGCTTACAGCATTAAAAATGCTAATATTCGTGCTAGATACATTAATGCAAATTTTAGATATACTTGGTTAAGAAAAGGTTATAGCATACTTCGCGTTTTTAAAAGAATTTTCTAGTAGCTGGTTGCTGTATTCAGATGCTAAGACACTATTTTACAGTTATGTATCTGATTGGATATTTCATTTTCACAGTAGATTTTTAACATTAGCCGTTTCAGACAGCTCTCTTTTTTTATTTATTTTTTATGCTATAAAATATTAAAATATCTAAATACTGGAGAATACAGCAGGCACTCAAGCAAAGACGTAAAGTGCTGCGAAACTATTTCGAAATTAATGTTTGTACAAAAGTATCACCATCGTACAACATACCGAGAAAGTGTCAAAAACCGTTTCTGACGATTAATTCCGTTAATGTCGTATATTTAGAATGCTTGTGAATGTTATAATTTGGTATAGGTAAGAAAAAGAAACGCTGTTGGCCGATTTCTACACCGTATGTGTAATAAATTTACATACAACCGATAGTTGCTGTACAATCAAAGAGTCTGAAGCTGTTGCGTAGTCATATATTTAAATGAGAGCTAGTTTTCGCGACTTAATTCTAATGAATAGGCACGCTAATCAAAAGTCTTACGCACATTTAAGTTAACGCGGAAGTTTGCCACCACAATGGCCGCCGAAGCGCTCTTCAATTTGCCCGCTGTTCGTTGTCGGTCGCTTACGGAATTGTGCCTCTAGGTTGCCCCGTCCGCCTCCGTAGCTCAGTGGCAGCGTCACTGACTACCACGCAGGGGGGCTGGGTTCGATTACCGGCAGGGGACTGGGTGTTGTGTGTTGTCCTAATCATCATCATTGGCACGTAAGTCGCCTACGCGGCGTCAACTAAAAAGACTTACACTAAGGCGGCCGAACAATCCCGCAAGGGATCTACCGGCCATATGCTCATTTCAATTCATTTATAGGTGGCCCCAACTGAGGAAACGGTGAGTACGTCTCCGATCGAGGAAGTAGACGGCTGGGTAGTGAGCCGCCCGGATCGCATGTTGTTGTTGTTGTTGTTGTTGTTGTTGTGATATCTTGCGGCAGGTTGGGCTCTGCGGTCCTTCAGTGGTGCCACTCAGCTGTGGCCTCATATGTACGCATCGGACATTCAGTTCCTTGTTGGAATTGGTCATCCCTGGAGTAAAGGTCCGTCTTCTGTGCCCGCCGTGCTTTGGGAGAGTTGAGTCGTGTGTTCAACGCCACTCACATCTTCACAAAGTAAGTCGTCGGCCCATATAAAGTGGTCTGTTTGATGGTTTGTGGAATTTAATATTGACTTAGCTTCAGATGTGGCAAGCTCAAGTATATTAACTGTTGATACATACTTCAAGTTCAACAAGCAGTGAACTTCGATACTTGAGAGTTTAAAAAGATCGATATCAGTTTACGTTGCCTGAGACTGATATTTTAGAGTGAACATCGAAGAAATATATGAGGAGCTAAAGGAAATTATTCAGACATTTAAGGGAGAGGAAAACTTAATTGTTATGGGAGACTGGAATTCGGTAGTAGGACAAGGAAGGGAAGGGAAGATAGTAGATGAATATGGTCTGAGCAAAAGGAGTGAAAGAGGAAGCCGCCTGGTAGAATTTTGCACAGAACATAATTTAGTTATAACAAACACCTGGTTCAAGAATCACAAAAGAAGGTTGTATACTTGGAGGAGACCAGGAGACACCGGGAGATACCAGATAGATTTTATAATGGTAAGATATCGATTTCGGAACCAGGTTTTACAGTATAAGACATTACCAGGGGCAAAAAACAAAAAAAAAATGTTCAAATGTTTGTTAAGCTTATGGGACCTAACTACGGGGTCATCAGTCCCTAAACTTACAAACTACTTATGAACTACTTACGAACTAGGACGGCACAAATATCCATGCCCGAGGGGGGATTCGAAACCCCGACCGTAGTGGCCGTGCTGACCGTGACTGGAGCGCCTCAGTCACCTCGGCCACCGCGGCCGGCTACCCAGGGGCAGATATAGACTCTGACCATAACTTGTTGGTTATGAACTGTAGGCTGAAACTGAAGAAACTACAAATAGGAAAATAAGGAGATGGGACCTGGATAAATTGAAGGAACCTGAGGTTCTTAAGAATTTCAGAGGGAGCTTTAGGCAACAATTGACAGAAACAGGGGAAAATAAAACAGTAGATGAGGAATGGGTAAAATTGAGAGATGAAATAGTGAAGGTAGCAGAGGACAAAATAGGTAGGAAGGCAAGACCTACAAAAATCCTTGGTTATCACAGGAGATAATAAATTAAATTGATGAAAGGAGAAAATATAAAAATGCAGTAAATGAAACAGGCAAAAGGGAGTACAGACGACTAAGAAATGAGATTGGCAGGAAGCGCAAAATGGCTAAGCAGGAGTGGCTAGAAGCCAAATGCAAGGATGTAGAAGAATGTATAAATAGGGGAAAAATAGATACAGCCTACCGGAAAATAAAAGAAACATTTGGAGACAAGAAAAACAGCTCTATGAATATCAAGGACACTGATGGAAAACCAGTTCTCAGCAAAGAAGGGAAAGCTGAAAGGTGGAAAGAGTATATAGAGGGGCTCTACAAAGGAAATGAACTTCGAGACAATATTGTAGGAAGGGAAGAGGATGTAGATGAAGATGAAATAGGAGATACTGTACTGAGAGAAGAATTTGACAGAGCTCTGAAAGACCTAAGTCGAAACAAGGCCCTTGGAGTAGATGACATACCCTCAGAGCTACTAAAGTCTCCGGGAGAACCAGCCGTAACAAAACTTTTTGAACTGGTGTGTAGGATGTATGAGACAGGTGAAGTACCCTCAGACTTTAAGAAAAATGTTATAATCCCCATTCCAAAGAAACCAGGTGCAGACAGATGTGAAAACTACAGAACCATCAGTCTAATAAGTCATGGTTGTAAAATATTAACACGAATTACATACGGAAGAATGGAAAAACTGGTAGAAGCCGACCTCGGGGAAGATCAGTTTGGGTTCAGGAGAAATGTAGGAACACGGGAGGCAATACTCACTTTACGGCTTATCCTAAAAGATAAATTAAGAAGAGGCAAACCTACATTTCTAGCTTTTGTAGATTTGGAGAAGGCTTTTGACAATTTTGATTGGAATAAACTCTTTCAAGTTCTGAAGCAAGCATGAGTAAAATATATGGAGCGTAAGGTGATTTACAACTTGTACAAAAGTGGTTGGGAAGGGAGTAGTAGTCTTTCTCCATTGTTATTCAATTTGTACATTGAGCAAGCTATAAAGGAAAGCAAGGAGAAATTTGGAGAAGGAATTAAAGTTAAGAGTGAAGAATTAAAAACATTGCGTTTTGCCGACGACATAGTAATTCTGTCAGATACAGCAAAGGACCTAGAAGAGCAATTGAACGGAATGGACATAGTGCTGAAAGGTGCATTTAAGATGAACATTAAGAAGAACAAAGCTAGGGTAATGGAGTGCAGTGTAAGAAAATCAGGCGATGCTGAAGGAATTAGATTGGGAAACGAAGCAATAAAGGAGGTAGATGAGTTTTGTTACTCGGGCTGTAAAATAACAAATGATGGTCGCAGTACAGAGGATATAAAATGCAGAATGGCAATGGGTAGAAAAGCGTTCTTGAAAAAGAGAAATTTGTTAACATCGAATATTGATTTAAGCCTAAGGACGTTCTTTCTGAAGGCATTTGTATGGAGTGTTGCCTTGTATGGTAGTGAGACATGGACGATAAACAGTGCGGATAGGAAGAGGATTGAGGCTTTTGAAATATGGTGCTTCAGAAGAATGCTGAAGATTAGGTGAGTGGATCGCGTAACTAATGAGGAGGTACTGAACAGAATTGGGGAGAAAAGAAATTTTTGGCATACCTTGACTAAAAGAAGGGATCGCTTGGTAGGACACATTCTTAGACATCGGGGAATCGTAAATTAACATTGGAGAGAAGTGTGTGGGGTAAAAATCGAAGAGGAAGACCAAGAGATGGATACAGTAAGCAGATTCAGACATATGTAGGTTGCCGTTCTTATGTGGAGATTAAGAGGCTTGCTCGGGATAGGGTATTGTGGAGAGCTGCATCAAACCAGTCTCCGGACTGAAGACCACAACAACAACATACGTCCCTATTTTCTATTTCTCAAACATTAAAGTGATAATTTCGTGTTCCATCTGTGACTTTCAACCCCGTAAGTGTTACTTTTAAAAGCTGTAAGCTATAGGACGTAAGATGGCGGCACTGGGAGAAAGAGGCGGGGCTTGTTCTAACAGCCAATGCGCTACGAGTAGAATGCAAGCTTTAGTTCCGAAATTCTCTGCTCAGGGGCCTCGTTTCAGTGCGTGATCTGAAGTAACAATTTTAAACTTGGTTCTCCTGCCCCGCTCGTACAAGGACCATTTATATTATTTTATTTTATTAAAGAGAATATTCAATTTTTTTAAAATCCTGCTGGTGGTGCGGGAACTTCGTATTGAATTGACAGTTAATGTTGCTAGGTAGCAGAAAACTTCATTTCAATTGCTATCTAACAACCAACTGAAACTTAGTGCAAACATTTTTTATTCTGAAATGGTGTGCAGTTATAACTTTTATTAACCTAGTATGGACTTGAATGACAGTTTTGTTATCGCCCGTACCTCGTCCCACCGCATTGTAGTTTTTGATGTCAAGAAACGCATCTTTCTCTTTTGGTAACTTGTTACCTCATTTATAAGTTACCTTAAAACATGTATTATTAAAATCAGCTTGTGTTGTTGTGGTCTTCGCCCGGAGACTGGTTCAATGCAGCTCTCCACTTTATCCTGAGCAAGACACATCATCTCCTCATAAAAATGGCAACCTAAGTCCATTTGAATCTGCTTGAATTGTTAAATATTAGAATCAGATATTGTAATCACTGAACCGTTTTGAAACTGGTTCTGTGTGTTGCGCGGTACGTTCTTTCTCATTTTTAATTACTCTAATTTACTGTCTAATATGAAGCTATGAAAGCCACTGAAATTTCATAAGGGCATGAGAGCAAAGCTTCCATTATAGACGAATAATTGTCGTATCATCATCAGTTGTCACATGTGTCTTTTCTTTAAAGAGGGGAAAACATAGCCAGATTTAATGCAACGTATCAAAACTTGCTGTTTATCTACCCCATTGAAGATCCTGTTAATTCTGTGATTTCATACAAGGTTAATTTACTGAGACTGACAACCTGATGAAGTTTATGTACGATTTTGAGCTATTCATTTTGTGAACCGTATGAGATCTTGTTTGTTAATTGATGACTTGTCCCTTAAACAGCTCTTAAATCTGTGATTGGCGCCATTGCTCCTTTCCCTGTGTAATTAACTCATGCTAAGTTGATTCAATGGAATGTTTGAAGTTATTTATTCTTAATTCTGTTTTAATTCCACTCCATCTTTCAGGTTACTTGTCTTGATTCTTAGTGCCTTTGTTTGATTTTGACATTATTATTATCTTTCAGTAATATGGTACTAAATGTAATTCTCCAGCAAGTGGTATCTGTCTTTTGTAAGCCCGCCTAGCCTCCCACATCCCGTTACCTTTCTGCTATCTAAATTCAAATATTATAACATAACTTGGCCTCACCCTTCGCTTTCGTTTCACTTTTACCCATTGACTTAAGCATTAGTAAACCCTAAAAACACGTTAAAAATGTTCAAATGTTTGTAGAGCTTGTGGGACTTAACTACGAGGTCATCAGTCCCTAAACTTACAAACTACTTATGAACTAGCTAATACTAAGGACGGCACAAATATCCAAGTCCGAAGGGGGATTCGAACCCCCGACCGTAGTGGCCGTGCAGACCGTGACTGGCGCGCAGTAGAGCTCTCGGCCACCGCGGCCGGCAAACACGTTAAAATGAAATTTATTATATGAAAATGAAAGTAGAAAGAGACGTTATAAAACTAATCTAATACTACAATACAAACTGAAAAAAAAAACTGTAAACCGGTATGTTAACAACAAATGAACTTAGGTTGTGGAAATACACAGATACATAATGGTGAGAATAGTAAAGAGATAATGATTGAGTAAGGGAGAGGTTGATAAAAGCAAAATCGATAGGAACAGCCGAGTCACACATCGCATACACGTATGCGTTTAGTGTCTGTTCTTTCGAACACTGCCGATAAAGACAATCAGCATCCACCTATTTATGAAACAGAAGTTTCTGTCTGTCTGTTCCAGGACCAGAACTGAAAATTTTTGCTGAAGAGACTTCCACACTTATTACCCACTTTACACCAGCAGTCATCTAATTTCTTCGTCTCTGCGGACACACTACCGCCCAAGCCGGCCGCGGTGGCCGAGGAGACTGAGGCGCTCCAGTCACGGTCTGCACGGCCACTACGGTCGGAGGTTAGAATCCCCCCCTCGGGCATGGATATTTGTGCCGTTCTTAGAATTAGCTAGTTCATAAGTAGTTTGTAAGTTTAGGGACTGATGACTCCGTACTTAAGTCCCAGAAACTATACAAACATTTGAACTACCACCCAACCGAAATTTTCGACTTGCCCCACTCAACTTTTTTAGTGACCCTAATCCTCTGTCCTTTTTGATCGCAGCTATACATGTGTTACAGCAAGGTATCAGGCAATACAATTACAGGCTATCGCTTCCGAAAGAACTGATACAATACACAGAAACTATATTACAGTACAAAGATAAGTCCAAGTTGAGATTTGTTAGCAAAAATCTCGAAAATACGTAACTGAATTACTTCAAATTTTTACGCGATGCTCTTCTGAACATTCGAACATAGATTATGGTATTACTTTAAATGACAAAATACAAGTTTTCCGTTGAAACTGATCTCGAGGAATGAAACACTGTTCAAAAAAATGTTCAAATGTTTGTTAAGCTTATGGGACTTAACTACGGGGTCATCAGTCCCTAAACTTACAAACTACTTATGAACTACTTACGAACTAGGACGGCACAAATATCCATGCCCAAGGGGGGATTCGAACCCCCGACCGTAGTGGCCGTGCTGACCGTGACTGGAGCGCCTCAGTCACCTCGGCCACCGCGGCCGGCGAAACACTGTTCATTGCTGGGAAATGTGCTGTTCTTTTATTTATCGTAGTCATTTACCGCTACGATAGCATCTTATGTAGGCTATTATGGAAACTGTTTCTCCAGTATATATTATTTCTGATAATATCCAACTGCAGATAAC
This sequence comes from Locusta migratoria, assembly GCA_026315105.1. NCBI lineage: Eukaryota > Metazoa > Arthropoda > Insecta > Orthoptera > Acrididae > Locusta > Locusta migratoria. The sequence continues at coordinate 222,574,928 of CM048745.1, forward strand.
AGTTACACACATAATAGTGTCTTCTCTTGTTTTCTTCATTGTCGTCAGCTACACAGATAACCCTGAAGCTCAGTTTACTGCTTAATGGATTATGTCTGAATGCTGTTACCGAATCTGAATCGCACGAAACTTCGTAAGCCTACTCATCCCCGGATTAAAACTACGTGCGATACTGCCAATTAAACTTTTAGCCCCACAGATCCAACAGCTGGAGAGGTCTCTCAATGCCGACGTACCGAAGATCCTAACCGTTAAACGAATTCATTTTAATTGACTTGTATTCCCAGTAACATGCCATTATATAAGCGCTGTTCAAATTATTAGCAGACACTATGATATATCATAAACTATATATCAAACAAAAATTTGAATTAAATTAAATTAAAATATGAAGATAGACAGTTTCAAGTACCTGGGATGTATTTTCTCATAGGATGGCAAGATAGTGAAAGAACTGGAATCGAGGTGCAGCAAAGCTAATGCAGTGAGTGCTCAGCTAATATCTACTCTCTTCTGCAAGAAGGAAGACAGTACCAAAACTAAGTTAGCAGTGCACCGCTCTATCTTTCGACCAACTTTGTTGTTGGGAGTGAAAGGTTGGTGGATACAGGTCACATTATTCATAAGGTAGAGATTACATATATGACAGTAGCGAGAATGATTGCCGATGCTAATAGATGGGAGCAATGGCAGGAGGGTGTCCATAATGAGGAAATCAAAGAAAAACTTGGAATGAACGCCATAAATGAAGCAGTTACAGCGAACAGACTGAGATGGTGGGGTCATGTTACATGCATGGGAGAAGCAAGGTTACCTAAGATACTCATGAGCTAGGCAGCGGAGAGTAAGAGGAGTCGAGGTAGACCAAGAAGAAAGTACTTAGATTCGGTGCAGAATGATTTTGAAGTAAAAGGCATCAATGTTATCATTGAATAGGGGATCATGGAGGAATTTTATTAGAGGTACTATGCTCCAGACGGAACGCTGAAAGGCATAATTAGTCTCGAATGATGATGATGATGCTCGTCTCGGTGGCGGACATATAGTGATACCAAATTCTCCAGTTATTTCCACCTACGCGGTAGTTGTGGACGATACAAAATTTAAACAAAAACTTCCATTTTTGGTGCATATTTGGATGTTACAGTAAACAATAAAAATCTCTTCCCTTTTTTCAAACATGTTTCGTATTCATGAGCGATGGCGCTGTAATTGACAAAACTCAAAGCGGTTAACAAATATTGTTAAGTGGGGACATCCCAAAAAAATACTCTGAAATCAATGAAAGAATAGTAGGCGTGAGTCATTTACGGAATTTCACCCAACTTCCACCTCCACCCACCCCATCGAGTGTGGGAACAACTACTCCGGTAAGGTGAAATTATGAAAGTTTCTTATTGAAAGCAGCCAATTAAATCAAGCAAGAGAGACTAAATCTAAAACTGGTTGAAGTTTCTCGTTTAAAGTCGCCATTTGAAAGCTCTAATTAAATCTGTCTGAATGAATCTGGTGAGACTGTCATAAACTGAACTTATAAAAATCTAGCAGAATATATAGCCCCCTAAATTATCTATAAAATCACCAGTCTTTCTAAACATATATGCGCAACGAGTTAATTAGGCCCTATAATACTATTTTATATACACAATAAAATGAAACAATGGGAGCTGCGACTCTGTGTCAGTCCACCCGTAATTTTATACTTATAAAATAATCTGTGTTTCTGTGAGTACTATTTCTGGAAATTAGAGTACAGTGGCAAGGATTGATTACTGTACTGGCGCGAGAATATGCACATTTAAAGAAAATCTCAAACTCGACACGTACCATGCTATATATATATATATACTCCCATCAGGGAGTGTGTAGCAAAGAGTTGACTGCCTTTTACCTCTAAGAGTCTTCATTAAAGTTCCCATGGCGTAGTCTTTGAGTAAGAAAAACCTCTATAAGCCCCATAAGGTAATTGCCTTGTTGGTTCAAGTCAGGTTGGCGCTATTCTTTAAAGAGCTGAGAGCTGAGTTTTCATATCAACTATACTTACACTTGCAGAACACCTAAACACAAAACAAACGGAAAATATGTACATCAACCTGCTACAACAGGATAATGTAGGCTAGTTTAAAATTATAAGTTTACTTTATATACAGGGTGTTTCACTAAGTGTGTTTGCCTCTGTAACTTAAAAAATAAAAGGTGACGGGAAATTTTAATGCGGTAGGTCAACACAAGAAATGTTAAACTTCCTGCGGAGCTATGAACATAGTTTATTGTATCATTTTGCAAAGAGTTACAACACAAAGATATAATATTTTAAATGGAACAATAGTTTTTTCTATCGTGCATTGGAATCTTTGAATCCAGCTGCGTCCAAATCAATTTAAATTACATTCCCATCACTGTCAGTTTTGGAGCTACAATCCTTCAAAGTTTAGGGGGCGGAGGCTAGGACAGCGTAGCTCACTGGCTGGTGGTCATGCGACAGTAGGCAGTGCCCCAGGGGCTAGCCACTCGGCCAGTTAGCTACGCTATCGGATCCTCCGCCCAAACTAACAGTGATAGGAATGTAGTTTAAATTGATTTGGACGCAGCTGGTTTAAACGAATCCAATACACGACAGAAAATATTAGTTCCATTCAAAAAATTATATCTTTGTGCTGTAACTCTATGGAAAATGATACAATAAACTATGTTCATAGCTCCGCAAAGAGTGTAACATTTCTTGTGTTGACCTACCGCATTGAAATTTCCCGTCACCTACTATTTTATAAGTTACAGAGGCATACACACTTTGTGGAGAGAGAGAGAGAGAGAGAGAGAGAGATAATTCCACAATCAGGAAAATGAGGGACTGATTTGAGATATGAGAAAATTGATATTCATTAAGTTATTTACTTTGCTAAGGAAACAAAATTTTGTTGAGCCGTCAATAATAGTGATTAAAATGGGTTTGTACGATTCCGGTCCATACGAATATTCTCTTCTTCTTGATACAACATTCCTCTTCTAATATAATATATCAAATAAAATTTCGTCGCCCTCTAGTGGGATACATTCATAGGTACATAATCCAATTAACCAAACTCGGCACGTGAATCGTAGCCGACCAATCCAACCGTACTACACGGTGGCTACCATACGACTGTACTATATCCTAGCCTCCACTCGACTGTTCAACTGCCTACTGTCCACTGCCCGCCTCAGCGGTCACAGATACTGCTATAGCGTAGATGGTACATCCAAGGAGGTTAGAATAAAGGGAGCTTGCGTTACCTATGGTGAGAATAGGCATCGATTGAAGCCAGGAGGGCCATCCTTTTGCGCCCAAAAGATTTCTCGCTTAAAGCCCTGTGTGAATATTGACTTCTTTAGGTAAAGCAAGTAAATTACAGGAACATCGGAGTATTTACTTAGATATTATGTAAATTTCAATGACTAGAACTGCGATACACAAACACTACGGCGAATGTTTTGGGCACAAACAAATGCCGGAGTCGCAGTTTGCTGGCTTCACTTTTTCAGTGTTATGGCATCTCCAGAGATTCTAACCTCCTTGGATACATCGCAGTTACAAAAATATTATCGTATGCAAGTGGTTACAAATATCAACTGAGATTATCGAAGCATATAATAGATGAATTTTACATACAAAATAAAGCCGTAAGGAAATATACGTCCCGATTCACAAAAATATCACATAAAAAACCAGAAATAATGATCTTCAGCCTGTATCTGCCTACTTTCAATTATAATATCTGCTTTCACTTCTAATTCGAGCAGCTCCTTTCTGTCTTGTCGAAAGAAGACAACGTTGATAATGGGGTTTCCCGTTAAAAGTTACGAAGTGATTTGCCGTTCCCTCTCGGCGCGTATGGACAGGAGGTTAATCCAAATTATTACATTATACAATGTCTACAACATAAACAAAACAATAACAGAAAATAAACAGCTCTGAAATCATCAGACTCACTTAGTTTACCACACACGTTTCAAACTGATTGACCACCTAACACAAACTTGAATACATGTCCATACAGTCAACTACATATTCACAAACACCTGCATATATTCAAACGACTACTCAAACTTAGCCCCCCCCCCCCCACGCCACCCTTTTTACCTCCAACACACACCCCTACTCCACACCTGACAGACATGATAAACAAACAATTCTCTACATTAGCTTCACTGATTCTTTCTCTCTCTCTCTCTCTCTCTCTCTCTCTCTCTCTCTCTCTCTCTCTCTCTCTTTGTCTTTGATATATAACAAAAATACAAGTTTCGAAGTTGGCAGCACTGACCAATATCATGAAAAACAAGTGAACAGACATAAACATTGTGACAGTGACATTTTGCTGTACTTAGAATAAGCAGAAAAGGTAAATACATACAAAAGTAGAATAAAGTGACTTCGTATTTCTCTAAGGAAAAGTGAAGTGGTAGTGTATGTCAAATGAAAAAGAAGAAAAAACAGGAAATAGCGGAAAGATTCAACTAAAAATGCCGAGTACGACCATAAGTGACATACCCAGCCAACAAGAAAAGACAAAAAACAGTAGAATGTAAGGGAGACGGAACAAAACAATAAGTAAAATGTTATACATAAGTTTTATAAACTCTTAAGGTGCAAAGATCGATTGAAACTGTTTCTAACCTGAACAAACAAAACGATATGTACAATCCATTGCATACTTTTACAGAAAGCCTAAAGATACTTTATAAATAAAAGAGAAATGCTTCTGAAACGAAATTTATCGTTATTTGCAGTCAGCACAAGACAGTCAAACCCATTGCACTTGATTATTACACCATAGTCTACTTTAATTATCTGGTTTGATGTGTATTTCTCGGGATACCCTCATTTACAACGATTTTTTACTCATTTTCATTTTTGTCGATTTCAGCGTCGTCTGTCGGGAATACAATAACCGTTTGAGACGAAACATTCATTATTTTTCTGGAGACACCAAATCTGCATAAAAAATGAATATACCTATTTCAGTCATTTTTTTTTTTTTTTTTTTTTTTTTTGGTTTGTGTTAGATTTTTTTTTATGTATGTCAGTGAATTCATGTACCTTGAACACCCTGGATGACACTGTACCCCAGAAGCGGCTTCTTATGAAATTACTTGCTTATGGAATATCGCCCCAATTGTGCGATTGCATTCGCGATTTCCTGTCAGAAAGGACACAGTTCTTAGTAATTGTCGGAAGTCATCGAGTAAAACAAAAGTGATATCTGGCGTTCCCCAGGGCAGCATTATAGGTCCCTTACTCTTCCTTGCGTTTATAAACGATTTACGAGATAATCTGAATAGCTCTCTTAAACTGTTCGCGCATGATCCTGTAGTTTCTCGGTTAGTGAAGTCAACAGAGGATCAAAAGCAACTGCAAAGCGATTTAGATAAAATTTCTTGTGCGAAAATTGGAAATTAACAGTAAATAATGAAAAGTGTGAAGGAATACACATGATCACTAAAAGAAATTCGCTGTACTTCTATTACACGATAAATCAGTCAAACCTTAAGGTCGTAAATTCTGCCAAACACCTAGGAGTTACAATTACGAATAACTTAGATTGGAGAGAAGACACAAAAAATATTATGGGGAAGGCGAACCAAAGGTTGCGTTTCATTGGCACAACGCTTCGAAGATGCAATAGCTCCACCAAAGAGACTGCCTACATCGTACTTGTGCGTCCTCTCCTGGAGTACTGTTGCCCAGTGTGGGACACTCACCAGGTGGGACTGTAGCGTGCCTGCACATTCATATGTTTGGCACACGATTTTGCATTGTTCGCCATTTTATAATTAGTCAAACTAATTTCCATCAGTTAGTACGTGACAAATAATTGCTTGAGTGCCTCTGGATTTGAATTTTATGTCAATATGCGAAGTAACAGAATTGCGTTAGTACAGAATCGGAAGACTTTTCTTTTTCGTTTTCTTGTAATACTTCATAGCAGCCATGTTGTAATTAGTCAAGGAGCAGAATATGAATATCTTTGGCTGACACGCTCAGAAATCGGAAGTTCAACATTCAGGTTATATAAAGATCACTGGTAGCTGACAAACGAGCAACAGTGCTCTTTGCGGCAACCTCTGTAAATGTGACCGCCATATTTTTGGTGGTTAGCACACTTGAGTGTAGTCTGGCTATTGTATGTTGTTGTTGAGCTTGAACCGATGTATTTAATATACAGTGTGGTCAGAAAATGTCTGAAATACTTGTCAGGGCGTTGTAGGTCAGTTTGTACTGAGACATAAATGTTAACAGAAATATTTTATACGTCGCGCCGTTTCCGAGTTATTTAACTTAGAAGTTAGCCAATCACGTCGTTTGGCGCGCAGATTCGAACAGCCCACTAGGGGCAGCGTTGCCAAATGTATCCTCCATATTGCAGTCATATGGGTATAAACTGTATATGTAAGGCCGTTCTAACATGAGACACTGTGGTGTTGGGGTAGAGAGCTGGACATGTGAATCAGAAGGTTCTGAGTTCCATCCCATCCAGGGTTATCATTTTGTTTTTATCCAAACGGGGAAACACATCTGTATTTTTTTTCTAATCATTTATGTATGGATTTCATTTAAGTAACGGAACTGTACATCTTTTTTTGCATAAACACATTGGCGTTGGCCCCAAGTATGCACATTTATTCCGAAAGCTACAGTATCCATAACATTCAATAATTGCTTATAAATGCATCCGACAAAGGTCTAACAATATGTACCTGTTTGGACATAAATATGGAAAAACAATAAACGTCATACAGTCAATGGTCATACATGTAAAAAATGAATAACATAAAACAATGAACATATTTTGGCAACTGTTTAACATAAGAACGTTATTTTCAGGAGCGAAACATAACACTAAATTCACAGTAGCTGCTCAAAGTGTCTTCCTCCAGCCTGACAGCACGTATTGCAACACTGCGTCATTGACTCCGCAAGCTTTCTGAAATCAAAGGTTTCCTTGTTTTCATTGAAGGCTAAAATTATCCTCGCAAGAAGTTCGTCAGTTGTGCCTACTGGGGTCGCGTAGACGATTTGCTTCACATGTCCCCACAAATAAAAGTCTAACAGTGTCAAATCTGGTGAACGAGCTGGACAGAGGAATGGACCGCCTCGGCCAATCCACCTTTGCGGGTACAACACATCTAAATGGTTACGTACCGCAAAAGCAAAGTGCGGCAGTGCGCCATCGTGTTGGAAGCACATTCCCTGACGGACCGCCATAGGAACGTCTTCTAACTATAGCCGAAGGACGTTTTCATGGAATGTTAAATATGTCGTTCCATTTAAATGGGGAGGGAGTAGGACGGGACCCAACGAAAAGTCGCCTACGATACCTGCCCAAATGTTGACGCTAAACCTATGGTGATAGGATTGAACGTAAGTGCCATGCGAATTTGCGTCCATCCAAATGTTGCTGTTTCGGAAATTGAATGGTTCTTCTCTGGTGAAACATGCCTCGTCTGTCCACACAACATCTCTGCGAAATGTGGATTGTCGTTATATTTACTTGAATACCACACGGAATATTGGTAACGAGAGGGGTAGTCCTCTTCAACCAAATCGTGCACCTTCTGTAGGTGATACGGAAATAGGTTTTCGTCGTGTAAGACGTCCAATACTACACCGTGAAAAACCTGTAACGACAAACAAAAGGATACATTTTGCCATGTGTAGTTTGAATGCATTCTTTAAGAATGTAGTAATAACGTGACTTACTACCAAAACAATACCAATGGCCCTCAAGGTGGTACTAGGTGTTGCAGCAACCATTTTGAAAACGTTTTCTTCGAACTGAACGTTCCGTATGTAACGTTCTCGTCCAGCGTCAACCTTGGGTACAGCAAAACTTCCAGACTCCCTTAACCGACTATCAACAGCTAGAAAGGTATTTACACACGAAATAACGCGGCTGGGAAATCGTGCGTGGTAGATGTCGCGGGCAGCTGGTGCATATTGACCCACAGTGCCGTAAGCTAAATGCATATCTGCGTATTGCTTGAAAGAGTACTGATGACGGGCCATCTTACCACTACTTGTGTGTCACGACGACGTCCGTCACTGCTCTACCGCACCTCCTTCCTTGTACCTTCACAGCTACACGAACTCTTCCGGCAAAGATCGATTGCATACGTACGATTACCAATGATGATCCAATGACAAGTAGGGAAACGGTCACTACACAGCCGATACAATTACCGTCGGATGTTGGCATAGCGTACATCGTAGCGCAGGAATTGCTGATGCATTGGCGCGAATTCGATCCCCACTGACGTCGAATATTTTCAAGTGTTTGTTTTTGTATTGGTCTGTCTGTATTGTTCGGTCTGACAAGGAGAGGACGCCTACTCATAGTGGCAAGAACACAGTTCGGCAATTGAACATACGAGGGGCGTACGATCGAATCCGCGTGTGGGAGTGTTTTATTTTGTTCATGTCAGTTTATGTATTACATACAATGCAAATAAATCAAAATTATGATCAATATATCGTATTTATCAATATTTCATAAAAGGGATAGCAAGGAAAGGCAAGCAAAAATGTGCAAGTAGGTTTCCTGGCAACCGTAACTCTTATCCACAACGACCAGTTGGCCGATTTTACTGGAACCCCGAACCTAATGCTCGCGTGCAGCTGTCGAGGTCTACTGGAAATTAAATTAACGAAATACGAAGTCCTGTACGCTTCAGTTATAATCCTTTTTCGGAAAGTTATTTCCAAAGACCTCGTCGACGCTGAGATACAGTCCTGTCTTGAACACGGATTTGCAATAACAAATATTCCATTGCCTTTCCTTTTCACGTCTCTTTTATGAAATATTAATAAATATGATATATTGTGCATAATTTTCATTTATTTACAGTGCAAGTAATGCATAAATTGACATATAATAATTTAAAATAATTTCCCATACTAGAATTCGAACCCGCATTCATCGCATCATTGATTACCGATCTGACTTCTTCGCACAATACCAACCGCAGCTTGCTGACAGCGTTCACTTAAGTGTCATACAGCGTTCCAGACCCGCGCAAGAAAAGCCATTTTTTCCTAAACGGTTGGCCATCTGGAGCTCGCAGTGCTATCACGTTCATTTCTGGCCATGAACTGCATATACCAAAATTCGAATTAGGGGATGACGAGTAGGCGTCTTCTCCTTGTGAGACAAACACATGGAGGATACGTTTGGCAACGCTGCCTCTTGCGGGCTGTTCGAATCTACGCGCCAAACGACGTGATTGGCTAACTTCTAAGCTAAATAACTCGGAAACGGCGCGACGTATTAAATTTTTTTCTTAACATTTATGTCTCAGTACAACCTGCCCTACAACGTCCTGACGAGCATTTCAGACATTTTCTGACCACCCTGTATATTGTAGTTTGTGTGTATTGCCTGTACAATTTTTGCTGCTGAAATATCCCTAAAGTGTGTTCAGCACTTACATGCACAAATCGAAGTGATAAAACGACAAGTACTTAGTGCAAGAACACCAAATGCTGGCGTTGCTGTTCGTGTCCTGTGGGTCCCACCGTTAGTTGGCCTGCACCTCGAGTTAAGTACTTAAAGCAGTGACCTTCCACCAAGGTCCGACTGGTCACAGTGTTAAAAATACTGAACTTCTGCATACCCTTCGCAATTTAAATTTAAAATTTTATTGTGAGTGCTTCCTTTTGAGCCTATTCTTAAAACGCTGCAGTCACTGACGTTCCATGTGCCTAATCAGTTTACTCTTAATTAATCGATGTATTTCAAGTGTTCTTCATTAACCCTAAACTTCACCACCCCAGATTACAGATCGCGCGGCCTCTCGCGTCGGAGGTTCGAATCCTGCCTCGGGCATGGATGTGTGTGTTGTCCTTAGGTTAGTTCAACTTAGTTTAAGTAGTTTGTAAGACTCGTGGCTGATGACCAACGTAGTTTGATCCCGTAGAATTACAAATATTTGAACTTGTAAAGACATATTTGTGGAACGTTATTCTGATGTGACGACACATTTACTTATTATAATTGTTAGAGAATTAGAGTAATGTTGTCAGTTGCTGCACTTACATCACATTTGAGCTTAAGGTTATTTAAGGGGACCACACAGTGTTTCAGTTCGAAAAATCGATTCTCGGTTATAATCATATTTCCAGAGATTAAGCACTCTGAAAGGATTTAGCCGAATAAATTTTTTTATAGAATTTAAAGAGCATTTTCCTACTACGTGTTCAGATGTTTGCTAAGCTTAAGGGACTTAACTGTAGGGTCATCAGTCCCTAAACTTACAAACTGCTTATGAACTAATTTGTACTAAAGACGACACAAACATCCATTCCTGAGGGGGGATTCGAACTCCCGACGAGTAACGGCCTCGTGCATCGGAGCATAGTGCATCAATGCGCTCGGAAGTTTCGCCGCGGTCTTACCACGTGTGTTTGTGTGTCAGTGCCAGTACGTATGGTGCCAGTACGGCATAAACAATGTGGCGAACTGTAAGCCACATGAAGATGTCATTATTAACAAATTAGAATACGTAGGTCATGTTCAAAACTTTTGGGAACAAGACTGAAAAAATCAATTGTTGATATGAGAGGAAAAAAAATTAGAAGATGGAAGATTGTTGACCGGACAGGGTCGGTTATCTAAAACTGAAATAGAAAACTTGCAGGTATACTATGGGCAGACGATTAGGAGATATTAAGAAAAGCTGGAGGCAATGAAGAGAGATGTTTCGGCCATGTTCTTACGTACGTTTTCTACTGATGATAAGCCACGTCATGCATTGTGCCCATCAGGAGAAAATTCATGGTGCAAATACAATGGGGCTCAGGCAACTGGAGAATCTTATTCTCACCTGCATTCTCTTTCTGTTGCTGTCATTACAGCAATTAATCCTGTTATCAGAGATTTGGCTCATTCTGGTCTTCTAAGGAAATGTCTGCATGGGCATACACAGAACCCAAACGAATGTTTCAACAGCGTAATTTGGAACCGCCTTCCTGAAACTGTATTTGTAGGCATGCATACAATGAAACTAGGAGTTAATGATGCTGTTATTACATTCAATTGTGGTAATATTGGAAAGTGTTGGGTATTTGGGTATTGAAAAAGCTGGAAATTAAACAAATGTTCAAATGTCTGTAGAGCTTATGGATTTAACTTTACTTATCGAGCTTATACGAAAGACCGCAGCGGCCGGGTAGACTGTGACTGGCACGCCGCAGAACGCTGGGCCAGGCGAGAATTAATCCTGGTGAAAACATGATCACTGGGCTGCAATATTGCGAGAAAATGAGGATAACCTATGCAGACAGGTCTGCATCTATCATGGCCAAGAAAGCAAGACAAACATCTAGGAAAGTGAAAAATAAGTTGGAAGATCTGCTAGAGGCCAAAGAAGAGCCATCATATACAGCAGGACAGTTTTAATTAACTGTAAGTAACAAATTTCAAAAGTTTTTTTTCTTTAAAGTAAATTTCTCACAGACTGAAATTTTTAGTTCATATGCCCCATAGATGAATGATACTTTCAGAGACTCTGCTTAACATAAAAATCCACCTCTGGTACTACATTCATCAATATTCCTCCATCACGAAGATCACAAAAAATATTTTCCTCGGAAAAAAACTTAATATTTTTTGTTAATAAATTTTAAAAAGTATTTCTTTTAAATCATAAATTGGATAAAGTAGATTTTTGTACAGTTGACTATATTAGTATCATGTACGATACGGTAAAAATAGTGAGGTCCTGCATCAAACAGTTTTTTTTTTTTTTTTTTTTTTTTTTTTTTTCAGGAATGGGTCAAATACTTGCCTAAATTTATATGGGTTGGATAGGCAGGGTGTGGCCCCCTTAAAGATTTGAACTTGTTTCCTGTAAAAGCCTTGCAATCATTATCGTTATTATTACTTCAAGTAGCCATTGATTTTCGTAATTAATGTTGTGATCAGACTTGATTAATAAAGACTTCATTCTTCTATTGTGGGCTTGCCTTTTGACAGACCAGTCCCACTGCATCATCGTCGTATCAATAACTTTTTGAACTTGTCGGGTAATTGGCGGGGCCGCTAGAGTGGCAGTGAGAGAGCGGCCAGACAGAAGTGTGGACTGGACAGGTAGCGTGTCCGGCCAGGCGTAGCGGTTAACCTGATCGCTCGCGTAGAACGCAGGATCCGTTTTCTATTCCCGGTTCAGCTGAAATTTTTCACTCTTGCGGTTCGACGTATTTCAACTCCCTGGAACACCCAGAAAGTTAGAATTGGTACCAAGTAGATCAATAGTACCTATTCTTTCAACAGGCCCAATATCATACATACAGTTGTTATATTACCGACACTGTGCTATGACCTAGTTTTGTCTCTATTGACGTATTAAACCAGGCTCTTACATTCATGTAACTCTACAGCATGGTGAGGCAAAAGCGAATGCTACAGAAAAACGTGCATACCAGCGATTCAGTGCTTGCCTTCAGCACCCACGCTGAAGCTTAACTCGCGAATTCAGATCCGAACGCCAAGTCAGTCCTAATTGGCTGTAACGGCCACTCAAAAGTTATACCACCGCACGAGTCGCGGATTTACGAAGGGAATTTCTTCTAACGGCTTACGTTTCTGTTCAGAATGAGGTCGGCAAAAGTATGGCAAGCACTTTTACTTTCGAAGCAAACTTATCTTTCCTTTTAGAGATTTGTGTTTTCACATAATTACCTGTCGCTGTGAAGTTGTCAGTTATTATGGCGAAGCTTTGACTATAGTACAGGAACGAAAGATATTTTATTTTATTCCCAATGTTCTCCGTTCCCTCTTAGAAACAACCGTTCGACTTAAAGAATAATAATGTAGCATCTTTTCTCGTCTTCTAACTACAAATTTTCAGTCACCCATGATTTAGTATACCACAAAAACTGCCTTCATTGTATTGTTTCCTTTGCAGAAGAACTCACCAATACGTATTTCATTGCATAAACCAATGAAAAACGATTAATTTTTTCATCCTCTTCTACGAGGTGCCCTGACTTGTTATGCACTGCGATATTTATAATACATATTGTTTACTTCTATTCCACCTATTTGTTGCTGATTAACAGCGTCACATACTTTTTAGCTTAATTAAAATGAATATTTAAAAAATGCTTAGTCTCTGTTGCAGTATTTTATTCTCCAATAACGTGTTTTGCGCTGTTAGCGCATCGTCAGACTGGAAAAAGACAAATGTTTTGTTACAGTCCGTGTACCTGGAGGGCAGCGAATCTAATGTGGCTAAGGTGAGTAAATTTGAAAATTCAGACTTACTTGGCCGGAGATGGAGTCTCAGAACTATCTATTTCTGTGTATGAGGTGTCTTAACAATAACACAAATTGTTAAGTTGGTTTACGTTATAGGAGGCGATCTATTTATATTATTGTAAAAAGATATAAAATAGCCAAGATCGCTTATCATCAGTTTTTATTAATGACGACCGGTTTCACTGATCTGTGTCAGCATCATCAGGTCAAATAAAATATTTTACAAGGCCATAATCTGTTAATTTTTTTTTCTTTATTGTATTTCTACACCAGCGATTACACCAGTAGGCTGGCAGAAGCTCCAGAGGCTGCTCTTCAGCAGGGAGAGAATAAAATACATTGATGAGATGAAATTTAAAATACATGACAGGCGAAAAATCAAGCAAAAAGCAAGTTTGCTTTTGTCACTCACTGTGTTAATTATGCACTGTAAATCGTTTTATATAACAACTATTTCACGATACAAGGTATGTCTCATCTCTAAATATGCCCGATCTTGCTCTTATGGATTTATTTGACGTATCTTCTCGTTTTATTATAATGACTTGCATGTTTTAAATATCCGTTTATCATTTTAACAGATTATGGCCTTGTAAAATATTTTATTTGACCTGATGATGCTGACATAGATCAGTGAAACCGGTCGTCATTAATAAAAACTGATGATAAGCGATCTTGGCTATTTTATATCTTTTTACAATAACAAATTGTTAAGATACCCCCTACAATAACACAAATTGTTAAGATACCCCCTACACAGAAATAGATAGTTCTGAGGCTCCATCTCCGCTCAAGTAAGTCTGAATTTTCAAATTTACTCACCTTAGCCACATTAGATTCGCTGCCCTCCAGGTACACGGACCGTAACAAAACATTTGTCTTTTTTCAATCTGACGATGCGCTAACAGCGCGAAACGCGTTTTTGGAGAATAAAATACTGCAACAGAGATTGAGCATTTTTTAATTATTCAATACTGTTGCTGCACCAGCCGCCACCAGCACCATCATAGAATGGAATGAAATGTAAAATGAATATATTTTAAACGTTTATAATACAAATATGACTGAATAATTTTTTCTTTGAACTTCATTGAAAACTTTTATTGATCAACTATAATAGACATTACATGTCCATATTAGTTTCATACTTTTTATGTACATAGTTTTAGATAAATGACCAATTATTCTGGAGGGACATCTGCCGAAATGTCTGAATAGAATAGACACCAGATCAATAACTGTATTTGTCCCCAACAGGCAACTGACAACTTCGATGCGGACTCATTAACATGATGAATCCCTTGCGGGAATCCAGCATAGGCTGTTAGCAAGAGGAAGTAAAGGGCAAGGGCACGACAGTCGTAGGATTTTACAAGTTGAGAATTCTCGTTGGAAGGGAAGCGTGCCTGGATAGCTCCGACGCTTGGCGAGGGACGGACATGGTGTAGCACGGACTCTAGGAACAGGACCACATAGCCGGAAGACGAAGTAAACAGCCCGCTTCGAGATGGAGTTATAACTTGACAGAAAGGCCTCTTAGGACCAACCTCTTCCGCTCACGGCATGCATGGCTCCCCATGGACAGACAGAAAAACTCAGATGCACATGCCGGGCCCGGCCACAGACGGCTCCTTAATCAAAATAACTCGACCCTGGCGATACCCTCTCCGCTATCCCTGCAGCAACTGACCCACTCCTTTCTCCAGCTGCCTCAGCGAGCCACAGTCGCGCCATACACGGCAAGGGAAGAACCGGTCAGAAGACAATCGACGCGCAATAGATCAAACAGCGCCAAGTGCGGCGGACGCACCGAGAGATCGATGGTACTTGCGCGAGTAATTAAATTAAGGACAGGGTCAAACGAAGAAACAAGAGCCAGGATGGTTTAGTAGCCGTCTGTCGCCTACCATATATTTTGTATACTTCTGTAAAGTTATAATTTATTTAATATCGCTAAATTATCATTTTGTTAAAACTTGAACTCCACTCTTTTCAAGGCTGGAGGAATAGCAATTTTTATTTAATGTGTTAAAATATTAGTTGATATTGCTAGTTTTTTCTTATTTTGTTATGTTAATAATTTTTTCCACCCCCATGAACTACAGACATTGCCGAGGTGGGGTGGCTTGCGTGCCTCAACGATGCAGATAGCCGTACCGTAGGTGCAACCACAGCGGAGGGGTATCTGTGGAGAGGCCAGACAAACGTGTGGTTCCTGAAGAGGGGCAGCAGCCTTTTTAGTAGTTACAGGGAGAACAGTCTGGATGATTGACTGGGCTGGCCTTGTAACATCAGCTAATGTGGCTTTGCCACACAGCTACTGCGAACGGCTGAAAGCAAGGGGAAACTACAGCCCTTATTTTTCCCGAGGACATGCAGCTCTACTGTGTGGAAATATGATGATAGTATCCTCTCGGGTAAAACATTCCGGAGGTAAAATAGTCCCCCATTCAGATCTCCGGGCGCGGACTACTCAGGAGGATGTTGTCATCAGGAAAGACAATACGGATCGGAGAGTGGAATGTTAGAACCCTTAATCCGGTAGGAAAATTAGAAAATTTAAAAAGGGAAATGGATAGGTTGAAGATAGATATAGTGGGGATTAGTGAAGTTCGGTGGCAGGATGAACAGGTTTTCTGGTCAGGTAAGTACAGGATTAAAAATACAAAATCAGTTGGGGGTATCACAGGAGTAGGACTGATAATGAATAAGAAAATAGGAATGCGGGTAAACTACTATGAGCAGCACAGTGATCGCATTATCATTGTCAAGATAGATACGAAGCCAACACCGACAACGGTAGTACAGGTTTATATGCCAACTTGCTCTGCCGATGATGAGGAGATCGAAGAAATATACGAGGAGCTAAAGGAAATTATTCTACATCTACATCTACATACATACTCCACAATTCACCGTAAGGTGCGTGGCGGAGGGTACACTGTACCACTACTAGGCATTTCCTTTCCTATTCCACTCCCAAATTGAACGAGGAAAAAAAGAATGCCTATATGACTCCGTACGAGCCCTAATTTCTCTTATCTTGTCTTTGTGATCTTTACGCGAAATGTAAGTAGGCGGCAGCTCAGCTTCAAATTCCGGCCCTCTAAATTTACTTAGGCAATTAAGGGAGAGGAAAACTTAATTGTGATGGGAGACTGGAATTCGGTAGTAGGAAAAGGAAGAGAAGGAAAAATAGTAGGTGAATATGGACTGGGCAGGAGGAATGAAAGAGGAAGTCGCCTGGTAGAATTTTGCACGGAACATGATTTAATTGTAACAAACACGTGGTTTAAGAATCATAAAAGAAGGTTGTATACATGGAAGAGACCAGGAGACACCGGAAGGTATCAGATAGATTTTATAATGGTAAAACATAGATTCCGGAACCAGGTTATAAACTGCAAGACATACCCAGGGGCAGATATATACTCTGACCATAACCTGTCAGTCATGATTTGTAGGCTGAAGCTGAAAAAATTGCAGGAAGGTAGGAAAATAAGGAGATGGGACTTAGATAAATTGAAGGAAAGTGAAGTTCTGGAGAATTTCAGAGGGAGATTTAGGCAACAATTGACAGAAACAGGGGGAAATAAAACAGTAGAAGAGGAATAGGTAGCATTGAGAGATGAAATAGTGAAGGCAGCAGAGGACAAAATAGGTAGAATGGCAAGACCTACAAAAATCCTTGGATATCACAGGAAATACTAAATTTGATGAAAGGAGAAAATATAAAAATGCAGTAAATGAAACAGGCAAAATGGAGTACAGACGACTAAAAAATGAGGTTGACAGGAAGTGCAAAATGGCTAAGCAGGAGTGGTTAGAAGCCAAATGTAAATCTGTAGAAGAATGTATAACAAGGGGAAAAGTAGATACCGCCTACAGGAAGATAAGAGAGACATTTGGGAACAAGAAGAGCAGATCTACGAATATCAAGAACTCAGATGGGAAACCAGTTCTCAGCAAAGAAGGGAAAGCTGAAAGGTGGAAAGAGTACATAGAGCAGCTCTACAAAGGAAATGAACTTAGAGACGATGTTGTAGGAGGAGAAGAGGAAGTAGATCAAGATGAAATAGGAGATACTATACTGAGAGATGAATTTGACAGAGCCTTGTAAGACCTAGGTCGGAACAAGGCCCCAGGAGTTGATGACATACCCTCAGAGCTCCTAAAGTCTCTGGGAGAACCAGCCATGACAAGACTATTTGAACTGGTGTGTAGGATGTATGGGACAGGCGAAATGCCCTCAGTCTTAAAGAAAAATGTAATAATCCCCATTCAAAAGAAATCGGGCACAGACAGGTGTGAAAATTACAGAACCATCAGTTTGGTAAGTCATGGTTGCAAAAGTTTAACACGAATTATCTACAGGAGAACGAAAAAGCTGGTAGAAGCTGACATCGGGGAAGATCAGTTTGGATTCAGAAGGAACATAGGAACCCGGGAGGTAATACTCACTTTACGTCTTATCTTAGAAGATAGAATAAGGAAAGGCAAACCTACATTTTTAGCTTTTGTAGATTTGGAGAAAGCATTTGACAATGTTGACTGGAATACACTGTTTCAAATTCTGAAGTCAGCAGGGGTAAAATACAGGGAAAGGAGAGTTATTTACAACTTGTAAAAAAGCCAGACCGCAGTTATTAGACTAGAAGGGCATGAAAGAGAAGCATCAGTCGGAAAGGGAGTAAGACAGGGTTGTAGCCTTTCTCCGATGTTATTCAATTTGTACATCGAGCAGGCGGTGAAGGAAAGCAAGGAAAAATTTGGAATAGGGATTAAAGTTCAGGGGGAAGAATTAAAAACATTGCGTTTTGCTGATGACATTGTAATTCTGTCATAGACAGCAAAGGACCTGGAAGAGCAGTTGAATGGAAAGGACAGTGTGTTGAAGAGAGCGTATAAAATGAACATTAATAAGAGCAAAACAAAAATAATGGAATGCGGTCTTAGAAAATCAGGCGATGCTGAAGGAATTAGATTAGGTAACGAAACAATGAAGGTGGTAGATGAGTTTTGTTACTTGGGTAGTAAAATAACATGCGATGGTCGCAGTACGCAGGCTATAAAATGCAGAATGGCAATGGGAAGAAAAGCATTTTTGAAAAAGAGAAATTTGCTAACATCGAATATTAATTTAAGGGTAAGGAAGTCTTTTCTGAAGGCATTTGTGTGGAGTGTTGCCTTGTACGGGAGTGAAACATGAACGATAAGCAGTGCGGACAGGAAGAGAATAGAGGCTTTTGAAATGTGGTGCTACAGAAAAATGCTGAAGATTAGGTGGGTAGATCGCATACCTAATGAAGAGGTACTGAACAGAATTGGTGAGAAAAGGAGTTTTTGGCATACCCTGACTAAAAGAAGGGATCGCTTGGTAGGACACATTCTTAGACATCGGGGAATCGTAAATTTAGCATTGGAGGGAAGTCTGTGGGGTAAAAATCGCAGAGGGAGACCAAGAGACGTGTATAGTAAGCAGATTCAAGTGGATGTGGGTTGCCGTTCTTATGAGGAGATGAAAAGGCTTGCTCAGGATAGGGTAGGTTGGAGAGCTGCATCAAACCAGTCTCCGGACTGAAGACCATAACAACAACAACAATTTTTATTATATTAATTAATGTGGCTTAAGTATGGCTTCTCTGCTACGCTACTGTCCCTGTGAGAATGTGCAGTTGTTGCACTTTTGTACTTTGAAGTGTGTGCGAGAATCTATGACTGTTTGAATGTGGGAAGTGATAGCTCGCTCTGCATCGTTCTCTCTGGCTCAGAGTCCATAGCTGCTCGTGGTAACAAAGAGGTTTCCACATCCTTTGGTTGCGATATAGTTAGCGAACCTTCTCTCCAGCGCGAGTGTCGCTGTCCATCCCCACCACCGCTGTTTTCATGGATTTTTCCGGCTTCCCACGTCCGGTAGCAGTTTCCCGCCTTGGCGTGAGGTAAAGTTGATTTTGCTCTTGTTTCTGGAGATGGAAGCGTTTCATTGACTAGCACGTTTAACTTAGATTCGCGAACTTAGAATCATTTTTTTGGAATATTTTCTCCGATCGTGTGCGGAAATGGGTTCTTGTTTTTCAATTCAGTGATTTCCAATAGATAAACGCGGTGGGTGTGATTCTAGTTGCAGTTTGATAACGATCTTGTATGTTAAAACCATTGTGATCATGTGACGGCATATGAACTCTGTGTAAATACCTCCTAACTTTGTGTGGCCCGATTTATAATAGGTGATGTGTTCATTTTTATACAGTGCATGTAAAAACCTTCTCATCGTTTCCTTCCATGAGTGATATGTGTTCCTCGTGGTTGGTTCATAGAACAAAGCCTTCAGCTTCCACTCTGGTTTGTTCCATGCCCATCAGGAAAGTAACTATGCGGGTATCCCTCTGATTTCCACTAATATTTCGCGATCTTCTCTCCCCGCCTATTTTAATTTTGCTGTTTCTTCTCCCACTGGTAGTACCCACTCTTTCTTTGTCAGTAATTCTTTCTGAGCTTTGTACAACCTCCTTCAATAGCTTCTTTATGTAATTCTAACTATTTCTATGGGTTGCATGCTGTAATTATTTATTTTATTTTTCCGACTTGTAATTATTTCACTTTTACGAGTTTTTTGAGACTGGACGTCAGCCGTCTCTGTAAGCGCTCCTTATCGTGTGTAGTTGCATTTCCTTCGCTTCTTCACGTAATTCTAAGCATTTCTAGGGGTTGCATGCCGTAATTCATTTTTGTGTTTTTTCTGAGACAGGACCTCATCCGTCTCTGTAATTGCCCCCTATCGCGTGTAGCAGTATTTCATTCGCTTCCTAATATTATTCTAAGCATTTATGTCGGTTGCATTCTGTAATTAATTTTCTTTATTTTTCGGAAACTGAATTTTCAATTTTATCGGTTTTCGGAGCCACGTGGGTCCGAGTACCGACTTCCGGGATTTGCAGGTAGTCGCCTGAATTCACGCCACTTCTCATATAAAACCAGTACCTAGATCGATTTCCAACACCCTGCAACTTAAGAATTCACCGTGATTTTGTATAATGAATCCGATTTTCAACCACTTCACCTTCAGTGGAGTACGTTCATGTAACGTAGCAGTGCTTCGCCGTTAGCGTATTTGCTCGCAGTCCAATTCAGATGTAATTTAACTTGGCTATAGGGACTACACACGCGCCATTTTTTAAAACAGGCGCGACAGACCAGAGCCAGCTTCAAAGAGTTTTTGTATATTGTGTTTTGTGCTATCTCCGACTTGCTGAATTTCTCTTACGATAGCGGCGCCTGATTCCGCCTCGTCTCAACACGCTGTGTTTGGTGATTTTCGCTGTGGCATTGCGTGTGTGTGAAAGAATGAGTGTTGTTTGTGAATCCTTCCCCCCAGTAGCGTTAAATCATGAATAATTTAGGCTGGGCACCGTCCGCATTAATCCATGTACGTTAAGTTACATCTGAATTGGGCCGCGAGCAAACACGCTAATGGCGACACACGGCTACGTTACAAGAACGCACTCCACTGTAGGTGAAGTGGTTGAATATCTGATTCATTATACAAAATCACGTTGGATACTTAAATTGCAGTCTGTCAGAAATCGATCTAGGTACTGGTTATATATGAGAAGTGCAAACCCCGGAGTCGGAAATCGAGCCCACGTGGTTCCGAAAACCGATAAAATTGAATAAATTCAGTTTCCGAAAAATAAAGAAAATTAACTACTGCATGTAACCCATAGTAATGCTTAGAATTATATAAGGAAGCGAATGACATACAGCTACACGCGATAGGGAGCCAAAGACGGATGAAGTCCAGTCTCCAAAACTCGTAAAAGTGAAATAATTACAAAGTCGGAAATATAAAGAATTACAGCATGCAACCCACAGAAATGTTTACAATTACATAAGAAAGCTATTGATGGAGGTTGTACAAGGCTCAGAGAGAATTACAGACAAAGACAGAGCGCATACTAGGAGTCAGAGAAGAAATGGCAAAATTAAAGTAGGCGTGGAGAGAAGATCCCGAAATATTAGTAGGCAAGTAACTATGCGGGTATCTTTCTGATTTCTACTAATATTTCGGGATCTTCTCTCCACGCCTACTTTAATTTTGCCATTTCTTCTCTGACTCCTAGTATGCGCTCTGTCTTTGTCTGTAATTCTCTCTGAGCCTTGTACAACCTCCATCAGTAGCTTTCTTATGTAATTGTAAACATTTCTGTGGGTTGCATGCTGTAATTCTTTATATTTCCGACTTTGTAATTATTTCACTTTTACGAGTTTTGAAGACTGGACTTCATCCGTCTTTGGCTCCCTATCGCGTGTAGCTGTATGTCATTCGCTTCCTTATATAATTCTAAGCATTACTATGGGTTACATGCAGTAGTTAATTTTCTTTATTTTTCGGAAACTGAATTTATTCAATTTTATCGGTTTTCGGAACCACGTGGGCTCGATTTCCGACTCCGGGGTTTGCACTTCTCATATATAACCAGTACCTAGATCGATTTCTGACAGACTGCAATTTAAGTATCCAACGTGATTTTGTATAATGAATCAGATATTCAACCACTTCACCTACAGTGGAGTGCGTTCTTGTAACGTAGCCGTGTGTCGCCATTAGCGTGTTTGCTCGCGGCCCAATTCAGATGTAACTTAACGTGCTATACACACGCACCATCTCAGAACAGGTACAACAGACCAGAGCCAGCTTCAAAGTGTTTTGTTTATTGTGTTTTGTGCTACCTCAGACTTGCTGAATTTCGCCTTCGATAGCGGCGCCTGCTTCCGCCTCGCCTCAGCACGCTGTTTTTGGTGACTTTCGCTGCGGCATTGCGTGTGTGTGAGAGAATGAGTGTTGTTTGTGAATCCTTCCCCCCAGCAGCGTTAAATCATGTATAATTCAGGCTGGGCACCGTCCGCATTAATCCATGTAAGAGATGCATATTTATTGTGTTAACGAAATTGGTTCCCCACTTTGCTTGTTTTCTATCTGGATAAACGAGTTTATGATCAGCATATTCTATAAGCTGCCTATAAATTGCAGTTTTAGAGCACCTTCCCTCTTTTGTATAATATTCACAAGTGCTGAGAACAAGCTCAGATGCAAATCAAAGTGTAAATTCCGTTGCGCCATAAATGTTTTCTTAGCCACCTTTCTAAGATAACTGTAATTGTGGTGGCTTGCATATTGATGTCTGTGTGTAAAAACGTGTGAGCTGCTGTGCGTATTGACCACTGTAGTATTAAACTTCCTGTTATTGAAGTATTTTGAGATGAGTCAGGCCGGCCGCGGTGGCCGAGGGGACTGAGGCGCTCCAGTCACGGTCTTCACGGCCACTACGGTCGGGGGTTCGAACCCCCCCTCGGGCATGGATATTTGTACCGTCCTTATGATAAGCTAGTTGATAAGTAAAGTGTAAGTTTAGGGACTGATGACCCCGTAGTTCAGTCCCATAAGCTTCACAAACATTTGAAGATTTGAAGCGAGTCAGTTCTCAGTTTGGGCCAGGGAACAAGGCTTTGTAGTAGGGAGTAACCGGTAGTTCACACGGACCTCATTTACCAATTTTAGTGATAAAACAAAGCTCTTGTCACGTACAGTGTTAGACTATTAACTTTTAATGTTCAAATAATCCCCTTCATGTTCAGTTATTAATAATATACTAGGGGCGTTTGAAAATCCGTGCAAAGTCCGAGAGGTGGCACACTGGCACCTATAGAGGTCACGTTTAGTAAGTAGCATCTTTGCAAAAAACGCACACCAAGTTTCAACCATATTCGTCTATTTCTTTATGTTTGGTATTCGTGTGAATCAAGTATGTCGAGTGATTGTCAAAAAATGTGTGAGGAAGAATTTCGTATGGTAATTAAACATTAACTTATGAAAGGCAAAACACCTCAGATGACTACATAAAAGCTTGAGAAACATTATTGTGACTCTACCCCTTATATTAGAACAGTTTATAAGTAAGTTCAAAATTTTCGGTTTGGGCATAGGGGTACAAGTGACGCTGAACGTACCGGACGCCCTGTGGAGGTTACGACTCCAGAAATAAGAAAAGAAAAAGAATTGCTGGTCGCCGGTGCGGTCCCAGACAGCCTCACCTAAGTCTTCGAACTTCATACCAGCTGGTTCCCAACCAAATGGACACCTGGCGGTGCTTTCCTAAGATTGCCACAACTCTGGAGCCCTCCTAGACACAGCAGAACTCTGCCGCAGCTCGTGGCTATCCCCTTCTCTTCCACCGCGAAGAAATTTAAGCTCCAGAAAAATCCCGTCCCCTCATCTCACTGCCCAATTTGAGTGGCTCAAATATGTGCGGCAACCAGAAACATGCTTCGACACTGTACTGAGCGGACCTCGTGCATGGCCACATGCATTTGGCAAAACGTGCGCCTTCTCACCGTCCTCGCGCGGGAAAAACGGTCCACCGCCAGTTCAAATGTTCAAATGTTTGTTAAGCTTACGGTACTTAACTGCGGGGTCATCATTCCCCTAAACTTACAAACTACATATCAACTAACTTATACTAAAGACAACACAACCATCCATGCCCGAGGGGGAGGGATTCGAACGACCGAAGGTTAATGGCCTCGCGCATCGGAGAATAGAACCTTAATGCGCTCGGCCACTCCACTGCAGCCCCACCGCCAGAGCTTTTCTATATCTACATAGATACTCTGCAAATCACATTTAAATGCATGTCAGAGGGTTCATTAACCACTTTCATAACCTTTCTCTACCGTTATATTCTCTAATAGCGCGCGTATCAGTTTGATTTCTCTTATTTTATTGGGATGGTCATGACTCGCTACGTAAGTGGCTGCTAGCAAAATATTTTTACAAAGTAAAGGTCGGTGATTGAAATTTCGCGAATAGATCTCGCCGCAACGAATAGCGTCGTTCTTTTAATGATTTCCACCTCAGATCGTGCAACATTTACCTTAAGGATTGATTGATTTATCGTGCAATTGAAGTTCAGTTGATTTCTTTTAGTGGTCATGTGATTATTACTTCGCACTTTTAACTATTTAGTGTTAATTTTTGCACCATGCAGAAATATTTCGCTTTGCAGTTGCTTTTGATGCTCAGTTGACTCCACTAACAGATAAACGACAGCATCATCCGCGAACAGTCTAAAAGAGCTTTTCAGATTGTCTCCTATATCGTTTATTAACACAAGGACATAAAACGCATACCTGGGAACGCCAGATATCACTTTTGTTTTACTCGATGACTTACCGTCAATTACTACGAACTGTGTCCTTTCTGATAGGAAATTGTGAATCCAATAGCACAGTTGAGGCGATATTCTATAAGCACGAAATTTCATTAGAAGCCGCTTGTGAGGTACAGTCTCAAAAGCCTTCCGAAAATCCAGAAATATGGAATCGATGTGAGATCCCTTGTCGATGGCACTTATCACTTCATGTGAATAAAGCGCAAGCTGTGTTTGGTTTCCAGAGGAAGGAGTGGCTGCCCTTGCCGCGGTTTCTACGAAACCATGCCGTTCCCTAACTCCCCAGTGTCCCCACGGTTTTTCATATGGAACCATAGCATACGTTTCCCAGAAGACACGCGTCTAGAGTGATCCCTCCTGGATGGTCCCTGTCGCTGGTCAAGTGGATTCACGTGTCGCCCCGTGGCGCTGCTCGTCTGGCCCTGCGTTTCTGCAGGAAGAGTGCGAGACTCCCGTTACGGCTCTTTTGACAAAGCCGTGATTCCACGATTTCAGAAGCAATACTTATTCCTACCACCGAAATACTTTTACAGAACTTGATGCTTATTAAAAGTTTGATTCAGACACGAACGTTTCCAGGACACAATCGACATAATAGATCAAAGAAAAATTAGATACCTTTCAATTTTTCATCTGTAGACCTACTAACGATAAGCCATGTCAGGTATTGTGTTAATCAGGAGAAAGTTCGTGGTGCAAATACAATAGGGCTCAGGCAACAGGAGAATCTTATTCTCCCAAGTAATCTCTTCCTGCTGCTCTTATTACAGCAATTAAACCTATTTTCAAAGACTTGGCTCATCCAGACTTTCAATGGAAATGTCTGCATAGGCAGACACGGAACCCAAATGAATGTTTCAACAGCATAATTTGGAACCGCCTTCCTAAAACTGTATTTTTAGGCATGCATACAACGAAACTAGGAGTTCATGATGCTTTCGTTACATTCAGTTGTTGTAATAATGGAAAGTGTTGGCTACTGAAAAACCTGGGAATTAATCCTTGTGAAAATATGATCACTGGGCTGCAACATTGTGATTAAAGGAGGATAGCCGATGCAGACAGATGTGCATTTAATATGGCCAAGGAAGCAAGACAAACATCGGGCAAAGTGAGAAAGAAGCTGAAAGACCTGCTAGAGATCTAGGACAGTTTTAATTAACTGTAAGTAACAAATTTTAAAACTTTTTTCTTTAAAGTCAGTTTCACGCAAACTGAAATGTTCAGTTCATATGTCCCATTATATCAGAAATAACATAAATAAATGAATGAAATTTTCAGAGGCTCTGAGTAACATGAAAAGCCACCTCTGTTAGTACATTAATTAATATTCCCCTTTTACCAAGTTCACAAAAATATTTTCTGCTGAAAAAATTTAAAAATGTGTTCCTTAAAACCTATAAAATAGATCAAGTAGATTTTAGTACAGTTGACTATTAGCTTCATGTAACAGAGTAAAACAATTAAGGTCCTGCATCAAAGAGTATTTTTTTTTCTTTTTTTAAGAAATGGGTCAAATACTTGCTTAAATTAACATGGATTAGATAGGCAGGGTGTAGCCCCGTTAAATATTTGATCTTGTTTCTAGTTCAAGCCTTGAAATCATTATCGTTATTATTACTTCAAGTAGCCATTGATTTTCGGAATTAATATTGTGATCATACTTGATTAATAAGGATAGAGGCAACAACCTTCTATTGCGAGCCTGCCGTTTCACCGACCAGTCCCAAAGCACCACCGCCGTATGCGTACAGTCGTGAACTTGTCGGATAATTGGCGGGGCCGTTAGAGTGGCAGTGAGCGGATAGACAGAAGTTTGGACGGGACAGGTAGCGTGTCCGCAGGATCCGCGTTCTAGTTCCGGTCAGCTGAAGTTTCCTCTCTTGCGGTTCGACGTATTTCAACTCCCTGGAACACCCAGAAAGTCAGATCGATCAATGGTACCCGTTCTTTCGACAGGCCCAATACCATACATACACTTGTTTATATTCCTTTTTTGCGTAAACTACAAGAGTTGGTAAAAATAGTAGCAACTATTTTTTTACAACCTATACACAAACGTTACACGTTTTCACCTGTAACTGTCCTTCAAAGTAGTCACCAGTGTTGTGGAGAACCCGTTGCCAGCGATGTGGAAAGTGTAGTAAACGGTTAGCAGAGCTTGTTCTGTTGAATTGCGTGGTTATGGTATATCGCCCCAAATTTGCGACTGGATAGGGGATATCCTGCCAGAGAGGACACAGGTCGCAGTAATCGATGGTAAGGCATCGACTAAAACAGAGCTGATATCAGGCGTTCCACAGGGTAGTGTTCTTGGTCCTCTGCTGTTCCTTATTTACATAAACGATTTAGGGGAAAATCTAAGAAACTCTCTTAGGTTGTTTGCAGATGACGCCGTCATTTACCGTCTAGTAAAATCTAGTAGATCAAAACCAACTGCAGAACGACCTGAATAAGATATCAGTATGGTGTACAAATTGGCAATTGACTCTAAATAATGAGAAGTGTGACGTCGTCCACGTGAGTACGAAAAGAAATCCGTTAAACTATGTTTACAACATAAATCAAAGTGAAGGCCGTAAACTATACAAAACACCTAGGAATTACTATTATTTCAAACTTAAACTGGAACGAAGACGTAGATAATGACGTGGGAGAGGCGAATCAAAGACTGCGATTCATTGGCAGAACCCTTAAAAGATGAAACAGAACTACCAAAGACGCTGCATACACTACGCTTGTCCGTCCTTTTTTGGAGTACTGCTGCCCAGTGTAGGATTCTTATCAGGTGGGTTTGACGGAAGACATCGAATGAATCCAAAGAGGAGCATCTCGTTTCGTATTGTCACGATACAGGGGAGAGAGCGTTACGGAAATGATACAGGATCTGAGATGGGAAACATTACAACACGGCGCTTATCGCTGCGGCGTAGGCTACTTGCAAAACTACAATCGCCAACATCTCCTCCGAATGCGAAAATGTATTGTCTTACATAGAATACGAGAAATCATAGCTCGAACGGAGAGATTCAGGTGTTCTTTCATCTCACGCGGTATTCGAGAATGGAATGGGAGAAAAATGGTATAACGGTGGTTCGATGAACCCTCTTCCAAGCACATAAATGCGATTTGCAGAGTATCCCATGTAGATGTAGATGGTGTGAATGGAGTGGTCTACGGCCTGTCGAATCTCTGCAACAGTCCTGAAGCGAATGCCATAAAGTGGTTTCTTCATCTTCGGAATCGAATCAAAGTCACGAGGACCTAAGTCCAGGGAGTATGGTAGATGGTATACTACTTCCCAGTCCCATGGAACAAAGCAGCCATACCTTGCACTGTATGCGCTAATTTTGTGGGCGAGATCACGAATCGTCTGGCGTCGATCACTGTCCACTAAAGCGACAACAGTATACACTTCTTCAGGGACCCTAGAACGACTTGCCCGATGCATGTCTGCCAGTTTGCCGACCTTCGTTGGAGGCTTTTATCAACCGTGCTACTGCCCTATACCGAAATGCCAACTGCCCACACTCCTCTTGACGACCTTGATGACACTGTCGTGCTGTACTACCTCTGGCACATTCAGTCTTGATCCAACTCCGTTGTTCCTTGCCGCGGCGGAGTGGCCGAGCGCATTGAGGTGCTACGATGCGACGCGAGCGGCAGTACCCCGTCGCGTGTTCGATTCCCCACCCTCGTGCATAGATGTTTGTGCTATCTTTAGTATAAGTTATTTCATAAGTGGTCTGTAAGTTTAGAGACTGATAACCCCGCAGTTAAGTCCCTTAAGCTTAATCAGCATTTGAACATTTTTGTACTGTAAGTATGTCAACAACTTGTGCCATCAGCGACAGCAGTAGATTCCATTGCATAGTTTCTCCATAGCAGTGTTGCCACTATTTACGTTCCAACCCTTGTATATGTATATTCCTCCAGATGAAGTACCTTCTAAAGTGGTTACAGAAGGAAGAACCATATCCGTCTGCAGATCGCTATTATTTTCTATAACATGACTGGTTTCATAGAATTGATCTGAAGATAGGCAGCTGTCCCGAAACCGGTCATGATATAAAATATAAAAGCTATCTGCAGACGGATATTCAAGAATTTTATTCATATGATAATCGCAGAAAATCCCTTAAGACTCATCAGTCTAGTTTTGAGAACCATAAGTGAAAAGAATTTTATCCAGTCGCTAAAGCCCAAGGAAGTAACGGAGACTGCAGCAGTAAAAGATTATTTAGGAAATAAATATTTTAGATACCAGCTGATAAAATAATTCAGTGAACTGTTCTCAGTAGCATTATATGTTTGCAGTCTACCAACACTCTTCTTTCACTGCTGATTTTAATTAAACATCTTTGGAATCAACAGAGCAAGTGTGTGTGTCCGCACTTGTAAAGGGTCAGCAGGTTCACCTTTTTCGGTGGTTTTCTGTGGCTTTTGTAAATTCATCACGAGAGTAACGCATGTTATTTTCTTTAGTCTACTGAGTATAGGTTTG
Source organism: Locusta migratoria (assembly GCA_026315105.1). Taxonomy (NCBI): domain Eukaryota; kingdom Metazoa; phylum Arthropoda; class Insecta; order Orthoptera; family Acrididae; genus Locusta; species Locusta migratoria. Next base: position 222,603,952 of record CM048745.1, read on the forward strand.
AGTGCACACTACCATCTTAGCCCATGCACCAGGACGCAGTCGCCTTGATGACTTCCGCGGTAGGTGTGCAAAGTCAGTGGGAAGCTATCCTGAGGAGTGTATGCCAGATATTGGCTGAAGATGGTACACTGCACGGAAACCGGCGGTTAGCAGGCTACATACAAACAGCGAATATATATAGAGTGTTTCACTAAGTGTGTTTGCCTCTGTAACTTATAAAATAATACGTGACGGGAAATTTTAATGTGGTAGGTCAACACAATAAATGTTACACTTCCTGCGGAGCAATGAACATAGTTTATTGTATCATTTTCCAAAGTGTTACAGCACAAAGATATAATTTTTTAAATGGAACAATAATTTTTTCTATCGTGCATTGGATTCGTTGAAACCAGCTGCGTCCAAATCAGTGTAAACTACATTCCTATCACTGTTAGTTTGGGAGCTACAACCCTTCAAAGTTTCAGGTGCAGATACCACAAACGCCGCGCATAATGCAATGCGCCTTCTAAATGTGGTGTGGCCGAGTTGTAACGTCGCCGGTGTCACGGAGCGAGAAGTTTCCTCGATGCGCTGTTAGACTGCCGACTGTCGCCGCACACGGCCATATACCCGACAGTTGGAGCCACACAAACAACAGGGCATCAATATACCACAGTTACTGACATCGGATGACAATGGCATACACGAACAACGAGTACGTTGACATGTTGCTGATTCTCGGCAAGTGCCGACACGATGCCACTGAAGCTGCCACAGCGTATGCCGTGAGATATCCTAGGCGAAGAGCCCCGGCAGCCATTACGTTCTTACGTGCCGAACAACGACTTCGGGAAACAGGCAGCTTGGTAATGCGCAGCAGTAACAGACGAACACCTGCAAGAAGTGAGGAGAAGGAGGTGTTTGTTTTAGTTGCACTACACCACGATCCTCATGTCAGCTTACTATCCGTTGCTGCAGTCGCTGGTGTCAGTCTCACATCTGTGTGGAGTATAGTACACGGCCACAGGTTTCACCCGTACCGCCTGTCACTGACCCAGGAGCTGCATGGGAACGATTTCCGTGCAAGAGTGAGATTCTGTGAGTCGGCCATGCGTAATTTCACGCTGGAGTCTTTACAAAGTGTTATGTTCTCTGATGAGTTCACGTTCACAAATTATGGTGCAGTGAATCGCCATAACATGCACTACTCGGCCGCAGACAATCCTGGGTGGGTACGACCTGTCGACCGACAACGTAGGTGGTCTATTAACGTGTGGTGTGGAATCCTTGGGGATGAAATCGTCGGTCCACACTACTTCCCAGGTACACTGACAGGTGAGTTATATCGCGCTTTTATAGCCGACAGTTTGGGTGGTCTCCTTGAACATGTGTGTCTACACACGAGATGCCATATGTGGATGCAGCTCGATGGTCACCCAGCCCATTCTGCGTGTGCTGTTGTGGAAGAACTAAACAACAGGTTTGCAGGAAGATAGTTGGGGCGCCATGGTCCTCATTCATGGCCCGCAAGGTCGCCAGATTTAACACCAGTAGATTTCTTTTTGTGGGGATATCTAAAGGGTCTTGTTTATGTCACTGAGCCCACATCCGCAGATGATCTAAAACGGCGCATCGAGGACGCATGTCGCTCCTTCACACCGGAAATGTTACATCTCGTCCGCAGATCCTTTCGATGGTGCATTGCATTATGCATGGGCGTACCCAGCGAGGGGCAGAGGGGGGCAGCTGCCCCCCCCCCCCTAGAAAATATTCGAACGCGTTCATGTAGCCAGACGTGTTTTTTTTTTTTTTTCCCCTCATTGGCACGTTACTGTCTCCAGGGAACTTCTGGCGGGCACTATTACGTCGCCAACCAAATGTCAATCGACTTGTAATATATATATATATATATATATATATATATATATATATATATATATATATATATATATATATACAGCTTGATTACAAGTCAACTGGCAATTGGACACTGCAAACACAGACAACACGCAGCCAGAAGTGAACAAGTGAAAATTGGAAAATTGTAGTGAATTGTTGGCAAACGCAGTTGAAATACCGATAAAATCTACCACCTGTAGGATGAAAAGTATGAGCATGGGCGCCCATATGACATTTTCCGTGGGAGGGGCGGGGGGCAAAACCTAGGGGAAGGCGTTGCGCTATTTAATATTTTGGAAGACAAATGCCGAATTTGAAGTAACCGTAAAATAGAGCCAGTTCGAATCCTGCTAAAAACTTTATCCTGTTTCTTAAAAAATGACATTCACATCATTATTTTAAAATATCTCCTCTCTAAACTTTACCTGAGAGCTAGGGGGCACTCCCGCCCCCTTGCCCATAGGTAGGGGCGCTCTTGAGTGTCAGTTAGCAACACTATAAAACGTCACTAATTATGCTTCAGTAATAAAAGAAAGGAAACACTTTTGGCACAGACAAACTGCCTTTTCATTAGTTGCAAAACTGGTGATTAATCCCCTCCACTCTTGGAGGTAAACACACCGTTTCCAAGACTGCCGTTTGGCGACGAAAATTATTTACCAAGACATTAGTGGGGACTAGAATGGTATTGAAACACGAGTTTGGATTTGTGGCCAGCAAGTTGCGTCTTCAACGAGCGTACGGGGTGCGCCGGCAGCAAGTTGTGGCTCACGTCGGCACCAATGATGCTTGTCGCTTGGGTTCTGAGGACATCCTCAGTTCATACGGGCGGCTGGCGGAATTGGTGAAGACTGCTGGTCTCGCACGCGATTTGTATCATTGTTCCCAGAGTTGACCGGGGTCCTTTGGTTTGGAGCCGAGTGGAGGGTCTGAATCAGAGGCTTCGCCGACTCTGTGACAGCCATGGCTGCAGATTTCTGGATCTCCGTTATCGGGTGGGGAATTGTAGGACGCCTTTAGATAGATCACGGGTGCACTACACTAAGGAAGCGGCTACTCGGGTAGCAGCGTACTTGTGGAGTGCACATGGTTTTTTTTTTTTTTTTTTTTTTTTAGGCTAGGCACTAGCTCTGATGAGCACTCGGCAGTCAACACTCAGGCAGCGAATTCAGGCCGCATTGAGAACAATAATTCCACTATCAAAATATTAACCGTAAACTTTCAGAGTATTAAAAAAAAAAACAGTTCCCGAATTTACCGCGCGGCAGAAAATTATTGTGCTCAGATAGTTTTAAGCACCGAAAGCTGGGTAAATCATGATGGGGAAAGCTCGGAAATTCTTAGGGAGGCGTGGATTGTATATCGGAAAGACAGATCAGACACAACTGGAGGTGGAGTGTTCATTGCAGTGGACAAAGATATTGTTTCTACTGAGCTCGAAGTCGAGAGTGACTGTGAAGTTATCTGACATGTATAACTGGACTAAGAGAAGTGAAGTTAGTAGTTGGGTGTTTTTACCGGCCCTCCAGTGCTACTGTAGCAGTTTTAGACTCATTCAAAGAAAGTCTACGCCAGGTAGTTCGTAGGTATCCGGCCCATGCAATATTACTCGGGGGAGATTTCAACCTTAAGAGTATAGATTGGGACCTATCTAGCTTTATTTCAGGCGGTACGGACAAGCGGTCTTGTGAAATACTATTAGACACGTTTTCTGAAGATTATCTTGAGCAATTAAACCGACAGCCCACACGTAATGGAAAGCTACAAACAGGCCCAACCTTATTAACGATGTCATTGTAGAGACAGGAGTTAGCGATCATGATATCGTCATAGCGTCAATGGTGACCAAAGTTAACAAACCAGTCAAGAAGGCTAGGAGCGCGTTTTTGTTAGGAAGAGCCGATAAGCAATTGTTAGCATCACAGTGAGAGAATGAATGGACATTGTTTAGTTCCGGTACAATGGATATAGAGTAATTGTGGACTAAATTTAAATGCGTTGTAAATAGTGGGTTAGAGAAATATGTGCCTATAAAGTAGGTTAAGGATGGAAAATATCCATCGTGGTACAATAATAACATTATACAGCTACTGAGAAAGCAAAGGCTGTTGCAGTGTCGGTTCAAGAAAGATCATGCAAATCAAGACAGGCAAAAGTGAGCAGAGATCCGTGCGTCTATAAAAAGATCGATGCGCGAAGCATACAATGATTGCCACAGCCATACCTTAGCAAAAAATCTAAATAATTGACAATTTGTTAACCAGTTATAATCTTCCAACAGAAAACTGTGTGGGATTTGGCTTCGATGGCTGTTCTACAATGGCAGGCAGAGAGAACGGAGTACAATCCATTTTAAGAAAGAAATATTACCTTGCATCATATGTTCAGCCATAAACTCAACCTTGTTCTGAATGATGCAAATGCAGTACCAGAAATTAGGAATACTGTTGCCACTGTAAAAGACACACAGAAAATGACAGCGAATACTGGCGACGTTCATTAGTAATTCCATACATTGAATCCCTCATGTCATCGTTAAATGCTCGATTTTCACAAGAAAATACTCCTGCTTTTGCTTTAAATAAGCTACATCCATTGAACATGGAAAAACCAGTACATCAGACGTCCACACAAATGCAGAATTGTTAAAAAAATTCTATGGTCTGGATGGAATTGACGGAGAACTGGACCTATGGTACAATTTATGGAGGAAAAAGAATGTACCTGAAGCAAAATTAAGGTACATAGAAGTCGTTGACCTGTTTAGCGAGACCAATATTTTTTTCCACTGGTATGAGGAAGGCACTAACAATTTTGAGCACTATTCCATGTACAACGGCGACTGTGGAACGTTCCTTCAGTGCACTTCGAAGAGTGAAGACCTGGCTTAGGAGCACTATGGGAGAAGAAAGGATTACTGGGTTGTGCCTGATGAGCATAACAGAAATTACGTAAATGAAAACTGCGAGGTCTTTGTAAAGAAAGTAATTGACAAATTTGCAGCGAATCCCAGGAGGTTATTACTCAGTTAAAAAGTTGTATTTTTGTTTAAGTGAATTCTTGTATTTAAGATGTTTATTTGCACTTATTCCTGTTTTCTTCATTAAGAAACTAGCGTTAGTTCCCGGTGTTGCTCGGGCGTGTATCTACTCCTTTCTTATGTTACTCCATCTCCTTTTCCCTCTGTCCATCACCTTGTACCCTACTCCCTGCCAATTTCAGTTTCGGTTCCCTGCAGGACAATCCTTATGCTATCATGTCTCCTGAACTATGTAATATAATTTTCAATAATATAATTTTCCAGGTTCATTGTAATATTCGTAAACTACCTGCAAAATGTGTTGCGAATGGAGCTGATATTAAAGATGTAATGAATTACACCCTGCCGGCCGCGGTGGCCGAGGGGACTGAGGCGCTCCAGTCACGGTCTGCACGGCCACTACGGTCGGGGGTTCGAATCCCCCCTCGGGCATGGATATTTGTGCCGTCCTAGTTCGTAAGTAGCTCATAAGTAGTTTGTAAGTTTAGGGACTGATGACCCCGTAGTTAAGTCCCCTAAGCTGTACAAACATTTGATTTGAATTACACCCTCCTGTGTGATGGGGCAGATTTTCATGCAGTTTTTTTTTTTTGGAGTGGTATCTCCTGAACTATGAGTCATACTATGATATAATTTCCTAGATACGTTGAGTGATATATGCTCATACTGTCTGCAAACATGTTGCGAATAGGGTCAGTAGTAAAGGGATAACAAATTGAAACCTCATGCATGATGAGGTGGTTTTTCATGAACCTTATTGTTTATGACGTCATATCTCATGAACTATGTGTCCTACTACTAAGTAATTTTGAGGTATGTTCAGTTGAAATATGTGCAAACTGTCAGTAAAATGACTTGCGAATATAATTAGTAGTGTAGAAATAATAAATTGTAACGTTATGCCAAATGCCGTAGTTTTATAGCATAAATAAATATATAAATATAAATATAATATATGCTATAAATATAGCATAAATTTTGGTAAGGTTTGAAAATATGTCAAGTTTGCTGTTACTCTCTAATAGTGGACGGGTAAGTAGCGTCATTCACGCCGCCAGTTCTCTGCAACTCTCATTGTTTATGACGTCATATATCCTGAAATATGTGTCGCATGTTGTTCTTCCTCGACAGCGATCGTTGTCGGATAATAAGAAATATGTGTAACAAATTTACCTGAAATCTATCCAGTAGTTTAGGAGGAGATTTGGAACATACAAACATATATGTATACATACATACACCTAATTTTATATGATGTATTAATCTGCATGTCGATCCTGCTCCCTGTTCGTCCAAGATAATATGGCCTGCCCCCCTCTAGCTCAGATCCTGGGTACGCCCTTGGCATTATGCATTGAGGAACATGTTCATACATTTGAACATCTCATGTAAATCAAGTTCCCACCGCCTTAACATCCATCACCCACCACACAGCCATGTAAAGCGTGTGGTATCTGCTCCTGAAACTTTGAAGGGTTGTAGCTCCCAAACTAACAGTGATAGGAATGTAGTTTAAATTGATTTGGTTCATAGCTCCGCAGAAAGTGTAACATTTCTTGTGTTGACCTATCACATTAAACCTTCCCGTCACCTATTATTTTATAAGTTACAGAGGCAAACACACTTAGTGAAAAATATATTATTGCTAACTATTCCAGCCTACAGTATGTGTAGAATGTGTAACATTTGAGTGTGTAACTTCGGTGGTTGGAGCCAGTTAAGTTTGATCGTATTTACCCAGCTGTCCTGCTGATGGCACACTTCCATATAAATTTTAATAATACCTACACTAATTCCTCTATTACGTTTATAACTGTACTAGGGTATTTATTTATTCTACTCTCTCGTAGTACACCTGCCCTTGCCTCCTCTAACTGCATCCATCTCTTTCTCTCCCATCTCTCTGTTTGTTTGCAGCTTTCCGTCTCTCAGCAAGTTTTTTTGCATGGTACCCTCTGTCACGAACCATACTAACATTTATGTACCCAATGAACTTCCTCTAGTTTTGAAAGTCATGTGTGCAAAATTTCATCAGTATCGGAAAAATAACTATAGATTTGTATGCAATCTCATTGGATAACGCACTTTGTTGTTCTCAAATTTTCCAGTTTTATTTCATACAACCTTTGTTCTGCGAAAAAAAATAAGGATCTTTGAAATCGTTCGAGCCCTTGTCAAATTATGGCGCGATCAAGGTATTTAGAGATCCATTTCTATGTTGTTACTTTTTCAAGGTACCCTCACCCATGCACCGTATGCAACTTTAGGTAGACGGTGACCAATGGCGGCGCTAGACAAAAACTGGGCGTCGGCGAACTTGCTTTTGCGAGGCCCCTTTCATTTTTTCAGTAAGGAAGAAAATGTTAAATAAAATAATCATTATACTAATATTTTATCAGCATAATATACAAGTATTATTGCAATGACAAAAATTATAATAAACACAAACACAAATTAAATACAGAAACTTCTCGGGTTTTCGCCCCTATTTCTTTTAGATCACATTATAATAAGTACTAGCCGCTATTGCGGCTTCCGTTGATAGTGCTGACACGCAGATAGTCTTTCTTGGCTCATTGTGCTTCTCAAATAAATCTTAATTTTAAGTTTGATAAGCTTCTCTCGACCGAAGCTGTACTGACTGGAAACGTGAGCATGGTTCTGATTGTTATACAAGCATTTGGATGTACTTCTTCCAAATTGTTTTCTGCATCTATTGGAGAAGTTGTTTTGCGTCTTTAATTGAGTCTAGTGAATTTGATTTTAAAAGCTAGAGTTCCTCGTAATGTTCTAAAGGCTGTATGCCATTATTTTCGCCGTCTTGAAGTATCATACCTAAATCAGTACAATGCTTGAGAAGGTCCTCCTTAGATAGAGATTTCAAATAATTGATATTACAAATAAAACCAAATCGCTCAAAATATTCTCCGAGCGCTTTGAATCCACATTCACTGTCGACTATTACAGCATCTATCATTGTGTTAAAAAAATCAACTCTGTACTGCATTTCAGCAGAGCAATTCGTTTTTTTCTGTGCTGTTATTTTCTTCTTAAACTCAGACTCAATTGCGTTACTACTTATTTTCCACAAACAATCGAGCTTCTGCAACTTATTTTTCAAATCCTTCCACAAACAATCGAGCTTCTGCAACTCATATTTCAAATCCTGTAATACGGAATTCTCGAATCCAGTCCCTAAATGAACATAAAAACAGCTACTTTCAGGTACACTTGAACCGACTGCCATTGTGCATTTATATTGTTCACACGTAGTAACATCTCGTATCACACGTGTATTGCAACAATAAACTCAAAAGCTAACATTTCGTAGAAGACTGCTTCACAGTCACTAAGAGTTTCAGAAATTTCATCATGCTCAAACTCACAGCTTGGTTGGATGTAGCTGTCTCAGCCTTTCTTCTTCTCTTTGATGCACCAGACCCCCATTTCCTTTCTCTTGAGGGTCCTCCAGACATGATGAACTAAAAATTATTTTTTGTTCTTACATTGATAAGCGTAGTTCCATCGAAAGGAATGATTCCCGACTGTTTTGAGGTTGTTTTTCCCATAACTTCCATAGGTTCTATTAGAATTTCTTGTTTGTCAGTGAAGTGGGAGGGTGTATATAGAAGGAATGAAACATCCTAAAAACAGAAAAGTCGATCGCACCGGTATTTGACTGAGACACATAAATAACGTGGCTAATGATCTGGATAACAACTGCGAGTCTATTGACACACTGAGTACTGCGCGTCATTTCGTCCCTGCCGTTTAGTGCGGGCCGGCCGCGGTGGCCGAGGGGAGTGAGGCGCTTCAGTCACGGTCTGCACGGCCACTACGGTAGGGGGTTCGAATCCCCCCTCGGGCATGGATATTTGTGTCGTCTTTAGTATAAGGTAGTTCATAAGTAGTTTGTAAGTTTAGGGACTGATGACCCCGTAGTTAAGTCCCATAAGTTTCACAAACATTTGAACATTTGATTTGAACTAAGTCGTCATACCACGGTGCGCGAGGTCGCTCTCGTCGGGGATCGAATCTAACCCTTCGGTACGGATGTTATGTTCGGCCTTAAGATAATCTACTGCAAGTTAGATGTAGGTTCAATGTTCAAATGTTTGTTAAGCTTAAGGAACTTAACTATGTGGTCATCAGTCCCTAAACTACCTTACACTAAAGACGACACAAACATGCATGCCCGAGGGGGGATTCGAACCTCCGACGGCGGACGGCTGCGTGCATCGTAACACGGCGCTCCAGTACGCGCGGCTAATCCGCCGCGGCTTAGATGAAGGTTGTCGCTACATCACCTAGCAGTTGAAAAGCACCGTTAAACATCAATTTAAATTAAAAAAATTAAAAAGTTAAAATTTTAACAATGTTTTGCGAGGCCCCCAGAAGCGCGAGGCCGTCGGCGGTCGCCGACGTCGCCTAGCGCCGCCACTGACGGTGACCTTCCTCTTGTTTTGAAGGTAAAACGTGCAAAATTTCCTGAATATCGGAATGAAGCTGTAGATTTCGTCATTCTGTAGGAAAAGTATCCTCTGCCATGCACTTTAATTCTGTCCCATCGCTAAATACTTTCTTAGATGACATCTTCTATCTATAATGTACATACCGGAAGAATTTCAGCTTCATAGCAGGAGGAGATTTAGAGATTTCGTGTTTAGTCAGTAAGTGAGTGAGTGAGAGCTTGAGTGACATTTCGGTTTTGTATACATGGTGATATCTTCTTTATTATGTTTCCTACAAAAACATTAATTATCAGGTTGATAGAATGGAATATTAGGAAATAGCCTGCGAAATGTGTTGTAAATGGAGTTGGCAGTAAAGACGTAGTAAATTGCAACCTCATGCTTATTAGGGCGAATTTTCATGCATTTTATTATTTTTGAAGTCATAGTACCTGAATTGCATCTCGTAATACATTATTTCGTAGGTACATCCAGAACTGTATATGTAAAATGTCTGCAAAATACGTCGCGAATAGAGTTAATAGGAAAGACGTAATAAATCAAAACGTCATGCGTGATGAGGCGGTTTTTCATGAACGTAATTGTTTATGACTCCATATCTCATGATCTGTGTGTCGTACTAAGATATAATTTCGAACGTACGTTCAGTGGTGTGTGTGTGTGTGTGTGTGTGTGTGTGTGTGTGTGTAGTGTCTGTAACATTTATCGCGAATACAATTAATAGTGCAAGTGTAATAAATTGTAACGTCATGCCAAATACCGTAATTTTACAGCTTGAACGCCGATAAAGCAATAAGCGACAAACTTTTTTCCTTTCATCATTTTGCTGGGATTTTCAGCGAGAAAATGTTTCCTAAAGGTTTGCAATTATGATTGAAGTTTGTTGCATATCGCTACATGCTCTCATTGTCAAATAGTGAACTGATAAAACGCTATCACCTGCCGCTAGACGGGGAAGTTTTCATTTTTTTTGACATCTTATCTCCTGAAATATCTGCCCTATCGCAAAGTCCTTTCTTAGCTGACGTCTTCTACCTATAAACTACATTCATGCCAATTTACAGCTACGTAGGTGAAGTAGTTTTCGAGATTTCATCTTTTGTGAGTGAGTGAGTGAGTGAGTGAATGAGTATCCTTTCGCTTTTATATAGATAGAGATAATTACCGTATTTACAAATTTTGGTTACGTAACAAACAATTCGAAACGATTCTATTTTTGAAGTTTGCCCTTTTTCTGAGTACCACTAGCGAAAATGAGCTAGAACTGCTACAATGTCACGTTACGTTTCGCAGTGACTGGTAATATGATTCGTGTCCCTGAAAGTATGCATGCAAGTTTGCGTCGACAGAACGAACGAGAGAAATAGCATATTTTCTACTGTAGCGCATTTCCGATACTGCGGGCCAAGTGTATGTGACTGAGTTTTGTTGGATCGGCGAAGCGACGCTGACAAAACGACGTAATACACGGCGCACTGGAACGATAAATCCCGCAGTGCAGCAATTTCGGCGCCACGTTTTGTTCACACAGGGCGCCAGCACACAGCGCAGGAGAGCGGAGTGGAGGGGGAAGTATACAGGCTCCACGTCACGTGCTGTGGCTGCGGACGCGAGTTACAGATGTCTGGGTTTTTCTGAGTCTCTGCGGAGTAGATACATCCGTGAGTGCTACGGATGGAGTGTTGCCTGTTCACTGTTACTGCATCAGCCCTACTTCCCCATACCTACAGAAAAGGGCAAAAAATAATGAGGTTCACATACAGCGATTTAAGCTTTTGGCAAGGAAATTTTATGTGATTCTTCAGTTTCTCCCGGCGTGTTTGATGATCAAAATATCCACGGGTGTACTGCCGGTCTATAGTGTCCAACGGGCACAATATTTCGGCGATCATACATGTCGCCATCATCAGGTGAACTGACGGACTGAGCTCCTGGAAACGCGCCGGCACGGAGATCCGCACGCTACGGCTGCTCGGAGGGAACTGGGTTTTAGCCCGGTAGCGGGCCATTTAAATACCCGCGGCCCGCGGAGCGACCCCTCCGCGGTCCGCGCCCCGCGCCGTGCAGTGGAACCGATTGCGCCGGTGTCTGAGAAGACGTCGGTGTGAGGGCTCTGTCCGCCGTGGTCGTCACTTCGTTACGTTTGCTAGATTTACTCTTAATTAACCCAATCGCTGGTTCCCAAGCTTTGCTAAGATTATAGCCAGAGTCACGGTTTATGAGGTCGTCACTTGTGCGAATTTCAATGGCCTCTCTAACGACGCAGTCCCAGTATCTCGACGTTTGTACCAGAATCCTAGTGTGTTCATACTCCATGGCGTGATTCTCCGACAAACAATGTTCAGCGACCGCCGACTTGCTCGGATACATCAATCGTGTGTGCCTCTGGTGTTCAACGCATCGATCCTCGACGGTACGCATCGTCTGTCCAATATATGACTTTCCACAATGACACGGAATCTGGTACACGCCCGCCTTCCTCAAACCGAGATCATCTTTAGCGCTCCCCACCAGTGCACGAATTTTATTCGGCGGACAAAAAACAGTTCCAACCTGGTGTTTTCTCAAAACTCCATCTGAACCCCATACACCCCAACATCAAATTCACTATGGAGACTGAAACGGAGGGTAAATTGCCGTTCCTTGACGTCTTGGTCAAGAGAAGAGCTGACGGCACCCTGGGTCATAGTGTATATCGGAAGACAACGCACACTGATCTGTATTTACACGCAGACAGCTGTCACCACCCTTCACAGAGGAATGGGGTACTTAAAACTCTAGTACATAGGGCGCGCACTATCTCCGACGCAGAGAGTCTATCCCAGGAATTGGAACACCTGAGAACTGTATTTCGAAAGAATGGGTACTCAGAGTGGCAGATTCAGCGGGCTCTCCGACCAACCACTACAACACAACCTGTGGAAACGGATGAAAACGCAAGGGAGGATGTAGGCACTGCGTTCGTTCCATATACCGGCGCACTCTCAGGGAAGATCGCCCGCATTTTGAGAAAACACCAGGTTGGAACTGTTTTTTGTCCGCCGAATAAAATTCGTGCACTGGTGGGGAGCGCTAAAGATGATCTCGGTTTGAGGAAGGCGGGCGTGTACCAGATTCCGTGTCATTGTGGAAAGTCATATATTGGACAGACGATGCGTACCGTCGAGGATCGATGCGTTGAACACCAGAGGCACACACGATTGATGTATCCGAGCAAGTCGGCGGTCGCTGAACATTGTTTGTCGGAGAATCACGCCATGGAGTATGAACACACTAGGATTCTGGTACAAACGTCGAGATACTGGGACTGCGTCGTTAGAGAGGCCATTGAAATTCGCACAAGTGACGACCTCATAAACCGTGACTCTGGCTATAATCTTAGCAAAGCTTGGGAACCAGCGATTGGGTTAATTAAGAGTAAATCTAGCAAACGTAACGAAGTGACGACCACGGCGGACAGAGCCCTCACACCGACGTCTTCTCAGACACCGGCGCAATCGGTTCCACTGCACGGCGCGGGGCGCGGACCGCGGAGGGGTCGCTCCGCGGGCCGCGGGTATTTAAATGGGCCGCTACCGGGCTAGAACCCAGTTCCCTTCGAGCAGCCGTAGCGTGCGGATCTCCGTGCCGGCGTGTTTCCAGGAGCTCAGTCCGTCAGTTCACCTGATGATGGCGACATGTATGATCGCCGAAATATTGTGCCCGTTGGACACTATAGACCGGCAGTACACCCGTGGATATTTTGATCAAGGAAATTTTAGATTAATACAAAAGGAATCAATAAGCAATTCAAATCTTCTTTTCCTAAAATTTTTTTGTTTTCAAAAACTTAACGTAGTTAATCGCGTTTATCGCATGGTGATAGTATGATTAATGAATTCTGTTCTGATAATTTTCAGTGGACGCGTAGCCTGCGATTACCAGATAACTTATTCTTGCGAGAGTTGGCTGAAATGAGTTTTCAGTAAGAAGCGAAACTCAGGTTTGAATTAATTTTACTGACTATAACATGTAGTAAACCGCCCTACTTTTCAATTTTTTATTATTGGAGATATTTATAAAGGTGAATAGATGGGGCATAACAGCTTTCAGATAATTGCAGAACGACATGTTGACCATAGCTGTTTATTAATTCTCAATGCTACCGGTTTCGGTTATTTACCATTGTCAAGCGTTAGCAGAGATTAGCTAATAGGTTAACATGTCGAAATACAAAAATACAAAATTATAACACAAGTATTCGTTGTCATTGCTCTAGTTATTGTCACAGTGGCTGAGTCTGTAGCAGTCAGCCACTGTGACAATAACTAGAGCAATGACAACGAATACTTGTGTTATAATTTTGTATTTTTGTATTTCGACATGTTAACCTATTAGCTAATCTCTGCTAACGCTTGACAATGGTAAATAACCGAAACCGGTAGCTTTGAGAATTAATAAACAGCTATGGTCAACATGTCGTTCTGCAATTATTGGAGATATTTTGGACGATACCACAACTTTCCTTCTCGAAGGGAAAATATGTTCTGGTTGGTTGAGTCTATGTTTTGAGAGTATCGTTGTCTTATGCACAACTGTATTTGTGACACAATTATGGAAATTCCTATTGCTTATAGGAAAATTATGGCCAGAGGCACGCAAGTTGACGAAGTGGCGTCCAATCGAAAGAATTACACCCAGCCAATGAGCCACATGAAATTATTATGATTATCGCTTTTGTTCTTTTTTTCAGCCATGAAGAGAGTTGACGTAGTACTTGCATCGGTGCGCGAGATATATTGGGCAATGAAATTCTCGTGTGCTTCTTGCATTAGTCTGACAGCGATTCGGAATACTTACTTTGTTTCCGCGAGTCGCAAGAAAAATTTGTTGACCTTTACGAATTAAAAACATCACCATGATTTGATTATATATTCAGCCTGTCGTAAGGCTTTGGAACAAGCAATAGTGACAACCTCTCTGAAAGAACTAGAGATTCTAGGAAACGGCGTTACGGTCCTAGAATCAATGAAAGGAAAATCCTGATATTTACCTCCACGGGGAAGAGAGGGGCAACGTTTGCATAGTAAGCGGCTAACGAATGCAGGGACCGAATATTCCCCGGAATTAGGGGATCCCCTATACTGACTGCCAAAGGCCTCCATGAAGGCAGATGAGCGCATATAGGATAGGGCACTCTCTTGCCCTTTGAGTGTGAAATCGCTTCTAAAGACGGAGGAACCAACAACGTCAACGACATAGAATGGATAAGGCAAGAAGGAAACCACTCCATTAAAGATTCTCTTGGATATCCTATGTCAAGCAGCAATGATGACAGGCTTTTATAACTAAACAATCCGGAGGTAAAATAGTCCCCAATTGTAATCTCCGGCAGGAGACAGTCTCAAAGCGCTTGATCAAAGATGACAGAAGACATGCCAGAATAGGAACATAGGACATCAGATCACTTAACATCTGTGGGAAACTCGAGAACGTTAAAAAGTAAATGGAAGAACGTCATATAGACATACTAGGAATGAGTGAAATACGATGGCCTCAAAAGGGGGATTTTGGAGTGGTAATTTTAGAATCATATACTCTGAAGAAGGATGTTACGCAGGTGTAGGAATAATACTAAGGAAACACTTCGGCACCTGTGTTAAGAGCTACGTGCCATACAGTGATAGAATAATAATGTTAAGAATGAAAAATGACCCCATTGATACCATAATAATACAAGTATACAGGCCCAACGACTAGTCATGCTGATGAAGAAGTGGACCAAGTATATGAACAACTAGAGGAAATAATGGAAATGGTTAAGGATAAAGACAACCTTATCATACTTGTAGACTGGAATGCTTCTGTAGGTGAAGCTGAAGATGGAAATACCATGGGTAAATACGGACTTGGTAGGAGAAGAAAAGGAACTAATAATTGCAAAAACGTGTTTCCAGCAATCGAAGAGAAGAAGATACAACTGGATTGCACTGGGAGACAGAGCATGATGCCAAATAGACTACATAATGGTCAGACCAAGGTATCGCGACCACGCTAAACAATGCAAAAGTTACCCTGGCGCTGATGTAGCCACTGATCACAATCTAGTTATGTTAAAATCTAATGTAAGATTAAGAAGAAAAGAACAAAATATTAAAGTATATTGCAAATATGATGTGAAAAAATTAGGTCAAGACAGTGTTAAGGAAAGATACCAAAAGTAGGCACAACAGAAAGTTAAAGAAATACCAAATGGTACAGTAAATGAGAAGTTGATTGGGCTGAAACACTAAATCCTAAAAGCAGCTGATCGAGAAATAGGAAACATCAAAAAACAAACAACACAACCGTGGATCAGTGATCACACACTTATGGAAGAAAAAAAAAAGCTCAAGAATTCGAACAGTGAAGAAGGAATAAAAAGTTATAAAAGGCTCCGAAACAGGGTCAACAGGAAAGCAAAGAAAGATAAAGAAGAATATATAATGAGGCGGTGCAAGGAAGTAGAACAAAAGCTAGAGAACGGAAATATAGAAACAACCTGTGAACTGATTAAGAAACAATTCAAGGAAGTCAATGGCCGAAGCAATAACATATTACATGATAAAGGAAAACTGCTATTTGAGGACAAGGAAGTGGGGTAAGATAAGTAATCTTGACAACGAAGAAAATTTCACAAATGTTCAGTTAGGACCCTCATTAACCAAACCAGAAAATCTAAAGGCTGTGAGAGGACTAAAGGATAACAAAGCACCAGGATGTGACACATTAACTGAAGAAATGATAAAAGGATTGAGTGGCTAAACACATAATTATGTCTTCAAACTAATCCAAGATATGTATGAAACTGGAGAAATACCGGAAGATTTTAAAAAGACTATCATAATTCCTATACCAAAGATACTAGGCACTATAAAATGTGAATAAAATCGTACCTTGAGGCTAATATCACATATGTCAAAAATACTAACAAACCGGATAAAAAGTAAAATTGAGCAGAATCTGGATGAAGATCTATTTGAATTTCGACAGAATATAGGAACAAGAGAAGCTACTTAATCTGAAGACAAATCATGGATAAAATGCTGAACATATAAAGACCACTGTTCATTGCTTTCGTGGACTTCAAAAAAGCCCTTGGCAACGTGAATTGGAATGTTCTGATGGAAATTGTGACCAATATTGGTCTATATTTGAGAGACAGACGAATAGTACATGGACTCTACAAAGATCAAACAGGGATTACAAATATACATGGTGAAATACAAGAGGCTTACATACAGAAAGGAGTACGACAAGGATGCAGTTTAGCACCAGTGCTCTTCAACTTGTGTATTGAGGAGGGAATTAAGGAATGTAAAGAGGCTATGGAAGGAATTAAGATCAATGGAGTACAAATTAAAATGATAAGGGTTTTCTGATGACATAGCCAACATTGAAGAGAGCGAAGAAAAGCTGCAAAATGTGATATCAAGAATGAATGAGATCCTGCCAGATAAATATAACATGAAAATAATCACAAAAAAGACGGATGATATGGTATGCAGCCACGAGCAAATTACAACTCCTATTTGGATTAATGATGTACCATTGAAACAAGTTAATGTATTCACCTTCTTAGGAAGTAAAATTACACCGGGTGGCAAAATTTCAGCAGGCATAAAAAGCCCAGCCGTTACCTTTCCCGAGGACATGCAGCTCTACTGTTTGAACATATGATGATGGCATCCTCTCGGGTAAAATATTCCGGAGGTAAAATAGTCCCCCTTTCGGATCTCCGGGCGGGCACTACTCAGGAGGATGTGATCATCAGGAAAAACAATACTGGCATTCTACGGGTCGGAGCGTGGAATGTTAGATCTCTTAATCGAGTAGGAAAATGGGAAAATTTAAAAAGGGAAATGGATAGGTTGAAGTTAGATATAGTGGGGATTAGTGAAGTTCGGTGGCAGGATAAACAGGATTTCTGGTCAGGTGAGTACAGGATTATAAATACAAAATCAATTGGGGTTATCACAGGAGTAGGATTGATAATGAATAAGAAAATAGGAATGCGGGTAAACTACTATGACCAGCACAGTGAATATGCCAAAAAGCTCTGCCGATGATGAGGAAATCGAAGAAATATATGAGTAGCTAAAGGAAATTATTCAGACAATTAAGGGAGAGGAAAACTTAATTGTTATGGGAGACTGGAATTCGGTAGTAGGACAAGGAAGGGAAGGGAAGATAGTAGGTGAATATGGTCTGGGCAAAAGGAATGAAAGAGGAAGCCGCCTGGTAGAATTTTGCACAGAACATAATTTAGTTATAACAAACATCTGGTTTAAGAATCACAAAAGAAGGTTGTATACGTGGAAGAGACCAGGAGACACCGGGAGATACCAGATAGATTTTATAACGGTAAGACATATATTTGGGAACCAGGTTTTACAGTGTAAGACATACCCAGGGGCAGATATAGACTCTGACCATAACTTGTTGGTTATGAACTGTAGGCTGAAACTAAAGAAACTACAAAAAGGTAGGAAAATAAGGAGATGGGACCTGGATAAATTGAAGAAACCTGAGGTTCTTAAGAATTTCAGAGGGAGCTTTAGGCAACAATTGACAGAAACAGGGGAAAATAAAACAGTAGAGGAGGAATGGGTAAAATTGAGAGATGAAATAGTGAAGGTAGCAGAGGACAAAATAGGTAGGAAGGAAAGACCTACAAAAAATCCTTGGATATCACAGGAGATACTAAATTTAATCGATGAAAGGAGAAAATATAAAAATGCAGTAAATGAAACAGGCAAAATGGAGTACAGACGACTAAGAAATGAGATTGACTGGAAGTGCAAAATGGCTAAGCAGGAGTGGCTAGAAGGCAAATGCAAGGATGTAGAAGAATATATAAGTAGCGGAAAAATAGATACAGCCTACAGGAAAATAAAAGAAACATTTGGAGGTAAGGAAAACAGCTCTATGAATATCAAGGACACTGATGGAAAACCAGTTCTCAGCAAAGAAGGGAAAGCTGAAAGGTGGAAAGAGTATATAGAGGGGCTCTACAAAGGAAATGAACGTCGAGACAATATTGTAGGGAGGGAAGAGGATGTAGATGAAATAGGAGGTACTGTACTGAGAGTAGAATTTGACAGAGCCCTGAAAGACCTAAGTCGAAACAAGGTCCCTGGAGTAGATGATATTCCCTCAGAGCTAATGAAGTCTCTGGGAGAACCAGCCATGACAAACCTATTTCACCTGGTGTGTAAGATGTATGAGACAGGCGAAGTACCCTCAGACATTAAGAAAAATGTAATAATCCCCATTCCAAAGAAAGCAGGTGCAGACAGGTGTGAAAACTACAGAACCATTTGTTTAATAACTCATGGTTGCAAAATATTAACACGAACTATATACAGAAGGATGGAAAAGCTGGTAGAAGCCGACCTCGGGGAAGATCAGTTTGGGTTCAGGAGAAATGTAGGAACACGGGAGGCAATACTCACTTTACGGCTTATCCTAGAAGATAGATGAACAAAAGGCAAACCTACATTTCTAGCTTTTGTAGATTTGGAGAAGGCTTTTGACAACGATGACTGGAATAAACTCTTTCAAGTTATGAAGCAAGCAGGAGTAAAATATAGGGAGCGTAAGGTTATTTACAACTTGTACAAAAACCAGACAGCAGTTGTCAGAGTTGAAGGGCATGAAAGGGGTGCAGTGGTTGGAAACGGAGTAAGACAGGATTGTAGGAATTAAAGTTCAGGAGGAAGAATTAAAAACGTTGCGTTTTGCCGACGACATAATAATTCTGTCAGATACAGCAAAGGACCTGGAAGAGCAATTGAACGGAATGGACAGTGTGCTGAAAGGCGCATATAAGATGAACATTAACAAGAGCAAAACTACGGTAATAGAGTGCTGTCTGAGAAAATCAGGTGATGCTGAAGGAATTAGATTAGGTAACGAAGCAATAAAGGAGGTAGATGAATTTTGTTACTTTGGCAGTAAAATAACAAATGATGGTCGCAGTACAGAGGATATAAAATGCAGAATGGCAATGGGTAGAAAAGCGTTCTTGAAAAAGAAAAATTTGTTAACATCGAATATTGATTTAAGCCTAAAAAAGTCCTTTCTGAAGACATTTTTATGGAGTGTTGCCTTGTATGGGCGTGAGACATGGACGATAAACAGTGCGGACAGGAAGAGGATTGAGGCTTTTGAAATATGGTGCTACAGAAGAATGCTGAAGATTAGGTGGGTGGATCGCGTAACTAATGAGGAGGTACTGAACAGAATTGGGGAGAAAATGAATTTCTGGCATCCCTTGGCTAAAGGAAGGGATAGATTGGTAGGACACATTCTTAGACATCAAGGAATTGTGAATTTAGCGTTGGAGGGGAGTGTGTGGGGAAAAAATCGCAGGGGAAGACCAAGAGATGGATACAGTAAGCAGATTCAGACAGATGTAGGTTGTCGTTCTTATGTGGAGATGAAGAGGCTTGCTCGGGATAGGGTATTGTGGAGAGCTGCATCAAACCAGTCTACGGACTGAAGACCACAACAACAACAACACATTTCAAAAGTTTTTTCTTCAAAATTAGTTTCCCAGAAACAAAAATTTTCAGTATGGACCATTATATCAGAAACTAAAGGTAAAGCAGTCATAAAGGTGAATAGGTAACAAAAGGGGGGGAGTAGGGAAATATTGTCTTGTTGAGATACAAAAACGCCAACACCTAACGTCTCAAGGGGTTGGGTTTTGTTCATTTGTGAAAATATTTTCATCCAGGGTCCAAAGTGTTGTAGTGTTTTTATTATTATTATTATTATTATTATTATATTATTATTATTATTATTATTACTGATCTGTAAAACGATAGCGGAGAGAAGTCAGGTTTCACCCGCCATCTAATATTATTGTATTTATCAAAATAAACCAAAAGGAGATCGATAAGAGCCAAGTCCCGTAATATAAAACTATATTAAGTTCGTTATTTTATTTCGTCCATTTTAAAACCGAACTTACAAAAAATACAAAAATACATTAAGCTCTTTATTGCTCAAGTAAAGATTATACGAGTAACATCGTGTCAATTGCCGATACGCACAAGGTTATGATAATATTGATTAAAGAAACCTCTTCGAAAAATATTCTAATAAAAATAGAAATATATTTCAATAAAATGTTTAAGTGGAATTACGATATCTAAAAGATATTTTAATATTTACTCGAGATCAAATATAATTTTTTAAATTAATTTCAAAGTTCACATGATATGCTTTAGGGAATTTAATCTCTTGAAATAAAAAGAAAAGCAAGCTGAATTATAACTAAACCCTTTACGACGTAAAATCACTCGTAACATATTCATACTTCCAGAAAAAATATTTATTTACAAAATAATTACTGATACAGAAAGGGATGTCTTCCTTTTTTAAATTATCATAAACAAATTGTCGGTAAAACCAACTTTATGTTGAACTTTCACTAAACTAGATACGCTACGTAGAAGATTGACTAGAAATAGTAAGGATTGTATTATCAAATTTGACTTAAGGCTTTTAATAGTATCTTTCGAAAGAAATCTATAGGTTTTGTAAAGTATACACTTTTAATCTATATCTATAAATGTGAATGTCTGTTCGGTGTACGCTTATCACGTCTGTACCACAAGACATAAAGAGCAAAACGTTTGTACAGTTACTAATGTCTACCCGGGTAAGGCTTTAGGCACGGTTTTGTGGCGATCGGATAGCTATTTGTCTCTCTCTCTCTCTCTCTCTCTCTCTCTCTCTCTCTCTATATATATATATATATATATATATATATATATATATATGAATGTCTGTTCGGTGTACGCTTATCACGCCCGAACGACAAGACGCAGAGATTTTAATATTTGTACAGTTACTAATTTATACCTGAGGAAGGTTTTAGGCACGGTTTTATATCGATCTGATAGATATTTAGTAATTTGAAGAATATAACGCGACATGCGGAACAATAATGACTCTTTGAAAACTATATTCACTCTTTGAAAATGGTTTTATTGGTTGCATTGTTGCTTGAGGGTGGATAATGATAAAAGGGTGGAGTATATTGGGATGAAACGCTCTTGGTGTATATAAAATTCTACGTGTATGTGTGTTAATATTTCGCTCTGCAGCGAAAACTACAGAAAGCAAACGAATGATCTGTGTGTAATTGTTGTCCGAAGTCTCCCGTTGTACACCATAGCAGTTCCATGCCGATAGCTATAAGGGGGTGCAAGATATGGTGGTTGAAAGTCGTCAAAGTATTAAAAAATTCGGACTGAAGGCCAGCGATGACGTTTGCGACTCTATAGCAAGGAGGTTACATACAGGAGAAACGTGA
Organism: Locusta migratoria; assembly: GCA_026315105.1. NCBI lineage: Eukaryota > Metazoa > Arthropoda > Insecta > Orthoptera > Acrididae > Locusta > Locusta migratoria. Next base: position 222,625,691 of record CM048745.1, read on the forward strand.
TGCCACAGACCGTATCTTTGGTCTATGCGTGCTACAATGTCTTCTTTCTCTGTAAGGATAAGCATACGAATAAGGAAACATAAGAATAAATAGATATAGCACTAAAATAGAAATTTCTTTTAATACATATTTAAAAAAATCTATTTGACGTTTTGCGCATTACAGCAAGTGATCTATCTGTGATATTATTACAGTCATTATTGCTGAATTTCGTGATTGGATTCTTCGAAACGAGTACATTTTTAGGTGTGATTTCTTATTTCTTATATATTCTCTGATAAATGTAACATGTTTTTAGAAGAAAGAAGATGGACAGAGAGAGAGAGAGAGAGAGAGAGAGAGAGAGAGAGAGAGAGAGAGTGGATAGGAGAAGTACTAACTCAAGTCTCGAATAAATAAAGAAATACCTGGGCAACGCCGGGTTTTCAGCTAGTGCTATATATATTCATCCTGGTAGATAGTGGTAGCTTATTATGAAGCTCATCAGGAATTTTATGTTGGAAGTGTTTTACATTATAAGTTTTATGTACTCCCACTACCAATTAATGTATTCTATGCCAAGGCCACAATCTAGGGCCCATGTCAATATTTACCATTTTGTTATTAAGGTTGACGTCTGCGTAAGATCTTAAAGGCTTTCTCATATACAGTGATTTATTTATTTATTATCACACGGACGCTAATTAGGGATACGTTGCAGATTCCCAAACAAATGGATAGCGAATCAGGGAACGAAAGCGTGGCCTGCTGTTTCTCCCTACTCAACCCATTATACTTCTACTTAAAGGGTAGTATGAACGCCATTATTTAAGCCACACCTCTTCATAACGCGAAACTTCTCCGTCAGCTCTTAGGACAAAACCCACACAAGACTAGCATGTAACGAGAACTCTCAGAAATTATAGGCCAAAACGCATTGACGATAACAGTAATGAGCTAAAATATGTTTGGGTGAATAAATGCAAAACAAAAAGTTTAATACGTTGCTTGCAGTGGCCATTTTGAGCAGCAGCTAAATTGTTTTTCACTGTAAGGTTTTTAAAGTAAACGCCTTTTGCTACTGCGAATGAAGGGTTTTATTTTTATGTTTTTAAATCCCCCATACGCGTTTCGCCTTTCTCTCAAGGCATCGTCAGTGGGTGTCCTGAAATATTTACATGTTTCTGTTTACACACACACACACACACACACACACACACACACACACACACATACACAAACCCCCCAGGGGGCCCACAGGTCTTTTGTGGGTACGTGTGTGGCGCGCACGGGGCCCCGAGCCGAAGCGACCTTTCTTCCGTCCCAGGCCGCTTCCCCGCCCCCCCCCCGGAGACAGGCGTTTTTTTCGTTAGTCCAAGGTTTCTTTTCCCTTCCTCTGTCTTCTCTTCTTGGCCCTCTTCGTTTCCTGTTCTTCAGCCTTCCCGTCTTTTTCCTTTCTCCTTCTTCTCGACTCACCCTTTAATCTCCACCTCGGCGTTTGAGATTCTTCCTCCTCCTTCATCCCTTTCTCTCCTTCCTCCTTTCTATCCTCCCTGTGCGTGTCTGAAGGTCGACCCACGCTCTGCGTAGCCGGTGACGGGGTAAGGCGTAACTCCCCACCCCAGGTAGACATGTAGGGCACGTACGTATCCCCCGGTAAAGGCCGGGCCCAGGGAGGGGTGATTACCCGAGCTGATACCTTCCGAACATGCCAATTGGTCCCTCCGTTCGTTCTCGGGAGGTGTGACCTGAGGTGCGAACAGTCACCTAAGGCGGGTGCGCCCTCAGTGAGGGCCCCCACAAGGAAGGAGCGCGCCATCGGAGACGCCGGTAATCATGGGGAACACCTCCGCCATGAAACCTTCCACATCAACTATAACCCTGACCCATAAGCGGAAACATGATTCTCAGCCGCAAAAGGCATTGCCTAACATTCCAAGTTCCTGGTGGTTTCACGTACCGACGATAAGGATTTTTTTTCAGTCAATCCGTTTATCATTCAGAAGGGTGTCGATGCGATCGCAGGTCCCTTGAAGACCTGCTCCAGGCAGCGCAACGGGACCTTGTTACTCGTAATAGAGAATGCGTTCCAGGTGCAGAAGTTACTTCGAGCTACACTTGTACATACTTTCCCTGTGAAGGTGGAGGCTCACCGCACCCTCAACTTTTCGCGGGGGGTAGTGTTCTCTAGATCGCTGGATGGGTTATCAGACGAGGAGATATTGAATTATATGTCAGATCAGGGAGTACCAGCTGTTCATCGCGTGATGAAAAAGGTCAACAATGACCTCGTGCTGACCCATACTGTCTTCTTAACTTTTGACAGGGTTGACCTACCATCAAAAGTGAAAGCGGGCTACGAATTCATTTCCGTTCGCCCGTACATACCAAATCCTACACGCTGCTTCCATTGTCAAAGGTACAACCATACAAGTAAATCTTGTCCAAATGCAGCCAAGTGCGCCACCTGTGGCAGAGACGCTCATGAAGGTGAATGTCAACCTCCATCCCCTAGCTGCATTAATTGCATGGGTGACCATGCTGCTTCTTCACGGGACTGCCCCGTTTATAAAGAAGAGCGGGTCATCCAAGAGATTCGCGTGAAGGAAAAGGTCTCCACCTATGCCGCTCGGAAATTATTAGCTAGTAGGAAGCCCGCTGTACTCCCATCAGGTACCTTCACCCAGGTCCTTGTCTCCCCTCGACCAACTAAGGAGGTAGGCATCCAGACTTGCGATCTAACGTTCTGTGACTCTGTCGTCAGGTCGGCTAGCCCGAAAATTGCTCGTTCCACCTCTCCCATCCCTTCTGCCCGTTCTGCAACGAATTCATCGACCAGTTCACACCCATCCCGGGCACCCAAATCTGCTGCCCGGAGTTCAAAAAAAGAACCAGTCCGTGAAGATTTTCTGAAGACTCAGACTTCCCAATCGTCAACCGCATCTTCCACCCGTCATACTTCTAAGAAGGCTTCCAGAAAAAACAGCCCCCCCCTTCCCCGCCGAGGCGTGACTCTTCGGTCACGCCATCCAACAGTTGCCGGCCTCGGCCGTCTTCTGTTTCACCGGGACGCTCCGTTTGTCGGGCACCTGGGCGTTTACCGGCGGTGGAAGCTGCCCCTCCTGATCAACTCCGGGAGGTGGCAGACGCGTCGATCGAACCAATGGAACATGACCCTTTGCCACTAGATGGCGATAGCAGTGCTCCCTCGAAGTCCGGTGCTCAGTGGCCGTCGAGGTGACCCCATCTGCTTGTTCCTTTTTATCTTCTTTTCTTCTCTCATTTTTTATCATGGCGCTCCTTCAATGGAATATTCGCGGCATTTGTTCTAGTCGGGAGGAATTAAAACTACTCCTTCGATTGCACTGCCCGCTTGTCGTCTGCCTCCAAGAAACTAAGTTGCGTCCAAGTGATCGTGCAGACTTTTCACACTACACCTCTGTGCAGTTCGACCTGCCACCCGTGGAAGGTATCCCAGCCCATGGAGGGGTTCTGATGCTCCTTCGAGACGATGTCTATTGCCATCCCATTTCATTGCATACTCACCTACACGCAGTTGCCGTCCGCATCACCCTATCCACATTTACTTTTTCCCTCTGTAATATTTATTCGCCATCGTTATCTGCCCTTACTAGGGCCGATGTGCTACACCTTGTTGATCAGCTCCCTTCACCTTTCGTGTTGATAGGCGACTTTAATGCCCACCACCCCCTATGGGGCTCTCCGGCACCTTGTCCGAGAGGCTCCCTTTTGGTGGACCTTCTCCAACACCTCGATCTTGTCTGCTTCAACACCGGTGCACCGACATTCCTTTCAGACACAACACACACTTATTCCCATATAGACCTCGCAATATGCACTCCTCAGCTTGCAGGTCGGTTTGAGTGGTATGCACTTTCTGACACGTACTCGAGTGACCATTTCCCCTGTATCATCCACTTTCTGCATCATTCCCCATCTCCTCGTCCCACCAGTTGGAACATTTCTCAAGCCGACTGGGGGCTTTATTCTTTCATGGCTGTTTTTCACGATCTGAATTTTCCCACCTGTGACAGTCAGGTCGACTACCTCACAGAGGTTATTCTCACAGCTGCCGAACGTTCCATACCTCGTACCTCCTCTTCTCCACATCGTGTCCAGGTCCCTTGGTGGACTGCAGACTGCCGCGACGCGCTTAGAGCCCGGCACCGCGCTTTACGCACCTTCCGCCGCCACCCGACTTTGGAGAATTGCATACATTATAAACGTATGAGAGCGCAATGCCGTCGTATCATAAACGACAGCAAGAAAGCTTGCTGGACTGCTTTTACTAGTTCTTTTAACCGTTTTACTCCCTCCACGTTTGTTTGGCGTGGCCTACGCCGTTTATCCGGCATCAAGGTCCACTCCCCGATTCCTGGCCTGACCGTGGAGAACGCAGTCCTCGTGGACCCCGCTGCTGTTTCCAACGCATTGGGCCGTTTCTTTGCGGAGGTTTCGAGCTCTGCCCATTACCACCATGCCTTTCTCCCTCGCAAACAGATAGAGGAGGCACGACCGCCTTCTTTCCACTCTTTTAATCGTGAAACTTATAACGTTGCCTTCACCATGCAGGAGCTAGACCGTGCTCTCGCCCTGTCCCGATCTTCTGCTCCCGGACCCGATTCCATTCATATTGAAATGCTGAAGAACCTCTCTCCTGCGGGCAAGTGTTTTCTTCTCAGTACCTACAATCGCATATGGACTGAAGGTCATGTTCCCATAAGTTGGCGTGAAGCAATTGTTGTCCCCATCCCCAAACCAGGGAAGGACAAACATCTTCCTTCCAGCTATCGTCCTATTTCTCTGACGAGCTGAGTCTGTAAGGTGATGGAACGCATGGTTAACGCTCGGTTGGTCTGGCTCCTCGAATCTCGCCGCCTCCTGACTAATATCCAATGCGGTTTTCGACGACACCGCTCTGCTGCTGATCACCTCGTTACGTTGTCGTCCTTCATTACGAACAAGTTTCTAAAGAAGCGTCAAACAGTAGCAGTGTTCTTCGACTTGGAGAAGGCATACGATACCTGTTGGAGAGCGGGCATTCTCCGCACATTGCACACATGGGGCCTTCGGGGCCGCCTTCCTCTTTTCATTCAAGCGTTTTTGGCGGATCGCAAGTTCCGGGTACGGGTGGGCCTTTTTCCAGGAGAATGGGGTACCACAGGGCTCCGTCTTGAGTGTGGCGCTCTTTGCCATTGCAATCAATCCGATCGTAGATTGCCTTTCAGCCGACGTCTCCGGATCTCTTTTTGTTGACGATTTCGCAATTTATTGCAGCGCCCAGCGGACGTGTCTCTTGGAGCGTTGTCTTCAACGCTGTCTAGACCGTCTATATTCCTGGAGCATCGCAAACGGCTTCCGATTCTCCACTGAGAAAACTGCGTGTGTAAACTTCTGGAGATACAAGGAATTTCTTCCACCTTCTCTACATCTCGGCCCTGTTGCTCTCCCTTTTGTGGAGACTACGAAATTCTTGGGACTCATGTTGGATCGTAAACTTTGCTGGTCCACGCACGTGTCCTACCTGGCTGCCCGTTGTGCCCGATCCCTTAACGTTCTTCGTGTCCTCAGTGGCACGTCGTGGGGAGCGGATCGTACCGTCCTGCTTCACCTTTACCAGGCCATTGTTCAGTCGAAGCTCGACTACGGAAGCCTTGTATACTCTTCTGCACGGCCGTCGATTATCCGCCGTCTCAACTCTATTCACCATCTGGGATTACGTCTAGCGACCGGTGCATTTTATACCAGCCCTGTTGAAAGTCTGTATGCCGAGGCTGCTGTATTACCCTTGACCACTCGACGTGACATACTCTTGTGTCGGTACGCATGCCGCTTGCGGTCGATGCCCAACCATCCATCTTACCGATTATTTTTTGACGACTTACTCGATCGCCAATATCAGTTGTCTGCGATTGCCTTACTTCCACCTGGAGTTCGGTTTCGCCGCCTGCTACAGCGGCTCAATTTTACCCTTCCTTCCACCTTTCGGTTGAGCGAAAGCCCATTGCCACCGTGGCATCAGGCCCAGGTTCACACTCACCTTGAACTTAGTTCGCTCCCCAAGGAGAGCACTCCGGATTTGGTAAACCGCTCGAGGCTTGTCGAATTCCGTTCGCGGTTCGATAACGCCATATTTATTTACACTGATGGTTCCAAGAGCTCTGCCGGTGTCGGATCTGCCTTCGTCGTCGAGGACAACCGTTTCCAATACAAGCTCCCTGACTGGTGCTCTAACTTCACGGCTGAGCTTTTTGCCCTCCACCAGGCCGTTTTGTTCACCTGCCGCCACCGCCAACCTTTCTATGCCATCTGTTCGGACTCCCTTAGTGCCCTGCAGAGTCTTAAGGACCCTTTGTCGAACCATCCTCTCGTGTATGGGATCCAACGCTCCCTCCAGTTGCTAGCAGATGACAGCTGTCACGTTTCTTTCCTGTGGGTCCCTGGCCACGTAGGTGTGCCCGGGAATGAGACCGTCGACATAGCGGCCAAGGCCGCAGCTCTTTTATCTCGCGTGGCTACCTTTTGCGTCCCATCTGACGATGTTCAAAGGGCTCTCCGCCGGAGTATCGTGTCGCAATGGCACAGTGCGTGGTTTTCAATGTCCAACAATAAATTGCGAACTGTAAAACCGATCCCGACCGCTTGGAGGACCTCCTCACGCCCCTCTCGGCGGGAGGAGGTCATCCTGGCCCGGTTGCGGATCGGTCACTGCCGTTTCAGCCACCGTCACTTGCTGTCCGCCGACCCTGCACCGCTGTGCTCCTGCGGTGAACTGCTGACCGTGCGACATGTTTTACTGACTTGTGTTAATTTTAATCATCTCCGTGTAGCCCTTTACTTTCCGTCTACTATGGAAGAAATTTTAGCTGATGACACACGAGCAGCTGCTAGAGTTTTGCGTTTTATCAACTTGGCCAACTTATCCAAGGATATTTAACCCTTTTAATTGTCTTTTATCTTTCGTTTTTAGCTTCTTCTTGATGCTCTGACAGTCACAATTTTTTTTTTTTTTTTTGAGATCATAGCGAATCTATGTTTTTGACTGGGCGCTAATGACCATAGAAGTTGTGCGCCATAAAACCACAAAAAAAAAAAAAAAAAAAAAAAAAAAAAAAAAAAAAAAAAAAAAAAAAAAAAAACAACGCAAAGATGCCTTCAACACACTTTCAATGAAACAGTTGAATTTCAAATAATCTAAGGTTGGCAACACTACAAAATAAACAGCAGTGGACACAATATAGCAGCAGGTGACAGTGGAACCAGAAAACTGCAAAGTGGTTCAGAAAACAGTGTAACATTTCGACCTGGTTGCCAGAAAGAGACTGACGTGGAGTAGCAAGTGCTGTAAGTACACCATTTTATAGCAAACAACGAACTGTTTTAAATCAGAAATGAAATGTTTTGTACATATGTAAGAAACCTAACCTATATGTGTAAACAGAAACATGTAAATATTTCAGGACACCCATTGATGATGCCTTGAGAGAAAGGCGAAACGCGTATGGGTGACTTAAAAATCTATATCTATATTTAAAAGGCTTGTGTGTGTACGTGCTGACAGACTTTTCTCCATGACCACATACTGCCACCCACTCGTGGTTGTGGTGGTAGATAGCCCTTGGTCTAATGATGTTAGTAAGGGAGTTTGGTCGTGGTGCGTGGCAATGGGTGAGTGTGACGAGCAAAAATTCGCAATATATGCAAAAAATACTCTTAGGAAAAGCTATATACTCTGTGACTTACGAACTTTACGGTACGAGTCAAATCTCTTTATTCTTTCAATCGTCAGACAATGCGGTCCTTTCAGACTTTAATAACGACGAGGAATATCAAATACGCATTTTTTAATAGATCACATGTTTCCGTCAACCACACATTACCGACTATGAACAGAGACACAAAAAAAAGATAAAAATCCAGATAGACTCAAAGATAAAAAATACTCGTGGAACATTGATCACTGTCGTGGAAGCTTGGTGGAAACACAGACATGCATTAATGATACAGCCGCGACACTCTCTGCTGTGAAACTATGCGACGTAGTCCTACTCATATACCGGCGGCCTCCTGTGATAATGTTGGCAACAGATGTCGAATAACGAGAATCATGTGACATCGTCATAAGCCAATCGTGTGACACGCAAATATTTTGTCGTGAAATCAAGCATACAGCAGGAACAGCAGTATTTATTACTCTCTATGTGGTTCGGTTATCTTTGCAACGATTTTATATCGTGTTATTGATGTTGCCAACATAAAAACACGAGGCCGCCAGGATAGAAAGTAAAATTTTACCGAATCAGATACATCCGTTGCTGTCACATCTCATTATGACCAGCACTTTCACGCGAAACTCTTTTGTATAGAGTCTCATGATTCACACAGTCTTACAATTCATTCCAAATTCCTATTCAAGAAGATATTTGTGAAACTGTTACAAATCAACATTGGCACTTATCCAATATCGTTTTCAGAAATGTAATTTGCCAGCCGCTTTCGGCGCTGCTGTTGCAATGTGTAACTTTATGAACAGAACCTAACATTGAATTTACATTGTTCCGAAGCACGGACTTAAATCAATTTCACTCTTAGCATGAAAAACTTTATGAAAATGCATCGTTTTCGACAATGACTTCTACTTAAATTTGACATCTTGGTTAGGAGAACTGAGTTTATTGACAGAGAGATCCAACATGAATTGTTTTTTTGCTGACCTACGTCCGGAACCCAAACAACCATGATATACACAGGACCTTCTTTAGCAACCGTTGCGAAGCACAGGCATATAAGCTAGTATAAAAATAAAACCCTTCAATCGCGGTAGCAAAAGGCGTTTACTTTACAGTGAAATAAAACAAAAAGTGTCTTACATAACATGTGCATTCCTTTCCAGTTGAAAAATAATGTTTTATTGTACGCGTGGGAATTTCTAAATTTGGTTTAAGATTCATAGAGAAACGCAAAATAATTTTCGTTGTTTTGAAACACCACATGGCTGAAAATTATTCGTCCACGGCATTAAGGAAATTATGTCGAATATATGGTTAGTGGATCTGAAGAAACAAACTGGATTGAGCTGGAGGATGTAAGCGTACGACTGGAACGGGGCTAGCGGCCTCTGGTCAAGCCGGCTGGACCCAAGTCTCACTAATGGGTTTCCGATAGCGCGTCGTGCAATTGCGCCCGATAATGGAAGAGCAGCGGGTGGATTTTAAAACTCTGTAGCAGCTGTGACGGGTGGCCACTTAAGTTTTAATTGCTCCCCTCACAGAGCGCGTTGCTGAAACTCGTACCCGTGATTCGAATCCTAACGAACGTGATTCGAATGCGAATGAACGTTTCTCGAACCTCCATCTGTGTTCCTCACGTACAAGTCGATTTGTAACAGGTTTCCTCCGAATGCACGACGTACTCTTCAGTCACAAAACAACTACCGCTAGTTCGATTATTGTCGTAAATACGGCGAGATATTAATGGGAGAATATAGACTGAAACTTTCACTCAGCAGCGGAGTGTGCGCTGATATGAAACTTCCTGGCAGATTACAACTTTACTTCCGCCAGTACCTCACCTCCTACTTTCCAAACTTCACAGAAGCTCTCCTGCGAACCATGCAAGACTAGCACTCAGGCACAATTTTAATCTGCCAGGAAGTTTCATGGGAGAATATAGGTAAAATTCCTTGAAGGTCGCCGTTCTTCAAAGACTCCGATAACGAGGACCCCGTTGCTGATACACCAAACTTGCGTTTCGAAAAGTAGTGGTCGTATCCATGTTTGGTCATCCTTAGTTTCTTGCTCTTAAACTTACATTTTATGAGGGATCATGATTAGGACAAGTTGTGGCAGCGTGTAAAACATTACGATGAACACGTGATCATAGAAACTCCAATAACTTTCGCATGAATTTCATCATAATCTCACAGCCGATACTTCTATGCAGTATGTATATGTATATAATGTAGTGGTCAACGGCCCAGTGGCGTACCAAATGAGGGGGAGGGGGGAATGTTGTGTACGTAATTTGTGTTGTTATTGGACAATCATCAATAAAATGTGTTACAAGAGGGGTTCACAAAACTATTATACCCCGCTCTTTATGTTCTACGTATGGCCAAATAGAAACACGCTGGTATAATAAATCAATGTCACCTTTAATGCTTCATATTGAGAATGAAGTGTTTTTTTTATTATTTATATACCAAATTGGTGGTATGTTTTCGCATCTCGCTGGTTATCCTTTATTCGCCATACCACAATGTCACCGGCAGTGCAACGTTTGAGCTACGAAGCCGTTGATGATATTGAGTGTTTTAACTCAATGGAAGCAAAGCAGGCCGTATATAATAAAATAATTAAGAAATTACTTCTTAAACCAATTAAGAAAGTAATAGTACGTAAATTGCATAGCTTTTTGATATTATTACTGATAAATCATGACTAATTATGTTCAGATCGTCACATTACAGCTTATCACTTGTATTGCTTGTACATAGTTCGCCTCTTCCACTTAAACTGTTCGCCTGCTTACTGAAAAACACTGCATTTCTCTACCCGAAAAAGGCCTTTGACCGATTGTCACACGAGTTCATTTGACATGAAATGTTCAAATTGTGAAGCTTATGCCCTTTCATAGAATTACACCAGCATTTGCCTGGAACGCTTTAGTAATTTGAACCACGTGCTCTTGACCTCAACTATTTGCCTATCTGGAGTACAGTGTTTTCTTTTCAACAAGTTGGAAAAATTCTCCTCCACGGAAGGATTTATTGGGTAGAAAGAACAAGTTGCACTTTATAGGTTTCGGTTTTGAAAAATACCGCTATCACTTTACTTCGATAAGTTATTTTCGAGGGGTCATAACATTAAATTTTAAGTTTGTGAGCTTTAACAACAATTTTCCTACTTTTCCTTGAGAAATATTGATAATTAGTTTCGTTTGTTAAAATAATGCAAATGTTTTTAGTCAAGTGAAAGGCCAGTTGCTTTCTCTCTTCCTCTGTGCTCCCTCATGGCGTTTTTGGCCTACTTTAGGTTACGGTAGTAACACTACAAGTGGGCCTTTGCGATCGTCTTTTGACAGCTCGAAATTTAAATGAAAATAATGGCTTAACTATTCATCTGACACGAAAATTGAATAACCTATTTGATAGAAGGGAAACTTACCTACAACTTTCCACTCTTGTTTTTTTTTTTTTTTTTTTTTTTTTTTTTTTTTTTTTTTTTTTTTTTTTTTTTTTTTTTTTTTCATATCTCGTAGCGTTTCAAAGATATTTGAGAAAATAACGGCGATTTTGCGATGTCTGTCTGTCGGTCCGTAACGTGTTCCCCGTTTTTAAGACGAACCGTTCAACCGATCAGCACCAAATTTTACCGACATGATTGTAGGCCGGCAGAGATCAGAACTTCCCTTTTCCAAGTTTTGCAGACAAAAAATAGGGTAGTAATACCAAAAAAAGTCGTTTTGTAATATAATTGTAATTGCAAACGAACCGTTCATCTGACACGAAATTTGAACAACCTAATTGGTAGAGGGGAAAATTCTCTGCGACTTCGCTCTGTTATGGTTTTTTTTTCATATCTTGCATCGTTGCAGAGATATTTGCAAAAATAATGGCAATTGACGATGTCTGTCTGTCTGTAACGCGTTCCCACTTTTTCGGTCGAACCGTTCAACCGATCGGCACCAAATTTTACAGACGTAATTGTTGGTTACCAGAGACCAGAACCTCGCTTTTTCAAATATTTCGGACAAGAAATACGTTAGTAATACAAAAAAGGCGTTTGTAATGTAATTTTAATTGCAAATAAACCGTTCATCCTACGCGAAAACTGAATAACCGAATTTGTACAGGAGAAAATTCTCTACAACTTAGCTGCCTTAGGTTTTTTTCATATCTCGTATTGTTTGAGAGACATTTGCAAAAATAACGGAGATTTGACACCCTTCATTGAATTAACTAGAAACCAGCCATTCGGAGATGTCACGTGACATTCCTCGCCCAGAACTGTCTTTGGCATACGCCATCTTTTGTTGCGTATTTGATGATTTTCTTATTGCAACTTACACGTTGTCATTTCAGAGCAATGGCGCACTGAAGAATTAACAAAAACACATCGTTCTTCGTACGATAAATGATAATCTAGTTTCTACGAATGACAGATTAGCATCCGTTTACAACGGCCATCAATGAGATTAAAGGACACATGTTTTGATTGATAGCCGTAGCGTAGTTGGCGTAGTTGGACTGTGACGTTAAATATCGGTGGTTCGGAACCCGTCACTACCTAAATTTTTCTTTTCCTAAAAGGGTTTCAGACACTTTTATTAATTTTTTTTTACTTAGATTATTATTTTGGTCCAAAATGTTTGCAAAAACTAATAAAAATAAAAAAATTTAAGTGGGCCTTAAAACACGTCAGTGCGATTGTTTGATACATAATCAACTGCTGTTAACTCTACAGAAAGTTGTAGTGCCCAGTTACATCTCCTCCACACACATTTAAGATTTTGTCAGCTGTTGCCCACATGTTCCGGTACTTCTGTCTTTTCGACACTATACAGGAAATTATGTTGTACACTGTAATAATATAGGAAATGTTGTGTTATTAAAAGCTCATGTCCAGCCTAACTGTTGACCTGATCGGCACCATTGACCTTACGTGGGCACTAATCAATTTTTCGTTGTGTATTGTTTAAGACAATTTTCGTGAATTTTTATCGACTTTTTCACCTCAAGCCCAGCACTCTTCATGTATTTCCTTTCCTAGCTTGATTTACACCACGTTTATTTACCTTTTGAATAACTTCGGTAACAGCACGTCTGCTTTTCAAATCTGTATGTCTTCAACTTACACTCTTCAAAGACACAATGTTTTGATTCGCAAAAGCTGCATGTGGCGAAATAATGAGGTGAGTCAGAGAGTCAGAAAGTGAATGCAAGCGAAGTGAGTAAACATAAGTGGTACTACATCTACATACATACTCCGCAATTCACCGTAAGGTGCGTGGCGGAGGGTACACTGTACCACTACTAGGCATTTCCTTTCCTATTCCACTCCCAAATTGAACGAGGAAAAAAAGAATGCCTATATGCCTCCGTACGAGCCCTAATTTCTCTTATCTTGTCTTTGTGATCACTACGCGAAATGTAAGTAGGCGGCAGCAAGATCGTACTACACTCAGCTTCAAATTCCGGCCCTCTAAATTTACTTAAGAGAAATTCACGAAAAGAACGTCGTCTTTCTTCCAGCGATCCCCAATTGAGTTGCCGGAGCATTTCCGTGACACTCGCGCAATGGTCGAACCTACCGGTAACAAATCTAGCTGCTCTTCTCTGAACCGCCTGTATGTCTTCCTTTAAACTGATCTGCTGCGGGTCCCAAACACTTGAGCAATACTCAAGACGTGGTCGTACAAGCGTTTTATACGCGGTCTCCTTTACAGGTGAAGTACATCTTCCCAAAATTCTCCCAATAAACCGAAGTCTGCTGTCCGCCGTACTGACAACTGTCCTTACATGCTCGTTCCATTTCATATCGCTCTGCAATGTTACACCTAGATATTTGAACGACGCGACAGCATCAAGAAGCTCACTACTAATGCTGTATTCGAACATTATGGAATTGTTTTTCCTACTCATGCGCATCACCTTACATTTTTCTACATTGAGAGCTAGCTGCCATTCTTCGCCCCAACTAGAATTTTTATCTAAGTCATCCTGTATGCTATTACAGTCAGTTACAGACGACACCCTCCCATACAGCACAGCATCATCAGCAAACAGCCGCAAATTACAAGTTACAGTGTCCATCAGATCATTTATATAGATAGAAAATAATAGCGGTCCTATCACACTCCCCTGGGGTACGCCTGACGATACACTCGTCTCTGATGAACAGTCGCCGTCGAGAACAACGTACTGCTTTCTATTACTTAGGAAGTCTTCCAGCCAGTCAAAAATCTGTGAACCTATTCCATAAGCTCGTATCTTCGTTAGCATTCTGCAGTGTGGCACCGCGTCGAACGCCTTTTTGAAGTCGAGAAAAACACAATCCGCCTGTTGCCCTTCGTTCATGGCTCGCAAGATGTCATGTGAGAAAAGGGCAAGCTGAGTTTCACATGAACGATGTTTCCTAAACCCGTGCTGATTCATGGAAAGAAGCTTTTCCGTTTCAAGGAAATTTACTATATTCGAACTGAGAATATGCTCCAAAATTCTACATGAAACTGAAACTAAAACAGCAACCGGTGACATTCAGGTCATTATTTTGATATGCGCTTATACCCAAAGAAAACAGAATCGAGTTGCCTGAATGTTTTAATTTTATGAAGATAATGCGGAAGAGAACCAATATTCCATATCTTTTATCAAATGACCTCTAGGATCGTCGCACATATTTCGAACCTGTAAGTTATGACGACCTACATTTCGAATAGGTTACTTGAACGTCAGTTTACGAATTTCCAATAATTGATATTGAGTATAACTCGCAATAATGCGCTCTTATTTTCAAGGGATCGGTTGCTCTGTTAATTACAATGGTATAACACGAAGTTGAAGTAAGAAAACACTTTAGAGCCTTGTGTGGAAAAAACAACAGAAAAATAAATTAGCTGTACCTGTGACATAGTTCCAATGAAAATGAGCTATCGAAGTTTATTTCTGTTCATCGTTAATCTGACCGTGGATTTCCATAGACTCTGTCTTTTGCTGGTTCCACGTTTCATTCTCTGGAACGATGCCTCAGATATAGAACGCCACGCATCGTACGCCGCGAAGGTGAAATTGGACCGAGTTGCGTTAGGACCGGGCCTTTATAGCATTAGACGATCGCTATATGTTTATCAGATTCCGCGCAGAAATATAATTTCGCTGACGGAAGCGAGCTCTGCGAAATCTCTTTCCTCAGCGTTGGCGGTGAAGCAGGAAATCAGCTTTCGCAGTTTTCGCTCCACTTACTACGTCACAGAGATCGCAACAGGCTTCCAGTACCACAGATCAAACGACCTACTGCTTTACAGAGACCAAAACTGAGTAGGTGCTGCACAGTATTACTCTCGACATTCTCCAGCGTAGATATGTATATTTCCCATTTCGTCGTCGTAAAACATAGTTAAGGTAACAAGTGAAAGGGGATTTTACGAAAGAGTCTTCTTTCATCTGGTTACTACAACTGACAACATGAGAAACGTGTCTAAATAAAACTACATGAACAATATAACGTTTGACATTCATTTGCACACCATCAGTAAAATTTTGCTTTACTGTAAATTTAGTACTTGCTCCGCAAAGCTGCGCTTACTCATATACGGCTGAGCTTAGATTACAGCTTAAACATTAACACACCAAACTAAATTTAAATTTTAGTAAGAAATGTTCAAATATTTGTAAAGCTATACAAGCTTCCAGCTAAGATCACGTTATTTATTTATAGATGACCGGTTTCGACGTTCGCAGACGTCGTCTTCTGATCTCCTATATTTTACACTTTCATATCTTCTATGGCTTTACCTATATCATTTCATTACATTTGTAATGGAGTAGTTGTACTCAAACCTTGATGGCAAATTTGGATCTACAGTATACATACAGAATGAAACTTCCACTCTGCAGCGGAGTGTGCGCTGATATGAAACTTCCTGACAG
Organism: Locusta migratoria; assembly: GCA_026315105.1. NCBI lineage: Eukaryota > Metazoa > Arthropoda > Insecta > Orthoptera > Acrididae > Locusta > Locusta migratoria. The sequence goes on from CM048745.1 coordinate 222,641,340, forward strand.
ATTAAAATTGTGTGCCGGAACCAGGACTCGAACCTGGGACCTTTGCCTTTCGTGGGAAAGCGCTCTACCACTGAGCTACCCGACACGACTCACGGTACCGCCCCACAACTTTAATTCTGCTAGTACCTTGCCTCCTACTTCCCAAACTTCACAGAAGTTCTCCTGCGAAACTTGCAAGATAGCACTCCAGGAAGAAAGAATATGGCGGAGACATGGCTTAGCCACAGCCTAAGGGATGTTTCCAGAATGAAACTTTCACTCCGAAGTGGAGTGAGCGCTGATATGAAACTTTGTGCGGCACCGTGAGTCGGGGTAGGTCAGTAGTAGGGCGCTTGCCCTCGAAAGGTAAAGGTCCCAGGTTCGAGTCCCGGTTCCGGCACACAATTTTAATCTGTCAGGAAGTTTCATTCAGTATACATGTCTAAACTGGTTGCAGAAGAGTAACACTGACAATGCTTTTGCAAATATCTCTGACACGATGCGAAATGCAAAGTGGTCGGAAAGTTCCGTTACAAACTTCTAGGACTTGTAGAGGGTAGTGAGTATATGTTTGAAAAAGAACCCATGTCTGGAAACGTATCGTTTCCGTTCTACGATAGTTTCACTTCAGATGTCTAGCTCGTCAACGTCTGCTTAGGGACAAAGAAACGTCTCAGAGTTCCCTGTCCTGGTATGCAACAGGGTAGACACGATGACGGGTTCTACGTCAGACGATCACCAGATGTCACTTATCGTCTGCTTTGCTTTGAGTCAGAGTCAACACCTGTGCGTCACCGATAGAGTAAGATGGTGCAGTACACGTATGCGGAATACAGACATGCTCGTTGTGTATGACAAAGCTGGAGGTAACGGACCAGCTGCTAGGCGGCGGTATCACGAACTTGAAGGTGGTGTAGTGCGTCGCATTGAAGATAGCCCATCAACGGGTACTTGAACAACTGCGAGTGCAATGGCTGGTAGTCACAGTACAGTTTTCGACGTCCTGCATGAGCACTGATTATATCCGTACCACTTACAAAGGGTACACGCTATGGGTCCAGAAGATTTACCACAACGCGACGCCTTCAGCACATGGTTCCTCCACTGTTGCGTGCCCCTGTTTCTGCGTCGAGATTTCTTCACAGATGAATGTAGGTTCACAATGGAGAGTGTGCTGAACGCTCGAAATAGATGTCTGGGCGGACGAAAACCCTCATGTCAAGCATGTTCAGGTTTGGAATTAAAGTGTGGACAGGTATTCTGGACGGTCATGTGATTGGACCATACCTACTTTCATCCAAGCTCATAGGTTCCGCATACTTAATATTCTTACGACAAGTATTGGACACGTTCTTTGAAGATGTGCCATTGAATATCCGTCAGGAAATGTGGTTTCAGCATGATGGTGCACCACCACACTTTTTGCTGGCTGTCTGGAGACATCTCAATAGACGATTTGGTGAAAGATGGATAGGCCGGTGGTGGTCCAACTGCGTGGCCGCCACGATCGCCGAATTTAACCCCTATAGACTACTTCTTGTGGGGGGTCATATGAAGATCCCAATTTATGTGACACCTCTAGAGCCAGAGGAAGATCTGCTGGTATGATTTCTGGCCGCTTTACAAGACATTGAAGAGACACAGGTGGGATAGTGAGAGTATACCAGAACATGCTTCGGAGGTACGATGTGTGTAACGTCGTTGGTGTCCGCCACATGGTCGGTGGTTGGTGGTCGCCGTTGTAAGGCATCAGTACGTTGCGGCTATGCCGTACATGGCGGGTTCCTGTTGTTCTCGACTAATGTAAACTATAAGGTGTAAATTGTAATGAAATTGCGTAAGTAATAACGGAACGATTAAGTATTCTTTTCAAACTGATTGCAATAATTGTACTGTGTCATGCCTCATTATATTCTTCAAGTAGGAGCGTGAGATAATCATCTGAACTGAAACCGTCGTGGAACGGAAACGATACAGTTCCGGATATGGGTTCCTATTCAAAACGTTATGCACTCACTACCCTCTACAAGTCCTAGAAGGTTGTAATGGGAATTTTAGACCACCCTGTATTTCGCACCGTTTCAGAAGTATTTGCAAAAATAATGGCGATTTGACGTTGTCGGTGTGTCTCTCTCAAACGTTTTGCCACATTCTAGGTAGCGCCGTTCAACAGCCAGTGAGCAGAACCTCCATCTGGTGGCATAACCGGACGTTGCTGTAGGCAGTCCCTATGCCATATTGCGACTGTTATATGTCGGATCGGAAAAAAAAATCAAGTAAAAGTCGTTCACAGTTTAATATCGAGTACTTTGAAAATTATTTTGATTCTGATAGTTGGTACACACGACTGAAGATATAACTCTTCATATGGCTCTATGTCATGATCTTTCGCTGTAAGTCATGTAATGGAAGTTCGAAGAATGCTTTGGGGTTGACACAAGACGTAGGGATGAAAATAAAACAGGAGCATAGCATTTTATAAATTTATTTGAAAAGGTTTTACGAGACGGTCGAAAATTAAAAGAAATTTAAGAAAAATATAAGTCGAAGTGGCCTATTTTACGACCCATTTTTGGGCAAAAAATTATGATACATAAACAATATATGATTCATTTTGTTCAGGTGAAAAGAAGAAACTACTTTCATACTCCTACTTGGGTGGAGTCTCCATTTTCGAAAATATTCTTCTAAAAGAGAGAGATATTCTGTCAACGTTTCTTCTGTCTTCTCTGAGCAGGTCTTCGATGGCAAGAGCCCAAATTTCCTAGATCATGTAGAGGGTGGGATATTACAGATACAGGGGGAAGCTGATTGTTTCCATGTGAATGGCGGGTTTTGCCAGGAGGCTGGGTTCCCCAGCCGGCCGACTACCAGTTTGTATCTAGTGAATGGGATACAGAAGGTAGTCAGGTTTTTCCTAATGTGGTCGGAAAACGGAAGCAACGCTCTTGAATGAGCGAGGGCGGTTAACCCAGAATACTACTGAACTACAAAGTATCCACACACATTATTCTAAAAATCCATACAAAATCAGGAAATGATCATACGGCAAATATAATTATATGAATGGATTCAGGAGACATGAGAGAATCAAACGCCGTGATTACAATTTCAATATTCCTTACAGATGAAAAGCCGACAAATTTCAGTACTATAATAATAATATTTTAAGACTTATATTTTCAATTGTTGATACGTAGTGTTTATCAGTAACGGTTTAAGAAGCAAATGGACACCATTGCATAACGCTGCCTATCTAAAAAGACGTGCCACGTTATTCAAGTATTCTATCAATAAACTTCCTTTTACTCTCTTGTTCTGCTTTTAAATGTTCAAATGTTTGTTAAGCTTATGGGACTTAACTACGGGGTCATCAGTCCCTAAATTTACAAACTACTTATCAACTACCTTATACTAAGGACGGCACAAAAAACAGTGCTCGAGGGGGATTCGAACCCCCGACCGTAGTAGCCATGCAGACCGTGTCTGGAGCGCCTCAGTCCTCTCGGCCACCGCTGCCGGCTGTTCTGCTTTCCGTTGAGGTAATAATATTCTTGTGTCGGAACATACTCCACGACAAAAACACAAAACATGAACCCAGCAAAGTACATGTATTTCATTATATTTAATAGTAACGTTCATTTTTTATGTTGAAGACTATCACTTAAATATTTCATGGCCGACTAAAAATAAAAGATATGCAGCAGATAATTTATATATAAACAATTATATGTCTGTGTGGATGAAAACTGAATATATTAGCATAAAAATCCATGATAAATTAAATATTAATTATGAAACTATATTTCGTCGGCGGACAGTATATTTGAACAGTGAGACGCCACGCTTAATGGCTATCTGAGCAAACATCTTCAGTCTCAACCGTTTTTTAGTATTGTTAAATGTATATTTGTTAAATGTAAACAATATTTGTAGGGAGGTATTCAAAGCGTTTCATTCTGTGGTATTCAAACGTATCACATTTTGGAACGGATATTATATTTTAAAAATGAGGCTAGGTTGCGCGAGAGGATACAATTTTGGGAGCAGGGAGAGCACGCTTTTCGAACGCTTGGGAAGGGACTTGTAACATGGACGTGGTGGTGAATGGTTGTGACGCTGGGCGGTCTGAAGCCGCGTTACGAACTTGTGATTTGAAGAGATAGGCATGTGTGGACTGAGACTGCAGAACTTAGTCTCTGCTTGAAAAGTGATAAATTATGCGTGGTGTTAGGGCTAGGGAACTGTGATAATTAAGCAATCGTGTATCGTGTAATGAAGAACTGTGTTTTATAACAAACACTTTATCGCAGATTAACTTGGAATTGCAAAGTTCGATGGACTACTCTAACGAGTGATAATTTGGAACTTTTGCTCAAGAGTGCGTGTGATACATATTGTGGCTCTCATGAACAATAGTTGGGGAAATATTTAGTTATTTACCGATGTATAAAGTAGAACCACCTCCGCGTTTCATGTCTAATAAGAGTAAAAAAACTCCATTTATAATGAATTACTTCGCGAGTTGTCACTTCTTTATCTTAGAATCCATTTTGTTGGTTATTCAGAAGTTTAATTTATGTTTCTTTCAACAAGTCAACAAATGCAGATTAATAAGACTGGCTAAACTACAGATTAAGTATTGATCTTGTTTAAACAGATTGGGTATCTGTTTACGGCATAGAAGCTGACATACATAACTCACCCCTATGTACAGAGACCACGAGAGCCGGCCGCGGTGGCCGAGGGGACTGAGGCGCTCCAGTCACTGTCTGCACGGCCACTACGGTCGGGGGTTCGAATGCCCCCTCGGGCATGGATATTTGTGCCGTCTATAGTGTTAGCTAGTTCATTTTAAGTAGTTTGTAAGTTTAGGGACTGATGACCCCATAGTTAAGTCCCATAAGCTTAACAAACATATGAACATTTGAGACCACGAGACATAAACTTATACTACCCGATTTATATATTGCCCAAGTTTTATTGGTGAGAACTGATAGGAAGGTCGCAAATGGTTTTCTCGTTCGGGATACGAAATAAAGCAAAATTTTTTTGTCCCGTTTCAGTAAAATTCTGTCCGAATAGTTACTGTAACATTTGCAGTACATTCATTTAGAAGCCACGTCTAATGCATATTGAGTGATGTATGGTCGGCTCAGAGCTTTATAGTACAGCAGAAGTTACGTGCCTGTTATAATACGAAGATAGGAGAGGTATAGGACTCGGTACTCGGACTGGAGAAAAACGTAATGCGCGAGTTACGAATACGGCAGCGCAGAACTTCATATCGCGGATACAGACGCAGTCAACAGCAGCCAGCGGCTTCGAATAACAGTTTCAGGACGCGGGCAACATACATCGGCGGCAGAGGCAGAGACACCATAGCAGAAAAGCTAAGTGCCAAAAATGTTCAAATGATTGTAGAACTTATGGGACTTAATTACGGGGTCATCAGTTCCTAAGCTTACAAACTACTTACGAACTAGCTAAGACTAAGGACTGCACAAGTATCCATGCCCGAGGAGGATTCGAACCCCCCACCGTAGTGGCCGTGCAGACTGTGACTGAAGCGCCTCAGTCCCTTCGGCCACCGCGGCCGGCAGCTAAGTACCAACGTCGATGTGTGAGTCTGGGGCTGGATCTTACGTTCACGAAATGCCGGTATTTAAGCAGTCACCAAGCGTGTGTGGCTCCGAAAATATTAGCTGATGTGCTTGCCCGAGTTCTGTGGGAGAAAATGTAAATGGAGAGGGCTATAGTGAGCCTAGTAGTCCAGCTGCTGCGAATACAGATGATACGGCAGGAAATTCATTGGAAAGCAAACTTTACAAGTGGATAATGGGGTTAAAGGCAGAGTTGGGTTCTATAAAATCACAGTGGGTAATGTAAAGCAGAAGTGGGTAATGTAAAGGAGGTATTGGGCTTGGGTTTGAACAAAGTTCAAGCGAACATGGAAAGTATGAGGGCAGAACTGAGTAGCAATATTGAAAATGTAAAATTTAAGTTGGAAGAATTTAAATCAGAAGTAGATGGAATGGTAGAAATTAAATTAAACGATGTTAAGGCAGAAGTGGAAAAAATAAGGGAGGACGTTGATTCTGTTAATAATAAAGTCAGTGCATTAGTGATAAATTTAGAAAATAAAATGGAAAAGGTACGGCACCAATTGAACATCAATGCAATGAAGATTGTGCAATGAAAAGATAATTTTGAAAAGGCAACTACAGCTGAAGTAAATAATTTAACGGATGGGATGGCGGGTTGTGAAATGGAAATAAAAGAATGTAGAGGGAGAATTGATCAGGAAAATGTGCAGCTACAGCAAAAAATTGAGGAAGTGCGAGCTGAAATAAGTCATGCAAATGTTAGTCCACTTGTAAATAATCTGTGGTTCACAGCTGGAAATAATAAGAATTTTTCTGACGATGGCAATTACCACCCGGTAGATTTTCTTGGCGCATGTAAGGATGGATTTGTTAGGATGAGTGACCAAGTTAAAATTAAATTGGTAAAAAGACAACTCGAGGGTAGTGCGCAGTCATGGGCTAATTTAAATAATCATTTGTTCGGGACCTACGACAAATTTCAGATTTTTTCTTGAATAAGTACTGGAGTGAAGCAAAGCAGGCGAGGCTTCAAAATGAATTTCTAAGCGGTACAAATTTCAAGTATGGCAGTGGTTCAATGCGCAAATTTTGTTTGCGCGAACTGATTAAGTTAATGCATTCAAATCGGCCGCTGGGAGTTCTGACGGAAATCATGGCGGTTACCAGATTATTTGCAATGGGAATTGCTGCATATTCCGACGCAATCAATTGATGAATTTTCAAATTTTGTCGAAAATTTGGAAAGAGCATTAAAGTTTAAACCAAATCACAGTAACGGAAAAGGAAATGGTAGTCAGAATTGGAACCATAATAGTAATAATGGTAATTACGGGAACCATAGTAATAACGGTAACTTCTGAAATCAACACAATAACAATGCTAATCAGGGGAATAAATTTTATAAAGGTCAAGGCAGTGGGAATTATCAGGAGAGAAATCATGGAAGGGAACATAGTGATATGCGGCCGGGTAACTGAGAAACGCTTCGTCTCATGTGCGGGGATGGCGAAACAAACCGGCGATAGATAGGACACCATACTGTGATAATTTTGTGGGAAATAGATGTGATAGGGGTCAGAAGGAAGTTTTGGAAATATGTATGATAGATAAATCTGTAAAGGTTGGTAATTTAAAACAGTGTGGCCGTCAGAGAAATCAAAATTATTTTTGGCAATCATTTGTATCAGATGAAGATCTACATCTACATCTACATCGATACTCTGCAAATCACATTTAAGTGCCTGGCAGAGGGTTCATTAACCACCTTCATAACTTTTCTCTACCGTTCCATTCTCTAATAGCGCGCGGGAAGAAAGAACACCTAAATCGTTCCGTTTTCGATCTGATTTCTCTTATTTTATTGGGATGGTCATGTCTCCCTAAGTAGGTGGGTGCTAGCAAAATATTTTCACATTCAGAACTAAAAGTCGGTGATTGAAACTTCGCAAACAGATCACGCCGCAATGAATAACGTCTTTCTTTTAATGATTTCCACCCAATTCGTGCAACATTTCCGTGACGGTTCCCCCCCCCCCCCCCCCGTAACGTGATAAAACAAAACGAGCTGCCCTTCTCTGAACCTTCTCAATATCTTCCGCCAGTCCCACCTGGTGAGGGTCCCACAAGGGGCAACAGTACTCCAAGAGAGGACGCACAAGTGTGATGTAGGCAGTCTCTTTGGTGGAGCTGGTGCATCGTCTAAGCGTTCTGCCAATGAAACGTAACCTTTGGTTCGCCTTCCCCACAATATTTTCTGTGTGTTCTCTCCAGTCAAAGTTGTTCGTAATTGTAACTCCTAGGTATTTGGTAGAATTTACGACCTTAAGGTTTGACTGATCTATCGCGTAATTGAAGTTCAGCGGATTTCTTTTAGTGGTCATGTATATTACTTCACACTTTTCTTTATTTAGTGTCAATTGCCAATTTTCGCACCAAGTAGAAATTTTGTCTAAATCGCTTTGCAGTTGCTTTTGATCCTCTGTTGACTTCACTAACCGATAAACGACAGCATCATCCGCGAACAGTCTAAGGGAGCTATTCAGATTATCTGCTAAATCGTTTATAAACACGAGGAAGAGTAGGGGACCAATAACGCTTCCCTGTGGAACGCCAGATATCACTTCTGTTTTACTCGATGACTTACCGTCAATTACAACGAACTGTGTCCTTTCTGATAGGAAATCGTGAATCCAATCGCACAATTGGGGAGATATTCCATAAGCACGCAATTTCATTAGAAGCCGCTTGTGGGGTACAGTATCAAAAGCCTTCCGGAAATCCAGAAATATGGAATCGATTTGAGATCCCTTGTCGATGGCACTTAACACTTCATGTGAATAAAGGGCAAGCTGTGTTTCGCAATAGCGATACTTTCTGAATCCGTGCTGACTATTGGTTAATAGGTCGTTGTCTTCGAGGTAGTACATAATATTCGAACAAAGTATATGTTCCAAAATCCTACTGCAAATCGACGTCAATGAGATAGGCCTGTAATTTTGGGGATCACTCCTATTGCCTTTCTTGAATATTGGAGTAATTTGGGCAACTTTCCAGTCTTTGGGTACGGATCTTTCGCTGAGTGATCGGTTGTAAATTATAGCTAAGTACGGAGCTATTTCATCAGCATACTCTGAGAGGAATCTAGTTGGTATACAATCTGGCCCGGAAGATTTATTTTTGTTTAGTGACTTAAGTTGTTTTACTACTCCAGGAACATCTACTTCTAAGTTTCGCATGCTGGCAGCTGTTCTTGGATTGAATACTGGAGTGTTCACTTCGTCTTCTTTGGTGAAAGAATTTCGGAAAGCTGTGTTTAGTAATTCTGCCTTAGCAGTACTGTCGTCGGTAGTATTACCATTGCTATCGCGTAGTGAAGGTATTGTTTGTGTTTTGCCGCTAGTGTACTTCACATATGACCAGAATTTCTTTGGATTTTCTGCAAGATTACGAGACAGGATTTCGTTGTGGAAACAACTATAAGATTCTCGCATTGAAGTCCGCGCTAGGTTGCGAGTTTCAGTAAAAGATTGCCAGTCTTGCGGATTCTGTGTCTTTTTAAATTTTGCATGCGTTTTCCTTTGTTTCGGCAACAGTGATCTGACCTGTTTCGTGTACCACGGGGGGTCAGCCCCCTCTTTTATTAATTTATTTGGTATAAATCTCTCGATTGCTACTGATATTATGTCTTTGAATGTAAGCCACAACTGATCTACACTCGCATTTTTAGTTTTGAAGGACTGGAGACTATCACTCAGGAAAGCGTGAAGCGAATTTTTATCTGCTTTATTGAATAGATATATTTTTCGTTTATTTTTGGTGCATTTGGGAATTTCGATATTCAGTCTCGCTACTACAACTCGATGTTCGCTAATCCCTGTATCTGTTTTGATGCTCTTTACTATCTCGGGATTATTTGTTGCTAGGAGATCAAGAATATTATCGCAACCACGGACTATTCTAGTGGGTTGATGAACTAACTGTTCGAAGTAGTTCTCAGAAAAAGCATTCAGAACTAGTTCGAACGATGTTTTATATTTGCCCCCGGTTTTGAATACGTAATTATGCCAACATATCGAGGGTAAATTAAAGTCGCCACCGATTATAACAGTATGCTTCGGATACCTATTTGAAATATGATTCAAGCTTCCTTTGAACATTTCTGCAACCGCATCGTCTGATTCAGGGGGCCGATAAAAAGATCCAATTATTAATTTATTTCGGTGGTCAGGTATAATCTCTACCCAGACCAATTCACAGGAAGTATCTGCCTCAATTTCGTTGCAGGATAAACCGTTTGTAACAGCAATAAACACGCCATCCCCTGTTTTATTTATTCTATCCTTTCTGAAGACCATTTGGCCCTTTGAAAAAATTTCGGCCGAATTTATCTCAGGCGTCAGCCAGCTTTCAGAACCTATAACGATTTGTGCCTCAGTACTTTCTATCAGCGCTTGGAGCTCTGGAATTTTCCCAACACAGCTACGACAATTTACAACTGTTACACCAATGGTTTTTATGTCTACTTTCTTCCCGTGACTGACCTGCCCCCTTTGAGACTGAAACCCATTTTGAGTATTCCCGAGGCCATCTAACCTAAAAAACCGCCCAGTCCACGCCACACAGCCTCCGCTACCCGTGTAGCCGCTTCCTGAGTGTAGTGGACTCGTGACCTATTAAGCCGAACCCGAAAACCCACCACCCTTTGGCGCAAGTCGAGGAATCTGCAGCCGACACGGTCGCAGAACCGTCTGAGCCTCTGATTCAGACCCTCCACTCGGCTCTGAACCAAAGGTCCGCAGTCAGTCCTGTCGACAATGCTGAGCTCCGCTTTCATCTTGCAAGCAAGACTGGCAGTCTTAACCACTTCTGATAGCCGCTCAAAACCAGAGAGGATCTCTTCCGATCCAAAGCGACACACATCATTGGTCCCAACATGAGCCACCACCTGCAGTTGGCTGCACCCTGTGCTCTTCATGGCATCCGGAAGGAGCCGTTCCACATCCGGAATGACTCCCCCCGGTATGCACACGGAGTGCACATTGGAATTCTTCCCCTCCCTAGTAGCCATTTTCCTAAGGGGCTCCATTACCCGCCTAACGTTGGAGCTCCCAACTACCAACAAACCCACCCTCTGTGAGTGCCCGGATCTTGAAGGCAGAGGGGCGAGTACAGGACAAGCGACACCATCCGCATCAGGAACATCCCCTGCCACAGACAGCGCCTCGAATCTGTTGGCAAGACTAACCGGGGAGGCCTCCACTTCGGTCCCCCGGTAAGTCTTACGCCGCCTGACACGCGCTGATGGGACCTCCCAATCCACCACGGATTGGGGGGCTACCTCCTCGCGGGCAGTGAGCGGGCTGGCCACAGCCGCAGGCCGATCGGAGGGCACAACAGACGCACAGGGCGTCTGCTGTACCCTCGCGAGCGGCCCACAACAGCGGCGCCCACCCACCGCAGTCTCAAGCGTTGCCAGCGAAGCCAACGCCGCCTGAAGCTGCAAGCGAAGAGTCACCAACTCTGCCTGCATCCGTTCGCAGCAGTCACAGTTCCTAGCCATTCTAAAAACCTTTGTTTCTTCCAAGTAAGTACGTCAGAGGACTCAGTAGTTTGATAAACAGTGAGCTTTGTAAAGTATAGACCTAACGCTGAACTGTTTATTAACGGCGAATCTGTAAAATATATACGCGAGCTAATAAATAAAAAATTCAGTAACTGAGCTGACAAATAAACGCGATTCTTAATAAACAAACACGCGAGCACACTAAAGTATAAAGAGCTGCAAGAGAAAGTACACACGAAATGTAAATAAGTCGCTTCTATTAAGAAGCCGGTTACCGTACAATGTAGAGCTGCTGCTGGTCAACGTGTGCACTGGCCGCCGGTCACTGAGCAAGTTTACAAAAACTATTTTGTGAATAGAGAATGAGTGATGGAGTGAATGAATGTATGCTAAATAGATCTATGTCTAAGAAAGGGTATGAGGAAATTTTGAATTTGGTGGAGGTGAAGTGTGCAGAAAATTCCGAGAAGTTATTGACCAGTAGTGATAAAGGCAACTATGTGTGTATTAAATGTTGTAAATTTGACGTGGCGGATATAAGTGGTGTATTTTGTGAAGGCATCGTAGTTGAGGGCACGCTAGCTGCTAACACATTAAGTGGTAAATCGGCGATGCGGGTAAAGTTGGTCTCGTCGGCTGGTGATTAATTATATTATGTATGTGGCCTGATAGGTGATTTATTGTTGAAGGGAAATGAAGTAAATAAGACATGTGGTAAATTTGAAGCTCCTGAGATAGGTACTACTGAGGAAGGAATTTGCGCCTTTATTGCAGTTGATGAGGATGATCCAATAGCTCTTGAAGGGATTTTGAATTGTGAATGGAAGGTGACGGATGAAAGTGTTAATTCTATGTTAAATGAATCATTATCTGAAGGGCCGGCCGTTGTGGCCGAGGGGACTGAGGCGCGTCAGTCACGGTCTGCATGGTTACTACGGTCGGGGGTTCGATTCCCCTCTCGGGCATGGATATTTGTGCCGTCCTAGTTCGTAAGTAGTTAATAAGTAGTTTGTAAGTTTAGGGACTGATGACCCCGTAGTTAAATCCCATAAGCTATACAAACTTTTGAACATTTTTTTGTAGTGAAGGAAGGAAAGTTTAATATTGATGAAACAGATAATATTTTGGGGAGAAGTTTAATGTGGGTTAGAGATGCAGATGTGAAACTGAAATCATCAAATAACGAGTGTACTACGGAGATGAATGAGAAGCGATTGTTTGGAAATAGTTTTTAATAACTCTGAGTTCAATAATAAATCGGCGGAGGTAAATGATACATGTAATAAGGTTTTAAGTTCATCAGCTGAAGTCGATTATGTTATTTTTGATTATGAGATATTTGGAAAGAACGATGATGAATTTGACGAAGATGTTGTATGTTCTGAAAATAATTATGTGAATGAAGCAACTAGTATAGTGAGTTCTATGCATGAATGCAATTTTGAGATCGACAGGGGCAGAGATGCAGATGAATTAAATGAATATTTGCGAAGGGAAGAGAAAGTGACAGCGTTATTAATGACAACTATGGTGAGTGAGGAGAAGGGGTAAACGTTGATTGGTTTGGCAAAAGTGAACGCGAATTTTATGTTACTGACTGCAGGTGGTATGGGAAGATTTTAAAGTCAATGTTACCGCACTTATGGGTTAAAGAAAATTTTAAAATAGCAAGGGAACTTGAAAAAAATAAGGGTGAAAAAGGAGCATATGGAGTATTTAAGGAATTATTTTATGGGGACGACGAAATTGTAGAGTGGACTAACGCTTTGTGTAGTATTGATATGGAACAAAAGTCCGAGATGGAGAAATTGGCTAACGAGTGAAAAATACGCCAAACTTGCCCACCCCTTTCTACTAACGAAAGTATCAGTGCTATAAATGTCTGGTGCAAATTTTCCAACAATGCAGTTGCACCGAATTTATTGAAATTGATGCAGTATGTATGTAGTATTCCCATATCAATGCTTTTGAGGAAAGATTCTTCAGCGTCAAAGTGAATTGTGCGTTTTATTTAATATAATTGCTAGTTGCACCGAATTGAAATATTCAGTTTCAGGCAATACAACCTTAATAAAAGCAGTGCATTTGCGTACTAATTATACGAAAACCTGGATTGACTTATTTTTTTAGTAACCAAGTAGAGAGTTATTTTTTGGCACAGATAACGAACCCCTAATTTCCGTAAATTTATGTTAGTAAATATACGACGCGCGTCCAGAAAGTAAGTTCCGTTTGGTAATAAAATGAAATTATACACAGATACAGAAGAAATTTTTATTTCAGAAAATTCTATAGCTCTTAAACTACTTTTCCATAAAACTGCTGAAAATTTGGAGCCATTTGTCATAGCGTGGCACCAGGTTTTGTATACCCTCTTCACAGAAACATGCCGCCTGTGTCTTCAACCAGTTGGAAACAGTGAAATTTGTGGGAAGTCCATAGCGAGAGCACTAATTGTAAACCTACGGTTTTCCTGGATCTTGTCATCAATCGCGTGAACTAGTTCTTCTGTAACCAAAGGTGGACGCCCACTTCGTTCTTTATCGTGCACATCACTACGCCCGCCATTGAACTGTCGGACCCATCTTCTCACCATCGAATCACTCATCGCATTTGGTCCGTAAACATCACAAATATGCCGATAAATTTCACTTGGTTTCACTTTCCTCGCATTCAGAAACCGAATCACCGACCTGATTTCACAGGCGGCGGGATTTTCAATCAACGCCAATATTTCTAACAAGCACAACAAAGCGTACATAACTTACAGCGATCTCCAAATGGCGCACGTTCTTCTCCGTGATACACATCGTCTACAGCGAATGTGCGAAACTGCAATCGCAGCGTTGCAGGGGAGATAAATTGAAACGGAACTTACTTTCTGGACGCGACTCGTAAATTAAATTTTTTAACACATCTTTCAAATTCTGAACTAAGCAGGGGTAATACACAGGAAAAGGAGAGTTATTTACAACTTGTACAAAAGGCAGACCGCAGTTATTAGACTCGAAGGACATGAAAGGGTGCATCAGTTGGGAAGGGAGTAAGAAAAAGTTGTAGCCTTTCTCCAATGTTGTTCAATTTGTACATTCAGCAAGCTATAAAGGAAAGCAAGGAGAAATTTGGTGAAGGAATTAAAGTTCAGGGGGAAGAATTAAAAACATTGCGTTTTGCCGACGACATAGTTATTCTGTCAGATACAGCAAAGAACCTGGAAGAGCAATTGAACGGAATGGACAGTATGCTGATAGGTGCTTATAAGATGAACATTAACAAGAGCAAAACTAGGGTAATGGAGTGCAGTCTAAGAAAATCAGGTGATGCTGAAGGAATTAGATTAGGTAACGAAGCAATAAAGGAGGTAGATGAATTTTGTTACTTGGGCAGTAAAATTACAAATGATGGTCGCAGTACAGAGAATTTTAATGCAGAATGGCAATGGGAAGAAAATTATTCTTGAAAAAGAGAAATTTGCTAACATCGAATATTAATTTAACTGTAAGGAAGTCTTTTCTGAAGGCATTTGTGTGGAGTGTTGCGTTATATGGGAGTGAAACATGAACGATAAGCTGTGCGGACAGGAAGAGGATAGAGGCTTTTGAAATGTGGTGCTACAGAAGAATGCTGAAGATTAGGTGGGTAGATCGCATAACTAATGAAGAGACATACCCTGACTAAAAGAAGGGATCGCTTGGTAGGACACATTCTTAGACATCGAGGAATCGTAAATTTAGCATTGGAGGGAAGTGTGTGGGGTAAAAATCGCAAAGGGAGACCAAGAGTCGCGTATAGTAAACAGATTCAAGTGAATGTGGGTTGTCGTTCTTATGAGGAAATGAAAAGGCTTGCTCGGGATAGGGTACTGTGGAGAGCTGCATCAAACCAGTCTCCGGATTGAATACCATAACAACAACACATCTAGGAACCCTAGTTGTAGCCACCGAATGTGCTGGCTCAAAACTTTGCCGTCAGTACTTCAGTCGGTACATCACTCGTTTATGCTCCTATATCGGAGAGGGGTGTACTGCACTCAGAAATATTCGTCCACGGAGCAGGTAGACTGCAGATATATTTTTATGGGGGCTGCAAAAATCGGGAGAACGAACGGCCATCTGCCGAAAAGCGAGTAGCGGGGAAGCACGGCGACGTGGGGTGGAAACTCGTTAGGGGCTGTCTCTGGGCGGCGGTAGCGGCAGGTTGAAGCTGGTAGATAGCGAGCGGTAACTTAGCGGCAGTCCGCCATTAAGTTTAATCTGCCTCTGCCGCTGCCGCTCTGCCACTTTACGAGCAGGGGGCGAGGGCTGCAGGCGCGCGCTCACTTAGGGGCTGTTAGCGTCCCAGCGGCGCGTCACTCGGGACAGATTTCAGCCACATTCGTCGCTGTTAAAATTGCAGTGTCATTAAGGCGACATTTATCAAAAGTGAAACTAGCGTGGATTGTAATACGAACTTGGACACCTTATGAGTAATGATAGCGACGTAGGAGTAATGTCATTGAAGGAAATGTTATTCGGCGCGATTGTTATCCAGAAGTAAAATATCGGGTGATTTTTTTGCACCATGAACAGATTCGCCGTTATGCCCCAAACTCAGCCTCTTTTTCCTACCCCCGCCCCATCCATCGCCTACTCACAGCATTTGCTCCAGTCCCACCTTACTGAGTTTGCTGCATGGTGCAACCGGTGGCTCCTCTCCGTCAATCCTGAGATATCTCAGGCAATCATCACAGGTTGTACCACCCTCTCCTTCTGTCTTCACGATTACTACCCAACCCTCCAGGACCGTCCCATCCGCCACACCCCACACTCAAATACCTCGACTTCACCCTCGATCGATCCCTCTCGACCCCCTCCCCCTCCCCACCTCCATACAGTCCACTAGAAAGCAATGTTCGGCATTAAACTCCTCAAACTCCTCTCTGGTGAGACGTGGGGCCTCAACCCATCCACTACACAATACATCTACAGATCCATTGTGCATCCCGTCCTTTGCAGCTTCCATCCCGCCTGGGTTTCCGTTCCCGCTACCTATTACAAGACCCCTCAAATCCTCGAACGCCACGACCTCCGTCTCGCCTACCGCATCCGACTCCCCTCCTGACGCGATTCCTTTACGACCTAATCCCTTCATCTTCTCCAGTTCCTAAAACACGTCCGGATCTTCTACATCAACCGAAAACTAGACTGTCGTAAACCTCTGGTCTACCCAATCCTGACCAATCCCGCGCCTCTACCACGCCTTTACCACTGCACCCCTCCCACCCTTCACTTACACACGCTCCACATATTCTCCCAGGGTAATTTACGCCACCTCCCCCTACAGGATGCCACCCTCAGTCACATATACAGAGAAGAAACCTCCCCAATACCATTGTCCTACGCTCCCCTAGTAGTTCCATAAGATGCCAGCAGATGTCAGGCTGTTCCCCAGCTTAGTACCGGCAGACGACACTAGAAGCGCTTCTGAGTATGCTTCTCGCACATCAGAGGGTAGCACAGAGGGGGGGGGGGGTGGCTGAGGGGAGAGCTCGCGCCGCCTGCCATGAGCCACGGCCACGGCTGTGTCCGGCGTGCCGGCGTTTGAGGGGAGGTGGTGGTGGGGACGGCCGCTACCTGCCACCTGCTCTGGCCACTTTAAAGGACTGCTTCTGACCGCAGCGACATCATGGGACATCTTACGGAACCTCCCCCCCCCCCCCCTCACACACACACACCCTGTGCATTTGACTGGGCTCTTATGGAGGTTTCCCGTCTCTATATCTTTGTCTGTGCCTCAGTCCCTTCCAACAACCCTGATCCCCTCACCATGGATTCAACGTTCCCTCGCCCCCTCCGCCTCCTACTTCGCTATTCCACTCTCCTCCCTTTCCCGGAGACCCTACACTCCTTCCTCGCCCCCTCCTCCCGCGCTCTCCGCCTGCAGTCTCATAAGTGCCGACTTTTAATAGTTTCGAGTCTACAGTGCATCAGTCTCTTTTAATAGTGTGACTACCATCCACAAACGACTGTCGTCGCCGCAGTTTTTATACAGTGATTACAGTGTTTCTTCGTCTGTTGAGTGTTTATGTGGCTCACTGTGTGTTTTCAACCCACCGTGGCACAAACCTGTTAACGGATTACTAGTATTTTTGCTCGTCTTTCTGTGCTTATGTTTTCTGCCAGAAACTTCCTTATGTCACAGTTTTACGTAAATCACTTTTTACCACTTGTCAAGGTTTTTTAAATACTCATGTCCCTATTTTTAGAAGTAGGTCGGCTGAAGAGCGGCGCCTAAGCTGCTGCCAACCTACTGGATGTAACGTTCAGTAAGCAAATAACAATAAACAAATAAAAATTTATCGTGAACAGCTTCTGGCATTTGATCGAGGAGATGGCAGGGAACAAAAAAGGCCTAATGAGCAGATGAACTCAAGTCCAGATATTTATGGTTTCCATGTTAGGGGGCCATTTATTTAATCATATTGTGTTGCAGAGACTGCAGTCTGACACGTGCTGAACCATGCAGCCCCTACACTTTATGAGTGGTTCCATCGCACAGAGTGAAACTCATAATGCGCTATTGATGATTGGAATGGTTACGAGTCTGCTAAAGGATGCCACTCCAGCCCACTTCTTCTTTAACCTCCAGACCCATCTCACTCGTGTCTTCCCTGGATCCCTGGAGTTTTTACACAGTGGAAAAAAATTATTCAGTACTAGCAGGTACCCGGCGCATTGTTGCCGCAGAAGAAATAATTGTGCAAATAAAGTTTGAAATAGTTGGTTTGCTTAATTACATGTGCTACTTCAATGGTCCTTCAAATACATTTGCCGGTGTGACACGCGCGGCACCTACTGTAAGTTAACTGCACTATGTCCATAACCTTCGCATAAGAGCAAGAAGTAAGTTGCCGAAGTTTTATCGCAACCAGATGCACGTTATGGCAGCGCATAAAATATGAACAAACTATCAAATATATTTGAGGTTTCCATTCTTCCATCAGTCCATCTCCTCCATTCCCTTCTCACTGTTCACCTGCTTCCCACCCCCTCCGTCTCCCCTTGTCCCTTTCTCTGTCCATTTCCACCTCCCGTTCCCTCTATTAATCTCCTTTCACCTGTGGGATCATCTCCATCATCTCCACTCTCTCATTCTCCTCCTCTCCCCTCTATCTGTCCGTCCGTCTCCTCGTCCACCTACTCCTGTCCCTCCTTTATATACATATATGCGCCAAGTTTCATGGTGATTTGTCAAACGGTGTCAAAGTCGCAACGTACCCTCCGCCATGCGAAATTCACTGCCTTACAGATTATAAAAATCCCCTCCATGAAAACATACATTTATACGCTGACGTTTCACGGTTACCTGACAAACAATTTGAATGTTTGTTGTAACGTACCCTCCGCTATGCACCTAAGAAGGCTTACGGAAGGTAGCTCGTGCATTAATTCGGGGTATATGCTATCTTAATTCCACATTTCATTCATATCCGTCCAGACATTTAAGCGTGAAGGCGTAAGAAACGAATTAACTAATTGTAAACCATACATCATACGAAATTAATTTTAGTATGCATATAACCTTCGCGCTAGTGAAAGCGATGAGTTGACCAATATTTATTGCAATCGGACTTACGGTATGGCCGTGCATAAAATACGAACATAAAACTAAATAAACATCCAATTTTATATATTAGACTTAGGTATTTATTTTCAAATTCGCATTAAAATCATTCTTTGGTAACAACAAATTCCTTCTGCTGTTGGTTTTCACCCCAATGATTCGGTACGCTCGGTATGCATCAAATCTGACAGCCAAAAAACCGTCATTTAAAAATCTGAATTAAGTATGCCATCCGATTGCGATGAAACTTCGTCAACTCATTACTTGCACTCACGCGAAGGTTATATGCATACTAACATTAACGTCGTATGGTGCATGGCGAAGGGTGCTTTACAATTAGTGAATTCGTTTCTTACGCCTTCACGATGAAATTCCTGGAGGGAAACAAATAAAATTTGGAACAGAGCTAGCTTAGACCGTAATTAATGCAAGGGCTACTTTTCGTAAGGCACCGTACGGTGCATGACGGAGGTTACTTTCCAATGGGTGAAAAGTTTGTTTCTCTGCAAGCTGAAACAGCTGGACGGATTTGAATGAAATGTGGAATGCAGATATCTTATACCTGAATTAACGCATGAAATAGCTTCAGGAAGCCACCGAAGGGTGCATGGCGGAGGGCACATTATAGTGTTGTTGTTGAGTTTTCAGTGGGAACAATACTGCTGGGTTAACAGTCCCACATTACAGTGGGATAACAGGTTTGTAACTCTTCACGCTGACACGACTGGACGGGACTGAATGGAATGTGGAATGAAGATATACCCCGCATTAATACATAGGCAGTATACATACTATAGTTGAATGTACCTTCGAAATTGTATCACAGACACGTAGTTAATGAGATATGAGCACATAAACAGTAAGGTTCATGGAAAATTGACCCATCATGCACCAACTTTGAATCTATTATATTACTTTTTTACTACTAATCGTATTCGCAACTGATTTTACAGACATACAGCACTGATACAAAAGAATATATACCTGAACAATTATAAAATTGTAGAGCATATAACTCAATAAATATGAGATCATACATACTGTGATGGCTGAAAACTTTTCACATCAGGCAGCACGTTTTATTAAAATTTCTTATTTTCTGCAAAGACAATCCTATATTCCAGTGAGGTTAATGCAATTCCTGAAATATGACAGTGCTTTGAAGAATCTTTGAACTGTGAAGCGCATACCGCTGTAGGAAGAAGCAATAGACTTTCATAGATCTACAACGAAAGGAAGAGAGCGAAACAGAGTATATCCGACGAATACTCATTATTTCCGAAAGATCTGGCTTTTAATTTTAAGAGACTGCAGTTTGCATTGAGACTTCCATTTTCTATTACGATTAGTAAATCACAGGGCAATCTACTCAATACTATGGAGTGTATTTGAAATCACCATGTTTCTCACACGGACAGAATTATGTTGCTTGCTCGGGGATGGGATCACCACAGAAAATATTCATTAGATCCTGGACAAGTCACAAGAAATGTTGTTTATAGTCAGAAAGGAAGGAAGGTTAGTGTCCAACGCCCTGTTGATGGCCTGGTCATTAGAGGCGGAGCTTACGTTCGGATTCTCTGGGTAAGGGGTGTGGCAGGAAATCTGCCTTGCCTTTTGAAAGGAACCATCCCGGCATTCACCTGGAGAGATTCAGGGTAAGTCAAGGAATGCGAGTCCAGTGCTTTACCACTGCGTCACCTCGCTCGGTGTTGCTTACAGTCAAGTTGTTAATTAAATGAATGTATCAATGTTACGTTGTAGTGGAATTTTGGATATCCACGTCGTATTTACACGTTCTAGGAATTTGCAGTACTGGCATGACTCACAAATACGTAACATATCACATGCAATTACACGCACATAAGCATAAAGACTTTTAACTGTAACTTTAACTAGTAAAAAAAGAAAATACAGATTAACCATAACAACGTATCATTTGTATTTTGATTTCTATCTTTGTTTGTTTGGATGCTGTACTTGAAATTTTGTACATTATGCAAGACAGCATTTTTTCCTATATATTGTCTGGTAAATATAACATTCCTTTATATATATGGTGAGAAACAGAAGGTATAGGAGGAGTATTAACTCAAGGCAGGAATAAATAAATAAATACCCGGGCAACGCCGGGTTTTCAGCTAGTCCGAGTATATATTAAAAATTGATGAAAACTCCCAAGAGGCAGTCACAGCCAAGATCGCAAGTTCTAAAGATCATTTACCGATTGCCGGTTTCAAGTAAACAAAGAACTTTTAAATAAATTATTGAATAAAATAATGTCTTTATTGCAAAAAGTTTTAATTTAATGACGCGTTTCGCCCAGTTAGGGCATCTTCAGGTATCTGAGAAAGAAGGAAAAATAAAACAGATCTTACACAATATTTACATGACAATATTTCAAAAGTTCTTTAAAAACTTTAGCTACAATACAATGCTCAAATTGATAATAGGGAATTGTAATAATGTACGGTACTAATGTTTTATCTAGACTGTGATGGAGGGTGTTGTGGAGCACTACGCTTTATTGGCGATTACTCGCAGTACACATTTGAACGTTGCCACAGGCAGTACCAGTACAAACACCGACACATGTCGTACGAATGATTTGAGCACCTACTCTATGGTACTGGGACATCATACAAGGTAAATCTCCGAATATAAATTATTTCAGTAGCCATTAAGTTAATCAATGTATCATTTTGTTTTTAACGGTCAATGTTACCATGGATCAATGGATTACATATTACTGTCTCTGTGAGATACCCTATGTCTGCATTTTAATCTAAACACCCTCTGTCACAGAGTAGAGGTTACCGTGCATTATTACAATTCCCTATTACCAATTTGAGCATACGGGACATTCTTTTATTCAAGAATTCGACTTAACAAGGTTGCGCTACCACACCATGCAAAAACTTAAATAAATTGTTATGGCTGTTGCCGCCCCCCCCCCTTTTGGAATTTCCTTCAAAACGCTCAGATCGCTCTCTTAATTCTCTAATATCAGCCATTTCCAATAAATGTGTCGTATTGGACGCTCCCGTTTGGAAATAAAAAGGCTTACCTCACCTATATCGGACGGATGGTTATTAGGTGGCTATGTGTACCTTCAAGATATGTCGCCTTTACTACTATTAATCCTTTAAGTGAGAGGTTGTAGCGTGCGACACTTCCTCAACAAACAATTTGTGCCGGCGCCCGCCACCGCATGCTGTGCTGCGTACGTCTTCCACACATAAAAGTATCCCTTCACGTTCTCGTTTTCGAATTAAAAATATTCAAATGTTTGTAGAGCTTATGGGACTTAACTACGGGGTCAGCAGTCCCCTAAACTTACAAACTACTTATGAACTAGCTTATACTAAAGACGGCACAAATGTCCATGCCCGAGGGGGGAGGGGGATTCGAACCCCCGACCGTAGCGGCCGTGCAGACCGTGCACTTTACTGAGATGTTGGTCACCAAAATTTGCAGTAACCCTAGTAATCTAAGATGCTGAATTAATAAGTTTAAACTGATCATCAATGTTTTGCTGCCAATTCAATTTCTCATCGATGCACACACTTAAAACATGTGAATATTCTACCTTAGCTACAAACTATGTTTTTAACGGTGTCATGCCTCTTACCATATGGAACTGTATGTACTGGTTTATTTTTTTATTTTTATTTTTTTATTTTTTTTAAATAAGATTCTATTTGCAGAGATCCACTTAATAATTCTGAAAGATATGATTTACAATCATTGAACTCATGTTAGGAGTGATTCCTGTACTTGTATAATCATCAAAAGAATTAGATTTGGATCATCATGAATATAGAATGAGAAATCGTTATTATGTATCAAGAACAACGAGAAACCCAAGACCAAATCTGTAGGACCCCAATCGTAATAGTTCCCCAGTTATAGGCGCCAGCTGATTTTTGCAGTTTACCTGAACCACTTATTCCAACTCTCTGCACTCTTCCAGTTCAGTATTAATTAAACCACTTTTACACTGCTCCACTAATACACAATGCTTAAGCATATCTAGAAGAATTCTATAATTTACATTATCTAAGCCTTTGTGAGATGACAAAAAGTATCCAATCGGCTGAAGTTCAGTAATTGAGAGCACTTAATATTTGAACATTGAAAGCATATTAAGCATTTTCTGTTGAACAGCCTTGCTGGAAACCAAACTGACATTCTGTCAGTACCTAAAATATAAGAAGCTACCCTTTCATACATATTCAAAAATGGATAAAGGTGTCAGAAATGAGATTTGGATTATTGGGGGGGGGGGGGGGGGTATTGACATCGAAGACATTTCCTTTATTATGCAGTGGTTTAACAACAGCTTATTTTAATCTATATGGGAAAATATCCCACTCCATAGAGCTATCAAATTTTTTTGCGTGAGAATCCTATTATTCTGTTGTGTAAGGAGTCAAGGTTTCCTGTCATTTCCCGCATATTCTGACCTCAAAGACGAACCTTTTGAATATAAACTCGATGGGGTATGGACATTTTCAATGATACTAATTACAGTTTGATGTACAAAATACGAGATCATCTTAAAAGTGCTACAAGATAATCAAGGCTGATGCGCACCAGTGAACAAACCTCCAAAGTTTTTCTAAAGCGAGTCACTGTGCTCACGTGGGGGCGACCGGTGACAAGGGGCAGGTGGGCAGAAGGCTCATCACCCCATTCCCTTGCCCCGGGTGGTCTTCAGCTCGAAAGCCACTGCCTTCTTGGGGAAATATGGATGCTTTAAAATCATTTTAAAAGCCACACAATGCCACTCTCAACAAAAAGTGTTTATTTGCAGCTTTTAAGCCACATGTGGAACGCGAATGCCAAACTGGCGCCATTAGGTCTGAGAGGAAATACCTAAACAAGACATTACCTGACTCACTATTGGCCAGCGAGCCACACAGCGTTCTAAGATGCACTATTCAGTCGGTAGGCAAGCCACTGGCAAAGCAGCGCCAGTGTCATCAGAAGACGAAGTAGAACGAAAAACGACAGACTACCTCTGTCGCCCATGCCGGCTATGAGTGTCGTGGTACAATGCTCTCGCAGTGATTGAGAGGTGATTAAGACTCCTGTACAGTATTGCACTGTGTCACAGGACGACGCTAAGGATGCCGTGCTCACGGGTGCTGTAGGGAGATGCTTGTCCATTGTCTGTCGAGCTGATCTCCATGAGTTTACGAGAGTAACTCGGGCGTCCGATCCTTGATTGTCGTGAGTGCACTCGTGCTCTACCGATAATCCATTTGTAGTCTGGAGCAACGTCTCAGAGATAAATGAAATTGGTCACAATTCCCCGGTTCCGACCAAGGTTTTTGGGAGGTTTTCCTTTGTTTTAAGGCGTATGCGGGAACTGGTAAGGCCTTCCCACTTATTCCCAATTTGGATACTCTCTTTGCCTTACTATCAGCTTACCTGATAATTGGCTGAATAGAACCGCGACTCTTTATGGGCCGGATCTCAAAGAGCCCATTCCACTCCTCGGAGTGGAGAATGAAAAGAATAAGTAGTGGAGAGTACATAGGAATGCGCGTTGTTCATAGTGCTGACCGAGATACCTCATATCCGATGTGAACACAGAGTGCATTAGTTAATGCTTGTGAGCGCATTTTTGAGAGGCAATACATTGGGTTAGTCTGAGACTGATGTACCACGCCAATATATAGCCAGACGAGCATTTATGTTTTTGACTTCATCAAGAAGCAGGGAAAGTGCGATCGTAAGTAGTCGATCCAGACAGATAATATTTAAATTTCGGCGTGGACGCAGCTAGCAGCCGTCGGCGAAGTTCACGGTATTGTGTTCAAACTCTTTACACGAACTCCGCCATCCACAAACAGAAATAACAAATACATTTTATTTTTACCATTGCGTAATGTATCGGACATTGCGACAGCTTTGAACGTAAACTGACAAAATTAAATTAATTTTGTAGTCAAGTAAGTGCAGTTCTTCAGCCACTCTACCAATTTTCTTTTATTTTGAATTTGTTTATACGTTTCATGTATGCTGTCAACCTATCTGGAACTTTAAGATTAAAAATTTAATTTGTTTCTTTAATAATTTGAGTTTTCTTAAAAAACCGTTAATAGAAACAAATAATTTTCTATAGTTTTTTTATTTCAGTAATTAGCGACGTCACTTTAGTACCCAAACTTATTCTCATTAGTTACACTTTGTTAATTTTAACATATGTCTTACAGGAGATGTCATCTACGTCTATCTTTGCATAAGTGATAAAATTTTACTGATTGTAGGTAGACGAGGAGTATCTTTCTGATTCTACATGGCGTGCTGTTGATGTCTTCCATGCAGGACCCTCAGGTACTATAAATAGGCAGATTAATCCGTTGCGCACTATGAATAGTTGGAAGAGTAGAATAAAAATCTCAGCAGTATAGGTTCACATTAGACTGTTGGCGACAAGCTTTTAGTACTCTGCTGGAAATATCATTCCATACGAGCTTTTACTTTTGAGTGAGTTCATAATTTTCTTAATTTCAAAGGGTAAGGTGGCTCAAATTTGTTTTATCAGATTGCATAGGTATGGCATCTTCCATTGATAGCTTTGCCTCTTCTACGGAAAATTTAGAACTTATTTTCTCCATGGCATTTAAAATGTTTGTTGTTAAAAATATTTTCAACCTTTCACTTTGTGTTAGAAAACTCTTCATTCATTTGAATGGTAATACAGTCTCCGTGTTTGGTTGCCCTGCTTCCCTTTCAATTATATTCCAAATTGTTTTAATTTTTCCGACATAAAACACATGCTTCGGGATTGTAGAATATATATGGCACAAACAAGATGACCAGATGCGTACCAGAATTTTCTATTTAAATAGCAATTGGCCAGAGCCTTTCAATAAAACACCAAAAAATTCTCGAGAAAATCGGTCATGATGTTTTTTGAGCATATTTAATAAAATGTGCAACAAAAGATTTATTTCTGTCACCGTCCCTCTTAACGTCAAACTCCTTCGTATTGCCTTCAATGCGATGGACTGCTTTAGTCGTTGCCATGAAACAGTTGACCTCCTGCGGACATAGATACTAGAATTGCTTAGACAACAACTGGAATTTCTTATCCAAACTTTGCTTTCTGCAAATATGCTCGAGTTTGTCATTATTCGCCGAGAAGTTTCTAGACACATGCCCCACTTTTTATTTTGATAATTTCACTTTTGCTCTGAAAAGAAAAAGAAAACAAAAGATCCAAGAAAAGGAAAAAAGGCAGCAATATAGGCTATAAAGCAATTGTGACAGGTTTATGTCCCATTCAGTTTTTTTCTAGAATTAGCTTCCTAACAGACCTTAAGTATAAAAAATATAATAAAATGAACAAATGAAAATAAACAATCTGAACCATGTGACGGATCAAGGGCAGGCAGTATGGCCATCCTCGGGATTCAACCACCGTCTACTTTGGCTTCACAAACCTATAGGTGAGTGCTTGCTTTCCTACTTCCTGCGTTCCTGTCCTTATAGTTCTAGATCCAAGGGAGGCCAAAAAGAGCTCGTTGGTAGCGTTTTAGATTGACAGTCAAGCTAATTATAGGGTCAATATTTGGAACGCTGCCATTTATTTCGATGTGTTTCACACGATTCAAATTTAATAATCATCAAATATATGGTGATTAACACATATGTAATGGTAATTTTTGATGAAAAATGTACGCCTTTGTATTCTAAATTTTCAATAATGTACTAAAGGTTATTTATAATAATAGTGATGTAGATTCTCACCAAGTAAGAGGCAATCACAGGTTTTGTTTAGAAAAGAAATAAAAACACGGGCAGAGCCAATACACGCTTCCAGTTTGGTATGGAAGGACTGCTGCCCTACTGTTAGCATTTCAGCAGGAAATATTGCAGTGATACATCGTTGCATATCATTAGATGTAGTTGGTATGTCCTTGTAGACTACGTGTTTCATTTTTAAGTACATAAACAGTCCACAGGAGTAAAATCCTGGAAGCGAGCAGGCCAAAGTACAGGTCCTCTGCGTCCAATCCAACGATTTCGAAACAATTCGTGAAGAAACGCTGAAGTAATCAGCGCACTGTGGGCTGCACAGCCATTATGTTGATACCGTATGTTCCTCTTACTCTGCAGAAGAATCTCTTCTAGCGACAGTGGCAGATGGTCTGTTATGAAAACTCAATATTAGTGCGCGTTCAGTGTACCGATGCAAAAAATGAGCCTCTAAGCTCATGGTTAACCATCCTACACCACACATTTACACATCATTGACGCTCACGTTCCACGTGACGAGCCGACGGAGTTAGTGAACAGACCAATCATGCATGTCTCGTCGTTTTACGTGGCCGTGATTGGTAATTGTGTCTTTATCACTAAATAATATGTTTGATGCATCGGGAGTGCAAACTATTTCCACATTCAGAAGTAAAAGTCGGTGATTGAAATTTCGTAAATAGCTCTCGCCGCAACAAATAACGTCTTTCTTTTAATGATTTCCACGTGCAACATTTCCGTGCATCAAATCGTGCAACATTTCCGTGACGCTTTCCTCCTGTAACGTGACAAAACAAAACGAGCTGCTCTTCTAACCTTCTCGATATCTTCCGTCAGTCCCACCTGGTGATGGTCCCACACTGGGCAACAGTACTCCAGGAGAGGACGCACAAATGTGATGTAGGCAGTCTCTTTGGTGGAGTTGTTGCGTCTTCGAAGCGTTCTGCCAATGAAAACACGGCATTTTCTATGTGTTCTCTCCAGTCTAAGTTGTTCGTAATTGTAACTCCTAGGTATTGGTAGAATTTACGACCTTAAGGTTTGACTGATTTATTGCGTAACTGCAGTTCAGCAGTTTTCTTTTAGTGGTCATGTGTATTACTTCACATTTTATTTAGTCTTAATTGCCAATTTTAGCATCATGTACAAAATTTGTCTAAATCCCTTTGCAGTTGCTTTTGTTCCTCTGTTCACTTCACTAACCGATAAACGACAGCATCATCTGCGAACAGTCTGAGGGAGCTATTCAGATTGTCTCCTAAATCGTTTATAAACACAAGGAAGAGTAGGGACCTATAACCCTTCCCTGGGGAACGCCAGATATCACTTCTGTTTTACTCGGTGACTTACCGTCAATTACAACAAACTGTGTCCTTTCTGATAGGAAATCGTGAATCCAATCGCACAACTGGGGCGATATTCCATAAGCATTAGAACCCGCTTTCGAGGTACAGCATCAAAAGCCTTCTGCAAATCCAGAAATATGGAATCGATTTGAGATCCTTTGTCGATGGCACTTATCACTTCATGTGAATTAAGGGCAAGCTATATTTCGCAAGAGCGATAATTTCTGAATCCGTGTTGAATACCGGTTAATAGGTCCTTCTCTTCGAGGTAGTTCATAATGTTCGTACAAAGTGTATGTTCCAAAACCCTACTGCAAATCGACGTCAATGAGATTGACCTGTAATTTTGCGGATCACTCCTATTGCCTTTCATGAATATTGGAGTGACTTGGACAACTTTTCAGTCTTTGGGTAAGGATCTTTCGCTGAGTGATTGGTTGTATATGATAGCTAAGTATGGAGCTATTGCATCAGAATACTCTGAGAGGAATCTAGTTGGTATACAGTATGGCCTGGAAGATTTCTTTTTGTTTAGTGACTTACTTGTTTACTTGTTTTACTACTGCAGGGAAATCTAGCTCTTAATTTCGCATGCTGGCACCTATTCTTGGTTTGAATTAAAGGAGAGAGTTCTCTTACGGATGGAACCGATGTCGATGGAGAATGCGTTGACCTGTTGGCTGACTTATGCCACTTCCTCGTGCGACTGCGCGAGATCTAACTTGCAGATCAACTGCAACTGCAGCCAAAATATCAATTTCCGCACTTCTATTGTGACTTGTTGCCATCATTTAAGTCTACTACTACATTCTCATGTTTCGAAAGGTTGATAAATATAATCTAGTGTAAATATTTTCCTACAGCATAGGGGCCTAAGTAAGAATCGTGTCGTCATACAACATAAAGATACGAATGCGAAAGTGTTAACATCACTGCATGGGAGAGTAGCGAGCAAATCGCAAGTAGCTCCGCCAAGTGGCGAAACGGTGTACTAGACCAGTGATCACACATTCTGACTTCTATTCGTTATGGTTCAAATGTTCAAATTTTTGTTAAGCTTATGGGACTTGACTACGGGGTTATCAGTCCCTAAACTTACAAACTACTTAACAACTAGCTTATCCTAAGGACGGCACAAATATCCATACCCGAGGGGGAATTCGAACCCACGACCGTAGTGGCCGTGCAGACCGTGACTGAAGCGCCTCAGTCCCCTCGGCCACCGCGGCCGGCTATTCGTTATTGTTTGATAGTGTCAATGGACATTTTACATATAAATATAAATAAAAAATACTTTGTATGTGTTATTGAAATCTATTTATTGGCTAACGATATGAGCCCCTGACTACCAAATCCATTCTGTGAAAGCCACACACAAACGGCACTTCCGTTTCCGCACGGTGCAAGTTTTAGGTGTAGCAGCCTCCAAATACGTTCCATCCGCCACACCCCCCACTCTCAAATACCTCGGCCTAACCCTTGATGGCTCCCTCTCCTGGACTCCACACCTCCACACTGTCCGCCAGAAAGTCCTCTCCAGTCTCAATCTCCTAAAACTGCTTACTGGCCAAATATGGGGCCTCAACACCTCCACCATCCTATACACTAACCACTCCCTCATGCGTCCTGTCCTGTCCTCCATCGCGCCTGGATTTCTGCCCCCCCCCCCCTTCCTATTACAAAACCATCCAAATCCTTGAACGCCACGCCCTCCGCCTCACCTGCCGTATACGGCTCCCCTCCCCCACGCGGATTCTACATGGCCTTATCCACTTTTTCCATCTCCTCCTATACACCAACCACAAGATAGAATCCCACAACCCCCTGGTACACCCAATCCTCACCTATCCTGTGCCTCTGACACGGCTTTACCGTTGAATCCCTCCTTCCCTTCAACTCCACGCTCTTCACACTCTTTCCCAGGGTAACTTCCGCCACCTCCCCCTCATCGATGACGGCATCCGCCCTGAAACATACCCATCCTACCAACCCTGATCCCCTTGCATTGAGAAAGCGCCCCCCCCTCTCCTAGTCACTCCTCCTGTTTGGTTCTCCCACTTCTAGTCCTGAGGACCCTACGCTTCCTCTCCACCCTCTCCCTAGCCCCTGCCCTGCGCTTCCTACTCCCCCTCCCCACCCTATCCTTCGGGGTCCTATGCCATCGGTTTTAACAGTGCTTTGTACAGTGTTGTGCATCACAGAGCATCAGTGTGTGTGTTTTTATCTGAGTCCGTCGCTTCCAGACAAGTTTCGCAATCGATACGTTTTTAACAGTGTCTCTGAGTGCTCTTCATCTTGTCTGTGTTTTGATGTCACACTACGTGTTTTTAAGTGTCACTGTGGCTCATTATTTTAACTGAATACGTCTGTTTTATTCATCTGTTACAACTATCATATCTCCGATTTTTTATCGTCTTGTCTGTTTTAAATCTCCATTGTTTCAACTCCGGTTCATATTTTAAGACCTCGTGTTCATGTATTTTACGTTCTCTCGGCTGAAGAGCAGCACTTAATGCTGCTGTCAGCCTGATGACATGTATAATGTTCAGTGTGAAATAACAACAAAGAAAAAAAAATTGCTGTCTCACCACGTATGATCTGAACTTTTCTACATTGTCTATTAATATTTTGATGATGACGTTGATGATTTACTTACCAAATGTTACAGTACCTTTTTTGTGTTATAAAAGCTAATTCCACAATCAACAATAAGTCGTTTAAGTCGTTCAAAGTGATCTCTCACCTGTCACTCCATTTTGTGAATGTGGTGAGCATTGTAATGTAATTACGTATATTTTCGTACTAATTACATAAAAACGGTGGTTTAACAGCTCGATATTATTGAATCTTGTATATACTTTGTTTTTACAAGTTCGTATTGAATATAATTTTTCAATGGTACAGATTAAGTTAACATTGTACTATTCGGGCACTATTTATGCAGTTCGTGTTTCATTATTTATGTTTTTCCACGTTATTTTCTAGTTACTATTATGGTATATTCATTACTTCTGATATCGGTTTCGGTTGATTGTAAATGAATCGTTATGTATTGGCATTGTCTTTTGTCTCTATCCCCCATCATGCAAGACATATAGCTTTAATTCCGAGTAAAACCGGTTTATAAGCTTCACTTGCTTGTTTACTCTGCTAATGTTACAGTTGGTAACGTACTACCGTATTCAAGAAGTTCAAATAAAGCAGCAGTTATGCTGTTCGGCGTGAGTACCATGATGAACATGGCCCATCTTTTATTTTTTTATTTTTTATTTATTTATTTATTTATTTTTAAATTATTTTAATGAACGTCTGTCGGTCCGAGCCCTCCGCCTCAGCATTGAAGTTTTTATGCCACTTTCTACCCTAAAATACCAGCTTGCCAGACATACCTGTAAATTATGCTCATGATAGCCTTCGATGCTTGCTTTCGTACTTTATATATCCGACCAACTTCATGGACTTTTATGCGACTCGCACAGTTGGTGAGTTTATCCGTTGCTTCAAATTTGATTCTCTCATTTCTTTTAGTTTACAGATGCGTCTGCTTTTATCAATACATGTCTCCAATTATAATCAGAGGTTCTTAGCGGACAATTGTAGAAGGTTACGCCGAATGCAGTGTGATGGTCCACGCACTTTTCCCTTGACATCTGCATATAATCAAGACTCTTTAGATTGAAAAAAGAACTATTATTCTCGTTAACTTTTGCTCGCGTTGCGTTGTAGAAAATCTGTCGTTTTACCACCAGTGTCTGTGTTGCTCTTAACTACGCCGCAGACGTTGTCAGAATATTCATAGGATACCCTTATCAGTCCACTTATTATTATGCGTCCTTGTGTGTATTCAAAATACCTGAGAGGGATTATATGAAACTACGTAGACTACCATTGATAACGGACGCCATTTAAAATCATAATGCTAGTAGTATATTGTCCGTGAAACTAAATCATAGTTTGTATACCACTGACGATTCTCATTGTAATGGTCAAGTTGTTCTCATTAAAACCAAATACGTCAAAGATCTGAAAAGATATCTGCGATTCACAATATTAAACGACATTACGTATAAAAGGAGGAGTAGGTCCTCTTTTGCTGATGAAGTAGATGAAATAGCAACAACTGTATGGAGTGTGTAACGTCTACGAAGGAAAGTCTAGTGGCATCCACTTATCGTCTCTAAAATAGGTCACAGTCTTTCTTAGAATTCTCGCGCGGTTATGACGTAATATGTATTCATTAAGCAGGTAGGTCTCATTTTACTAAGCTGTCTTTTGTCTGTGGACATTCCTTTGGTGGTGATAGGGTTACACTCTCTTTAAAAGCATTGTGAATAGCCACCCCTCTCAGGATCTCGTTAACTGTTTTGGTAAAAGCGTCGCCTATTACACGCCAAAATATTCTATGAAAATCTAAGGGTAGGTCGTTAGACCCAGTGTACGTCTTGGGTGGGACCTCTTGATACTTTCTACAGCATCATAGTTAGTAATTTCCACCGAAAAATTTACATTTTCGTCTTACGCTCTCTATTTCAGTGTACAGTAGAAAAACCTGAGTTGCATCCTCGCTATAAAGTATGCTTCATTTAAAATATTCTTTTCTTCTGTGATAATTCTTTATATGAGGTCATCAATTAAATTCATTCTTCTGTTTTTACCATTTTCTATTGAATGGCAGTTAGAGCTATATTCTTCTCCCATGGTTATTTTAGTGAGCGATATTATTTATAAATCATCCATCTTTCATTTATACAGTACTGGCTGATAACTCGACATTTGCCGGATATTTACTTATTTATTCCAGCCTTTAGAACTTTTCCCTTCTCTCTCTCTCTCTCTGTCAATCTCTTTTTTTTTCCTTCTAAAAGCATATTATACTTGTGGGAGAAATTTTTATGAAATAAGGCTGTCTTGCATAATGTACAGTTATAAGTGCAGTATACAAACCAAGAAAGCTAGTAATCAAAATATAAATGACATATAATATTAGTACGATCTCATATTTATTGGTTTATATGTACAGCTGTCTAGTTTTTCGGGTGTATATTCATTTGTATAAGTTCTATATGTCTGAAAAATCTGTTATGAATACAATTAGTAGTAAAGAAGTAATAGATTAAAACTTGATGCATGATGGCGCGGTTTTCAATATCTCACGAACTACGTGTCGCACTGTGATACAATTTCGAAGGCACATTCAGCTATATATGTGTGTATATTATAAGTAAAATTTCTCAGCGGCTGGAATTTGTGGTGTAGAAATTATAAATAGTAACGTCATACCGAATGCGGTAGCTTTTCTTCATGAACAGCGGTTGTCAACGAGAAAAACTATAATGAAAGTTTGAAATAATCTTTATAGTTTGTTGCAAGTCGGTAAGAAATCTCATTTTCATACAGTGTATGAATAACGTCTCGTCGCATAATGTGGCAGTTTTTTGCGACTCCTATTGGTTATGTCGTCAAATCCCTACAGGCGCTATTAACTCACGGTAAGGAATATGTGTACCAAATTTGGTTGAAATCGGTCCAGTGGTTTAGGAGGAAATGTGCAATATTGTCGCGTGATGTAGAAGTTTTTCTCGCATCACATTGTTTATGACGTCATATCACGTGAACTGTGTGTCGTACTATGATAAAATTTCGAACGTATGTTCAGTGCTATTTGTGTATACTGTCTGTAATATTTCTCGTGAATACAGTTAATAGTGTACGAAGAATAAATTTTAACGTCATGTCAAATGCCGTAATTTTACTGCATTAACGCCGAAAAAGTAGTAAGCGACAAACATTCTTCGTTTCATCATTATGCTGGGGTTGTCAGCGATAAAAACTTTGCTAAAGGTTGGAAATTATGTTTAAAGTTTGTTGCAAGTCGCTAAGTACTCTCCTTCTCAAATAGTCAAACTATCACGTGCCGTAAGACGGGGGAAGTTTTCATTGTTTATGACGTCATAAATCCTGAACTATCGGCCCTGTCAAACAATCCTTTCTTAGTTGACTTCTTCTACCTGTAAACTACATTCCTGCGAAATTTCAGCTTCATGGGTGAAGTAATTTTCGAGATTTCGTGGTTAGTCAGTGAGTGAGTGAATGAGTGTCCTTCCGCTTTAATATAGATAGAGATTTAGTAGGACGTCTTGAGACGGAAGTTGTTCACAAAGTTCTAGTCAGCAATAGTAATAAAATTAAATCGTAGTTCCTGCCACGACGCTCTCTCGTTATCGTATATGATCACTGTCAGAAAAAGGACGCTCGCTTTGTTTTATCGCAGCATGGGAGGGGGGGGGGAGAGTGTCATGGAAATGATGAATGAGTTGGGTTGAAAATTTTTGAAAGGACGGCGTTATTCGTTGCGCCTATTTCTATTCAAGAAATGTCTTAACAACTTCATCCGAATACGATCATATTTCGTTGTCACACACCAACATAGGGAGAACATCATAATAAAACAGATCACATCTAAAACGAAAACAATTGGGTGTTACTTCTTGTCACGCGCTATTCTAGACTAGTTCGGCAGAGAAATAGTCTGAAAGAGGTTCAATAAAGCGTGAGACGTTATTCGTACACTGTATGAAAATGAGATTTCTTAGCGACTTGCAACAAACTGTTTGTTGTTATGGTCTTCAGTCCGGAGACTGATTTGATGCAGCTCTCCACCCTACTCTATCCTGAGCAAGCCTTTTTATCTCCTCATAAGAACGGCAACCCACATCCACTTGAATCTGCTTACTATACGAATCTCTTCGTCTCCCTCTGCGATTTTTACCCCACACACTTCCCTCCAATGCTAAATTTACGATTCCTGGATGTCTAAGAATGTGTCCTACCAAGCGATCCCTTCTTTTGGTCAGGGTATGCCAAAAATTCCTTTTCTCACCAATTCTATTAAGTACCTCTTCATTAGTTATGCGATCTACCCAACTAATCTTCAACATTCTTCTGTAGCACCACATTTCAAAAGCCTCTATTCTCTTCCTGTCCGTACTGTTTATCGTCCATGTTTCACTCCCGTACAAGGCAACACTCCACACAAATGCCTTCAGAAAAGACTTCCTTACACTTAAATTAATATTCGATGTTAGAAAATTTCTCTTTTTCAAAAATGCTTTTCTTCCCATTGCCATTCTGCATTTTATATCCTCTATACTGCGACCATCGCTTGTGATTTTACTACCCAAGTAACAAAACGCATCTACCAACTTCATTGTTTCGTTACCTAATCTAATTCCTTCAGCATCGCCTGATTTTCCAAGACCGCATTCCATTATTTTCGTTTTGCTCTTGTTAATGTTCATTTTATACGCTCTCTTCAACACACTGTCCATTCCCGTCAACTCCTCTTCCAGGTCCTTTGCTGTCTCTGACAGAATTACAATGTCATCAGCAAAACGCAATGTTTTTATTTCTTCCCCCTGAACTTTAATCCCTATTCGAAATTTTTCCTTGCTTTCCTTTACCGCCTGCTCGATTTACAAATTGAATAATATCTGAGAAAGGCTACAACCCTGTCTTACTCCCTTCCCAACTGATGCTTCCCTTTCATGCCCTTCGAGTCTAATAACTGCCGTATGGCTTTTGTACAAGTTGTAAATAACTCTCCTTTCCCTGTATTTTACCCCTGCTGACTTCAGAATTTGAAAGAGTGTATTCCAGTCAACATTGTCATACGCTTTCTCCAAATCTACAAAAGCTAAAAATGTAGGTTTGCCTTTCCTTAATCTATCTTCTAAGATAAGACGTAAAGTGAGTATTGACTCTCGGGTTCCTACGTTCCTCCTGAATCCAAACTGATCTTCCCCGAGGTCAGATTCTACCAGCTTTTCCATTCTCCTGTAGATAATTCGTGTTATCAAACTAATGGTTCTGTAATTTTCACACCTGTCTGCACCCGATTTCTTTGGAATGGGGATTATTACATTTTTCTTAAAGTCTGAGGGTATTTCGCCTGTCTCATACCTCCTACACACCAGTTCAAATAGTTTTGTCATAGTTGGATCTCCCAGAGACTTTAGTAGCTCTGAGGGTATGTTATCTACTCCTGGGGCCTTGTTCCGACCTAGGTCTTTCAGGGCTCTGTCAAATTCATCTCTCAGTATAGTATCTCCTATTTCATCTTGATCTACCTCCTCTTCCCTTCCCACAACATCGTCTCTCATTTCCTTTGTAGAGCTGCTCTATGTACTCTTTCCACCTTTCAGCTTTCCCTTCTTTGCTGAGAACTGGTTTCCCATCAAAGTTCTTGATATTGATAGAGTTGCTTTTCTTGTCCCCAAATGTCTCTTTTATTTTCCTGTAGGCGGTATCTACTTTTCCCCTTCTTATACATTCTTCTACAGATTTGCATTTGGCTTCTAGCCACTCCTGCTTAGCCATTTTGCACTTCCTGTCAATCTCATTTCTTAGTCGTCTGTATTCCATTTTGCCTGTTTCATTTACTGCATTTTTATATTTTCTCCTTTCATCAATTAAATTTAGTATTTCCTGTGATACCCAAGGATTTTTTGTAGGTCTTGCCTTTCTACTTATTTTGTCCTCTGCTGCCTTCACTATTTCATCTCTCAATGCTACCCATTCCTCTTCTTCTGTTTTATTTCCCCCTGTTTCTGTCAATTGTTGTCTAAATCTCCCTCTGAAATTCTCCAGAACTTCACGTTCCTTCAATTTATCTAGGTCCCATCGCCTTATTTTCATACCTTTCTGCAGTTTTTTTCAGTTTCAACCTACAGTTCATGACTAACAAGTTATGGTCAGAGTCTATATCTGCCCCTGGGTATGTTTTACAGTTTATAACTTGGTTCCGGAATCTATCTGATACCTTCCGGTGTCTCCTGGCCTCTTCCAAGTATACAACCTTCTTTTGTGATTCTTAAACCACGTGTTTGTTACGATTAAATCATGTTCCGTGCAAAATTCTACCAGGCGGCTTCCTCTTTCATTCCTTTTGCCCAATCCATATTCACCTACTATTTTTCCTTCTCTTCCTTTTCCCACTACCGAATTCCAGTCTCCCATCATAATTAAGTTTTCCTCTCCCTTAACTATCTGAATAATTTCCTTTACCTCCTCATATATTTCTTCTATCTCCTCATCATCGGCAGAGCTAGTTGGCATATAAACCTGTACTACTGTTGTCGGTGTTGGCTTCGTATCTATCTTGACAATGATAATGCGATCACTGTGCTGCTCATAGTAGTTTACCCGCATTCCTATTTTCTTATTCATTATCAGTCCTACTCCTGTGATACCCCCACCTGATTTTGTACTTATAATCCTGTACTCACCTGACCAGAAATCCTGTTCATCCTCCCACCGAACTTCACTAATACCCACTATATCTAACTTCAACCTATCCATTTCCCTTTTTAAATTTTCTAGCTTGCCTACCCGATTAAGGGATCTAACATTCCACGCCCCGATCCGTAGAATGCCAGTATTATCTTTCCTGATGACAACATCCTCCTGAGTAGTCCCCGCCCGGAGATCCGAATGGGGGACTATTTTACCTCCGGAATATTTTACCCGAGAGGATGCCATCATCATATTTTCATACAGTAGAGCTGCATGTCCTCGGGAAATGTAAAGATTATTTCAAACTTTGCAGAGTACGTATGTAGAGGTAGTTGCAAATTTTCTTCGCAGTCAAAGTCCACCATTCGTTGTTGGAATTATAAAGTGAACATTTAAAAGTTTTGAAGCTAATTCTCTTCGCTGCTTCTAAAAAAAAAAACATGCATTTGCGAGTTCAGTCCCTTCTTTGTCAGGTGCTGTAGTCTCAGACGCTTTCTCAGGTGGTGTATTGAAAATCTCTTTGTATCCCGAAAATTTCTTGACTACCTACAGGAAAGCTACATCTGTAAAGGACTGATATAAATATGTTTTTGTGAGGGTACATTCGCTGGATTTTGAATGTTATATATGTATATATGGTTTCTTCGTATGTGTACCTCGCTTTGCAGTGCTACTTGGTAAAAAAGACGAATAGTTTGTAAAACTTTTGTGCTCTAATTTCATTGGTCTTTTTCTTCCTTTTTGTCATTTCTTACAGCTCATGTAACAAATCTTTAATAAAAATAATTAATCCTCGTCCATGTGAACCTTCCCCATAGCATTAAAATTTGCAGTCTTTTATAAAATATTTTTTTCCATCAAGAATGTGTTCTGTGTTCACAACGTCCGGTCCCTTCTCAGACTCTTTCATTGAATCAACATTTATTTCTGAAGTTGTTTCAATAATTCAGCGGGGGGCGTACCGTCCATTTCCGGGTGCGTTTTGCTAATCGCCGCGGCGGAGTGGCCAAGCGCACTGAGGCGCTATGCTCCGATGCGCTAGGCCGTTACCCGTCGGGTATTCAAATCCCCCCTCGGGCATGGTTGTTTGTGCTGTCCTTAGTTTAAGTTTGTTTTTAATTAGCGTTTGTGTACGTCGGGACGTTTTACTAATAGACGAAATGAATTAGAATAGTTGTAAAAGGAAACACAGGATTATATTTACTAATGTGTTCCAGTTAGGAAGATGCTTTCTACGAAATGTCTGAATCACTAGTGTATGTGTTTTTGGAGTATATCTTATTTCGTTGGTCACTGTGTTTATGTAAAATTAATGTA
Source organism: Locusta migratoria (assembly GCA_026315105.1). Lineage (NCBI taxonomy): Eukaryota > Metazoa > Arthropoda > Insecta > Orthoptera > Acrididae > Locusta > Locusta migratoria. The sequence goes on from CM048745.1 coordinate 222,679,817, forward strand.
TTCATATTTAAGTTGTCGAATTGTTGATAAGTGTGGAGATAAAGTATAACCATCCAGATGCTAGTTGGTATCTGAAATAGAAGGCTTTTAGAGTTACAAATGATGAAATATTTGGGACTTCTATGGTTATCAGTCCCTAGACTATAACTGACCCTCGTAAAAGCGACACGTCCCGTTGTCCATACAGGGTGAACAGAAGTTGTGTAACTAGGTTATGCTAGTAGGAACTAGAATCACTGATGTTACGTAGGTCGAAAAATGCACCATTGTTAAACTACGGAAACTTGCCATCACGCGCTCCGATTGTCCGCAAGATTTTTCATTGAGTATTCAATTGAATTGTCTGTAAATCTAAGGGACTTAACTGCTGCGGTTATCGGTTCCAAAGCTTACAAACAACTTAAACTAACTTTTTAGTAACTTATGCTAAGGACAACACACATACACACACACCCACCCATCCACACACACACACACACACACACACACACACACACACACACACACATGCCCGAGGGAGGACTAGAACTTCCGACGGCGACCAACAGCGCGCTCCACAGCAAGGTGTCTTAGAGCGCTCGGTCACCCCACCACGGCCTTTCGTCGGTTAACCGGCAACAAATAGAAGCGCGTGTCGCCAACTCTCCATAGTTTAAAAATGGCGCGTTTTCGACCTACACAACGTTAGTAATTTTGGTTGCTACTTGCATCATCTACCCAGGTTTAAAATTTAATGACAAAGCGTTTCTCCACCCTGTAGAACGTCACCGCTGTGACACCACACCCCTTCCCGAACCGGGGGTAAAAGCCGAACGGGCCGTCTTACCACAACTCCCGGCCGGTCTTCTCACCTTTAGTTACGCCTAGGGCACCTGTATATAGAAGGTCATACGCATCCGCCATTTTTGTTCCTTCGCGTCGACCCGAGACGGCAACATAGGGCAATCAGCATGCTTTCAACATGGTGGCGGTGCAGCATCGAATTGTTCTAATTGTTCAGAAAATGGTTTTGTTTTTCCGTAGACCCTAAAAGTAGCAAAGTATTGATAAAAACCGATTTCCAATCCATGGTGTACAACAGCAATCAGTTAGAATAAATATTCCTTCAAACCGTCTTGATTGCAAATTTTTTATTCGTTAATGACGCGTTTCGCCCTTTAGCAGGGCATCTTCAGATTATCTGCGTGACAGAATTTACACAAAATTACAAGGCGGAATTACAAACGGTTATAATGGTACATGGGCTTATTTTGTGTTAAGAAGACAGTATAAATGGTAAACAATGCTTACAATGCACTCTCCGTGATGTGCACCGAAAGTTGTTATTGCGGTGTTTCTATTTTCCTGGAATGTTTTTTGGTTTTCCTTGTGGCCCTACAAATGTACGGGTAACAAATAATTACAATTGGAACATAGTCGATAAAGATGTGAGAAACATAAAACCGATTTTTAAGATTACCTTAATCGAAGCGGTGGTCTCTGATGACACAAGATATGCCCATGTTTACAATTGCGCTCACGGGCGGTGGGCGGGCGTGGTGTGCTGCTCCGCCAACTTGTACAGACTAAGGGAATGTGGGTAGGGAGTGACATAGGAAGCCGATGTATAAGACGGGAGGGGTGAAATCTAGCTGTCTGAATACAAATTTAACGAAAGGGAGGTTATTAAGCAGGACAGAAGTTTATAATTTATGTTGGTATTTGTAAATGAGAGGAATTTTATTTGAACAGGGACATCATAATATCAAATAAAATTCGTCTCATTTACAAATACCAACATAAATTATAAACTTCTGTCTTACTTAATAACCTCCCTTTCGTTAAATTTCTTTTCAGACAGCTAGATTTCACCCGTCCCGTCTTATACATCGGCTTCCTATGTCACTTCCTACCCACATTCCCTTAGTCTGTACAAGTCGGCGTAGCAGCACACCACGCCACCTCCCCCCCCCCCCCCACCGCCCGTGAGCGCAATTGTAAACATGGGCTTATCTTGTGTCATCAGAGACCACCGCTTCTATTAAGGTAATCTTAAAAATCGGATTTATGTTTCTCACATCATTACCCACTATGTCCCAAATGTAATTCGTTGTTACCCGTACATTTGTAGGGCCACAAGGAAAACCAAAAAACATTCCAGGAAAATAGAAACACCGCAATATTCAAATGTTCAAATGTTTGTTAAGCTTATGGGACTTAACTACGGAGTCATCAATCCCTAAACTTACAAACTACTTATGAACTAGGACGGCACAAATATCCATGCCCGAGGGGGGATTCGAACCCCCGACCGTAGTGGCCGTGCAGACCGTGACTGGAGCGCCTCAGTCCCCTCGGTCACCGCGGCCGGCAAACACCGCAATAACAACTTACGGTGTCACACCACGGAGAGCGCATTGTAAGATTTGTTTACCATTTATACTGTCGTCTTAACACAAAATAAGCCCATGTACCATTATAACCGTTTGTAATTCCGCCTTGTAATTTTGTGAAAATTCTGTCAAGCAGATAATCTGAAGATGCCCTGCTAAAGGGCGAAACGCGTCATTAACTAATAAAAAATTGAAATCAAGACGGTTTGAAGGAATATTGATAAAAACCTTTCATCATGAGAAATAGGCACCAATATGGACTTCAAAACTACGCGAAGTGGATTAAATCATTTTTAATTACGCACGATTTCAGCATATTGTAAACGGCAGGTTTCAACCTTGCGCCGCGGCGGATTAGCCGTGCGCGTGGGTCGCGGTGCTGTGGTGCGCGCTGCCGTTCGCCACGGGGTTCGAGTCCCCCCCCCCCCCCCCCGGGACCTGGGTGTTTGTGTTGTCCTTCGGTTAGTTACCTTAGTTTGTAGTTACAGACTAATAACCGAGCAGTTCAGTCCGATAGATTTACAAACATTTGAACATTTCAACACTTGTTTTTTAGCGAAGGGTCCGACGCAACAACTTCTGTTACCGACTTTTATTTATACACATATTGGCTAATATATCAACATATACACTAAAACAATATTAATTAATTTTAAATATACATACTGTTTTTATTTATTACAGTGGCTCATATACCTCGTTTGTAAACCATGTGCGAAACTACTGCGATGTTAAAATGCACGAACGTCGGTGAAGATCCATTATAGCTATGTTGTACTTTACTGACAAACTGTCTTATCTAGAAAGTAGATCCGTATTAATCGCTTATTGGAGGCAATTAGTTTTAATTACTTAATTAGGTGTTTTCTCCCATGTACGTTGTTTTGTATCTACTTATCAAAATAACTAATTTTTAGTTTCATTTTGGAGACAACCACTCTGAAAAAATAAGAGTGAACAGTTGAAAACGATTGAATCTGACAGCAAAAACAATTATTTCTATTGATCCTCTCTGATTCATAAATATTTTATTGCATTCTAATTTATCATGGTAAGGAACTTTCACAGCTTGTGCGTTGAATAATAATTTTATATTAATTTTGTAAAATATTTCGTAAAAATAGAACACACCTAGGATTGTATTCTGATAAAATTTATCACATCACATTCGTAGGGTTATTACGAAGCTATGGAAGTGCATCTGGCATCCAATAAAACTGAGTTGTTCAATGCAAGGAAAAAAAAAACACCCAGGTGGGTAAATAAAATAATAATAATAATAATAAAACTATTTTTCAAGCCGTAATAAAATAATTTGCTATGACTATATCAATTTCTAATCAAAAAATTTATTTACTTCTTGATATATGTATAAGAAGCGAAGAAACGATATTTCATAGCAATAGCAGTAAAGAACTCACGTTGTCGCCGATTGGAGCAGAATGGCGGCGGAAGCTGCTGCTACAACAGAAGTTGATTAGCATGCCCGTCCATATCCAGGTTCTCTAGTTTCGATAGTCACATCAGCGTACACTCCGCTATAGAAAGGAATTTTTCCTCTGGAAACATAGACCAGACTGTAGCTTAGCCCAGTCTCCAAAATATCATTTCTAGGAGAGACTTGTGTAAAATCTGGAACGTAGGAGATAAGCTGCTGTTGAAAGTAACGCGTGAGTCACGCTATGGAGTTTTAATGGCTACAGCGATTGCCCGTAAATGCAAAGATAGCTTTAGATTCTTTGTCGAGCACACTGTTTTAATCCGCTAGAGAGATGGTTATTTATAAATGTAACTGCAGTCAGTTTCTCTGTGGATTATCTCAGGACGAATTTAAATCCACGATGGAACCTATGAACATGTTCAGACAAGTGTTGATAAACTGTAAACAAGTCAAACAAATGAAATCTCTTCTACCGTAAATAACGTATCTTAAGGTTCATAAATTTCTCCTTAAGTGAAATGGTACTCAACGGGCTAGGAGTAATATGTTGCAGGATAACAAGGCTTTAATCCTTTCCACCCTGAACACCTGTTTTTTATTTTTTAATAGTGAATAAAGCTGAATTCTCTGTAAACTTGGGCACAGTAAACACTGGGAAAAAATAATAAAAAATGACTCCATAAAAATGTAGCTGGGAAACAATTATTACAATCGTGAGGGTCAGGTTTTCTTTCACAAGTATTATTCTCTGACTTCCTGCTATTTGTTTAATATTATAAGTTACCTGAGGGATATTTATGAATAAAAATTGTTCTTACTTTACTTTTATTTATTATAAAAAAATTATAAAAATGTTACATAGATTTCAAATCATATTCCCTGGCAAAAGATTTTATAATGACAAAAATTTTATTTCTTTTGTAAGAAAAAGTTCATGAGCTGTTGACCCTAGGTATTTCCCTCTCTTTTCAACAATATACATATTTGTATATTTCGCTGCCTCTTCATAAAACTTTTCACTGAAGTATTCACTGAAATATTTTGCAGAAGTTTCAATTGGTGAAAGACTCTAGAAATAAAAAGAAGATATTTTAGTAAGAAAATGAGAATGATACATGAAGTAGATAACTCAGATCGCACCTCTTTGTCACTGATCTCTACAGCAATGTAATTAATTTTTATGGATGAGTTTTCTGAACAAAGTTTGATCTCCAAAAAAGCAGTGGTCTACATTCTGTGATACTGTGTGAACACCTGGGCTCTTCAGGAACTTTTCCGGCAGTCAGATCATCATCAGACGAGTCGTCTGCCAGCTGACTGTTTGAAGGAAAAGAAACAAACTCATCGCCTTCATCTGACGAAATGCCACTCAACTCTGAATTCATTAATAGAGAACGAATTTGATTGTCTGATAAACATACATACAATAACGGGAACGTGTCTAAAACTTTGCCACGGTGGAGCGGCCGAGCGCATTGAGGCGTTGTGCTCCGATGCGCGAGGCCGTTGCCCGTCGGGGATTCGAATCCCTCTCGGGCATGGATGTTTGTGCTGTCTTTGGTATAAGATAGTTCATAAATAGTTTGTACGTTTAGGGACTGATGACCCCGCAGATAAGGGCCATAAAATGTACAAACATTTGAACATTTGAGCATTTTTACATAAAACTTTTCCATTAAAAACTGTATAAAAAGCTGTGATAAATGGAGGCCAATGTCACAATCAACAACACCCAGTCGAGGATGAAGTTACAGTCAAAACCTAACCCGCACAACTGTGCAACTACAAATTTAATGCACAGTTACTGTGCAAAGGTATGAAGTTACTAATAATTATCAATAAAACAACGTTGCTCACGCTACTACAAATATTCAGGTACAGCAAATCGCTGCTCGCTTCTCGATCAACTTAAAAATGTTCTGCAATCTATTGGCGCCGAATGGCAACAGACATGAGAAACGCGTAGCGCACAACATGCAAGATCATTGTTGAACGGTTGAAAGCAAGGCAAGACATTCAGTTTGTCGTTAAAAATAAAAACCAAACCCGCACGGGCGTGTGAAATTGGTGGGCAAGGATTGCCATGTTGCTAAAAATTTATGCCTAAAAGCGAATCCTTAGTAGAAGTGGTGTGCATGATTTAAATAATAATGCACCCTATGCACATCTAAAATGTTGCAGAGCATGAAAAAGTACATGAAGATGTGTTTTACAATCAGTGATAGAAGGTTATATAAGCTTAACAACGCACTCACCTAAAGAATTTGACTGAAACGCATGGTTTTACCAGTTAAGTCACTTACCAGCACAGGTAACAGCCTCGGCTGTTGCTGATTTATTATATACTAGCTGAACCCCTCCTGCTTTGCATGCGTAGGCTGGTTGGTCTGCACCAGTTGTTTCTTTTTAATACTGATGAAGAATACATATCTTAAGTTTCGTAGTTATAGCTTGAAATTTGAGTTAACAGCAACATATTTTGGAAAATCAATTTTTTGCGACACCCATTTTACCCCTCATTTGTCGAATTTCAAAAAATGCCGACAAACGTGTCTTTTAATTTCGAACCCTGAATTAAAATCCGAAATTTTGTATTTCTAGCTTCAAAATTGCCTAAATAGCTACGAATTTTCAAAAAACGCTTCTGCCCCTTTTTAACTCCCTTACGGAGGGAATATCTAAAAATCGCTTCTTAAATGACGCCTACAGAGTAAGATCAACACCCTCCACAAATTTCTAGTTTCTATCTTCAGTGGTTTGGGCTGGGCGATGATGAGTCAGTCAGTCAGTCAATCAATCAGTCAGTCAGTCAATCGGGACACTTCCTTTTATATATAGAGATTATATTTTTGTACTTTCATACTACAATTTCGTTATTTACAGTTATTATTTTCTTAATCAGCTCTTGATAGGAAAATAGTGATTTTATTATTTTGAGTTGTAATAAAAAGAGTTTAATTTTAAGGAAATCATGAAATCCGTACCTACGTAATCAACCTGTAACAAGTATTGAGTGGAAACCACAAAAAAAGCAATGTTACAGCGTTTCTCTCCTCCGGTTGCAGTTAACCACACTCATCATATAATGGGACCACTGGGAGAAGGGGATCAATTTAATCCGCACCTGTGGCTGGTATTCTCTCGGGCTGGCTTATTGTATGTCCTGTGGGACCTACTCCGCAAAGGTCTTTCTTGCCCGCTTTCCATTGTGTTTTTTAAAACAAAACTTTTACCTAGAAATACAGTCTGGTTTATTTTAAACTATACAAGTGTATTACGTCCTCGAGTGATTAAGGAATTATTAAGTAATGTTCACTCAATCGATGAACTGAGATACATTAGGGGTACTGGTGTATAAATGGTCCTTGACGGATAAAAGATAATGAAACTGTAAGCATTTGTTCTATTAAAGACAAACCAAGACTTTTTTAAAGGATGCGGTTGGTGTATGACTATGGATATAGTTTAGTTCTATAATTTGTTGGAAATTGGGTAAGATAAATAAAATTAAACGTGTATGATTGCTCTTAGCTGATTATAAAATTAGTATGTTGTGTGCATCCATTGGTTAAAACTGATGGATAATAAATAAATATAGCATTAGACCTCCTCGGTTCATACTCTATGAGACAATTTTTAGGAAGATTATAACGCTCTGTGTACTGATTAGATAATTATCCAGTTGTGTCTGGTCATTGTTGCAAAGAAAATGAGTTTTTAATTAATATATACATTTTGGTCCTGTGAATTGTTTGAGAAGTGCATCCAAAGAATTACAGGCCTTTATTATTGGTGTCAGTTTGCAGCAGGATTTTAGAACACATATTTTCCTCAAATATTATGAACTACCTTGAAGAGAACGGTCCATTAATCCATAGCCAAGACTGATTCAGAAAGATTCATTCTTGTGAAACACAACTAGCTGTTTGTTCAGATGATGTGATGAGTGATATCGACAAGGTATGTCAAATAGATTCCACATTTCTAGATTTCCGGAAGGCTTTCGACACTGTACCTCAACAAGCGTCTTCTAATCAAAGTGCGTGCTTATGGAATATCGCCACTATTGTGCGATTGGATTCATGATTACCTGTCGGAAAGGACACAGTACGTTGTTGTTGTTGTTGTTGTTGTTGTGGTCTTCAGTCCGGAGACTGGTTTGATGCAGCTCTCCACAATACCCTATCCTGAGCAAGCCTCTTCATCTCCACATAAGAACGGCAACCTACATCTGTCTGAATCTGCTTACTGTATCCATGTCTTGGTCTTCCTCTGCGATTTTTACCCCACACACTTCCCTCTAATGCCAAATTCACAATTCCTTGATGTCTAAGAATGTGTCCTACCAATCTATCCCTTCTTTTAGACAAGGTATGCCAGAAATTTCTGTTCAGTACTTCCTCATTAGTTACTCGATCCTCCCACCTAATCATCAGCATTCTTCTGTAGCACCATATTTCAAAAGCCTCAATCCTCTTCCTGTCCGCACTGTTTATCGTCCATGTCTCACTCCCATATAAGGCAACACTCCATACAAATGCCTTCAGCAAAGGACTTCCTTAGGCTTAAATCAATATTTGATGTTAACAAATTTCTCTTTTTCAAGAACGCTTTTCTACCCATTGCCATTCTGCATTTTATATCCTCTGTACAGCGACCGTCATTTGTTATTTTACTGCCCAAGTAACAAAACTCATCTACCTCCTTTATTGCTTCGTTTCCCAATCTAATTCCTTCATCATCACCTGATTTTCTTACACTGCACTCCATTACCCTAGTTTTGCTCTTGTTATGTTCATCTTATATGCACCTTTCAGCACACTGTCCATTACGTTCAATTGCTCTTCCAGGTCCTTTGCTGTATCTGTCATAATTACTATGTCGTCGGCAAAACGCAATGTTTGTAATTCTTCACCCTGAACTTTAATTCCTTCTCCAAATTTCTCCTTGCTTTCCTTTATAGCTTGCTTAATGAACAAATTGAATAACAATGGAGAAAGACTACAACCTTGTCTTACTCCCTTTCCAAACACTACATCCCTTTCATGCCCTTCAACTCTGACAACCGCTGTCTGGTTTTTGTACAAGTTGTAAATAACATTACGCTCCCTATATTTTACTCCTGCTTGCTTCAGAACTTGAAAGTGTTTATACCAATCAACATTTTCAAAAGCCTTCTCCAAATCTACAAAAGCTAGAAATGTAGGTTTGCCTTTTCTTAATCTATCTTCTAGGATAAGCCGTAAAGTGAGTATTGCCTCCCGAGTTCCTACATTTCTCCTGAACCCAAACTGATCTTCACCCGAGGTCGGCTTCTACCAGTTTTTCCATCCTTCTGTATATAATTCGTGTTAGTATTTTGCAACCATGTAACTGACGGAAAGTCGTCGAGTAGAACAGAAATGTTATTTGGCATACTCCAGAAGAGTATTATAGAGCCACTACTGTTCCTTGTTTTAATAAACAACTAGAGGATCCGTGCGAATACTTCGCACCTTTAGTTGAATGATGAAAAGTTTGGGATAAATGGAAGTAAAAGCGAATATTAACGCTTAGCTTTCTTCAGAATCAATCAATGCAGGTGTTTAAAAGCGCAAATCAAAGACATTGATCTGTTGTGTGTTGTTAGATCAAAAAGAACTGCGTACCTTAATTAGAACCGAGCATATCGTGAAACAAACCGATTAAAAAATTCAATGCAAGGACAGAAGGATACCGCTTTTGAATGAAAATGAAGGATGGAGAGACTTAAGTTAATTATGATACTTATGACAAATCTGCGAATGAATACCTTTCGGTAATGAGGGACATCGGTCTGATAGAACGACCTGACCGACTGACTTTAATTTACAGCAAGGACATCCCCATAAGAAATATATAGAAGGAAATCCCGTTTGCGTGTAGAAAAAGGAAGGCGAGAGTTATACGAATTCTGATACTTCATGAAAAATCTGTGAATGAATACCTCTCGTTTAAAACAAAATAGGAAGGAAATCGGTCGGGTAGTTCTGTCTCTCCGACTGAATTTAGTTGCCGTAGATTCTTTTGATATTTAAGATTTAGCAGACTAATTAGCTACCTTGGACAGTTCGCGAATGATGCTGTCACTTATCGATTAGTAAATTCACCAGAAGATCAATTGCAACTGCAAAGTGATTTAGATAAGATATCTACATGGTCAAAAATTGGCAATTGACCCTTAATAATGAGAAGTGTGTCTTCAACCATATGAACACTAAAAGAAGTCTGTTGAACTTCATTTACAGAATAAATCGGCCAAAATTACAGACCGTAAATTCAACTAAATAGCTAGGTGTAACAATTCCAAATAACTTAAACTGGAAGGAACACACAGAAAATATTGTAAGGAAAGTAACCAAAGACTACGTTTCGTTGTCAGAACACTTAGAAGATGCAATAGTTATACTAAAGTAACTGAATTCACAACACTTGTGCGTCCTATTTTGCACTATTGTTGCGCATTGTGGGTTCCCCACCAAGTGGGAGTGATAGACGATTTAGAGAAAGTTCAGAGAAGGGCAGCTCGATTTCAATTATCGGGATATACGGGAGAGGGTGTCATGGAAATGATGCAAGAATCAGGGTGGAAATCATTAATACAATGGCATTACTCGTTGCGACGAGATCTACTTGCGAAATTTCTTTCACGTAATTTCTCTTCTGAATGCGAACATACGTATTTTGTTAGCACCCACCTACATAAAAAGACATGGTCATCAAAATAGGAGAAATCAGATCGAAAACGGAAACAGTTAGGTGTTCCTTTTCCCCGAGAGCTATTAGAGAATGGAACTGTAGTGAAACATCATAAAAGCGGTCGATGACAACACTTGCAGAGTATTTCTGTAGGTGTAGATAGATGTGGCGGATTTACCAGCAGATTTAATAGGCTGTAGCCTAGGGCGGAAGAGTTTTGGTGCAGCAAATTTGAGGCCAACATTTTTAAACTGTAAGTGTAATAAAAGAAATTTAATTGCGTTTAGCGAATGTACATTATTGTATAATTAGTTTTAAGGTATACCTTATCATTTATTAGCTCAGAAATGTAAACAAAAACTATTTCTTGTGCAATCTGAAACAAATAGTTTAGTTATAAAATTAATCTAGGAATTAACACTTCCATACCGCAGTTCACAGTCATACTAATAACGGAAAAGAAGTGGTACAATTAGGTTGAGGGCATAAAACTACAATTTTATTAACCAAAAATTATAATTGGTTTGATTGTGAAATAGGGTATGGGATTGCAGAGGTCTGTAGAAGCGGCATAGCCTCTTGGCAGCAAATTTGAAAATCTGCCTCCGTTTCGTATAGATATCTCTGATTGAGGATATAAAAGAGACATAAATCTATTTAAGTTTGGGTCGCTTTTGAACCATTAGGTTTCAGCTAATTGAAATTTATCAGATTGTTTACAAGGAAAATTGGGAAAATAAAAATGTACAATAATCAGACAGTAATTCAATCACCCAGATCTCGCTCCACAACCAGTGTGCTACAGGATTAACTAGTTGCTTTAGTGGTAAATATTCAGCGATAGCCATGAGAATACAAGAAGGACGTTAAGTCAAACAGATGTCCAGAATTTGTCTCGCAAGGAGATCACATGGGTATGGGATTTTAGAACTTCTCTATATATAAGGTCCGAACTTAAATAACAATCAGACAAAGTCATACGACGCAACTCTAAAAAATTCTCGACACGATCGACTTTGAAGTTTTGCAAAATATCTAATGGCAATTTTTGCGGAAAATGCACGATTCTTTTGTTTATTCGAAGTTAACTACATTTTATTAAATGTTTGTAATGACGGATTCAATCAAACATACATGTAAAAAAATTTACAGTATTGACTTCACTGTTAGCTGACGACGGTATTCTTTGTTCAGTTTGTAAAGAGCTACAACGCTGTATCTGGGAAGTCATCTTCATAACTACTAAGCGGCTAAAATTTAAGCTGTTCACCTTGTCCACATACACATAAACAAAAACATAGACAAAACGTGTTATTATAGTTCCCAAAACGTTTTATATAACTGAATTTAAAAAAAAAAAAAAAAAAAGACAAATGCTACAAGCTCCTCAATTACTTGTGCTTACGTGTACTTGTAAAACTTCAAATTAGATTTTCTCGAAAATCTTTCAGAGTTGCGTCGAATTGCTTTGTCTGCTTGTTTTTTCAGTTCTGAACTTGCCATAAACATCAAAAAATTCTAAAATCCGATACCCATGTGGTTCCCTAAACAAACCGTTCTAACAATCAGGCGGAAAAACTTCCATAGTAAATATGGCAGCGTTTCGCTTCTTCGCCTGTTGCTTTATACTCTGGAGGGTAGACATCTGAAGGTACTGTATATGGCTCATGGCCGTGGCCAAGGGGGGGGGGGGGAGGGGGATGAAGAGGATCAATTTCCCCCTGCCCCTCTCCACCCCAAAAAAGTAATAATGCTTTACAAGTTAGAATAGCCTGTACGACGTAATTCTCAGTTGAGTTATATTGTTTGATCCCTCCTCAAAACAAAAATTCTGCCTACGGCCCTGGGCGCAGTCTGTATTCGTAAATGGGGTATAGATACGCTGTCTATAAAACAGTGAATAATTGTCGGAGAAACACTGATTGTGTGTGGAAAAGCCTGCAAAGAAATACCGCAAGGAGCTAGTGCAACTGCGCCAGCCATCTGTCGGCTATTGGGTGAAACACAGTCCACGAGACTTCGCCGTCGCCGCTGTGCTGCGCCGAGTTGCCGCATGCGCCATCTGTTACATATTTGCTGAGTTACGAGACATGAACCAGCAAACTGTTGAATTTCGCTAATTGACAATATTTACCGCTTGGCTATTTAGACGGCCGTTTACAGCAATATACCAGAGACATCTATAGAATCTGTATTTTCTTCTTCCGCTAATATCATCATAAAACGGAAATTTAAAATATTCATAGATTGTCGCTCTTTTAGAAAGGACGGTAAGAATCTTTTCTTCATTTACTGTACATACACCCGCCATTACATTTTACAGCTAACCATTACCCATTAAACAGGAATAAATTCTTTATAAATTGCGGAAATTGTGATTCGAAGGAAACATTAATTTACGGAAAACGGAATAATCGTATACGAAATTTTATTATCGCAGAAGTCACATAGTTCAAATGGCGGCAGGTGGATTTTCCATCAGTCCTTGTTTAGTATTGTGTTATAATAGATCATGTAAGATGTTGCGGTCTTCAGTCCGCAGACTGGTTTGATGCAGCTCTCCACGCTAACCTGTCCAGTGCAAGTCTCTTCATCTGAGAGTACTTTTGGCAACCAACATCCCTTTGAATCTGCTTACTGTATTCGTACCTCGGTCTCTCTCTACGATGTTTACCCCACACACTTCCTTCTAATGCTAAGTTGACGATTCCTTGATGTCTCAGAATATGTGACACCAATCTATCCCTTCTCTTAGAGTACGCCAAAAACTTCTTCTCTCCCCAATTCTATTGAGCACCTCCTCGTTAGTTACGTGATCTACCCATCTAATTTTCATCATTCGTCTGTAGCACCACATTTCAAAAGCTTCTGTCATCTTTTTGTCTGAACTCCTTATCGTCCACGTTTCACTTTCATACAATGTTACAATCCAGACAAATGCCTTCAGAAAGGAGTTCCTAACATTTAAACTAATATTGCATGTCAACAAGTTTCGCTTCTTCAAAAACGCTTTTCTTCCCGTGGCCATCCTGCATTTTATATCTTCTTTACTTCGGCCTTCAGAAGTTATCTTGCTCCCAAGTAATAAAACTCGTCTACTACTTTTATTGCCTCATTACCTAATTTAACTCCTTCAGCATCGTCTGATGCTACATTCCATTATCCTTGTTTTACTCTTGTTGATGTTCATATTATACCCTCTTTTCAAGACACAGTCCATTCCATTCAATTGCTCTTCCAGAACCTTTGCAGTCTCTGACAGGATTACTATGTCATCGGTAAACCGCTAAGTTTTTATTTCATCTCCTTGAACTTTAATACCCTCTCCAAATTTCTCCTTGCATTCCTTCACTGCTTGCTCAATGTACGGATTGAACAACAATGGGGAAAGGCTACAACCCTGTCTTACTCCCTTCCCGACCTCTGCGTCCCTTTCTTGCCCTTCGACTCTAATAACCACGGTTTGGTTTTGTATAAGTTCAATATAACTCTTCGCTCCCTATATTTTACCCCTGCTACCTTTAGAACTTGAAAGAGTGTATTCCAGTCGACATTGTCAAAAACTTTCTCCAAATCTACAAACGCCATAAACGTAGGTTTGCCTTTCCTTAGCCTGTCTTCTAAGATAAGTCGTAATGTGAGTATTGCCTCCCGTGTTCCAAAATTTCTCCTAAATCCAAACTGATCTTCCCTAAGGTTGGATTCCACCAGTTTATGTAAATAATTCGTGTCAGTATTTTGCAACCATGACTTATTAAACTGATAGTTCTGTAATTTTCACATTTGTCTGCACTTGCTTTCTTTGGGATTGGAATTACTATATTCTTCTTGAAGTCGGAGGGTATTTTCCCTGTCTCAAATATCTTGCATACTAGGTGGAACAATTTCTTCATGTCTGGCTCTCCTGAAGCTATCAGCAGTTCAGACGGAATGTCATCTATTCCAGGAGCCTTGTTTCTACTCAAATCTTTTAGTGCTCTGTCAAATTCTTCTCGCAGTATAGTATCTCCTCTCTCATCCTCCTCTACATCATCTTCCATTTCTAGAATACCTCTTTCAAGTTTATTTCCTTTGTACAGGCCTTATATGTATTCCTTCCACCTTTCAGCTTTCCCATCTTTGCTTAGTAGTGGTTTTCAATCCGCGTTCTTGATATTCATACCGCTACTTGTCTTGTCTCTAAATGTCTCTTTTATTTTCCTGTAGGCGGTATCTAACTTTTCCCTATTTATAAATTATTTTACGCTCCTGCATTTCTCCTCAAACCACTCCTGCCTAGCCAGTCTACACTTCCTGTCAACTTCATTTTTCAGACGTCTGTATTCCCTTTTGCCTTCTTCACTTGCCGGATTTTTATATTTTCTCCTCTCATCAATTAAGTTCAGTATATCCTGTGTTACCCAGGGGTTTCTATTAGGCCTTGTCCTTCTGCCTATATGATCCTCTGCAGCCTTCACTACCCTATCTCTCAGAGCTATCCATTCTTCTTCTACTGTATTACTTTCCCCCGTTTCAGCCAATCCTTGCCTAATGTTGCCTCTGAAACCCTCCACCACCTCTGGTTCCTTAAATTTGTACAGGTTCCATCTCCTAACCTTTCTACCTTTCTGCTGTGTCTTACGTTTTAATCTGCAGTTCATAACCAGTAAGTCATGGTCAATATCTGCCCCTGGATATGTCTTAAAATTTAAAACCTGGTTACTAAATCTATTTATTACCATTATGGAGTCAATCTGGTACCGTCCAGTGTCTCCTGTCTCTTCCAGGTATACAGCCTTCTTTCATGATGTTTAAACCAAGTGTTGGTGATCATTAAATTGTTCTCTGCACAGTTTTCTATCAAGCGATCTCCTCTTTCATTCATTTTCCCAGTCCATATTCACCTACTACATTTCCTTCTCTTCCCTTTCCTACTACCGAGTTCCAGTCCTCCATCACAATCGAGTTTTAATCTCCCTTAATTTTCTGAATAATTTCTTTTATCTCCTCATACATTTGTTCGATATACTCATCATCGGCAGAGCTAGTTGGCATATAAACTTGTACTACTGTAGTCGGTGTTGGTTTTGTGTCTATCTTTACTATGATAAAGCGTTCACTATGCTGTTCATAGTAACTTACCCCGCATTCCTATTTTCTTATTCATTATTAGACCTACTCCTGCGTTACCACCAACTGATTTTGTATTTATAACCCTGTACTCACCTGACCAGAAATCCTGTTCATCCTGTCACCGAACTTTACTAAACCCTACCATTTCTAACTTTAACCTATCCATTTCTCTTTTCAGATTTTCTAATTTACTTACGCGATTAAGGGTTAGAACATTCCACGATCCGATCCATAGAATGCCAGTCATGTTTTTCTTGATAACGGCATCCTTCTCAGTAGTCCCCGCCCGGAGATCCGAATGAGGGACTATTTTACCTCAGGAATATTTTACCCAAGAAGACTCCATCATCATATATTCATACAGTAGAGCTGCATGTCCTCGGGAAAAGTAAAGGCTGTAGTTTCCCCTTGCTTTTAGCCGTTCGCAGTAGCTGTGTGGCAAAGCCAGATTAGTTGATATTACAAGGCCAGCTCAGTCAATCATCCAGACTGTTGCCCCTGTAACTACTGAAAAAGGCTGCTGGCCCTGTTCAGAACCACGCGTTTGTCTGGTCTCTCCAAAGATACCCCTCCGCTGTGGTTGCACCCACGGTACGTACGGCTATCTGTATCGTAGAGGCACGCAAGCCACCCCACCTCGGCAATGTTTGTGGTTCATGGGGCTGGATCATGTAAGTACGGTACGGTATCGTGTGCAAATGTTTTTTTGAATGTACGCAAACTCGAAGTAAAGTAAATAGAAAAGTAAAAGTTACTTATTTTTTATTAAAGAGATACATAGTCAAATACATTCAAATTAATAGCACTTCAGATGGGGAATCGCAAGGGATATAATACTCCGACATGTAGAGTTATATTGACGGTTGTAATGAGTATATCTGACCTGTAGTGTACTAGAAAATTTATCAGTGCTATTCTGAAAATTCAGGGAACTACATCGATTTCAAATGTGACATAAGGTCTTCATTAAGGCATGCACTCATGATAAATTTCAAATATTACTCATTGATAATAAGAACGCTGTTGTTAAAAATTTATAGGGCACAGGTGGCGAATCGGCTTTATGTTTATTAAGGCGTTTCGATTTTTTTAAAATCATCTTCAGCATCGAGGCCAGGGCGTATGCCCTCATGACCCAGTTATACAGCGTCAATATACCTACAGCCGATTGACGACCTGCGCTCAGTATATTTTAACTACAGCGTGGTTGTTAGCACTGAGTACTATTTTATATTACATCAAGGCAGCCGTAGAGAATGTAGGCTTTGTTCTGCATGGGAATTATTCCATCACAAAGCAGGAAGCTGTTAGTACAGAACTCCTGGATAAATTACCGATCACTTCAGTAAAAATTGAAAAGATGTTTGAAAGTTGGACAGTATTTTTTTTTTCTAGTATACGGAGTGTTTTACTTATTGTGACCTCTATAATAAATAACTTATTGTCTAGATGTAAATTACAAAATGTTTCAATCACATGTTGTTAAGCTGTAAGGGGGATATTAATCAACATGATTGCCTTCTTTGTAGTTTTTTAAATTATTATTTTATTTTATTTTTTAAAGATATGAATAGCGGTATGAGTTTTTTTAATGGCACCCTGTATTTTTATTCGGTAATTGATTTTCTCTCCTAAAGACCTATTCGAAAATGTTTCACAGTGTACCAATCACTGAAAGATAACGTTATTAATTACCTAAGATAACAATGACTTTGCGTCCGGGATCAAAAAATCGTCCACTTGCTGGAGTTGTCCGAAAACTGACTGACTCTCCTGTACCATTGCCCAGGAGTAGAACATTCAAAGATGATCAAAGTGGTGACACCGAAACACTGGTTCACTCAGAATTAATTTACTGCTTCCATTGTTGCTTCCTCTGGAGTTGCTGGAATATCGCGATAGACAACATTTTTAATGCACCCCAAAGAAAAAGGCCCAGAGGATTTAAATCAGGAGACCTAGCAAGTAACTGTTCCTCTTCGACCAATCCATGTTCGGTTCAGAACATGACGTGCACACAAGGCACTGTGTTGATACCACATAGCCATTCTGGTTCTTAGCGGCACTTCATGCAGAGCAGGAGGAAGAAATCGTTAGAGAAAGTTGGCATAGACTGTTCCGTTTAGACTACCATTGATGAAATAAGGGTCAACAATTGTAGTACCAAGCATACCACACCAGCATACCTCTCCATTGACGCTAATGATCCACCTGTCTAAGCTATCGCGGGTTGTCGCTGAACCAAAAAAGCATGTTCTTTATATACTTATCGTATGTTTGAGAAGGAAAGTTAATCGGTAAACAAAACATTGGAGAAGACGTTCGCTTTGGCGAGGATTTGCTACTGTGCCCACTGACGGAATTTTACACGATTTTGGCAATCATTCCAATGCAATTCTTGATATAGTGCACAAGGACGGAACCGGTGCCGTGTGGGAATATGATGTACACTGGTTTCAGGAATGCCAATATCATTTTCTAGCTGTCGTGTGCCCACATGTGGATTCGTAACATTGGAAGCGAGAACAGTAATTTCGGCAGCTTCGTGTGTGCATTGTTGTGGGTTGAAACTTTCCGTTTCCTGAAACGTCGCAACAAAATGGGAAAACAGCCGTTGAGAAGGTTGGTTCTTGTCAGGATATCGCTCTCTATACAGTTCCTCTGCGTAGCATTTCGACTACCTACACCAACAATAAAAGAAATGTAATTTGTTGGAAGGAAAGCCTTTACTATATGCTTCTCTACACAACAGTATTTACAAGGACTGGACTAAACCACTGTAACCGTAAAAGAAGACAGTAATGCAATATTACTGTTCTGCTGTAAGTCGTCATTTGAAACCACTACACACTTTCGTGTAATGTTAAATCCGTGTCTTGCTCGCTGTTAGATTTCCAGAGATTATGTATTTCGTTGCTTAGCGATTTATTAGTTATTTAAAAGTTCGTGTAACTATCCAACATATTTATCGCCCAAAGTCGAATTCAAAATAAAACAGTCTGTCAATTTATATTCGGTCTAAATATTTCAGTCCTAAATTATCATCATTGAGCGGTAAAACACTCACAAAATAATATTCCCATAGGAATATTTGTATATTACATGCACCAAAGATATACGCACGAAACAATTATAGACTGAAAAGAACCGTAAGTAAATTTTCATTCATATTATATTCTTAAAACCGTTCCTTTATTTGACGGAATGAGGTAATACCTAATCACTCCTAATAGTCCAAACCAAAGTTCACAACACTATAAATTATTTACATCAAGTCTGACCGCGCACTTAATATTCTTCGCTGTATCGACTACAATATTCGAAGTCGATCTTAGACGCGAGCAAGCTTCAATTATTTTCCTGTTAAATACTCGCGTTCTAAACGGAATAAAGTTCCCACATAACGTTAATTAACACATACGTCCGAACCAAATAGAAAATAAGAAGTAAATCGTAATTAATTTATAATGAAGAAATTTTAATGATCCACGTAAAATGGAATTGGCCTAAGGAAAGGCAGTGTTCGTGTAATATTAATTTCAGAAAACTGTGATGCGTAATTTCTTTCGCTGTTCGGGGGCTGGTTTTTATGCAACTGGTATGTAAACAGAGCTTTCACCAAAATCATATATAAATTAACTTTTAACAAGTTAGCGACAGACGTACTAATCATGTTAGTGCATTCAACTAAAAGACTGTTATAGGATCCGTCACTAGACAAACATGTAAAATGTTGTCCGAGTCGGACAGATTATGGTTAGCTTTTCTAAAAAGTATTAAAACAAATTTAATTCTAGTGTAATAATGTGTTGCTTACAATAATTAAGTTCTCTTATTACAGGAATGATGTAACAACCTGATGTGAATCTATTATTTCAGAAAGGATATTCCATTTTTATTATTTTTATAATCACCAATATTAGTTCAAAGTCAGTACTCTAGTTTCATAGCAACTGTGGCACGTAAGTACATGTTTAAATGTCTTCATTTTATAACAATACTTTTCCAAGTCGCACTCGTCATAGACAGTGTCACAAGATTGTGTAATGTTTTTTAATTCCTAAGCTTCTTCATTTATATAACATTTCTTGATAAATTAAGTAACTTGCTATGCTACAGGAATATTTAGAAGAGTGCATGATTATGAGATGCCGTGAAGTCTACTTATATTTCTGAAGTAGAGTGCTTCTTGAATTAGTGGCACCCAGGCCGCGTAAAGTTAAATGAATAACACATGAATACGTTAGTCAGCGCTACTGAGAATGATTCATTCATTTTCAAAGCTCTTTGTTTTCTAAAGTACCTTTTATCAGTATAATGTGATTTATGCGCTATTAGAATGGTAAATGTAGGAAATTTGCATTTTGAACTGTACTGAGGGTTCGAGAATGACGTTTTAAAATTTTGGTCATTTTAGAGGGACTATGTAGGTAAATCTTTGAAAAGGAATCCATATACAGAAATGTTTTCCTCATCACTGGTAAGCGGCCGTTGCTCAAGGAATATGCTTTAACTATGGGAAAGATAGCAAGAAACGCATGAGACAACGAACTCAGCTCCACCTTTGCTGTCGAACGGAAATAGCCGTAGGCTCTATGACATCTTACTGCGCAATACGCACTTGCTCCCCGTCGAAGGTTCGAGTCCTCCATTGCGCTTGGGTGTGTGAGCTGTTTGTAACACAAGTTAATTGAAGTATTTTCTAAGTCTAGGGAGCGATGGCCACAGCAGTTGAGTCCCATCGCATTACAAACACTTGAGTTTGACTTTTACATACTTTAATAGACTCTATATAATTACGGTGGTTTAGTGTTTGTTGTTTCGCACATCTGACTGCATAGGGTTTATTTTTTCATCGTGGTGAACACTGTTCATCCTCCTACGAAAACTGGAATGGCGAGCAGAAGATGGCATGAGCGTTAGGAGCGCTACATGTATAGCATGCGAATTTGGGGCAAAGGACTGGCCGTTCAGGATTGCCTAATGATTAAGGCAACAAACTGACCCGAAATTACTCAATTTTTCCAACGTGAAGCAAGAGTAGAAAGTAACATTTATATTTTATGCTTTGATTTGTTATTTTTATTTCAGCTGCCTACTGTTTATACAGATTTATTTCTAATAACCTTAGAATGTGACCCAAATATCTGTAGATAGTTTTGAACATGACCTAAATAATTTTTTTTTATATATAGAAAACATCACGCATGTTCTTTCAGTTTGTTCAAAAATATTCAAATGTTTGCAAATCTAAGGGACTTAACTTCTGATGTTTCTTCTCTAGGCTCGGAAACTATTAAACTAACTTAATCTAATCTAAGAACAACAAACACACGTCATTGCTCAAGGGAGGACTCGAACCTCCGACGAGAAGCAAACGCGCAGTCCACAGAAATGGACGTTAGAGCACTCGGCCACTCCACCGCGGCTGTCATATTGTGGAGAGGGTTTTAAATCTGCGATCTATCATGTAATGTACAAAAATGCAACTCTCACGACGAATCCCTTCCACCATAAAAAGTCGTGAGATCTCATGGGAAACCAAGTCGGTTATTTTAGTTAGTATTCGTGGAACCAACTATTGAATACCTTGTCATAATTTTTATCTAATTACTTATCTACCAACATCTATAATGACTATTTCAAAATTATACATCTTTATTTCTATAATAAATATATTGACTTGGCAATCTACCCAAAATATAATGACATAAGAATAAATATAATGATCTGACAATTGCACATTGTCATAATGTGACAACAATAATTTATATTCCATGATACAACCAAATATAAGCATATAACAATGAAGTACACTCACACGTGCATAAAGTTTTTTTAAATATTAGTTTATATTGCCATGGGAAACGAAGTCGGTTATTTTAGTCAGTGTTCATAGAACCACTTATTTCTTATCTAATTAGGGATCTAGCAACATTTATAGTGACGGTATTAGTATTATACATCTTTGTTTCTATTACACATATAATGACTTCGCAATCGCACCATAATATAATGACATCAGAAGACATATAATGATTGGGTAATTACATATCGATATATAAAAATGATTTACATTCCGCATTGGAACCAAATGTAATCACATAGGAATGAAATATCTCACAGTTGCATAAAGTATTTTAAAGATTAGTTAACGTTGCTATGCGATTTGCAAGTTATTACATTTATTATAGAAGTAAAGATGTATACTTTTGGTATAGTCACTACAAAGGTTGGTAGAAAACTAATTAGATAAAAATTATGACAAGGTGTTCAATAGTTGGTTCCATGAATACTAATTAAAATAACCGACTTGGTTTCCCATGAATTCTCACGACTTTTTATGGAGGAAGGAATTCGTCACGAGAAATGCATTTTTGTACATTATATGTATTTGATGGGATCTTTTCTTTTTGTAGGTAGTACTTTTCTGTAAAAATTTTTATACCTCAGCCACGGATTTCCTTAAAACCCATTCCCTGTCACTTTGGTTTCGTGTTGTTTCTGTTTGGCTTGGAAGTCTGAAAAATCGCTTATATTGTTTTTGTTCAATTCTTCATCATGTACAGTACTGAAACCTGTGGTGGATCAATAACCAAATATCAAAAAAGTTAGTGTTGTTGAAATTTGTGAACTTCATAATACACTGATGTTGCTGATAGGGTACATGTTACCTTATAAGTGAAAGCAGTAGTTGTTAGTTTGTCTCGTATTTATTAAATGATCAGTTTATTTCATACAACAGTTAGTAATTGTTTTAGTACATAGAAAGAAGCCATGTTTTATAGTGCAAAAAGGTTATATATGATTGCATGAATCTTTCTCCTAGAATTAGTAAAATTAGAACATATGAAAGTTGCGGAATAAAAGTAATTTTTTTCTTGAGAAAAAGTCAAGCCTGAGAGCGTAAATAATAGCTATTAAATAAAATGGGAATTTCTTAAATTTTCTTCACTGTGGGTTCCAGCTGAAACTGCTTCTGGACATGACGATTTCATGTGGCATTTTTGTCCGTTAGACACCATCTGGAGTTGTGTTCGGCCTGCCTGGTGCAACTCTTTTGGTGAAGCCACCTCGGCGACTTTCGAGTCGATGATGATGAGGACGACACAATACCCAGTCTCCGAGAGGACAAATTTTGCAACAGGACCGGGAATCGAACCCGGGCCACTGTGTTGAAATCTATCACTCTGTCCACAGGACTGCGATGACGGGCGCTTTTGGAAAACAATCTCGTTTTGGCATAATATTTTAGTGAACTTGCAGTATAATGCACACTGCATTAGTTCCGTCTTTCATCCCCTCCCCCCCCCCCTTTTTGTGAGATACAACTTAATAGCTTCTATTTCACGAAGGTCTTTTTCTTTTTGGAGATAATCCTCCTCCTTCTCTTTTGTGGTATCATTTGTATTACATGAGCAACAGATTTTCTTAAAGCCTACTCCGTATTCCTTTTTCTATTTTTCTCAGAGGCTTTGATGCTACAAACTTCAGCATACATATTGACATCCCGTTGGCGCTCGCACTAACAATGATATTACACTAATTTTCTTCTTTGACAAAGACTCTTCAGCGCTCTGACGCTCGCACTAATATCAATATTGCACTAATCTCCTCGACACATTCGTCCTATATTCTTTGATAAAGAATCTTCAACGTGACGCCAAGGCCGATCCACAGACATATAACTCCTAAACCATCATAGACATATTGTTAACATATGTCTGTGGCACATCTATGGTATGAAACCATCGGACTATCCATATTTTCCTACTGAAGATTCAGATCGAAAATCTAAATGTCAAAAGACGATCGCAAAGACCCACTTTCAGCGTTACTACCGTAACCTAAAGTGGTCCAATAGTATAGCCTAAGATGCCAAGCCAAAAACCAGATAGGTGAATATAAATGTATGTTCTGTTTTATATGCTATATATCTTTGTCTATCGCACGAGAGAATTTTACTTACGGCAGCGACAACGAATGAAAAACTTGGGAAAATCAGTCACGTAGAATGAGAGCCGCGGCGGAGCGGCCGAGTGCATTGAGGCGCTTTGCCACGATGCGCTAGGCCGTTCCCCGTCGGGGGTTCGAATTCCCCCTCGGGTATGGATGTTTGTGTCGTCTTTAGTGTAAGTTAGTTCATAAGTAGTTTGTAAGTTTAGGGACTGATGGCCCCGCAGTAGAGTCCCTTACGCTTGACAAACATTTGTAGAATGAGAGGCACAATATTTTATGTTGACCATGAAGTAAACAATTAATTCTGTTTCTGCTTTGTAGTTGAACAGGTTCATATATGCGCCCCTGATAAAGTGAACATTTCGCTGCCAACATCTGCACACTACGCCAACGCCGTAAGTAAAATTTACCCTTTACGTCAAGACTATAAATGTGGCATAATTAGATGTTTATCCCTATTTCTTAGGGCCGTTATATCCGTACATAAATAATCGAACATACGTTGTTTAAAGTAACAGAGACACGAATAATACTGTTTTAGGTAGTGCCAGTTTAGTAATGTGTGTCATTGGTTCTGCCGAGGACTGTTTGCTTTGGCACCCAAAAATATTTTCCGACGATGATGTTTTTCTTTCGATGTTCATCGTACATAGATTTCTTTGAATTGATGTCAACTTTCATGTTACCTTCGACGTTTTTCTAATGTCGATCATCGCTACTACTTCAGTTTTTGACGTTTACTTTTCATTATTGATGGATAATTTTAATCGTCAAAACATCGATTTTGTTTTACCCAAGGATGTTAGAATAGGGTGAGATGCCCTTAACATTATAGAAGTGAAGCTGTTGTCGCAATATTGTGGAAACAATAATTTTGTTTTAATGAATCACAATTCACCTATCTGGAAGGTCTGTATTTGTTCACACAAGTGTACTGCTAGGCACTTAAATGTGATTTGCAGAGTATCCCATCTAGATGTAGAAATCAGTAGATGACTTCCTAACGCTAGCATTCTGCTCAGCTGTGCCAGTGGCTTCGGCAGCACTGCTCTAAAAATTGTTCCGATCTGTGTATAGGTAAGCGTGTGAACTGCTGAATTCACCGGTTCCTAGACTTACAGACTGCTTAAACTAACTAATGCTAAGAACAACACACACGCCCTTGCCCTATGGAGGGCTGGAACCTCCGACAGACTGAGACCGTGCAATCTGTGACAATAAACAGACCGTGTGGCCATTCCCGCGCTGCGGCTCTGATCTCCGATTTGTCTTCTAAATAGAAAGCATAAAGTGCTGCTACCAACGGAGTAACTTCATTCGTAATTTAGTTGTTTCATTGGTACTTGACTAATTCTGTAACAGTTTATTCCCTCTTCATCTTCCACCTCACTCTCTCTCTCTCTCTCTCTCGCTCTCTCTCCCTCTCTCTATCATATACTGGTGTAAGTACGCCTAGATTTGTATAAAAACGAATACTACAATTCCTCGCAGGCAGACAAAGAAACTAATACCATAAACTGTTGATTTTAAGAATGTAAATGCACATCCTGCACATGTAATAAATAACCTAATTCCATGTTGATTAGACCTTTCATTTTTGTGTCGTAATTGTGACCTTCCGACTGTTCCTTCCATTTTGAAAGTGAACTGCCACATGAGAACGGTCGTACGCGGCTGCGCCCCGTCGGAGTTTCTAACCCTTCCTCGGGCATGGGAATGTGTGTGTGTGTGTGTGTGTGTGTGTGTGTGTGTGTGTGTGTGTGTCTGTTGGCCTTAGCCTAAGTTAGCTTATGTAGTCTAGGGATCGATAGCCAGTGTAGTTCAGTCCCAAAGCTTTACAAACGTTTGGAAAGTGAATTTATTTCCTGCTGTCGTTTTAATTTGGGAAGTATAGTGCAGGTCAGATTTCAGTTTACAAATGTGACTCAACGCTTGTTCGTTACCTTCTCGCCCAGCTAGAGTGAAGGTATTTCGAAATGTACGTTCTCCACATTAACCATTTATTTCATATTGAGGCAGAATCCGTTCACGTTATTGATAAATTTTGTATTTTGAAAAGTATTTTAAGTATTACTAACCAAGTATAAACCAAATAAGAAAAAGTATTCTGCACAACAAAACTTAATTGGTATTTAACACTTAAAGTACCGGATTATTCTTACCCATAGCAGTACTGTATGGGTCAATTTTTATCCATAACAGGAAACTACTATTTGTTGGTATTTTGATGAAATTTTGGGTTTCACCGTGTTGACAGCACATTCATGAAGACTCTAAAGTCGAAGAAACACACAAATGAAAAGTACACAGTAAAAAATAAATTTTAAAAGCATAAACTCTCTTCTTAATTTACCGAATAAACTTCAGAGTCTGATGATCAAACATTATTAAAACAAGTAAGTAAAACATCTGCACAACGTTTATCCTTATGAAAAGCTTAAAACGGAGTTAAAACATACAGATTTTACACATACTAACAGCATTTCTAATTTTACATATAAGTAAATTAAGCATCGCGTATTTGTAAAAAATTTGTAAAATACATTCACTTTTCTTCCTTATTGTAATCAAGAGATAAAAACATAAGAACGAGCTTATTCAGTGTATAATTTTAAGTAGAAGATATATTTTGGAACAAATCGTTGACAGCATTGTTCTGGTTGACCGAGAGCTTTTTCAAAGTACTTGTAGCACTCGAAACATACGTTTGATACTTTATGCCTCTTTTGTTGTTTGTAGGAAACCGACACATAAAGAATATAACAAGGAAAGTCTTACAATGGACTGCGAGCCTATTAATTCAGAAACTTAGGTAGAACAGTACACGCTTTCGTTGTGCAACACGTAAATCACCGTCAGATGTTTCAGATTCTCTTTGCAGTTCTTGTGATGCGTCTGAATCACAAGACTCAGCAGTAGACTTGCGCATAATAGTTCGCGATCCGGAGCGCTCAGCCGGGAACTAGTTCGTTCTTTTAGTTCGTCCGCTCCAGTGACGGGTGAGCGGCGTGGTCTGCGCATGCAGGTGGAGGGAGAAGTTCCCCCACCTAGCTGCTTCATGCGCCTGCTGCTTGAGCCGCTAACGATATCACGCAAACCAAAAGAAACAGTTTGTGGATAATTTTTCGCGTTTAAGTTTAGATTTATCTCTATACCTTGGCATAATGGAATTTGTTAGATATTTCAGATTGCAGAATACTTCAAAGCAGAAATTTTGTAGCACTGAACTATGTAATCTTGCAGACAGACGCTAACCTCGAAATGGCTATCATCTGCAGAAGGCAAATAAGTGATTTTTAATTCTGTTCGCGACCTATGGCGCATATTTTAGTTCGCGACCTATGGCGCATATTTTAGTTCGCGACCTATGGCGCATATTTTAGTTCGCGACCTATGGCGCATATTTTAGTTCGCGACCGGTCGCTCTTTTTAGTTCGCCCGCTTCTTTTGGCTACTAAAACTACAGCTGAGCTGCATCTCAGCTCGAAATGACGGCAACTGGCAGAAGGGAATCACGCGATTCTGCACGCTGTCAAGTCCTCTCGCTGTTTCTCGTCAGTCTTCGGAAAAGGAGCGGACGAACTAAGAGGCCAGGGATCTGCGAACTAGTTCGCATAGTTCGCCTGTGGGAGCGCTCTTCCGAACTAGTTCGCGAACTACACAAGACTACTCAGCATTTTCCACTGATCAAAATCGTCGGCTGCGCTCGTCTCACTACCGGATTTGTCAATCTATTACAACGGGGGAAACGTTTTCCAGATAATAAAGAATCTCGGCACCTGTTATACTGCGTTGTTTTCCCATTGTAGCTTAGATAACGAAAAAAAAAAAAAAAAACGCTCATGTTGCGGCCACTTGGAATGCCTCAGCCTAGTCGGCTTGGCAAAACAGTAGGGACTGATATCATCATAGTCTAGTCCCATCAAAACCACAACGGCGACCGAAGACAAAGACGCACACACGGGAATCTT
Organism: Locusta migratoria; assembly: GCA_026315105.1. Classification (NCBI taxonomy): domain Eukaryota; kingdom Metazoa; phylum Arthropoda; class Insecta; order Orthoptera; family Acrididae; genus Locusta; species Locusta migratoria. Next base: position 222,707,389 of record CM048745.1, read on the forward strand.
CTCTAAGGGCGTCCGTCGTCGTAGTCCAGTGATCAGTGTGACGGGAAAGGTGGGGGGTGGGGGGGGGGGGAATCGCCACGCGGTTTCCTTTCTCAGCAGGGTCGGAGATTTCTCCGCTAGGGGCTGGCTGTTGTGTCGTTCTCACTATCATTTCATCGGCATCATGCCGTCACCTTAGATGACTTATACCAGGCACACGAACAGGATCCAAGCTACTGTCTAATGGCCAATAATGCCACTCGAATATCATCTGTAAAGACGACGCGCCTGCTGTCGTGTCATAGAGCTATTTGCAATGCCTCAAACACAGCTGTGGTTATTCTGAGGATTCCCAATGTTACTTCACAGGTTGGCATGTTGGCAGTCCACAGATAGCCGACAGCCGTTGCTATTTAATGGGGCCTCTAATTTATATCACCTTCCTTCGGCCTAAACTGTCGCAATGTACTCTAAAATCTCTGAAATAACATAGTGGCACGCCAATAAATTATTTTGTCTCCAAAAATGTTAAACTGTATTCGACAGTATATAGGTCAAAAACGACCCACATGTACTAATGATATAAAAAGGCAAAAGGGGATGAAACTCTGATGAGTTGTACAACTCCACATACGATTGAAAGTCACGAGTGAGTTTGATCATAGGATGAATGTGGAGGGAAGAAGCGGACTCGAAACACACCGATGGCCCAAAAATGACCCACGCGCTTCTTCATTGACGATAAATTTTTGTTTACGTATTATTTAACCATTCGCCTTTAGATGTAGACTGCAGCATAACAGAGAGCCCATAATACTTATCACGTACTTAAAATTAAAGCAGAAACTTCATATCGACGTCAGTACTCATTAGCAGAGTACGGCGGGGTGAGATAGAGAAAAAAATCCTTAAACCATCCATTGTTATGGTTAAGGTTCATGTTAACAAGTCCACTTGTGACGGTTTCCTTGACACTTTCCCCTTCTTACCTTTACCTCACTCACGTTCCCGCGAGTAGTGTACTCAATTGTCTAGGTGTAATAGACCGAACGTTCCACGTGAGGCCCGTAGGTGGTTGTCACTTAATATTTGACTAACCTCGTGTCTTCTCTCTCGTAGATGTACCCAGCGCAGAAGCAGCACACAGGTCGTAGACTAGAACTTTTCTGAGGTGAGGCTGAAACTGAAAGTGGTGGATACTGTGACTGTCTCACTACCATTAACGAAGTCGATGAAATCCTTCAGAGATGCCAGTGGCTCTTTTATTTTTACCAATCACACGAATACAGAAGCCACAAACTGTATGTTGACGTCAATATTAGTTTCCTTTACAAAATTCACAAAAATAACGTTGTTACAGTCATAAAACACTTTGACATACACTGCACGCACTTTACAAATACTTTCTGCCCCATTATCGACCGATTGATACAAGACTGGTTGTCGCAAGTGCCGCCAGACGTTTACCGTGTCGGGGCTCGCAGTGAACTGACTAGCAGTGGAGCAGGGCTCCACGCTAGTGCCTAGAGTTTTGGCGCCAACCGAAACTTCTAGAACGCCACACTCACTCTTTACCTAAAATACTTAATCTAATAAATCTACAAAACAATAGTGTAATCACACACACTTAATTAACACACATTATGGCAATAGAATTGATAACTGAATTTTTATTTATTAAATAATTAATAAAGTAGCTGGGAGGTTGTGGTGCGTAAAGATATAGCAACAGCCAGTCAGATCCCTCTTAGAGAAAGGGGCGGAGTTTTCCCACGGGACCATCTGGCTACTATCTGACACAGCCACTTCCTACTATCCCATGACTATTTCATTACAAGTAAATGAAATAAAATAAAGCAATGGCTGCTGGCTTGCAAGTCAGTACCGCCACAAAAGTAAATGGTAATTTTTCCTTAGATTTTAGCCAAGTATCTCTTACTTTACCTTAACAGAAAAATATTATTGATCTAATACATAAAGCAGAGTGTCCGTATGTTTGTACGTGTTGCATACAAATCTACGGTTTTGTTCCAATCTTTATGAAATTTTGTACACGTAAGCTTCAATCGATGAGGACGGTCGCCGTAAGTGTAAGAATCACATACGATATACAGTTCACGAGATATAACGTCATAAACAATGAGATGTGCGAAAAACTGTTGCATTTTGCGAAAATGCTGCTCATTTTCTTCTAAACAATTGGACCGATTTCAACCGAATTTGGTAAACACATTCCTTACAACATTAACAATTGCTGTATGGTTAAGAATGACATACGGCACATGGTTCAAAAGATATTACCTATGAGAATGACAGTACTTAGCGACTTGCAACAAACTTTAAACAAAATTTCAAACCTTTATTAAACTTTATCTCGCTGGCAACCATAGTAAAATGATGAAAGGAAAAAAGTTTCTCGCTTACTACTTTTCTGCTGTTTATGGTGTAAAATTACGGTATTCGGTCTGTCGTTACAATTTATAATTTGTACACTACAAATAATAGTCGCAGGAAATTTTACAGACAGGATACACACATACAGTTGAATGCATCTTCTAAATTGTGTTATAGTAAGACACGTAGTTCGTGAGATATGAGCAAATAAACATTAACGTTCCGCTGTTCATGGACTAAAACTCCGCAATTCGGTATGACGCTACAATTTATAATTTCTACACTACAAATTGTAGCCTCAGGAAATTTTTCAGACAGTATACACACATATAGTTGAGTGTACCTTCTAAATTGTATCACAGTACGACACGTAGTCCACTCTAAATGAGCACATAAACAATGGCGTTCATGGAAAACCGCCCCATCACGCACCAAGCTTTAATCTATTTCTTCTTTACTACTAATTGAATATCCAAGAATTTTACAGACATACAGCCCTTATGCAAATGAATATATACGTGAAAAATGGCAGGAATAAAGAGATAAACACCCGGGCAACGCCTGGTTTTCAGCTAGTAATTGAAAAAGTGAATCAGTGCTGGTAACGGTAAAGTGCCGGTACTGTGCACAGCGATGCGGCAGTTGTGGCTTCTTCCGCTTACCTAGAGATGGCAGCAGCGACCGCTCGAGGAGCGTCATGTTGCGTAGCGAGAATCGCTCTTGTGCTTTTGCTGTTAACAACGAATAAATGTTTCAAATGTTCAAATGTTTGTATAGTCTATGGAACTTAACTACGTGGGTCATCAGTCCCTAAACTTACCAACTACTTATGAACTACTTACGAACTAGGACGGCACAAATATCCATGCCCGAGGGGGGATTCAACCCCCGACCGTAGTGGCCGTGCAGCCCGTGACTGGGGCGCCTCAATCTCCTCGGCCACCGCGGCCGGCTAACAACGAATACTACTGTAGAAAGTTGAACACTTATTCGTCACTATAACTATTTCACAAGCTGCCACAAAATTTCTCGTAGGTGTGATTGAGTTGGCATTGTTACCTGGACTAGACGCACAATGGACTTAACGAAAAGAGAACCTATTACAGGCAGAATCAGCCATAATGCTCGATGTCCTAGAGCAGATATTTTTTGTGACACCTTGCTCCGCCATGTCGTTAACTGCTAGTTTGCACCAGCGTTGTGTGGACTACATCCAACGGTGACTTATTTTTGTGACTGATGCACTAAACTATGACGGATAAACCCAGTTAGCTCATGGTCTGTTGCCGATAGATGTTAACTGTGTCGGGGCTCGCAGTGCTAAAAGCAACCCGTACTTTGCATCCTCTTCCGACAAAAATATCATCCTCAGCAGTACACCGTGCTGTAGCGGGGAAAAGCCGGATAAACTGAAAAAAAAAGCTCCTGTCGAAACACAAAAACAACTATGCTTTTTATTAAAAGACTCTGATAGAAAAGTGAGGAGAACAGCTGCCTAAATCCTCATTCTACATCCATTATGAAATTATGGCACTTTTTGTCCTAAAGGAATATAGGAGAAAGCGAAGAACGAGGAAGAGACAGCACCAGTGGGGGGGGGGGGGGGAGAGAGAGAGAGAGAGAGAGAGAGAGAGAGAGAGAGAGAGAGAGAGAGAGAAAACAGCCTCTCATTGTGGGAGAGAGACGTTAGCAGTAACAAAGATGATAGATATAGTATCAGTGGGAGTGATGACACAGCTGAAATCTTAAAGCGATACCATACATAGGTTCAAATGTTCAAATGTTTGTTAAGCTTATGGGACTTAACTACGGGGTCATCAGTCCCTAAACTTACAAACTACTTATGAACTACTTACGAACTAGGACGGCACAAATATCCATGCCCGAGGGGGGATTCGAACCCCCGACCGTAGTGGCCGTGCTGACCGTGACTGGAGCGCCTCAGTCACCTCGGCCACCGCGGCCGGCCCATACATAGGCTTTGGGGGTCTGGATCTCTCAGACGTGTGAACATAAATAACAAACATTTCTCCGCTTTTAGTCAATCCATATACAGAAGTGTTGAACTTTCGTGATGTAGGATTGCAAGTCCGAATCCACAAGGACGTATGTTTGGAAACAAAATGCTGACTGAAGAGATAATAGAGAAATAAGAGATTATGGCAACGTGAGAGGAAAGACTGTGTAATGATACTTTCATTTTTTTGTTTGGTGTTGCCGTTAAGGTTAAAGTTAGGTACCGCTATTAAAATTGAACAGGTCTTGAAATATTACGGAGAAAAATAATTATGAAGAAGTGATCTACTGAACAAAACATGAAGGATTCCGCACTCAATGTTTAGCGGTCGTAATAGTTTGAACAAAGACAACACCAGAAACTATCACTACATACTGTAAGAAAGTGGCGAAACCCGTACCCGTACTGGTTAAAGTAATCTGCTACTTTTGCAGTCATTTCTCTGCAGTTGATGGAAAAATTTATTCTATACTGTAAAGTGATGCTTAGTTTTCTGATCTGCAGAAGCAAAGGATTTAAGATCGTGGTAAGTTTAAGTTAATATCAGTGGTAAAAAAAGATGATTGAACATTATGAAAGAAAATTAAAACTGCATCCATAAATTTCTATCACAATCACCTAATAATTCTTAACAATGGCCCAAGCATCATTTTACAAATGTCTGATATCGCGGGAAAACAAAGTGACAAAATTAATGAAAATATGGAATGGATTTTGAAATGAAAGAAATACTTCAATTAACTTAGTTATTATTTCCAAATAAAACACCGAAAGATCACACATACAATTTCAATGAAGCTCGTTCTGTAGAAAACGTCTGATCAGTACAACTGCAAAAACAAGAAAGATGACGAGCAACTTCGGTTTCTCTTCAGCACGTATGAAAAAGTTGAATATCAGGAACAAAAAATAGTCAAAAATATCGCTGGCAGAGAGAACGACAAGCGTCGCAAATATATATGTCTTCCAATTGTAGCAGAAATAGGCAGTGGTAGAGAGAGAGAAAGTGGCTGAGAAGGAGATCATGGTAAGAAAGATCAAGAGAAATGGATAAAGATAGCGACTGAGGGAGACGAAGAGAGTAGAATGTGCCAGTATGACAAAAAGGAGACGCAGGTAGACAACAGGAGTGAAAGAGGGAGATGCTGTATACAGCAGTTTCACCACGAAGAGAGACCTGCTAGAAGGACTTTGCGTGATCCGCGACTACGTTAGCATGCCAAAATTTTTGAACAGGATGGCAGAATGAGGAATGAGGCAGCTAGTTCAACGATATTCTTACGGGGCCTACAGGAACATTATTCATCTCAGCAATGTTAAATTTGCTAACTTTATGTACCTTTTCTCTGGAACTGTTATATATAGAACTTTGAAATTTTGACAGCTTTTTTAGCATATATTGTTAGCTCACTGAGGTAGAACAAAAATGTTTTTCTTGGTATAATATTTACGAATTATTTTACCATTAAGCCACTACTTATTGGAAATAGTTTAACATACATTTCCCTCGTTCAGATAATAGGTCAAATTTTGTCTTGATTGTAGTTCAGTGGCCTCTTTTAACTGTTATATAGCATTTCTGAAAATTTGAATCTTATTGGTTTCGTGGTTTGCGAGATAAAGGTCCAAGTAACACTAAAAATGACAAATGCCGTAAAAATTATCATGAAAATTCAGAAAGTGACCAGTACAGTAATCAGCAACTTCTTCTAGTACTTTTTCACATAGAAGCTTTAATCTCCTTGCTGCCTTTGCTTTTCTTATTGTTTATTTTATTCTTAATTTTTTTTTAATTTTACTGCATACTGGACCTTACTCCATGTTGTCTAGTAGCCGAAGACCTCTGATGCTGTTCATAACAGGAAATATGCCAAGGCTTTCCATGACCTTTAGCCTACCAATATGATCATCATAGAATGAAATAACCGAATCACTGATTCTTCATTTCAAATTTTTATGCCAACAAATTCATTCTTAGGTACTCGAGTCCATATGAGGTTCACAAACTCACAGAGTAAAAATTGAACTATAATCACATCTAGTTCCAAAGACAATGGTACCAACGGAAAGATTAAAGATTATACAACTGAAGATCTAATCCATAGCCTTCTATATCTAATATTTTCGGAAATGCGAAGATTAAAATGAGTGATCATAGCAAGTTGGGTAATTTTCATGAGCGCACTTATAACTTTGAAAAATGAAATAAAAAATATTTTATAATACAGTTTCTTAAAAAATTTTGCACCATTTTAAGCAGAAAAATCCAAATTACTTTGTAAGCTTAAAAACGAAAAATATCTTTTACGTTTTTGTGGCATTCCAACTCTCCTTAACCATGGCACGTACTCATATTCGCGGAACATGTGACATTAACTGCGAATGTGTGAAATTGAAATTTGTACCCAGCGGGGATTCTAACTCGGATCTCCTGTTTGATAGGCAATTGCGCTGACCCCTACGTCACTGTGGACACAGCTATCACCACGCCTGCAACGAGTACTGAAGCACGCCTTCCGTCAGATTCAAGTTCTCAACTTTTCCCTGCACATTATTACACACACTCGTGATTGTTTGCCTCTCTCAAAATGATTCCCTTAAGAGCCTAGTACTGTCATGATCGTCGGCTTATTGTATAAGTTGTACGAAAGACAGACACCATGCACGCACACACAAACACACACACACACACACATACACACACGCACACATTGATGTTCTGTGTTATTACACAATGCTCTGAGTAAAATATAGGGCACAATTAACATACCTGAATAAGAGCATTAATTGCCTGGAACCGTTTGCGAATAAATCTGCACCCCAGAACTGGTGACTGTTTGCTTTTTAACCTATAAACTACAGTTACTGCCATGGCTAAAATATTTAATATATGCAACGTATTAAGTAATATGTACAATTTGTTAAAAGTGTATTTTACAACTGCGGGTCTGCACCACTCTCGCCGAATTGAAACATATGTTAATTCTATTTAATGTGTTCAGAAACGTTTGACGTCTCTACATTTGATTTATTAGTCAAATTTGCAGAAACTACCAGAAAGATGGTCCCATACATTTAGTCTCGAAAATGAACCTGCGTAGTAATGCATAATTTTGCAGTACCGTAACTCACTTACGACGAGCGTAGTAATCGAGAATATTCATTATGAAATACAGTTTCTATCTGACAAGGAAAGTACTTGGGCTCGAACAAACACATATACACCAAAATCGTATGAGAGATAATGTAAAGATCCCGCATCTGCAAAACTCTGCAGTCGTCCGTTAGAGGCCTCTGCGTGTGCCATGCGTCGTTGCACTTTGACATGTCGGTTCGCCAGTTGGGACGGTGAAGTGTGCCTCCGAAGTTGCGTTTTGTGATGTTATTTGTGTGGTGAAGCGTCAGATGGGGCGGCGATTGCTAATCAATCCTGCTAATATATAGCGATTAGTTGAGATGAAGTTACAAAGAACCCTTCTTCGTGAAGATAGTATTAGTGTGGAAGATGAATCATTTGTATGCTTTCTCGTATCTGTTATGGTACAGAAATATGGGCATAAGTTACTGTTGTTACAAACTCATAATAATGATAATAGGGATGATAATGACGAACAACTCATTGCAAGCAGTAGTGCTACGGTAATGCGGGAAGAGGCGATGGAAGCAGTGGCAGTGAATACCAACAGTCTTTCGGGAAGAAGGTTAAAGTTGCAACTATCATCACGGCTTTTGATGACAATTCGCTAGAGAACATGTACGATGATTATTACACAAGTTATGGTTAAGATATCTGCATTACGTATGGCGTCTACAATTACATCTACATTGCTATCTAGAGCATGGTTGCAGAGCTTTGCAGAAAAACGACACCCACCAGCACATTGAGGTGTACGTAGAGATCCTGTAACCAAACGTTCATACATATATGTTTGTTCGAGCCCAGGTACTTTCCTTGTGAGATGTAACACAATAATAATTGTCAGTATTTGATAACAGCTATCCACCCTACCTCCGTAAAAAAGATAAAAAATCGCCCTGCAACCAAAATATTGCCACAATATGGAAAATTTGAAAGCGAATGGTACCAGTGAACGCGTCGCCTTTAAATGCTGCCCTCGTTTTAGCGGTCGTTGCCATTGAGTGGCGTCAGCCCATGTGAGAATCTCCACCGTCTGGGCAGTGAGCCAGCCCCAAGTGGCCCTACGTTTCACAAGGCCTTTACCGCGCTGCCTTTTATATCCTCTTATGCGGCCCCTGACGTTGAAATCGCTCAGCAGGCAGGATTTATCACTGTCGATAGCAGTCACTCTTGCTACTATGAGGATAGCCATAAAATTTACTAAAAGGAATCACATATTTGCCTAGTATCTTGCAAATTTGCAGTCAAGATTAGGTTGTTGTTGGTGATATGGGAATATAGTTGGTGATTTTTGTTAACAGCCTTCGTGGGTTTTTCCATAGACTCACTAAATAAACACTAGACCGCTCGCTGGCGCTAGTGTCGCGTCCTCACATTGAACGTGACAAAAGCCGCCATTTGCAGGGAAACAGTGCGTAAACATTGTTCGTTCGTGTGCTGCTTTTAATTGTAACAGTAAGAATGGTAGCAATTCGAAGTCTGAAACAGTGTTAAATTTCACAGATCAGTCACTACTTGTATACCGTATAGTATTTTCGTGAAGAAATAAATCGTGAGCGATTGTTTTTGTTTAGGTTTCCTCATGCAAATGATTCTATAGAAATGACAAAAGTACTTTATTGCTTGTCAAGTACAGTGTTCAGTGCTTCGTGTGTATAGTGTTTCGTCGCCCAGTGTTTTTTTCTAACGATGCGTACTACCTGTGGGAAACCAGTGTTCAGTGATTTTTTTACCTCAATGTCGCCGTCACATTATGTCTCGTCGTCTGCAGTCAGTGTTTTTTAGCCACTGTGGCAATGTCTTGTTTTAACAAGCATGTATGTCTATCCACTGTCATGTTTCTTTTAACATTCTCCCATTTTCTCTTCTTGTACTTGTAAAAGCGCCGTTTTATCACCTTGTTAATTTTATATTATGTTTGTCTATTGTTTTCATTCGTTCGGCTGCTGTCAGCCTGCCTGTAATAGGGCATTAAAACTCAATAAAGGAAAAAACTGTCAAGTACTTATATTTTATTTACATATAAATTAGTAAAAATACTAACACGATTAATGTACTAAGTTGAGCTGAATAAAGAACTAGGCGTATAAGAGGTATTTACATTTTTAATCATACATATGATACATATGTACGTCGAATAATTGCTTTTAGATACTTAACAGGTGGTGACTGTACTTCGTAAATGGCCAAATATTTGATGGAATGTTGCATACTCAGCCACTATGAGAGGTACTCTCTCTGTTAAGAAGTAATGTGCGAATGAAATGCCTATTTAAAGTTGTATTGGTTACTACAATTATGCTTACCCAAATTCAAGTAAGTTGAAAGAAACATTCTATGTAATGTGGAAAGGAATGTAGACAAAACTATGTTATGCAAAAATAATCGTGCAAAACGTACAGAGTAGTCGGCATAAAGTAAAAAGGCTCTGACAGAAAATTACGTGGATTAAATAATAATAGCACTCTCTGCTACTTTACAAGTTTCATGGAATCATCTTATGCAAATATCTCGATGCAAAATCTGTCCACCTTCTCAGAAAAGAGCCTTACATCCTTAAACTTCGTGTCTCTATGCAGACGTATTTCGGTAATTGGGAAACTTACTTCATTTAAGAATACATTCTAAACAGACTCCAGTACTCAGTAATTTTCTTAAAACAGACATGCGTTTATTTTGTGCTTCATTTTGCTCCTGTTGCGTCTCATACACTTGAAATCACAATCCCAGCATTCTTCCCTGCAAATGGCGGCGATCAGCTGCTTCAATTCGGGAACAGTTGCCTCGCTTCTCCGCTACGGCACTGTAAGGGCTTGGGTTTTTCTTTGGCATATTCCATGTTGAGTGATACGACACGAGAGCATAAAATTTATTATCAAAAGTAGCATTACTACACTCGTCACAAAACACTTGTGTCCTGCATCCTTCTAATCCAAGGAGATCCAACCTAACTTACTTCTTTCTGATAAACCCTGATGAAGGGATCCGATGCAGTGTCATGCAGCTTTCGGCCGATGCCGGTGGACTGGTTGCAAATTGCACCATCTAAGTCGTATCGAAAACCCGAAATAGTTATGTTAGCGCGAACTACGTCAGATTGGAAGGCCGGAACAGTTCTGCTAATTCACTTACAAGAATAGTGTGTGTCAGTCGAATATTTTTTCTTATTAATCTTCACATATAAATGGGGTGAAAATATGTCTATTAACGCAATTTTGCATCTAGAACTAAGAAATTTCGTGTTTTTCAGTCATACGTTAGAAAATTCTTATTTCAAAGATTTTGAAAATTCAACCTGTGTGGGGGTGATATAATGGGTGCAAAATTTTTCCTGTTAATAATCTGATCCCTGTAGTTCATCTGAAATAGTTCACTTTCCTGGTTAAGTTCAGTAAGAATAATTATTGCATAGTGAACAGTTATGCAAAACTAATTTTCGCATCTCTAGTGTTGGTTTTGTCTTTTGAAGAGGTGAGACGTGTATTATTTACACTGAGATTAAGACTGTATAACGATTGTGAAAATGAAATCTTTTACGTATCGATACCTTGGAGAAGTAATAGTGCAATTTTTCGACAGGGAATTGATCTTTTTTATTTTATTTTATTATTTATTTATTTATTGTATTTGTTATTGCCTGTGCAGCAGTTACGAAACATGCAATAATGTGTGTCTTCATTTCTACCGGTCAAGTTTACTTTTGAATAACTATTCTACATGAAATTAAACTCTGTTTACAACTGTTACACTCGAATGAGCGATAGTGTTAGTAATAGTTTACGCAGCGAAATTATTTTGTGATAACAAGACAATATAAAACAATGAAATGAAATTTCATTCAGTTAGTATTTGTAAAGGAATTTTACATATTCAGTATTGCCATTTGTTCTATACAATATTCTATTTAATGTTACTGAATTATGTAATTATTTAGCAGCATAATTAGCCAATAGTTCCATGACAAGATCTTTAACAGTCACGGTGGGGTAGATAAAAGTTTTGACATTACTGAATATAATTCTGAATTACGTACGATCTCTAATTTTATTAAGTACACATTTTGTTAATGCACTGCATGAGGAGTGGCTGCTGTCAAAAAAGGTGAGTGAATGCAGTTTTTTTTTATTTTTTTATTATTTTTTTTTTTATTTTTTTATTTTTTTTATTTATTTATTTTATTTTTTTTTTTTTTTTGACATTACGAGTGGGCAGGGCAGATTGTTCCTGCGTTAATTTTTCAGTTTAGATATTGTTTGGACCCCTCCATGTGGTCATGGACTTTAATTATGTAAACGAACTAAACCAATTATGTCAGGTAGTTTCCCGTCCGCCGTGCACGTGATCGTGGAGTTAGGCCAGGAAAATATCCGCCCACGTGCATATTTAAGGACGAGCACCGCCTCACTCCGGCGGTCGGACGCCAGGCAGGGGACATAAAATTGGTATAATTAGGTGAGCGTTAATATCAACATCCACATCTTATGCAAACGGTATGAATCGATTCATAAAATTTTCCTGAGCTCCAGCTCTGGTTCGTGGTTCAAACTTTGGTTACTTATGTAACCAAAGTATGACATAGCTCCAGCAAGACAGTCTTCTAATCACTATAAAATTGGCTGCTGGTCCAAGATAAACGCAAAAGTTTTCACCTGGTGTCAGTAGTTAAGAAATTACACCAATTGAAAGTCGCTCCCAAATCGTGATACTGCGCACGGCCATTTAAAAAAAATTGCTTACAGGCATGTTATTTCAGTATTTAAAACGAGTACTACTAGCAAATTTTGTTATCAAAAAATACTTTCCATGTCTCTTCGCTTAGCATGGTTTGTTTCTGTAACTGTAAACGTCATACTATAGGCTTAGAAGAGGATCATCGGCTACGACCAGCTGCCATGTCCTCCTGCGCCCTAGTGCGTCAAAGGATGCTGTATGGAGGGAGCACGGTCAGCGTCCAACCACCGCCGTTGTGACGGTTTCTGGGAACGGAGCCGCAGCTTCTAATCATGTAGGTCCCCAAATGGTCTCACGAGGGCTGAGTTCACCCCACTTGTCAGGAGAGCGTGGAGGCCAAACCGTTGGCCCAACAAGACCAATGCATCGCCCAGGAAAGGTCATATCGAGATAGGCACGGACGTCCGAACCCCAATGAGGCGATGCACCGTCTTGCTGAAACAAGACATCGGGGTGAGATACTGAAGCAGCTGAGGAACAGCATACAGTTGCAACATGTCCAGATACACAGCAGATGTGATGGTAACCTAAGCTAAGAAGAATGGCCCGATAATTCGATCGTGCAATAGCGCGCACCAAACATTCACCTTTGGACTGCCTCTGGTGCACTCCTTGACCTCGCCAGGGGGTTGTGAACCCCAAATGCGCACATTATGGCGATTCACTACTCAACTGACAAAAAAGGTCGCTTCGTTGGAAAAGGCAATTCGTCTGAGATAACCATCATCCTCCTCAATATGTGATAGCATTTCGATCGCAAAGTCATATCGACGTATACTGTCATTGGCCTGAAGGCCTGAACGATTTGCACTTTGTATGCACGAAACAATAAACGTTTGTGTAAAATGTCATGCAGATTGCTTTTTGGCATCTGTAATTCACGTGAGGCCCTGCGCACCGATTTCTTCGGACTTTGAAGAAAAGACTGCCTCACAGCTTCCACCGTGTCTGCTGAGGTTCTTGGTCGACCAGACCTCGGAAGGTCAGCAACCGATCCAGTGTTCTTGAACTTCTCATACCATTTGATAGTTTGTACACAGACACCAGTTTCATATTTGTATCTTACTTGTAGCCTGAGTTATCAATTTATGTAATCAGGGAAAGAGTTTTCGGACAGCCTGTATTTAATTCTACATGAGCAATGTAACTTTTAGCTATGATTGTGGTACCTGCAGGATGAACTGACTTATATAATGCCTAGAAATACGAAATAAATAATTTTAATCAGTGAGGTTTATTAAAGAAGTTTGCCTATTTTCTGTACTTTCTCTTAACTACACTGTTGATCTGCTGGTGGCTGCTGTACAACAATGAATTATTACTTATTGGTTTGGGTGTGTTTGAGTATCCGGACATCCATGTAAAATTCAATATTTCTCAGATGTTCTGAAGTAAATGGAATATCAGCTATCAGCTTATGTCTTCCAATAATGGGACAATAGCATGTTACATTATTAGTATTTAGTTGAAGTGCCTTATTAGGGTATAAACATCTTATAAACAAAAATTTGTGTGTGCATTCTTGAGTTCTGACTTGCTTATATTCTATGAGATTTTCCCTCACCGACATTTTACCATTCATAGAGGATATAACCATACTGAATTATAGCGGAACTGTGTAAGGACGAAATGAGTAAATATGAATTTAATGACGTTAACTATTGTTTATTCCTTTCAATGCAGATAACATATCAGATAAAGGAGATATTGATGAAAAGTCTCTTTTCTTCACGGTCAGTAATTTTTGATCCAGTGTACTGAAAATTATTCAAAAACCTTTTCCTTATATTTGTCAGCGAAGGTATAATGTAAAAGAATGCTGCAAATTATAACGAAACAAGTTTTGGCAGGTAATCGGTTAACTTCTGTGATCTAACTCGAATCTGAGTATACAGTGCGGCACGGCATTTTTCTGTAACAATAAATAAATTAAACCATCTATTCTTCGGTGTTGTCATATGTGTAAAAGTCTAAATGATTAGTACTCAGCATATGTACAACTATATCTACATAATTAGTGCGTGGCAGAGATTTCAAACAATCGCTTTTATCATATTTCTCTACAGTTGCATTCTCTAATATAGCGCGGGTAAAAGGACCACCTAAATCTTTCACTTTTCGAAATTATTTCTCTTATTTTATTATGATCACAATGTCTCACTATGTAGGTATCAGTAAAATATGTTCGTATTCGGAGGAGAAAGTTGGTACAGAAACTTCGCAAATAAATCTCGTTCAAAAGAAATGATTTCCAGCAGAACGCGTATGTCATTTCTGTGACACTCTCGTCCCTACATCGCGATTAAAAAAAAAAAAAAAAAAAAAAAAAAAAAAAAAAAAAAAAAAAAAACGAGCTTCTTTCTCCTCCTTGCATCCCTCGTGATGGACGTCCCACACTTGGCAGCAATACACCAATACTGGACGCACGAGTATAAAAATTAATAAATAAATAAGTTTGTAATCTAATGGACTTATATGGTCATCAGTCCTTAGGCTTACAAACTACTTAAACTAACTTACGCTAGGGCCAACACATACACCCATGCCCGAAAGAGGACGCCAACCACTGACGGCGAACAACCGCACGCTCCGCAGCAAGGCGCCTTAGAGCGCTCGGTCACTGCACCGCGGCACACAAGTGTAGTGTTGGCAGTTTCTGTAGTAGAACTGTTGCATCTTCTGAGAGTTCTGCCAATATAACGTTGCCTTCGGTTCGCCTTTCCTACAACATTTTCAATGTGTTCTTTCCAATTTAAGTTTTTCCTAGGTATTTAGTTGAATTTGAGGTCTGTAAATTTGATTGATTCGCCATTTAAATGAAGTTTAACGGATTTCTGTTATTGCTCATATACATGACTTCACACATTCATTGTTTACAGCCTATTGCCAATTTTTGCACCATGCAGATATCTAAATTGTTTCGCTGTTGCTTTTGATCTTCTGGTGAATTTTGTAAGTGATAACAGTTAAGAGCAGCAAACAGTATAAGAGACTTCTCAGATTGTCCCCTAAATCATTTATACAGATGAAGAACAGTAGCGGCCCTGTTACACGTCCCTTGAGAACGTCAGATATCTCTTGCGTTTTACTTGATGATTTTCCATCTATTACTACGTACTGCATGTGTCCTTTATGATGGTAAATCACTAATCCAATCACACAGCTCTGGCGATATTCCCTAAGCATGAAGTTTGTTTAGAAGTACAGTGACAAAAGCTTCCCTACGTCTAGAAATATGGAATAGATTTGAGATCCCTTGTCTGTAGCACTCAATACATCATGTGAGTAAAGAGCTAGCTGTGTTTCACAAGAACGATACTCCCTGAATGCGTGTTGACTATGCGTCAGTAGGTCGTTTTCTTTCAGTTAGTTCATAATGTTTGAGGAAAGCATATGTTCTAAAATACTGCTGCAAACCGACGCCAATGATATAGACTTGTTTTGAACATCAGTCGTATTATCTTTTTTGAATGACTTGTACAACTTCCCTGTCTTTGACTACGGGTCTTTCTCGGCCCGAGCGGTTTTATATGATAGCTATCACATATGGAGCTATCAAACCAGCATACTCTGGCGTGAACCTAATTGGTACACAATTTGGAATGTGAAGCTTGCTTTTGTTAAGTGATATAAGTTGAACAGCCAAGAAGTCTACTTCTAAATTATGCATGCTACTGATTGTTCTTGATTCGAATTCTGTATTATTACACAGAAGGCCATTTGGAATAGTCCAAGTTGCACAGGTGAGACTGACTACTTTGCTCATCAGAGGCGTAGCAGGTGTCGATGGAAGAGACAGTAAATGCTTTCTGGGTGTAATACCGTACAATGTCAGTATCTTGTTCTCTCGCCCTACAAATCTCATTCCCGGGACAGATTGCACTGAAGAGCCAACTATGGACTAAATTGCTTCTTATGAACTGTCAATGTGTACGTCGGCAAAGTTCTGAATAACAGCTGTTTGCTACGACGCTTTGATGAGGTCCTTGCCCTTGTGCTGTTAGTCTGGAGCTGGACAGATTGACTCGTACTGAGCAGAGGGCGCTTCTGGTAGCGGTCTCTGCCACTGACAGTGTTGGATGGCTTTACTCCGCACGCCGCAGAGGAGCGCATAACGAAGCCAGGCCAGGCACCTAGCCGGAACCCGTCTCTGCGGCAACAGTAGCTCAGCACCACGCCGTGGGCGGGGAACTTCTGAAGTTAAGCCGCGCTATCGAAACATCTTGGCTCACTTACTCACCGTTTTGACAGAGGTCAGTGATAATGTTAGTAGGAGGAGCACGCTGAGCAATGTATTTAGCCAGCAGTAATCATAACTGTTTTAGACAGCACATTTTTTGCTTCTTAAGTATTATCGTGTTCTATTTAAGAGCTTCGGTAATTACTGTAACAATTTCACGTTTCTAGTTGTTAAGAATTGGCGTGTCCTATTTAAGAGTTTCGGTTATTAATGTAACAACAAATGTGGCATAATGGAAAATGGCTCAACCTGCTGACGTGCGGAGATTTTCTTCTGCACAGTGTATGGAGGACTAGTCTATTCGCCTTTGTGCGTTTCAGCATCGTTATCATATCATCAACCAAAACAAGAGCTTCCCTTAACTGTTCTGTGGAGTTCGATTTTTTGCGATACACATATTTATTGCTGCTATTTCTGTTGGTACATGAACACCTTCGATTCGTTGTTTCAGTGTTGTTTCAAGTCTTTGAACCGTTTATTCTCTGATTCTTTTGTTATTCTCTGTCTTACAGAGATGCCAGAAATGATCCTCTCCATTTAAAGCCGAGCAATATTGAATTCTGAATGCCTTTTCCAATTAATATGTAATTTGGTTCCCTTTTAAAGGCCACTCCTCCTTCACGGCAATTCAGGTATATCCACCCTGTACACAATTTTTAAAAACTATATTTACTTCACCAGAAACACACCAGATTAGTTTTTTTATCGAGTAGTAGGAACATTTCTGACAGCTTGTAAATGTCTGATTTTTCAAACTATGTCTCTTCCTATGAGGATAATAATAAATTCAGCATAGACATTTGTATTAGGTTTGTATTTCATTTTTGACTAAGGTACTCTTACTCGATTCGCAGCAGTAATCGTCTATGGATGATTAAGAAGAAATGTTCTCTGTAGAAGTCTTTGAGATGAAATGAGACATTAGATGAAGAAATACAGCGAAAGATACTTTCTTCTGTAACTATAGTTCCTAACAACCGACATCCCTGTATCCCTGTCGTGTCTGTATCGCAAAAGCGTCTTATAACAGTATCGGAGAAAGTTTCACCATTGGAAGTCAGAAGTAGTATGGGAAAAGAGATTGGAGTAAACAGGTATATGGAGCGTAGATTGCAGTCAGTACATTACTGGACGTTTTTATATCTTAGCGGCAGTTATACTATGTTTCATTCTTGAATCTGGAAATACCTAAATTAGTAACATTTCCACCACCATAAGAAATTCTAATTTACTTTTCTGAATAAACAGAATATACAGTTTAGATAGCGATTAAACACTAAAGTGAGCTAAAAGTCAGCCTTGAATTTGGCAAATCACTGCTTATCGCAAACTCCATATCACTGTGATATATCGCCTCTCAGTATCCATATGGAACTTAGAAAATAAATGTAAGGAGAGGTACTAAGTTAAAATTTTGCTGTGCCAATGATCCGAACCCAGGACCTTCTCCTTACTAGGTAGGAGCTTTAGACTGTTTCGACTAACACAGAATTACTGCCAAAGCGACTACACGGACTGTCTTGAAGCACCTCTCCCTCCACACCACATACCGGATGGTCAATGTAAAAGAGAGGTAAAAAATTGACACACATGCTTGAAATGACATGGGGTTTTAGTAGAAGAGAGAAAAAAAAAGTATTGCCAGACGCGTGAAAAATCTCTTGCTCGCGTCGTTTGGTGATGATCGTGTGCTCAGCCGCCACTTTCGTCATACTTGGTCTCCCAGGTCCCAGACCTCAGTCCGTGCGATTATTGCCTTTGGGTTACCGGAAGTCGCAAGTGTATCGTGATCGACCGACATCTCTAGGAATGCTAAAAGACAACATCCGACGCCAATACCTCAGGACATGCTTTATAGTGTTGTTCACAACATTATTCCTGGAATGAAGGTATTGTAGATGAATGATGGTAAAGATATTGAGCATTTCCTGTAAGAACATCATCGTTGCTTTGTCTTAATTTGTTATGCTAATTATTCCTTTACTGATCAGATGATGCGCCATCTGTCGGACATTTTATGAACTTTTCTTTCTTATAATAAACCCCATGCCATTCCAAGCATGTGTGGCAATTTTTACCTCTCTATCTACATTATTCCGTGAGGCAATTTTTACCTCTCTATCTACATTATTCCGTGATTTATTAAGTTTTCAAATTTACACTGACTTTTTGATCTCCCGGTACTTTAATTCTAACTCGATGTTACCTGTGAAATAAAGCACAAATTTTAATTCAGTGCCTATCCTACTATTTGATACCGTTGGTATGTCGAGACAATATTGTCTCAAGGAACTGTATTATTTGTAAGAAAAACAAATTCACATTTGTGCAAGTTGGTAATATTATATGATGGGAAGAAATGTTGTGATTTACCTGTAATGTCTCTATGTAGCGCAAGTAACGAAAGAGATTCTTTCTCACCCTGTAGCGTACAAACCAGATGGAACGAAGTCATCTGTGGGCTGGAGATATCATCTCTAGAATCCCTCGGGATTTAGTTCTTGTTGCTTTTCTCGACATATATTACTGATATTTCATCACTATTTCGTTATTGTTTCTACGAATTGCAAGTCCAAAGGATATTGCTGCTTCCTTAAAATGTATGAAAAATTACTTTTGTTTTGTATTACGATGACGATAACATTGCGGGCTTCAAATATGCCCTAAGAAGTCAAAGATCAAATTTATATCTCACTGACATTTGGTCAGGTGACAATTTCGTGAAACAGCAGGCCTACCTCCAGTACTTCTTAATGATACTTACCATTCCAAAGAACAGTAAAAGATACTTCTTGATATAATTTCGGAGCAGCCTCTAAACTAATAACAGTAAACAGCTGCAGGAAATCTTCCTACCTATATGCCAGGCAAACATTTAGAGTAACGTCTGGTAGTCATATAAAGCCAAAACAACTCGTTAACCATGTTCAACTCTCACTACTGTCATGACATTTCCATATAAGCTACAAACGATTTGAAGTAATCATGAACGATTGCTTCAGATATAACATTCACTTTCCTCCCCCACCACCACCCCCTTCCCCCCAAAAAATTTAAAATATTTAAGCTTATGGGACTTAACTACGGGGTTATCAGTCCATAAACTTACATGAGATTTTCAAATGTGTGACCATGTTCCTGAATGCACATTGCAATGCGCCTTCTAAAGGATCTCAGGACGAGATGAAACATCGACCGTGTCACGGAGCGACATGCGTCCTCGATGCGCAGTTTTAGATTATTTGGGAATGTGGGCTCAGTGACAGAACACGATTCTTTAGATATGCCCACAAAAAGAAATCTAACGGTGTTAAATCGGGTGACCTTGCAGGCCATGAATGATGACTATAGCACCCCAACCACTTACCTGCAAACCTGTTGTTTAGTTCTTCCCAGACAGTACACGCAGAATGGGCTGGGTGACCATCGTGCTGCATCCACTTATGGACTCTCGTGTGTAGATACACATGTTCAAGCAGACCACCCAAACTGTAGACTATAAATGGGCGATATAACTCACCTGTCAGTCTGCCCGGGAAATAGTGTGAACCGATGATTTCATCCCCAAGGATTCCACACCATACATAAATACACCACCTACTATGACGGTCGACAGGTCGTACCCTCCATTTACAGAATGTAACTCTCGCACCGAAATAATTCCCATGCAGCTCTTGGGTCAGTGACAGGTGGTAAAAGGTAGTATACCAGACAGTTCGAGCACAGAATCATTCGGGGTTCCATATACCACACACCTCAGACATCGAATGAAGATGGCATACTGGAACGAGTACGTTGACATGTTGCTGATTCTCGGCGAGTACCGACACGATGCCACTGAAGCAGCTGTGGCGTATACCGTGAGATATCGTAGGCGAAAAACTTCTGCAGCCATTATGTTCTTACGTGCAGAAAAATGACTTAGGGAAACAGGCAGCTTGCAAATGCGACGCAGTAACACTCGAAGACCTGCAAGAAGTGAAAAGACGGAGGTGTTTGTTTTGGGTGATGTACATCACAATCCTCAAGTCAGCTTACGAGCCGTTTCTGCAGTCGCTGGTGTCAGTCTCACATCTGTGTGGCGTACAGCACACGGCCACAGGTTTCACCCGCACCGCCTGTCACTGACCCAGGAGCTGCATGGGAACGATATCGGAGCGAGAGTTACATTCTGTGAATGGGCAATGAGACATTCTCGGTGGGTATATATACAGGGTGAGTCACCTCACATTACCGCTGGATATATTTCGTAAACCACATCAATTACTGACGAACAGATTCCACAGACCGAACATGAGGAGAGGGCTAGTGTAATTGGTAAATACAAACCATAAAAAATGCACGGACGTTTAATTTTTAACTCAAATCTACTTTCTTTAAAAAATAGAATCCCGTTCGTTTTGTTTGCACATCTGAATATATAAACAAATACTTAATCAGTGCCGTTTGTTGCATTGTAAAATGTTTATTACATCCGGAGATATTGTAACCTAAAGTTGACGCAGGTAAAATTTGGAACGATGCATATAAAGATTTTATGCTTGTATTTAGACTAATACGCAGGAATCGGTGTCCTCCGGAGCTTGATAACTGTACCCATGCGTAGATTACTGTAGAGCCATCGTAGGTCCAGAAGCTGGACAGCTCTCTCTCATATTCAATGTATTAGCAATCCGAACCGACTTCATTCCAAAAACATTTCATTTTCAATAGTAACAACGAAGTCTCAAGGTCATATTGAGGTGTAAGAAGATGGAGAGAGGGGAGGAAGTAGACATGAAGTGAAGGAAAGAGAAGATGTACAGAGGAGATGGCCAGAGGGGAAGAAGAAAATAGGCAGGCAGGTTTGGGTGACAAAAATGATAAATTATATCCAGTTCCTAATCATAATTAGAAGTTCTGAAGCATTGGGTTCGATAGTCATTGTATACTGTTCCTTGGATCAGCAAGAGTAACAGCGGTGTTTTCGATGCATTTTAACGTTCTCATTAGTAGTTCCGTTATGTTCGTTTGTTCTAACTTCAGTTATCTCCGTATTGGCTGAACAGTATAAAAACTTTTGTTCACAGTACTGGTGTCCATATGGCCCTAATGAGTTTTGTTAAAACGTGGGAATTAGCGATAAAAACAAGCAAAGTCGTGCATCCGAAGTTAAATTATTATTACTGACACGGGCATTTCAAATAACTGTGATCACATTAACGACAGTAAATCCTGTGATTGCTGAGAGATTAGCTTAATAGTATTATCGAAAGGACTGTAAAGTGTAAATTTTAAACAACATCAAGCAAAGCAGATTTAAATGTTCTCATTCATATGCGTGATTCTGCTTTACGACACTCGTACCGTACTTAACAGCATTTCTCTTGCGCTATTCGCCAGCTTAAGGGCAAGGTAACAAGGCGATTAATATTGTAAACAGAAACTCAGAACGCCGTCCAATCTTTTGAGTAAACAACGTCTTCTAATAATGTGCACGCCGAACACTGCGTAAAGTTTCTTTACATAACCATACACCTAAAGGGTAATGGGGAGATTTTGAAAGTTTTTCTGTTTGTTTCGTCTTCTTATATCTTTCTATTAAAACTCACATCCAGAACACTTATCG
Organism: Locusta migratoria; assembly: GCA_026315105.1. Lineage (NCBI taxonomy): Eukaryota > Metazoa > Arthropoda > Insecta > Orthoptera > Acrididae > Locusta > Locusta migratoria. The sequence goes on from CM048745.1 coordinate 222,729,497, forward strand.
AGTAATGATCTTTGTACAAATTTATGAACACATCCTGACGCATATTTCGAGTAACTGACTAATTTTTACTGCATTATTATTGTCTTCTGAAAAAATTCAATATGTTTGTAATTCTATTGGACCAAACTACATTGGTCATTAGTCCCTAGTCTTACAAACTACTTAACCTCCGACGCGGGAGACCGCGCGATTCGTAACGGCCGGCCGCGGTGGCCGAGGTGACTGAGGCGCTCCAGTCATGGTCAGCACGGCCACTACGGTCGGGGGTTCGAATCCCCCTGGGGCATGGATATTTGTGCCGTCCTAGTTTGTAAGTAGTTCATAAGTAGTTTGTAAGTTTAGGGACTGATGACCCCGTAGTTAAGTCCCATAAGCTTAACAAACATTTGAACATTTTTTTGATTCGTAACGTGGCGCTTCAGACCGCTCGGCCACTCCCACGTGGCCATTTTCTTCTGAAATCAATCACATGCGTATTACGATGTGAAATTATGTTCAACGTAAGCTACTGTTCTGAAATAATGTGTATTAAAAATGTTTTCTTTCGTGAAAAATAAAATTCATTATCTGCGCAATTTTGCCACACATGGTAAGTAGTTAATTTACTTGGAATAGCCAAAACTGACCAAAACAATTAAGGGACCAGTTTAGCAGTTCACCGGCAGAATGAACTAAAATTGTTCGACGTCTTTCTGTCAGTTCCACGGAGATAGAGGTCAAACCGTAAGGTCGTAAATTCTACCAAATACCTAGGAGTTACAATTACGAACAACTTAGATTGGAGCGAACACATACAAAATATTGTGGGGAGGGGGAACCGAAGGTTATGTTTCATTGGCAGAACGCTTCGAAGATGCAACAGCTCCTCCATAGAGCTGCCTACATCATACTTATGCGTCCTTTCGTAGAGTACTGTTGCCCTGTGTGGAACCCTCGCCAGGTGGAGCTGACTGAAGACATTGAGAAGGTTCAGGGAGGAAAGCATCACGGAAATGCTGCACGAATTGAGGTGGAAATCATTAAATTAACGACGTTATTCGTTGCGGCGAGTGCTATTTGCGAAATTTCACTAACCGACGTTTACTTCTGAGGGTGAAAATATTTTGCCAGCACCCACCTACATGGGGAGACATGATAATCCCAATAAAATAAGAGAAATCAGATCGAAAACGGAACGATTTAGGTGTTCTTTCTTCACACACTATTAGCGAATGGAATGGTAGAGAAAGGTTACGAAAGTGGTTAATTAACCCTCTGCCAGGCACTTAAATGTGATTTGCAGAGTAACTATGTTGATGTAGAGGTGAAAACAGAAAGTTGCTGCAGAAGGGGTTGGTGTTGACTTATGTTTACTCTACCAAACGAGTTATACAAGCAGTTGGATTCAGATAGTTTAGTGAGCAGACATTGCAATGCAACAACAATGTGACTTACCGGAAGCTATGACATGGAGAACTAGAGGAAGACTGGAAGCTGGACAGACACAGAGAGAGGTGGCTGTACGTATCGGAGTGTCTCAAAGTGTATGATCGTTATGTCCAACTGACAGGACGTCGAGACAGGAGGCTGACCAAATCTCGTTTACCCTGGCAACCCCTGTGGGTAGAAACAAGCATAACGTGATCGGAGACGGCTGCAAGTGCATGCAGTGACTCGGAAGTTGCACATGTACTGCAGCACCGCGCCTGTGCAAAATTTCAGGCTGGCCCTGCATTAAAACCACGACACCGCTTAGCCCACAGCAACTGGGAGTCATAATAATAGCTCCGTTTCTGTTCACAGATGAGTCAAGATTTTGTGGTCAGTCGGGAAATCATCGTTCACTTACATGGAGAGATCTTGGAACAATCTTGCTTATGTAGAGGGAACATCACCGTGTGATGGTTGTGGACAATTGGCAGGAGTCATTATTGGCAGACGTACATGTCGTTCAGTATGGCACTTTGACTGCGAGAGGCAGAGAGACGGTCCCCTGCCGACTTTTGTTGTGCCCTAAGCTGTTGCCACAGCAGTTGGGTTCCTCCTGCTGGACGATAACGCTCACTCCCACAGAGCTGCTCAGGTGGAAAACATCCTTGAAGTTGAAGGAATCGAACGAATGTAGTGGCCAGCTTGTTCGTAGGACTTAATCCCGACTGAGAATATCTGGGGGGATGCACTTGGCAGATTACACTTGACAGACGCATTTAAGCCACACCATCACTTCCCACAACGGTTGCAGAGCTGGATGTTGCACTCATCACTCATGGAAGAATGGCCAAATATCTCTTAAGTGCCGACTGATAACTTCTTACTGTCCATGCCACGCTGGTGGTAAGCTGTATTGGCCGTCCTGGGTGATCACACACCATGTTAGAAGGCTATAAGAATGACTTTTTCACTAAGTATTACATGTCATGTGATCCACTAATTCTTTTTAGCAATGTATATTACGTAGAAACCACCTTATGAATACCTGTTAGTCCAGTGCTCACGTTACAAACAATATCCGTACCATTCGTACATTCTGTATGAATCGACAATCATTCACGTTGCATCTATTAATGCACTAATAACCAGTCGCTAAGCCTATTTGGTATTTGACAATTTTCAGAGTCTGTTTATGAGTAGTGCAACTGATTTTAACTATCGTTAATGCAGATAATTGTAGTTTAAGTCAAGACTTTTTAAGATACATACAGTTTCAAATCCAACCTGATCGTGTTGCTTTTCTCATTCTCCCAATGAAAATACTATTGCCTAGGGTCTCTTACGACCCTAATATTTCTCTTACACTCTTCGTTTCTTCTTTGTTTCTCTCTCTCTTTCTCTCTCTTTATCTCTGTTCCGACACACAACAAAAGAAGTGTAGGAGACAAGTTATTGGTATAACTAAAGCTGTGACGATGAGCCACGAAGCGTGCGCAGGTAGCTCAGTAGGTAGAGCACTTGCCTGCGGATGGCAAAGGTCCTGATCTAACCACCAGTCTGGCATTCAGTTTAAATCTGCCATGGAGTTTCATAACAGCGCACACTCTGCTGCAGAACGAAAATTTCATTTTGCAAACATGTACTGAAACGAAAATATGCGGAAGCATAAGTGGAATCCGTATCAGCATTATTCAGTTCAGTTATGTACAGTAACTACTTTTACGTTATTTGACAGGTTGTTACAAGTGGTACTTGAAAAGGGGACAGCAAGTACAAGTGGTGTATGAGACGATGTCTTCTTTAACTGACTGTAATAGCATACAGGATAACTTAGACAAAGTTTCTAGTAGGTAGAAAAATGTAAGGTGATGAGTAGGAAAAAGAATCCCATAATATTCGAATCAAGGATTAGTAGGGAGCTTCTTCATGCAGTCGCATCGTTAAAATATCTAAGCGTAACATTGAAGAGCGATATGAAATGGAACGAACATGTAAGGACAGTTGTGAATAAGGCGGACAGCCGACCGGTTTATTGGGAGAATTTTGGGAAGATGTACTTCACCTGTAAAGGAGACCGCGTGTAAAACACTTGTACGACCATGTCTTGAATATTGATCAAGTGTTTGGGACCCGCAGCAGATGAGTTTAAAGGTAGACATAGAAGCAGTTCAGAGGCGTGCAGCTAGGTTTGTTACTAGTAGGTTCGACCAATGCGCCAGTGTCACGGAAATGCTCCGGCAACAAAATTGGGGATCGCTGGAGGAAAAACGATGTTGGTGAATGTCTCTTGAGGAAATTTAAAGGTCGAAATTTGAAGCTGAGTGTAGTACGATCTTGCTACCACCTACTCACATTTCGCGTAGTGATCACAAAGACAAGAGATACTAGGGCTCGTGTGGAGGCATATCGGCATTCTATTTTTCCTCTTTCTATTTGGGAGTGGAATAGGAAAGGAAATGCCTAGTAGTGGTACAGTGTACCCTTCGCCACGCATCGTAACGGTGGATTGCGGAGTATGTATGTAGATGTAGATGTATTTGCTGTTAGCCTGGCGAAATACGAAATAAAATTGTAAACCGCTCTCTGAATACTGGTGTGTGCTTTAGTAATGATTTCAGGATATTGCACGCAGGGCATGCATCTGCTCACGGTATTACAGCATTTAATACCGTTCCACACCGCTGTATTTAGCCTATGGTGGGGACGCGATTTGCATGTAATACTCCTTAAGTACAAAGGCGCCACGCACGGACCGATCCTCGGCCGCGCAGATGCCGCGCACCTGGCGTGGGCTGGCTACCGCTACGTGACGCGAATTCCGTCGCTGGCCACAGTGGTAATCTGCGTGTACCGACACCGCCAGAAGCAGCACTCGTGTCCTCCGTAGCTTGTTCCGTGCTCAGTACCTTGCAGAAATGGTATTACTGGATTATTACACAAGACGTAAGCTCACTGTTACAGATGCCGTAAGCTGCAAAACACAAGTAACGGAATGCCTAAGAGCAGGGCCGGCGCAAGCCCAAGTGCCGCCCCGTCCGAGCTGCTAAATTGCCGCCCCACCTTTTTTTGTTAAAAAAGTATGTGGAATGTTATTTAAATAAATCTGTAGGAAATGTCAGCAATCAATCGCAGTCTCAAAGTTTTTAATGTGTGCTTACATATGTGACAGTTACGTTTAACATGACGGTGTAGATGTAAACAAAACTCAAAGCATTGAGAATAGCCGCACTGTACCCGAAATCAATGTAGATCTGGAAAATAAAACAAAAATTGGGACTGATTGGTGACATTCTCTACAGATTTGTGCAAATCAGTCCCTGGGCACCAGCTCAAAAATGGAGTCAAACCTGATTGAAGAAATCTAGCTAATTTTAATAAGCCATGTGAATTTACAAATATGTGTGAAATCTTATGGAACTTAACTGCTAAGATCACCAGTTCGTAAGCTTACACATTACTTAACCTAAATTATCCTAAGGACAAATATACATACCCATGCCCGAGGGAGGACTCAAACCATTTCCGTGATGCTTTCCCCCCATAACGTGATAAAACAAAACGAGCTGCATTTCTCTGAACCTTCTCAAAACCTTCCGTCAGTCCCATCTGGTGAGGGTCCCACAATGGGCAACAGTACTCCAGGAGAGGACGCACAAATGTGATGTAGGCAGTCTCTTTGGTGGAGCTGGTGCATCTTCGAAGCGTTCTGCCAATGAAACGTAATCTTTGGATCGCCTTCCCTACAATATTTTCTATATGTTCTCTCCGGTCTAAGTTGTTCGTAATTGTAACTCCTAGGTATTTAGCAGAATTTACGACCTTACGGTTTGACAGATTTATCGCGTAATTGAAGTTCAGCGGATCTCTTTTAGTGGTCATGTGTACTACTTTAGACTTTTCTTTATTTACTCTCAATTGCCAATTTTCGCACCATGTAGAAATTTTGCCTAAATCGCTTTGCAGTTGCTGTTGATCCTTTGTTGACTTCACTAACCGACAAACGACAGCATCATCCGCGAACAGTCTAAGGGAGCTATTCAGATTGTCTCCCAAATCTTTCATAAACGCAAGGAAGAGTAGGGGACCTGTAACGCTTCCCTGGGGAACGCCAGATATCACTTCTGTTTTACTCGATGACTTACCGTCAATTACAACGAACTGTTTCCTTTCTGATAGGAAATCGGGAATCCAATCGCACAATTGGGGAGTTTCATGGCTCATAAATCCGAACATCCGACAATCAGTCATAAACAGAAAGCAAAAATTTCCAAAAATACGTCGCAACCCAACTTATGCCAGGCTTACTACCAATGTCTTTATCCCTTCTGGCTAAACATGTAACCGCAGTATCGAACATTGCATTCGAATTTACAAATTAGATTTCGTCTTCTGCAGTTGTGAGTAAACGCACGGCGCTTAACAGCGCTCCACTCATGAGAATACTGGCGTGTACGCCACACTGCGCGGATTAGCCGCGCGTACTGGAGCGCCGTGTTGCGGTGCGCGCGGCCGTCTGCCGTCGGGGGTTCGAATCCCCCGTCGGGCATGGATGATTGTGTCATCTTTGGTATAAGGTAGTTCATAAGTAGTTTGTAACTTTAGGGACTGATGTACCCGCAGTTAAGTCCCTTAAGCTTTACAAACATTTGAACATTTTTTGCTGCCACAGTGGCGAGGAAGAAATTAGTCCTCCTCCGTCTCCTTGTTCAACAGGGGCGGCTGGCAGTTAGTCGAGGCGCCATGCCACAGTTTCCGAAGCCGCTCCTTCCGAGGTTTGGTTTCGAATGCTCTCTTGGGCATGAATGTTGAGTTTGTCCTAAAAATATATATGTAATAATAATAATAAAATAAAGAAAAAGGGGGGGCGGCAGATTTGCCGCCCCTCAGAAAGTGCCGCCCCGTGCGGCCGCACGTTTCGCACGTGCCTTGCGCCGGCCCTGCCTAAGAGCCACAGCCTTCCAGTTAAACACCATTGATAGTACAAATGACACATACATTTCCTATTGTACTCTCTTTGCCCTACTAACAGTGATTCAGTAAAAGATAATTTGGTGGCTCCTTTTATGTAACACGTACTGTATGTAAAGTTTTTTCTTGTTGGCATCGAATGCAAGAGAGGAAGAGGGAGGAATGAATATGGTGTTTAAAACCCTGTTGATAACTTGACCCTTAGAGGCTGATCGCAGCCTACGAATATCGAAAGTAGTGAAAAAAATCCTGTCATTCTGTATCAAGAGAATTTTCGCTGCATTCACTGTATTTCAAACAGTTTACTGAAGTTTTGGTCGTCAGGAAAAGAGCACTCATTGATGCTTTCTTTTCGCAAATTCGTGTTTACTGTCTTGGTAACAGGCCACCTCTGTTGGCAATGCAATGAGACTACTTCATATGTCAGCTTTTGTCTCTTACAAGTAAACCTACGGAAGTTTCACTCTCAGACTTTTCTGAGATATGGATATATTATAATACATGAGAAACTAAGGGACACAATTATTTTCAATTTAATTAATTAATTTTTTGCGGCTGTAAAACATTTTTAAGGTGTGAAACCGTCCCTCTGAAACGGGGGCTAAAATGGAAAAATTGGGATAACTTAATTAGAGGAGCGATTTTAATGTTTCTTCTTATGAAATTATATTTGTATAAAAGACGAAAATCGGCCTAGTTATGTTGTAGAGGGAGTGAAAATTAGGGGACCAACTATTCCAAAAGAAAGAAATTTTTTCTACCAAAATTAGTTTTGATTTAATCGAAGTTGAATCTATTAAAAATTCCAAAGGAATACTAAGAAACAGCTATTTTTGTGTTCTTTTATATATAAATATTTGAGGGATAAACAACTCTTAAGCAGTCGGCACACGGATCGTGTATCTCAACGAATGTGGTCAACGTGCCGAGTTTGCGACGTTACAACGTGCTAAATGCGCGTTTGGGGATGGCTTTGCCAACGTGTGGGACAGTATCAAGCATCCCAGAAATTCTCACAGTGCGTCTGAATGATCACCAATAAGGTGACGTCGCCAACGTCACACCATGTGGCTATTCGGGAAGGGGAGAGATGAAGACGCCATATTGCTCGTCAGTAGAAGCGCGTTATGAATACATGTAATTTCAAAGCAAAGAAAAGTAACGGAGTAAACTGAGAATCTATCGAAAACCAGTCATTATAGATACTATTTGTTGGAATAAATGACTGGAAACGTCTTGGTTAAAAAAATTCCGTATTAGAGACATGCCGTTTCAAGGCAACGGCGCACTGAAGATCAGTCATAACGAATTGTCCCTCATATTATTTGTCGTAATTACGTGTCAGTAACCAACATTTCTACGAATAGTGTATACAATAAGTGTAATACCAACGTGGGAGTGAGGTAGCAACATTAGCTAGCGTAGCGCAGGCAGTAAACACGTGTTCAATAAGATGGAGGATATTCCTTGGCGCTGGTTCAGGACTCACCGGAGGCAGATATTTTTTTTTTTTTCGTATAGGTGTATTCGGATAGTCTCAAAGACTTTCCTATAAATTCCATAGATGTATACTGTATAATGTTCGATGCTATGTAAACATAAGTGCTTATCCTCTGAGGAGTTAGTTTCATTGATTCGTTTTATGAACAGGACAGTTCGCACTTTACTTAGAGTAAAATACGCACTTTATTGTGTTAAGTATTTTATTTCACTGGTTCTAAAAATTGTACTACTGAATAGTAATAATGTTCGAGGAAGAATGACCTATAAGTTCTACTAAAAAGTGAGACTGTTGCAATAATGTTTGTCTTGCGTGAAGGCCTATTCTAATTTTATATTGCACAGTTTGTGATGATGTATAGGTCGCTGCAGTTATTGACAAAACATGCAACTTTTCTAAGAGACTTATTGTTATAGATTTTTCTTTGTTACTTATGTAGGCCTTCATCGCAGAACAAAAGCGGAAATCTGCGTTTTAATAGAGGTAAAGCAGGACATCATTTCATTCCACAGAACCTGATGCCACCGCCGACTCTTGTTGGAGCGTGCTGCAATCGCGTGTAGCTTAAAGCTCTGTATAGGGAAAGTACGGCCGGCCTTCCAGCGGCAGCCATGCTGGGCCTATTCCGCTGCTGCTTACACCCCGACCGCTACAATGCTCCCAGCGCTTAACAATACTTATCAGGCGAGTTTGAGAAAACTATTCAATGGAAAAATTTAATTTTTTCACGTGTTATAGTCTGATTTATATTAGCTCGATAATTATCTGATTTTCTGTTCATTATTACATATAATTTCCGTGCTACACTAAATTAAGTAAACTACTGCGCAAAATTTTAAGAGTGTGCAGAGGAAAAATCGCATTGTGTAGACTTTGCGTATGGTTGATTTTAGCACATACAATGCTGCGGACAAAATGTAGGCAAGATATAGAAATTTTATTTCAAATTGAGAGCAGAACGATAACTTTTTTCATTCTCGAGATACAGTGTGTTATATTCGACGGACAGATGCGGCAACTTCGCGTAGTTCCGTCCATGCGGACCTGGCGGCTCTACGAAATACTTATCGTCCGATTTTAAGAAAACTGCTTGGTTTGTGGCTCCAGATCTAAAGAGTTCACTTATAAATTCAGACTGAACTGTACCGTAGCCAACTATTCCAACAGACCCCGAACATGTCATCATCGGAGCATAGCGTAAATGAAAAGAACCATTTAGATTATGGATAAGTCTTTGATGAATATTTTCTTGCGTATTATGTACTTATATCTTACATGAACTATGAAAAATGCAAGGGGATACCCACTATATGAGTTTTACCGAAAAGAGAAATTAAAAGTACATTTACAACGCCAATTACATTTGAGTGTCTAATATTTTGTCTTGTTTCAGTTCTTTGTTTCGTGTAATAACACAAATGAAAAAGAATGGGAAATGCTTGCTTCAGGAACTATATATTATTTTCATATCTAAACGAGAATCTAGTTCACTCACTAATATGTTCAAAATTTGGCATGTTTTTAGAAACTACCTGCAGATAAAAAAAAGACGTGTGAATAATTTAACCTCGCGACATTATGAAGGAATTTTCTTCACAGATTTATTCAAATTAAAATTACCGTATATAGATATCTGCTGCATGATCCATTCGTCAGTGAATCTTTAATCTATTAATTTATATTATGAATTAGTAGAAGAACCGAAGGTCGCTCTTGGGCTCCTAGTTTTCTCTGACGATTTTCATCAGTAAGACTGTACATCTTCCTTAATTTCTGATATCTAATTGGAAGTACTATAATGTTTATCTCCATTCTTCGCTTCTTAAGAACACCCAAAAGTACAACACTGTGGAATTATTCAAGCTCAAACATACGAAATTCACAAGACTTCTCATGGCAGCTAAGCAACGTATAGGACCAAGATGGCGGAAAGAACCACGTGACTAGATTTCAGCCAATCATGAGCAACAGACGGCGGAAAGTGGCGCGGAAAAGGATGGCCATATCTTCTTATACAGAGCTTTAGTGTAGCTCGTTGTGGTTCACGTCCCGTATAGACAAGTCACGCCGTCTCCGAGCGTTCAGCCGCGCGTTGGACTCGGCACGTTGACCACACACGTTAAGACACACGCTCCGTGTACCGACGGCTTTACATTGATACTTCCCATAAACACCTTGTGAATCTATAAATTTGAAATATCTCATCTCTTCAACACACCGGTATTTGAAGTCGCTGAATTCGAATCTGAAATCAGATTCTGAAAATCAATATGGCTGATTCTGCATAGCAGACGAAAACTCGAAATAAGCGCTTGAATAGATTATAACTCGACATGAGACATCCAGAATACTATAAAATCTACTTTTTTAATCAATAGGAGATAAAAAGTAGATAAAAGAGTTAAAAGCGTTTACAGATTTTAACCGCTGGCGTTGGCGTTGCCCGTGACGTAGCGCGCGGAAGCCGCACAGCAGATTTACATCTCTTCCCGCTGCATGATTAGAATGAATCCCCTTGCCTCTTACAATTTTCTTTACGGGTTTCAGAGCCCGATTCATTGTTTGTATACGTACGTAGAGGTAATGAACGATTCTTTTGTTGTAATTTTATTTTTGTTTTATTTATTTAGTTACTTTTTAATTTTTTATATTTTTTATTTATTTATTTTTGTTGCTCAATTTTGTTTTGTGGGTATTCATTTCATTTATATGTTTCGTAATTAATCTTCGTTTTGAAGTTTTAAAATATTCTAGTTATTTTAAATCAAAACTATTTTTATAACAAAAGAAATTGGTCTCTATCAGGGTTGACGCAGTCCTAATTTTCACTCCCACGTCCAATAAACCTTGGCCGATTGTCGTGTTTTATCAAAAGATATTTTTATAACAATAGTAATTAAAGTCACTTCATTAATCACTGTTACAGTATTTTTATTTTTTATTTTTAGCATCCATTTTGGAGTGACCGTTTAACACTGCTTAACCGCCGCTAAAAACAATACTGCTCCCTTAGTTATTCATGTACTATGACATATCCAAATTTCAGAAAAATCGGAGGGTGACGCTTCCGTAGGTTTACTTGTTAGAGATGAACGGAATCTGTCTCATAAGAGATCCATTGCTGCTAACTTCTTGGTAAACAATGAAATCACGTCGGTACATGGAATATTCTTTCATTATAAGCATATCAGTGTAAAACTATTCCAAAATAAATAATTCACGCACCATTAAATACACTTGTGTATACAATTTGAAGACAAAAGCAATTTTCGCATGATATGTTACTGCGAGTAACATAGCGAAATGAAACCTGGACCATACTAAAAACAAACCGTTACCGAACGAATAAAATGACACATTTCCAAAATCAATAATGACACTAGTCCTCTGGACGTTACAAAAGATGAGACTGGTTCTTAGCGTGATCTTCAAGGACCGCAATATATGCTCTGCAGCTCACGGAGGCTGGTGGTGAAAATGCAGAATACAGCCAGAATCATTAATAAACAAAATAATTCTGGTAATTGAGGTGTTATGCCGCATGGGGCAATATGTTGTATAGGCGGAGGCATCTCAAAAGTTTTTGATGATCACGGTTCAGTAACCGCATAACTTTGATGTGACACTACTTTGTACATGTTCGTCCTTTCAGACGGTGTATCCAGGATAAAAATGTGCGACCGCCTCGGACAATGTAAGCGAGAGAAATCTTGGATTTTTAATTTTGTTTTTATGTTACCAGATTTATAACCAGTCAGACACTGCAAGCCACAAGTTCCCCTGCCTTGGTCGACTAATTCCCCTCATAGTAGCGCATGAGCACTACGTCGTCATTTACTTGATCGAGTATTTCAATCTTTAGCATCTGATAATGTTTTTTACCCTCTACAGATGCCTCTGGTGCCATGGATGTTTTTCCCTGATTTCTTAACACTTATCCTATCTTCCTCTCGCTCCATCTTGTCACGGTTTTTCAAATTTTCCGTCCTTGCCTTTTCTGCGAACCTCTTCATTAATGCACCACATTTTCAACTTTTTTTTTCGTCTTACATCAACTCAAAAACATAAGCACAACGATCCTGACGTCCTTCCAGAAGGATGGTGTTTCGTTCTTTTAAACACTTAAATTGTTTCATTTTGGTACTAAACACTTTCTCCAACATCGAACTGTCCTTTTAATGTCGGGCATTGATATGCAAATACTAAAAATCATAGTTTTAGCATGTAATTATATGTTACATTTGAAGATAAAGAATCAGAAGCAACGTATGAACTATCTCATGGTGTTTGTAAGTATTTACACATTAATTTTATTTTTATTATTCAGAAACATATGGATAGCATTACAATTAAAATGTCATATCTAACAAAATATTTGTGTTTTCATTACTTCGTCCGCCAAGGGTTCAGTGTATTCTTTCCATCAATCTACTGTTATGGTCTTCAGTCCGGAGACTGGTTTGATGCAGCTCTCCACAATACCCTATCCTGAGCAAGCCTTTTCATCTCCTCATAAGAACGACAACCCACATCCACTTGAATCTGTTTACTATACGCATCTCTTATATCTTAAGTTAATCAGCGAAATTCCATTGCATAGTTAATGTTACGGTCTTTGCTTTTAACTGCACCGAAGGTAGTCTCGTAGTTTCTGTATTCAAATTCAGTCCTTCCGACTTTCATTTTCTTTCCAATTTTGTTTGCCGCGTGGGAATGGCCGAGCGGTTCTAGGCGCCATATCAGGGACCGCGCGGTCGATCCCGCGTGGGGTTCGCGTCCTCCCTCGAGCATATATATATATATATATATATATATATATATATGTGTGTGTGTGTGTGTGTGTGTGTGTGTGTGTCTGTGTGTGTGTGTTTGTGTCGTCCTTAGTTTAGGTTAGGTTGGTATAAGTAGTTTATAAACCTTGGACCTGATGACTACAGTAATTCGATTCACAAACATTTTAACCTTTCCGATTTCTTCATTTTTTCCTACAACCATTTCGCCTTAATGCAATTGTTACTTATTTCCTTCCCTCATTTGTCGAGAAATTGAAGTACTTCTTGTATTATACAGCGTTTCTTCCATGTTACCCTCCAAGGACCTACGCTTGTCTTTTTACTATTTTCAGAGATGTCAACTGAACTGTGCAGTATTCAGCTTTTTAATAGGCTTCAAATACTTCCCAAAATTTCTCAGTATTTCACTATCATAGTTCCTTTCTATTCGTTTTTCCGAACTATTTTTCTCATCTTCATTCCACTCTTTGTCATTACTATATGGTGATACGTGTTTGTATCTACTGATTTCTTGCAAATTATTGGTCCATTACCTTGTTTGTCATACAGCCCGTACATGCTACTATTATTATTTATCACATTTTTATTTTTGTCTACAATCAGTTTAAATAACAAAACTTTAATCATACGTAATAAATGGGCGTGGAAATACATAAAAAATCTTATTTTAAGAATAATAAAAAAATATCACAGAAAACCGGTGAGCTTGGTTAAGACCATCACCAATTGTGACTGCTGGTGAATTTCTCGGAATGGTTTTCTTCGAGCCGTTGACCGGCAGTAACATTAATTGATATTAGTACAGCTGTTCTATTCTCTTGCCGGATTAGGTTCTGCAGCACATGATATTACATTGTCATTCGCTATATTTGACTATTTTACTATTTAACTGTTGTATTTATAGCTACGTCACATCATCTTCCTACACCTTCTCATCTTCGTTTTCGCTATTAGCGTGATCAGTGTTGTTGTCACCGTCCACCCTCTGGATGTTCATATGAATTTTTAAATTTAGACTCATCAGAATTAGTAGTATTTTTTCAACTTTTTCTATTGTTATCCCTTAGTGTTTGTGTTAGTTCAAATTCTCAGCAATGTTTAAGTCAAAATAGCGTGTAACGTGAGCTCGTTTCAGTTTTGTTTATCTGTTGGAATCCAATGGAAGTATTCGTTCAGCAATGTATAGGTTGTTTCGTTACTTCTTATAATCCGATTTAGGAATCTCTTCATGGTGTAATCCACCTGGGATATGCCCGTGACTAATGACTTTCATGCCTAACTTCTCCTTTTCTGATTCTTGAACAGAGTATTCGAATCTAAAATTTATTAGAGAATTGATGTGGTCCTTCCTCGTTCAATTTGCGTAACCCATATTCTCCAGTAGCTATTTCTTTTCTCTCTCTTTATACGAGAAAATGAATTGCTCTGCCTTCCCGCCTACCGGCTTAAATCACCTAGACTACGTGTCGAATGGATTGGGAAGACGTATTGCAGCATACCCACAAACACCAACGACCAATGAGAAGTTGCCAACACCGCTAGAGGAGAAACGGGGTCCCAGTTTAATGTGGCCAGTTTGAGAGCACGTTAGATAAGACATTATGCGGATCAAAGTAACAAACTACCTTTGATGGTTCATTGTTCCTATTATAAAGGAATAGCTGAAACAGTCTGAGTGATTAAAACTGCCTTTATAAAGACAATCAGTCACTTACAAATACAGGATTACTGGTAAGTAATGAGTATATTCGTATCTCCGTGATGACGGAGAAGTAGGAAAATCACGTCTACACGTCTACATAAATTTAGTGTTTATTTTTAGGTCGAAATACCACGCTTTTTCTTCTGGGACTTCTGCTTTCTAAATATAATGCCATGACATCAGTGCTCTGCTGTTTGTTACCCTATTGGCCATTAAAATTGCTACATCAAGAAGAAATGCAGATGATAAATGGGTATTCATTGGACAAATATACTATACTAGAACAGACATGTGATTACAGTTTTACGAAATTTGGGTGCATAGATCCTGAGAAATCAGTACCCAGAACAACCACCTCTGGCCGTAATAACGGCCTTGATACGCCTGGGCAGCCAGTCAAACAGAGCTTGGATGGCGTGCACAATTACAGATGCCCATGCAGCTTCAACACGATACCAAAGTTCATCAAGAGTAGTGAATGGCGTATTGTGACGAACCAGTTGCTCGGCCACCATTGACCAGACGTTTTCAATTGATGAGAGATCTGGAGAATGTGCTGGTCAGGGAAGCAGTCGAGCATTTTCCGCATCCAGAAAGGCCCGTACAGGACCTGCAACATGCGGTCGGGCATTATGCTCCTGAAATGTAGGGTTTCGCAGGGATCAAATGAAGGGTATAGCCACGGGTCGTAACACATCTGAAGTGTAACGGCCACTGTTCAAAGTGACGTCGCTGAGAACAAAAGGTGACCGAGACGTGTAAACAATGCACCATATTCCATCATGCCGGGTGATACGCCAGTATGGTGATGACGAATACACTCTTCCACTGTGCGTTCACCGAGATGTCGCCAAACACGGATGCGATCATTATGATGCTGTAAAAAGAGCATGGATTCATCCGAAAAAATGACTTTTTGCCATTCGCGCACCCAGGTTCGTCGTTGCGTACAGCATCGCAGTCGCTTCTGTCGGTGATGCAGCGTCAGGGGTAACCGCAGCCATGGTCTCCGAGCTGATAGTCCATGCTGCAAAAGTCGTCGAACTATTCGTGCAGATGATTGTTGTCTTGCAAACGTCCCCATCTGTTGACTCAGGGGTCGAGACGTGGGTGCACGATCCATTACAACCATGCGGATAAGATGCCTGTCATCTCGACTGCTAGTGATACGAGGCCGTTGGGATCCAGTACGGCGTTCCGTATTGCCCTCCTGAACCCACCGATTCCACATTCTGCTAACAGTCATTG
Organism: Locusta migratoria; assembly: GCA_026315105.1. Lineage (NCBI taxonomy): Eukaryota > Metazoa > Arthropoda > Insecta > Orthoptera > Acrididae > Locusta > Locusta migratoria. The sequence goes on from CM048745.1 coordinate 222,745,119, forward strand.
GATCGCGACCAACGCGAGCAGCAATGTCCTGATACGATAAATCGCAATCGCTATTGGCTACAATGCGAAACTTATCAAAGTCGGAAACGTGATGGTAAGCATTGTCCTCCTTACACGAGACATCACAGCGTTTCACAAGGCAACGCCGGTCAACCGCTGTTTATGAGAAATCGGTAGGAAACTTTCCTCATGTCAGCACGTTGTAGGTGTCGCCACCAGCGCCATCCTTGTGAAAAGCTAATCATTAGCATATGACAGCATCTTCTTCCTGTCGGTTAAATTTCGCGTCTGTAGAACGTCATCTTCTTGGTGTATCAATTTTAATGGCCAGGAGTGTAGTTAGGGTCTTCTTCTTACACACAAATTCAGTCTGGCAGGGAGTGGAAAATCAGCCCACACTCCGCTGATAAATAGTAATCTTGCAACAAAAAGGCAGATTTCCGCAAGGAAAGCTCTTTATCAAGGTAATCGGGAGTGCTGTGAAGTTTGGTAATTGGGAATGAGGTTGTGTATTGTGACTGGATATCTTAGGCAGACCCAGCATAGAGTTGGAATGTTGCCTTCAAGTATTTGAAATATTTGTTGAATTTGAGCGCAACAAAATGTGTTGCATTAATAGAACAGTATTTCATGCTTAGAATAATGGGATAATTGTTATCCCCCAGAAACACAGCATGTAGTAAAAGTGCCACACTTGGAGGTCCACGTGCGATTCCTCTTCAAGACAAGAGTTTATGTAGAAATAAGAGTGTGAATTTTGAAAACATACGTATGAAAACCAGTAGCTGACAGCACTGTCTAGGGAACAGACGCCCAAAACATTAATAAAGGAATCTGACAGGGATCCTAGCCATAGATGTCCCAGTAGTCTTCTCAATGGGCTACGCCCGCTGGTACGGTACAGTAGGGTGGTACGTGCTCCTCTGTGCATTACGACGCGCCGCACGATGTGGCAGTGTTACCAACTCTTTGTTTTCATACATGTGTTTCAAAAATGTTTTCATTCTGATTTTGCTGTTGTTCTCAACGTGAAAGACGGTTTGCAAGTCGACCTCGAAGTGGGTCATTTTTTCTTTACTCCATACATAGATATTATTAGAATACGCTTTCGAATATATATATTAAAATGTTACAGTCGTTGCAGTGGTTGGGAATGGAGTAAGACATGGTTGTAGCCTTCCCCAATGTCGTTCAATTTGTACATTGAGCAATCTGTGAAGGAATGGATGGAGAAATTTGGAGAGAGAATTAAAGTGCAGGTTGAGGGAATAAGAACGTTGCGGTTTGCTGATGACATAATAACTCTGTCAGAGACAGCAAAAGACCTGGAAGAGCAATTCCATGGAATGCACAGTATCTTGAAGGTGTAAGGTGAACATTAACAAAGAGTAAAACGAAGGTAATGGAATGGAATGTCAGAAAATCAGGCGATACTGAAGGATTTAGATTAGGTAATAAGACAATAGAAGTAATAGATGAGTTTTGTTGTTTGGGTAGCATGATAACTTCTGATGGCCGACGTAAAGAAGATATAAGATGCGGAATAGTTATGGGAAGAAAAGCGTTTCTGAAAAAGCGAAATTTGTTTACATCCAATAGTTTAAATGTTAGGAAATCCTTTCTGAAAGCATTTGTCTGGAGTGTAGAACTGTATGGGGGTGAAACGTGGACGATGAGGAGTTCAAACCCAAACATGATAAAAGTTTTCGAAATATGATGCTACAAACGATTAATGAAGATTAGATGGGTAATTTACGTAATTACTGAAGATGTGCTCAACAGAGTTGCGGAGAACAGGAGTTTCTGGCATATCCTGACTAAGAGAAGGGTTAGGTTTGTAGGACACATTCTGAGTCATCAAGGAATCATCAACTTAGAAGGAAGTGTGTGGGGTACAAGTCATAGAGGGAGACCGAGGGACGAATTAAGTAAGAAGATTCATAAGGATGTAGGTTCCCGTTCCTGTTATGAGATAAAGAGGCTTGGACAGGACAGGGTAGCGTGGAGAACTGCATCTTACCCGTCTGCGAACTGACGACCACAATAACAAGAAAACAGGTAATATAGCTCTTTTATTTGCTGGAGTTCGTAATTTCGCAATATGTATACCCACAATACAATTTTAGATCCAAACAAATTCAGTTAGCCGGCCGCGGTGGCCGAGGGGACTAAGGCGCTCCAGTCACGGTCTTCGCGGCCACTACGGTCGGGGGTTCGAATCCCCCCTCGGGCATGGATATTTGTGCCGTCCTAGTTCGTAGGTAGTTCATAAGTAGGTTGTAAGTTTAGGGACTGATGACCCCGTAGTTAAGTCCCATAGACTATACAAACATTTGAACATTTTTTTTTTGAACAAATTCAGTTAAAAGGTTCTCCAAGTAAGTTACATGTTGCGTAATTACCTTGAATATCCGATGATATGTTATCCAGTCTAAGTATAGGAATCTTACAAAATAAGCTGTGTGTGTGTGTGTGTGTGTGTGTGTGTGTGTGTATGTGAGTGTGTGTGTGTGTGTGTGTGTGTGTGTGTGTGTGTACGTTCCGCATCGTCTCCTAAACTACTGGACCGATTTCAACCAGGTTTGGTACATATATTCCTTACCGTGAGGTAACAATTGCTGGAGGGTAAGAACCACAAACGACACATGGTTTACAAGATATAACGTCATGAACAATGGGAATCGCAAAAAACTGCTACATAATGCGACGAGACTTTATAAATACACTATATGGGAATGGCAGTACCTGTCGACGTGCAACAAACTTTAAACATATTTTCAAACCTTTATTAAACTTTTTTCCGCAGGCAACCACATCAAAATATTGAAAGGAAAAAAAGTTTCTCGCTTACTACTTTTTCGCTGTTCATGGAGCAAAACTATGGCATTCGGTATAACGTTACAATTTATAATTTCTACACTACCAATTGTACTCGCAAATAATTTTGCAGACAGAATACACACTTAAAGCTGAATGTACGTTCGAAATTGTATCACAGTACAATTTGTACTTGATCAGAAGTGAGGACGTAAACAGTAATGTTGTGGAAAACCGCCCCATCAAGCACGTTTTAATTTATTACTTCTTCACTACTAACCAAATTCGCAACAGATTTTGCCGGCAAATAACACTTATTCAAATCAATATATTGCTGCAAAATTTTACAGTTCTACAACATATCTCTACTAATAATAAATCTGTAAATGTAGGCCTGTCGCTGTTCGCTTCAATCTTCAAAACTACTGGACGAATTTTCAAGCGGTTTTTACAGGAAACATGAGCGAAGATTATTTCAGGTCCTGGACATGATTTCATCAAAATAGGATCACAAAGTATTTTCATAGACCGTAGTGTCTCTCTGTTCTATTAGAAACCACTTCTCCAAAACTACTTCACGAATTCGAATGGGGTTTTCACAGGTAACTTCAGCGTACCTTGGGACAATATAAAGACTTAGTTTTATAAAAATCGGATCACTGAAAGAAGAACATCACAATTCAACGTTTTTCTTATCGACAACCGTCATGTTTATCTTTCTCTTTCATCTCCAAAACTAATAGACGAATTTTCAGGAGTTTTTCACAGGAAACGTGAGGGTATCTTGCGGTTACAGAAACGCTTCATTTCACAAAATCGGATCAAAGAAAGTAAGATATCACATTTTAAACATTTCTCTGAAATCAGTCACATGTTTGTATTTGTAGGGAGTAATCTCCAAAAGTACTAAATGAACATTGATGGGAGTATCACAGATTAATTGAGAATATCCTGGGGCAATATATAGGCTTCACTTCATCGAAATCAGACCAGGAAAGTAAAAGATATCGTAATTTGAAGTTTTAGGTGTATTACACGCTTGGAAACAACTGCGTAATGCAACAAATAACTAATAGATAGCGCTGCCGCAGTTCGTGTGAAGTTCGGGGCAGCGATCGGATTATTACCCTTTGAAAGTACTACTTACTCTATGACTTTTCAAATTTATCATATTTGAGAAAATAGTTTTCTTGGTTGCTATGTTCTACGAAATATGATTCAACGCAATGCATATAAAACTGATACAATCCTCGCCCTGTTTAATCCATATCTTTACATACTGATATCACAGTGTGACTATATGGAAGTTTAAGACTCATGCTTGGAGCGACAGTAGCGCATCTAACGGAAAGAGAGCCAACCGTAAGAATAATAATTGTTTGTCCAGAGATATGAATAATCATGGAAAAAGAAATACTTTAAATGGCGAATATAACTGATGTATGACGTAAACTACATCATATTCATGAAGAACGAATTAAAAAAAATACAAAACAAAAAATAAAAAAGAAAAGAAAAAATTACTAACACATTTTCATGTAGTTTTCACAGGAAATTTGAGCTATGATTGGGGCAAGACAAATGCATCATTTCATCAAAATACATCGCAATCTTATGTGTTTTCAGCATGTGTCTGCTCATCTATTTGAAATACCTAATCTTCTAAACTACTTCATGGATTTGCATGGAGCAACTTCATTTCATAAAAGTGGAAACAGGAAAATTGTTTTAGATGTAGGTTATGTTTGAAGTATGGATTGTGTAGTACAGCAAACAAGCGATAGAGGCTGTATAGTAGACCAAAGAACTAATAAACACCGCTGCTGCATAAGTATGGGGTAGTACAACAAGGAAGCGAACGTCTGTGACAGAATTAAGCAATCTTATGTCTACGAATACAAATAAACATTGGACATAGTGTTACTGATTTCGCTTTGTGTATTAAATACTTAACGCATTTCTTTGCTTATTTTGCTTTTTTTGTATAAAATACTTTATGAAGATACATGGTTTCGGACAATGACTTTTACTTACAGTCATTGTAAGACAGACATCTTGGCTAGTACAATTGAGTTTATTGAGAGAGCGATCCAACAAGGATTCTATTTTTACTGACTGAGGTCCGGAACCCTAAAAAGCCATGATACACATGAGCCCCTCGTTCGACAGCCATTGCGAAACACGTTCATATAAGCTATATACAATATAACATCAATGTCTGTCTCTATGTAGCGAGTAAATGCCATTTTAAATAATAATTAAGCCTCTACTCGTGAGCAGCCAGCCTTAAGAATTTTCGTAAAGCGCTGGTAGATTCTTGCTCTATATACGCCTCATTCTTCTGTGGCATATCTTTGACATACAATGTAACTTTCATTCTTGTTTCAATGTAGGGCATGTTCTGACGTTATCCCTCCCTGTTTAACGATAACTGAAAACGTTTATATTTTTTCTAATGCAATTCAGAAATTCTTAGAAGTGGAATGCGCAGAAAGAGATCAATCCTATACTTCTGTAACTCAAGATGTTTATCCATAAAATTGAGAGTTCTCTTGTCAGGTGTTAATGAGAAATTTTGGTGTAGAAATCAAGTGCACAATCCCAGTTTCAAACGTTCAAATGTCTGTAAATCTATCGGACCAAACTGCGTGGTCATCAGTCCGTAGCTTACAAACTACTTAAACCTTCGTAAACTAACCTACGGACAAACACACACACCCATGCCCCGGGGAGGACTCGAACCTCCACGGCGAGCAATCGCGTGCTTCGCAGCGAGGTGCTTTAGATCGCTCGGCTACTCCACCGCGGCACAATACCAGTTTCTTCGTGGCTAAATGGCTAACACACTTCTGAAGACATCACATTTTTCATAGCAATTTTCTTCAAACTTTCACTCCATAGTGTTTCTGCACTTAATATAAGACAACACAACTGTCGAACTTTTTCGCACCAATGCTATACAGTCTACTGATAACTAACTCGAACATACAAAAGTTAAATGTATGTAGAAAGTCAAATCTACAACGATATATCGATACACTGCTTAGAGGTGCTAACACACAGTTCACAATAATAACATTTCTCTGTTATCTTTAATTAAGTTTAACAGATGTTCATTATTATTTGTTTGTACTAGTAGAATCAAGTATATTACAATAAATGTGAAGTTAAGATTGGCTCGTGTTTTTCTATATATACTGTGTATCAGATCTTCCTACAATCAAGTAAGATAGTAATTGTCGCCACTTTCATTTTACTGTTGAATACGGCACTCCAGCATCAGACTTCAGCTTATAAGGAATTTACAGCTTTCCACTTTAGTGTAGACTAAAACGTCAAGAATAACTTTATTTTAAAAATATATTTATTTCGTTCCTCCTCCAGTTACAGACGATTGATGTCTTATTTCAATTTATGCATGCTAAATAAACTTGCTCATTATATGAATGCAAGTGACTGTTATATCATCGGATCTTGCATAGAAACAGAGCAGAAGTGCCTTAATTCGCTATCGCACCTAATTTTGCGTATTTGGTTTGCTGACAATACCACGCGACGCTGCCTTTTCTGTCTCTCCATCAATCACAGAATAATTTAGTGTTGTCAATACATCAATTAGAGCCTTTTGATCCATTACGACAGTCGTATTAATCACTTGTGTGACAGCAAAATATAACACCTGAAATTCTGCTGACAAGCGCTTCGAAAGGTGAAAGTGGATGTGGAAAGTTGCGCAGTCGAAGTGTATTATCTCAACATGAAATGAAAATGTCACTATAAACACTCTTCTTTTCTACGCTTTGATATGTGTCACAAGGTGATGAATACAGATAGTCCTCGGAAAGATCTACACCACATTTCGTTTTTCTTTATACGGATAAATATAGTGCGATTAAAACTACTTCGTACTTGACAGCTCGCTGGGGCGGGGTGCTATGTTGCCAGCTGCCGCTGGTAGCAGGCTTCTGCTAGCGCGGTATCCTTGAAATGCTTGTGAATTAACGCGGGGCGGGGACGGTGAATGCAGCTCATTTACCGCCGATAAGGGAGACTTACTGTTATATTTTTACTTGTCCCGTGAATTTCGCAACGAATACTAACACTCAAAATGCCAAGATAACGAAATCACCACCACCAAAAGGTACAAATTATACTATAATGCAAATATTTGTTTATGTAGCCGTCTATGCAACTGTAACACTATTTTTCCACATGCATTTCGCCTTTATTGTAAGGCATCTTCAGTAACCTGTAATATATACATAATTACGTTTTACAGTATTTCGTTTTCTTACGTTTTTTTAGTATTTGAGGTTATAAACAGTTCTGGTGCGTTATCTAAGTTTGCTAATGATATTTTGATGTTATTACTTATCACATCAAAATATTATTAGCAAACTTAGATAACGCAACAGAACTGTTTATAACCTCAAATACTAAGAAAACGAAATATTGTAAAACGTAATTATGTATATATTACAGGCCACCGAAGATGCCTTACAATAAACGCGAAATGCGTATGGAAAAATAGTGTTATTAATCAGTTGCATAGACGGCTACATAAACAAATATTTGCATTCTAGTATAAAATAGCAACTGTGGGAAGAAAGGACAAAAAAAACAACTAAAAATGTACAAATTATGTTGCAACTTACCATCACTCGCTGTGTTCTGTGTCCGAAAGCTGGTAAATGCCGCTTATATCTGTGTCGCTGGAACTTTCAGATGACTCCCCGACGGCAATAGTTAATTCATCAACACTATCTTCCAGTAAGCATTCGTTCTTCCATGCTTCCTGAATTACACGTTTTGTATGTGCTACAACACTTCCAGTTCTCCGCAGTTACTTTAGAAACAGCTTCGTGTAACAGTCTTTCCACTTCTGACACCGTGAATTTCTTGTTTTCACGTGCAATGTGTCCCTTGATTTGTGCCCATATCAGTTCTATAGCATTGAAGTGACAATGATAAGGCGGTAATCTTATTATTGAATGTCCGTGTTTCTTGGCGACTTCGTCTACTACATATGTCGGATGCCGTGGCTTATGTAATGACACAAGTTCCAATAGTTCCACTTTCTTCAGTCCATCATCGAATTTTACATTATTTCGTTGTAACCACTGTGTAATTTCTTCTTTTCTAGATGATGTTGTTGGGGCTTTGTCCTTTACAACAGTGTGGTACGGAGCATTGTCAATAATTATGTACGACGGTTTCTTCAAATTCGGTATAAGCGAATTTTCAAACCATCGTAAAAACGTGGTATGGTTCATTTCTTCATGAAAATCCGACGTTTTCTTCGATCTGAATATGTGTAAACAACCAGGAACAAATCCACGCGCTGTACCTGCATGGACAACAATAATTCTGCTTCCTGTGCCAACAGGTATTGCCATTCCTTCTTGTGATCCATCAGACCAGCCTGTCTTTAGCGTATGACCAGCATTCACCCACGTTTCATCTAGCCACACTAAATCATCGAAATCAATGTCTTTTACTTGCCGCAAAAATCGGCATCGCCATGCAGCAATATCTTGTCTTTCCAACAGTACCTTACGACCTGATATTTTTTCGTAATTAAACCCCAGGTTCAATAATACTAATCTAAGAGATGACTTACTGCCAACAAAAAGACCAGCTTCTCTAAGAGTTACATGCAGTTTTCGTAAAGTTGGATGTTCTCTACGGTGATAATATGCATACAGATGTCTCCGAATCGCATCCTGTTCGAAAGAATCAAGATTGGTCACACGTTTCTCGACACATCGTTTTTTTCCCGGAGTTCCTAGACTTGGCGGTTCCGAATGAAGACTTGAGGGATCGGAATGTGCATTCAGTTTTTCATTGTGTTCCTTTCCTATATTAATAACGGTTGTTCTGCCGACTTTTAATGCCGCTGCAGTCCTCTCGACAACCTTATTAATGGAAATAAGAGGCCCTCCATTCTCCCTTTCCATCTCAAAATATTCTCTTACGTTGCACACGTATTCACGCGATTGTCCTCGTAATGGTATTCCTTGTCCGACTTTTTTCGAAGATGATTTCGGAGTGTGGATTCTAGGACGCCCCCGCTTATTTTTTTCGGACATTTCGTACGCACAGGTCACTGCAGTAATCTGACACACACACACACACACACACACACACACACGCACGCGCGCGCGCGCACACACGCAGTCGAACAGACGAAAAGCAGACGGCAATATAACACGGAGTTCCCGACACGACGCGCACAACACCACGTGTTAGCCGCTACTGACAGGTAACGGGGAAGTAGTGGCAACTATGCAGGGTGGGGGGTGTTGAACTCGCCGTGGGGTTGGCCCGCACACTCTCAAGGTCACGCGCGCGGCTAGCTGTCAAGTCCAAAGTAGTTTTAATCGCAGTATAAGACTTAACTGAAACACACTGGTACTTATCTTGTTAACAACTTAGACCTAACGCTTGTGAAAAGAAACACGTTTCATAATGAATACTATAGTATTATTTTGTTACACCAGCTGATTATGTATTAAAGACGAACAAATAAATGGTATTAAAATATATTTTACTTGAAATTCTGCAAAGGGGTTGCGGGCATCTGAAGACCCGAAATTTACCCTCCCTATAAATTATCGTATCTGTTAGGATCATGTACAAACTTGTACACAACAAAAATATATCAAAGCTAATATAAGAATTATCTATTGGGCAGTTATTTCCTAGCTGACTACAAGCGTGAGCCAGACTGCATCCCGTTACCCGATAAGGACATGGATAATTTGTTTTGATCATAGGGAAATGTCATACCTGCACACTTGGACAACTATATGAAATCAGTACGCTAATATTATACCCATAACACAAGAATCATTCTCTGGCCAGTCGGCAAGAACAGACTCTCTAGATACACATCTACACTCTTCAAACCACTGTGAAGCACATAAGAGAAAATAAACCCCATTCCACCACATGTTAGGCACTCGTCTTATTTGGTCCGTGTATGGAATGTGGGAAGAATCCTGCCAAAAAATTTTCACCACAGGAAAATTGACACGATGATTAAACATCAACCATTGCAGAATTTTAAAGAAATCACTGATGCTCACCTTCATTCAGTACTGTGTACATCTCGTGGCTCTTTTTCTTCCTATACCGCAGCAGACTGGCCCAGAGCTCCAAGTCGTGTTGCTGCAGAGAGGTCGGTTTCTCCCCGTAGGAGTTTCGAGTTCTACCAAGAGCATGGGTGTGTGCGTTGTCCTTAGGTTAGTTTACGTTACTTTAAGTAGTTTGTAAGCCTATGGACTGATAACCTTAGTAGTTAAGTTCCATAGTTTTACAAACTTCAGAACTATTTTTTCCTATAATTCACTATTCATCTGCATCTACATCTACATAGATACTCTGCAAATCACATTTAAGTGCCTGGCAAAGGGTTCATTAACCACTTTCATAACTTTTCTCTACCGTTCCATTCTCTAATCGCGTGCGGGAAGAAAGAACACCTAAATCGTTCTGTTATCGATCTGATTTCTCTTATTTTATTGGGATGGTCATGTCTTCCTAAGTACGTGGGTGCTAGCAAAATATTTTCACATTCAGAAGTAAAAGTCGGTGACTGAAATTTCGCAAACAGATCTCGCCGCAATGAATAACGTCTTTCTTTTAATGGTTTCCACCCCAATTCGTGCAACATTTCCGTGACGCTTCCCCCCCCCCGTAACGTGATAAAAAAAAACGAGCTGCCCTTCTCTGAACCTTCTCAATGTCTTCCGTCAGTCCCACCTGGTGAGGGTCCCACAAGGGGCAACAGTACTCCAGGAGAGAACGCACAACTGTGATGTAGGCAGTCTCTTTGGTGGATCTGGTGCATCTTCGAAGCGTTCTGCCAATGAAACGTAACCTTTGGTTCGCCTTCCCCATAATATTTTCTATGTGTTCTCTCCGTCCTACTACTCACGCCGATAGTAGTGTTGCAAGAGGCCAACTGCATCTTTTATATAACAAACATTAATTACAATACGGAGTCAATGTAGAGGTATAAAAATCGTCAGTGACTAAATAATGACACCAGGTTTGTCTTTCTTCGATTTCCTTCGTACCCTTGGGGTACATTAAAAGACAGATTACTACGATTTTCTTATAACTTAGAGATACATACTAAATAATTAATTTCCTCTAAGAACAAGGACTTCCTAACATTATCAGATAGACAATTTGCAAAAAGACGTTGTATATCTAGCCAAAAGCGCCGAGTTTGGGTCACTTTACCTCCAGCGAAATCGGTAAATGCGGATCGTAAGATACTTGTATAGAATGTGACACCTACAATATTGAACGTGATAAAAAACTTACATCTGCAGCTAAATGAAAAACGACACAGTCGCGAAAATAAAACGTCAAAGCCAATGAAACTGTTTCGCAACACAGAATAAACTAATTCTGCAATTGTTCCAATGCCTGTCCCAAAACAAATTCAACGCTCTCGCTTCTGAATGAAAAATAATTATATTCACAAACATTTTCATGTATAAGAAAGCAAAGTGTAAGAAGGGGGAAATCTTTCAATAAATAAGTTAATGTCTCAAGTAAAATGTCTATCATAATAAAAATATATAACAACACAACTATATCCTTTTCATTCATCAAAAATGTGTTTATACTCTCTACAGCTTCTAGCAGACTATGTTACAATTATACATATATCGCATTTGAAATCATTCCTTCATTAATATATATGTCGATGAATCACAAATTTTTCCCTATTTTTACAACAATTAATACCCCTTGGTAAATTAGTAATGCACGGAATACAAAAAGTACTTCGTTAGTTAATCGAAAAACAATTATAACCCCTGCGTGTGCCCAAAACCCGAAGATTTGAGCCCTTACGTCGCTTTATCAATTAAACGGTAACAGCTTCCACTGTAGACTTACAACAAAGCTTATACCTTCCAAAAATGTTTGTAAATCTATGGGACTCAACTACAGCAGTTATCAATACCTATGCTGACAAACTACTTATACTAACCTAAGGACAAACACACACACACACACACACACACACACACACACACACACACATTCACGACGGAGGACTCAAACCCCGGACGGCGAGCAACCGCGCGCTTCGCAGCAAAAGCGCTAAGCCACACCACCGCGTAAAAGCCTATACTTTCTCGTAAGCCCTAAAACTTTTACACCGATGTGTTTGTCTTCAATTGACTAATTATTTTCAGAAATTGTTACGACGCTTTTAATATTGTCTGTCATAATGCCATAAAACTTCTCAGGTCACTTCTCAGTCACGACGTAAGTTACTAGCACTTTTTAGGAGACTTACCATGTAAGGCTACATGTTGCGTCCTCCATACCAAGAAATAGTTCACTCGAATGATCATATGATCGTAAGCGTAAAAGGTGCAAGATAGATTTCGCAAGAGAAATGTTTTGGAATCCTTGCTGGTCAGCGTGCAGAAGGTGAATTTGTTTAGGGTATCATTCAGATGGGACCGTAGGTTTACGGGTCATTTCTGATACCCGTGTAAACTGGTATGGACCATGCCGAGACACAGTTACCGCGACGGAATAGCCGCGCGCACTAAGGCGCCCTGCTGTGGTGCGCTCACCCGTTCGCCGTCGGAAGTTCGGGTCCTCCCTCGGGCATGGGTGTGTGTGGCGTTCCTAGGATAAGTTAGTTTAAGTAGTTTTTAAGTTTAGGGAACGTTGACCACTGAGTTAGGTGTCATAACTTTACAAATATTTGAACATTTTGATATCAGGCATATTTTTTGTCAAATATGCGCGTAGCATATTATGGTTGAATGAAAAGCTGTCTCACTCTCAAATTCGGTATAGAATCTGACAGGAATTACATTGGACACTGGAGCTTCGTTTATTTTTACTGATTTTAGGTGTTGTGTACTTGAACACACATTAATGAATCGCATTATACATTCATGTATTGAGTAAATCATATAGGCAAGTGTCAAAGGTTTTATTTACTGTTCCACCCAGTCAATAAGCTCTTACCAAATTAAGTATTTTGCCAAACTCGGTATTCTACGTCTTAGAAGCTCTGTACAAGAGATACCAAGAAACAAAATGTTATTATCTCGACTTACCAATCATCACATACAAATTTTTTATGCTTGCAGCACCATAGTAATGACGGATACAGTTATTCACTAATTCAAGGTGGCTACGGAATGAAAAGAAAAGCTCTCAAAACCCGTTTCTGCCGAAATGTTTAGCACAATTCTATCGAAACACAGTGAGCTGTCTACCAGCCTTCGTTTCAGTAAAAATACATTTCTGTATCATGTATACGGAGACAATGATTATCGAGTATCTATACCTCCAAAAAGACTGCACCTTTTTTAAGAAATGCGTCAGAGTTCATTGTTATGAAGCTGTCATCTCTCTGATATGTGACGGAGGGCAGACACGTCATCGCGGATGTGCGTGCGACCTACATTAGTTTTATACCCGTATGCATCAGAGCAGCAACTGTTGACAGTTTTCGTGGCCATCCATCATGTCATTACACCGACAAGCTTGGTAATGTATGTTTAGTTCTACGTGTGTTCACATTACAAATGTGGGGGAATGAGCCGCAGTGGAGTAGCCGAGCGGTCTAAAGCGTCTCGCTGCGGAGCGCGCGGTTGCTCGCCGTGGAGATTCGAGTCCTCCCTGGAGCATGGGTATGTGTGTTGTCCTTAGGTTAGTTTACCTAGGTTTAAGTAGTTTGTAAGCTACGGACAAATAACCACGCAGTTTGGTCCGATAGATTTACAAACATGTGTGTGGGGGATTGAGTGGGGACAGGGGTAGAATTTCTGTTCTGTCTAATGAAACAGCTCAGCGCACGGTGATAGTACACACACTTTTACAGTTCGGACATAATCCGTTAACCAGAATCCTCCCGCCCCCCCCTTCAACCCAACCCCTTACCCGTGAAACGATGTATCTGTACCAAAATAGAGGACGCCGTTGTAGCACATCCCAAATACACAAGAAGCAGGTTTCCGAATAGTTGCAGCTTACTGTAACGAACTTCCTCTGGACTCGAAAAGAATGCTCCACAATTTAAGCAGTGTTGCTGGTGCTGGCGTAAGGTATAGTAGTAGGTATATAAAAAAAAACCTGCGTTATCTCATGTTTAGGCCTAAATGCAAAGTACACTTTGACCTTTGCAATTGCAATCGTACACAGTATTTCATTTTTTCATAACTCTCGTTCATGTTAAACTCAATGTAACATCCAATAAGCTCAGGTTATTCGTTACAACAGGATAACATCGTTTTACCTCACTTGGGTATTTACCTATATTATTGCATTGTCTTCATAATGCATTTTCTCTTAGTCTCATGACTGGTTTTACTGTAGACAACAATTTCATTCGTGTCTCTCCTCAATATAGCATTTACACCAACAGCACTAAGTTATATGTTTGGTACTTTCCAACGTTTCTCTTGCTCTACAATTATAGCCTTCTAGTCAAGTAAGCTATTCCTGGTGTTTTTTACCCATATTTCGTTTATTTTTATACTTACTGTTTGTTCATAAGTAATCCAAAGGTTTGTCAAAGTTTCCGCTTTTTACTAGAATTCTAATGCAGTGAAAGATGACATCCAACTTCTGTCTCGTTACTGGAAAGCACCTCTGATCGTAGAGGCTCAAGGGATTCATTGCAGCTTTTCACTCTCCAGCACTGTAGATCACTTTGAGGCATTAACGTTGCCTTATCATTCAGTTGAAAAGTTTTGCACCAAAATTATCTCCTGAATATAGTAGACCTAACACTGTTCTACATATGTTTATTTATTTGGTTTTAGAAATCCAATTTGTATAAGTTAGCTGTATTAACGCTTTTGTGACAAAAAACATTAAACCATTTACAAAATACTTAAAAAACTGGTTTACTCCTGTTAGAATGAATACTGACTCAGACCATTTTCCTAAATTTCAAAAATGTTCAAATGTTTGTAAAGCTTATGGGACTTAACTACGGGGTCATCAGTCCCTAAACTTACAAACTACTTATGAACTACTTACGAACTAGGACGGCACAAATATCCATGCCCGAGGGGGGATTCGAACCCCCGACCTTAGTGGCCGTGCTGACCGTGACTGGAGCGCCTCAGTCACCTCGGTCCTAAATTTCGATTCTTGTTGTTGTTTATAACTAAAATATATTTTATTTGTGTCAATCGACTCAAGAAGGAATACATTTGGTGAATCAATCATCTAAATATGGCTACATCCGTAGTGATACTGTGGAACGGCTAGGTTTGACGTTAGTCACAATCTCTTGCTTGCTTGTTCTTTGTTTGCTACATCATCTACTCGTGTTGCATGCCAGAAAGTGTTTTCCAACAACATACAGTCGCACATCATCAGGAACTTAACTGATTTATGGTTTGTGTTTGTGATGAATGCTTGCCTCCAGACACGTGAGCCTTTTACTACTGCAGCGTGAAAAATAAAATGAAAAGTAGGATTCCACTTCCTTGCCATAACCGGTCCACGACACCGAATAACATATATAAGTGTATAAATTATATGAACTAAAGGGCACGAATGCCATTTCCTAGACATACTGGTAGAAAGAAAAACCATTTAACGATTGCTTTATCAGTAAAATGAAAGACGTTTTATGCCGTGCCACACTGCTAACTGCTAACGAAGATATGAGCTTATGGGATAGGTTCACAGATTTGTGACTGGCTGGAAGACTTCCTAAGTAATAGAACGCAGTAGTCGTTCTCGACGGCGAGTGTTCATCAGAGACGAGTGTCAGGCGTGGCTCAGTGGAGTGTGATAGAACCGCTATTATTTTCTATCTATATAAATGATCTGATGGACAGAGTAAGTTGTAATTTGCAGCTCTTTGCTGATGATGCTGTGGTGTATGGGAGGGTGTCGTCTGTAACTGACTATAATAGCGTACAGGATGACTTAGACATAATTTCTAGTTGGTGCGAAGAATGGCAGCTAGCTCTCAATCTAGAAAAATGTAATGTGATGCGCATGAGTAGGAAAAACAATCCTATAATGTTCGAATACAGCATTAGTAGTGAGCTTCTTGATTTTGTCGCGTCGTTCAAACATCTACGCGTAACATTGCAGAGCGATATTAAATGGAACGAACATGTAAGGACAGTTGTAAGGCGGACAGCCGACTTCAGATAATTAGGAGAATTTTGGGACGTTGTACTTCATCTGTAAAGGAGACCGCGTATAAAACGCTTGTACGACCACGTCTTGAGTATCGCACAACTGTTTGGGAACCGCAGCAGATCAGTTTAAAGGAAGACATAGAAGCAGTTCAGAAGCGAGCAGCTAGGTTAGTTACTGGTAGTTTCGACCAATGTGCGAGTATGACGGAAATTCTCCGGGAACTCAAATGATGATCGCTGGAGGAAAGACGACGTTCTTTTCGTGAATTTCTGTTGAGGAAATTTAGAGGTCCAGAATTTGAAGTTGAGTGTAGTACGATCTTGCTGCCGCCTACTTACGTTTCGCGTAGAGATCACAAAGACGAGATAAGAGAAATTAGGGCTCTTACTAATGCATATCGCCAACCTTTCTTTCCTCGTTCTATTTGGGAGTTGAATAGGAAAGAAAATGCCTAGTAGTGGTATAGTGTACCCTCCGCCATGAACTTTATGGTCGACTGCGGAGTATGTATGTAGATGTAGAAGAAGGGAAAAAAAGTAGTGAGGTACTGAGAGTACCTATTGTATCAGTGCAAGAAGAATATCAAGCTGCCATAACGCAAGGGGCATACTGAAGAATTGAAACAAGTGACAGATGAGGCATTTGTAGCAAAACAATGAGTTGTTGGATCGAAACGACACATTTAAGGCTAGTCTGCACCGCCTCTAATATGCTGGACTTTCATATCCCGGTGGACACAGGCAAAAATATTTGTGTGGGACACGTATGTCTCGCTGGTAACATTAGGGTTAATGAAAATAGTGAGGCTTTATCTTGATGGAAGAGGACCAATCATCTGAATTGGCAGTCCTAATCAGATCAATACGCAAAATAACTGACAAGGGACACCTTTAACCTCGAGTGCTCGGAACCGCACGAAACCATACTTGGAATAACGGGCAATCATAAACCAGGATAGTGGCGTGCGTCATTTCCATGCAAAACGTTGCAGTGTACTTCAAGTAACATTTTAACAGAGAGAAAAATAGTAATAAGATAGCAGTACCATGGGAAGGAAATTATATGTAATTTAATCAGCAGCACTAAAACCACTATGTAAAGTACTTATATATATATATATATATATATATATATATATATATATATATATATATATATATATAGCAGTAAGTGCTTGTTAGTTTTCTAAGTGCAGATGCAGTATTTCGATGAAGTGGTTAAAACAAAGTGGGAGAGAACAGTATGCACACCTCACTAAAGCCACGTTATCATGTTCCAAATCACTTTCGCATTTGCACAGTCCAGTATCAAAAGCAACACTAATTATATTTTCAAATGATGGTGTTGGTATGTAAATCAACGCTGGCATTCACCAAGCACATTGCAACATAGGAAAATCGATAGTAAATCACAAGTGAAGTTACTCGATGAAATAATGATTATGTACCTTCACTTGTCGTCTGACACCTTGTAGTGCTACAAATTCATTAATCCTTCTGACAAACCGTTTATACTGCCGAAAGAAGTAAACATCAAAGGGTCGGCAATGTTTTGTTGTTTTCGGTGGCAATATCTTCAGCGTAACATCTTTGTTTGGAAAAAGTACATCTAGAAGGGTACGATCTGTATTGCTCGTCCAGAAATCAGACACCCTTTTCATTGTTACATGTTCGCCAAAGACTGAATACAGAAAACGTTTAATGTGTTCTTTAGTGATTTTTTCACTTTTGCTTCCCTCCGCATGAATGTTTCGTGGACAAGTGGTGTCAAGTTTCTTTAAAACATATGGACCGAAAGCCCTTGTGTCTCTTGAAAACAGTTTGCCTGCCACTGATACGGCGACATCAGTCGTTAGCTGTGGGTAGAGCTTTGTACAGACTGTAACACAATATCTGTACGTTTCTCTCCTCTGTAGGACAGTTTTGATGCTGAAACCATTTCATACTGGAAATGACTCTGGTCACTTTTCTCCACATCATCCTTTGTCGTTATTTCTTCCACAGAATGTTGTGCCTTCTGTCGTATAATGTTTCGGTCATGTACTTACGTGTGAAAAATGTAGTGATATAGTACCTGGATGAAATGCCATATTCGGCTATGAAATATTCACGGGTTATCAGCCGAGATGTAACCACGACGTCACTCGCCTGATAATCCGTCAAGATTTCATAGCAGAAATACGCCAAGAAAGCCTGCAACCACATATGCCCTATTCAACCTTGACATTGTCGATGAAGGAAATGGGAGCTAGAGGAAATTAACCAAGTCAATCATTTTAATCCCTTCTAATGCCCACATCTGTAGGTGTCAATAGTGAAATGTAGATTCCTACCTCCTTGCACCATCAAACTGCCACATTACGTGCCCTTTTTAAAGTCTGGAATTGCGACAGTCTTTTTCATTTGAAACGAGCACCTTTTGCCGTTTCATAAATTTAGAATTACTGTGCAATTTGATTTACTTTTGATGCATTTTTAGCGCTTCATTAGTTTAATATGGAACTGAAGCCACGATTGTAGTAGTCGTCATATATGTTATAAGGTGGTGGTAGTTGAAATTAAATTTTTAGTGGAAATTAATTAAAGAAATGTACCTTAGTTATAAATCGTCGGTTTCTATTCTGATGTAAACTTCGTGTCTGTCAAGTTGCATACAATGTCATACAACAGTTTATGTAATATTTTGTCCTGTAAATTAATTCTCTGTTAAAAAATATGAATTACCAGTATTTAATTAGTCACCCCAGTAACTCGAATACGCATCTGCACTGCATCACAGTTGAGGTACTTACCATCCACCTTATAAATGTCCAACGGATGCGTCACGTGCAATCCGCCGAAGCTGAAAATGTGTAAAATATCTACGTGCACGTAATGAATGCTTATATGATTTACAGATTTTCGATCAGGATCTTTCTTTTGCTGTGGCACATGCTACACTAAAATATGTGTAAGGCTTCTTTCTGAATAATTTAAATTAACTACTTTCATTAATTACGTTATCAAATATGATGAAAAAAGTCATTAATGTTTGCAAGTTATGTTGCCTTTCAGGTTTTGTCTCTAGAAATGGTACTCTGTGACATATGTAAAAAGCTCTAATCATTTAAAATGTTCACTGTTTTTTTTTTTAAACTTCAATCACTTTCTTAAAATTACGTGTAACTTGAAAATGTCTATACTTAGTTGTATTTACCACTTACAGAACTGAATCAAATTACTTGCAAATCATTGTTTTTCTCCTCTCTCTCTCTCTCTCTTTCTCTCTCGCTCTTTTAATACGGTTAATTTTGTTTTTTAAATAAAATGTCAATATTCATAAACATTAGTATACGTTTGCCTACTTGTGGATTGAAAATACTATCACCATACTCATATGAAATTTTTGTACACTATCTTTGGCTCTCAAAATAACAGAAGTGCTACATTTTAAAATAATGTATAATTTTCTTTTACGTAAATTTGTTTCAATCCTTTTTGTTCACTGTTTAGTTACAACGCTGTCTATTATTGTGTGAAGGGTGTGCAAATAAGAAGTCTTGTTGTTTTTATAATTTTTGTCACGTTATTATTCACTACTAAATATTTATAACACTTTAGATACATATCTTTTATCACGCCTCTTCTCCTGGTCCTCCGCGTTTTCCATGTGCAACACAAGAATCCTTTTGTTGATGGTACAGCTGCTTTTCCATTCACTAACACAATCCAATTAAAACCTACAGTATCACTTTCAAATACTGTGGATAAAAATATTTTTTTGCATCCATGACTTCTTGTGGGTCTAAATACGCGATTTCGTATTCGTCTCCCGGTTGAGACACGAAACGTTCGCCGTCGATGGTGCTCGACGCGATTGTTTGCGAATGGCGCGATCCCGAGCCAGATACATTTTGACACTCACTTACGCTACCTCACTCCCGCACTGAATAAAGCAAACTTTTGTTGACAGTAGATACATTTGAACCACGCAGTATACGCGATATTTTATGGCGGTGCCGGCGATTGCACCCGATCCGCGAATTCCGTCCGCTCACGACGCGACCCACCACTCGACTACTCCGTCGCAGTCTATCACAGACAGCCGCGAAACTCTGTAGGAAAAAATTCCAGCTGAAGCGATACTAGCGCTCCAAGCGGCCAGTACGGAATGACAGAGGAATGGCGAGATACAAACTGAGAATTTGCTGTTTTTTATTTTTTATTTATTTATTTATTTATTTATTTTCATATTTCTTAGTCACTGAACGTTGCTGTGAACTTTCTAATACAAATATGAAAACATCATTAAAGTAATATTACTACTTTTGTTCATGGCAGTCTATAATAATGAAATGTCTGTGCAGTGTATTTCATACAGTTCACAATAGCCGAATCGCAATCATATCGTCCAAGAACTTTTCGAAAGCAAAAATAAATCGCGACCTGATATGCTCAAGTATAAAAGTAACTTATTATGATTATGTTCGCGTGCTCCGTACGTACTGACATGTTGGGTGAGTTTTGTTTTAACGGATTTCGGACATTGTAATATTTTCAAACTATATACGATTTTTACATTGTAGGAAACTACACATCGCTTTTAAACCTTCTTTTCTCCTTGTCCTTGCTTCTGTGCCTTTCGAGTACCTATCTTAATTTTTAAGCTGCTTGGTAGGTTTTCAAACAGAATATCTTCAAGAATATGATGTGCTAAAATTAACAGTTTATATATGGATGTATTATTTATTTGTACCTATGTATTCACTTTATCAAACTTGTACGTAACCGCCAAAATATGTTAGTATGCAGGCTTTTAATTTTTATGAAACTGAGGTGCGAAACTGAGCTGGCTCTGCTGAAATAGTTAACTGCTATTGGAAGCATTCAGACATTTCTTTTATGCAGCAGTAATGTTATGAAATAGTGGTAAAATATTTCCGATTAAGAGCAGAAGTTTGGACTGAATGAATTGTTAAAGATTTACTTCTATGTCTAAAAGTAGAACAAACAGCGTAAATTAACACTTGTTATTCGTTACATTATTCTCTTACTTCTGAGCATCCTTTGCAAATGACAGATTTCAGAATAATGTTTTTGATAGTTGCTACAATTTTTAGCGTCACAAAAAGCTCCTAAACACGAACTATTTTGAATGTGCTGCTTCTCTTGAAATACACATTCATTACTCAATCGTTTCGCGGTATGTTCTTACGACCCAGCCGCTAGGCAGCGCTGCAGTCACAAGGTTGCAAAAATTCACTGGGAGTTTCGTGACGCTTATGTTTGACTCTGACTCCGTCCTCACACACACAAGAGTCCCAGCATGCTACGCGCTGATCGTTGTTTGTTTATAAATTTATGTCTCTGGCTAGCAGCTACATTTTCATCTCTGCTCAGCTGACATATGTGATCAAATGAGGCATGAAAGTATTAACAAACATACAAATAAAATAAAAAAGCATACATTTTTAGAATGTGATGTGAAGGCGTGCTGCCATATGTAAACGTAAAGTTCATCTGCGACCTTACAATGTTCACTAGACGCTGTCATCAATATCTTTCAACAAACTAGACCTCATCTATTTGGATGGCGAGGGTTCGTATTGACTGTGACTTGTTGCTCTGGAGATTAATCTCGTCTGCTGCTTGAGGAGCCACATTCAGATTCAGGCCACGGCAGAATAGTCGTGCGCTCTAAGTCGCCTTGCTGCGGTGCGCGCGGCCGTTCGCCATCGGAGGTTCGAGTGCGTCCTCGGGCATGGGTGTGTGTGTGTGGGGGGGGGGGGGGGGTTGGTTACATAGGATAAGTTAGTTTGAGTAGTTTGTAAGGTTAGGGACCGATGACCATTGTAGTTAAGTCCCATAACTTTACAAACATTTGAACATTTGATTTCAGTTTAAGGTTCTCCCTTTTCTTAAAATTCGGTGTATCTATCCAGAGTAACGTCGTGTATTTCTCTGTCGTCGCCATTATAATTTTGAAATATTATGTTACATATTTTAGAACTCCACCTCCTCGCCCCCATATCATTTGCATATTCAGCAATTCGCAACTTGGTCCCTAACATGCGTACGATTCTCTTCATAATATCACTGCACTGTACACTCCAAGAGACAAATCCGTAGTGCAGCTATGATACTAACACAAGTGGAGCATTGGTTAGTGCAGCCACATTACGCTACCGTCTAGTAGCGCTAGCAGACAAGAGGGTCGTTTTACACGGAAATGAGGCACACCACTGCTTGTTATTCTAAGCATGGTTTTGGCCGGTTGCCACAGTTCAAGGAACACAAAGGTGTTCCTTGTGAGTAATATGTCATGTTAACGAACATAATGATTGAAATGCAAAAGAAATACGCGGCTTCCTTTTCTTCGTCGACTTAGTGGGCAGCCACAGCCCCGGAGTAACGTTTTGACTCAAGTTTTTTTAAAGCTTGGTATGATGCAATGTCCGATGTGGAAGCATCTTTATCTTCTCATAGCTTCTGCAGTGACTTGAATAACAGCAGGTTCGTCACTTAGATCAACATATGAATTTCGATCCCACTCATTGCATGAAAATTAAAAATGTAATTTTGTGTTTGTTCTATAGCTTTGTTTAAAATGTGAATCTTTTTTTCTTCCTAAGCCATCATCAGACATTTATCGAAGTTTAGCCAAACAACATGCATTGTCAACAAACCAGAAAAACTGTTATATGCAAAGAAATGAATTATCATCTTTAATGGGGCAGTTACAATGTAAATGAATATTTAAATGAAATTTATAAATTAATAGTAATGCAAGAAGGTAGCATTAACACTTTACCTTGTGACGTACCTTGGTCGTTGTTTCTTAGCCTCTTGTATATTCTCGTGGATCGGCGCTCTCGGTAACAACTGACTGAAATATCATCGCCAAAACTAGTATACCACAAATAAGTAAGGCGACAGATGTTGTTGTTGTTGTGCTCTTGAGTCCGCAGACTGGTTTCATGCTTCTCTTCACACTAACCTGTTCTGTGCAAGTCTTTTCGTCTGAGAATACGTTCGGCAATGTACATCCCTTTGAATCTGCTTACTGTATTCGTCCCTCTGTCTCCCTCTACGATTTTTACCCGACACACCTCCTTCTAATGCAAAGTTGACGATTCCTTGATGTCTCAGAATGTGTCCCAACAACCTGTCCCTTCTCTTAGTCAGAATACACCAGAAACTCCTTTTCTCCCCCATTCTGTTGAGCACCTCCTCATTAGTTATGCGCTCTACCCATCTAATTTTCACAATTCGTCTGCAACACCACATTTCAATAGCTTCTATCATATTTTGTCTGAACTCACATAGTGTGGAAAGTAGGAGGCGAGGTACTGGCAGAACTGAAGTTGTGAGGACGGACCGTGAGTCGTGTAGGGATAGCTCATTGGTAGAGCGCTTGCCCGCGAAAGGCAAAGGTCCCAGGTTCGAGTCCGGATTCTGACACACAATTTTCATCTGCCAGGTGGATTCGTATCAGCGCACACTCCACTGCAGATTGAAAGTTTCATTCTGGACATGGAATTGTTGTTCAATGATACTTTAATGATTCACTAGTGCACAGTGGTGCCATTTTATGGCCAGCGTACCGTCACTACGACCCGGTACGTACATTCCACGCAGTAATACAATTTACACCTGTGTGTGGAATACTCCTAACGTAACAAGTTCGAGGTTTACATTTAGTGTGGCACGAATATTAGGAATCAGTTTATTAGAATTCATAATGACGGCCGCGGTGGAGTAGCCGAGCGGTCTAAAGCGTCTCACTGCGGAGCACGCGGTTGCTCGCCGTGGAGGTTCGAGTCCTCCCTGGGGCATGGGTGTGTGTGTTGACCTTAGGTTAGTTTATCTAGGTTTAAGTAGTTTGTTAGCTACGAACTGATGACCACGCAGTTTGGTCCGATAGATTTACAAACATTTGAACATTTTCATAATGACGTGGAGTGTGCCTCGCATCAAACACGAAACAAGACTCATTATATGGCGCGCAAATTACAATGCAAAAGTAAACAATTACATGCAGCTGGCTATAGTAACAGGGATCGTAATTAATACTGAGTAAATGATTATACAAATCTCGGTTATAATAACAGTGCTTCATTTACAAATAGAGTATACTATGCTTCTACACAATGCATTCGGAATAAATGCAATTGTCCAGAAACTAATGAAGGTATAAATTTCCTAGCACTAACTGTGAAACATAATAATACCTACTTTAATATTACACAGATATAATTTACTTAGCATCATCAGAAATGCTAATTATCGTAATATGTAAACTAATTAGTATTTGATAATTAAACAAATCTCTGCAATGCCAAATAATAGAAAATAACTTGAGCTCATCACATTAAAAAAAGGAATAACTAAAGTTTTGGAAAAGAAAATGATAATAGACTACTTATATTGATACCTATTATTATGCAACACTGGTATCGCGAGGTACATTAATGCAAGAAGATGGGAATAAATCCCAACATGATTCGTTACAACCTCAAGACCAGGACAAACATAAAATTTTCATGTCAAAATGACTACAGTGAATAAAGTTAAAAAAGAATCTCAACTTTGGAAGGTTGTTCAAAATACAAAAACCTAAGAAACATAGAATCAGTGTCAGAAACCTTGAACAGTATTATAATTAAATAAACAAATAACACTAGAGGGACAGGATGGGAGGGTATAGGTTGGATGCATTGCAGAAGTGTGAAGCTTAATAAATTGAACATATGCACACCAACTGGAAAACTGTGCCATCACAATTAAATAAAAAATTAGTGTAAGGACATAGAAGGTAATAATTTGGAAGACTGGTACTGACAAATTATAATATAAAACAGGTGTGATACATTGAAAAAGCTGGACTTGTATTAACACAGGAAGTAGATAATCAGTGGCTTTACCAAATTTCAATTAGATTTACAACTTCATACCAAAACAGTACCTCGCCTCCTACTTTCCAAACTTCACAGAAGCTCTCCTGCGAACCATGCAAGACTAGCACTTCTCGAAGAAAGGATATGGTGGAGACATGGCTTAGCCACAGCCTAAGGGATGTTTCCAGAATGAAACTTTCACTCTGCGGCGGAGTGTGCGCTGATATGAAACTACACAGTCGGTAGTGCGCTTGCCCGCGAAAGGCAAAGGTCCCAGGTTCGACTCCCGGTTCCGGCACACAATTTTAATCTGCCAGGAAGTTTCATATCAGCGCACACTCCGCTGCAGAGTGAAAGTTTCATTCTGGGAACATCCCTTAGGCTGTGGCTAAGCCATGTCTCTACCGTATCCTTTGTTCCAGGAGTGCTAGTCTTGCATGGTTCGCAGGAGAGCTTCTTGAAGTTTGGAAAGTAGGAGGCGAGGTACTGGCGGAAGTAAAGTTGTGGGGCGGCATCGTGAGTCATGTCGGGATATCACAGTCGGTAGTGCGCTTGCCCGCGAAAGGCAAAGGTCCCAGGTTCGAGTCCCGGTTCCGGCACACAATTTTAATCTGCCAGGAAGTTTCATATCAACGCACACTCCGCTACAGAGTGAAAGTTTCATTCTGGGAACATCCCTTAGGCTGTGGCTAAGCCATGTCTCCACCACATCCTTTGTTCCAGGAGTGCTAGTCTTGCATGGTTCGCAGGAGAGCTTCTTGAAGTTTGGAAATTAGGAGGCGAGGTACTGGCGGAAGTAAAGTTGTGGGGCGGCATCGTGAGTCATGTCGGGATAGCACAGTCGGTAGTGCGCTTGCCCGCGAAAGGCAAAGGTCCCAGGTTCGAGTCCCGGTTCCGGCACACAATTTTAATCTGCCAGGAAGTTTCATATCAGCGCACACTCCGCTGCAGAGTGAAAGTTTCATTCTGGGAACATCCCTTAGGCTGTGGCTAAGCCATGTCTCCACCACATCCTTTGTTCCAGGAGTGCTAGTCTTGCATGGTTCGCAGGAGAGCTTCTTGAAGTTTGAAAATTAGGAGGCGAGGTACTGGCGGAAGTAAAGTTGTGGGGCGGCATCGTGAGTCATGTCGGTATTGCACAGTCGGTAGTGCGCTTGCCCGCGAAAGGCAAAGGTCCAAGGTTCGAGTCCCGGTTCCGGCACACAATTTTAATCTGCCAGGAAGTTTCATATCAGCGCACACTCTGCTGCAGAGTGAAAGTTTCATTCTGGGAACATCCCTTAGGCTGTGGCTAAGCCATGTCTCCACCACATCCTTTGTTCCAGGAGTGCTAGTCTTGCATGGTTCGCAGGAGAGCTTCTTGAAGTTTGGAAATTAGGAGGCGAGGTACTGGCGGAAGTAAAGTTGTGGGGCGGCATCGTGAGTCGTGTCGGGATAGCACAGTCGGTAGTGCGCTTGCCCGCGAAAGGCAAAGGTCCCAGGTTCGAGTCCCAGTTCCGGCACACAATTTTAATCTGCCAGGAAGTTTCATATCAGCGCACACTCCGCTGCAGAGTGAAAGTTTCATTCTGGGAACTTCATACCAATAAATTAATTGTGAGAACAAAGTAATGAAACCTATAACAAACAGATACAGACCAAAAACAGAGTAAAGTAAATTAAGGAGATACAACAATTGAAGGAATAAAATGGAACAGGCCTTCAATTCATAATCGAGATTCGCAATAAATCCACACACACACACACACACACACACTGTTTCAAAATTTAAAGAAAGACCACAACTAGAGACACAGTAATACCTTCTATCTCACAATACCCAATAGCACACAAACTTGCTGCAATCCATTCAATGGTACACCGTCTCCTATCTGTTCCAATGTTCAAAGAAAATTTCAAAGTAAAGTTTGACACAATAAGGTTTATTGCCTCAACCAATGGCATTGATCTAGTCCTCTATGGGGTATGAAAACTTAGTTGTCCAGATTGTGATGAGTTTTACATTGGCCAATCACGCAGGGACATTGAAACCGTATTAAGACATCATCTACGCAGTTGGAGGTTGTAAAGTCATGACTCTACTCACATGATATGAGTGAGGCACATAGATATTAATCACAGTCCCACGTACTCGACTAACAAAGGCCAGAAAATGTACTTGAGGCCTTAGAAATAAAGATCTGGCTCACAGTCCAGGCTTAATATTAAATGATCAAACAGTCCTCAATGCATCACCACTTCTGAACCAACACCAATCCTCAGAATTTCCAATGCAACTCACTAGAGCTATTACATTTCATTCCCCAATTTTTGTATCTCCTTATCTTACTTTACTCTGTTTCAAAATGTTCAAATGTTTGTACAGCTTATGGGACTTAACTACGGGGTCATCAGTCCCTAAACATACAAACTACTTATGAACTACTTACGAACTAGGACGGCACAAATATCCATGCCCGAGGGGGGATTCGAACCTCCGACCGTAGTGGCCGTGCAGACCGTGACTGAAGCGCCTCAGTCCCCTCGGCCACCGCGGCCGGCACTCTGTTTCTGAGTCAGCATCTGTTTGTAATAGATTTCATTACTTTGGTCTCACAAGTATTACTTTACTGGTATGAAGTTGTAAATCAAATTTAAATTTGATACGGCCACTGTTTATCTACTTTCTATGTTTATACCATCCCAGCTTTCCAGTGTATCGCAAATGTCTTGTATCATCAATTGTTAGAACTAATATTGAAAATTATTGTGTACTTCGTCCTTACATCAATTCTTCATTTAATTTTGATGACTGTAAATGAATATGTTTACTTTCACAGATTTTCATTTCGTGTACGTTTCTCCGGTTTTTTAAGCTTTACAGTTCTCCAACGTATCCCACCTTTACCCTCTTTCCTATCCCTCTATTTTTGTGTATTTGTTTATTTAGTTATAATAGTGTTCCAGGTTTCTAATATTTATTCTACATTTCTTACGTTTTGTGTCATCTTGTATTTTGAACAACCTTCCAAACTTTACATTCTTGTTTAATTTTATTCACTGTAATCATCGCTGGCATTAAACTGTCATATGTGCACTTTTCTCGAGGTATAGTGTTAATGTTTTCGTCTTCCCAATTTACAAATTTCATTTAAATATTTATTTAAATTGTAGTTGCTCCATCAAAGATGATAATTCATGTTTCTGCATGTAACATCTCTTCCGGTTTGCTGAAAATGCATGTTCTTTCACTAAACTTCAGTAAATTTCTGATGATGGCCTAAGAAGTGGAATATCGATTCACATAATTACCAAACCTGTAGAAAAAAACACTAAATTCTGTTTTTAATTTTCGTAATGAATTTGTTCTGCCAAGAACCGACGGAAGAATCAGTTAACACCGTTTAACGCAGTTTTGGCCTTTGTCTCCTCTACAGTTTGTACAGCAAAACATGATACTTTTCTACCGTGACATTCTCTAATCGCGCGCAGGAAAATGGCACACCTAAATCTTTCCGTTTACTATCTGATTTATCTTGTTTTATTATGATGATATGTCTCCCAAGCAAAATATGTTCCAATTCGGAAGAGAAAGTTGATGAAAGAAATTTCGCAAATAAATCTCGCCGCAACGAACAACGCGCTCCTTTTAATGATTTACACCCCAAATCGTGCATCATTTCCGTGACACTCTCTCCCCTCTATCACGAAAACACAAAACGGGTTAGCTTCTCCTGAACTTTCTTTATACCATTCTTCTTCCCACTTGATGAGGACGCCATAGGACCCACTAGTGTAGTGTAGGCAGTTTCTTTAGTAGATCTGTTACATCTTCTAAGTGTTCTGCCAATGAAACGTAGCCTTAGCTTCGCCTTCCCTACGATATTTTCTACGTATTCTTTCCAACTAAACTTGATCTTAATTGTTATTCCTATTTATTTATGTACGCTTAATTTTCTCTTATTCACCATTTCCACACTATTTCAACTCAGACAATCCGATTTATTTATCTTTTTACGGTTAGGACCAGAGAAAGTTGGGTCGTCCAGTGAGAGTGAAAAATAGTAAATAACTAGTGAGTACTTTCACCTACAGTTTTCTTATCCATAGCCCAAATGTAAAATAGCATAACGCTATTGTTACTGGCATTTGCTCTTCTTTGTGTGCAGATGACCCTGATGATGTGGCTCTAATGCCACAAAACTAGTTGTTTAATAACGAACACCATACAGGTGAAGCGGTTTACACATTATGACCCTAGTTATTTAGTTGAATTCTTATAACAACGACGTGTTTTTGATTATTTTCAGTGCATCATTGCTTTGAAATGACAACGCTCGAGTTATAATAAGAAAATCATCAAATATAGAAAGCAAGTTGCGTCAACAAAAGAGTGTTTCAGGCAAAGTATCGGGCGAGAGATACCGCGAGTCTGATTTCAAAACGCCAAACGTTTAGCACCTCCATAGAACCAAGCGGAAATGTGCACTATGGTGGTTATTACTTTATGAATATTTTACTATTTCAATTTTGACCAGCCATCAATTTTATATCTGACAATCCACCAGCAAATAATTTTCTTTGTAACTACAACTACCAGATATTATGTGGAGCACTATAATAAGCAGTTTCATGTCAATGGAACCACAAGATGACACCATAGAGTGTCGAAACCGGTCATCTTGAAAAAAAAATTGCGATCTTGGAATTTATCCTATTTATTCAATAGGATCGCCCGCTAAGATGAGTAAACCAAGTGATAATGAAAATGTGGGAGTGATATTAAAATGTAAATTTAACCCTTTCGGACCGTCTGGCTACAATGTGTACATAACTTCTACGGTATATAAGGTGGTTCAAAAGTATTTTTTCTGAATGGAAAGAACATGTATACGACACACTTTTCATCATGCGCAATTACTTCCACCTGCGGAAGATCACTATAGAAATATTAAGAATCGGGTGTTGCACTGCGCAGCAGTTTACGAACTTCAAATTGTGGGTTACTTGTATTCCACTGTATAACTGAGAGTAGAAGTTGTTATTTATCGATGTAGTTATCCAACGATCAGTTTATTTAATATAACAGTTGGTACTACAAAATTAATTAATCTAGTCCGTAAAAAAAGCCTTCTTTTTTCAGTATACACAGTGTTGTAGTATGAAAATGGGTGCATATAATTGCATAAATCTTGCTTCTAAAATCAATGAAAATTTAACTTAAGCGTATCAAAGCATTAAAAATAATTTCCTTGATAGAGAAAAAAATCAGGTCTGAAAGGACTAAAGAGGTAAAAGTTAAAAAAGTGTATATTGTTCAAAGCTAAACTCAAATATCAAGTAATTTTAGCTGTTTCTTGAAATACGTTCAGGAAGGATATTACGTGTTGGGTGCACAGATATTATCACAATAGTAGAGTCGTATTCGTATTGTCCATCAATTTTTATTATTTCCATATTTTTTACTTGTGTCCAAAATGTTTGCAGAAAATCGTAAAATTACAGGCGAATCTAAAGTGGGCCGTAAAACACGCTAGTACGACTAGTTTCTTTTTTTTATTATTATTATTTAAATATTGGCGCAGATAATGTCATCGCTGAGTAGTTGTAAATCACAAGACACAAGTTTGCACCTGCTGCAGACAGTTTAGCCTCATAAAGCAGGCAAGGTGCGCAGTTAGTGTGGGCCGCTACACGTCACGCGGAGTGTACCAGATCGCAGGTGTGGCTGCGGCCGTTCATCGCACGCGCTGTCTCGCTAATGAGCGCGCTGTCGCCGGCGGCAATATTGCCAGGCGCCGTGGGACACGATAGCTGAACGCCGATCTGCCAACGTCTGCTCTGGTCTTTAGCTTAGCGCTACTCCACGATCAAACAACCATATGCGGCTCATCGTTTACTACACAATCCCTCCCTGTTAAAAACGTACCAAAAGCAGTCTTGTTGTCTCTTAACAGATCGCATTTGGTACGGCTTATTATTTTACTAGCGAACCCGGCAGTGCTACGCAGTTGTTAATATGTACTGAAATTGGATATACACCCTAATATCGCTCTCCCTCTTCAATCTCTCTCTCTTATCCCTCTCCTCCTCCCACTACCCGTGCATTTCTTATCTCACACAATGTCCTCGCCTTTCTGCCTCTGCGTCTGTATCCTCCCTCACTTCTTTATATCTAATTACTTAATTACTTATTCCGCCTCCTCTCTGTTCATCTGCTCCGTTTCTGCCTCCTCCTCCTCCTCCTGCGCTTCCTGCCCGCCTCTCATCCGGAGTTCTATCTGCCCAACCATTCCTCTATGTCATTATCTCTCCATCAATGTCTTCCTGTCCTTTGTTCATTTTCTCCCTCCACTGAAAATAAAAGAAATTACATGTATGTTCCAGAGTTTTTGGGTTCTCGTTCAAACGGTGCCGAAATCTGGCTGAATGTTCGCTTCATGGTGCATTAAATTTTTGTATGTTTCGTTTTGAATTCCAAGTTTGCAATCATCTATAAATGTGAATGTCTGTTCGGTGTACGCTTATCACGTCTGAACCACAAGAAATAAAGAGCTAAAAATTGGTACAGTTACTAATGTCTCGCCGGGGAAGGCATTAGGCACGGTTTTATGGCGATCGGATAGCTATATAAATGTGAATGTCTGTTCGGTGTGCGCTTATCACATCCAAACGATAAGACGCAGAGACTTAAATATTTGTACAGTTACTAAGGGAGGAAGGTTTTGGGCACGGTTTTATAGCGATCTGATAGATATTTAGTAATTTGAAGAATATAACGCGAAATGCGGAACAATAATTACTCTTTGAAATTTATATTTACTCTTTGAAAATGGTGTTATTGGTTGCATTGTTGCTTGAGGGTTTATAATGATAAAAGCGCCGAGTATATTGGGATGGAAAGTTATCGGTGTATATAAAATTCTACGTGTGTGTGTGTGTTAATATTTCGCTCTGCAGCGAAAACTACAGAACGCAAACGAATGATCTGTGTGTAATTGTTGTCTGAAGTCTCCCGTTGTACACCATAGCAGTTCTATGCCGGTAGCTATAAGGGGGTGGAAGATATGGTGGTTGAAAGTCGTCAAATTATAAAAAAAAATTCGGACTGAAGGCCAGCAATGACGTTTACGACTCTATAGCAAGGAGGTTTCATGCAGCGAAACGTGATGCCACAGACCATATCTTTGGTCTATGAGTGCTACAATGCAGTGGCGTAACTAGGACTTGGCTTTGGGAGGTGGGGGGGGGGGGTGGAGGGTAGATCTGCTTGACGAGCAAAATTTGAGTCAGTTTCCAGACAGACTTCCACCTACCAAATTCAAATGTTTGTAAATCTTATGGGACTCAACTACGGGGTCATCCGTCACTAAACTTACAAACTACTTATGAACTACTTACGAACTAGGACGGCACAAATATCCATCCCGAGGGGGTATTCGAACCCCCCACCGTAGTGGCCGTGCAGACCGTGACTGGAGCGCCTCAGTCCCCCCCCCCCCCCCCCCAACTACCACTCCCGTTCAAGAAACTAATTCACTCCCATCCAATGAAAGCTTATGGTAAAACACTCCAAGTTTCCAATCATTACCTTTACCGGATTGCTGTTACACGATTTCTTTCTTTCTTTCTTTTTTTTTTTTTTTTTTTTTTTTTTTTTTGGGGGGGGGGGAGGTGTTCTGGGGAGGGGGGCTTCTATTCCCCTTATCCCCGCCCCCATAGTTACGCCACTGCTACAATGCCTTCAGCTCTTTCTCTGTAAGGATAAGCATACGAATAAGGAAATATAAGAATAAATAAATAAAGCAGTAAAAAAGGAATTGCTTTTAATACATCTCTTTAAAAAAATCGATTTGACATTTTGCGCATTATCTACCATAAGGAAACAACACGCGAGTGGAGCCGCGGGTTTAAGCTAGTATTTAATAAAGAACGGAAACTCTAGACTGCAAGTCTGACGACAAGTACCGTCTGCGTGCACCATACAGACTGTCATGTAGACAGTGCCGTTGCTCTTGTTTTGAACGCCAAATGTGCAAACATTTGTCGGTATTTAACCCTTTCACTGCGCATTTATTCTGAGCGGCGCCCGCCCTGTGCGCGTAACTTTCAGGTGGTGCGTATAAATACGACTGTAGCAGTCTATCGCTATAATTTCCATTAAATTATCACGCCAAATCCAGTATTGCAGAGTTAAATAGTATCTTCTTTTTAATCTTTTTGGACAAATACTATTTTTTTTAAAAATGTACTTCATTAGGAGAAAAATTACATATTACGTTAGTAAAATTTCAAAGTGTGGTATCTTTCGAAACAAACATTCAAACATAAAGGCACATTACATTTTATACAAATATATCTCGTGCTACTTCGTTTGTCATGTTTTGCACATACAGTACACCTCTGAGCGTTCTTCTTTGAGGTTCCTGGAATTAGCGAGATAAAGTGGTGCTTAGTTAAGCGTAAGGAGTTGTCACCTTCAGTCGATCTCCTTCCACGACGTCCATCTGTTTATGGTCGGTGGTGAATCTCTATGATCTCCTTGACGAGTCTGTTGAAAATCTGATAATGAAATATTTCTTCCCGTTTGAGTTTTGTATAATGCATAATCGTTCAGCAGAGACAGATCCACCATATGGAAAAGTACTTTTGTATACCATTTTACAGTTTTTCTTACACATTCTACTGAACTTAGAATCATGTCACTCCTGTCGACGGCCATGGATTTTCAGTATAGCTTACGATGCAAGCTGCTTTTCGTTTCCCTGCATTTGTGCTCCTGTCAATTTAGTCAGTCGCTACAATTTCGCTTGATGAAGAGTAGAAAGCATCCTCACGTCTCGCTTGTCCTGCCACTTGAGAGCAAGAACTTTATCTGTTGACATAAACTCAATCTCACGTTTTTAAAGTAGTTTTTATTTTAAGCAGGCATGCCTTTACGCTTTATTCTCATAGTTCCACAGGCATTAGTCTCTCTGCCATACAGAAATGAAGATAACGTTGGGCTAGTGTACCAATTATCAACATATAATGTGTGACCTTTCCCATGGTAACTTTCTAGTAAAGTAAGTACAATACCTCCAGGTATTCCAACATTTACCCCAAAATCAGTTTCTTTTTTTATATCCATTGCTTCACCCACATAAATAATAAAGTCAAGAATATAACCAGTTTCGCAATCTCATAACACAAAAAAAACTTTATGCCGAATCTTTGGCGTTTGGAAGGAATGTACTGCTTGAAGAACACGCGACCCTTGTAGAGAACTAAACTTTCGTCAATACATAAATGTTTAAAAGGATAGAAAGCATCTGGGAATACTTTTCTTAGATGATCCACAATTCGTCGTATTTTCCAGAGTTTGTCATCTCCGGGATTCTCACTGTTATCAACAAAGTGTAGCATCCTTAGTGACAGAAGGTATCTCTCTCGGCATGATCTGTGCAAACATTGGAGTAGATAGTAAAAGATCGTTGGTTCAATAACTGTTTATTTCATTTTTTCTTACATGAGTCTTCAGAGAATTTACAGCAAGGAAACAGTAAATTTCATCACTGTCTGTGTTTTTCCAACGTCGCAGTCTTGATTTTTCACTGGCATCTTTGCAAAGCTGATAATAATATAAATTACATTCCTCAGCTATGTAGTTTACAATTTCTTGGC
Organism: Locusta migratoria; assembly: GCA_026315105.1. Classification (NCBI taxonomy): domain Eukaryota; kingdom Metazoa; phylum Arthropoda; class Insecta; order Orthoptera; family Acrididae; genus Locusta; species Locusta migratoria. Next base: position 222,779,614 of record CM048745.1, read on the forward strand.
TAAAATAATCTTGGAAGCAGTCGTATACAGTAGATGAGTCATCTGAATTCACAATTTTGCAACCGGAACACTGTTTTTTGAAATAATACACTTTAGGATCCAAATCCGAATCTTTCCATCTAAAATCAACTGTTTTGTTTCTCTTAGCATATTTTTCGAGCTTACTCTCAGGTTCTTCTTCGGAATCTGACAACGAATCGACGGTTACATCAAAATCTGGAGATGCACATGATGGTTCAGCGTTTGCTGGATCAGTAATATTTTGTACGTTTTTGGTGAAGGATTCACCTGCAGGTTCATCGCCATCATTATCTGTCCACCCATATTCGGCATGATTCGGCATGATGATGTCTTCGTCATCACTTTCGTTTAAAAGATTCAGCAGCTCATAGTCGGTAAACGGACGATAACGACGTGCCATTTTGTAAGATAGAACATAAAGCACCGCATACGAACTGCGTAATGTTGCGATACAAATTTTCAGTATACCAACAATTAAACTGCATACTTGTACAACAATTACATCCAACTCGCTGGCCGCATTGTAGACGTCGCACGTAAATAGACGATTGTAGCAGGGAACCGCAGGAAGTATTTTTTATAGCAAATAGTATATATTCTTCTGAAGCAGTGAAAGGGTTAATTCAAATTGAATAATAACCTGAATTGGATGCAAGCTGTGGCTGGAACACGGTTGACTGTGTTCTCTCGCAACCGCAGATATGTTAGTAGCGCAAAAAATAAAACCGTTTTAACCTGGTTGTATACTGTATAAGTCTTTGTCCTCGCATAACGTCAACTACGGAACAGAAACTACTCTGTGAAAATATTGTTTACTTTTTTGAATTTTCAACCTTATCATATATCACAAATTGTAGCTCTGTCATACGAAATATGATTCAACACAGTGAATACTAAAAAAGAAAAAAAAAAAAAATACATATGCAAAAACGAAGTATGTGTCAAAATTTCAACACAGTCTGTGAGAATTTTTGGAGATTTCAGATCCTGAACAAACGAAGATTTACATTTGTAAATGTCAATGTTCCTAACAGGATATCTCGCAAAGATCTTGACCGAATGCTTTGAGATTTTGACAGAATGTTCTATTCGAATTCACGCTTTTTATCTAACAATTTTTAATATGCCCTCTACAAATCTATATAAATATTAAAATGGGGAAACGCTGTTACCAAAAATCGTAACATATATTAAAGAAAGAACGCCGCGGTGGAGTGAACGAGCCCTAAAAGGCGCCTTGCTACAGAGCGCACGGTTGCTCGCCGTCGAAGATTTAAGTCGTCCTTCAGGCACGTGTGTGTGTGTTTGTAAATGTGTGTGTGTGTGAGTGTGTGTGTGTGTGTGTGTGTGTGTGTGTGTGTGTGTGTGTGTGTGTGTGTGTGTGTGTGTTCCCCTTAGGTTAGTTTAAGTACTTCATAAGCCTAGAGACTGATGACGAAAGAATTAAAGTCCCGTAGTTCAAACAAGTATCTAAAAACCTTCCTATATTACAACGCAACAAGCTCAATTGGCGTATAACTCTTTGAGGTTTTGAAGCGTACGCAAACCAACAGAATATTTTTATATATAGAGGTTACATTTTAGGTAAATGGACATGCTACACTAATTGGCATGTGCAGATTCATTGACTTTGGATGTTGTCGTCCATATTACATTTACTGGTAACATTCCTTGTAGTTCAGATCAAGAGATGTATTGGAGGAATTAATTAGGTAACTAGACAAATAATGTATTCATATTGACGAAGAAAAGATAATTTATACGAATAAGATTTATTGTCCATCAGCGATTTTTTGTTCCCCAATGATGGACACGACTTAAACTTGCGTCAACGCATCTGTTGTTTCTGGTCATCAAGATACGTACGTGGTGTCCTTTCCTCACCGAGTGTTTTTTAAAATGTCTGGCATACGTTGAAGTTGGGTTTCCACCAATAAATCAGACAGTTTTTAGGTGCACTCCGTAAATCGTTTCCGAAACATAAGCGGTCGCATACAGAACAAGCAAGACAAATCGCGTTGTCTTAGGATCACTTCCGGTCAAGTGATAGATGATTCAACGTCCTTCATGTTTTTCAGTCGCATCCCGTGTCATAAAAACGGGATGATAATGATATCTCTGATTTACACTGCAGTTTCGAAAGTCACGGTACCGTGATACCACAGACGCAGGTGGTGATTTGTACTCCGATTAGTTATGTGAAAAGTTTCACCACGTGATTATGTTCGCACAACGAGAAGTGACAGACTCTGACCACGTGATAGCAGTTCTAAAGAGATGAATGGGGCATCCCATTTCGGAAGTAATGTACTGATGGCACTACTCGATTCGAAGACGTCATGTACCAATATCAAGTGTCTGTAGCGTCCTACCTGAAACACTGTTTTGATTACGTCTCAGAAATCCGTGGAACGCCTGCAGATTCAGTCGTGAGCTCAGGAGCGTCCACGCTGCAGTCGTCAATCCTTGGACTCTACACCTGGACGGCTGAGTGGAGAACGTAAGCGAGTTGTCGCCTTGAAGCTAGAGAAGACAAAACTCATCGGGAAACCGATGCCAGGGTCATTCCGCAATAATCTAAATACGACAAAGGTCAAACTTAGACGCCATGTGCGACGAAAACAAAATAATGATCGAAATGATCGGAATTCACCGTGAAAGCAGCTCTTCGTGAAGACAGCACGTCGAGACAAGCAGAGGAAGCGGTTCCGTTCGACCACACAACAATTTTAGTTTTCAGGTGTCCTGTGCATGGGTGTATATGTGCATTCGTAATTGTCACAGTACCCACTCAATCCACAAAAGTAAATATTGTTGTTTTTTTATTCGTTACACTGCAAAAAAGAACAGTAAAACAAGAAACGTCTTCATCTTGTTCAAACAATTATTAAACCATTGACCATCTTGTATATCAATGCTCGTATTGAAGTAATGACGGCTGTCCTTTTATATCGGCATCATAATTGTTGTAACGAAATTCACTAAAGAAACAATTATTTGGGATTTTATTTTAATTATTTATTTTTATTTCTTTATTTATTTATTTGTTTTTACATAAATTAAACGCCACAAAACTTCAATCCTGGTTATATTTTATTTTAGAACAAGATAACACCGATCAGGCAAAGATATCATACCATCCGTTATTAACATGATGAAGGAACAATAAGTACTGTGACATCTAAGAGATCATAAACATTATCTTCGTCATCACTAACTTTCATAACAGAATTGTCAAAACAATTAATGCTGCCATTCAATTGGCGTGATATCTGAAACGTAATTAAAACATTCTTTCAGGTAGGACGCTACACCTCCTCAGGAATCCTGCCTTGATACACAAAACATGTTGGATCACTCTTTAAAAATCAAACAAAAAAAACATGCCAAATTTAAACAAACAAAAAATCTTAAAATTTTAAACATAGCTGCCACTTGTCATCGACCGTTATAACATCAAAGGATAAAAGTGCAGCCCTTGGTCGCGAAGATAAAATTATTTAACCTGGTTCCAGTAATACCTATGATTGCTTTCATCAGAACAATTGTCGAGTTCTAGTACATAAAGTAAAAGATCTAAATTGCAGCTTAGATACTAACCTCTTTTCAGTGGATATCAAGAATCTGTATACCAACGTTCTAGTTCATGAAACACTTAAGGATTGTACAAAACAATTTGTCATTTCAAGACACTTTCATCTGAACACATCTCTGACTTCATGAATTTAATTAATTTAGTAGTCAATAGAACTACTTTGAATTTAACGAAATACTATACCAGCAAGACGATGGTCATGCTATGGGAAATCGGTTAAGCGGTATCTTTGCCGACATTTTCATTAACTCTTTGGAAGAAAAATTCTCCCACAAAGTGTCTACTACAATACTAGGCTTTGTTTCCTATTCTAGATATGCCGATGACATTTTAGTGATCTACGAAGCACTTACAGTGGCACTGATCACATTTTTACTCCTTTCAAAGAACTACACGAGACTATCACTTTTACATGTAAACTTGAAATTGAGGCTCATCAATTGAACTTTATCGATTTGACCTTAGCAGTAGAAGAAAATAAAATGTCTTTCGCTATCTACCGAAAAGAAACATATACTGATGAAATTGTACCTGCCTCTTGCATGCACCCTCAATGTAATAAAAATGCTTTCTTTCATTCTCCCATCCACAAAGCTGTTTCCAGCCCACTCTCTAAAGAAAAATTCGAGGAAGAAATAAATTTGATTAAAACCATAGCTGTTAATAATGAATACTATTGTGCCATAGTTGACAACATCCTTAAAAAGGAAACTGCTAAAAGAGTTACCACACTTGGCACTCCCTTTGAATCTGACCAAAAAAATCGATTCCATTTCTGGGACCCATGTCTTATCAGATTTAACGATTTATTCGTAATAAGTATAACTGCAACATTTCCTTCTCGACCAATAATAATTTGGTGAAAAATTTCACTCACTATTTAAAGTCAACCTGTTTTCCCTTAGTTCTAGCGTTTACAAAATTATTTGCGATACTTACGGGACGTGCATTAAAACTCAAGTTTAAAGAACATCTTTTGAGAAAGAATGGCACTAACCCCCAGAATTCGTCTTTTGCTGACCATCTCCTAATTACCGTTCACGCATCTAAAGCCATCCATGATCTGAACATTTTGCACACTGAAAAGAAAGGCCACAGATTAGAAGTGCTCGAGGAATTACAAATATTTAATCTTTCTCGCAATGACAGGCTTATTCTGAATGAACAGTTACAACACCGTAACAGAAGCTTTATCGACGGTCTTTGGTGTTCGTGCAGTGTCGGAAATATTTCTTTCGACTTGACTGAACATTTGTTTTCCTAAATGCCAGTTTTAACTGTCTTATTTATTACAATTTTGTTACTCGTTAATTCTCTCAACTAATATTGTATTGCCAAAATGACACCTCAGCGATCTCTCATGTTAAACATAGCTTCTTGTAACCTTTTCTTCTCAATTCTTTAATCTGAACAGTAGCCTAGTTCTAATTACGGCAACTAGATGGTACCACTGAGGTAACGTCTACTTGTTCACAACTCCACTTAGCAAACGCCAGTCTGCCTCCATGCAGGAGTGCAGATCCTAGTGGCTAGCTCTTCTTATATGTCCTTTTACAAGTGTGTGACGTAAGCTTAACAGCTAATCTATAACTTTTATTATGTGTCTTGTAAGTATTGCTTCAATGCTCTACATCAAATTAGTACTTACATTCTTCTTTTTATAAAAACTGACTCTTTTATAAATTTTGTTATCTCATGTTATAGGTTTAATTTACATTTTCTGATGAAGGCAATCATAGTTATCGCCGAAACCAGGTTAAATAATTTTATCTTCGCCACCGAGTGCTGTTTTTTTATCCTTTGAGACGCAAAACCCACAAGACAAACAGTCTTGTACAGAACCTCACAATTTAGCTCGAACCTCGATAGGGGAAGCTTATAACAGTGTTCACAACTATATCCTGTCACATATTTGGGTAGGAGATGTTAAGAAGTTCTAGTCGTCTCTTAAGTATACTAGCGGTGAAACAGAATCAATGCCTCCACTACGCAACACCAACGGTGATGGTACTAATGACAGTTCGGCTATAGCAGAATTGTTTAACGCAGCTCTCCGAAATTCCTTCAGCAAAGATGACTAAGCGAATACTCCAGAAATAGAAACAAGAACAGCTGCCAACATTCGTAATTTAGAAATAGATAGTCCTGGAGAATTAAAGTAACTTAAATTACTTACCAATAGCAAGTCCAGATTTATACCAGTTAGAGTGTGCTAATGCATTATGTCCATACCTAGCTATCATGTACTACGGTCCCATCAGTGAAAGATCCTTACCCAAAGACTGAAAAGTTGCACAGGTCACTTCAATAAGAAAAACTATAGGACTGATCCGCAAAATTAGGGACATAATCGTAGACGTCGATTTTCACCAGGATTTTAGAACATATACTTTATTCAAACATTATGAACTACCTCGAACTACCTATAGAGAACTCTGATTCAGGTAGTATAGTTCGTGTGAAACACAGCTGGCTCTTTTCTCACATGAAGTCACGAGGGCTATGGACAAGATATCTCAAATCGAGTCCATATTTCATTCCATTCCATGATGGTGGTGGCGGCTGGTGCACCAACAGTGATGAATGATTAAATAATTCACAGTCACAACCGACTGCGAATTATTTAACGATTCCATATTTTTAATCTCCAGAAGGCTTTTGACACTCTACCACAAAGAGTTTTGAAATCAAATTGCATGCTTGTGGGATATCGTCACAGTTGTGGGATTCGATTTGCGATTTCCTATCAGAAAGGACACAGTACGTTGTACTTGACTGAATGTCATAGAGTAAATCAGAAGTGATATCTGCAGTTCCCCGAGGAAGTGTTACAGGGTCCCTGCTGTTCCTTACCTTTATAAACGCCTAAGGAGATAACATGAATTGCTCTCTTGGACTGTTCGCGGATGATGCTGTCTTCTATCGGTTAGTAATGTCGTCAGAAGATCAAAAGCAAAATGTTTGAGAAATGATATATGTATGGTACAATTGGCAGCGAACTGTGAAGTCATCCATGTGAGTACTAAAACAAATCCGTTGAAATTAATTTTTAGTATAAATGAGACATATTCTCAACGAACAATCCAGAACGAACATGAACAAACGCCCGAAAGCATCGACCTACCTGAAGAACAAAAAAATATACATAAATATAAATAACAAAATAAAAACCCGCCACTGGCATTTTCTTCATCTTGTTTCCCAAAAGGTTTTCGCACAAATTTGTTAATTGAACACATCTATACCCTGCAAGATTGAGTTGTTCAAAGCTAACAGCGCTTTCTCTGAAAAGTGAATTTGTTCTATTTTGTGAAAATATCACGAAATACATACCAACGAAATGCAAACATCGACTTCATTATCGCATCTACACAAACTAGGCAGATACTTTTGCAATGACTGGTGTAAATGACGTAATGATAATAGTAACTTTGTATATAGATCAAGTACTAGAGCCTTGTGGAATTCGGTATTACCACACTTATTCCGTTTGTTCGCTTAGCTGGGAAAGAAAAGTCATGGTTTGAAACAGAATATTTGCTTTTTTTATTTATTTATTTTTTAGTTAGTTATTTTTTTTTTTTTTTTTTATTTCAAGCGCAGAACAAAGTAACATAAAATAATACACTCTGCATTAAGAGCGCCCATAGCAGCAATGCCAAAGACAAACATTTTAGTAGACGCATTGATTCTAATTAATGACTTTCTACATATTCCATCAATAGTGAATAATAGCGTAGGAAGAAAAACAGGTAATTTGTTGCAATGTATACACTTAACTTCCGTTTCATTCAGGAACGACAGAAATCTTGGACTCCATGTATATATGAAACTACCAGTATCTACACGTTGTTTAGAATATTCATTATCACAGTATTTTCCCTGTTGTACAAATGCGTCAGAAGGCCGGTGTTCAATTCGTTATTACGTATTTCGAGGCATGTTGACGTAATAGAACAAACTCACATTTTAGAGGGAGCACTCTTACATCTGCAGAACTCTAAAATTACAGAAGATAGCTATATTTAATTAATAAGAGTGCCGGAAACCCTTTTAGGAGCCCAGGCGAAATAAAATAAAATGCTAGCGGCGGGTTTCGCATTACTGACCACAAGCAATACACCACCCACTACACCACAACTACAGCATTCCCCATTAATTCTTATACTTTTGCTGGCAGTTGCTAACAGATAAAATGACATTTTTAAACACTGGATTATAATTTATCGTACCATGTACGACATACTTTTGTTACTTCTTCAGTACGCCACTTCTTTGAAATGACCATGCGTTATAAGAAGAAAATCATAACATACAGGAAGCAAGATGGCGAATGTCAGAAAAAGTTCTGGGCGAGAAATGTCACGTGACATTTCCTAACTCCTTGTTTACGTAAAATCAAGAGGAGGTGTCAAAGCGACGGTTTTTTTTCCTTTTCTTAAATGTCTTTGACACGATGCAAGATATATAAGAAACATAACAGGACAAAGTTGTAGAGAATTTTCTCCTTTACAAATTTGTTTATTTAACTTTCGTGTCAGATGTATGGTTAAATTTCGAGCTATCAAAAGGCGATCACAAAGTCCCACTTTTATTGTTACTGTGGGCCAAAAAAGGTTGAAACGTAGAAGATCAAATGAATTAAATAGAAAACTACCTGAGATATTGTCTTACAGGCTGTTTCACTGTTTACCTGCAAATTCGCGCCAGATATCAGTGAAACTTATCAAAAGCTCTAGAACTGTCAAAACACTAGCAAATTCAGGAGCGACACCAAAATAGATTCACGGGAATGTTTTGTTACCCCTTTCAAGGATAAAATTCATTTTTTACAGATTTTCAAAATATTAAGGTCATAAAGATTTCTTTTCAGTCCCGTAATTACACTTTCACAGAGAAAATATTTTGTAAGTTCTCCATTTTTTCACAATAGGAAGTAGGACTCATGTCCGACGAACTAACATGGGATACTTTTCCTGATAACTGAGTGATTTTGCAGAGAATAAAATAATTACAAATTATACATGCATGTAATCCCTTATTTGGTTCCTGCCAGTGTAAAAAAGTTTTCATTACGTTTCATTTTTATGAAAGACTATAAAAAATTACAGGACCTTAAATGCCATGAAACTTGGAAAAACATGGTGTGGCACAAAGTGGTACACCACAAACAGTGCAAACAATTTTCTTATCTTCTCTTTAGAGTTTGTGCTGTAGAGTCTGCATCGTTTGCTAGTGTCACTGTCTTTCGGTACGGTACATGTTTTCCTACGTCCACGAGCCGGACATCATCCAGCACACTAGACACTCATCTCTTTGCTGGAAAGAAAGTGGTCACTGTACCCCTCTTTTTTCTGGAAGAACACCCGTTAATCAGTTGTCTTTCTAATCTGAGGCGAAAGGTTAACTGATCTGTCTTCTAGCGTTGTGCTTGATGCAATATGTAAGAGTTGATAATAGCCAGAAAGAAAAAGATTTTAAAAAAGTAAAATAAAATAGGCGATTTTATAGATCATCTTCGTATCATATATCTTTCACGTAGCTGATCAAATCGGTCAATTTCGCCCATTGTGGGGTCCCACTAATTTTATTACGAATATAAAATAATTCAGTCACTGTGATGTACATTCGACATTGTATTTGTAGTAAAAATTATTATTACCTGAATAATAAGATGAATTATTTACTTCATACATTTCTGGAATATGATAAATGATGAACTGTCGTATAACACAAATTAGTGGCACTGCAGCGGCCACGTATACGCAACAATCAACAAAAGGAGTTACAGAAGCCTCTGCAGTGCAATCCCGATTTTTTACCAGGTTCAGTAGACCCGTCCATTGATGGTAGCACTGTGCGGAGCTGGGTCACATATGTCCCGGAACTCAAATTGACACTCAAAGTTAGTGGCACATTTGTGTCTCATCAACTACGAAAGGGTTAACTGAACAGTTGTACATCAGTACTTGCTACCTCAGTAATAAGAAGTTTATTCGTTAAGCCACAGTTTTCAGTGGTACCGGATTAGTTAAACTTTTATGTCACACCTGCCGTTAAAACGTGAATGTGGTAATGTAGCCTGCTGTTTAACTAGCTTGCACCTTCCCTATTACAAATATATCTTACATATTTTAATTCCTATTTTTAAACAATTTTGTAATTATTCCCAGAACTTCTGATGATACCTTGAAGCATAACCAAGATTGCAACCCAGACTGTTTATTAACAAAACAAGAAGCTGTGTCCTATTGCGAAGACAAGACGGGAAGATTCATCCAGTCTGCTGCAAGGAGATACGCCACTCCTTCTTTCCCAGGTACACCCGTCACGTTTCGGAGGAAAAAAAAAAAAAAAAAAAAAAAAACAGGTGCTAACTAACCTTCTGGAACAGGCAGCTTACTATACCCGTCAACTATATATAATTTCACAATTGTTATTGGCAGATCGAAGAGTGTTATAACTAGATCTGAAGTATCAGTGTACACTTGGAAAGAGAATAAACGCCCTAAAACTTCGAATCAAGAAATGTCATCTATTTATAAAGAACTCCAAACGGTAGACCTCGGAGGGATAAATTTAATAAGACTTTTCGCCGATGGAAGACCCGGTCTGAATAAAAGTGTAACCTTGATGACAATGTTGTCTAAATGGCTTTGCGGTGCTCCTCTTTCCAATAACAAGATTTAATTTTCAGTAACAGGCCATTCATTTCTGCCTCCTTGTAGAGTTTTTGGACGAATAGAGAAGGAGCTGCAGATAACTGATACCATTCTTCAACCAGTTGAGTACCATAATGTGTTCTCCAACCAAGGAACTGTGAAAATTATGGGGCATTACTGAGTTGTATATGGCAGGAAAGCTGAAAGTAAGTCTCTTATGCAATCAACACAGTCGCTGCCTTTCAGAATTGCAAACTGTAAGAGATATCTCATCAGTAGGAGAAAAAAATATTCGCATCAGATGATTGCAATTTTACTGAAATAATGTAGGAGTGGAAGGAACAATTACAAAGACAGGGAGAAGAAGTGACATGATAAATCCTGCTGTTCTACCAACTGGTGGAAATAAAGTGGAGAAAGGAAAGATTGAAGATATGGATAAGCTCTTCCAGAAACAATTAGCAACACCTAGACAACTTCAGTTTCTATGAGGACATTGTTACTAATATTGAAGGTGTTTCAGATGACGTCGAAGAACAAGACTTTTGTGAAGGCAACTTCCATGAAACAGGACTTTCTGTGTGATTTCCATTACTGTCAAAATACGTATGCTTTTGAACTGGGATAATCTGTATGTGCCACAGTGGGCCAGTATCTCCTTTGGTTTTTGTTTTTGATTTTTTCTTCGCCAGTATTTTGTATTTTCTATTCTGCTGCACTTATATGTGAAATGTATCAAATGAAAAGCATGGAGACAGTCCGTCATGCATAATCCTTTACAATGTAGACAATAAGAAGTCCAAAGAGTGAGTTTCATAAACGGACAGGTCCAAAGGAATTGTTTCAAAACTGGACAAGTCCATTTTCTTTTTACATTTATCACAGTACTATAGATCGCAAGAATACATTTTTGCTAGCTATTCATTAGCAAACATAATAATAAGCCAAAAGCAAGCAATGTAGATGATTTTCACAACTTATATGTTATAGACAGTTTTCATGCTTTTTCTCAATTTCAGACTGAATGGACATGTCCAGTTTTGAAAATAGACGCCTCATATGCTTGGGCGTGCAAATAAAGAAATATTTAAGTAGGGGACAGCATTGCGGTCGGCGACATCTCTATACGACAGCAGGCGTCTTTGCGCAGGCATTAAGTTGGTTACTACTGCTGCTGCTACGATGGCAGGTTACCGCGATTTAAGTGAGTATGGACGTGGTGTTACAGTCGAGGCACCAGAGATGGACACAGCATATCAGACATAGCGAAGAACTGGCAATTTTCCCGCACGACCATCTCACGAGTGCACCGAGAATATCTGGAATCCGTTCAAACATCAGATCGCCGTCATATATGCTGCCGAGAAAACATCCTGCAAGAAAGGGGCGAACGATGAAGAGAGTCGTTCGACGTCACAGAAGTACAAACCTTGCGCGAATTGATGCAGATCTCAGTGATGAGCCATCAGAAAGTACAAACGTGCGAAGCATCCAACGAAACATCATCTATATGGGCTTTCGGAGCCGAAGGCACATTACTGTACCTTTTTTTGACTGCACGAAGCAAAGCTTTACACCTCGTCTCGGCTCATGAACACCGACATTGCTGAGGACTAATTAAGCCTGGTGCGATGAATCTGGTTTCCAATGTTATTAGGCGGAATGACATATAGTGATATACAATCTGATGAACCCACGGAACCTCCTTGTCAGCAGGGGACACTGAAGCTCGTAGAGGTTCTGTAATGGTGTGGGGCTTTTGCGTTTAGAATGATATGGGACCTGTAGAAATTTTTCAGCAATCAGTCGTGAGTATTATTTACTAGCAGATCTAGATTCTTGGCCATTAAAATTGCTACACCACGAAGATGACGTGCTACAGACGCAAAATTTACGCAACAGGAAGAAGATTTTGTGATATACAAATGATTAGCTTTTCAGAGCATTTACACCCGGTTGGCGCCGGTGGCGACACCTACTACGTGCTGACACGAGGAAAGTTTCGAACCGATTTCTCATACACAAACAGCAGTTGACTGGTGATGCCTCGTGTAAGGAGGGGAAATGCGTACCATCAAGTTTCCGATTTTGATAAAGGACGGATTGTAGCCTATCGCGATTGCCGTTTATCGTATCGTGACATTGCTGCACGCGTTAGTCGCGATCCAATGACTGTTAGCAGAATATGGAAGCGGTGGGTTCAAGAGGGCTATACGGAACGCCGTGCTGGATCCCAACGGCCTCGTATCGCTAGCAGTCGAGATATCCGAATGGGTCTATCGAATCGTGTAGCCACGTCTCCATCCTTAAGTCAACAGATGGAGACGTTTGCAAGACCACAACCATCTGCACGAACAGTTCGACGACGTCTGCAGCAGCATTGACTGTCAGCTCAGAGACCATAGCCGCGGCTACCCTTGACGCTGCATCACAGACAGGAACGCGTGCGATGGTGTATGGAACGACGAAACAGGGTGCACGAATGGCAAAACGTCATTTTTTCGGATGAATCCAGGTTCCGTTTACTGGATCATAATGGTGGCATCCGTGTTTGGCGACATCGCGGTGAACGCACATTGGAAGCGTGTATTCGTCATCGCCATACTGGCGTATCACCTGGCGTGATGGTATGGGGTGCCATTGGTTACACATCTCGGTCACCTCTTGTTCCCATCGACGGCACTTTGAACAGTAGCCGTTACATTTAAGATGTGTTACGACCCGTGGCTCTACCCTTCATTCGATCCCTGCGAAACCCTACATTTCAGCTGGATAATGCATGACCGCATATTGCAGGTCCTGTACGGGCCTTTCTGGATATGGAAAATGTTCGACAGCTGCTCTGGCCAGCACATTCTCCAGATCTCTCACCAATTGAAAACGTCTGGTCAGTGGTGGCCGACCAACTGGCTCGTTACAATACGCCAGTCACTACTCTTGATGTGCCTGTGGTATCGAAGCTGCATGGGAATCTCTACCTGTACATGCCATCCAAGCTCTGTTTGACTCAATGGCCAGACGTATCGCCGTTATTATTGCCAGAGGTGTTTGTTCTGAGTAGTGATTTCTCAGGATCTATGCACCGAAATTGCGTGAAAATGTAATCACATGTCAGTTCTAGTATAATATATCTGTCCAATGAATACCCTTTATCATGTGCATGTCTTCTTGGTGTAGCAAATTTAATGGCCAGTACTGTAGAATGATATGGGACCTATAGAAATTTTTCAGCAATCTGCCGTAAGTATTAGTTACGCAGATCTAGATTTCAATCACTCTGTGGCCATTATCAGTGTTAAAACAAATAAAAAATAATAAACAGTTGGAAAAAATAAAATACATGTCAAGTTATGAAGCAGTTGTCAAGGTTTTTATTATAGTCAGTGATCAAATACATTCCTTAAAAACGATTAAAACACGTAAAACATCTCGACCTCCATGTTTTACATATTTTAATAGTTTTTAAGGTATGTATTTTATCATTGACTATAATCAAAACCCTATAAAACTATTTCACAACTTGGCACATATTTTATTGTAAATGATTCCTTTGTATTTGGTTTAGCGCTGATAATGACCACTTTGTGGTCGAAATCTAGATCTCCCAATAAATAATACTTACGACTGATTGCTGATAAATTTCTACGAGTACAGTCGTTGAGCACAAGTTCCACCATGGAATCTAGCCTGATGATATGGGGCCCCTGATACGTCTACATACGACTCCGACAGGTGACGCATTCTCGCTGAGCACCTGCGTATATTCACGATCACGTCGATCATGCATTCCGACGAACTTGGCCAATCACAGGAGGACAATGCGATACCCCCACACGTGCAAAATTGCTACAGAGTGGCACCAGGACCATTCTTTTAATTTTGAACACCTCCGCTGACCACCAACCTGCTCAGACATGAACGTTATTGAACATATTTGGGATGCTTTGAAACGTGTAGTTCAGATGAGCTCGCACTCTTACGGATTTAGAGATGCATGGAGTCATTTCCCTCCAGCACTACTTCAGACATTAGTCGAAGTCATGTTGCAACACTTCAGCTTGTAACCTTACCGACCTACGCTACCGACAAACACGAGTAATTAGACTTCAGATTGATCCGTGTACGTAATAAAACCAATTACCCGGATAAAGCTATCAGAGGCGAAACCAATAACGTAGTAGAGGTGACACACACAAACGACATTTCGCGGCCGGCCGCGATGGCCGAGGTGACTGACGCGCTCCAGTCACGGTCAGCACGGCCACTACGGTCGGGGGTTCGAATCCCCCCTCGGGCATGGATATTTGTGCCGTCCTAGTTCGTAAGTAGTTCATACGTAGTTTGTAAGTTTAGGGACTGATGACCCCGTAATTAAGTCCCATAAGCTTAACAAACATTTGAACATTTGACATTTCGCGATTTAATTCGCAATAACGACCGTTTGGTGAGTGAAATATTGAATAATTGTTTTAGACTTAATAACCCCGGGACAAACCTGTACCAAGAGAACAATTTTGAAAATATATACGGTCGCCATCTTGATATACGAGCAACAAATTTAATTGATAAATGTACTGTCTAAAAGCACTAATCACCGATTGGTTTAAAATGTTCATATGTTTGTAAATGTATCGGACTCAGCTGCGTGGTTATTAGTCCGTAGCTTACAAACTACTTAAACGAAGGTAAACTAACTTAAGGGCAACACAAACACTCATGCCCGCCGGGGACTCGAACCTCCGACGGCGATCGGCCGCGCGCACTGCAGCACGGCTCCCCAGTACGCATGGCTAATCCGCCGCGGCACCAATTGGTTAATTTAAAACAATGCGGTTACAGAATGCAGATTAAGCGCACACGCCACAGTAGCAGGAAACACAGAGCAATATAAAATCAGTAAAATTAGGTTACTAAGGCAGTAGAAAAAATGAGCACAAATCCCTCTAATGAACATAAAGCTTTTTAAGTGTAAGGATGGATGTAACAATTCTACGTGAAATCAAACCATCACCATAATGCTTGCGAAGCCATTTTACTACATCTTGATTAGCAATAGTACTTGAAATTGTTGTAATTGACTTATGCCTACAATGACTAGCTGATTGATCAAGTGAGTCGTTTACTGAGACTTATGCAATTAACATTCTTTGACAGATTGGATCAAATGTTTTATTTTGAGAAGTAATATTATGGCCATATAATATCAAGAACTTAATCTGCCATCAAACACGTTTAGCAGTATAACTGAATTGTTCAGTTGCAGTGTGTCTTTTAGTACTCTTGAATTGAATACTTAAAACAAAATTAATATTCACTACTAGGTAGAACACAACATGTTCATAGTCAATGATCTTCAATTCTTATTAACTGTACTTTGAGTTCTTGTAACAGTACTAATTATTCTTCGAGCACTGAAATCTTTTGAAAGACAACTTATTTTAGTTGGATTTACGTAACATCTTTTCTGTTCAGTTTGAGCCTCGGAATATTAAAGGTAACGGAATAGGTACCTGTTTGGATAGATCCGCGGATGAATAATTTCATCGACACTAATTTTACACAAATGCGTTATGGTCTCCCAAAACTAAACAATGGCTTAGTATTACAGATCTAAAGACGGTTAATTGCTTAGATCTTTCTTTGCAGCGGTGGTGTGGTGTAGCTGGTGATTGTTGCTGGCACTTTATAATGATTGGCAATAATGGGATCTTCTTGGCGACAAAATATTGTTCAATGTTGGGCGCACAGCATACCTCTTGACATTTTTCCTCTTGAAGTTTTAACTCTGTGCCCACGTTAATTAGTTGCCAGTGCCCAATTGCCAAAGCTGCTGCTTGTAGCAGCACGTCGTAAAACCACACTACTACAGTTTGCTGCTGCTGTCCAAGTTTTCTACCGTTCACCTTGATAGCTCAACAACAACTTCACTCTCTCGCGCTTCTCGCTAGACTGCTTTCAGCGATAACAGCTGTACCACGCCAAGATGCTTCGAACATTGCACTCGCTAATCCAACGTGTCTACTACAATGCTGTACATTTGTTTCCCTGTACAATTTGACATCATTTAAACATTCATCATTTACATAATTTACTTAGACAAGAAAATTAACCAATTTACACGCGATATATGTACATATAGGCTATACATATTTCCCACACTACCCGATATCGTTTGTACTGGTCGTGTTTACACACGCAGGTGTGGCGCTGGTCACTGTGTGGTTGAGTTACAAACGTACTCTTCGATGTCCTACATGATAGTAGGCTGGTGTATCATTTAATTTCACTCTTCAGTGTACATCTGCCTTGTCTTTTCCCTTGATGGAAATATGCCATTAAGGACCTTTACTGCATTGCACGTGGAGAGTTTTGTTGCCGCTGTTACAACAACTGTACTATAGCTGACACTAAAAGAAAGGGCTGAAGAAGCCACTACTGACTTCACTGTAAATGCATCTCCCTATTGTGAGGATGGCAGGCTTTAACTAAACGGTAAGCTCAAAGCTCTTTTAAAAGGAATCTAACAAACATGCGGGTTAAATGGGATCAGTTCCTTAGCTCGGATTTGAGGCGTAACTGAAACAGCATTTAAACAAAGTAATTTATTAAACAAATAAATCAGATATTATTCTTACTAAGAATTAAATAACTTGTCTACTGTCAGCTCAGAGGCGGCGAGGCATTGGCTGTGTAGTGCATTCCGCTGCTCGCCAGCTGAACAGCGCTGGCCAAAGAAATTAGAGCTCTTCCAAATGTGCGTTAAAGACCATAAACCTTGCAGAATTATCTCGTGGCGGTGCCGTGTGACTTTCTCCTTCGTCCAAATGTGTTGTGTTGTGCTTCAGCCAGTGGTAGCTGCGCGTCATGGAAACGGCGCGTCCTTGCCCTGGGGCCGAACCAACATACTCCAGGCTATACGTCCTTGTCGGCGGGACCTTAGAGGGAGATTACAGGTGACCACCAGACCGCATTCCATAGTTCTGATCAGTGATCCTGGGTAAGTAACTCTGTCATTCTTGATCTCCTTCTCGAACATTGTTAGTGACGACGACGTTGTTCTGTTATTGCTGGTGGAGGCCAGCTGCCATGGCAGACGGACTTGGATTGTGATGAGAAGGAGGCTAACTGGAAACTACCGTGTCTGACTGAGTAGCGTTCTATGACTAACTCGATAAATCTCGGCGACAAACTGTCACTACCGGTGGCTGACCATGAGTGAAACTCGAATTCCAACTACTGCTGTCGTTGCTACTAATGCTGCTACTGCTCATGGCGACAGGCCGCAGTATTTAATTGATGCAGCTAGCCGGAAGTGAACAACTTCAGGGTCGTTGTCTCTTCTGTTACGTTGTGCAGTTTCTAGAAAGATCGATCGTCATGTAGCTCTGTAGGTCAGTACACTAGATCATTGGCTTGTGGTCACGTTGCCCGAAACGTAGAGCAGGTCACGTTTGACAGTTTATGGCTGCAAGTGAGGTGGTCGGTCGACGGCCTGATCTCAGAATCATCAGCTTCCGCGTGTGGAGAAGGATTCTGCTGTTGTAGTCACCTGTGCCTGAATATTCGGAAATGAACTAAGTTTTCTTTTTTTAATTCACTTGTGAATAATTTTTCAGTTATTGATCCATTTTATTTCACTAATTTATTCACCAACTTCACTGCATTTAAAATACGCTAGCCTAAATGGAGATCGACGTCACGATGGAAATCCACTCCATTGTCCCTGAAGTTTCACTGGCAAGAGCGAAACTCACATTCAGATATTTCAAGTGGCCAATGTAGCCTGCGAGCCACAGATGGATCAGACGGGGACAAAAACGACAGGAGCACTCTTGTTGCAGCTTCCTTCCCGCATGTTCCTCCACGGCGAAGTTAGGAATGTAAATGAGCAATCTCCGGTGTACATCGTTGGCAATATTTTCCGATGCGATTCCACCCGTCTGCTTTGACCCATGACGTTATCAACATGTCGGAAAACCCGTACATGGGATATCTTAATACCTCTGAATTGTAGGTAATAAAAAATCTGTAGTCATCCTCGTAAATAACAGGTAACAATATGTACCATAGATCACGGTTATAAGCCCAAAAAATCGCGCCTTCGGCGCTCACATCAGAAACAAAAAATCTCTCTGCTAACCTATACCTTAACTTCAGAGGGAAGCTACAATTCACTTATTAAGGACTAAATATTAATTTATAATCTGTTCTGCTTGTAAACAAGCTCTCGTCTTTAACTCAGCCTCGCCATAATTACTCACACCTTCTACAAAGACGCACGCACGCACCTGAAAACTAACGCGTTGCGATGACGTCATGGGTGTAAGCTGACGCCTGGAATCGCGTCCTATAAATGACCCAGATCGCTCATCAGAAGACGGCTGAATTGTTGTCAGCCGAAATACCCTGGTAAGAAGGCGACGTGATCCCATGGCATTCCGCCAACTTCACGGTAAACGATTTGACATTGTTTGCACTTCTTTTTTAGCTTCTGCATAAAAGTAATTTTGATTGTGGTAGCCTGTGAGAGAAATTGTTTGTAAAAGCTTCTGTCGCTATCAGTGGTCGTAAAGACAACTGTAGCCTCTGCGAAATCGGGGCTGGCTTACCTGGTGAACGCAGCTTGGATTTAGAAACTGGAAGGCAGACAGAAAAGGATAGGAAGGAATATTAGAGATTAACGCTCCGTCGACATCGTTCTCTTTAAAGAAGCAGCACACGCTGGGAGTGATGTTTGGTAAGCCGCTCGGGAGTAGCCGAGCGGTCTGGAGCGCCACGTTACGGATCGCGATGCCTCCCGCGTCGGGTGTTGAATCCTCTCTTGGGCATTTATGTTTGTGTTGTTCTTAGGTTAGTTTAACGTTGTCTAAGTAGTTTGTAAGTCTAGGGACTGATGACCAAAGTAGTTTGGTCGTATAAGAATTACAAACTTTTGAGCATTTTGATTTTTGCTAATGATGGTGAAGGAAGAAGGAAATCTGCTGCGCTCTTTAAATGAACTATCCTTGCATTATCTTGGAGCGATTAAGGATAGATCGGTGAAGGGCCTAAGGGACCAAACTACACAGGTAATCGATTCCTAACCTTGCACACGAATTAAATGAAGGACAAAACAGATCCATGCCCAAAGGAGAGGAATCCAACATTCGGTGGGGGCGGCCGTGCAGTTAGTGACATGGGACACTAGACTGCACGACAATTAGCGCGCGGAATTAATTTGGGGGAATCACCGAAAATAAAAATTAGGAGAGCCGGAGGTGTGTTTGAATGGCCGTCCTCTCGACTGAGGGTCCATTGTGTTATTACTATGCCATCTTGCTTGGCGGGAAGGAAGGCAGTTGGGTAGCGGCGTGCCTATCATAGATGGCACAAAAAGTTATATGATTGTAGGCTTGCATTCGCGGAAGCCTTCGAGATGAATGAACAAATCTTGAGAGTGGTGCTGATACCGGGAGCAAAGCAGTTGCTCTGTACGGAATTTAATGAGGGAGATGCCGATGCCAGGGAGGCACCAGTATTAAACGAGAACCACTGCAGCAGCATAAACAGCTAGGTGTGACCGGCACTAGCCAGAGATTTGATTTATTTTTATTTATCTCAATGTTATTGCGGTCTTCAGCCTGAAGAGTTGGTCTGTTTAACTCACGTCGTATTATGTCCTGTGCAAGCCTCTTCATCTGTCAATCAAAATGACGACCCACATCTTTTTGAACGTGTTATCTGTTCTCATCTCTAGGTCTGCCTCTGCGTTGTGTAATTCCCCTTCTCCAGACATTAAACAGTTCTATACTGACAGTTCTTTGATGTTTCAGATAGTGTCCAAACATTCGATGGCTTGCTTTAGTCACGACACGCCGCCAACTAATTATCTCACGATTTCTATTCACTACGTTTTCATTAGTTAGCGAATATAATCTATCGATATTATTCTGTACCACCAAACTTCAAAATATCTTGTCATCTTCTTGTGTGAACTGTTTGTCGTCCGCGTTTCACTCCCGTACACTCCAGTAAAATGCTTCCAGAGAAAACCTACTAGCACTTCAATTAATATTAGCTGCTAAAAATTTCCTTTTTTGCGACATTCTCTCGTTCCTATCATCAATCTGTAATCAATCGGCATTTTATGTCTTCTCTACATCGGCCATCAACAGTTATTTTAATGAGAAAGTAAATCTCATCTACTAACCTTATTGTCGAGTTTCTTACTCTAATTACTCTGATCCTAACAACAGAGTTCCTTTTTCGCCCTTCGACTGTTGTTACTGCTGTAGGTGTTTGTAGATGCTGATAATTATTTGTGTCCTGTATTTACTCCCGCCACCGTCAGAATTTTAAAGACTGTATTACGTTCTCCAAATCGTCAAAAAAAAAATATAAATGGAAATATGTCTTTCTTTAATGTAAGTCGTGTGGTGATTATCCTAAATCCAAAGTGACCTACCCCGACGTATTCTACCAATTTTGCCGTTCTTCTGTAAGTAACTTGCGTTAGTATTCTGCAATCATAACTTATTAAACTGAATGGTACTGTATTATATGAATGCATAATTTCGCGACGAGTTATATAAAATTTAATCGAGCTTCTAGCTGTGTCAGTTGGATTCAGTCCTACGTGCTTTTTGTTTAAACCTCTTCTGCCATTGTCAAAACAAAAATGTTCAACAGTTTCTTAAGCTTATAGGACTTAACTGCGGGGTCATCAGTCCAACTTACAGACTACTTATGAACTAACTTACACTAAAGACAGTACAAACATCATGGCCGAAGGAGGATTCGAACCCCCAATGTGGAGCGGCCTCGTGCATCGGAGCATAGCACCTCAATACACTCAGCTGCAGCCTGTCATTGTCAGGTGTAGACTGTCCCAGCTGTAATGTTTACCGGAAACCCATCCGCACGGACCGATATCTGCACGCTACGAGCCACTGTACTAATAGTGTAGGTGCACACTAAGACACTGAAAACCTACAGAGTGAAGTGTTTAGGGAAAACTATTGAAGCAATCACCAAGTTTTGCATGATATCTTGCCGCCAAAGAAGACGCAAGAAATTCACTTTGCCAATTTGTGGGCAAGTACGAGGAAAATTAGCCTACTTCTTAGGAGATACAAGATCGACTCGGTCTTCAGGCGTCCTACACAGTTACGAATCATGATCATGAGGCATAGGCCTCAGATTGCCAGATGTTTTTAAATTTCAGTTTGGATGTGGCCATTTTTACATCGGGCAGACCGTAAGCACCACTGAACAGTGCTGAGCAACTGGTCTGTAATGTTCTGAAAAGCTAACATTGTATTGCGTTCGAAGAGACATCAGTTATTACGTGAACAGTTTATGGGATAGCGCAGTAAAAGAGTTGATCAGGTTTAAAGTACGCGTGAAGCAAGACGATGGCTAGCAACTAAGCACGGCTTGGCCGAGGCAGCCACGCGATCATGAACAGCAGCGAGGGAATGTCTGAGCGGTCTGGAGGGTCATGTTACAGATCGCGCGACCTCCCGCGTCGGAGGTTCGAATCCTTCCTCGGGCGTGGATGTGTGTGTTGTCCTTAGGTTAGTTAAACTAATTTTAAGTATGTTGTAAGACTGGGGACTGATGACCAATGTAGTTTGGTCCCATAAGATTACAAACATTTGAACATTAGATCATGCACAGTACCATATATGGCTACCTCGTCAACATCAGTGATGCCACAGCAAGGAGCGCAGCTGTATAAAGACGGCAGCAACAATGACAACGGCCGAGCAGATTTCGGCCGAAAACTCGAGGATTTGAAACCACCTGACGCGACTGAAATCCCGAAACAATTTTAACAGTGATTGTTCAGTAGTTTTCACACGTAAATTCACTTGCTTTCTTGATGCCATTACATTCGTCTTGAAGTCTGTCCCATAATTCTAGGACAGCGGGTGGAATAGATTCATCACTGCCTTTCCCAAGAACGTAATCAGTTCAGATGGAACACAAACTATTCTAGGGACCATATTTCCACTTATATCTTTCAGTGCTCTGCCTTAATCTTCTACCAGTATCATATCTCCAATCTGACATTCATCTATTTCATCTATTTCTACCAACACTATCAAGTTTTTCAAATTGAAAAAAAAAGAAAACGTGACTTTGATTATTAGGTGCAAGAAAAAGATGAGAACTTGTATTTCACAGGAGACGAGCTAGACTAGTCCGCGCATTTGTCCGAAAAGACAATTACCATTTTGTATTCCAGCTAACCGGTTGCGTAATTTTTAGGTTCTTGACCAAGGTTTCGTTGCCACTAAGGACAACTTCATCAGAAGAATAAAAATAGTTACATAAAACACATGACGACAAAATATTACGAGCAGGATTGCTCGAACATCAATTACAATGAAAATTAGCATTCTGGCCATAAAAATAAAATTTAAATTACACCAGTATGGTGTGAAGAGCATGAAGGAACGTAATATTTTTGACGGCATGTGTTTTATGTATCTATTTTTATTGTTCTGAAGCAGCCTTAGTGGCAACGAAACCTAGGTCAAGAACCTAAAAATTAAACAACCGGTTGGCTGTATACAAAATTGTTACAAAATTAGATTACGATTGCTGTTAATTAGCCATGTTCAAACTTATATATATATATATATATATATATATATATATATATATATATATATATATATTTAAATCATCCTGCGGTTATGGTGCAGAGGGGAGGGGGGGGGAGCTATCTTTATGTAAATGGATGGTTCTATTCCAGGTTGGACAACTTAAATTACAACTTTATTTCGAAAATAAAGGCAGAATCTGATGTCTTGAGACTACGTTATTCATAAAACAAATGAAGGATCTAGTATTTACACAGTTGTTCCGAGCACACGATAGAATTTAAAAACAAAAAGTAACCGTAAACATTGTATATAAAACTCTTCTGGGTTTTGGACCGCATCGTCAAAATATCAAACACTTCACCGACGTTTCGGCCACTATTGCAAGTGGCCATCTTCTGGGTGTTACATTTAATGTAACACCCAGAAGATGGCCACTTGCAATAGTGGCCGAAACGTCAGTGAAGTGTTTGATATTTTGACGATGCGTCCAAAACCCAGAAGAGTTTTATATACAATGACAACGGCCGCGGAAGCCTTCGTTTACATTTAACCGTAAACAATTTAAACAAATTTTTCTTGCTTAAGATAGAAATTAAGATTTAGAAATAACCTTCCCCGTGGGAATGGCAGCGCGGTCTAAAGCGCCATTCCTCGGATGTTAGAGGTCTCCCTCAGATGTGTGTCATATATATATATATATATATATATATATATATATATATATATATATATATGTGTGTGTGTGTGTGTGTGTGTGTGTGCGTGTGTGCGTGTGTTGTCCTTAGTGTAATTTAATTTGCGTTATTTTAATTAGTTTGTAGGTCTAGGGCCCGATGAGCCTATCACTTCAATTACTTAGGTTTAAAAACATCCAATTTTGTAAAAAAAATCGTAGATAGCAGGCTCCTATTATTTTCGGATACATAAGATGGCGGACTCATGGCTTCAAATTTGGGACATCGTGTCTAATCCCCTTCTGTTTACCGTTCTTGTAAGCTTGTATTAATATCGTTGCCCGATGTCCTTATCGATATTACCCTCCGACTGGTTGAGCAATATGAGTTACGACATCATAGCCGGACATTTTTAAATACTACCAAGCGTAGAATCTCATACAGATCGCCTATGCTCCGTCTGGAATAAAGGAATAAATAGGAATTCCCTGGTTAGAATTCCGGTTGGGTACCCATTTTCGGTTTTGCCCGTTCGCAGTTGATGTCATATATTTTGTGAATATGAAGAATAACAATTGTAGGATCAGAAGTGACGTATGTTCTTTCGAAATAGACGCCACATTATATGTATGTATGTATATAATATGCCGGTGTCGGGTAGTGATCCTTTCGTTAGTGAGGTGGCGTGGGCAAGTTTGTGACCTTTACTCGTACGGGAATTAGTACATAGTTACTACGAGTTTGAATACTGTGGGCAGGGTGAAGCTGAGAATTTGTATCTGATGGGAGGAGTGCTTAGGTAGTCCTTGCAGGTGCGGTGATCACTGTGTCCCCAGTGGTGTAGTGGTGTAGTGGTCAGCGCAACTGCCTAGAAAGCGGGATACCCAGTTTCGAATCCCGGCTGGTTACAAATTTTCGGGTTTGCTCATTCGCAGTTGATGTCATATATTCTGTGAATATGAAAGAATAACAACTGCAGGATCAGAAGTGACGTCGGAGATATATTGTGTGTGTGTGTGTGTTCAGGCTGCATCAGTAAGAAAAAATGTGATTTACAGGTTAACAATCTACCTATTATCCGCTAAAAATTGAGAGCGGAACACGTTTGGGGGAAATAAAAGGGCTGCACAAAGATATCGGCTGTTTCATTTGTAAAACTTGTTGCGGAAGTTGGCACTCCAAGTGGTTAAGTGTATTCACTCGTTTCCGGTTCTTTATGGCACTGTACACTCGACAGTCGACTGATCCCCGGTGCGTGTCTAGAGAAATGGCGTGCTATGCACAGAGTTGCGTTCTTCAGGTTGACGTCCGTGCAATATTCTAGTCTTTTGTTATGCAAATCTCTCCCGTATTTTCTGCGCATCGTCGGCTGGGTACAAGACAAAGCGTCACTTGATTACACCGTCGTCTTTGTCACACAGAATGTATTTCACTGTGATGGAATCTCCTTTGTGCACGACGAGGTCACTTGTGCACTCACTCTGTCAGAACCGTTAAGGAAATCCACTGATAGGCGCAGACACTTGCAAGTTTATCTGAGGTGAATGGCACATAATGCGCGTGATGCATTCCCCTATTGAGCATACACTGGGTCGTCCGATCCACCCCTGCTCTGAGCGTGCAGGGCAGCGAACAGAGCGATAAAACTCTCTGGGGGCCTGGGTTTTGTGACGGCCGTCACTGGAGGCGGAAAGGCGGTCAGTTCCCCGGGGAAGCGCCTAGCCTGAAGCACAGGCGGCAGATACTGCCAAGGGCCCCAGCTGATCGTTATCCCGTAACTGTGTCCGCCTTCATAACGGCAACAGCGTCGTCACTGTACGCTGCTGTCTGCCCTCCATCCCCTTGCTAGTCAGTGCTGAAGAGATTTCCATCATCATGTCACAGCAAGAAGAGGATTCAAGACATGAAACCTCCTCCTGTGCTATAAAATCCTAACTATCCATACTAACATTATGCATCCAAAAGTAGCTCTGTCTGTTTTGCTTTCATCACGAAACCGCTTAAACGATTGGGATGAAATTGGGTATGGAAGTAACTTGAACACTAAAGAAGAACATAAGCTACTTTAGAAACAGTGAAATCCAAGATATTAGATGTTGTTAGATATATCTTACAATATGTAACATGTCAACATCATCTTTTAGAGCTTCTGAGACACTTGAAGACTCCTCGGAAAAGCCATGTATTCTTTGAAATTTATCACTTTTGTTAAAATCATTGATATGTCGTACGTAATACGATTCAACATAATGAATACAATGCTTACACAAGATGTGTGTTCGTGGATCCGCCTTGATGCAAAACACTTGTAATTTTTTTACCCGAACTAGTTTCGGTGGAAAACCTGGCATCCCCGGTAGGTTTTTGTATTTAATCTAAAAGAATAGAAAATGACATGTTTACAAAACTGTAAAGCATATTGTAGTATAAGGTATACACTTCTTTTTCAGTGTGTCACTATATAAACATTCATTTCCGTACCTTCCATCTTTGAGCTATTTTGCACTTCCACACTGCTTTTTGCCTTTTATATGGCGTGGGCCTGCAGCATGTCATCTGCAACAGCATGAGCGGCTGTTATTGTTAAAAGTTACTATCGTGAAAAACTTTATTTTAGCGTGTTTACGTCTCTGTTTTGTTTTTATTTTTAGCTGTTGATGTGGTTTGTGAGATTATATTAGGCTGTGTCAATATGAAATCGTGCTCAGGTTTGTTTGTCGGTCCTTTGAATGGGCTTAATAGAACGTACTCGCGTCACAAGGAAACATATTCCGCCTCTGGCAAATTGTTTTAGCTTTTACGGAATTTGTGCGTGTCGTACATCGCGAGATTATTTATATATCTGTGGCGCGAGTTTGGGTACTTAGTGTTGTAGTAGTAGTGTGTGCGTGTGTGTACATCAAAGGCATTGAAGACTGTGTTGTTGCAAAGTGTTGTGTATTCGTTCATTATGTTTTTGCCTTCCTTTATGGCTTTTGGATATTATAATTTTCTTCCATTTTGAGTTTTCGGTTTTGGCGATTGCTGTTTTTCAGGATTGTAGGTCAGTTTCGATATTTGTGGGATGGTGGATTTCTTTTACCAAATGTTCTGCAAAAGTTGTGTGTGCTTTCGCTCTTCAGATCTCTTATGTGTTCAGTGTAACGTGTTCTAAATTTCCTGCATGTCTGTCCATTGTAATGTGACTGATAAGAGTTACTGAGAATAGCGTGTTTTCCGCTAAAACAAGTTTGGGTATAAAAATAACAAGTGTTTTGCATCAAGGCGGATCCACAAACGCACATTTGTAAGGCAGACACGGACCAACAAATGAGTTTTCAAATGACAGTGATTCTTAACACAAGATGTTAATGTCTTGAAAATGCCGAAGCGGTTTACATGACTTTTGAATCCTGCATAATTTACATGTTTTATTAAGTATAGCTTCTTCAGTGAGCGGCTTAGTCACGATGTAACAAACACAGTTCCTTTTCGTATTTAATAATGTCTTTAGTTTCATCTCGAAAAATATAGTATCTGATCATATGATAGAGAGTTTTATCTTCGACAAATTTTATCTCTGATGGCCACGTGTGAATATGACCACACTCATTTCAGACAGTATTTAAGCCCCTCTCCGACGTCCGACTCGTCAGTTGGCAAGATCAACACTGACAGAAACATCTCTGAGTATATCCAACGCAGCTCTGGAAGAAACATAAGGAACAGAAATTTGTCATAGACAACGGCCATATAACCCGGAAGAATCAACAACAATTAAAGACAGTATCCATCGTTATTCTACGCAAGGTTTATATTTAAACCGAAAAACAAGAAACTTCTTTAATAACGATGACCGTGGTCATAACTTAAGAATAAAGTACTTTCAATGGTCTTTGATACATATGCCAAGACATCAACGAGAGTGATGCCGCGGATAAAAGCTAGTAATACTATCAATGCGAACGTGCATTTTATTATTATTATTACTTATTTGATAGTCCCCATTACATAGTAATATTACTTGTTTCAAGGTTAAATGTAGGCTATTATATTAGGTACTTCGACAAATACAAATACAGTACATAAGATTGAAGGATTTATAATAGAAGACATTTAGGCTTTACAAGATTTATCGCTTTGCATAACCAAATCACACGAGTTTTACACAACAGGAAATCATATTGAGTTACAGAAGTTATAAAAGAGTGCAGTGTACATATGTACCAAATCAAATTTACTGATCTATCATCCTCCTTCTTTGTGAGCTATTTTTTCCCGTATTTGGTCCCTTTCTTTCAGTAAGTACACAGTCGAAAAGCAGATGGCCAATAGTTTGGATTTCTCTGTTACAGGAGCACGTTCCGTCTTCAGTTATTCTGAACGTCGGTTATAGGCTTTGTTTCCTATGCTGTAAAATTCGGAGATTTGGGAGTTCAAAGATTAAACTTTGTCGGATCACAGAAAATACGGTTTATTGTTTTCCCTGTTTTTGGTTCTTTGCCACTCACATTTCCATTTGTTCCTAAACTCCTCTCGAAGTTTCTTCACCGCCGCACTTGCAGGTACTTTGCTGCAGAGTATTGAGCCGCTCTTTTGGCGAGTTTGTCAGCTAATTCAATAACCCTTATCCTTCTATATCACCCCTTCCCCAAGGAGGCTCACGATTCTTTCGTGAGTACGTACGTGGCGAGCACGGAGCCCCGAGCTAATGTAGTCTTCCTTCCTTCTTTACTTCCCGGACAGCATTTCCTTTCCCCCTCCCCTCTTTTCCTATCATCAATACTTCCCCTCCCCACCGGGAGACTGATTATCTCAGTAGTTTAGTCCCCCTATCCCAACCAAACAACATAGCTCCAATCCAACCCCCTATCCCTCTATGTGCTTTATTCAATTCGAAAAGCACACGTCACATGTGTTTCAGCAACCTTATGATTTTACACAGTATATCTCCATTCAAGAACTTTAAATAGTGTGGAATATTGAGATACGGGTCGTCCAGTGAGTTAGAATCATTGAAAGCGCTATAATTTTAAACACATCAGGGTGTTTTAACAATCACATATCGATAATTAATGATCCGATGTAGTGATCAGAATGAGGTCATTGAGAAAGAAACTACGGCAAGTGCAAGATATTATATAGAAGTCCCATCTAATACACACTTAGAAAGGTTAACCTCTTCCACTTTCTTTCTTAAAAAATGTTTATAAATCTATTGGACTTAATTACTATGGTCATTAATCCCTATGCTCACAAACTACTTAACATACGCTAAGGACAACAAACACACCAATGCCCGACGGAGGACTCAAACCTCCGACGACGAGCAGCGGCGCGCTCCGCAGCTAGACGCCTTAGAACTTACAAGCTGCTTATGAACTACTTTATTCTAAATACGACACTAACATCCAAGCCCGAGGGGGGATTCGAACCCCCGACAGGGAACGGCCTCGCGCATCGGAGCATAGCGCCTCAATACGCTTGGCCACTCCGTCGCGGCTTTACAAAATACATTAAATACAGTAGAAGTTTATATTTCAATAAAATAGCCATCATTAGACTACATAGCATGCAATTAACATCAAATTAATATCAAGTACAAGTAATAAATCAGAGGGAGAAGTTAAGTTACATATTCCAATGCAGGTATATGTAGTAATGCACAAATAAAATTAATGACAGGAATTCTAAGGAAATTGCAAGTTTGGTGATAGCATACATCTTCTTCCAATTATTGATCAACAATATAAAAAGATATCTCTATCAGGAAAACGTTGAGAGCTTGTTTAAATTCTTGCAGTTCTGTTCGAAGACATTCAATATGTGGCGGAGAACACTGTACAGGTTAATGGTGGAGTACTAAACACCTTCTTGAAACAGAGTAAGACATTTTAATTCAACGTGACGATTGTCTCTGTTCAAATTCAAATGTTTGTATAGCCTATGGGACTTAACTACGGGGACATCAGTCCCTAAACTTACAAACTACTTATGAACTAACTATTACTAAGGACGGCACAAATATCCATACCCGAGGGGGGATTCGAACCCCCGACCGAAGCGGCCGTGCAGACCGTGACTGGAGCGCCTCAGTCCCCTCGGCCACCGCGGCCGGATTTTCTCTGTTCCTTTTATTATAGTTATGAAATATATTTTCTTCGTACGTAGAAAAAAAATATTGCATACGAAATGAACAAGGAAAAAATTTAGAGACCCATACACAGTACGAATCTTTTCGTTATGTCGCGAGAAGCCGGCCGCGGTGGCCGAGCGGTCTGCGGCGCTTTAGTCACGGTCTGCACGGCCACTACGGTCGGGGGTTCGAATCCCCCCTCGGGCATGGATATTTGTGCCGTCCTTAGTATTAGCTAGTTCATAAATAGTTTGTAAGTATAGGGACTGATAACCCCGTAGTTAAGTCCCATAAGCTCTACAAACATTTGAACATTTGATTTGTCACGAGAATTGTGAATTATGGCTCAAGTTGTGCAAGCTAATTTTCGTTTACGTCCTGCAGAAGGCAGCCTTTGTAGCTTGTCAAATTCTGGACCTGTACCTGAAAAGTGTATGAGTTCGAATGGGTATGGTAGGTGATAGTGATGCGACGAGTAACAACTGTCTCTGACGGTAGTGATACCAGTACTCCATCTAGCCTGTATCTACTACACCTCGCTAAAAAGTTTCCGGTATTTCTAATGGTTATTTCCAACTCGTTAGCTATAATGTCAATGGTTGTAACTCTTGTCCCGTAATTTAGACGGGGGCCATTAAGCAGTTCTCACCACCTTTATAGGAGGGAACTGAAGTGTGCACAGGCGAGTCACTTTGGAGGAAACAGTGCATATTCGAGGAATCCTTTACTTTGGTGTGGATCTATAGAACAGAGCGAAAGAACACAACTGGTATACGAAATCACTACATCGTGATACGAAGTAACCACAAGTGAACTTTACCTAGGAGAAGGAATGATTACATTTGTAGTAAAATACTGCAACAGATAATCAATAGTTGCTATTTTTGGTCCTTGTTCCTTAAAAATATATCAATTCCAACGAACTATGCGTTATGTAATGTGTGAGATGTGTTGCGGCAAGTGTACAAAAATCACATTTATATGGTTCATCATCGTTATCATGTTGTTTGTAAAGCTTATGGTACCTTCCTAACTATCTGTATTCCATTCACTAGCTATTATAAAGATCTAACAGCAAACCGAGGAACTGCTTCTCCTCTGCATGGATAAAACCCATTGATCTGACAAGAGCAGTTGGCTCAGCAGAACGAAGCATTCACCTGGCATCTTCTTTGTCTTGCTGAAGTTATGCGGCAAGTTATTCTCTGCCAGTTCGAAAGCAAGACTCCGCACCTCGTCGATGGTGAATCCAAACAATATGCTTTCCATTAACGGGATATATTTAGCCAGTTCATTTTCCTGCTCCTGATTAAATACAGGTATGTAATAGCCGAGACCTAAAACAACAACAACAAAAATAATAATAACTGCTACAGTTTATTTTTTTATGGGACTTAACTACAGGGTCATCAGTCCCTAAGCTTACAAACTACTTATGAACTAGCTAAGACTAAGGACGGCACAAATATCCATGCCCGAGGGGGGATTCAAACCCCCGACCGTAGTGGCCGTGCAGACCGTGACTGAAGCGCCTCAGTCTCCTCGGCCTGCTTAATTTAATTAATTAATTCTTATTTTTATTTTTTGTAATATAGTAAATAGTTCTACCTTTCTCTGTAGTATCCTCTAAACACATTCCACTGCTGGTCTTTTTTACACGTGCTTCCAGAGTACTCTGAAGAACCCCCAAAGGACTTTGATGTTTTTTGGGCCAAAAGTGCCGCTACAGATTCTTTCGTACTCACTTGTGACTGTTTGGCAGCTTTCCTTTTATAAAGGCGCTATTACGAAAGTTTAAGTAACTTCATGTGAATAATGTAATAGTAATAATAATAACAGCAATAATAATAAATTTTCTAATTGAACAAATTAAATAAAAAATGTGAAAATCGCAAACTGCGATTTTTAAATACGATAAAACGTGGTACTACGTTGTTTTATCAAACTTAGTGGCACCCTATTTCATCCGATAACGTCATCTTACAAACAAGTTGATTTCAGCAGGCCTTGAGTGGGACAACCATTTTGAAACATTCAAAGATCTGTAGTGCATACAATGTTTAACTTACATCATACTTACTTTACAGTCTTCAGAATAGTATCTTGCAAAAATAAACGCACAATTCACAGTCAAATATTACAACACAACTCGGTCAAAACATATTTTTGCACCGAGAGAACTCGCGGTTGAGTCCAATGGAGTGCAGCTACTCTAAGAATGAAGGTCATCTAGTGGGAAAGAAGTTATTATGTTTACAAGGAATTGGCAGCACATATCGGACGAGGACATTACGGTACCCTGTTTTGTCAGATTCTCCCTATAAATTTGTTAGTTATGCACATCAGATGTTTCGGCCGTTTCCTGTTATCAACTTTATCTACGTTGTCCTGACGTGTATGTATAGCATCTGGTGTCACTGCCGAACGTCTACTTCATGAAATTTTCATGAGCTTTTGATTAGATGTTCATTTTCGTGCCCCACTGGAGTGACCTTGCACTATAAGGCGACTCGTGTGCTCGTATGACTCATGCAGCGAGACGAGGTATTTCGTCCTACAATTTTTCAATATTTTATTTCATGTAATTATGCGATGGTTGCACCATAGATGTTTATATTTGTCGAGTGTATTACACTGTTACAGAGCTGCTTGAAAGTGAAAGTAACATGCACAGACAGCTAGAAGGCTGTGATCAGACAGGGAAGAAGGAGATTTACTAAGAGAAAAATGTTCAAAAGTTTGTGTTACTGTGGCACCAAACTACTGTGGTCATTAGTCCCTACAGACTACTTATACTAAGTTAAACTAACTTTAAGCACAACACACACAACGCCGCAGCGGAATAGCCGTGCGCACTAAGGCGCCTAGTTGCCGTGCGCGCGACCGTTCGCCGTTGGGGGCTCGAGTCCTCCCTCGGGCATTGGTGTTTGTGTTGTTCTTAGCAAGAGTTACTCTAAGTTCGTGTAAGTAGTTTGTAAGCCTAAGGTCTTATTACCACCGTAGTTAAGTCCCTTAGATTTACAAACATTTGAACACACAGAATCGTGCCCGTGGGAGGACTCGAAGACGCGGGAAGCGGCAATGTTGCACTCCAGACCACACGGCTATTCCCTCGCGGCTACTAACAGTATAAAGAATGAAACCACACCCCAGCTAGTACTACTGTAAGTTATTAATCGTTCGCCAACACGGAGAATTTATGAATTAATACTTCAATACTAGCCGAGATGCAGGTAATGTTATCTTTGGAGCAATGTATAAATAAAATAAATACCTTTGCAAATTATTGATAAAAGAGGGGAAGAAAGAAGGATTAGGCAAGGTAGGAATGACAATGGAAATTGGGCATTGAAATGAAACAATGACGACATGTGAAAATGTGAGCCTGGTCGGAAATCGAACCCGGGTCTCCCGCTTCGGGCCAGCGGTCACTTTAACGACTTGGCTACCCGTGCTCGCCTCCCGTCCGTCTCAAATTCCCACAAGTCGCACGCTATGACTGTAGCGGCCCTGTCGTACACGCCCCCTTACACCCGCCATTCCAGCCGCGGTGGAGTAGCAGTGCGGTCAAAGGCGCCTCGCTGCGGAGCGCGCGGTTGCTCGACGTCGGAGGTTCGAGTCCTTCCTGAGGCATGGGTGTGTGTGTTGTCCTTAGGTTAGTTTACCTTAGTTTAAGTAGTTTATACGCTAAGGACTGATGGGCACGCAGTTGGGTGCGATACATATTTGAACATTTTAACTCGCCATTGCGGATTCCCGTGCGAAGTCGAACGTATGACCGCATCTGCGGTGAAGTAATTGAAGCTAACGCCGTCTTCGCGTGTAAATACTTGTTATATAGGCGTGGTGTCTGTACTTTCGGACACGTCTGAAAGAACAGACACCACACCAATATAATAAATAGTCAGCATGCATTATAACAGCTTTTTTCGACTATATATTTTTGGATTCATCTAAAGTTTGAAACAGTTGATTTTCGTCGTAACTGTTAAGGATATATTTTTCTGTTACTCAATTTTTTCATGTTCCAACATGTGTATTCTGTTCTTTTTGGTGAACATACCGCTAATGAAATTACTTTAGATTTGTTTTTAATTTTAAAACTAGAAAATTGTATTTAGTTCAATGACTTTGAACTGTTACTATACCGGAGGGCGTTAGTAGCGCCATTTTTGTGAAGCGCCGCTGCGTGATTTTGTAAGCAGCTCGCTCATTTCATGGTTGGACACTACAATAATATGTTCAAAAAAATCTGTTACATTTAGCTAATTTGGCATATGATTATGCATAGCTGATATTACGATGACTGGTATGTACATTTGCTATACTCTGCAATTGGATTGGCGTTTAGTTTATTTCTATTTTATGTGTTTGGACTTTGTACTGATTTCTGTATTTTCTTGTATTGAAGGTGCATTGAAGATGATCTGCAAAAACATTAATAAACAAACGACCAATGCTGTATACAATATTTAGTATATTCATTATTTTGTGGTCGCTGAGCACACCATTCCAAAAAATGGAATCAAACCTCAAAAAAATAATTACCTTATAGAAATCAGAGAGGCCAAAGAAAATTTTCCTAGAATTTGCAATGTGATATTACCTTCCAGAAACCACAGAGACTAAAGAAAATATTTCTGGAATTTGCAATGAGATATTCGGTACGTAAATAATAAGAGAGTGCAATTTTGGCCCACTTTAGGTTACGGTAGTATCACTAAAAGTGGGCCTTTGCGGTCGTCTTTTGACAGCTCGAAATCAAATGAAAAACACGGCTTAACTATTCATATGACATGAAAATTGAATAACCGAATTTGTAGAGGAAAAAATTCTCTACAATTTTGCTCTGTTATATTTTCTTCATATCTCGTAGCATTTCAAAGATATTTGCAAAAATGACGGCGATTTTGGGATGTCTGTCCGTCCGTCTGTCTGTCTGTCCGTAACGTGATCCCTGTTTTTAATACGAACCGTTCAACCGATAAGCACCAAATTTTACAGACATGATTATAGGCCGCCAGAGACCAGAACCTCACTTTTTCAAAATTTTCGGACAAAAAATACGATAATAATACCAAAAAAAGCCGTTTGTAATATAATTGTAATTGCAAAGGACCGTTCATCTGACACAAAAACTGAATAACCGAATTGGTAGAAGAGAAAATTCTCTACAACTTAGCTCCCTTATGTCTTTTTCGTATCTCGTATGGTTTGAGACATATTTGCTAAAATAACGGGGATTTGACACCTTCCATTGAATTAACGAAAACCAGCCGTTCGAATATGTCACGTGACATCCCTCGCCCAGAACTCTCTCGAGCATACGCGATCTTGCGTTGCGTATTTGATGATTTTCTTATTGTAACTTACACATTGTCATATCAAAGCAATGGCGCACTGAAGAATTAACAAAAACACATCGTTCTTCGTACGATAAATGATAATCTAACGTCTACAAATGCCATATTAGCATCAGTTAACAACGGACATCAATACTACGAGATTAAAGCCCTCATGTTTCGATTAATAGCCGTAGTGTAGTGGGCAAGGCGTTGGACTATGTTGCTAAAGCTAGGTGGTTCGGAACCCGTCATTACCTTAATTTTTTATTTCCTAAAAAAGGTCAGACATATTTATTAATTTTTTATTGTTTAGATTATAATTTTGGTCGAAAATGTTTGCAAAAACGTAAACTACAAATCTAAAGTGGGCCGTAAAACACGTCAATGCGATTTTTTTTCTGATATTTGTAATTTAAACCACGTATACACAACATTGTTTTAGTACACAGCATTGGCTCACATAGTATAATTTCATGCCACAGTTAGCTACCGGTAACCATTTATTAATCCAATTTTTGGGTCTTCTGTAGACGAAGGTATAAAGATTGTTCCGGCTGGAGAATTTTCCGTTGCTTCTCGTAACCAGTAACTAACCAGAGTTTCCCTATTCCATTTTCCGTAACAAGATTATGTAAATGACGGCGGATATAGTCATCCGTTTTCGGAAGCCCCGCCGAGACGCCGCTTCACGGAATTCGGGCCAAAGTGTTCTTTGTGTGTGGGGAAAGCACTTCGCTTAAGAGCCGCGATCGGCTTTCCACGGCGCGGCGTGGCCCGCAGCTGGGCTCAGAGCAGCCGCCTAATGCCGACCAGACATGCAAACGAGGCGCAGGTGGCAGCCGCGCACCTGCAAATCCCCCACACCGAGCGACGCGCCGCCCAAGCCAACACCCTTGTCGTGCAAAGAACAGCTCAGACTGGAACCGTTTCGCTGCCGAGTACGGTACTGACAATTCGGGGCAAAAAGGTCCATTTCACTTGACACAGTCGGATGCGTACCTCACAGAAGTAATTTATTTACTGAGATGTCTTCCAAAGCCTGATCTTCCGCAGACCCAACAGATCTAAGTTTACCACCTCGTTGTATTGTCCAGTTCCGGAAACAGTCCTTTCTCGCCGCATTCACTGAAATCCCCTTCAAAACTAACTGCTCCCCGCTACCAATGTAGCTTCTGAGCGTCATTATTTTTTATTTTTATTTATTTTTTTGTTGACGACCAGCCCCTTCGTCTCCCCGATCTCCTCCCCCGTCAGGTGAATTCACGTCAGTCCGTAGTTTATACAGGGTGTTACAAAAAGGTACGGCCAAACTTTCAGGAAACATTCCTCAGACACAAAGAAAGAAAATATGTTATGTGGACATGTGTCCGGAAATGCTTAATTTCCACGTTAGAGCTCATTTTATCACTTCTCTTCAAATCACATTAATCATGGAAAGGAAACAAACAGCAACAGAACGTACCAGCGTGACTTCAAACACTTTGTTATAGGAAAGTACAAAATGTTCTCCTTTAGCGAGGATACATGCATCCACCCTCCGTCGCTTGGAATCCCTGATGCGCTGATGCAGCCCTGGAGAATGGCGTATTGTATCACAGCCGTCCACAATACGAGCACGAACAGTCTCTACATTTGGTATCGGAGTTCCGTAGACAAGGGAGAATATATATATTTCTCCCGCGACATCAGAAGGCCTACGATCGAATACGGCGTCCCAGTCTCCATCCATTATGTCCGTCTCATTCAGTCCTTCCCCTCCAACAGCCAATCATGCATCAGTGTCTTTATTTTTAGCCCTCTGCGGGGTGCCCCAAGGCTCCGTCCTGTCCCCTCTCCTGTACTCTGCAGACAAACCTGTCTACCCACTACAGCAGGGCTGGACACGGCGGGCTATATAGCCCGGGCCGCGGTGGAGTAGCCGAGCGGTCTAAAGCGTCTCGCTGCGGACCACGCGGTTGCTCGCCTTGGAGGTTCGAGTCCTCCCTGGGACATGGGTGTGTGTGTTTGTCCTTAGGTTGGTTTACCTAGGTTTAAGTAGTTTGTAAGCTACGGACTGATGACCACGCAGTTTGGTCCGATAGATTTAAAAACATTTGAACATTTGAACCAAAGTCAATGTCTTCCAAACCTAACAGATCTTTGTCTGCCTCGTTGCATTGCCCAGTTCAGGAAACAGTCCTTTCTCTTCGCATACATCAAAATCTCCTTCAACAGAAAATGCTCCCCTCTACCAATGTTGCTTCCGCGCGTCCTTTTATTTATTTATTAATTTATTTATTTTATTTTGTCGATGACCAGCTCCTTCGTCTCACCGACCTCCTCTTCCGCCAGGTGACTTCCCGTCAGTCCGCTTTTATTTTTATTTTTATTTTTATTATTGTTATTATTCTTTTTTCGTATCCCGCGACATCAGAAGGCCTATGTCCGAAAACGGCATCCCAGTCACCAAACCTACGCCCTTTCTGTTATGCCCGTCTCATTCCGTCCTTCCCCTCCAACAGCCCGTCACGCGTCAGTGTTTTTATTTTTAGCCGCGGTGGAGTAGACGAGCGGTCCAAAGCGTCTCGCTGCGGAGCGCGCGGTTGCTCGCCGTGGAGGTTCCAGTACTCCCTGGGGCATGGGTGTGTGTGCGTGTCCGTAGGTTAGTTTACCTAGTAGAAGTAGTTTGTAAGCTACGGACCGATGACCACGCAGTTTGGTCCGATAGATTTACGAACATTTGAACAGTTGAATTTTTATTTTTAGCCCTCTGCGGGGTGCCCAAAGGCTCCGTCCTGTCCCCTTTCCTGTACTCTGCAGACAAACCTGTCCACCTTGTAAAGCAGGGCTGGACACAGCGGGCTATATGCCCCGGGGGGCAGCTGGGCGGGCCAAGTTAGGCTCGGACTGTCTCGGCTTTGCTCGGCGCTTTCCGGAAGTCCTCGTTGTCGCGCGACATTCGTATTGTTGCAGTGCGATGCGCCTCTCTTGCTTCCGGCTTATAATGCGATTTTTATTTATAAATAAAACAGTCACAAATCGCAAATACTATCATTTATACAAAAATAATAATGGGGTCGGCCTGTTTACAGGACTGTCTTCAGATCCATGTGGCGTAGGCTTGACGTCTACGGAGCAGGTGCTTGTTCAATGTGGTACCGCAGTTACCATATTGGACAACTGTCTGCTCCGTGGACGTCAAGCCTACGCCACATGGATCTGAAGACAGCCTGTAAACAGGCCAACCCCGGTTAACATTTTTGTATAAATGATGGTATTTGCGATTTGGGACAGTTTTTATTTATAAATACTGTACAATAGATCACTTTTTTATCATAAATATGTTTTCAAAAAAATTTATGGTGCGATATTTTCCCTACTAGCAGCGCTGTTTGCTTTTGGTTAAGGGGGTGTGTGTGTGACAGAACTGTGATTGCAACAATGGCGCAATCAGTAAAAAATGGCTGTGTTGTGTCGTACTGTCACGAGCATTTAAATTTGAGTGGGGGTTACAATTCTTTGTGGAAGAGAAAGGTGAAAATTCTCAATGTCTAATATGCAGTCGCATAATCACTAGACACCGTAAATATCATATAGAACGCCATTATCCACAGTACTCAAAGAATTAACTACTTTAGCTGGCATTGATAGAGAAAACAAGTTCGTAGAACCAAAAACTTGCAGTCCAGTGACCTTATTCCTTTCCTGCATCTCCTCCAGTTCCTTGAAATCATCCGAATCCGGTTCATCACCCACAAGATCGTCTCCCATATCCCCATTGTTTGTCTTCTCCTCAGCGACCCCAGGCCTCTGCCACGCCTCCATCGCTGTATCCCGCAAGCTCTACACCTCCACACCTCCACATCCTGTCCCAGGGCAATTTCCGTACCCTCCCTCTCCCAGATGTGTCCCCGTCCTGTACCCTCCGTCACCTCTGATCCCTATCCCCTCTCCCTTTGTTCATCAGCTCCCCTCCCTCCAGTCCGCTCCCGCTCCCCTTCTCTCATCTCGGAGTCTCGCGCAGCAAACATAATTGCTGGTGTCATATAAGAAGGCGTTTCCGCGCATGGAGGCGGAGCGTTTGAGTGTAGTGTGGAGGGAAGGATCTAAGGCCCAGCGCCAAAAATTGAGCATGTGGGAGAATCAAACTCGGGGCCAAAAAAAAAAATGTTCAAATGTTTGTAGAACTTATGGGACTTAACTACGGGGTCATCAGTCCCTAAGCTTACAAACTACATACGAACTAGCTAAGACTAAGGATGGCACAAATATCCATGCCTTAGGGAGGATTCGAACCCCCGACCGTACTGGCCGTGCAGACAGTGACTGGAGCGCCTCAGTCCCCTCGACCACTGTGACCGGCAAAACTCGGGGCCAGTCACGTGCCTACAGAATGAACATTATTGGCTGTCATTGCGATAATAGAGGGGGATGCGCAAAACGGCTGAAAACTGGGCCGCCTTCTTAGGTGACGCCGACTATACATCCATCGAAAATCCCCCCACTCCTCTCGCCTACCTGCAGAGCTCGCCCGCTCGCCCTGACAAGCGCTCTGCCCCACCACCCCGACAGCTCATCATGTGACGTACACACTCACTACTTTTGAATCGCCGTATTTATTTCACTATTTATATTGTTTCCGAGTTCAACTTGTCTTCAATTGCGGTATCTACACAGTTTGTAAGAAACAACTAAATGCAACATCCTCATTAACACGTTAGTAGATATAAATAAATGATTTTGAAAAGGTAGACTTACAAACTCCTGCCTAGTGAGTTCAACGTGGTCTTGTGGTTGAATGTGTGTAAGTGACGAACTGAAGGTTGGTGGTAGGAATCCTGCGAATCGCTTACTTTCTTTTCTCCTTTTGTTTTCATTTGTAATACATTGTAATAGTTTTTGTTAGTGAAACAGCAGTATTTTCCGCAATATGTTATTAATTACAAATGTCAGCGTGCTGTCTGTCAGAGAGTTTCATCCATTTCGTGTTTTTTTGTTTTTTGCATCTTCGCTTTTCTAACAAATATTATGACTCGTCATTCACGTAACATTTGTACGTTCTTCTATGTTCGATGTCGTTTGCAAATAATAGCTGCCAGTTCCCAACGATCCTCTTTCCTTGATAAAAAATAAATTGCTTCTTTGATTTCTGCGGGCATGCCTGGAACATTGTAAATTTTCTTTTCGTATTCCTCAATATTGTGTTGTTTTTCGAGGGGGCTTAGCAGCTACGTTATCTGTCCATTCCTCAATATAAATCCCGTACAACATACTCTGAAGTTCCAGGAAAACCTCTCCTTTTAGATCGGCTGCTCACTACCCTAGAACAGATTCAATATATCTAACTCAAATTCTGAGTAAGCTTAATTATAAAGAATGTCAGTTTTCTGGAGGACATGAGATTAGTGTATTGTGCTGTTACCGCTGTTATTGAACAGATTCGCACAGACAGTATCGGAAGGATCAATCGGTATTGATTTTGTTACAGAAATCATGTTCTGAAGATTGTTAGGTTATATTTTACACACTTACAAGTAAAAAAATATAGCAACTCCAAAAGAAATGTAGTCCTAAATCGCATCTGTCTAACTAATAAATATTAGGTACGAAATATGTTGATGTATTACAGCTTATGGTAAAAATACACACTACTATAACAAATTGCTGCCTTGGCTTAATAATGTTTATACTAGTAAGAAAAGTTACGTTGATTATTTGTATAGCAAAATTTCGCTTTATGTTTGAACAATGAGTAATTTAGATAAGAAGTTGTCTTTAAGACATGCAACTATAGTAAACGCCATTCACTTGTAACAAAAACAGTTGTTGTATGTTACTCATGTAAATACCATTAGGCAATCCGCTTTATATTATAGGTCCTTCTATATCGTTAATACACAGTATCTGTAAAAATGTTATACTTGAAAACTTAAACTGTGCATTAGAAACTGTTGTTTTTCTGTAACTTGTCTTCGAAGTTCAGAGTTCCTGGTAGTTTGGCTTAATCAGTGCAACCAAGAAGGCACTGGGTTGAGTTCCTTGCCGCTGAGGAGCTGAGTTTGAGTGCGTTGGGCGGTGACTAAGCGGATGACTTTTGTAGGATATAAGCGCATGGGTTTCCCGTTCATATCCCCCTACTGCCTCGCCCTTCCCCGCCTACCTTCCCCCATCCCCCAGACCAGCCTGCGTCAGTGGTAGAGAAAAATAGTGTTTATGTTTCGTGTTCAAGTGACGGGTATCGGAGTTACCCGTTTTAACTTGTTGCGTCTGCCGTTCACGGCAGAACAATCGTCTGCCATCTATGTTATGTACTTCGTCCATGACCTGTTACAATTT
The DNA here is from genome assembly GCA_026315105.1 of Locusta migratoria. Classification (NCBI taxonomy): domain Eukaryota; kingdom Metazoa; phylum Arthropoda; class Insecta; order Orthoptera; family Acrididae; genus Locusta; species Locusta migratoria. The sequence continues at coordinate 222,820,934 of CM048745.1, forward strand.
TCCACCGTGGCACCCCTTTTACTCTTCCAGTTACTTTTTAATGTATTTCCTACGTGTAGCTTTAATGTCGTCCATTGCGATTTTCTTCTTTATTTGTACATTCACTGATTTACCATTGCGCATTTCTGTATTTTATGTATTAAAATTCACATGAAGGAAGAGTGTATTAGGCTGTTGCCGCCTGCCCATGTGGGGCATAAACACAATTAAGCCAAAAAAGAATGTCAACGGATGCTGACAAACAATGCTACAGATGGACATAGTATCGTTGCACAAGGTATATTCAGAGATCATAGATTTGGAGAAAGCTTTTGACAATGTTGATTGGAATACACTGTTTGAAATTCTGAAATCAGCAGGAGTAAAATACAGCGAACTGAAAGGTATTTACAAAAACCATACAGCAGGTATCAGAGTTGCAGGGCATGAAAGGGATGCAGAGGTTGGGCAGGGTGTAAGACAGGGTTGTAGCCTCTTCCCAATGTTATTCAATCTGTACATTGATCTAGCTATAAAGGAAAGCAGGGAGAAATTTGGAGAAGGAATTAAAGTTCGGGGTGAAGAAATAAATACCTTGCGTTTTGCTGATGACATTGTAATACTGTCAGAGACAGCAAAGGACCTGGAGGAGCAATTGAACGGAATGGACAGTGTATTGAAAGGAGCATATAAGATGAACATTAACAAGAGCAAAACAAGAATAATGGAATGCAGTTTTAGAAAATCAAGCGATGCTGATGGAATCAAAATAGGTAACGAATCAATAAAGGTAGTAAATGAGTTTTGTTAGTTGGGTTGTAAAATAACAAATGGTGGTCTCAGTACAGATGATTTAAACTGCAGAATGGCAATGGGAAGAAAAGCGTTTATGAAAAAGATAAATTGTTAACATCGAATATTAATTTAAGCGTAAGGAAGTCCTTTCTGAAGGCATTTGTGTGGAGTGTTGCCTTGTATGGGAGTGAAACATGGACGATAAACAGCACGAACAGGAAGAGGCTAGAGGCGATTGAAATGTGGTGTTGCAGAAGAATGCTGAAGATTAGGTGAGTGGATCGTGTAACTAATGTGGAGATACTGAACAGAACTGGAGAGACAAGGAATTTCTGGCGTACCTTGACTAAAAGAAGGGATCGATTGATAGGACACATTCTTAGACATCAAGGATTTGTGAATTTATCACTGGAGGGAAGTGTGTAGGTTAAAAATAGCAGACGGAGACCAAGAGATGAATATAGTAAGAAAATTCAAATGGATGTAGGTTGTCATTCTTATGAGGAGATGAAAAGGCTTGCTCAGGATAGAGAAGGGTGCATAGCTGCATCAAACCAGTCTCCGATCTGAAGACCACAAAACAATACAACTCTGGTGATTCACATGACATGACTTTGAAACCGGAAAGAACATTCTAATTCGGATTCCGAGATGCACATTATAAAAACATCGTCGAGAATGTCGTATTTCTGGCATTAACTCTCACTATTGAGAATAAATCTCAGGTCAGCTCCAGTTTCGTATAGTTGTGCCAACAGACGAACATGATAGATTGAAATAACTGTAGAAACCATTGTGGGACGTTCAACGAACGTGCCTGTTTGCACAGTGCAGCCCATTTGATTGCTAATTGGCTAAGGCAGCAGACGACCGACTCGAATGCCTTAGCTAACAGCATGACATCGCTTGCAGTGCCTGGTACTGAGAGAGGTGGTACAGTGGTAGCACAATGGATTAAATTCGTCAGGACGATGGTTCAAATCCACCACCTGTCATCCAGATTTTGTGTCTGATGATTTCCCTAAGTCAATCCAGGCAAATGGTTCCTTTGAAACGGTGAGGTGTATACCTTCCCCATCCTTAGCCAAGTAATATGAGCGTGAGCTCCGTCTTTCATGACCACCCTATTGATCAGACGTTATGTACTGATCTTCCTTCCTTCCATATTCGTGGCCATATCAGTTTGGCCATAGAGACTCGAAAACAGTCACATGATCAGATGAGTTCCGTTTCCAGTTGGTAAGCGCTGATGGTAAGTTTCGAGTACGATGCATGGATCAAAGCAATAAACAAGGCATTTTGTCAGTTGATAGTGGCTCCATAATAGCGTGCGGTGCTTTACATGGGAAGTATCTAACGCGAAAAATGAAGCTTGCTATGGTGTAATTTTTCATAAACTTCCAACTGATATTTATTGTGCACTATCTATCTAACAGTGTACCCGTGGCTTCTGCATAGAAATGTTCAGATGTCTGTAAATCTATTGGACCAAACTGCGTAGTCATCAGTAAGTAGCTTACAAACTACTTACACCTAGGTAAACTAACCTAAGGACAACACACACACCCATGCCCCATGGAGGACTCGAACCTTACGGCGAGCAACCGCGCGCTCCGCAGCGAGACGTTTTAGACCGCTCGGTCCTGCATAGAAAAGCCTAACAGCAAGTCGCGTAGAAGTCAGAAATATACTACTTGTTGAATTAAGATATGTTTCCCTGTTACTAACATGAAGGGCTGGTAAACAACTACAAAATTAAAGATAAAATAGTCTTACGAAACAGGACCAAAGTGATAAAAGTACACCACCTATATAGTGTTGACGTCTAAATAACGGTAATGCGAAGTATCTTTAGTGGTGTGCCTGTATTTATTAATCTGTCTCCAGTTTGAATCCACTTCGTCGTTTCTTATAATAGTGTTCTTGCGATAAAAGTGCTTCTGTACGCATAGATGGCTGTTTGTTGTTGATACAGTGTGTCCGTATTCATTGGGGCGTTCTTACGAAAACTGCCATCTGCTGCAAACGTTCATCTTATGATTCAGCCATTTTGTGTGTTAAATTAAGCCAGTACGCAATATTACCTCAGCTTCAGAAATTGTCTAAACCACCACAAAAAATTAAGACGTCATTTTAGTTCAGAAGTTGTCAATGAACTTACACAAACTTTTTAACGTTTGAGTAGGTAAGATGACGGCGTCGGGCTTCACTGAAAAAAAAACGACTTTGCCAGTCTACTTAATGTATGTCTATGTTACGAATATACGAAGTACGGATTCCCAACTAAGTAACCAAAAATTAATGATTTTACGAACTTTTACTACAACAGAATAGTCGACGTTGTCGGGTATATCGTGCAGTTTATAAGTAGTATTATTAGAAGACTGAGAGAGAGGAAATGATAAAAATCCTTTTATTTACTTTGTCAATTTTCACGGTCCTGTATAACAGCCTCCATCTAAGGGAAAATTAAAAGGAAATTTTAATTACATTCAGAGAGAGAGAGTCTTGAACGTTTTATACAATCAGTGAGAAATAGTCGACTTCGACTTTATAAAAGAGAGAATAATTTTCTAATATTCTCCGGTTTTCTACATTCAATTACCTGCGAACTAACATAAAAAGTGGTGAAACATTTTAAAATGAAAAGGAATGCTATATGAAAAGGAGCGATCATGAAGTTCCTCTTTGAGGTAATTGCTATAGCGTATATACAACGTGGTGCGATTCAGTTGCAGGTGTATCGGTCCCGATATATAGGCAAGCAAGAGTTCAGAGTGGCATTCCTCTCGTTCCAATGGGCCTGCGGAGAAGTGAACTATGGGGATCACAGTGGTAAGTGCGTCCGGGATCAGTGTGATATATCTTTCATGGCTGATAACAATAAACGCCGGCAGACATCCATCGAAAAGAAGAACGTGTGTGTGGCAGGCAAAAAACCCGAAAAAAAAAAAAAAAAAAAAAAAAAAAAAAAAAAAAAAAAAAAACGAATGCTGTCACTGCTTGATGGTACAAGCAATCGAAATCAGAAATGTAACGCAGAAGTTACGTGAAAACCAGCTGAAAACAATCGGAAAGACTATCTAAACAGGATTCCAGTAAATAAATACAGAAATAAAACTAAAACTAAAATCAGCGACGACATTCGTGTGGAGACTTATTTGAGCAAAGCTAGGAAACATTGTCTTGTAAACATAGGGTCTAAAACGAATACCTTGTGTGCCAATTTACCTCGGATACTGCTGCGGACACTAGTTCACTTTATATTCTGTTAAACACATCTCTTAGACCGCTAACTCCTTGTTTAAAAAAATTGTAAGGAGGTAAGGTGAACCAAAACAGATTAGAAGTCCAGTAAAAGTTGGATGGAAGATGCACGCTTAAAGCATGCATTTTAGAGCCTGAATTTACTGCATTTGGTTGATGTTTTGGTCTGCACTCCTTCCGCTCAAAATATGGGCAAAGAGCTTGCAGAACAAGAGATCTGCTTTTAGCAGAATCTAAGGTCCACAGAAGTGCCCACAGCATATAAGGTATGTGTTTTAAGACCCATGTTGTTACAAAAATTTCCTATTGTAAACGTGACTAAGTTACGTAGAGGGCAGGTAACCACAATTATATTTATCTGTAGTGCTGGAAAGAAGCAATTCAGGTCGCAGTATTAACCATACAACCTAGTTTCCTAATTTTGCTTATAGGAACCTGAAATTTTGGAAGTATGTCGTTATTTTTTACGGACCCCTATATTTTTTTTATTTCTCACATGCGATTTTCATGCCTTCGGCCTCTTAAAATGGCCTTCAATGGTCGACGATTCCTCGCGAACTTGCAGCATCCAGTAATGGTCATTTTTGCCTAGTACGACACGGTGTTTTACCAGATAGTTGTCTTAAAATTGGTGTGTCTATGAGATGATTGCTTAGATTCTCACTGCTATTTTATCTGGTTAGAATACCGATTTTGGGCAGCGCCGCATTAAAGTAAAAGAAAATTATCGGACTTCCTTCTGATATTTGACCAACTCGACTAGCTACGCAACAGAAGCCAAAAACGGCCTTTTTAGGTACCATTATATCAATCGGTGGCAACTGGAACATTATAGCGCCTCTTCGTTTTTCCCAGCTGGAAACTTAAATGTTTAAATTACAATATATTTTCTATTCGTAATCGGAATTTGATTTAATTCTCGATTTACGTAACTACGCCGCATATAAATTCATGTACGAGTTTTGCAGATTTGCGTAATCAATCAGAACAGGCAGGTTTACAAAAGGAAACAAACATCTAATGAACCATATAATAAAATATTTCTTAACCAGCTATATGATGTTTTATTACATTCTCTTGTAATAAAACATCACAAAGCGGTGTAAGAAATATTTTATGGTATTATTTATTAGATATTTTACGCTGCGAGCCCCACAGAAAAAAATAGGAAACAAACAGTTCAATTAGTGATATATGTCGCTTCCATGATCCGATTTTAATTAAATAGGGTGTATATGTTACCTGAAACTACGTGTGAGAACCCAGTGCTAATTTGTGTACTAATTTCGAAGATTAGCGTGTTCACATTGACGAAGGGACACACACACGATGATTAAGATTAAAGGTTTAAATCCGGTGTTTTTTGTTTCCGAAATAAAGCTTCAATGTTGCCCCAAAATTTACTTCGATACTTGTGAAAATATCATGCAAAATTCTGATTAGCTTGTTCAAACAGACAAAAAGAAAAACAGGATGCTTACAAACAAATTTTTAACTCATGATATTTTCTTTAAGCCGTTCTCAAGTTACCTGTGAAAACCTCATAGAAATTAGTTGAACAGTTCTGCAGATAAATGTGTACAAATAGATTGAGGCAGGCACTTAAATGTGATTTACAGAGTACCCCATGTAGATGTAGATGAGATGGACGTTTTACATTTTTTAAGATGCTATGGGTACATGTTACACTTTACGACAATGCTGGGAAATAAATCTATCCACATTTCTGGAGTTTCCTAGAATTTTTTCGAAGTCGTTTGCAGTTAATGAAATACTGTTAGGACAACATCATAACCTAAATGTAGGAAGAAAGCCAAGGAAACTAATGAAGTAATTTGTCCTTAGTAAAGGGGGAAAAACTGAATTGTCGCATGTCCAAATAAGTGTCACCAACATCATGATCGATTTCAATATTTTATTTGCATCTGTTGCACTGGCAAGGCTTACAGCTGTACGTTTCCTCGTGTTATAAGAAACAGTTGAAGGTGAAAATCACAATGTCTTCCTTTCGGTCCATGTATTCTGTATCTATACATCTTATAAAATTGGCTGTATGTGGGTATGTGTGTTCCACATCTCCTCCTAAACTACTGGACTGATTTTAACCAAATTTGCTACACATGTTCCTTACTATGAGGCAACAATCTCTGTCAGGGTAACAACCACCTACGATACATACCTAAGGTGATATGACATCATAAACAACTACATTCGTGAAAAACGACCGCATCATGCGATAATATTCTACATTTGGTCCTAAAATAATAAACCGACTTCAGCCAAATTTGATACAAATATTCGTTATGGTCAGGAATCAAATACTATGTTGGCAAAACCACCTATGATACATAGTTCATAAGATACCACGTCATAAACAATTATATCTGTCACATCTTGAGGCGTGCTTTTATTCGTCAACTATTTGACAATGACAGCATTTAGCGACTTACAATAAACCTTAAACATAATTTCACATCTTAATGAAACTTTTTCTCGCTGACAACCCCAACAAAATGATGAAAGGAAAAAAGTTTATTGCTTACTATTTTTCCGAAATTCATGATGTATATCTACGGCATTTGGTATGACTTTACAAGTTATTTCTACCCTGTAAATTGCAATCGCAAGACAATTCACAGATAGTACACATACATTCCACTGACTGTTCCTTCGATACTATATCACAATTCGACATATCGTTTATGAGATATGAAGTAATAAACAATTTGGTTCAGGACAAACCGCATGATCACTCATGAGGTTTAGATATATTGCGTCTTTACTGCTAATGCCATTCACGACATATTTTGCAGACATTCGACACGTATAGCGCTGAATGTACAAACGCATCATAGTGCGAAACACATTACAAGAGATTTGACATCATAAACTATGAAATTTCCTAATACTTCTACATCTTGGCTATTTATCCACTTCTACTAAAAATAATGGACCGATTATAACTAAACTTGGTACACGTATTGCTTACTATCAGACAACAATCGCTGTCGGGTTAAAAAAACTACCTACGACAAGTAGTTCAGGATATATGACGTCGTAAACAATCAGTCACAAAAACTTTCCCATCACGCGACGCGTGATTTACGAGACTCCATTCATCCACTATTGATTCATCGCAGACGTTTTCCTAATATTGCTCTCTACAAGTCTGGAAAATTATATCATTGCTGCGCGGGAGTATCCGAGCGGTCTGGAGCGACACGTTGCGGATCTCGCGGCCTCCCGTGTCTGGGTTTCGAACCCTCCTTCGGGCATGGGTGTTCGTGTTGTCGTTAGGTTAGTTTAACTTAATTTAAGTAGTTTGTAAGCTATGGACTAATAACCACGCAGATGAGTCCGATAGATTTACAAGCATTACATTACTGTAGGGCACATAGTCAAGGATATGTAACAAGTATCGAGCAGCATATTTCCTTGTTTTACTTTTATCATAATTTCTAAGCTGATTTCATGAATACACGAAGATTAAATCTTCTCCGAATTTTTATTTTCGTTTCTAATACGAGGTGGATTCAAGTTCTAAGGCCTCCGTTTTTTTAATTAACTACTCACCCGAAATCGATGAAACTGGCGTTACTTCTCGACTTAATCGCCCTGCAGACGTACACATTTTTCACAACGCTGACGCCATGATCACTGGAAAATCGCTGAGGCAATAGCAGCACGGCTGGTGACTGGTGAATGCGCGGCCACGGAGTGTCTTTCATTGATGGAAAAAGCCAAAAGTCACTAGGAGCCAGGTCAGGTGAGTAGGGAGCATGAGGACACACTTGAAAGTAGTTATCACGAAGAAACTGTTGCGTAACGTTATCTCGATGTGCGTTGTCTTGGTGAAGCAGCACACGCGCAACCCTTCCCGGACGTTTTTGTTGCAGTGCAGGAAGGAATTTGTTCTTCGAAACATTTTCGTAGGATGCACCTGTTACCGCAGTGCCCTTTGGAACGCAATGGGTAACAATTACTCCCTCGCTGTCCCAGAACATGGACGCCATCATTTTTTTCAGCACTGGTGGTTACCAGAATTTTTTTTTTTGGTGGCGGTGAATCTGTGTGCTTCCATTGAGCTGACTTGGCGCTTTGTTTCTGGATTGAAAAATGGCATCCACGTCTCATCCATTGCCACAACCGACGAAACGAAAGTCCCATTCATGCTGCCGTTGCGCGTCAACATTGCTTGGTAACATGCCATACGGGCAGCCTTGTGGTCGTCCGTCAGCATTCGTGGCACCCACCTGGATGACACTTTTCGCATTTACAGGTCATCATGCAGGACTGTGTGCACAGTACCCACAGAAATGCCAACTCTGGAGGCGATCTGTTCAACAGTCATTCGGCGATCCCCGAAAACAATTCTCTGCACTTTCTCGATCATGTCGTCAGACCGGCTTGTGCAAGCCCGAGGTTGTTTCTGTTTGTTGTCACACGATGTTCCGCCTTCATTAAACTGTCGCACCCACGAACGCACTTTCGACACATCCGTAACTCCATCACCACGTGTCTCCTTCAACTGTCGATGAATTTCAACGTGTCACACCACGCAAATTCAGAAAACGAATGATTGCACGCTCTTCAAGTAAGGAAAACGTCGCCATTTTAAGTATCTAAAACAGTTCTCATTCTCGCCGCTGGCGGTAAAATTCCATCTGCCGTACGGTGCTGCCATCTCTGGGACGTATTGACAATGAAGGCTCCTCATTTTAAAACATTGCGCATGTTTCTATCTCTTTCCAGTCCGGAGAAAAAAAAATCGGAGGCCTTAGAACTTGAATGCACCTGGTATAAGACTGGAATAAATGGAAGAAAACGTGGGTATATCAACGAGTTTAATTATAAAATGGCTCTTTTATAGTTTCAACATAAAACGTTTTGAGATTAGTGTAATAAATCATCACATTTTCGTTTGCATTTAAGTTTAAAAACTGCATTTTATTCCTGCAGATATGGCAGTTTGCAGGTAGCAATCTTACACTCGGCTGCCAGTGACTCCGGCAGAACTCTAGAGCTTTGGCTGGCGTGCCATCAGTCACGGTCAGTAATTAGAGAGTCTGGCGCAGGTAGGAGCGAGGGCGGATTTGCCTAATGGAGCATACGCTCAGAGTCGCTCGCCCGTCCCCGGCAAATCCCACAGGTTATCTCGAACAGCGGGTGAGGTGCCACTGGCAGCCGACGCCGCCGTCGCCTCGCCCTCTAGATCAAGTGCTAAGTACACCCTCCGCCGTTCGTGCAGTTCAGCTGCATTTTATGGGATATACATATATTCCTCTGGACGAGGCTTTCGTTAACTACCGGAATATCTCAGGTTGCCAGACTGCTGCTGATTAAGGGCGTTTTCCTACATGTACATCTACACACATACTCCGCAATCCACCGTAAGGTGCACGGCGGATGGTACACTGTACATTACTAGGAATTTCATTCCTATTCTACTCCTCCGTACGAGCCCTAATTTCTCTTATCTTCTCTTTGCGATCATTACGAGAAATGTTCGTAGGCGGCTGGAAGATCGTAGTACACTCAGCCTTAAATTCCGGCTCTCTACACTTCCTCAACAGAAATTCATGAAAAGAACGTCGTCTTTCCTCCAACGATCGCCTATTGAGTTCCCGGAGCATTTCCGTGACACTCGCGCATTGCTCGAACCTACCAGTACCAAACCTAGCTGCTCGCCTCTGAACTGCTTCTATGCCTTCCTTTAAACTGATCTGCTGCGGGTCTCAAACACTTGATTAATACTCAAGACGTGATCGCACAAGCGTTTTATACGCCGTCTCCTTTAAAGATGAAATACATCGTCCCAAAATTCTCCCAATAAACCGAAGTCGGCTGTCCGCCTTACTCACAACTGTCCTTACATGTTTGTTCCATTTTATATCGCTCTGCAACGTTACGCCTAGATATTTGAACGACGCGACTGCATCAAGAAGCTTACTACTAATGCTGTATTCTAACATTATGGGATTGTTTTTCTTACTCATGTGCATCACCTTACATTTTTATGCATTCAGAGCTAGCTGTTATTCTTCGCATCAACTACAAATTTTGTCTAAGTCATCCTGTATGCTATTACAGTCGATTAAAGACACACCACGCAGCGTCATCAGAAAACAGCCGCAAATTACAACTTACTCTGTCCATCAGATCATTTATATAGATAGAAAATAATAGCGGTCCTATAACACTCCTCTGGTGCACGCCTGCCGATATACTCGTCTCTGATGAACACTCGCCGTCGAGGACAATGTACTGCGTTCTATTACTTAGGAAGTCTTCCAGGCAGTCACAAATTTGTGAACCCATTCCATAAGTTCGTATCTTCGTTAGCAGTCTACAGTGTGGCACCGCGTCAGACGCATTTTTGAAATGGAGAATAACGCAATCCGCCTGTTGCCCTTCATCCATGGCTCGCAAGATGTCATAGAGAAAAGGACAAGCTGAGTCTCATATGATTGATGTTTTCTGAACCCTTGCTGATTCGTAGAAAGAATCCTTTTCGTCTCTAGGAAATTTACTACATTCGAACTGAGAATACGCGCAAAGGCACACACACAAACATGCACGATGGAGGAGTCGAACCTCCGGCGGGAATGACCGTACATTTCCTGACATTGTGCCTAGAAACTCACGGCTTTTCCCGCGTGGCCAACCCAGTAATCCGCCATGTTATTTGGGGTAACGGCTGACAGCTAGTATGCCACATCCACTCGAGAATTTTACTTATTTACAGTTACACGTTTAATCTATGGACTGGCTATTGAATATAGATGTGCATCAAGTTCTGTCAGACTTTATCGAAGTCGCGGATTGACGAGACTGCTAATATATTATCTTAAAATGCTGTAATGAAATATCACGAACCTGTCAATAATACAGTTCCAGTTCGAAGTATAACAGTTAGCTGATCTTTACAATAACAACGAAAGTGTCATTGTGAAAATATTTGTATTGATTTTAATGCAAGTACATAGTCTAAACGAGCTGCTAAACCTACAATGACCAGTAATTGTTATGACAAACAATCATGACCACGGATTTGCAGCTGTTGTTAATGCGTATAACAACTGCTTTCGTAAAGTCTAGTATACATTTATCTTGTGTTTACTAAACACATTAAGTCTACAAACTTGTAAAATTGCTGTCCAAGTGTTTGGTTGTCAAATTTGGTGGACGAAATTTGAGTACAAAAACTAATGTGACAACAAAGTAGTGCAGTTAAAAATACGCACTCCTCATCTGCCACAAAAGCATTCCACGTGAAAGTAAGACATCGTTAATAACTCTCCTTAGTTGTCATGCTGAAACAATTAACTTTTGGTACGTAAAATTTCAGTACAGAGACGAAAATGACAACAGAATACTGCAGTAAAAATGTGCCTGGGTCTGCCACAAAATCATTCCACACCTAAATAATGTATCATTAATAACGTTCGTTGTTGCCACGCTGAAATAAGTACATATTTGTTGTAAAGAACACAGACACATACAAGTGAAAAAATTATGACTGTTACTATTGCTCCACTCTTTGCGCTGGTTACATGTCGACCATGCTCGATCAGTTATTGTCAGCAAGAAATAAAAATATTTTTAAAGAAGGTGTAGATACTCAAAAGTGTCAAATGCTAAAAATGCAACCCTCGGTCGCAAATATAAAATCCTTTAACCTGGTTTCCGCAATAACTGTGATTACCTTCATCAGAAATTATATATTAAAACAAGCCACATAATATAATTTACAACTCAGATGTAAAGCTTACATCACATTGTGTTGTTATTGTCTTCAGTCCGGAGACTGGTTTGATGCAGCTCTCCACCCTACTCTATCCTGAGCAAGCCTTTTCATCTCCTCATAAGAAAGGCAACCTACATCCATTTGAATCTGCTTACTATATGCGTCTCTTGGTTTCCCTCTCCGATTTTTACCCCACACTCTTCCCCCCAATGCTAAATTTACGATTCCTCGATGTCTAAAAATGTGTCCTACCAAGGGGTCCCATCTTTTAGTCAAGGTATACCAAAAATTCCTTTTCTCACCAACTCTGTTCAGTACCTCTCCATTAGTTATGCGATCTACCCACCTAATCTTCAGCATTCTTCTGTAGCACCACATTTCAAAAGCCTCTATCCTCTCCCTGTCCGCACTGCTTATTGTCCATGTTTCACTCCCGTACAAGGCAACACTCCACACAAATGCCTTCAGAAAAGACTTCCTTACACTTAAATTAATATTCGATGTTAGCAAATTTCTCTTTTTCAAAAATGCTTTCCTTCCCATTGCCATTCTGCATTTTATATCCTCTTTACTGCGACCGTCATATGTTATTTTACTACACAAGCAACAAAACTCATCTCCCACCTTCATTGTTTCGTTATATAATCTAATTCCTTCAGCGTTGCCTGGTTTTCTAAGACTGCATTCAATTATTTTTGATTTACTCTTGTTAATGTTCGTTTTATACACTCTCTTCAACACACTGTCGATTCCATTCAACTGCTCTTGCAGGTCCTTTGCTGTCATCAGCGAAACGGAATGTTTTTATATCTTCAACCTGAACTTTAATCCCTATTCCAAATTTTTCCTTACTTTCCTTCACCGCCTGCTAGGTGTACAAACTGAATAACTTCGGAGAAAGGCTACAATCTTATCTTACTCCCTTACCAACTAATTCATCTCTTTGATGCCCTTCAAGACTAATTGCGGTTTGGCATTTTTACAAGTTATTTTATCCCTGCTCACTTCAGAATTTGAAATAGTGTATTCCAATCAACGTTGTGAAAAGCTTTCTCCAAATCTACAAATGCGAAAAATGTAGGTTTTCCTTTCCTTAATCTATCTTCTAAGATAAGTAGTAAAGTGAGTATTGCCTCCCAGGTTCCCACGTTCCTCCTAAATTCAAAATAATCTTCGCCGAGGTGAGCTACTACCAGCTTTTCCGTTCGCCTGTAGATAATTCGTGTTAAAATATTGCAACCATGACTTATCAAACCGATGGTTCTGTAATTTTCACAGCTATCTGCGCCTGATTTCTCTGAAATGAGGATTATTACATTTTTCTTAAAGTTTGAGGGTATTTCGCCTGTCTCATACATCTTACACATCAGATGAAATAGTTTTGTAATGGCTGGCTCTCTCAGAGACTTTAGTAGCTCTGAGGGAATGTCATCTTCTCCCGGGGCTTTGTTCCGACCTCGGTCTTTCAGGGCTCTGTCAAATTCATCTCTCAGTATAGTATCTCCTATTTCATCTTGATCTACTTCCTCTTTCCTTCCTACAACATTGTCTTTAAGTTCAATTCCTTTGTAGTGCTCCTCTATGTACTCTTTAACCTTTTATCTTTCCCTTCTTTGCTAAGAACTGGTTTTCCATCTGAGTTCTCGATATTTGTAGAGCTGTTTTTCTTGACCCCAAATGTCTCTTTCATTTTCCTGTAGGCAGTATCTATTTTTCCCCTTGTTATACATTCTTCTACAGATTTGCATTTGGCTACCAACCACTCCTGCTTAGCCATTTTGCACTTCCTGTCAATCTCATTTTTTAGTCGTCTGTACTCCCCTTTGCCTGTTTCATTTACTGCATTTTTATATTTTCTCCTTTCATCAATTAAATTTAGTACTTCCTGTGATATCCAAGGATTTTGTGTAGGTCTTGCCTTTCTACCTATTTTGTCCTCTGCTGCCTTCACTATTTCATCTCTCAATGCTACCTATTCCTCTTCTACTGTTTTATTTCCCCCCGTTTCTGTCAATTGTTGCCTAAAGCACCCTCTGAAATTCTTAAGGTTCCCTCAATTTTTTCAAGTCGCATCTCCTTATTTTCCTACCTTTCTGCAGTTTTTCCGGTTTCAACCTACAGTTCATAACTAGTAAACTTGTACTACTGTTGTCGGTGTTGGCTTCGTATATGTCTTGACAATGATAATGCGATCACCGTCCTGCTCATAGTAGTTTACCCGCATTCTTATATTCTTATTCATTATCAGGCCTACTGCTGTGATACCACCAACTGATTTTGTATTTATTATCCTGTACTCACCTGACCAGAAATCCTGTTCCTCTTTCCACCGAACTTCACTAATCCCCACAATATTTAACTTCAACCTATCCATCTCCCGTTTTAAATTTTCTTTCGTACCCGATTAAGGGATTTAACATTCCACACTCCGATCCGTAGAATGCCAGTATTGTATTTTCTGATGATCACATCCTCCTGAGTAGTCCCCGCCCGGAGATCCGAATGGGGGACTATTTTACCTCCGGACTATTTTACCTGAGAGGATGCCATCATCACTTTTTGATACAGTAGAGCTGCATGTCCTCGGGAAAAGTAACGGCTGTAGTATCCGCTTGCTTTCAGCCGTTCGTAGTAATTGTGTGGCAAAGCCACATTAGCTGATGTCAAAAGGCCAGCTCAGTCAGTCATCCAGACTGTTGTCCATGTAACTACTGAAAAGGCTGCTGCCCCTCTTCAGGAACCACACCTTAGTATGGCCTCTCCACAGATACCCCTCCCCTGTGGCTACACCTACGGTATATGTATCGTTGAGACACGTAAGCTACCCCACCCCGACAATGTTCTTTTAGAGTCGGTCGCGGTGGCCGAGGGGACTGAGCCACTCCAGTCACGGTCTGCACAGCCACTACGGTCTTGGGTTCGAATCCCCCCTCGGGCATGGATATTTGTGCCGTCCTTAGTTAATAAGTAGTTTATAAATTTAGGGACTGATAACCCCGTAGTTAAGTCCCATAAGCAATACAAACATTGAAACATTTTTGTTCTTTTAGATAGAGCTAGCCACTATGGGCTGCACGCCTGTACTGACTCCTCCGTGCAGGCGTGCAGCCCATAGTGGCTAGCTCTATTTAAAAAAATAAAAATAAAAATAAAATTTAATTTTTTGACGTAAGATTTACAGCTGAGTTGTAACTTTTATTATGTGACTTATTTTAATTTACAATATCTGATGAAGGCAATGATAGTTATTGCCGAGACCAGGTTAAAGAATTTTATTTTGCTACCGAGGGCTTCATTTTTATCATTTGACGTTGTAACGTTCGCTGAAAATATCAGCTATGTTCGAAATTTAAAAACTCAAAAGTGTGTTTTCATCAACTACAGGAGCAACAGAATAAATCTGAAAATACAGCAACATTAGGTAGAAAACTGAGCATTTGTTATGGTGTGTACTTCAAGAAACTGCAGAATAGGTCATCTGAAGCTTCACTCTTTGGGCAGCTAAATGCCATTAGTCAGAAATTTTGCCTAAGTAATGCAAGTCTCAGCTCAAACAAGGCACAACATTTGGTGTTCTTACTTGAAGTACTTGTCGTGTTTTAACTTCGATTTGTGCATTTACATGTTGAACACAGCTTAGACATATTTCAGCAGCAAAAATTATATACACAGTACGCACTAAATACAATATACACTAAATACAAACTTAAAGCTCAACAAAAACATACGACAGACGACTCCTGTCAAGTGTACTGACCCCCAAAAATATGGCGGCCGAGTTTACACAGGTTGCCGCAAAGAGCGCTGTAATTCATGCGTTAGCCACTCTACGAAATTTATGCTCGTTGCGTAGGACAGCCGGCTATGACGCCGAATGTCGCTGCTTGTAGCTGCAGTGTCGCGTCGCTGGATGTCGCGCGTTGTCGCTCGCTTTTGTCGCTCTCGTAGTTCACGGCCTAACTGATATATATATCTCGTTAACTGAATATCTGTACATAACGATAGCAGATTTCGTCCTAGCGTTCACCCCAACCAGAGAGGTCGACTCGGTTTATAATCAGCGACTGTGTAATACACGGTTTATCATCAGAGATTGTCGTAATACACACAGCCAATGCCAGCTATCGGGCTGGCAGTGAGTATCTGCACATCATAAGTCTCGGGCTGATACCGTCCAGAATTAAGAACTCCGTATGTCAAGATATAGGTCCCACATTGTACTGATTTGAAAATAACGATCTAGACGAATCAGTAGTTCGCAACCAAGCTTGCTGCGCGGGAGTAGCCTAGCGGTCGCCGGGCGCCGTGGCTTGCGCACCCCGTCACAGGGCTCTAATAAAAAATCTGAGCCAAGAACGTATCTAACAAAGAAAAAAAAACGAATCAGCATCCGCAAGTAACAAAATTACCCCAACAGCAAAAGAAAAAAGGAAAAAATAATCTGGAGTACCACGTTACGGATCGTGTGGCCTCCCGCGACGGATGTTCGAATCCTCCCTCGGGCATGTTAGTTTAACTTAGTTTAAGTAGTTTGTAAGTCCAGGGCCTGATGACCAAAGTAGCTTGCTCCCATAGAACATTTGAACACTTATAAACCCAGCGTTACGTTGTTATTAGTAATCCTCAAATACAAAACGAATCAAAATAAATGTTGGACGTTATAGACGATTTTTGGCAATGGAATTTCGACCATAGATATTAATAGACCGGGCAAACAGCAGAGCAGTTATACCAAGGCGGATAGAATAAAGGGAGGTGGCATTATCTATGCCAGGCACATACGTTAGTTGAAGCCTCTCCGCCATCGTGGTCATCTTTGGAATGTTGTTTATCTGTTAAAACTATGCGTTAAGTCGACCCTCTTACTGTTAATTCTTTGAAATGACAGCCTTTACAAAGTATGTACTTTCAAACA
This sequence comes from Locusta migratoria, assembly GCA_026315105.1. Classification (NCBI taxonomy): domain Eukaryota; kingdom Metazoa; phylum Arthropoda; class Insecta; order Orthoptera; family Acrididae; genus Locusta; species Locusta migratoria. The sequence goes on from CM048745.1 coordinate 222,837,637, forward strand.
ATATACTTTGTTGAATAAATAGTAAGAAATAGACATCAAAATATTTTTGAAAACATACTTTTTATCGGCTAATTTGCACTCTTATTAAACGTTGTTCATCACTGCAAAACCGTCGGAAGTTTCATTCCTGTTTTAAGTGACATAAAACATTAGCTTCTACAAAAAGCAATATGGCGGAGGCAGGCTTCACTTTTTCAGCATAAAGGCGTCTCCCTGTATTTTAACCTCGTTTGGTTATATATATTCTGTGGTAGCAAGATGGGACCACGTGACTATTGGCAAACATTAGCCGGACACACACACACACACACACACACACACACACACACACACACACACACACACACACAAACTCTACAAGTTTTCAAGGAAAGCCACTATTTTAAGCTAACAATACTTCCACATGAAATTTAATGTTTCTCTCCATCACACATAAAGCTCTGTGAACTCGTAATCAAAGCTCCGCACTTCCACGTCGTTGTTGGCAACGCAATGGTTTAGCTGTAGAGATGTTGTTGCGAGGTTAGTTGCGCCAGAGAGAAACATTGTTGTGGATGGACGTAACATTGAGAACCTCCTAGATCTGGATGTTAGGATGAACGTTGTAAGGAGTCACGTTTTCCTCACATTTCCTGCATATTACGACCTCACAATCACATTCTATTCGTCAAGATGAATCTTTTGAATATAAACTCGATGGGGTATGGATATTTTCAATGACAATAATTACAGTTGATATGCAAATTACGACATCATGTCACAAGTGGGACAAGATAATAAGGCTGTCATGTACTAGTGAACAAACACGCAGAGTTTTTGTAAAGCAGAGGCGAGGCGGCCACATGGCGATACTCAATATTGCTTAAAAGATCTAATATATTATTTTTATATACTTGAGTTTTCTAAACAGTTAATAATAAAAGAAGTATTCACAATCAGTTTTCACTTTCAGTAACTAGCGATTGGTACCTGAACTGATCCTCACTAGTTACACTTTGTTAATTTTAAAATTTTTTCTTACAGGAGATGTCATACACGTGTATCTCTACATAAATGATAAAGTTTCACTGATTGTAGGTAGGCAAGGAGCATCTTTCTGACTTCTACGTGACATGCTGTTGATCTCTTCCTTGCAGAAGCCACGGGTAGGTCAGGTCCATTGCGCACAATAAATATTTGTAAGAGTAGAATAAATATCTCAACAGCATAGGTTTCACCTTAGAACATATTATATGAACAACATACGTAAGTCGGAAAGTGTAAGTTTCAGGACCAAGGTATACTGGACTTTTATTCATATTTTGATGGGTACTACCACCTGCTAAAGTATTGGACACATATAATGACACGTCCTTTAAAAACCGATTCAGGATTATGAAGCTACTCCCGCCAGATGTTCGAGTGCCTCCTTGGATATGAGTATGTGTGTGTGTGTGTGTGTGTGTGTGTGTGTGTGTGTGTGTGTGTATGTATGTGGGTAGTGGCGTAACTATGGGGGTGAGAAGAGGGGGTAGAACCGCCCCCCCCCCAGAACCCCCCAAAAATTGTATAACTGCAATCTGGTTAAGGTAAATATTGGAAACTTGGGGTGTTTTACCATAAGCTTTCATTGTATGGTAGTGAATTAGTTTCTTCAACGGGAGTGGAAAGTGACTAAAATTTTGGTCCTCAAGCAGATCTATCCCCCCCCCCCCCCAAAGTCAAGTCCTAGTTACGCCACTGTGTGTGTGTGTGTGTGTGTGTGTGTGTGTGTGTGTAGTGCACTTAGTATTAGTTTAGGTAGTGTGAGTTTAGGGACTGATGATCCCTGCAGCTAGTTCCTTAGGGTCAAACATGAAGAACAAATAGAAAAATCTTTTTCTTCTTCTTCTAATATATAAAGCAGAGTGTCCGTATGTTTGTGTGTACGTGTTGCATCCTTATGAAATTTTGTACATGTAAGCATAAGTCCATGAGGACGCTCGCCGCAAGTGTAAGAAGCACGTACGATACATAGTTCTCGAGATATAGCGTCATAAACAATGAGAAGCGCGAAAAACTGTTGCATTTAGCAACAATACTGCTCATTTTCTCCTGAACCACTGGACCGATTTATACTAAATTTGGAACACACATTCCTTACCGTGAGGTAACAAATGATGCATGGTTAAGATTCAGAAGATATGACTTCATAAACAATAGGAACCGCAAAAACTGTCACATAATGCGGCGAGACTTTATTCACACACTGTATGAGAATGAGAGTACTTAGCGGCTTGCAAAAAACTTTAAACAAAATTTCAAACATTTATTAAATTTTTTCTCGCTGACAACCATAGCATAATGATGAAAGGAAAAGGGTTTCTCGCTTACAACTTTACCGCTGTTTATGGAGTAAAACTACAGCATTCAGTATGACGTTACAATTTTTAATTTCTACACTATAAATTGTAGCCGCAGGAAATTTTACAGATAATATACACGCATATAGTTTAGTGTACCTTCTAAATTGTATCACAATACGACACATAGTTCATGATATATAAGCACATAAACAGTAACGTTTATGGAAAATAGCCCCATCACGCACTAAGTTTTAATCTGTTACTTCTTTTACTATTAATTGTATTCCCAAGAGATTTCACAGACATACAGCCCTTATACAAATGAATATATACGTGAAAAACAGTACCGGTAGGAATAAATAAATACGTAGCGAGGCAACGCTGGGTTTTCAGCTAGTTATGTATAAAACAGAGTGTCCGTGGGATATATATATATATATATGTGTGTGTGTGTGTGTGTGTGTGTGTGTGTGCGTGTGGTATTCAAACGTACCGTTTGGTCCCAGTCTTTATGAAATTTTGCACACTTAAACTTCAATCCATGACGACGGTCACCGCAAGTGCAAAGATCACGTAAAACACATTGTTCTCTAGATATGACATCCTAAACAATGAGATGCGCGAAAAACCGATGCAGCAAATGACTATGTTGCCAATTTTCTCCTAAGCCACTGGACCGATTTCAACCAAATTTGGTGCACATATTGCTTACCGTAAGGTAACTATGCTGGCTGGGTAAAAACCAGATACGACACATACTTCAGGATATATAACGTCATAAACAATAGGATTTGTCATATAACGCAACGAGATTTTAATAATGAAAGGAAAAAAAGTTTCTCATTTACTACTTTTCTGCTGTTCATGGAGCAAACCTACGGCATTCGGTATGAAGTTACAGTTTATAATTTCTACACTACAAATTGTAGTCGCAAGAAATTTTACATATAGTATACACATATACAGCTGAATGTAATTTCGAAATTGAATCACAGTACGACACGTACGAGATATAAAGACATTAAGAGTAACGTTCATGGAAACGTGCCCCATCATGCATCAGGTTACAACAAACCCTGTTAGCAACGAATTTTACCGACATACAGCACGTATACAAATGAAACTATATCTGCAAAATTATATAATTGTAAAACATATAAGTCAATAAATATGAGATCATATATACTGCGAAGGGGACGTATTTACCACTAAAACACTCCTTTATTCCAGTCACCTTGGAGAAATTTCTGAATGCTGACTGCTTTTGACAACACTGAACCAATTTTGAACTGTGAAGCACTCATGGCTGTAGGTGAAATCAATATACTTTTATAGAGCTACAAGGAAAGGAAGAGGCTGAAACAGTGTGCATCCAACGAATACCCATTATCCGACAGATGTAGCTTTTAACTTCCAGAGACTGCAGTTTCCAGTGAGACTAACATTTTCTATTACGATTAATAAATCAGAGGGCAATCTACTCGATACCGTGGAGTAGATTTGACATGTCCACCTTCTCAAACCGACATTTTTATGTCACTTTCTCAGGGTGTGCTCACCAAAGAAATTATTCATATTTGTTCCTGGACAAGTTATAACGTGTCTTATATGTTGCACACTCCATACAGTAATAGCTACCGATTGCCAACATTACAGACGCAACCATTTAGTCATGTTTACCACAAGATATGTAATTTGTAATATTCTCGCACTCTGTTTAAAATACTACTGTACAACTATATTTACATAATACTGGAAATATTATTTATAGAACTATATTTGGTATCTCGTTACGTAAATTGAGTTTTGAGACTTTCGTAAATAACAACCACAACACTAAGAATATATTGTGCATAATTACAGAATATGCTATTCCGATAAATTTGTTTACCAATATAAATTTAACGACGTTATAATTTCTAACTATTGCACAATATAATTACATATTTACCTTGTTGTAATTAAATTAGAGTAGATCATGTTTTATATATGTAACTGGACCCTGAATCAAATATTAAGTACTCTTAAATCTGTCATTTCAATAATCTGTCAGCAAATACGAAGTTATTGCAGAACTTAAAAAAAAAAAAAAAAAAAAAAAAAGAAAGAAAGAAAGAAAAATACTACGACATTAAATAAATCTGTATTTATAAAAAAAATTAAACCACAAATTGGAACATTAAAAATTTCGAGTCTAAATAACAGTACACAGAAACACTAGTTACAAACTATTGACCTACCTAATATGTAAATTTATAAAGAGTAGTGCTTGCTTGTTAGTGGAACGACTGGTTTAAATGAAATTACTGTAAGTACGTGTATCCATGTGTCTACAATAATTAATTATTGTGAATATGAACTAATATTTATAACCTATTTGAAATATTTGTTTATAGTATGTGTGGAAACTGCATAATGGAGTTATATTATGATTACGGTGGCATGGCTAGAAATGTTTGCAAAGAGTCCACGTCAACTGAATTTCTGCTTGGCCGTGAAGGTGTGAGCAGTTCTGTAATCCGCAGCTGGATTTTATTTGCAGGCGTGGTGTAATAAATGTCTGTTTTTGAAATGTTTCGTTAAAATGGAAATAAAAATCATTTCCATAAAAGTTTCAGCAAGTGTTTCTTATTCTCTACGATGATCCTATATTATATTTTACCATTTAGTGGATCACAGATTTCATCAGCAACGCAATGTCCGTCTTCAAGAACGAAGATAAGTAAACTTTCAAGGTTACCAAGCTGAAGTGTTTGGTTGATTAGATGGCTGTTTCAATAAACTAATTCTCTGTGCTTTAGGAGATAATCATTTATCAGCTTCAACCAATCAGCAAGAGGCGCTGCTGTCACAAAGACGCAAGAAATATTGTTTATAGTAAAGTTGTGAATTATATGAATGCATGAATGTTACATATTATTTGTATTTTGATTGCTATCTTTCTTTGTTTTGCTACTGGCCGTATAATTTTGTACATTATGCAAGACAGGTTTATTTATAACATATTCTCCGATAAGTATAACACGTTATTAGAAAAAAAAGGAGATGGACACAAAGAGAGAGAAGGGATAGGAGAAGTACTAACTCAAGGCTTGAATTTATATAAGTAAAAATGAATCGCCAAATGTGTTGCTAAGCGTAAAACTAGAGAACGGCTCGACCAATTCGGCTATTTTCTTTCTTTCTTTATTTATTTTTTCGTAACGTTTTTGTTAAAGCACAAGGAAGGTTCTTATGGGGTAGAACAATGTAAACATTACAAGGAAAATAATAAAAACAATATTGTTAGTTTTAGACCCATGACGACTTTAAGACGCTGGCGCAGCAATTTTGGTCGAAGAGATCAGCATGTTGGTGTCAGTCTTTATGATTTCTTCTTATTGCGTGTGACTGTTGAAACTTTCGAGTTAATATCGTGTAACAAAAAAATCGTTTGCTAATTGAAACATTACATATTCTTTAAAAATAAAGCAGAGTGTTCGTAGGTTTGTGTGTTTGTATGTACGTGTTGCATACAAATCTAGAATTTTCATCCAGTCTTTTTTAAATGTTGTACACGTAAGCTTCAATCCATGATGACGGTCACCGTAACTATAAGAATTACGTACAACAAGTAGTTCACGAGTTATGACGTCATAAACAGTGAGATGCGCGGAAAACCACTGCATTAAGCGACAATGCTGCTCATTTTCTCCTAAACCAAAGTTGGTACACATATTCTTTACGTGAGATAACAGATGCTGGAGGAATACGAACCACATACAACACATGGTTCATGAAATATAAACGAGAGGAGGTGCAAGAAATTGCCACATAATGCGACGAGACTTTGTAAATGCACTATATGAGAATGAGAGTACTTAATGAGTTGCAACAATCTTGAAACATAATTTAAAATGTTTATTGAACTTTTTCTCGCTGACAACCACATCAAAAACTGAAATAAAAAGTTTCTCATTCACTACTTTCCCGCTGTTCATGGAATAAAACTACGGCATTCGGCATGACGTTACAATTTATAATTTCTCCACTAGAAATTGTAGCTGCAGGAAATTTTACAGTATACAGTATACATGCATACAGATGAATGTACCTTCTAAATTGTAACACATTACGACACTTAGTTCATGAGATACGAGCGCAGACATACGGTCTTTATACAAATAAATATCTACCTGAAAAATGGCAGGAATCGTTATATAAATACGCTAACACGAAAATTTTGGTACAGATTACTAATTTATTCGTACAAGAAGGCCAATGAAAGTTACATAATTCGAAAGATTGTTTGTCGTATATTTCACGAATATATATATTATGTGTGCATATAACCATTAAAAGTAGTAAAAGGAAGTAGAAATTTTCGTATCTACAGCTTGGATCAAGATCTACATTCTCCAACAATCAGCTCACTGATTGGCTATTCGCCTTGACAAAAGACGCTGTAATGCAGCGCATCTGCAGTATTAAAATAAGTGAATATCGAAACAGAGTGCTCACAACACACTTTCTTGTGCCGTTACAATGCTTCATTTTCGCAGTGATTAAGAGTGGGTAAAGGAAATGGATGTTTTCATATGAATGCCGATAGAAAGGATGATGCGCCGGGAGAGGCATCTAGCGGTGCTTGGTTGGAACTACGAAGCCGAGAATGCCGATATAAATTATGATGCGCTGGGAGAGGCATGTAGCGGTGCACTGGTGGAACTACGAAGGCGACATGTTGTCAGCTCTGGAATTCTGAATATCGCAGTATCGAAGTAACATTATTTCTTGGCACTGTATAAATATATGGTAGTTCCATTTCAGATATTAGGGTAATGAAAGTTATATAATTCGAAAATGGCATGAGAAGTATATATTCCGTTTTTATTTGTTGTTATTGTGTCAGGCATTTTCCTTAACACGTAAAAGATACCGTTTCGTACCTCCCAGTGCCGGTTAAATTTTACCAAATATCCAACGGCCTCCTATGATAATGTTGGCAACAGATGCTGAATAGTGAAAATCCTTTGAGGCTTCATTTTAGCCATTCGCTTGACAGCGCTGATGTTTTCTCATGGAATCTTCGCTTTACGAGGGCAATTATTTTTACTGAGCGGACGAGGGTACATAAAAGAACCTGTCAACCATGAAGCAGGAACAGCATTATTTGTTTATTTCATGGTCTGTACGATACAGTAATCTACATCTACATAGATACTCTGTAAATCACATTTAAGTGCCTGACAGAGGGTTCATTAATCACTTTCATAACTTTTCTCTACCGATCCATTCTCCAATAGCGCGCGGGAAGAAAGAACACCTAAATCGTTCCGTTTTCGATCTGATTTCTCTTATTTTATTGGGATGGTCATGTCTCTCTAAGTAGGTGGGGGCTAGCAAAATATTTTCACATTCAGTAGTAAAAGCAAACATATCACGCCGCAATGAATAACGTCTTTCTTTTAATGATTTCCACCCCAATTCCTTCAACATTTCCGTGTCGCTTCCCCCCCCCCCCCCAACCGTAACGTGATAAAATAAAACGAGCTGCCCTTCTTTGAACCTTGTCAATGTATTCCATCAGTCCCACCTGGTGAGTGTCTCACACTGGGCTACAGTACTCCAGGAGAGGACGCACAAGTGTAATGTAATCAGTATCTTTGGTGGAGCTGGTGCATCTTCCAAGCGTTCTGCCAATGAAACGTAACCTTTGGTTCGCCTTCCCCACAATATTTTCTGTGTGTTCTCTCCAGTTAAAGTTGTTCGTAATTATAGCTCCTTGGTATTTGGTAGAATTTACGACCCTAAGGTTTGACCGATTTATCGCGTAATTGAAGTTCAGCGGATTTCTTTTAGTGGTCGTGTGTATTACTTCACACTTTTCTTTATTCAGTGTCAATTGCCAATTTTCGCACCATGTAGAAATTTTGCCTAAATAGCTTTGCAGTTGCTTTTGATCCTCTGTTGACTTCAGTAACCGATAAACGACAGCATCACCCGCGAACAGTCTAATGGAGCTATTCAGATTGTCTCCTAATCGAGTCATTCTATGTGGTTCAAACAAATGGGCAAAGATTTTCTATCGCGTTGTTGATGTTGCCAACATAGTCACGCGAGGCCGACATGATACGTATAATTTTACCCCCAGAGACTATTGTAAACACAATTGGTCGATTTTCTACCACAGGCAATACTAGTAAATAAATAACTACCCGAGCAATGCCGGGTTTTCAGCTAGTCTATATCTTTAAATGTGAATGTCTGTTCGATGTACGTTTATCACGTCTGAACCACAAGACATAAAGAACTGAAAATTTGTACAGTTACTAATGTCTACCCGGGGAAGGATTTAGGCACGGTTTTTATGGCGATCCGATAGCTATTTATCTATAAATATATATTAATGTAAATGTCTGTTCGGTGTACCCTTACGTCCGAACGACAAGATGGAGAGACTTAAATATTTGTACAGTGACTAATTTATACCTGAGGAAGGTTTCAGGCACGGTTTTATAGCGATCTTATAGATATTTAGTAATGTGAAGAATATAACGCGAAATGCGGAACAATAATTACTCTTTGAAAATTACATTTACACTTTGAAGATTGTTTTATTGGTTGCATTGTTGCTTGAGGGTTGATAATGATAAAAGGGTGGAGTATATTGGGATGGAAAGTTATCGGTGTATATACATCTACGTGTGTGTGTGTGTGTGTGTGTGTGTGTGTGTGTTAATATTTCGCGATGCAGCGAAAATTAAAGAACGCAAACAAATGTTCTGTGTGTAATTGTTGTCCGAAATCTCCCGTTGTACACCATAGCAGTTCCATGCCGATAGCTATAAGGGGGTGGGAGATATGGTGGTTAAGGCCAGCGATGACGTTTGCGACTCTATAGCAAGGAGGTTACATACAGCGAAATGTGATGCTGTTTGGACTATGCGTCCTACAATGTCTTCAGCTCTTCCTCTGTAAGTATAAGCATACAAATAATGAAATATAACAATAAATAAATAAAGCAGTAGAAACCATCAAGAGAACAGGCTCTGATAACACTATATAACGCCTTCCACATCGCTTCAAGGGGTTATCCACAAATCTGTAGTTTTGTTCCTATACTGATGAAATTTTGCACACTCTACCCCAAAAACAAGAGGAATGTCACTGTCTGTATAAAATTTCGTTCGGTGCATGGTGAAGGGTACTTAATTTACGGAATTTTACAAACTTCATAGCTTTGCTCCAATCTTTATGAATTTGTGCACACATGACCTTCAAACTAAGAGGATGATCACTGGGTACATAAATGTTTGTCTGGTTGTAACGTTTCTGCTATGTTGCACACTCCATACAAAAATCAGTTGCCAACATATAAAGACGAAATATCTAACATCTAAAATAAAACTTCACTATCGGACATGTAAAATATCACTTTTCCGCCTTCAGTTTGAAATTCTATTAACACTATTAGTAAAACGCTTTTAAGAAATAGTACATTGATTTAAACTTAACTTTGGCTGTCCTTTTACGTAATTTTCAATTTTTAATACTTTCGTAAATAATAGCTGCAAACACTAAAATTGCATTACACTTACTTCCGGAAATTGCTGAATCTATATAGATACTAATTTGCATAAAAACAACAATACTACATGTTATAACTATTGCACAACATGATTTCATATATACCTTTTGTTTAAATAAATTAGGACAGACCATGTTTTATATATCACTGGATCCTAGATTAAATACTGATAATTTTTCATGCACTAAAATTAATAATCCGTTTGGTACTAAGAAACTATCTCCGAAATTAACAAAACTACGACAACCATATACAAATTCGTATTAATAAAAAAATTGACCGCAATCTGAAATACATTAAAATTCCATGTCACAATAATAGCACGCCTACACAATATTGGCAAAACAAATATGTGTGCACTTCGAAAACACAAACAATGTAAATAATTTGAGCACTGTAAACACTAGTCAAAGGATGACTTTAAATTTGTGTACCACATTAAATACAAATTTCATAAAACATGTACATGCATTGAGATAAATAGTCAAAGCTTAAATGTAAAGTTTTAATTTCTGTATTTTGGCATATTTAATGTAAAACAATATTGTTTAATTGTGAATTACAAAACTTTGTCATCAATCTTATTACGCGGTTACGTAGAAAGATGTTTGAAAGAAACCATGTTTTGTTAGTCTTCTAGCAGTCACAAACCTGTAAGCAGCTCTGTTGGCTTGCGCGGCATTTTCTTATTTTCTTTTATTGTGCAACAATGTGTTTGATTTAAACTTTATTTAAAATGGAAATAAAATCGTTTCCATATCAACGGACATGTTCATGATTTACGATTTTAGTGAATGCCGAAGACAGCTCACAACGCAATGGGCTTCAGCCAGCATATCAGATAAGTTCAACTTCACCTACAGTGGAATGACTTTTTTTTTTTATAGAGACTGTCAAATAATAAAACTTTCCGTGATTTAGGATAATATTAGGGCTCAGTTTGAGTCATTCCGAAAAGGGGTGACGGTCGTTAGATGGTACATGACAGAGGGTACCGAGAGAGGGAAAGGTGGAAACGAACGGAGAGATTGCACATAGAAACAGGTATTTAGAAGAGAATTAAGTTCCGCAAAATTTTCTTGTGTCACAAGTCTTTATCTGAGTAAAAGTATCATTTTTAATCATAAAATAATGTTTCTAGATACGTTAAAACGTAGATCCGATGTGTGGGAGGTCTTTGATAACGCGGATAACTATGCCAAAAGGCTACATGTAAGTTGTGTGGACGACTGTACGCTGCGGGTAGACGAACAAATAATCAAAAATTTTCAAATGTTTATAATCCTATCGGATATAACTGCGTGGTTATTACTCCGTAGTTTACAAACTACTTAACCTAAGGACAGCACAAACGTGCATGCCCGACGGGGGAGTCGAATCCCCGACGGCGGTCGGCTGCGCACACTGCAACACGTCGCTCCAGTACTCACGGCTAATTCGCCGCAGCGAACATCTAATCTACAAGACTACTTAAAAAGATTTCATAAAGATTCCTACAGTAACGAGGGCAAAACAACATGAAGGTGATTAAGAAAGTGTCGATAAAAAAAATACCATGATACCTTCAACCTTGACACATTTCTTTATTTCCACAATGAGACCATTGGTAATTGCGGAAGACATGCCGAGGTAGCGGTAAAGCTTTCCTTCGAAATTTTACGTTAAAACTAGCACAAGCAAAGCGGCAAAAAAGATGATGAAACAGAACAGTAACACCACTTCGTTCTTCGCCGCTTGTATACAGTTTTTGAATTATTTTTGTGGACAGACTTCGACAACGTAAGAGGTCTTCACTAGCTTACAAAGTGATACTTTCGATTTTAATACTGTTATGTATAGGCGCTTGTCTCCATTTAGGCGGTCATGACAATACACTGTGTTAACTATCTTCAAATTGATATAATAAAACAAGAGACAAAATTTATATGAAAATTGAAGAACACTGTGTATGCATTAACAGATTCGAGAGTTTTCGACAGAAAGCTATAAGAACACCAATTGTTAAATATATAGATGTATTACCTCAATAATAGTAAACTTTTGTAGTAGAAGTGAGAAAGAAATTTTGAACAATTACAGAGAATAAAAATGTTCGTAGTCGGTGGGAATCGATCACAGTATCTTCTACTCGACGAACTATCACGCTACTACCTGACCTATACTGCACTTCACTAGAAAGTTCTCTAAGTTTTGTTAATTCGTAATTGTTAAAAGGCCATCGTGAGAGACTTATCAGAAATGGGAAATTTACACAACTTTTATTATAAGAAACTCGTATTAAAAAACTTCGATTTTGGTCTATATTTATGGAACTGATGCTGGGAAACAGTATCTTTTCGTGCTATGCAAAATACACTTCCAAATCAAACAAATACGGCAAGATTCGTCTCCAAAATGGCGTCTGCTCGATTCGACACGTACAACCGGACGTAGCCGGAGGCTCCGAGTGAAATGGCGCGAAATCTCCGCCTCCGGAACAACCGCTCCGATACCAGCACTACTGCTGGTACAACACTGAAACTTTCGTAAATGAAGCTTGCTTTGTTGGTACTTCCTACAGTATCTAGCGGTTTGATCATACAATATAAGCTTTCACGGCCGGCGTCAACTTCATTTAAAACTTACGGGCACCACAAGACATCACGTGACGTCTGCTACGACACTATCTCTGGTATTGCCAACATTCTTGGCAGAGAAGAATCGATTGTCATTTTTCTGGTATAAAGCAGAAGTCCAAATTCTGTCTAATTTAACAGCTTCCTCTTTCCTGTTAAAGTTATTACGATGTTTATAGATGTCGATTGCTACTCTATATGTGCGCGCATGATAGTGCGAAGTTTTTGAGATGACACTAGTCTCATTAAATTTAATTTCATGATTGCCATCTTGGTATACATGTTCCGCTACGGCCGATTTCTCCGTGTGCCCCAGGCGGTAATTCCTTTTATGTTCGACCAGACGAGTATTGACACTCCTTTTTGTAGTTCCAATGTAGACTGAACCACACCTGCAGGAAATTATATAATCACCTGGTGTATTCAACGGATGTCGTACATCTTTTGCAGATCTTAAATATTTTTTTATCTTCCTTGTAGGTCTGAAAATGGTTTCTACCCCATACTTGTCCAGCACTTTTCCAATACGGTCTGTAACCTTATTTATGAACGGAAGAAAAACTTTCCCCTTAGGCGGTTGTTGTTCCTTGTAAATTTAATGAGACTAGTGTCTTCTCAAAAACTTGGCACTATCATGCGCGCACATATAGAAAAGCAATCGAGATCTATAAACATCGTAATAACTTTAACAGAAAAGAGGAAGCTGTTAAATTAGACAGAATTTGGACTTCTGTTTTACACCAGCGAAATGACAATCGATTCTTCTCTACCAAGAATGTTGGCAATACCTGAGATAGTGTCGTAGCAGACGTCACGTGATGTCTTTTGGTGCCCTCTACATTGCCTATATATACGGTGCTCCCTCAAGTTCTCATCATCTCCCACCCTTGCCCGTTCCAACCGCCTGCTCCAAGAACACCTTGACCTCTTTGCCGCTTGGTGCAACCAGTGGCTCCTGTGTATAAATCCTACCAAAACCCAGTCGATCATCGTAGGTCGCACAACCCGTTCCTTCCGTCCCCGAGATTTTTATCTGACCCTCCATAACCGTCCCATTCGTCTCACCCCTACCCTAAAGTACCTGGGCCTCACTATTGATCGCACCCTCTCCTGGACTCCCCATCTACGCGCTATCCAAGAAAAAGCCCGCTCCCGCCTCCGCCTCCTCAAACTCCTTGTTGGGCGAACGTGGGGCCTCAACCCTTCTACCATCCTCTATACCTACAAATCCCTCATCCGTCCAGTCCTCTGTGTCGCCCATCCCGCCTGGATTTCCGCTCCCCCATCCTTCTACAAATCTCTGGAGATACTGGAACGCCATGCCCTCCGCCTCGCCTTCCGTATCCCACTTTATCCCCCTTCCCCCACGCGGATCCTCTATGATCTCATTACTTTCCCCAGACTCGTTCTCTTTATTGAAAATCTCCGCCTCCATTACGTATCCCGCAAATCAGATCCGCCTAATCCTCTAGTCTATCCCCTCCTCTCTGCACCTGGTACATTGCCGCGCCTCCACCACTGTATTCCCCCTGCTCTCCACTTGTCCACCCTCCGGATCCTTTCCCGTGGCAACTTCCGTACCCTCCCCCTCCCGGATGATGCCCTCCGACCTGACATCTACCCTTCATACCAGCTTTGATCCTTCTCCTTGCTCCCTCTCCCCTTTCTCTCCCTGAGGGCCCCGACTATCCCTCCCTTCCTGTCCCTTCTCCCCTCCTCCGTCCCTCCGGTTCCTCCTCTTACCGCCCTCCCCTATCCTTCTTCCCCGTGGCTTCCTGGGACATCATCCCCCCCGTCCCTTCCCTACCGGCTCTGTGGCTCCTCCCCACCCTCTCCATCTCTTTTCACCTCTTTTCCCCCCACACCACATCTTCAAATGCTGTCAGTGCCCCACCATCTACGGAACCTCCTTTGTGCTTCGAAAAGTGTGGTGTGTTTTAGTTAAATTGTTTTATTTTACAACAGTGGACGGCCAACCCGCAGCCGACACCATCAGCTTTTATTTGTGTATCTCTCGAAGTGTGTGTTGTGTTTTTTTTATTTTAACTCCAAATAGCGGACGGTCTCACCATGGCCGCTGCCCTATGCTCATTTTAATTGTGTGTGTGCGCCACTGACATTCGAGCAACTGTTTTTATTCACCACTTTCGCCGTTCCAAGTGTTTTATGTCACCACTGTTTCCTCCATTTTATGTACTTTGTTTTATCTCCATTTTAAATATCCGTTTTATGTCCGTTTTATCTCCAAAATTTTATCTCCGTTGTGTTTTTATGTTCTCCGCTGACAAATTTTATTTCTGTAGGTCGAAGAGCGCCAGTGAGTGCTGCCGGCCCGCCCCTCTTTTAGGGGAATTGAAACGACAGTAAAGAAAAAAAAAAAAAAAAAAAAAAGTTCTCATCGCAGTTCGCCATTCTACCTCTGAAGATGTCTTCCGCAGCCGAAGATGAAACGTTGGGGGAAAGTTTTATAAATCGACCACGGCTTATGAGCCCGGAAGTTTTAAATGAAGATCTAGCGGTTTGTTTCGAAAATAAACGGATTTGGAAAACTTGCCCCTATGGAAAATGTGCCCCGGTCTTCCCTACCTAAATAAATACTCGCTTGTGACCTTTACAAAAACCCTGGTAATCGCGCGCCGCTGAGCCGAGTGTTTGTCTAGCTGAGCCCGCGGGTCCGCCTGTCTCCCTGCTAGGCCCGCGGGCCGAGCAACAGGCACGTCCCGCCTCACCCCTTGCCCGCAGCCGTGGTCGCAGCGCAAACGGAGAAAAGCGGCGTAGCACTCAGGTGCTGCTGCTGCTGCTGAAGTAATCACCACTTGATCCCTGCACATTTCTTCTTTACTTTTTGTCTTTCACCGTCGGACAGCCGCGAAAGGAACGTCCACATTTTTTCTCTTATATTGACAAAACGTTTCCTGTTGTGACAGTACGCTGCTGATACCGCTTACATATTTTTTTTACGTACTTCACGGGATGCGGTTGCTCTCCACACTACCCCATCCTGCTCAAGCCTTTTCGTCTCTGAATAAGTACCTTGAATAGTCCAGTCAAAATTGGTGCTCAAAACAGCCCGTTTCGTAACAAAATTCCGAAAGTTTATTTTCTCAGCCTGTATGTTTTTTGGGGCGCTGAATTCGAATTTCAGGTTTGCTGCTTTGTAGGAGGTCGGCTTCACAACGAAAAACTCAAAAAAAAGCCTCAAAATTTTCGCACTTTTTTCAGTTTCTTGCTTATATCTCGAAAACTATGCATTCCTCGAAGATGTTCATTCTAAGCAAAATTAAAGTAGACAAAATTTCCTTCAAAATGCACTACTCATGTTTGATTTTCTGATGAGCAGTATAGGCGCCGGCCGCGGTGGCCGAGGGGACTGAGGCGCTCCAGTCACGGTCTGCACGGCCACTACGGTCGGGGGTTCGAATCCTCCCTCGGGCATGGATATTTGTGCCGTCCTTAGGATTAGCTAGTTCATCAGTAGTTTGTAAGTTTAGGGACTGATGACACCGTAGTTACGTCCCATAGACTCTACAAACATTTGAACATTAGCAGTATAGGCGCTAAAACTCAATGAAAAAGGGCAAATTTTTGGCCCTTCTGCGAAAACATCGAAAACGCATTGTATACTGCTCGTCAGAAAGTTAAACATGAGTAGTGCATTTTGTAGGAAATTTTGTCTACTTCAATTTTGCTCAGAATGAACATCTTCCAGAAACGTATAGTTTTCGAGATATAAGAAACTGAAAAAAGTGCGAAAATTTTGAGGTTTTTCAGTTTTTCGTTGTGAAGCCGACCTCCTACAAGGCAGCAAACTTGAAATTCGAATTCAGCGCCCCCAGAAACATACAGAACCGCCGAGAAAAAAACTTTCCGAATTTTGTTACGGAAAAACCACCATTTGACTGCGTTTGCTGTTCGCGTTGCCGATGTTACCTTTGCCTAGGCGCGATAACTAGCCAGGGGGTAGAGGCAGAACAGTTGGCTTTTGACCAGGGGAGTGTGCGGTGGCAGTCAAGCCTCTACCACGCCGTAGTGGAGAAGCGACGCAACTGTCTCCCAGTTAAATCAACTGATCGCCGCCATTTGTAGGGAAGAATTCTAGTACTGGCATTGTGTTTTGAAGTCTATGAGACGCAACAAGAGCAAAAAAAGCAAAGAATAAACGCGTGTTGGAGTCTGTTTAAACAGTAGTCTTCTTCCAAATTTATGGTATGTGCTGAGATATGAAAGTGCACCAAGTGGGAACTACAGATGTGTAAGCGTTTAGGAAATAAAAGGAATTTTGATACTGATGCACCATATGCACCGCATCAACTGCCCCTGAGACAGTCTGTTTAAAAAGCGGTGTTTAGCTCAGCGATTAGGGCTCGGATTTTTTATTGAAAGGTTTGCGGGTTCCATTCGCCAGGCGGCAAATAGTTTTTTGCTCCTTGGCAATGCGTACGCTACTAACTTCACAATTAACTACAACATCATATACGTTATTTTGTATTTATATGTACACTTCATCAGCATGGGACGTCATTATTTAAAACAAGCATATTATCTTGAAAACTTAGTTGTGAACTACATTCGATTATACATCACCAGCTGTCCTCGCAAGTATTCAGTGACATGCTGCGTTACGCGTGCATTGCTGATGGTCTGTGCGATGAAAGAAGCTGTTTTCAGAATGTCAATCAGGTTTGTTTTTCTATGGAAAAATTAAAAAAATGTAACTGCAAAGTGCGCAAGATGCGGTCAAAATTATTGCTCCCCCTGTTTCTTCGATGAATATCACCCCGGTGAATATAACTGATCAATTGCAAAAGAATGGAAGTACACGTGTACCGATTTATGTACACTACGTCCCCAAGTACGAGATAACTACAGTCCCTTTTTAAATGTTTGTAGTCCCGAATTTCATGCAATGCCCTTTCTTATTTCGCTTATATAAATTCATAAAATAACCTATATGATGTTGCGGTTAATTGTGACGTCATTCTACATCTTCATCAATACTCTGCAAACGTAACACCCAGAAGAGGGCCACTTGTAATAGTGGCCTAAAGGTCGGTGAAATATTTGATATAATGACGATGCGGTCCAATACCCAGAAGAGTTTTATCAAAACTTTGAAGTGTTTGGCAAAGGGTACGTCCCACTGTACCAGTTATTAGGGTTTTTTCCCATTCCATTCACGTTCTGAGCGTGGGAAGAATGCTTGTTTAAATGCCTCCGTGCGTGCTGTAATTAATCTAATCCTGTCCTCACGATCCCTAGGGTAACAATATGTAGTTGTACGCATTGACAAGGAGCAGAAAAATATTTGTCGCCGGGTGGAGTTGAACCCGCGACCTTAATACAAATCCGCTTTTTTTACTACTGAACCAATCACCGGTTCCTAAACACGCCCCCACAGGGATAGTTAGGTTGCACATAGATCCGTATCAAACTTTCTTTTATTTTCTAAACGCTTGGCCATCTGGAGTTCCCACTTGGGGCACTTTCGTGTCTCACCGTGCCGTACATATACCATAAATTTGGACGAATTCGGCGATGAAGATTAGGCATCCTCTCCTTGTTAAAGTTTCCTAATTTCCGAAATACGACTGCATAGAACACGAAATTCTTTTCTGACAAGGTGGAGTGATTTTTTCATCGACTTATTTGCATAAGATGATTGCATGAAATTTGTTAAGTATCAGAGAGTGCGATTATCATTTAATTCACGTAATTTTCTGTCAGGTCCTGTTTACTTTTAGCCGACTACTTTGTACGTTTTCCGCGCTTATTTTTGAATAGCAAAATTATATCTACATTTCCTTTCATATTACAAAGAATTTTTCTTTCAATTTGCTCGAATTTGAGTATGAATAATTTTAATAACCTTTATGACTTTAAATAGGCATTTCATTCGCACATTACTTTTTAACAGAGATAGTATATCTTAAAGTGTTTCTGTATGCAAAATTCAATAAATTATTTGACCGTAGTACAATCACCACATGTTAAGTGTCTAAAAGCAATTATACAACCTACCTCTGCATTATATATGATTAAAAATCTAAATAACTGTCATACGTTCAAATGTTTGTAATCCTGTGGGACCAAATTACGTTGGTCATCAGTCCGTAGACTTGCAACCTACTTAAATTAAGGTAAACTAACCTAAGGACAACACAAACATCCATGCCCGAGGGAGGATTCGAACCTCCGACGCTGGAAGCCGCGGGGTCCGTAACATGGCGCTCCAGA
This sequence comes from Locusta migratoria, assembly GCA_026315105.1. NCBI lineage: Eukaryota > Metazoa > Arthropoda > Insecta > Orthoptera > Acrididae > Locusta > Locusta migratoria. The sequence goes on from CM048745.1 coordinate 222,856,380, forward strand.
CCGCTCGGGTACTCCCGCGCAGCACATCTCATATGCCTAGTTCTTCATTCAGCGCAATTTAGTACATTAATCCTGTTAGTATTTATAGTAATTAATATGCAAATACAATTTGAATACTTGACATACAACAACATACTTTTCTCTGTTATTGTCTGTAATCCAACACTGCCACTTTTCCATATATAGTTTCCAATTTTTATAGCAGACAGTTCATTAGATATAAGGTGCAAATGCAGATTTCAGGTTATGCTATAGCACAATCTCCTATCACCTACAAGTAGCATTTGTATTAGTTCGCTTTGCAAACAAATTGTTACTTTCCAGCTTAACCTACAACTTTGAGACATCACATATTGGTTTGTCACTACCAAGATATAGTGTAACTTCCAGAACATCTTCTAACAACCTACTTTTGGTATTTCGACAACTATCAAAAAATGTTTAAAATGTTCAAATGTTTGTATAGTATATGGGACTTAACTACGGGGTCATCAGTCCCTAAACTTACAAACTACTTATGAACTACTGACGAACTAGGACGGCACAAATATCCATGCCCGAGGGGGGATTCAACCCCCAACCGTAGTGGCCGTGCAGACCGTGACTGAAGCGCCTCAGTCCCCTCGGCCACCGCGGCCGGCAAAACGTTGTTGTGATACCTCGTCTAAGGAGGAGAAATGCGTACTATCACGTTTCCGGCTTTGATGAAGGTCGGATTGTAGCCTATGGCGATTGCGGTTTATCGTTTCGCGACATTGCTGCTCGCGTTGGTCGCGATCCAATGACTGTTAGCAGAATATGGGATCGGTGGAATCAGGAGGGCAATACGGAACTACGTGCTGGATCCCAACGCCCTCGTATCACTAGCAGCCGAGTGATCCGCATGTGCCGGCCGCGGTGGCCGAGGGGACTGAGGCGCTCCAGTCACGGTCTGCACGGCCACTACGGTCGAGGGTTCGAATCCCCCCTCGGGCATGGATATTTGTGGCGTCCTAGTTCGTAAGTAGTTGATAAGTAGTCTGTAAGTTTAGGGACTGATTACCCCTTAGGTAAGTCCCACAAGCTTAACAAACATTTGAATTTTTTTTTTTTTTTTTTTATTATTTTCTTTTTATTTTATTTTTTTATTTTTTTTTATTTTATTTTATTTTATTTATTTATTTTTTTTTTTTTTTGATCCGTATGTCTGTAACGGATAGTGCAGCTACGTCTCGAACCCTTACTCAACAGATGGCGACGTTTGCAAGACAACAACTAGTTTGCACAAACAGTTCGACGACGTTTGCAGCAGCATGGAGACAATGGCTGCGGTTACCCTTGACGCTGCATCACATACAGGAGCACCTGCAACGGTGTAAGCAGCGACAAACCAGCGACAAACGAATGGCAAAACGTCATATTTTCGGATGAATTCAGGTTCTGTTTACAACATCATGATGGTCACATCTGTGTTTGGGGACATCGCGGTGAACGCATATTGGAATCCTGTATTTGTCATCGCCATACTGGCGTATCGCCCAGCGTGAAGGTATGGGATGTCATTGGTTACACGTCTCGGTCACCTTGTTCGCATCTACGGCACTTTGAACAGAGACCTTTACGTTTCAGATGTATTGCGACCCGTAGCTCTATGCTCCATTCGATTCCTGCGAAAACTTACATTTCAGCAGGATAATGCACGATCGCATGTTGCAGGTCCTGTACGGGACTTACTGGATACGGAAAATGTTCGACTGTTGCCCTGGCCAGCACATTCTCTAGATCTCTCTCCAATTGAAAACGTCTGGTCAATGGGGGCCGAGCAACTGGCTCGTCACAATACGCCAGTCACTACTCTTGATGAACTGTGGTATCGTGTTGAAGCTGCATGGGCATCTGTACCTGTACACGCCATCCAAGCTCTGTTTGAGTCAATGCCCAGGTGTATCACGGCCGTTATTATGGCCAGATGTGATTGTTCTGGGTACTGATTTCTCAGGATCTATGCACGCAAATTGTGTGAAAATGTAATCTAATGTTAGTTCTAGTACAATAAATTTGTCCAATGAATACCCGTTTATGATGTCCATTTCTTTTTGCTGTAGAAATTTTATGGCCAGTAGTGTAAATTAATAAGTATAGTATAAATTACAATACCACAATACCACAACGAGTTGCAAAATGATCATTTAATTTTCAGTGACAATTTCGAACAAATGTGTTCAGTAGTTTATGAACAAATGGGTCAGGAATTAGCTTAATTTAACATTGTTGGTATAAGGCTTGCCGTCTAACCTTAAGTTTGATTGTGTGTGTTAACTGATCTGTTGTATATGTATCTATGCATTTCATTCAGCTAATGTGTTATTATTCAATTTACAGCAACGGCGGTTATTTATACAGTTTGTTGTTGTTACCAGCTATGGACTTTCCTGACTGTATTTAGGTAGGTATTGTCTAGATTTATTGCCAGTTATTAATTTCATTGATTAGGTGTGGTCCTTGCTGTTATCGTGGCTGGGTAGCCGGTGGCGGTTGATCGTGCCGCGCGGTACAAGGGCCTAGGTTGCCGATGCCTGCGGATCGGAACCTTGAGTATTTCTTCTTCTCAGGCAGGTTCCGCCCGGTTCCATCAATAACAACTCGACATGTCGTTTGCTTTGCTTGGTGACGTCGCGGAGTGTCAGCGAACGTGCAAACGTATAAAAAATTATTTGCTCTCCTACTCGCTCTGGAAGCACCTGATTCTTAGCTTGTCATTGTCTCTTGTTATTATCAATTTACTTCCACTGCGATTAGAGTATTAATTTAGGCTTCTTGTTACTGAGGTGTTTGTACTGAGTATTGCTTTTATGTGAATTTATTAAGCAAAGGTTTTGATATTTCATGTTGTTTCAGTTCCTATGTGTGATTCGATGTTAATTTATTTTAATCCTGGCCCCTTTTAGTTAGACAGTTAAGGCGTTAATTGATTACTGCCACGTTTCATCGCGACTTCGTTGGCCTCATCTGTTGTAAATTTCAGGTTATTTGCGCCACTCCGTCATTCTATTTGGTTCACTGCGTCAGGTTGTAGGGGACTGCCGTTGTTATTATTTAATAAATCTGGAGATATGATCCTGGCCGAACCTTCCAGGACTTCCCAATACTGATCTCCAGCAACTAATAACTTGTACATAGTTGTTAAACACAGCAACCGTTCGTCAAAATATAAAATATTCACTTGGAACACAGCTCTTCGGTTGCGGAAGATTTGGTAAAATAATTTTACTTTACCATGGTTTCGGCTTCACTAGGAGAGCCTTGATCAAAAGTAAAACAGTTTTTTGCATATGAAATTATAGTCAGTCTGCTGTCTATACTTTCATAGGTAAAAAACGCTCTTACTTCTGATGCAGGCTCCCCTAGTGAAGTCGAAACCATGGTAAAGTATAAATTTTTATCAAATATTCCGCAACCGGAGAGCTGTTTTTCAATTGATTATTTTATAACTTGTGTTAATTGATGTTTTGATTATCGCTGATCTTCGGTCTGCTTCATTTTTACTAACACAGTTCAAACCTTAACCTACATACCTTTGAACTGTCTCGCTCAGAGATGCTCACCCCTTACACCATGCTCCTGTGCTAAATTGACGAATACTTGATTCATCAGAATGTCTCACCAACCGATCCCTTCTTGTAATAAAGACATGGCAGAAATTACTTTTCTTCAAATTCTATTCAGTACCTCTACATTCGGTTATGTGATCTAGACACATAAACTTCAGCATTCTTCTGCAGCACAAAATTTTGAAAGCTTCTGTCAGTTTTCTGTGACTGTCCACGTTTAACTTCCATAAAAGACTACACTCCAGAAAAATACGTTAAAATAGAAAAATAAATAAAAATCCTTGCTTGCATTTAAATTAAAATGTGATGACAACAAATTTATCTCCTGCAGAAATCCTCTTCTTCCAATAACCATGGTGCGTTTTATATCTTATTTACTTTGGCCTCCGGAAATCTTTTTCGTACCCAAATAACAAAACGCATCTACTACTTTTATTGCCTCATTACCTAATCTAATTCCTTCAGTACTACCTGATTTACTTAGACTACACATTCCATTATCCTTCAATTGCTCGCTTTAATTTTCATGTTATACCCTCCATTCAAGAAACGGTCCATTCTGTTCAACTGCTCTTTCAGGCCCTTTGCAGTCTCTGTCAGATGTACTGTGTCTTCGGGAAACAGCAAAGTTTCATATCTTCTCCCCTTCCATTTCGTCCCTTTCATGCCCTTCGACTCTCGTAATTGCTGTCTGGTACATAACTTTTGTTTCCTTATATTTTATGCCTGCTACCTTCACAATTTGAAACATTTTATTCCAGGCAACAATGTCAAAAGCTTTTTCCGAAATCTACGAAAGATACAAACGTAGGTTTCCCTTTCCTTAACCTATCTTCTATGAAAAGTCAAAATGTATTGCGTCACGTGTTCCAACATTTCTCTCAAATCCTACCTGAACTTCCCCGAGGTAGGATTCCCTACTAAAGAAATATCCAATTAAAGTATCATACGTTTATACAGTTACCGAAGTACACAACTATTAAAGAACATTTACATCTACATCTACGTCTACATCTGCATCTACATAAATACGCTGCTAGTCACATTTAAGTGCATGGCAAAGTGTTCATCCAACCGGCTTTGTCATACTTCTCTACCGTTCCATTCTCTAACAGCACGCAGGAAAAACGGGCAGCTGAATCTTTCAGTTTTCGATCTGATCTCTCTTATTACGATGATCATGTCTCCCTATGTAGGTTGGTGCTAACAAAATATGTTCCTATTCACAAGAGAAAGTTGGTGACAGAAATTTCGCAAATAGATCTCGCTGCAACGAATAACTTCGTTCTTTTAATGATTTCCACCCAAGTCGTGCATCATTTCTGTGACTCTCTTTCCCGAATGTCGTGATAATTCAAAACGAGCTGCCCTTCTCTAAATCGTCTGTCAGTGTGGATCCCACAATGCGCAACTCCATTTCAAAATTGGCAAAATTGGACGCGCAAGTGTTGCGTAGGATGTTTCAGTAGTAGTTGTAGGTATTATATCTTCTGGGTTTTAAGGCCGTGTTCTTGGAATTTTCCTGCTTCCTGACGTTGCTGCGTCGGACTTCATCGGAGGTAGTCCGTCTGTTGAGTCTTAAATACCGTCTAAAAGGGAGCGTGGATCATAGCCGCGCCCCTTTTTAGACGGTATTTACGAAGCTCTGACCTCCGACCATTCAGTCGGCAAGACTCAACAAACGGACTACCTCCGAAGAAGTCCGACGCAGCATCGGACGAAACGTCAGGAAGCAGCAAGATTCCAAGAACGCGGCCTTAAACCCCAGAAGATATAATACCTACAATGTCAACCGGTCATGAAAGCCTTCACTCTATTTCATTAGTAGAACTGTTGAATCTTCTAAGTGATCTGCCAATGAGACGTAGCCTTTGGTTGGCCTTCCCTAAAAAATTTTCGAGTTGTTATTTCCAATATAAGATGCTTCCAGCTTATTTTTCATCACTGTCTACACCCCCCCCCAAATAAAAAAAAAAAAATAAAACAATAAAGAAGACATGTCCCACAGTCACGAGGATTTCCTCAACACGGATCTATGGAAAGAAGAACTAATCTAATCTAATGTTAATGGATTCAGATGACTAAATTTACCCTACTAGAAGAGTTGAGGTAATACGTGAAAATAATTTTAATAGCCTGCAGTAACTAACGAATGTTATTAATCTGGCAAGCTACTGAAGACTTGGAGTAATAGTGTTTACACATTGATGGTTTAACTGTGTGACAACTGTCGTAGTTTGGCCCCTATCAAGTACTTCACAACTACCACATGCAAATATTCTTAACTGGACATAAAGACCAACTATTAGAAAAAAAAATTGTATAAGAGACGCATGTTATGTACAGTAATAACATACGAATATGTACATGGATGATTTTATGCATTTATCGTACTCTGTGTATAATGCCTGTTGGTGTATTGCTATTTATTTTTTAACTAGGAAACTCAACACTGCTTCGCAATTGCTAATTAATCCATTAATAAATGCCTTTATTTACCGTTCCTTTATCCATTTCAAAGCTTACTTCAGTAAGCGTATGAACAACGAAGATAAAATAACGAAGTCCTATCGACTTTAACCATGATATGTTAATAATGGGTTATTCGAAAAGAAAAAAAATTCAGAATTTAACATTTTATCTACCTCAGTGCTGAGTTCGAACCGATTCATACAGGCTTTTAAGTGTGGACGTGACGTCCTTCAAATTCCTCACTCGATAATAGTTTTCTTCCACGTAAAATTACGTCCGTATAATGTTCTCAAAAGTGGTGCTACTAACCGAGGATTGATTTCTCCCTAATCTTTGGCGAAAGTAATTAATCGGCTCGCACAATTTGGCTGGGCACCATTTCCGGATCGTTGTTCACAACGCTATGCTATCCTTAACTCAGATTTAAAATGTTATGTCTCTTCAACGGATGGTGACTACTTGATCTACATGTACATAAATACTCAGCAAACTCACATTTGAGGTGAAACGAACAGTTTGTATGGCATTACTCTACCGTTCCATTCTTCAATAGTGCGCGGGAAAATGAACACACAAATCTTTCCGTTTTCTATCTGATTTCTCTTATTTAATTACAGTCACCAGGTCCCCCTATGTAGGTGGGTGCTAACAAAGTATGCTTACATTCGGAAGAGAAAGTTGGGGAATGAAATTTCGCAAATAAATTTCGGCGTAACGATTGACGCATTTCTTCAAGTAACCGCCACCACGAATTCGTGCATCTTTTCAAATGATTGTATAGCTTATGGGACTTAACTATGGGGTCTTCAGTCCCTAAACTAACAAACTACTTATGAACTAGCTAACACTAAGGACGGCACAAATATCCATGCCCGAGGGAGGTTCGAACCCCCGACCGTAGTGGCCGTGCTGACCGTGACTGGAGCGCCTCAGTCCCCTCTGCCACCGCGGCCGGCTAAGGAGGTAAAACGTCATAAACGAGTAACTACTACATGCTACAATATTTTTCCATATCTCCTCCTAAAATAATGATCCGATGTCAACTAAACATGGTACACATATTTCTCTCTATCAGACAACTATCGCTGTGGGGTTACAAACTAAGTACGACACATAGTTCAAGATATATGACGTCATAAACGAAAACGAAACTTAAATGGACAGATGGAAGCCGATGAACAGAACAGGATGAACGAGATGGACTAAGATAGGAAAGGAATAAATAAATGTGTTTCATGAGATACTACGACACAAACATTTAGGTTGATGCAATCACTACATCAGACATGAGGTTTAGATTTATTCGCGACATTTTTTGCAGACAGTATGCAGATACCATACTGAATGTCGACGAGATCGTCAATTTACCAATTGAGTTCCTTAACACACTCGACCCAGCTGGTTTGCCACCACATAGAATTTTACTGGATGTTGGATCACCATTACATTTACTACGAAACCTCTATCCGCGAACGCTTTGCAGTGGTGCAAGGCTGCGTATTAGGAAGATGATGGATACTGTGATTTAGGCAATCATCCTACAAGGAAAGGGAGAGAGTGAAACACTGTAAGGCCCAGGAATACCCATTATTCCGTCAAAACTACATTTAATTTCAAGAGTCTGCAGTTTCCAGTGAGACTTGCATTTCCTATTACGATTAACAAATCACAGGAATAATCTGTTAATTACTGCGGAGTGGATATGACATCTTCATGTTTCTCACATGGCAACTCTTTGTCTCCCGATCAAGGGAGGGGTCACTAAAGACATGTAACAAGGTATATTGTTTATAGCCAAGTATACTATACATCATTTATATTTTATTACTATTTTTCTTTCTTTGGGTACTGCACTATTCAAACATGCCTATAACAGAGGTAGCGCACAGTATTACTCATTCCAGTGGCGTAAGTAGGACTTGGCTTTGGGGGGGGGGGGATAGATCTCCTTGACGAGCAAAATTTGTCAGTTTCCAGGCTGACTACTATCTACCACTTCCGTTGAAGAAACTAATTCACTCCCATCCAATGAAAGCTTGTGGTAAAACACCCCAAGTTTCCAATCTTTACCTTCACCAGATTGCTGTTATACAGTTTCTTTCTTCTTTCTCTTTTTTTTCCTTCTTCTTCTTCTTCTTCTTCTTCTTCTTTTCGGGTTTTGGGGGGGGGGGGGTGTTGTATCCCCCTCATCCCCCCCCCCATAGTTACGCCACTGACTCATTCACTTTACTGCTACCGACGGCGCTACGATTTTAATTTAATCGTCGAAACTAAAACTATATACAGTCTAGATCGCAAAACTGTTATATCATCGTGACGTTTCAATCTGTCACAGAACATCCTCAGATGAACACCATCATGAAGGTAGGCGGTGGTGGTGGACACAGCAAGCTGCAAACACCTGAACTCATGGAAACTGTCATGAAATAATAACAACCATTTTGCCATCTGCACAGTTTTTAAATTAAATTTTAGTAAATGAAGAAGACTTTGAAACGGATTAATTGAACAAAAACAGTGCGAAAAAGATTTGCGAATGAAAAATAATAGGTAGTGAGATTCGTTCTTATATATCCTACCACAAGAAGCAGACGCTCTCCAATACAATGTAGCAACTAACAAGAATAGAGTGTCAATCGTTTTTTCGGTGATTACTAGAAAATAAGCACGTGAACTGTTATCTTAATATCATCTGTTTTAAGGCTCTAGAGATCTGTGCAAAATTCCGAATGCTTTTTCGTCGATCAAACCTAAATGAAAGCTCTGCAGGGCGAATTAAACAATGCGTATTATATATGGTATCGAAACGTTGATCCCCCCAATGGGTACCTCCTCTTTTTAGTTGTTAGATCGCTGTACTGTTGAATAATGTATTAGAAACAAATGTATTTTTATCAGCTACACGCCAAAAGTAAGTTATTGGTTCGAAAAACAACAGATTTATCAATATTCTGTAAAAAATGTATTCATAGCAGATTTATTGCGCTTTTCCTTCACTTCTTCTATACTAAAGTTAGACTTTTTTTCATACGTTTCCTCCAGAAAAAAAGATTAAAAGCGAGGGCATCAAGAACGGCGTGGTATTTGGACAGGCCTCAGAGACGTCGTTGGGTGTGTGTGACAGCGTCTAGAGATCCAGCACACAGTGTTGTGTTCATAACTTTGGCTGGAGAAAGCATTTGCAATCCGTTACGCATTTTATAGCGGATAGTCACGGAAGTTTCGACGAGTTAGTCTATGCTAGTGTCGATTGTACTGTCCATGCACAGCGGGTATAGAAATAATTTGAACCCTGTGTAAGCCACCACCGAGTTCGCACTGTGACGTTACCCTGCTAGGTGACTTTTATTATGATTGTTTTTATCTGGTGTCTCCATTGTATTCTGCCTATAAGTGGGATTAAAATTATGTATGGCATATGCTTGTGGTAACGGATTCTGTGTTTCAGGTGTTCTGTCCAAGCGTTGTTTAATGTGCATTCCAAAAAGCTGTCTCCGTTGTTGCTGTTTTACTTGGCGCCAAGCTCTTAAGTTGAGGAAATTGTTCATATTGTCGATTTTAATATATTTATTTCGTTCTGTAAGTGTAAAAATAACCTTCACTGACTTATTTACCTTACAGTCTTGCATGAAACGCTGGTTTGTTTAACCAAATGTTACAGTTGTTGATTATTTGAATAATACTGTTAATTCCTACAACCGAAGAAATATTTGTTATAATGAAGCACTATTGCGTATAAGTTTACGTATTATACCTGAAGTTTTGGACTGTTTGGCTAGCCGGCTGCGGTGGCCGAGGGGACTGAGGCGCTCCAGTCACGGTCTGCACGGCCTCTGCGGTCGGGGGGCTCGAATCCCCCCTCGGGCATGGATATTTGTGCCGTCCTTAGTATTAGCTAGTTTGTAAGTTTAGGGACTCATGACCCCGTAGTTGAGTCCCATAAGCTATACAAACATTTGAACATTTGAACTGTTTGGCTACTAACAAGTTTTGTGACAGTTTGTTGCTATTAAACAATTTATGTTTATAAATATGTTGAGGTTTAATCCAAGTTTTATCAATTTTAAATTATTTTTTGTTATAAATTGTTTATATTTAATGGTATTTAATTAAGGGTCAATACCTTATCACTTCCTCAAAAGCCCTACCATCATAATTTCAAATAATAGCAGAACACGTCAACAGTTAGCAGTGCCTTCAGCTACAACGACAGTTGTTAAGTGAACGGTAACGATGATGATTGCACACGGGATCAGAATTATCGAACTGGATGTACACCTTTCCATTTCAACTTTATCGTTGACGTCACATTTTACATCCAACATCCCGATTGTAGTACGCTTTGTCTCTGTCTCTACCGAGCGGGTGGTAACAAACACGACTCGCATTCTGGTGATGCTTCAATGTGGAATTAGGTTTCCAGTGATTTTCCTAAATCACTCTTGACGAGATAGTTCCCTTCAAAGGGTACGGCCGATTTCCTTCCCCGTCCATTACCAAATAATCCGAGCATAAGCTGGTTGTTTCATATATGTTTGTATAGTTTATGTGACTTAACTACGGGGTCATCAGTCCCTAAACTTACAAACTACTTACGAACTACTTAAGAACTAGGACGGCACAAATATCCATGCCCGAGGCGGGATTCGTACCCCCGACCGTAGTGGCCGCGCAGACCGTGACTGGAGCGCCTCAGTCCCCTCGGCCACCGCGGCCGGCGCTGGTTCTTTAATGAACACGTTGTCGACGGGGCGTTAAACCCTGATTTTAGCCTCTTCCAGTGTCCCCCTCCCCTCTTTGTCCCTCTCACCCCTTTCAATCTCTCTCTCTCTCTCTCTCTCTCTCTCTCTCTCACACACACACACACACACACGCACACACACACATGCACACAGAGAGAAGGAGAAAGAGAGAGACAGACAGTCAGAGAGAGAGAGAGAGAGAGAGAGAGAGAGATACAAACACAAACGGAATCGAATATGATGTTCGATACAGTCCTGATTCTATTAGTATGAATTTATAGCTTTCTGTGTGGTCATCTCTTTTAAGGATTTTTCGAAAATGCACCTGCAGCATATCACGGAATAGGTTACTGGCAGTTTCCGCTCCCCTTCCCTCGAACGTCGCCTGCTCTAGAGCCGTAACTTATAGAATCAGGGAAACGCCGGTGCCTTCGCGATACAGAGATGCCCCGTGTGTGCAAACGTTCCGCAACAGAGGCACTTCAGAGCTTATGACGCACGAGCGGCGAGTATCCCATTTCGCACGATCTATCGACAGAATTATGTCAGGATACCGCGTCCAGTGTATATGAACTACAGTATTATCAGAAAATATAAACATCATTTCTGCCGATATTTATCGACTGATCCATGCGTTGATGAATAACAAATCCATGCACTTTGTATGACACTAAACTCCTGTGACAAACAGATTTTACCCTGCCATTAATTGCATTTTCTATGAATAAGTAGACGTTTCATTGGTAGAGGATGAAGAGGTGAAGAAAGTTACAGTTCTTTTTACTGATTCGTCCTCCCTTCTTATTCTAACATGACGCTGTAAAAAATATAGAAGTTTTTGACAGTAATAAAAGTTGCTATCTCAGATCAGTCATTCGCCACGCAGAAACTCTCTCCTCTCCATATAGAAAATAAAAAAAAAATAAAAAATAAAAAATAAAAAATAAATAAAAATAAAAACTTTTCTTATGACTGTGGTATTTGTGAGATTTGATGTCCGGAGATGGAATGAATATGCGTCTGAATGTACACGTAGAGGAGAATGTGGCCATGTAACACCACGTCGTGACATTCCTCATGGAGAATTATGTTTACTACGTTGCGTACGTGAAGATTTGCGTTATGGTCCACTGGAAAATAATAAATAGATAACCCAGATAGCGCAGACGTCCTTCCAGAAGGACGAGAATGGTGGCTTAGGTTTTCATACTTGTAGTTACGAATTCGCGCTCAGTGTCGTATATCGTTTCTTTGAATCTCCTCTTCGATTTAAGATAAATTTAATTTTTTATTCTTGTTTGCAATGTGGTTGTATGTGGCTGCAAAGCTGAGGTTGATGCAAGAGATACTGAAGATTTCCTCGTAGTTAGGTTGGTATTTATTGATCATTGTTTAATTTTTGCGACATGTATATATTTCATCTTAAACAATTTTTTAATAATAATGATTAATCACATGGAAATTCTAAAACATTCATTTTGACGTCCTCCCAGAATGATGAGCAATATTCCAATACTAATTATGTGTTTGTGAAGAAAATCACGTTTTTCTGCAGTCCTTTTGAAATAAAACTAAAATAAAACAAAAATTCCGCGCTATCTGCGTTAAAGGAATAGCACCAAATATTTACTCATTAATAGTGATGCAGATATTGACGGAAAATAAATAACTATATGACTCTACAGTGCAATTTTGCAGCATATCTGTCAAGTGTAGTAAAGAGGGGCATATCAATGTCAGGACACATATTGTTGGCGAATTTCATTCCATATGTTCAGCTGCAAAATAACTGTGCCTCCTAGACAGTCACGTGAAATACGCGGTATATCAGACGTCGCATAGTTGGTTTTAAAGAAGCCGGTTGAAATAATCGACGAAAAGAATAAATTAATTTGAAAACCTATTGGACAAAAGTGCTATGCTTGTCAGTCCCTAGACGTACAAAGAGCGCCACAGATTCTCATGGCCGAGGTAGGACTCGAATGTCTCGCGGAAACGGCCGTCTAGTCCGTAGGATGACTCCTTACACCACGCAAGCTAATCGACGAAACACTTGATACTCGAATAGAAGCGATGGCACTATTGTAAGATGATGGCAGCATGCGTGAACCGTGGCCTATTACAGCGTCAGGAACGTGACGACCGAGATATCGTCAAAGAGATACTCAGGTGTACTCACCCGATATGCAAATGGTGTTTGATGGACCAGAGGAACCATTGATACGCGGCTTGCACCCCCTTGAAGAAACTAAGGTTGCCCTCCGTACACTAAAGAGCCCGCCTGCAGTGTAGTTGGGCACATTCTGCGTGAAATCTTATTGAAGAGAATGTCCTCCGTGATTACTGTAGTCTCTTAGCCACGATGGCAACAGACCTGCACTGGCTCCGGACAGCGGTGGGATAGCAAATTGAACGTAGATACATGATCTATTAAGAGCGACAATTTCTCGTGTTCAGAAATTCTTAGAAAAACCGCTGCATCACGCATGAGTTTTGGTTTATTGCGTTCTTACTACGTACTAACTCCTTTATCGACAAAATGGGGAGATGGGGCCTAGTTCAATAGCGGGGCATAAATAGTAATTGTTTACTTTAAATTGCAGTTTGTAGGCTAGCAAGCAGCAGGGTATGCACACTACTGACACTCCACTGCACTGGCGCTGCTCGTGTCGAATCGTTGCTTGAAATACTCCCACCTCCTCTTGGCCAGTGACTCACCTTTCCTCCCCCACACCGAATATATTTGGATTCCTAGTTTATTAGCTAATAAATATGGTTTTGACATTTAATACTGAAATAAATATGTTTTATTTCACGTTTTGTAAATTATTTTCTACAGCTCTCCCCCATGACTGACCAAAAGTACTAATCACCCCCCCCCCCGAAAGTTCAATGACGCAGTCTGCGTCATGACCCTCCCCCCCCCCTTTCCCTTGGTCACTTCTGCAATACTCTGATAGAAAATTCTCTGTGACGTTGAAAGACGGCTGTCTGCCGTCTTCCCTAGGTTTTTATCTTTGTAATTTATCTAAGTTCACTCGACAGGCTTTTTGCTAAGCGAGAACACCTTTCGTTCGTAGGCATGACGAATAGCATTTCATTTCATGTTTTTAAATGTTAGTTTCTGTAATACTGTGTTAATATTGCTGGGATTTTATTATGCTGATAATTTATCATTGTGTTTATGAATGTGGCAATATGAGCGGTTTCTCTGTGTCGCCACTGTCCCTATGAGAATGTGTATTTGCCTGTAAGAGCATCTTCTAGTCGTGTATGTATGAGTATTTTCGTCCTCGGCTGCTGGCTTCGTGCTTCGTGCTTCGTGTGTCGATCGGTAGTCGTTACCAATTTCTGCTTTTGATGCTACCAAAGAGGTTTCTTCACCCTTTTGTTACAAGTTGGGTTGGAAATGCCCAATAACAAGCCTCAGCAGGAGACTCTCTGGCCGTCTACTCACTCTGTGGCTGCGCTTCGACCTGGTAAGATGTTCTGATTTTCTTTCCTCTCTTGAGATGGTCACGATTTGTTGTCGGGTTTGTTCATATTAGACTTCAGAACTTGGATTCGTTTTTCGGAATAGGTTTCTCCGATCATGTATGGAAGTGTACTCAATATCATTTCGGTGATTTTGCACAGGTAAACGCGGTGAATAAGTACCTTATTAAGTTTGATAACAGCATGGTATCTGTAACCTTTGTGAGACCAGCTAGCGATGTACAAACTCTGTTTAATTTCTTTCTAGCTTTCTAGCTTTGCTGTAGTTACACATGTATGACAAAGTGTAAAACATGAGTATTTTCGTCCTCGGCTGCTGGCTTCGTGCTTCGTGCTTCGTGCTTCGTGTGTCGATCGGTAGTCGTTACCAATTTCTGCTTTTGATGCATGTGAAATATGAAGGAAGTGTGTTTTACACTTTGTCATACATGTGTAACTTAAAAAATATGCTTTTCATAAAGATTGTGTACTTGTATGTCATATTTTTTTTAAACTGCCGCAATAATGGAAAGTTTCTGATATTGTCGCACAGAGCCAGTTGGCTGGGGCAAATTGACGATCCAAAACCATGCTCTTGCTACAGACTATCCTACTGAACATGAAAATCGGAGTGAAGAACCTAATGTCCAGTCCTCAGGAAAGCTGAATGAAGAATGACTTTCAAGAAGTACCCGTCCTGATAAACCAAAATTTTGCAGAAGTATTCCTGACTTTAAACTATTGTCAAAACAAAAACGAAACATGAGGAAACGTAGAACTCACAATGTCCAATTTTATAACAAGGACGCCTATAAAAGATACTTTACAGCAGAAAGAAGCTCATAAGATGGAACAAGAACTTCTAATGCAACAAAGACGGCAGGCTGGGGACGCAAGAAATAGAGACTTGACTAAGAAACTAATGTTTTCCTTTCGTGATAAAAATTAAAAAAATAGGGTTGCGACGTCAACCAATGCTTTCGAAGAAAGTTTAGTTCAATGTCCTGGATGCAGAAAGACCACTATGAATAGTCATAGAGGCAAGACCATTGGGGCAAGATGACAGTTTTTCATTATTTTCTAAAATTACCAAAACATGCAGATAATATGAAAATGTTCAAATGTTTGTTAAGCTTATGGGACTTAACTACGGGGTCATCAGTCCCTAAACTTACAAACTACTTATGAACTACTTACAAACTAAGACGGCACAAATATCCATGCCCGAGGGGGGATTCGAACCCCCGACCGTAGTGGCCGTGCTGACCGTGACTGGAGCGCCTCAGTCACCTCGGCCACCGCGGCCGGCAGATAATATGAAATTAAAATTATATATATTTATGAACTTTGCAATAAAAGCCTAGTCTAACAATATTTTCTTCAAATTAAAATGTTTAATCGTGAACATCGTCAACTTGCCCCATTCTCCCCATTAGCAGACAGTATGCGTATAAACCTTTGGAATTATATCATTGCACGATACAAAGTCCAGTATATATACGACGTTGAAAATAATGTATGAAAAATCTCCCCATCACTCATGACGTTCTAATTTATTACGTCTTTACTACTAGCTCTATTTGCAGCACGTTTCACAGTTAGCTTGCTAATATTCCACTATTATAGCTATGAAAATTATGTTATTGTAGCACACATAGTTTAAGAAATATGACGTCATAAGAATTGAACTGCATGAAGAAGAATTGAAATAGAGCAGGTTAGCAGGCAACTGAAAGAGAGAAAAGAAGGGAATAATGTAATGAAGGAATAAATACATACCTAGAAAACGCCGCTAACTAACGCTACTACTGATCTAGGATATACAGCATCAAGCTAAATTTTATATAGTATTCTTAATTCCCACACTGCCTTATTCACTTGGCATAGTTTTAAGTATACTGTAACTAAATCATTGAACCATCGACTAAAATGTGAGTATTGCAGGTAACCAACGCAAAATTAATCGAAATATTGGACCATTTGACCGTTTCGGGGCTTTGAAATAAATTCAATAACAAAGTAAAAAATTTTTGCTGGGATTGGAACGCGGTTTTCCGCTTGTGGCCAGCGATCGCCTTAACCAATTAGACTATGTAAACACGCTTCCCTTCCAACCCCCTATACGTATGGTGTCTTTTATCTCCGCGATTTCTGTTTTTACATTACTGCTTAGGAGTACTTAATCTTTTCTGTTATGCCGATTTTCGCATTTGTAGGTGTGACACAAAACCTTCTAAATAATTTCTTATGTGGTGTTTCCGAACCGCAGTCATCGATCATGCGGTTTTAAATAAAATATTTCTAAGATATTGAATTGAAGGAGAGCCACTGAATTAAAATTCGAAGCCGGTAGCTCCTATTTTTTTGGCAAGCGCTACAACCATTAAGACACAGCGACCCAATGATTAACAGTACCAAAATAAATTTATTTTATGGAGGGCCAGTCTGCCATTCCCCGTGACCCCCCACGTGGAGGTGGACCACTTCCTGTGGGGAATCGGCAGTTATGTTTGTTATCTCAGCTTTTTTTACTTTTAAAATAAATATACAATTTAACAAAATAATTATCATTAATAATGAAGTACTATTGTAGTTATAGTAATAAAAAGTATATAATTTAGTTTGTAACAATATTGCTCAGTTATATAGTTGTGCTATATCTCAGTTTTAGAACCAATAATTTTCAGCTCTTCTGATGTTTTATTTATTTTTATTTTTTTCTTAAGAGTCAAAAGTACATCATAAGTATACAAATAATACAATTTTACAGACCGAATTGAATTTTTTGCTGTGTAGGGAGACATGTTTTAAGACAGTCTGTGGAATCGTATCAATGGGTCGCGGTGATTAGTGGTTATAGCGCTGCCTAAAAAACAGGAGCTACTGGCTTCGAATTGTAATTCAATGGCTCGCCTTCAATTCAATATCTTAGTAATGTTTTATTTAAAACCGTATCAACGATGGAGACGGTTGAAATCTAAACAATAATAAAATATATTACATAACTTCCAATGGAAGTCCAAATTGATTGTAATGTGTACTGAATGTTAAACTTGAATAATTAATTACCTAGTAGATGTTAAATTTAAAATAATTTTTGTATTAGGCAAGAAGTAATGCATACCACAAACAGTCTCATGACACCATCATGATTATTGTAGGATTGTCTTATTATTTTACATATTTTGCCCATGATTTTCTAATACATGATGTACAAGACATATTTAACATGTTTAATACGAAGCAATAATTCACAATACTTGGAAGAGTATATTGTGATATCCAGTAAACAATGTATTAAGTAAAGATTTTCTAATTACACAATAAAAATAAAAATAAGATGTTCAAAAATGGTGCCAAATTATATCTTAAATAATATCTCACCTACTTCTTGTTAGAATTAAATATTGTCTCATGCATAATTGACAGTTTTTGCATACATGGTCTGTTTTATTTTTCTTTGTTGGATAACCAGAATGGACTGGAATCATCGTTGTATTGAAATGGACAAACAGCACAATTAAAATTTTTATTTTTTTAGTGTTAGGTCGTTTTGATTATTTATGACGTATTTATGATTGCTTAAAAACTAGAAGAGCTGAAAAACTATTTGTTCTATAACTGTGATACAGAACAACTATGTAACTGTTGTAGCATTGTTAGAAATTAAATTATATAACACCTTATCATTGTCACTATAATTGTACTAGTCACTAATGCTTATTATTTTGTAAAATTGTATTATTTGTATACTTGTGATGTACTTTTGACGCTTAAGAAAAAAATAAAAATAAATAAAACACCAGAAGAGCTGAAAATTATTGGTTCTAAAACTGAGATATAGCACAACTATATAACTGAGCAATATTGTTACAAACTAAATTATATACTTTTTATTACCATAACTACAATAGTACTTCATTATTAATGATTATTATTTTGTTAAATTGTGTATTTATTTTAAAAGTCAAAAACGCTGTGGTAATAAACATAACTGCCGATTCCTCTCTGGAAGTGGTCCACCTCCACGTGGTGGGTCACGGGCAACGGCAGACTGGCCCTCCATAAAATAAATTTCTGTTGGTACTGTATAATCAAATCATAGATTTGAACAAATATTTAGTTATATTTATATCTTTATGTTTGGACTTGTGTGACGGCTAATTGACCAGCTGTGGCGAATCCGATCCGCTATACTGTATATAGACAGCCTTTCGAAGGTCACAGTCTGTTTCTTTCTTCTCCTTTAAAATCTGAGCTTGTGTTCTGTCTGTAACATCCACGTTGTCGAAGGGACGATAAATCCTAACCTTTTAACTCTTATCGCGCAGTATTACTATCAAGTGATGTGGAACCTTTAATTAGGACGATGAAGTTTCGTTTTTGTACTCTGAAGACTCAAATCAGCACGCGGTGACTGATTTTCGAAATAGTGCATGTTGCCGCATCTGTATATAGCCCGTGAACGGCGACGCAGCCTCCCACATAGCCCGCAATGGAGTTCTCCGGAAAGCGGTTGTCGCGACAGACGGCCGTGTCGTGAGTCCCCCCTGTCTCGGACACGCTTCTATTGCGGTGCGCTTCCGAGAAGTCGCGGTACACGCCGATGGCATCTGTACATCGCCCAGCATCTGCCGCGGTCGAACGGCCTAACCGCTGCCGCGCAATCTCAGTGCTACTGAGGCGCTTCTCAGAACGTGACCTCGCCTTGTCTCAGACGAAAACAGTGGAAATAAAGTTTTGGCGGATAGGAAGGCTATAGGAAACAAGCAACTACAACCCTGTCCCCTGCACAGCCTCGTACCAAAAGATATTGCAATTGCGCAAATTCGTTTCCGGAAGGGGTTTCCAAGAATGTCCTGTCTCATGTGTTCAACGCATTTCCACACAATAATCTCAGTCTCTATACATTACTGTTACTTTCGTGAAGTAAAGTTATTTTTAAAGTTACTATTTGAGATATTACACACACTAATTTTACAATAAATCTAGTAAAAAAAGCCCACATTTATGAACACAATAAAATAAGAAAATTAGGACGCAAATCAGTAGAAAAATTAGTTAAAATAAAGAAAAAAGCAAAAATGAATATATGACTGTACAGGATGTTTAAGGAAAACTCTAATATATAAAAATGAATATCTGTTTTGTAAGATTGTTCCTATTTTAAACGCTGCCGTACCGTTCATCCGACTACATTGAAACTTTGTCACCATATGTGTTGCACATTTGCGAAGGTTATGGACATAAATATATCACTGTACGACACATAGTTTAGGAAATATGGCAACACTCAGATGCGTAAAATACGTTTAGAATGACGTTGAACCTTATAACTTCTTTGATACTAGTGTATTCGTAACATATTTTGCAAATAGTATCTATGCCGAAGAATGTAGCCTACCTACGAAATAATTTCATTGTACGGCCTATAGTTCAGCAAATATCACATGTTGAAATCAAAGAAAAGTGCGAAACTGCCGCATAATGTTATGGAAACTGCCGCATCATGTTAAGGAAAACTCCAATATATAAAAATGAATATTTGTTTTGTAAGATTGTTCGTATTTTAAACGCTGCCCTACCGTTCATCCGACTGAGCTCACTTAATCTGCAAAACAAGATACATAAGCACTTACATACTAACATATAAGTACCACGTATACAGGAAAAAGTTACTGGAATAATACTTTTGCATGTTCTCAGTATTTTTATGGAAGTGCCGTAGAATACTTCTTTGATTATTGAACCCTTTATGGGACAAAACTTTGTTTCTGGAAATTTGAAAGATAATATTTTTATGCATCCCATTTGACTTATATAGGCTTGTAACATACTCAGAATTACTTTATGTTCATTTAACTTGGAAGTGAAAGGAAGAAATAGGTGGCTGGGGCTTAGACTACTGTAGATGGGGGCATTTAAAAGGCCACATTCATATATGTGGAATAGATATCTATAAAATGGCATTTGGAATGCAAAGAAGACACAATTTATTAACTAATTTACCGATTTAGAAAAGCTCAACACATTTTACAATATTCAAACACTGGTTATTTAGAATGATACGGGTAAAAACAAGGAAGGCAAAGAGCAACTTTGCATTCCTTGCATATAACACTACTACTTTTGGGTTGATTTTTGTGCTATAATGAGCACACCTTCTGCTCGTACCCTTTTGTGGCAAAAGTGCCCCTGTATTCATTACTGTGTGTGGATACACGTTTAAAACATTTTTCCCTTCATCACTTTCAGGGATTACACATGATTGTTGAGGTGATGTAGGAATAATATCACTACATGAGTCATGGAATGAGTTATCTCCGCTGTTTATATTTGTGGGATGAATGTTCGGCAATACGTCGTCGGCATCTGAATCACCTCCACACTCAGAACCAACAGCTTTATCATCGCCTATTTCGTCTATGAAACTTTGGAAGTCTTCTGATGACATCTGTTGAAGAACATCTTTTATTAGTTCTGTGCATCTGTAAAACTGAAGTGCGAGGTTATGGCAGTTGACATTTTTTCAATATTCACTTTATAATAATTCGTTAGCCAGACACCAAATCTGGCTTATATATATTGTAAATTACTCGCATATTATCGAGGTATACCGTAAATATTGGATAATACCTCGTACATCTTTGAATTAAAAGCAATTGTACGCGAATGTAACGACACTGAAGTTTTGCCAACACGCCCTGGGTTATCTCTATGTTATTACTTGTATTTTCTATTTAGGTACATAAAAGGTGTATATAATGTAAAATACATAACTATTATATAATATAATAATGGAAAGTCCAGGTTGGAATTAATAATATAGTAATGACAGTTTACAACTCACCGCAAAGACGTGGCGACGAGCTGCGACAGGCACATACAAAAGACACACACATACAACACTTTCAGCTATCTGCCATGGCCTTCTTCAGAAAATAGAACACTCACACAATCACACAGGCACACAACACAGTCATACAACCATCATACAACATGACTGTGGGGTCTTATTGAATCCATCAACGATGGTGGAGCTGGGACTGCGGGTGGTCAATATTATGTACGAAACAGGTACCATCAGCCGTATGTTTATAGAAACATTTATTTCTTCAGTACCAGTTTCGGCATAACATTACGTCATCTTCAGGCCTCTATGTTCAAATGTTTGTTAAGCTTATGGGACTTAACTACGGGGTCATCAGTCCCTAAACTTACAAACTACTTATGAACTACTTACAAACTAGGGCGGCACAAATATCCATGCCCGAGAGGGGGGTTCGAACCCCCGACCGTAGTGGCCGTGCTGACCGTGACTGGAGCGCCTCAGTCACCTCGGCCACCGCGGCCGGCTTCAGGCCTCTATATCGGAGTATAACAACCATTTAAATACGGCTCAAAACTAGTTTCGTAGACGTCTTTAAAGTCCTTATCCTCACAGTTGATGTTGTTGGATCTTACAGATAGCAATAAGTCCACGAAACCAGTTTGGATTCCTATTTAAATGGATGTTATTCTCCGATATAGGGACCGTAAGATAGCATAAAGTAATGTCGAAACTGGTAGCCAAGAAAAAAATGTTTTTATAAAACCAGTGGCGTAGCTATGTCCCCAAGGGTCCCGGGGCAAAATGACATTGGGGCCCCTGTTTCAACTAAAACTATACAGATGCAAAACTACTTCATCATCAGCTCCTTACCGCCCACTGGAAGAGATAATAAGCCAAACCTAAATAATACTAAGTAAATTATTATGTGTCACGCAGCAGATAATATTTAATCGTACTTCCTAATGTAATTATAACTGTGGAAGTTTGTCTGTTATGCTTTTCCGCGAAAATTATTGGGTGAATTTGGATGAAATTATGCAGAGAGATAGAGGTGGACCTGGATAGGACATACATAGAAAACGACCCCATGGGATAGTTGCTCCATATGGGTGAATGAAGTCGCAAGTGTAAGCTAGTAAAAAATAAACAATGAAGAAGTGTTACTCAACCACGAAAAAATTGCCTCCTGCCACAAAGCAAACCGGTAACAGTCAAGTCAGGACTCCCGCGTCCGCAGTGACAGCAGGCCGACTGTTGTCACTGCTGACAACTCAATCTCACTGAACTACTGCGCTGTTATGTCACTGGTCCGTAATGATCAGCCTAATTTCGTTCACAGCCAATCAAAGGAGAAAAATAGGGGAATTATTCGTGTAGGATGGATTTAGCCAAAAGAAGTTACCGGATTTTGTTTAAGGAAACTCTTTGGTTTAAGCCGTGACCGTACCAAGTTTGAAATACCACCGTTAATTGTAAAATTAACTCTAGCTGAAGGGAGCCAGTTAAAAGCCAACTTAAACATATAACTCTGACCGTAAAACCAGCTAAATAATTCGGATGAACTAATGACTACTTCCTGCAATAGAATCTTGTTCCCTGGTCTAGAATTTAGAACTGACTCAAACTTTACTTTAGCAGCAGGAATACAAAGAGACGGTGGCCAACGTACGTCATAGACCACGAGAATTACACACAATCATTAATATACAAGCCACCGCGAACTAAACAATTTCATGAAGGTGGCTGAGAGAACATTTATGGCGCAACGGAATTAAAGGCGGCTGCGGTGGCCGAGCGGACTGAGGCGCTCCAGTTACGGTCTGCACGGCCACTACGGTCGTGGTTTCGAATCCGCCTTCGGGCATGGATATTTGCGCCGTCCTTAGTATTAGCTAGTTCATAAGTAGTTTGTAAGTTTAGGGACTGATGACTCCATAGTTATGTCCCATAAGCTATACAAACATTTTTTTGAACGGAATTAAAAATATTATAATTTGCATCGGAATTTGTTCTCAGCACTGGTGAAACACAACATTAAATAATAGGGAGGGTATTCATTAACTAATATTCATAAGTAGAATAAAAGTTCACTAACAATAAATTATTCATTCAGTTCAAACATGAGCAAATGGGGTAACCAATTTTGTTAAATAATAATAATGCATCTCATTGAACTAAAAGAAATCTGAACTGAACATCGTCGGGAAAGGGATTTACAATCAACAAGCATTCAGCCACTCACACGAGCGAAGCAAAGCGAAACTCACCCAACTCAGCATGCTGATATGAAGCAGAAGCAAGCGCCGCTATCGTAAGCGAAATTTAGCGACCTAGGATGTACCACACGACACAAAGAAAATAAACTTCGTAGGTGGCTCTGGTCTGTCTTTCTCTACTTGAGATGGTACGCGATGACGGTGAGATTAATTTCCATTTAAATCAAACCGTGAGCAAGCATACTTTTTGAGACACAAGGCACGTGTCTGCTACATTACATATTCGCACCCCACGGAAGGCGAAGTGCTTAAATATCATATTCATATCAACAAAATAACGGAATCCTAGATTAAGAAGCAAGAAACTGGCAATTCTTAGGCACTGGTATGTGAGCAGTGGCGAGAACTCAAGTGACTAGCTATAAACCCTTGAAGTCGGAGTTTCGGAACCACGTGGTTCCGAAAACCAGTAAAAATAGAAAAATTCAATTTCCGAAAAAATAAATAAAAATAGCTACGGCCTGCAACCCTTAAAAATGCACAGTATATCATAAGGAAGTAAGGAAGCTAAAGAAATATTGTTAGACGCGATTGGGAAGGTTTTAAACGGATGGACGAAGTCCAATCTTTAAAAAGCAGAAAAATGGATAATTTCAAAGTCGGAGAAAATCAACTAAGAAATACGGCATTTTAGTCACGTTCCACAAAGCTAGAAAGAAATTAAACAGAGTTCATACACTGCCAGCTAGTTTCAGGTTACCGATTCCCAGCCATTATCAAACCGAATTAGTTGCATATTCACTGCATTTACATATACAAAATCACTGAAATGAAATTGAATACACTTCCGTACATGATAGAAGAAACGTATTGCGAAAAATGAACCTAAGTTCTGAAGTCTTATTTTAACACCAGATGAAGAATCTCTACCATCTCAAGGGAGGAAGAAAATCAGAACGTCTTACAAGGTCGAAGCGCAGCCACAGAGTGTCCAGACGGCGAGCCAGTCCCTGCCACCAGCGGAAATCCACCGGAAATCGGTAAAAACCCAGGAAAACATGGTGTTTGGGAGAAAGTAAACTCGCGCGTCCTACCGAGGCTCGCTACTGGGCATTGCCAATCCAACTTGTAACCAAAACGCGGAGGAACCTCTTTGGTAGCATCAAAAGCAGAGGTTCGTAACGACTACCTATCAATACGAAGGCAGAGAGAAACTAGTAACAAGCAGCCGACGACGAAAATTCTCATACATACACTCAGACTGCCATGCTAGAAGAAACCGTTCATATTGCCACATTCATAGACACAATGATAAATTATTAGCAAAATAAAATCCCAGCAGTAAAAACACAGCATTACAGAAAATAACATTTAAAACATGAAATGAAATGAAATGCTATTCCTCTTGCCTCCGAACAAGATGGGTTTTCGTGTAGCAAAAAAAAAAAAAAAAAAAAAAAAAAAAAAAAAACACCCTAGGGAAGACAATAAAACATTTAGTTCTTCGCTACCAGTTTCGGCAGAACATTATGACATCTTCAGACCCCTATATCGGAGTATAACATCTATTTAAATACGGCTCTTAACTGATTTAGTGGACTTGTCCTCAGAATTGTTGTTGTTGATCTTACTGATAGCAAGAAGTCCACGAAACCAGTTAGGATTCCTATTTAAATGGCTGTTATTCTCCGATATAGGGGCCGGAAGATAGCAGAAAGTAATGCCGAAACTGGTAGCCAAAAAGTAAATGTTTATATAAAACCAGTGGCACCAAGGGTCCCAGGGCAAAAATGACATTGGGGCCCCCTACAGATGCAAAACTATTTCATCATCAGCTCCTTACCGCCCACTGGAAGATATAATAAGGCAAACGTAAATACTGCTAAATAAATTATTGTCACTCTCTAATATAATTGTAACTGTGGAAGTTTGTTTGTTATGGTTTCCCACAAAAATTACTGTGTGATATTTGAATTAAATTTTTTAGAGGGATAGAGGCGGAACTGGATAGGGGGTACAGATAAAACGACCCCATGGGATGGTTGCTCGATAGGCAGTCTCAGGTAGCACCTGAAGAAGGCAGCGAGATACGCGGCCGAAATATTGTGCCAGAGCGACACACACATCCGACCGTAAACCCGTTTCTCAACATGTCACGTTTTCGCTGGGAAAGTCTCAAGGGATACAGGACTGTTCATATTTGCGAATAATGTAACAAAACGCTTAAGCCACCGTCTAGCATATTAAGTGACTCATTTCTTATCTGTGACGTGAGATCTATCGCGCGTTACGTGGCTGTGATATTTCCATCTATAATGTATGGAATAATTTTGACGGACCTCAACTCCATATTGTCATCTACGGATTGTGTTGACTGTTGGGCATTATTACCGCTATTATCGGGTTCCATCATTCGATACGGGTCATAACCATACTAATTTTTCGAAACTGGGGAAAACACCTTATCACTTCACACAGATAATATTGGCTAGTATTGATAAATGAAAGACACGTCGCGCGAGAAAATCGAGGATCGCTTTGCGAAAACATTTAGCTTCGCAATCATCTTGGCCATCTTTCGATACTAACAATCGAAATAAAATAGTGGAAAATTTTGAAAACTAGTTTCAGGGAGAGAAAAGATGCTACATAGGTGCGTGCTAACGATGGGGTAAATGAGATAAATAAGCGTAGTAAGGATTGACCTTATGAATGTTGTTATCAGTGATCTCTACATAACCTGGATGCATAACTCTAGTGTCTGAGCACAGAACCGTAACGTTCATGCACATTCATATGTTTCGCAAACGTATTTTCATTGCCCACCATGTTGTAGTTAGTCAAACTTATTTCCAGCAGTTAGTACATAACAATTGCTAGATTACCTCTGGATGTTAAATTTATGTCTATTTACGAAGTAACAGACTCGCGTGAGTACGGAATCGAAACATATCTCCTTTTAGTTTTCTTGTAATACTTGACAGCAACCGTGTTGTAATTAGTCAAGAAACAGATTATGGACATCTTTGGCTGACACGCTTAGATATCTGTAGTTCAACATCCAGGTAGTATAGAAATCACTGGTTGTTATTCGTTGTTGGTATCGGTGGAATTTCCGGCTCTTAAATTAATGCTATAAAATTTCATTTCAGGACACTTTCCTTAATATTCTTGTACTTCATATCTCCAATAATTGATCATGAAAAAGAAATAGCACCTTATTATCTATGTCTTGCTACGCATGTCACCAATTCTTTTGTAACGATATTTTTTTCGTCGCGTCGTCTGTATAGATTTCAATTGAATAGAATGAACTTTAGATGAATGAATATCGGAATAAACTACAGGAATTAAATTTTAAAGGAGAGAAGCCAAAACAGATCGTATATTAAACCGACATAAGGCAATTAGCGGGACTTATGGTTGAAGTTAGGACAACACCCAAAAGACAACACCACAAAGAAAATTGACGAAACGGTTACATTTAAAAGCCAGATGAAGTCATGATGAGCTGTCATTAGTAATTTGTATGAATAATTAATTGAATTATATGTTTCGCCATATTGAGATGGTTTGTTATTATTACGCCTCATAAAATAAATTTTCACGACCGTATTAAAAATTGTCACAATACGCAAAAAAATTAAAACATATACGACTTCCACCTAAATAAACATTTATTGCAGGTTCTGAAATACGAAATCAGTACGAATGTAGTGTTGAAATGTGATGAAATTATGTTGAAACCAATCGAGAAGAGAACTGTCACGGTGCCGAAGCATCTTCTTACGTTCGTTTGCGGCTTCCTGAAAGCAATAACAAATTATTAGTTTAATCAAAATTAGATCGTTTTGAAATAAGAAATCGATTAGATATCAGACAGAGGGTTTATTTCAATAAAAGATAAATGAGTTCCATAGCTCAAATTTACAATTGATTGTTGAGAGTAAGAAGTTGAGACGACGTCCGTTCTGTATCACTGTGTACACGTAAAGGACGACGAACGCTTCCGTTGTTGGAGAAAATAATTGACCATCGTAAACAATAAGTGGGGAAAGGTATACTCTGAAGCGAGAACGGATACGCTGGAAACAAATGTCATAGATAATTTATGCAAAAATACCTAGTGTATTTGCAACGTATTTTGGAAACAGTATTCATTTATGTCAATAAATGTGGCCTACCTACAAAATAAGTTCATGTGCGACTTTTAGTTTAGGAGATAAGGCGTCATGAACACAAATACAGGTGGGAAACTGCCGCATCATATTCGTTTTTCATGCACTGCCCTATCGTTCATCCAATTGTGCTGAAACTTTGCACACTCCATCTCCAAAACAAGAAACTGTCTACGTAAAATTTTGTACTGTACTTGTCAAATGGTACTTTACCTATGAACTACCACAAAATCAACGGTTTCATTCCGTTCTTGATGGAATTTTGCACACTTAACGTTCAAAACAAAGTGACACATCACCGTCTACATAAGATTTTATACGATACATGTCGGAGGGTACGTCGTAATAGACACTACTATACTGATCACCATGAGAGTTCAAAGTTTCACGGATGGGGGAGGCTATAGATTGAGCAGGTGGAGGAGGAGTGATTGACAGAAAAGGGAAAGATGGCCTGAGAGAGGGGAAATCAGGGAGAGGGACAGAAAGAGAAGAAAAGAGAAGCTGAGGAGAGAGAAAAGGCAAGGAGAGAGATAGAGTATTTTTTCATCAGTTGTTACATACTAAAGAGAGACAGCTGTTAGTAAGTAGCCCAAACAAACTTAGAGCACAGGCAGACGTGGACATTTTAACTCATTCTTTCGGCGGCTATTGGTAGAACATCTTATTGAATTTTGTCTACGTCCCAAAAGTTTGATTCTATTTAGTTAACTGGTTTTCGGCTCCTAAGGCGACTTTCATACTTTAAAGACTTTTTGACCGATAACCGATTAACTAAATGCCAAGTTTTTGTAGGTTACATATTAACAGCTTTACCTTTGTACTCAATAAAAATTGGACACATATCGCATTTTGTTATCCCAATTCATCTATACTACGACCTCATAAAATGTTAAATTCCTCCTGAAACACCCTGTATTACAATTTGACGCAACTTTACCTTATTGCTCTTCAATAGTGCACAAGGGAAGTACTTCTGAGAATTTCCGGGGTAAATAAAATAATACCGCTATCAGAGGAGAATTATTTGCAGAGTGAACAAGTTCTTTCGATGTCATATGACGTAGAGGTAAATGCGTGGTACCATGTTTCTGCTTCGGCGTACTCTTCTTTCATATTTGTGCCGTCACGAGAAATTTTTCAAACAGCATTTCGTAACCGAAATATTTCTATAGATCTTCCTGGTATTGCAGTTTATGTCGACTATTCTCCCCCTTGCTCGCATTCCCACATGGGTTCCCGCAATTTCCGAAAAATGTCTTGAAAGGGAATACGTGGAGTTAACGATAAGGTAGAAATTGAAAATAATACACAAACTCGAGGAACGCAAAATTTGTAGTCGGAAGCTGACGGCGACAATGTGGGTGGAAATAAGATCCGTGATATTACGAGGAAAAAAAAATAATTCAATTTACTAGCAATTCCGCAAATTCAATGGTTTCTGACGTGGATGCTGATGTAGGAAGTTCTGTAAGCTCAAAACTGAATAAAGCCGCGTTGGAATGTTTTCAGCTGAAAAGAAGGCACAGAATCATCTGGCTTAAAATGCGGAAAAGTGGTCCAGTTTTTCTGCAATACATTGTGGAATGAAGGAGGTTGTAACTCTTTATCTGCTGTCGAGGCTTAAACAGTGCAGTGGTATCTTGCAGGCTGCACTCCAAGGAGATAAGAGCGGACTATAAGATTTTTCGTTAATTTTATAATGATTGTCGGGAGTTAAAAGCACGAGATATTTTAGAGCTGGGGTGAATAGAAGACACAATGGGTGGCAAAACCGGACATGTGTGTGTGTGTGTGTGGGGGGGGGGGTTTGGTTTGTGTGTTCAAATGTTTGTCAACTTAACTTCCGGGTCATCAGTCCCTAATCTTACAAACTACTTACGAACTAGCTTATACTAAAGACGGCACAAACATCCATGCCCCAGGACGGATTCGAACCCTCGACTGGGAACAGCCTCGCGCATCGTAGTTTAGCGCCTCAATGCGCTCGGCCGCTCCGCTGTGTGTGTATGTTTGTTGGTGTGTGTGGGGATGTGTGGGTATATATGGGAATGTGTGGGGGTGTGAATGTGGGGGTGTGGGTGTGGGGGGTGTTGTCTTTAGGTTAATTTAAGAAGTTTGTAATCCTTCAGATTTACAGGCATGTAATTTATTAATCAAGTACAGAAATTATGTATTATATTGCTTTCGTGGAAACGGCTTAGTATAAGAGCCTTTTCTCAATGACAAAAAGAAATGCGCAATTCACCTTTCATTACTTTGACCCTAAATGAGCTTGGATCGACCGGACAGTATTTTACATAGGATTCCATAATAGCTTTGTGCCACAATCATGACAATAATGTTAAAGGATATTTCTCAAGAGATGTATTGCTATTGGACGATCTACCATCGCATACGAATGAATACGATTTGAAATGGGATGACGTAATGATATTTGTAAAATACATACTCATAATATGACAACTGTAATTCAACCAATATGTTATTGTTACTGTGAGAAAATTTTGTAGACGAAGTCGGGTACAAAAATATGTACTTATGAAGCAGTGGAGGACTAAGGGGCCTCCAAATACCTGAAAAGCAAATTATTTATTTACTTTTTTTTTGGGAAGCGTTTTTTGGTAGCCTCTTGTTCTTGGACGCCTCCACATCTCGAAAGCTATTATCCTCTTTTTTTTTTTCTTTTTCTTTTTTTTATTAGGCTGTCCCGTGCCTCTCGCCCTGTGGGACCTCCAAATTTCAAAAGTTATTTTTTTTATAATAATACATTTATTTCCAAGTTGACGGAGGACCTCATTTTGTTTTGCCGCGCCCCGGGCCTCCGACAGCCTTATTCAGCAACTGCCATGAAGGTGGCAATCTTCTAAAATATTTGAATAACTTGTGCTAGACGAAATCGATTAAGTGCCGAAGATGTGGCGTAAGATAAAACAATCAACCATAGACAAATCATCAAAATTGACAAATTCAGTGATTACATTGCGGAAGTGGACTGTTCATTAGCAACGTTAACTTCTACTTTGAAAAGTAAATCATGTGTAAATCATGGGAGTATTCTAGATAAGCTTAAGTATTTAGTATGAGTGGGACAGTGCACAAATGGTTTAAATGATACTTAACTGGAAGAGTGCAGAAAGTTGAAATAAGCAGTTGACATGATGTAGATGAGACAATTAATTCTTCTAACTGGAGAGTTATCAAAAATGGGGTCCCACAAGGTTCGGTCTTGGGTCCTTTTCTTTTCTTAATATATATTAATGACTTGCC
The DNA here is from genome assembly GCA_026315105.1 of Locusta migratoria. NCBI lineage: Eukaryota > Metazoa > Arthropoda > Insecta > Orthoptera > Acrididae > Locusta > Locusta migratoria. Next base: position 222,887,154 of record CM048745.1, read on the forward strand.
ATTCTACATACACGAAGATGCTAAGCTAGTACTTTTTGCTGATGATACAAGTATAGCTATCACACCTGACAAACAGGAATTAACTGATGTAATTGTAAATGATATCTTCCAGAAAGTTATTAAATGGTTCTCTACAAATGGACTCTCATTAAATTTTGATAAAACCCAATATATACAGTTTCATACAGTAAATGGCATGACACCATTAATAAATTTAGACTTTGAACATAAATCTGTAGCTAAGGTAGAATATTCAAAATGTTTAGGTGTTTTCATTGACGAGGGACTGAATTGGAAGAAACATATTGAAGATCTCCTGAAACGCCTGAGTTCGGCTACTTATGCTAGTAGAGTCATTGCAAAATTTGGTGATATAAATCTCAGTAAATTAGCTTACTGCGCCTATTTTCATTCACTGCTTTCATATGGGATCATATTCTGGGGCAATTCAACATTGAGTAAAAAAGTATTCACTGCACAAAAGAGTGTAAACAGAATAATTGCTGGAGCCCACCCAAGAGCATCCTGCATACATTTATTTAGGGATCTAGGGATCCTCACTGTAGCTTCACAATATACATATTCACTCATGAAATTTGTTATTAAAATCCGACTCAATTCAAAAGTAATAGCAGTGTGCATAGCTACAACACTAGGAGAAAGGATGATATTCACTATTCAAGGTTAAATCTAACTTTGGCTCAGAAAGGGGTGAATTATGCTGCCACAAAAGTCTTTGGTCACTTAACAAGTAGCATCAAAAGTCTGACAGATAGCCAACTAGTATTTCAAAAGAAATTAAAGGAATTTCTGAATGGCAACTCCTTCTAAAATGTAGATGAATTTTTAGACAAAATTAAAAAAAATAAAAAATAAAAATAATAATTAAAAAAATCCTTAAAATATTGAGTGTCAAGTATAGGCAACATTTACTAAACTGATACGTTCCACATCATTACGAAATGTCGTATATATAATCTATGGAACAAGTATTAATCTAATCTAATCAAAAGTAGTCCAGAGATTGAAACTGTTAACAAAAAAATTAAATAAAAATTAAATTAAATTAAATTAAATCCATTGAAGAGTGCCACGTTAGCTCAGTCGTTGGAGCGCTTCTCATTTCTGAGCAGTTTGGCGAGGACCGCACAGACAAAGGTAATGAAACGTTGAGTGACAGTGGTACTGCCAAAGAGCACCAGGGAAACCCGAGATAAGTGCCAGTGACTAAGATAACTACATTCCTCTAATTCTAGAATAGTCTCAGGCACGTATCAGCAGTTCTGTGACCGAAAGGCTACTGGACGGTCTGTAGAATATCTTCCTCTTTACGCCAAGCTCGTGTTGCATACAAATCATAAAGTAATATGTAAAACAAAAGCTATTCAATTCAAACAAAAATCGATTCAAATTTTATTTGAAATTAGTATAATGTGAAGGTCGATTGCACTCTTATCTGTATCCGCACTGTATTTTACGAATTAGTTAAGTGATTTTTGATTATGACATTTTATTTGTTTCTGAAGAACACTAAAGAATTTCTGTCTACTTGCATTGCTCCTTATGTGCTGAATATGATTATCTGACGTTAAGTACTCAACTGCCGCGAATAATCTAGAATTTACTACACATTAAAGATATATAGCACATGTGGTCTGCGTGTTCTTATTCATCAGTTAGATACCTTTAGAGACTTTTACAACAAACTTTCCCGTTTCCGTATAACAACGCATTCATATAAGGTAGCTGTCCAGTAGGAGTGCAAAAAAACTGGATTTTTCGAATGCAACGTTGTCCAAATTTCAAAGCAATCGGTGAAGAACTTTCGGAGGTTTGTTAAAAAAAAAAAAAAAAAAAAATTAAGCGCCAGAGTCCTATGAGTAGCGTTTCTGACTAAAAATTCTCGCCTACCTGTTCGATCGCTGATAATTGTATTATTTTAACAGCACTGGTGTTGGAAAACTTTCGGAATGAGAACTCATCGTTTTAATGCCAAGCGAATCCCCATAGATGGCGGAGAAATGGACAGAGATCCAAGGATCTCTTGGGGTAGAAAACTGCACGAACAAGCAGAATCACCAATGATAAACGACATGAGAATATAGAAGACGAAGCAAAGCACAGTATTAAAAACACATTCAGCTTACCGAGAGTGCAGTGCCGAGTTTGAAGGTTACCATGAGAAACAGGTATACATGCTGAATCACAAGCAGAAGGTGAGGAGATAGGTATTATATGTTAGTTCTAAAAAGTAATTCAGTTAGCTAATAAAAACATAAATGCAATAATTGTGGAAGGTTGAAACGAGCTTGGAGTGTAAGGGATAGATGGAAGCGTTGTAGAATAATATGATTTTGACAGAATGACAAAGGAGAATGATTTCTGAAATCCATTTTAGATGGAAATAACAAATATCCCGTTGAATCATCACAACAGGGAAACTTGGATAAGACCTGTAGACTCGATAATGTTACATCTTGGAAAGCCGGAGGATCAGATATCAGATAATACAGTTTATAGCAAATATTAAATGATGCAACATTGGCCGTAAAGTATTTTGCTTTTTTTGTCGGTAATCGATTTCAGTTGCTGAGTAACAATCTTCAGTGCATATGCTAAATCAAAATAAAGAAATATACAAAATCAAAGCTGTATCATAGTAAGTATAATTACAATGAGCACGAAAGGGTCTAGCTAGGTACAACGTGGTTTAGGTAGGGCGCAGTAGATGGCGCTGCTTGTTGTTATGCTTACAACGTAAGTCAATGAAAATGTACCTATTTTATATTATGCTGTTTTACTGAATATTTTAGAACAGATTTCCCAATTTGCAACTACTGTAGTAATGAGGAAAATTTTGTTCTGCACTATGGGGATTACATTAATTTTTTACAATTTTTATCATATATACTGTATCTACTTAAGTTAGTTGCTTCTGGATAAGGATCTTTATCCCTGTAGGTCTTTGATGACACACTGTGAGCAAAGACCTACAGGGATGAAGTAGGTAAACCAACTAATCCAACATCTAAATCGCGGTAGGCGTATAGAAACATATGAAATTCTTGTACATAATTGTAATTAAAAAGTGTAAAAACTAAAAATATTATCTGTTGTTTTTCACATTTAAAGCAAACAATAAATAAATAAATAAAAAATAAAATAAAAAATAAAAAAAGAAGAACATCCACTGAAAATGATACAATAGTAGCGAAACATGTATGACTATACAAAAACAGAAAAACCAGTGTCGTTTTCAAGGCAGATCCTTATCCAGAAGTAACGAGCTTCAATATTTCTAAAGCTAACACCGACCAGAAAAGGGATTCAATATCAAGATGATTATACTGTAGCTATATGATAGGATTTTGTTTATGCATGTTATTTCTTTTTTTAATACATGAAAATTTTGTATTTTCTCATTTGTTAACCATAATCGGTCTAAGATTTTGAAGCAATTTAGAGGGCAGTAGCGCCAACAATTACCAAGCACAGCTGCACAGACCTTGTTAGCAGCTGGTTCAGTTTAATGCACGCGTGGCAGAGAAAATGATTGTCCTGCACTATCTTGACATTGTAATATGGATACGTCACATATATGAGTACTGGCATAATTCATGTAACATACTATTATGTCGAGACCACGTTTAGCTTTCGTGCTTATTGGAATTGTACTTCCTATGATATAAAGCTGAGATATTGTATATTTCTTTATTTTGATTTAGCATCTGCAATGCACATGGTTACTGAATCGATTTGCGATAATAAATGCAAAATATTTTACGGCTAATTCTGCTTCATTCAATATTTGTAATAACTGTTTTGTGGCCGTTCAGCACATCATTCCATGTAATAGAATGAAACCATAGTTTATGGCGTTCCCAGAAAAAGATGTGTGTTCATATCACAATGAAGTTGAACAGAATCGATCGGAAGAACAAGGGTGAAAGAAACTGGGATCAGGAGAGGTATTTCTAGTTTGCTAAAGGTGTACCTACTACTATGGGGAATAGCAGAGTAGGCAATTCAGTTGGAGTATACGTGCCTAATGAGGGAAATCACAGACAATTAAACCCACAAGAAAAGCGACCGCAAAAAAATCCTTGGCTAACAGAAGAACTACTTCAAATAATTACCTAAAGAAGAAAGTTGACGTATGTCCTAGGAATGACAGGGAAACAACTATTCGTATCCCTTAGAAATGAAAAACATGAAAGTACGGAGAAGCCAAGACGAAATGGCTGCAGGGAAAATGAGAAATAATGAGAAAGGAAATGATATTAGGAACGACTGATTCGACGTATATAAAAGCCAAAGCAACCACCAATGAAATAGAAAGCAAAGGTTTTGACATTGAGATCATGAACGAATTTCACTGTTAAATGCAGAGAAGATTTGTAAGATTTGTAAAGAGTTGGTGGAAAGAATTTATCGAACGTATCATTGGGGGAAAGGGGCTCACTTGTTTGATGGCGTTATAGATGCAGAAAATGTTCATTTGGAAGATATAGGGGATACTGTGTTACTACTGAAAAGAACTCTGGAGGAGTTCAAATTAAACGCGAGAGAAGGTACACGAAATTTCATATTTATAAAATCATTCGTGGATGAGGCAACTGAACTGAACCATGTGAGGTGGCGCAGTGGTAACACACAAAACCCGCATTCGGATGTATGGTGCTTCAAATCCCATTCCTACCATCCTGATTTAGGTTTTCCGGGATTTTCCTAAATCATTCTAATGTCAATTTGCGCATTTTTTTAAACGGTGTTCTGTCTGCATTGTAACCTGCATCGTACCTTACTGTCCGTACCTTGTATTATCGTAAGTAAAGAGTGACACTGAATAAAAGAACTACACACAGATCTTGCCAAAATACAACAAGCGATTCTTGTAGCTCTCAGAAGCAACCTGGGATGCTCTTTATGAAGCGTCCCTGTGGGCAAATCTCTTATCTGCAGCTTTCGATTTGCGCATGTGCAGTACTGAGCTAAAGAAACTCTGGGCGCCTCTCGGTTCGTACGCATGTTGCAGTTGGTCTCTGCGGCAGGCAGTGACCGTAGTATTACTTGCTTGCTGGTGCAAATTCGTGGGCTACAGGTTTGCACCACGGCATTGATAGCTTAATAGCTTCTGAAGATAATAGCGGAAACTCGCCGCCGAAACGTGTGACAGCACTCCCGAGCAACTCCTAACGGCGTGAGTTGCGAACTAAAACTGGGAGTGTACATTCGATTAACATTGTGAGACTCAGTACACTTACATCATTCATCGGCGTACTTTATAGAAGCAGGAAATAGTTGGAAGAGGGGGTGTAAGTGCTACTAACGGCTGTAACTGCTAACTACAAAGTGCGATGCATTACGAAATATATCTTCAGATTCCCGAAAAATAAAGAATTCTAAATATGATGGTTTAAGAAGTCTAATAGTTGACCTACTGGATCATTTACTTACAATAAACACTGTCTTTAACTCTTAGATTTCCCATTTTTGTAAGTCCTTTACAGGTAAGAAAAGAGGAGACTTGGATAAAATTTTGATAAAGAAGTACCCACGCATAATTTGAATAAAAGCTATCTTGTGGAAAAAGATTTCAGAAATAATTTGTAAATCCCATGGTAAATGTAATTTGTTTATTTGTGTAGTTTTAAAAAATGGTGGAGAATGTATTACAACAACAAATTTATAACAGTGAGTTTCCTTTGAATCCTTTCGTTTAAAGCGTAAACGAGGCTTTAGAAACATAAGCACAATACTTTCATTGTCAGCTTTTGGTATTTAAGCGAAAATTTTATTTTACTAAACACAAGGCTAAACAGAAATTTCAAATGATGTCTTTCATTTTCGTGGTCATTTCCAGTGTTTAGCCTGATGCGCTGCCTTTAGTTCTACTGGCCAACAGTGATTGGAAACCGCGTTCATGTATATGGTTAAAACTTAGGTCATGTATTGCGTTATTTTTACTTCCAATTCTATCCACATAAACTGTGCACATAATGAATGATTTTATTTGTCCGATAGATTTGTGCGATCGATTTTCACCAAACGCGTTTCGTTTCATTGATTATGAAACACCTTCAGTGGTCTGAAATGAGAGCAATCTAAAATTTGATTGGTTTTTATAGATGTAAAACAGTTCGTTAAAAGATTATAAAATGTTGATATTTTTTACTTAGGAAAACCACAAACCACAGACTTAGGAAAAACAACAGCCATTGCCGAGGTGGGGTGGCTTGCGTGCCTCAACGATACAGATAGCCGTACCGTAGGTGCAACCACAGCGGAGGGGTATCTGTGGAGAGGCCAGACAAACGTGTGGTTCTTGAAGAGGGGCAACAGCCTTTTCAGTAGTTACAGGGGCAACAGTCTGGATGATTGACTGAGCTGGCCTTGTAACATCAGCTAATGTGGCTTTGCCATGCAGTTACTGCGAACGGCTGAAAGCAAGGGGAAATACAGCCGTTACTTTTCCCGAGGACATGCAGCTCTACTGTATGAAAATATGATGATGGCATCCTCCCGGGTAAAATATTCCGGAGGTAAAATAGTCCCCCATTCGGATCTCCGGGCGGGGACTATTCAGGAGGATGTTGTCTTCAGGAAAGACAATGCTGGCATTCTACGGATCGGAGCGTGGAATGTTAGATCCCTTAATCGGGTAGGAAAATTAGAAAATTTAAAAAGGGAAATGGATAGGTTGAAGTTAGATGTAGTGGGGATTAGTGAAGTTCGGTGGCAGGATGAACAGGATTTCTAGTCAGGTGAGTACAGGATTATAAATACAAAATCAGTTGGGGGTATCACAGGAGTAGGACTGATAATGAATAAGAAAATAGGAATGCGAGTAAACTACTATAAGCAGCACAGTGATCGCATTATCATTGTCAAGATAGATACGAAGCCAACACCGACAACAGTAGTGCAGGTTTATATGCCAACTAGCTCTGCCGATGATGAGAATATTGAAGAAATGTATGAGGAGTTAAAGGAAATTATTGAGACAATTAAGGGAGAGGAAAACTTAATTGTGATGGGAGACTGGAATTCGGTAGTAGGAAAAGGAAGAGAAGGAAAAATAGTAGGTGAATATGGACTGGGCAGAAGAAATGAAAGAGGAAGTCGCCTGGTAGAATTTTGCACGGAACATGATTTAATCATAACAAACACCTGGTTTAAGAATCACAAAAGAAGGTTGTATACGTGGAAGAGACCAGGAGACACCGGAACGTATCAGATAGATTTTATAATGGTAAAACATAGATTCCGGAACCAGGTTTTAAACTGTAAGGCATACCCAGGGGCAGATATAGACTCTGACCATAACTTATTGGTCATGAACTGTAGGCTGAAACTGAAAAAAACTGCAGAAAGGTAGGAAAATAAGGAGATGGGACTTGGATAAATTGAGGGACCCTGAAATTCTTAAGAATTTCAGAGGGAGCTTTAGGCAACAATTGACAGAAACGGGGGGAATAGAACAGTAGAACAGGAATGTGTAGCATTGAGAGATAAGATAGTGAAGGCAGCAGAGGACAAAATAGGTAGAAAGGCAAGACCTACAAAAAATCCTTGGATATCACAGGAAATACAACAGTTAATTGATGAAAGGAGAAAATATAAAAATGCAGTAAATAAAACAGGCAAAATGGAGTACAGACGACTAAGAAATGAGATTGACAGGAAGTGCAAAATGGCTAAGCAGCAGTGGCTAGAAGCCAAATGCAAATCTGTAGAAGAATGTATAAGAAGGGGAAAAGTAGATACTGCCTACAGGAAAATAAAAGAAACATTTGGGGACAAGAAAAACAGTTCTACAAATATCAATAACTCAGATAGGAAACCTGTTCTCAGCAAAGAAGGGAAAGCAGAAAGGTGGAAAGAGTACATAGAGGAGCTCTACAAAGGAAATGAACTTAGAGACAATGTTGTAGGAAGGGAAGAGGAAGTAGATTAAGATGACATAGGAGATACGATACTGAGAGATGAATTTGATAGAGCCCTGAATGACCTAGGTCGCAACAAGGCCCTGGGAGTAGATGACATTCCCTCAGAGCTACTAAAGTCTCTGGGAGAGCCAGCCATGACCAAACTATTTGAACTGGTGTGTAAGATGTATGAGACAGGCGAAATACCCTCAGACTTTAAGAAAAATGTAATAATCCCCATTCCGAGGAAATCAGGCGCTGATAGCTGTGAAAATTACAGAACCATCAGTTTGATAAGTCATGGTTGCAAAATTTTAACACGAATTATCTACAGGAGAATGGAAAAGCTAGTAGAAGCTGACCTCGGGGACGATCAGTTTTGATTCAGGAGGAACGTAGGAACCCGAGAGGCAATACTGACTCTACGACTTATCTTAGGAGATAGATTAAGGAAAGGCAAACCTACATTTTTAGCCTTTGTAGATTTAGAGAAAGCTTTTGACAATGTTGACTGGAATACACTCTTTCAAATTCTGAAGTCAGCGGGGGTAAAATAAGGGAAAGGAGAATTATTTACAACTTGTACAAAAGCCAGACCGCAGTTATTAGACTTGAAGGGCATGAAAGGGAAGCATTAGTTGGGAAGGGCGTAAGACAGGGTTGTAGCCTTTCTCCGATGTTATTCAATTTGTACATCGAGCAGGCGGTAAAGGAAAGCAAGGAAAAATATGGAATAGGGATTAAAGTTCAGGGGGAAGAAATAAAAACATTGCGTTTTGCTGATGACATTGTAATTCTGTCAGAGACAGCAAAGGACCTGGACGAGCAGTTGAATGGAATGGTCAGTGTGTTGAAGAGAGCGTATAAAATGAACATTAACAAGAGAAAAACAAAAATAATGGAATGCGGTCTTAGAAAATCAGGCGATGCTGAAGAAATTAGATTAGGTAACGAAACAATGAAGGTGGTAGATGAGTTTTGTTACTAGGGTAGCAAAATAACATATGACGGTCGCAGTACAGAGGATATAAAATGCAGAATGGCAATGGGAAGAAAAGCATTTTTGAAAAAGAGAAATTTGCTAACATTGAATATTAATTTAAGTGTAAGGAAGTCTTTTCTGAAGGCATTTGTCTGGAGTGTTGCCTTTTATGGGAGTGAGACATGGACGATAAGCTGTGCGGACAGGAAGAGAATAGAGGCTTTTGAAATGTGGTGCTACAGAAGAATGCTGAAGATTAGGTGGGTAGATCGCATAACTAATGAAGAGGTACTGAATAGAATTAGTGACAAAAGGAATTTTTGGCATACCTTGACTAAAAGAAGGGATCGCTTGGTAGGACACATTCTTAGACATCGGGGAATCGTAAATTTAGCATTGGAGGGAAGTGTGTGGGGTAAAACCCCCCCCAGAGGGAGATCACGAGACGCGTATAGTAAGCAGATTCAAATGGATGTGGGTTGCCGTTCTTATGAGGAGATGAAGAGGCTTGCTCAGGATAGAGTGGGGTGGAGAGCTGCATCAAACCAGTTTCCGGACTGAAGACCAAAACAACAACAGGTTTTCATCTGACATCTTGAACCGCAAGCCGCGGCGGAGCCGTACACGTACACGAAAGTAACAATAACTAAAGCAGTTGTACCTTTCGTCGGTCTAGCTTAGGTAGTAGTGTTACACTATCGTATAATCCTTTCCCTGATATTCCACTGATTATTGTTATTTTATGCAATTCTTATTTGATTATTTATTTTGATGCTTTGATATATATCGATAGTATTGTATTAATAGTATTGTAATGACTGATGTCTGTGTTCACGATCTTTGGCCTAGTTGCAGTAAGTGTTCTGCTAGAAAGTGTGCAACTTAATTATTTTTCTGTGACAATGTTTATTTGTTATTTAAATGTGCAGCAATTGTCATTTTATAATCTTTACTGTACGAGTTGTAAAGTGGTGTGTGCTGGTTCATGTTAGGACAAACTTAGTAGTTAAAGGATGGAGTGCAGTACGGTACCTAGAAACGGAAAGATGTCCGGTACACTCTTTAAAGGTGTTTGGTTGGCGAGAGAAGCTTCTTGGAATGTGGTAAAGGGCTATTTTGGCGGCGGTCGTAATTCGGCAGTCAGTCGTAATCCAGTGGTAGCAGTAAACATTACCGCAGGAAGTACGGAAATAAGCAGCTACCAATTAAGGGGATATGCTGTATTTTGTGGCAATTGTGTTGGATTATAATAAGAAGCTATGGAATTATAGGCTAAATTCACCTACTGCAAATTCCAAGGAGCCTCAGATGCAAGTATATAGTTTCCGAAGGAATGTGGCTTTGTCATGTGGGTTCGTTGTGCAATACAAACTTCGCCACGAAGAGTATATGAGCTCACAGTTACATCAACTACTGAAATGGTTTTGGAAGTGTATTGTTGCCACTAAATCACCTAATCAGCAACCTAAGGTACTGTAAGTAATGTGTATTTCTCTTTGTAATCATGCATAAAGCGGCAGTTTGTTTAAAGCAGAACAATAGAGTTGTTCAACTAAAACTGTGTTCCAAACCTTAATTTTCCCAAGTCATATTACCAAGTAGGTTCCTTTCATACCGATAAATGTGCCGAGGATCCTAATAACCAGTATTGTTATTTGCAAGAACTTTTGATGTAGAGATGGTATACTAAGCAGAACAGTACCAGTCTTGAATATTATCAGTACAGTGATAAAGTAAAAATCAAATGAGTAGTTTTCAGGTAGAGATAACAATTTGAAAGTGAACAAACAAGCTCAGCGACCGCAAAGAACAGAACTACCCATCGAAAAAATAAAGATAAATAAATTGATGAAGGTGGCAGATTTCTAGCCTCACAACAATATTCAGTGGTTCGAATCTCGCTTTGACACATATGTTTTCATTTAGTTTACGTTGTGTTCGAATTCAGTTATATAAAATATTTTGAGATCCGTAATTGCACGTGTTGTGTCAGTTTTTCTTTATGTGTTCGCAAACAAGCAGAACACCTTGTTGTCACCCAAAATGATGGTTGAGCAGGTTAGCTGCTTGGAAGTTATTAGCTATGGAGATGAGTTTCCAAAAACAGCGTCGTACCTCATTACAAACTGAATAATGAAGAACAACCGCCTTCAACTAATAGTGAAGCCAATATCGTAAACTTTTAACGCTCTTTACAGTTCTTTTCTTTTTTTTAATTGTAATCATCATTATTAACCTCCTTTTATAAAATATAGAAAATTACGAGTAAACAAAAATAGGTGCATTTTTCGTAAAAATTACCATTAAATATTAAATTTGTGAGCCGGCCGCGGTGCCCTAGGGGACTGAGGCGCTACAGTCTCGGTCTGCACAGCCACTACGGTCGGGGGTTCGAATCCTCCCTCGGGCATGGAAATTAGTGCCGTCCTTACGATTAACTAGTTCATAAGTAGTTTGTAAGTTTAGGGACTGATGAACCCATAGTTAAGTCCCATAAGCTGTACAAACATTTGAATATTTGATTAAGTTTGTGTAAGTATTCGAACACAACGAGAAAAAGACAAAATAATCTTTCACAGCGAGATTCGAACCACTGAACCCTATTGTTCTAAGGCCAGAACGCTACCACGTGAGCTACACCGACAGACTGCTGCAAGTGTTTTAACTGTTGTTACTTACAGGTAATTGAAAACGTGAAAGTAGATTTTCTCGACAATTTTTGAGAGCTGCTTCCAATGGCTTTGGCTGACTGTTATTTGAGTTCGGACTTCCCGTACCATAAGTACAAAAAATTCTAAAATCCGATACCCATGTGGTCTCCTTGAAAGGATGACTTATTGCTGCTGGGAAAGATACGCTTTGACCACACATGCTGTAGCTCCAGATGTCACAAGCGTATTACTGAGACTCCATTCTCGGGTGTCAGCTCATAAAAGCTTTCCTGGTCCGCACACGAGATAAAACAGAATGCAACACGGGAACGGTCAGGTGGCGGCTAGCGGAGTAGCGTCCAGTGAAATGTTCACACGTGTGTCGCTCGGCACAATGAAAGGAACAGTGCGGGGGTGGGGATTAGGGGAGGGGACAGCGAGTGTGTGGGGGCCATAAACGGATCCGTCCTGCTTTCCAGTGCTCGCTCACAATAGCCGCGCCCACTGTTTCCATATCCTGCTTTTCGCTGCCGGACAGGAGTATTCGCTTTCTCGTATCAAATACAAATGCAGAAAAAAAATACATACGTCCAATGTTCCCTCACGTGTAGAATAAAAATGTACTGTCCATTTCGATTATATCATCAGAAATGCGTTTTTTCACACAAAATAAGATACTACACATTCAGGTTATATATATATACCGGGTGATCAAAAACTCAGTATAAATTTGAAAACTTAATAAATCACGGAATAATGTAGAACTGACACACATGCTTGGAATGACATGGCGTTTTATTAGAACAAAAAAAAAAAAAAAAAAAAAAAAAAAAAAAAGTTCAAATAATTCCGACAGATGGCGCTTCATCTGATCAGAAGAGCAATATTAGCATAAAAAATTAAGACAATGCAAAGATAATGTTCTCTACAGGAAATGCTCAATATGTTCATCATCATTCCTCAACAATAGCTGTATAGCTGCAGTCGAGGGATAATGTTGTGAACAGCACTGTACGTAAAGCATGTCCGGAGTTAAGGTGCGGTACTGGCGTCGGATGTTGTCTTTTAGCATACCTAGAGATGTCGGTCGATCACGATACATTTGCGACTTCAGGTAACCCTAAAGCCAATAATCGCACGGACAGAGGTCTGGGGACCTGGGAGGCCAAGCATGACGAAAGTGGCGGCTGAGCACACGATCATCACCAAACGTCGGGGGCAAAAGAACTTTTTTTTCTTTCTTTGGTTTTAATAAAACCCCATTTCATTCCAAGCATGTGGGTCAATTTTTACCTGTCTAGCTCCATTATTCCGTGGTTTATTTGGTTTTATAATTTATATTGACATCTTGATCACCCGGTATATACAGCGTGTTTCAGGGTGTTGCCTCTGTAACTTATAAAATAATAGGTGACGGGAAATTTTAATGAGGTAGGTCAACACAAGGAATGTTACACTTTCTGCGGAGCTATGAACATAGTTTATTTTATCATTTTCCAAAGAGTTACAGCACAAAGATATAATTTTTTAAATGAAACAATAGTTTTTTTCTATCGTGCATTGGATTCGTTGAAACCAGCTGCGTCCAAATCAATTTACACTACATTCCTATCACTGTTAGTTTGCGAGCTACAACCCTTCAAAGTTTCAGGAGCAGATACCACTCGCTGTACGTAATACATGGCTGTGTGGTGAGGTTGAGGCGCCATAGTCCTCATTCATGGCCAGCAAGGTCGCCCGATTTAATACCAGTAGATTTCCCTTTGAGGGGATATCTAAAGGATCGTGTTTATGTCACTGAGCCCACATCACCAGATGGTCTAAAACGGCGCATCGAGGACGCATGTCGCTCCGTCACACCGGCGATGTTACATCTCGTCCGCAGATCCTTTCGACGGCACATTTGAACATCTCACCGCCATAACATCCATCATCCACCACACACCCATGTATTATGTACAGCGTGTGGTATCTGCCCCTGAAACTTTGAAGGCTATATGTATATGTCTTCAGACACAATAATTTTATTGTTGTGTTGTCTGACGCGTTCCGGAGCTATAACTTCATTATCGAGGACTTTATTACTACGTTTTTGTGTTGCATCTGCTTCAGTTTTTCACCTAACGATAGAAGAACGACACAATTGTTTGGTCACCTTCGACGTGTGAGGTCGGGCATTATCGTGGGACGAAAAAAAAAGTAATCCTCGGTGCTTGTTCTGTATTGCGCAGCGCAATTTCTTTATGGTCTCGTAGTAACCATGTGCATTGATTGTTTGGTCTCGTGGTAAGAAATCAATCAGAAAAATGCCTTTTCTGTCCCAAAAGCGGTACACACGACTTTTCGAGGTGTCAAGATTTGCTTACGCTTAACCTCCGTTGGGGATAAAGTTTACATCCATTCCATTGATAGCCGTTTTGTTTCATGTTTGTCGTACAATACCCAAGTTCAATTCCCCGTGACTATCCGAGAAAGAAAACCATCGCCTTCTTCACTGTATCCTATTAAATACTGAAGCGCACTGCCCAGTCGTTTTTTGCGTTGTCCAGTAAGAATTTTGGGTACCCAACGTCAGCAAAGTTTCAACATTTCAATTTCTCAGTAACAATTTTATGAATTAGTGATCATGAGATTTCGGAACTTCCATAGCAGGGGCACTTTGTGCAAACTTGTGGTTCTGCTTAATCATCTTTTCAATTGTGTGAACCAGTTCATCAATAAACACAGATAAGTGAACACTTCGTTCTTCAACGTGCACTTGATCACGTCCTTCATTGAACAGTCTGAACCATTTTCTAACCATTGAATCACTCATAGTATTTTATTCTAAAACCTCGCAGATTTGCCGTTGAATTTCCTGTGGTTTAACTTTCTTTGCATTTAGAAAACGAATCAACGATCTGATTTCACACGCGACTGCATTTTCAATTACGTCTGATATTATAAAGAAGCACTGCAAAGCACACGTCTGCAGCAGCGATCTGAAAATGGCGTACATGTCTTCTCCTTGAGTCAGAGTAACTGCCACGCGTGCTCGGAACTGCGATCGTAGCGCTGCCGCGGATAGAATTAGAAACAGAATGTACTTCGGGGAAGAGCCTGGTATTAGGCTTAGTCATTAAACAAAACCATATTCACATCAAAGTCTGCAAAGTAATTCCCACCACAGCACGCAATCATTCCGGATGTTTAAACGTCCTAAGGCAGACCGTGTAGCGTATTATTAACATTTAATTTCATACAGTTCAACAATTGGTACCGTGTTCCTTCCATTACTCATCTGTTATATGACATCAAAGTACATGTAACAGGTTTTAATGAATTCAATGGTCGTGTGTAAATACAACAAACAATCAGCCAGATTTCTCACACGTCTATAGAAGAACACTATCTGATGCAACAGTTCATCCGACAATGTCAACACGATTTTTGAAACACTGTTTGGGACAAGGAGGTTAGAATCTCTGGAGGTACCCTAACCACAAAATAAGGAGTATACAGAAAGGAAACTCCCGCTGCAGTCTGTCGTCTAAAATTTAGTGCGCATGCGCGGAATCGGCCATCTTGAAAAGCAGTAAACGTGTGATCGCTCCCTACTCTGTGGGGTGGTAATGCGCCGTCTCTGTTTCTTAATTCTGTATTTTAACAGCCTGAATCGCATAAAAGCAAACATGTATTTGGTACAGTGATAAGAAAGAACTGTGTGTCAGTAGTTGGAGCTGTTCCGTTTTTATTATGAGCATCAATAAAAGAAAAGTCGGCCGATGGTGTTCAGCACCTAATTGCTGCAATAAATAGAATACAAATAAGGATATAAGTTTCTTCACCTTCCCAAAAGATGCTAAGCAGTAACTGAACGTCGCTACATGTGTAGTGAAAGTTAAATGTTATCAGTTTCGAATGAGAGTAATGTGTGCGTAATTATTAAAAGTAGCTTTGTTCTTCTCTTGACGATAACTCTCGCTGTTGCTGTTGTGGTGTCGCACAAGTACAAAGTGCGCGCCACCTACTTTCGCCGCGCGCCGCCATGCATGCACGGCGCGGCGTTCTCACGACGACAGCCACGAGCGCCCTCTGCGACAACGCCGCTCGTGGCCACCACTGAAGGACATCGGCCACTTCGGACTGAGTTAGCAACCAGTTAGGACCTTCGTAATCAGATAGGCACCAGTGAAGACTTTGCTATCGTACAGGCACTAGGCAGGCCTCTAACAACTATGTATCAACATTCTGCAGTACTATGTAAAAGTTAAGTATTGTTACATTCTGTGCAATATATATCTCTTTCTAATTTACTCTAGTGTTTATAGTTTCTGGCTGCTCCCCTCCGTACCTGCACCAGCGTGCTATTTTTGTTACTGTGTCGGTCTCGTTCCACTCGGCCACCGACACCTACGACGAGGCTGGGACACAAAAGCGGCGATGAAGTTGGGACACAAAAGCTGTGGCAGTTCAACAGCATCGAAATGTTGAAGTACATTTATATTTTATAAATTGCAGGGAATAATATAAAATGAATGACAAAGAATAGTGCGTAAGTAGGCAGGTAAAACTTTACTTGCGGCATTGGAGGTGTAGTGTGCTAATGTTGGCAACGAATGGTCTTCGGATACTTAAACAAATAGATTATGGGGAATAATTATTTCATGCTGTTCCTGCTCTGTGGTTGACAGATTCCTCTATATGCCCTTCTCCGATCAGTAAATTAATGATACTCCTAAAGCAAATACAACTTTTATATATGCCCAGACGTCATTAGTTCTGTGTAATCACGATGTACTACTAAGCCTGACTCAATATTTTGTGCGAATTTATTCGTGTCAAATAAAACCTGGCAGTTGTAAAGTCACTTTCTTGTTTATAACTAATTTCCTGCACATAACTCCGCGTTATTTGGAATGTTTCTAGAGATAAACACCAAATAAAACGATCATCGATTCTACTGTACATTTCGTAGTTGTATTAAAATTTAGGCTTTTTTTTTTCGTTGGATTACAATTAGGTGCAAGAAGATGGCGCAAAATAGATGAAAGCCTTTTCACTTCGTAAAAGTCGGTGAGATTAGCTGCAGTTCGTAAAAAGTCAATTTCCAGCCAAAGTACTAAGTGGCTGTAGTTCCGCGTTTACTGCTTTTCAATATGGCGTCGGGCGCAGCGCTTGGCAACATACAGATCAAAGGCGCCGCCCTCAGCTTTCCCTTCTGTATGCTCCCTATTCTGTGCCCTAACACTGAAAAAGTGGAGCCGGCAAAATGCGTATTCCGGCATGTGCTTCTGCCCAAAACATTGGGCATAATGTGTGTGTGTGTGTGTGTGTGTGTGAGTGTGTGTAGGAGATCTAGTCGTTGAAATATGTAAGTACATACTGCTGTGTAACTGAATTTAGTTGCTTTATGTAACGAAGTCTATGTTCACACAGAGTCTTAACAGAGAAATCTTTGTTTTGGGCACAAAAGCATAGCCCTTCTGGCTTCAACCTGTGCCTGTTCTGGGCATATTCTACCCTATATTCTGACCTCCTTGGTTTGGGATGATCTCCCAAAAGCGTTCAGCTTGGAATCCTCGTACAAAGAGCGTTGGAACTATTACCGAAGCTCCAGAGAAAGGGTGGACTTACATTTCTAATTGCGTCACTCAAGCCATTATTTAAAGCAACTGCTGTTTAACCCAATTATACTCCTTGTAGAGTTACATGTGCTGCAGTAGATAATAGATCAGTTTCACACATTTTAATTTCCGCTTGCAATATAAATCAGTATGGAAAAGTGTTTTTATGTTTCCTTTATAGTGAATCATGTCGCACCGTGGTGAGGTAGCAGAGTGGTCCAAGGCGCCTCGCTGCAGAGCGCGTGGTTGCCCGCCGTCGGAGGTTCGAGTCCTCCTAATGGTGCATGGGGATGTGTGTTGTCCTGAGGTTAGTTTACGTTAGTTTAAGTAGTTTGTAAGCTACGGAATGATGACCACGCAGTTTGCTCCGATATATTCACAAACATTTGAACATTTGAATCCTGTCGACAACATCTTGATTCAGTGCAATGATGGTTGAAGCATGTTATTTTTTGTGAATACATTTAAGGAAGTAAATTTCGCTAGGAAATACTATGAAAAGCGAGAGGGTAGTTCGGAGTGTGATTTCCGTTTGTTAATAAAACAAAAGTCGAGTACAGGTAAAGAAAGCTATTTATTTCATGGAAATCTATAACACCCTACTTTTCAACGCAGCCCCCGTAGTTCCCCAGGTGTTTCTCACAGCATGGTATAGGTTTGAGTAACCCTTCGAAATAGAATGTTGCCGTATGTGTAATGAATGTGGTAACATGCATGTTAACCTCTTCATAGTTCTTGAAGCGCTCACCACTAAAGAACGATCGCTATGATCGAAGTCGGGACATAACTGAGAGTGGCCAAAAACATCCAGCCGAAGTTCTGAAGGAGTTGTGCCGTCACATTTGCAGAGCATACTCGGACGTTGTCTTTAATGTTTAGTCACCCATTGTGCGCATATTTCACTAAAACCCAGATTTTAAAGTTAAAATCTCGTAAATTACTGGTCGTGAATTTTGTGAAAATAGAAGAGCAATAGCCAACGGCCTAACCGCTGTCGATTCACCGGTTCCCGCTAGATCACCGAAGTTCCGGGCTTGGCTAGCATTTGGCTGGTTCACTGTCTAGGTGTCGGGCCCGGTGGACTTGGGGTAAAGTGCTCGACTGAAAACCGAAGGGGCGCAGATTCGAAACCAGGTCGGACCTCGGATTTTTTTCTGTCTGCACTTTAACCCATCCTTCACCTCTCAATGATGTGAGGAGTCGCAAGAAACGACACATGGCTCGGATTCAACGTTAAGCTGTAGGTCCTCTTTCCCCGGTTGGAAAACTGGGGTAGGCTAGGGACACGCAAGTCGCCGATGTGGCGTTCAGTTGAAAGACTTGAGCACACCATAAGCCACACGAAATTATTATTATTATTATTATTATTACTGTCTGGGTCTGCTGAACGCTGTTTGCAAGTGGCGGTCACTCATCCCTTGTGAGGTCAATTGAGGCGCTATTTGATTGATGAGTTGCGGTTCCGAATCAAGAAAACCGGCAAAACGGCCTCAATTGCTTCGCGCTGATGACGCCCTCTCCATACCGCATCCGATTATGCCTTCGGGCGGAGGATATATTTATATGTATATCTGAAACATTAATCGCCTATGGTGTTTCGTAAGACTTCTCCGGCTGCACTAAGCACTTCATCTGTATACACAGATTGACGTTCCCTTTCGTTCTTCCTAATGCTCTTGATCACGCACTTTCTTCAATTGTCGGCCCAATCTTCTGACTATTGAAGCACGCCTTGCATTTTCTCCGTAAGCCTCGCAGATATGTCGATGAATGTCACATTAACGTTCTAAACAATCAGAAAACGAGTCACAGATCACATTTCACACACCGCGGGATTATCGACCAACAACCACTACAAAGGACACACAGCGCAAAGCGAGCTCGAGATGGCGTCTGTTCACTCCGCTTGAACTGGTGATACTACTGCCCCTCAATAGAAATCTAATCGTAGCAGTGCCACTGAGAAAAATAGAGAAAGAACTTATATTCGAACAATTACATACTTACAACCACACTAACTAACCGAAGTTACGGATTTATGAATTAGTTTTAATGGTCCAATTTTGCATTGCTCCCAAAATGCATTGCCATCCTCACGGCCACGTTAAAGTTTTTTTTTTTTTAATACAGAGAACTACCTATGTTTCATGACGACAGTATGAAAATAAATGTAATGTATCTGCATCAAATTTTTCCCATGACTTTTGCAAACATAATCAAATGTTGTTCTTCTGAAATATGTTGTGGTGAAATACGTCAAAAAAATAACATTTTTGACCAATTAGTGAGTAGTCGTAATATAAGATCAAAATATATACGACACACGACAGGGTTATGAACTGCTGGTTTGCTTAAAAATGGCTCAATAGGATAATTTTTTTTCAATGATTTCACTGTTCCTTATAAGCGTATTCATTGAATGAAAAACTAGAATGATAACTAGCGACGAGAATTTCAAGCACTATAAATTCCCGAAATATGCAGGCATTTATACACTATCAAAATACAAACCAGAAATAATCATTAAAATATTCAATATCGTTTTTACTCTGAATTCACTTTTTCAATTCCACATGTTTGCGCAGTTAACAACTAATGGAATTTCATTGTCAAAATAAATTATAAACAGAAAAGTCTCTCTATAAATCACAAAACGCAATAGGCGCAAATTTTTGTGAATATATTTGAGACAGTGTCAAGTCGGGATTTTCACTCAGGTTTCCACCACTAAATATTTTCTTCACAGAACATAAAGATTCAAATCTGGGCTTCTTTTAACAACGGTGTCTATTTTATTCTTTGCAGCTACTGTTACTTTTTCTCGCTCTTGAGTGATGTATTCCTAAATTTCCTTAATAATTTTAACTGAGTCTACCAGTGGTACAGAAGTGGCAAGTAATTTTGTAATTGTAGAGGTCAATTTCGAGAAATTTGTTTTGATGCAAATTAAAAGCTCGACCTCAAACGGCGAATGTGACCAAACAACTCTTACTGGAGTTTCATTACAACGTATTTGATCATCTTCGTACTACCCGGACCCTGCTACTAGCGACTTTCATCTCTTTGAATTTTTATGTTCTGTGAAGAAGGTGTTTAGTGGTGGAAACCTGAGTGAAAATCCCGGCCTGACACTGTCTCAAATAGGTTCGCTGAAATTTGCGCCTAATACGTTTTGTGATGCAGAGAGATAATTTTATGTCTATAAAAATATTTAGACAATTAAAAGCTGGAAATGCTATTAGTTATTAACTGCGCAAATATGTGAAATAAAAAATAAAAAAATAAAATGAATGCTGTTTGTGCGTCTCTGATGCAAACGGCAGCATCTGTATGGAAAAAGTTTACTAGCTAAAATAAAATAAAGATTTATTTTATAATAAGACATTGCAGCATTTATTTATTTTTACAGTTGACTACGGTGGTTCATGGTGTTCATGGTGTGGGTTCCTGTAGTCATGTCCTAGTTCATGAACCACGCAAAACGTACGAGTGGACAAGAAAGTGGTCCTGACAGTTGGGATACCACTTACTTTGGAATAAGGTTGGACATCTCGTACATATTCAAAACTGCCCTCGTAGTTGAAAAGAATGGAAAGAAAATTAGCACAACCTCCAGTGTAGAAAGTATACCGGCTTGAAAGCTCAGACACAAATGGGATGACCTGTTGTTGTTGTTGTTGTTGTGGCCTTCAGTCCGGAGACTGGTTTGATGTAGCTCTTCACAATACCCTATCCTGAGCAAGCCTCTTCAACTCCACATACGAACGGCAACCTACATCTGTCAATATGCTTACTGTATCCATCTCTTGGTCTTCCTCTGCGGTTTTTACCCCACACACTACCCTCCAATGCTAAATTCACGATTCCTTAATGTCTAAGAATGTGTCCTACAAATCGATCCCTTCTTTTAGTCAAGGTATACCAGAAATCTCTTTTCTCACCAATTCGGTTCAGTACCTCCTCATTAGTTACGCAATCCACCTAATCTTCAGCATTCTTCTGTAGCACCACAGTTCAAAAGCCTCAATGCTCTTGCTGTCCGCACTGTTTATAGTCCAGGTTTCACTCCCATACAAGGCAATACTCCACACAAATGCCTACATAAAGGACTTCATTAGGCTTAAATCAATATTCGACGTTAACAGATTTCTGTTTTTCAAGAACGCTTTTCTAGCGATTGTCATTCTGCATTTTACATCCTCTGTACTGTGACCACCATTTGTTATTTTACTGCCTAAGTAACAAAACTCATCTACCTCCTTTATTATTTTCTTCAGCATCACCTAATTTTCTGCACTCCATTACCCTTGTTTTGCTCTTGTTTATGTTCATCTTAAATGCACCTTTCTGGATACTGTCCATTCCGTTCAGCTGCTCTTCCAGGTCCTTTGCTGTCTCTGACAGAATTACTATGTCGTCGGCAAAACGCAATGTTTTTAATTCTTCATCCTGATCTTTAATTCCTTTTCCAAATTTCTCCTTGTTTTCCTTTATAGCTTTCTCAATGTACAAACTGAATAACATTGGACAAAGGCTACAACCCTGTCTTACTCCCTTCCCAACCTCTGCATTCCTTTCATGTCCTTCAACTCTGACAACCGCTGTCTGGTTTTTGCACAAGTTGTAAATAACCTTACGCTCCATATATTTTACTCCTGCTTGCTTCAGAACATGAAAGAGTTTATTCCAAATAATATTGTCAAAAGCCTTCTCCAAATCTAAGAAAGCTTGAAATCTCGGTGTGCCTTTCCTTAATCTATCTTCTAGGGTAAGGCGTAAAGTGAGTATTGCTTCCTGTGTTCCTACATTTCTCCTCAACCCAAAGTGATCTTCCCCGAGGTCGGCTTCTACCAGTTTTTTCATCCTTCTGTAAATAATTCGTTTTAATATTTTGCAACCGTGACTTATTAAACTGATCGTTCTGTAGTTTTCACACCTGCTTTGTTTGGAATGGTGATTATTACCACCATTCTTAAAGTCGACCACTGTACGTAACAAGAGCTTTGTTTTATCAATAAAAATTAGTAAATGAGGTCCGTGTGAACTACTGGTTACTCCCTGCTATAAAGCCTTGTTCCCTGGCCCAAAATGAGAACTGACTCGTTTCAAATTAGTACAATAACAGGATGTTAATACTACAGTGATCAATATACATAACAATTCACACATTATTACACAGACGTTAATAAGCAAGCCACCACAATTGAAGTCATCTTAGAAAGGTGGCTAAGAAAACATTTATGGCGCAACGGAATTTAGAGATGAGAAAAAATTGCATCTGAACTAGTGCTCAGCACTTGTGAAGAACAATATTAAATAAAACAGGGAAGGTGCTCTAAAACTACAATTTACAGGCAACTTCCGGTATCTGCTGAACTTGAAACTCGTTTATTCAGATAAAACATGCAAAATGGAGAACCAATTTTGTTAATACAATAAAATGCATCTCTTACATGGATTAATGCAGACGGTGCCCAGCCTAAATTATACATGATTTAACGCTACAGGGGGGGGGGGGGGGAGATTCACATACAACACTCATTCCCTCACACACACGCAACGCCACAGCGAAACTCACCAAAAACAGCGTGCTGACACGAGGCGGAAGCAGGCGCCGCTATCGCATGCGAAATTCAGCAAGTCGGAGGTAGCACAAAACACAATACACAAACACTTTGAAGTGTGTATAGCAAGTTAAATTACATCTGAATTGCACCACGAGCAAACACGCTACCGGCGACACACGGCTATGTTACGTGAACGCACTCCACTGAAGGTGAAGTGGTTGAAAATCGAATTCATTATACAAAATCACGGTGGATTCTTAAGTTGCAGTCTGTTAGAAAACGAGCTAGGTACTGGTTTTATAAGAGAAGTGGCGTGAACTCAGGCGACTAGCTGCAAACCCAGGAAGTGGGAACTCGGACCCACGTGGTTCCGAAAACCGATAAAATTGAATAAATTCAGTTTCAGAAAAATAAAGAAAACTAACTACAGCATGCAACCATAGAAATGCTTAGAATTATGTAAGGAAGCGAATGAAATACAACTAACCGCGATAGGGAGCAATTACAAGAGACGGATGAAGTCCAGTCTCAAAAACACAAAAATGAAATAATTACACAGTCGGAAAAATAAAATAAGAATTACATCATGCAACCCATAGAACTGTTTAGAATTACATGAAGAAGCGAAAGAAATGCAGCCACACGCGATAGGGAGCGATTACAGAGACGGTGAAGTCCAGTCTCCAAAACTCGTAAAAGTGAAATAAATACAAAGTCGGAAAAATAAAAATTAATAATTACAGCATGCAACCCATAGAAATGTTTAAATTACATAAGGAAGCTATTGAAGAGGTTGTACGGGCTCAGAGAGAATTACTGACAAAGACAGAGTGCGTACTACCAGACGGAGAAAAGACAGCAAAATTAAAATAGGCGGGGTGAGAAGATCGTGAAATATTAGTGGAAATCAGAAGGATACCCGCATAGTTACTTGCCTGATGGGTATGGAACAAACAAGAGTGGAAGCTGAAGGCTTTGTTCCATGAACCAACCATGTGCAACACATATCACTCATGGAAGCAAACGATGAGAAGATTTTTACTTGCACTGTATAAAATGAACGTATTACCTATTATAAATCGTGCCCCACAAACCTAGAAAGTATTTACACAGAGTTCATACACCGCCACATGATCACAAAAAGTTTTAACATACCAAGTCGTTATCAAACTGCTACTAGAGTCACACACACCACATTTATCTATTGGAAATCACTGAATTGAAAAACGAAAACACATTTCCGCACAGAATCGGAGAAAATATTCCAAAAATGATTCTAAGTTCACGAATTTAAGTTAAATGTGCTAGTCAATGAAACGCTACCATCTCCAGAAGCAAGAGCAGAACCAACCTTACCTCACCAGATGGCCAGAGCAGAAAAAAGATCCAGTGGTCATGATGCGGGAAACTGCCACCAGACGTGGGAAGCCACCGCAAACCGGAAAATCCAAGAACAGGGGTGGTGGAGACAGACAGCGAGATTCGCGCTAAAGAAGGCTCGCTGAGTGGACTGTAACCAAAGGGTGGAGAAACCTCTTTGGTAGTATCAGCAGCTATGGATACTGAGCAAGAGAGAATGATAGCCGCTGTGGAGTAGCCGAGCGGTCTAAAGCGTCTCGCTGCGGAGCGCGCGGTTGCTCGCTGTGGAGGTTCGAGTCCTCCCAGGGGCATGGGTGTGAGTGTTTGTCTTTAGGTTAGTTTACTTAGGTTTAAGTAGTTTGTAAGCTACGGTCTGATGACCACGCAGTTTGGTCCGATAGATTTACAAACATTTGAACATTTTAGAGAATGATGCAAAGCGCCAGCCATAGGTCCTCGCACCAACTTAAAAGTAAAACAACTGCACATTCTCACAGGAAAAGTGGTGTAGCGGTGAAGCCGTACTTATGCCACATTAATTATTATTCTAATAAATTATTAACAAAATAAGAAGAACCTAGCAATATTAACTAATATTTTAACACATGAATTAAAAATGTTACTCCTCAAGCCTTGAAAAGAGTGAGGTTCAAGTTTTAACAAAATGATAGCGACATTAAATAAATTTCAACTTTACAGAACCTTACAAAATATATGGAAGACGACAGACGGTCGTCTTTCAAAGTCTGAGGGTACTTCTCCAGTCTGATACATCTTACACACCAGGTGAAACCGTTTTCTCATGGCTGGTTCTCCCAGAGACTTCAGTAGTTCTGAGGGTATGTCATTTACCCCAGGTGCCTTGTTTCGACTTACATATTTCAGTGCTCTGTGAAATTCATCTCTCAGTATAGTATCTCTGATTTCATCCTCATCTACATCTTCTCCCTTTCCTATAATATTGCCTCTAAGTTCATTTGCTTCGTAGAGCCTCTCTATATACTCCTTCTACCTTTCAGCTTTCCTGTTGTTGTTGTTAAGGTCTTCAGTCCGGAGACTGGTTTGATGCAGCTCTCCACCCTACTCTATCCTGAACAAGCCTTTTCATCTCCTCATAAGAATGGCAACCCACATCCACTTGAATCTGCTTACTATACGCGTCTCTTGGTCTCCCTCTGCGATTTTTACCCTACACACTTCCCACAAATGCTAAATTTACGATTCCCCGATGTCTAAGAATGTTTCCTACCAAGCGATCCCTGCTTTTAGTCAGGGTATGCCAAAAATTCCTTTTCTCACCAATTCTGTTCAGTACCTCTTCATTGGTTATGCTATCTACCCACCTAATCTTCTGTAGCACCACATTCTCTTCCTGTCCGTACTGCTTATCGTCCATGTTTCACTCCCGTACAAGGCAACACTCCAGACAAATGCCTTCAGAAAAGACTTCCTTACCCTTAAATTAATATTCGATGTTAGCAAATTTCTCTTTTTCAAAAATGCTTTTCTTTCCATTGCCATACTGCATTTTATATCCTCTGTACTGCGACCATCGCATGTGATTTTACTACCCAAGTAACAAAATTCATCTACCAACTTCATTGTTTCGTTACCTAATCTAATTCCTTCAGCATCGCCCGACTTTCTAAGACCGCATTCCATTATTTTTGTTTTGCTCTTGTTAATGTTCATTTTATACAACGTGACGTTTCTGCGTGTACTCAGTATTATTATTTCACATCATCAGATGCCCGACGGCAGCGCGGTCTCCTACGGAATGTAATGTCGGCCGACCCAGCGGACGGACGGTCGGACGGGAACGCGCCATCGGCCCGTCACATCGCGTCACGCGCCTCATTTGCATGTTCACGGCACACTTCATTAGTTCGCTGCGCGCAGTATGCTATGTGCCTCCAGCGGTCCGCGGGCTCTGGGTCGCGAGGTTCCGTGGGAAGGAGCAGCCGCTCAAAATGTTCAAATGTTTGTAGAACGTATGGGACTTAACTACGTGGTCATCAGTCCCTATACTTACAAACTACTTATGAACTAGCTAAGACTAAGGACGGCACAAATATCCATGCCCGAGGGGAGATTCGAACACCCGACCTTAGAGGCCGTGCCGACCGTGACTGGAGCGCCTCAGTCCCCTCGGCCACAGCGGCGGAGCAGCCGCCACAGGGCTCATACACCATGGAATTGCAAAGACAAGCAAAATATAAACTTTTATTAGAAGATCAGTCACATCGCCACAAACGACACGTAGGCAGGGCCTAAGGCGGAACGAAACACGGATTTAGAAAATATATCCATCAGTAAATGCTCGTCATCCCCTGGCCACATCAGGGGTATATAAAATTCCGTGTAGTTGTGGCAAAGTTTACATAGGAACCTCAACAAGAAGTATTAATACACGTTTGACGGAGCATAAAAGAAATTGTCGCTTGGGACAGATCGACAAATCATCAGTGGCGGATCATGTTTTCACGGAAGGAGATCACGAAATAAAATTTGGTGAGACAAGTGTGCTAGCGAGGACGTCACACTATTATACACGTATGTATAGGGAGGCAATTGAAATCCACAAACATCAATACAATTTTAATCGTAAAGAAGAAGGGTTAAAATTGGCAAGATATGGCGATCTACGTTGCATAAATCACGTGACAATCGATTGCTCACAATCGAGAGAACAGGCGATAGCCAGAGACAGCCACACATCGACGCCACGTGACGTGAGGTGGCGCCCTCTAAGATCTGATATAAGGAGCGGCCTCAGCCCCCAGCAGCCAGTCGTCGACTCAACCTCGGAAGATGTTCTCCGTAGCCGAGAACGAAACGTCAGGGAGAGGAAGTTTTATAGATCGAATACGGCAACTCAGCCCGGAAGTGTTTACTGATGAGGACGCCGGCCGTGAAAGCCTTCATGGGATGATTAGAAAACATAGTTAATGCGAAACACAACTAGCTCTTTATTCACACGAAATCATGGGTGCTATCGACAAGGGTTCCCAAATCGATTCCGTATTTCTTGATTTCCAGAAGGCTTTTGACGCCGTACCTCACAAACGGCTTTTAATCAAATTGCGTGGTTACGATATATCGCCCCAAATTTGCGATTGGATAGGAGATTTCCTGTCAGAGAGAACACAGTTCGTAGTAATCGATAGTAAGGCATCCACCAAAACAGAGATATATCGGGAGTTATTGGTCCTCTGCTGTTCCTTATTTACATAAACGATTTAGGGGAAAATCTAAGTAGCTCTCTTAGGTTGTTTGCAGATGACGCCGTCATTTACCGTCTAGTAAAATCATCTGAAGATCAAAACCAACTGCAGAACGATCTGAATAAGATATCACTATGGTGTAAAAATTGGCAATTGACTCTAAATAATGAGAAGTGTGAAGTCGTCCACATGAGTACGAAAAGAAATCCGTTAAACTTTGTTTACAAGATAAATCAATCAAAAGTGAAGGCCGTAAACTCCACAAAATACCTATGGATTACTATTACTTCAGACTTCAACTGGAAAGAACACGTAGATAATGTCGTGGGAAAGGCGAAGCAGAGACTGCGTTTTATTGGCAGAACCCTTAAAAGATGCAACAGAACTACGAAAGAAAATGCATACACTACGCTTGTCCGTCCATTTTTGGAGTATTGCTGCCCAGTGTGGGATCCTTATCAGGTGGGTTTCACGGAGGACTTCTAAAGAGTCCAAAGAAGGGCAGCTCGTTTCGTATCGTCACGATACAGGGGAGACACGGTTACGGAAATGATACAGGATCTGGTATGGGAATCATTACAACAACGGTGCTTATCCCTGCGGCGTGGACTACTTACGAAACTCCAATCGCCAACATTCTCCTCCGAATGCGAAAATATATTGTTAACTCTCACGCACATAGGTAGAAATGATCACCAGAATAAAATACGAGAAATCAGAGCTCGAACGGAGAGATTCAGGTGTCCTTTCTTCCCGCGCGCGATTCGAGAATGGAATGGGAGATAAATAGTATAATGTGGTTCGATGAACTCTCTGCCAGGCACTTAAATGTGGTTTGCAGAGAATCCCATGTAGATGTAGCTGCAATTACGACAGGCCATTGGCATGTTGCGTACTCGCATGCGAGTGGAGAAGGTCACACTGATGGGATGCATTGATAGGATGTCTTGGGCGCCCGGCAACTAGGTCTGTAGCGCCCTTAAAAATTAAATACGCGACGAGAGCCAACGAAGTACAGAGGAAATAAGTAACAACTTCTTTTTTCTCAGTATGAGCTACCAGCTCCTCTTGTTCTGGATGCTTCCAAATACTCTTTTTTATTTTTATTTTTTATTTTTTTTAAGTATGTGCGACCTTCGCCTCTATTTCGGGGGCTCCGAATATCGAAAGCTATTTTCTATAGGGTGGTCCATACCTCTCGTCCTGGGAGGGCCTCAAAAACGCAAAAGTTACTGTTTTATAGTAATACTAGCTGCAAGTATCCGGCTTTGCCCGGGTTTAAAATAAAGTTTTCTAAGGGAACAGACAAACAGACAACAAATGCGTCTTATGTGTATAGAGATTGCAATCGAAGTCTGTTAGTAATGTACTCTCCTCCCCTATGCACCGAGCGAAATTTTATGTAGACAGTAACCATGTTGTTTTCAAGGTCAAGTGTACAAAATTTCATCAAGATCGGAGCAAATCTGTGGATTTTGGCGAAATCCGTAAGAACCCTCCACCATGCACTGAACTAAATTTTATGTAGACAGTGCCCTTCCTCGTGTTTTGAAGGTCAGTTGTGTAAAATTTCATCAAGAACAGTGCGAAGACATAGATTTACACGGACACGCATTGAAAAACGCACTTTCTCTTTTTCACATATTTTCCGGATGGTTTTCCATAAATGGAACGAAACCTGTTTAAGAACCTTCCCCACTTAATTCTGTGTACGTGTACCAAATTTCACGTTATTTAGTTGTCTGGATTTTGAGTTATACGAGAACAGACAGACTGACAAAAAATGAGTCTTGTAAGTATAGAGACATGTATTTACGAGTGGACGGGGGGCCTCATTTTGTTTCGCCGACGCCCTGGGCCTCCGACAGCCTTAGTACACCACTGAGAACAGGCAACAAAAAAGAAAAAGAGCCGAACTAGCCAAATTGTGCAGGCAGTTAAACGAGAACCACAATTAAGTTTTTGCATATCGGCAATATAAGTTTGCCTACTACAGTTGAGAGTTGTAGAAGTACTTAAAGCAAAATATCAAAGCATCGTGGCTGAGCGATCACTGGAATAAAAAAGGATGAGTCAGCCAATCTACAACACAGTAAAATCTCCAAGCTAACAGCTTAAGGCACAGAGACCAGACAATTCAAAATATTTAAAACTTTGGTCACACTCTCATATTTATCAGCTAAAACAGAGAGTAGAGCACCACCAAAATTCGCCGCTGCCCTATGGTCAAAGAGGGCAAAGAAATGACTGCGGCGTAAAGCAAAAGGGAGATAACGAATCTCGTTGCTTCTCCTGACATACTGTAACTTCACGTAACTCTTACACTAGGACACATAGTGGAAACTGAACAGTAAACAACCTGCCAAGCGAATATAGCAGAATAACTAGCACAAACGATGCTCACGGCAGAACCTCGCCGGCCGCGGTGGCCGAGGTGACTGAGGCGCTTTAGTCACGGTCAGCACGGTCACTACGGTCGGGGGTTCGAATCCCCCCTCGGGCATGGATATTTGTGCCGTCTTTAGTCTTAGCTAGTTCATAAGTAGTTTGTACGCTTAGGGACTGATGACCCCGTAGTTAAGTCCCATAAGTTGTAGAAACATTTGAATTTTTGAGCAGAACCTCCTTCCTGCACATTTTGCAGAGAACGTTGAGATTCACCCAATATGCGTGGCTGTGCTTTATCCTGCTCGAACAACACATCTTTGTGTTGTAGGTGAAACCCAGGAATCGGGTTAACGATATAGGAACCTAATTTAGGAAGTGGAGCGCACACCGGTTATGTCTTTCACTGATTCAGACCATTTAAGCAAATTCTATTTAGCAGAGACCAAAGCATAAAATGGTTTAAACGTGATTCAGTACAGTCTTGACAATATGGCCTTAAAGATATCCAGGCAATAGCATAAGCAAGAGATAACAAGGAAATAATTTACTTTACAAGTTTCAATCAATGCTTGATAAAATTTCAACCATAAACTCTTCTTAACCAACAGGAAGCTAGACGATGAATTTTACAAAGCACAAGTCAGACCAATGTCAAAGCTCTAATCCTATTCCATACCCAAGAAGGAATAATTTACAAGATACAATTCAACTTCGATAAAATTTTGACCATAAAATAGTAGGAATAAACAAGCTTAATAATTACTTCCTCAAGGCACAAGAAAGATGGGTAGTTCAGAACAGATACCTAATAAGTTTTTAAATAAACGCCCAAAGATGGCGCTACAGACTATTGTTAGTATGAAAACCTAAGTGGGACCCACGTAAGATAACCCTTAATAGACGGCACCGTCGGAACACGCAAGCAAGTGAAAACAGGAACTTAAGCCCATTCTACACGAGACGTGCAAGCACAAGGAAGTCGCTGTCAGCTGCAGCGCCCATTGCGATAGATCAATACCACCTAGAAAAGGCCTTACAACAGGCCGTGGCTACGTCACACTTAGAGGCCGCGGCCGCCACCTCACTGGCTGTTAGCTGGGGCACGCCCACCGCCGCGCAGCGGCCGGCCAGTCAGATGGCGGCCGCGGCCTCTGAGTGTGACGTAGCCACGGCCTGTTGTAAAGCCTTGTCTTCTGGGTGGTGTTGGATAGACCCTCGAACTACAAAAAAGCGTTAAAACGGTACGCATTTGTTGAGTCGTCTGCTCCACGCGTCTACTTCGTTTGTTGTGCAGTTACAACAAATGAATCGCCGCGGTAACTTCACTTTTCGATATATTGTGATGGTTAAAAACCTTTATTTGTATTTTAGACTGCCACTGTGAAACTGTATTTGTTTTCGTGCAGTTCATGTGTAACTACGTCGCTCACATGTGTTAACGTTGTCATAATAAAGTGCGATTACATACTTCCAGCCCCTGCTGTTTGAGGCGCATATGTATATCATGAACAATCTCAAGTGTCTATACGTAGACCTTTCACTTGATAAAGCTTCAAAAAATGCTCACCAAAAACAAATATTTCCTCCGTTAACTACAGCATGTTTCAGGAAAAGTAGCAAATATTTCAGAAGATGGTAATAAAGACGGTTTGCAGTTAAAATTTCATATAATGTGTGTCCAATTTTTATTGGGTACAGAGATACAGCTCTTGGTATGTACAACAAACTGATTTGGATATTTTGACTGATTCTTTCGTCAGTTCTTGGTAAATCACCATATTGACTTTTATTTAAATAACTGGTTTTCGACGTACTTTAAAGTCTGAATATGCCCTAAGAAGCTGAAAACCGGGTAACTAAGTGGAAATGAACCTGAAGAACATACAAAAAATTCTACTTTTAAGTAAGTGTGATGCTGTACTACCAAGAATCGACGGATAAATCAGTGAAAATTTCTTGATTTACATTTGCTCTAAGTTTGTTTGGATTTCATATTAACAGTCATATCTTTGTATTCAATACAAAATGTACACATGTTACATTAAATTTTTACTGCAATTCCTCTATAGATCACCTCCTAAAATACTTACGACTGACAAGGAAAGTACTTGTGCTCGAACAAACATATCTGTATGAACTTTTGGTTGCAGTATCTCTACGTACACATGAATGTGCTGGTGTGGTTTTTATGCAAAACTTTGCAATAATGCTCTAGATAGCACTATAGATGTAATTGTAGACGCCATACGTAATGCAGATGTCTCAACTAGAACTTATGTAATAATCATCGTACATGTTCTCTAGCGTATTGTCATCAAAAGCCGTGATTATACTTGCAACTTTAACCTCCTTCCCGAAAAACTGTTGGTATTCACTGCCACTGCTTCCATCGCCTCTTCCCGCACTTACCGTGGCACTACTTGTAGCGATGAGTTCTTCGTCATTATCATCCCTATTATCATCATTATGTGTTAGTGTTACAACAGTATATAACTTATGCTCAAATTTCTGTACCATAACAGATACGAGAAAGCATGCGAATGATTCATCTTCTATACTAATATCATCTTAACGAAGACTTGTTCTTCGTAACTTCATCTCAACCAATCGCAATACTTTAGCAGGATTGATTATCAATCGCCGCCCCCATCTGACGCTTCACCACACAAATGTCACAAAACGCAACTTCGGAGACACACTGTACCGTGTGTCTCCGAAGTTGCGTTTTGTGACATTTGTCACTGGCGAATCGACAGGTCAAAGTGCAATGTGGCAAGGCACACGCACAGGTCTGTAACGTACGACTGCAGAGTGAAGATGCGGGAGTGTCACTAATCAAATAAGGGATCTTTACATTATCTCTCGTACGATTTTGATGTATATGTGTTTGTTCGAGCCCAAGTACTTTCCTTGTGAGTCGAAAAAACTACGTTCCTCTGAGTAGGAGACAGGTACACATTCTCAAATCAATTCTCGACTTCGTTTGTCAGCTTCGTTTCCGATTTGGTCGTCTGTGCATGCGCGAAGCACTTCCATAGGCTTGAGAATAGGTTCCATTCTATTCCGTCCTCTAGCGATTGTATGCGTGCATCTTGTGCAAGTGGACACGTCTACACTGTACGCGGACGGCGTGACCGGTGCATCATGGTTAATCTCGTAAGCTCTCACTTACCGTGTAGAAGGGCTTTAGAGGCAAACTCAAACAGCCGGGAGGCGGCCAGACCTAGACCTCGGGCGACGCACGGCAAGTTGTCGGCCAGCGGCAGCCAGGACCAAGGAGCCAACTGTACTCGACCAGTGAGCCGTAACACCAGAAATATAAACAGGGATCCAACATAGAGTAAACACAATTCCGTAACACCAGAAATAATACACTGGACAGCATTAAACAAAGGGAAACAGTGACGGGTAAATGAAAAGGGCGCTTAAAACAAGAGAAGCTAATTGATCGATATTAAATATTTGTATTTTGCAGCAACGAGGCACACCCGTAAGACAGCGCACAGCTGTGATCGAGAGCAGTCAGCCTGATGCCAAAGCGGTTTTTATGAATCTAACTTGAATATTAGTGGATGTAGTTAAATCTTACGATGGTTATCCAAATGCCAATAAATTTCAAACACGTACTTAGCAACATGACTATGAGCGACTTCATAACCAACAACAAGAACAAACGTTACAATTTACATTATACTAGCGGACGGCCGGCCGCGGTGGCCGAGGGGACTGAGGCGCTTCAGTCACGGTCTGTTCGCCCATTACGGTCGGGGGTTCGAATCCCCCCTCGGGCATGGATATTTGTGCCGTCCTAGTTCGTAAGTAGTTCATAAGTAGTTTGTAAGTTTAAGGACTGATGACCCCGTAGTTAAGTCCCATAAGATTTACGAACATTTGAACATTTTTACTAGCGGACGGTTTTGCGACGGCAAAGGTTTCAGAGATCAGTGGTTGTTAACACCGTCCCTATGACGTTCGATTAAAACGATGTGTACCGGCAATAAAGACACCAACAGAGCTGCCGAATATAAAGAAAGCCATTACAACTAAAATTATATGAACGGCTTGCTTTACAACGGCAGTGATTTCAAGACCTAGGTGACAGTTAATACCGTCACTAGGACGTTCAGTTCATATGCACATATAAAGACAAGTCAGTTATTGTACAGGGTGTCGCAGCTATCTTGCTCATCCAAAACATCTCTGGAACAACAGGTATTGCCTTACATTGATACCGGTGAAAGTCGTTTACAATATCTGTTGTTGTTCCAGAGATATTTTGGTGAGCAAGATAGCTGGGACACCCTGTAGTAAATCACATACCCATAAAACAAATCGGGAGCTGTCCATAACCGTGCTTGACAACTAACAAATATGCTGTCAGATCACAAGCAAGTTGGCAGAGGACATTAGGATTTGTTATTTACACTTAACCCAAATCCAGATTTACATATTCTGAGTGCCGTAAACTTACACAAAGAACGTAACACCAGCCATAATAGGACAAACATCAAATGTTAGTTACAAGAACTCAGACACATAAGCATGTGACTCAGAATAAGAGAAAAAAAAAACTACTGTTTGGTATGAAAGCATCACTGCCTGAAGAGACCCCACATTACGCACATAACAACTATAGCTGGTGTCACACGGGAAGGCGCTTATGCGTAGAGGAGGAGCGATAGGGAAAGCGTGAAGGGGAGGGGCTACGGCCGAGCACCAACAGTTGCGGCAGCGGGTGGAACATTGCGTAACTCAAGACAAGCTACGTGCTTACAGAATGAAAATTATTTGCTGTCAATGAGGTAATGGAGGGGGATGCGCAGAACGGCAGAATACTAGGCCGACCTCGTAGCTGACGTCGACTATTAGCCGCGCAGATCGTGGTCACGGACAAATGACGGCACGGCTATCAAGTCAGTAGAGAAGACTCATTCAGTCCGAGACCTCACTGTCTCACACACGTCCAGCAACTGCTTCCACTCGTACCAGAAACACTGCCTGCTCGGGCCCACCAAAGAGGCTCCACATCGAGATATAGAATCCACAGATAGTCTTTGGCGAGGTGAGGTTAAGGAATCACTAAGTATAGCACAATAAGGGATGACAAATAATTCTGCACGTATCGAGCGTTGGTCAGCGTTCCTTTCACAAACATCAAAGGTTAGTAGGGCTGTCGCTTATGTAACCCTATACCATAAGGCTTGGGGTCTGGCCTATGTGTCTTGGACGAATGCCTTCTACGAGATAGTGCTCATCAGTTCTAGGTTGCACACGCAAGTGACCACTTTCCTGCAAGTGGAATCTACTTACATAGCTGTACAACTGCTGACGAAGTTGGCGCACGTATGTGCTGCGTTGACATCAGAACCTCCTCAGCATTTGTGAGAACATTCACGTGGCAGACGCACAACTGACGTATCACAACTTGTGTAGCAATACCCTGAAATATCCGTCCATCCATACGGAAGGCCACAATTTTTTCCCTTTCAAACTCGCTGTTGGCTGTAGGAAGCTAGAGTGGATCCCACGTCGTTATCATACTGGGCCCTGTGGCTGCAAACATTTCCTATTGAAGAGTACACACAGGTGGCATACTGCCACCTATGTCACTACGCTATTGGAGGATGACGTTCAAACCGTTATCAGTATGTCTACTATCCCTCAGGTGGCATCTGGCGTTATCGCATCCAAATGTACTTCGCCTTTCTTTCTTTTTGTGGCAGAATAAAAACTAATATTGGGGTGGTAGAGCTTTTGAGGAAGTGGTAAGGTGCTGAGCCTTAATTAACTACCATTAAATATAAACAATTTATTACAACAGTTATTTTAAAATTGATAAAACTTGATTTAAACATATATAGAAACAAATTTCTTAACAATAACAAACTGTCAGTAACCAAATACTCGAAAACGTCAGTTAAAATACGTAAACTTATAGGCAATACTGTTTCATTAATAACAAGTATTCTTTTTAGAAACTAACAGAATTACTCAAGCAAATAACAACTGTAACATTTGGTGAAACTAACCAGCGTTTCATGAAAGACTAAGGTAATAAGTCAGTGAAGATTTTTTTGGCCCACTTTAGGGTACGGTAGTAACACTAATGTGGGCCTTTGCGATCGTTTTTTGACAGCTCGAAATTTAAATAAAAACAACGGCTTAAGCATTCACCTGACACGAAAATTGAATAACCAAATTTGTAGAGGAGAAAATTCTCTACAACTTTGCTCTCTTATGCTTTTTTTCATATCTCGTATCATTTCAGAGATATTTGCAAAAATAACGGCGATTTTGGGATGTATGTCTGTCTGTCTGTCCGTAAAGTGTTCCCCGTTTTTAAGACGAACCGTTCGACCGATAAACACCAAATTTTACAGACATAAATTCAGGCCGACAGAGACCAGAACCTTCTTTTTTCAAATTTTTCGGACACAAAATACGGTAGTAACGCGAAAAAACGCCGTTTGTAATATAAATGTAATTGCAAACGAACCGTTCATCTGACACGAAAATTTAATAACCTAATTGGTAGAGGGGAATATTCTAAACTTCGCTCTATTATGTTTTCTTTCATATCTTGCATCGTTGCAGAGATATTTGCAAAAATAACGGCGATTTGACGATGTCTGTCTGGCTGTAACTGTTCCCACTTTTTTGGTCGAACCGTTCAACCAACCGATCGGCACCAAATTTTACAGACATAATTTTTGGCTACCAGAGACCAGAACCTCGCTTTTCAAATATTTCGGACAGGAAATATGTTAGTAATACCAAACAAAGGCCGATTGTAATGTAATTGTAATTGCATATAAACCGTTCATCTGGCGCTAAAATCGAATAACCGAATTTGAAGAGAAGAAAATTCTCTACATCTTTCTTCCCTTATGCTTTTTTTTTATATCTCATATCGTTTGAGAGATATTTGGAAAAATAACGAGAGTTTTGACACCCTCCACTGAATTAACGAAAACTAGCCGTTCGCAGATGTCACGTGACATTCATAGCCCAGAGCTCTCTGGCATAAGCCATCTTGCGTTGCGTATTTGATGATTTTCTTATTTTAACTTACACGTTTTCATTTCAAAGCAATGGCGCACTGAAGAATTAACAAAAACACGTTGTTCTTCGTACGATACATGATAACCTAGTGTCTACAAATGCCATATTAGTAGCAGTTACCAACGGTCATGAATAGTATGAAATTTAAGAATGCAACTTCCTAGTGTTGGCCGTAGCGTAGTGGGCAATGCGTTGGATTGTGACGCTGAAGGGCAGTGGTTCAAAGCTCACCACCACCTATTTTTTCCCTAAAAGGGTTTGAGACACTCTCATTAATTAATTTTTATTGTTTACATTATTTTTGTCAAAATGTTTGCAAAAACTTATAAAACTACAAATCTAAAGCGGGCCGTAAAACACGTCAGTGCGAATTTTTCTTACAGAACCAAATATATGATAAATGACAACACGAACAATTTACTCAACTTATGAGCCTGGCGCCCAGTGAAACACCAACAACGGAGATGCAATTGAACAGGCCCCTGACGTATTCCTCTTTCAACAGTGAACAAATAACCGTTTTTTTTTTTTTTTTTTTTTTTTTTTTTTTTTTTTTTTTTTTTTTTTTTTTTTTTTTTTTTTTTAGAATGCACAACAAACAACGCTTCGACAGAGCACCTGAAACACAGAATCCCTTACCACAAGCAACTGACATACATAACGTTAACGACTCTTATAGGTAGATTACAATGGAAGCACCGGATAAAAACAATCATAATAAAACGTCACAGACCAGGTTAACGCCACTATGCGAACACAGGATTCATATTATTTTTGTACAATAGGCATTAACATAAACGAACTCGTCGAAACTTCCGTCACGATCCGCTACAAAATGAGCAAGGGATTGCAAATGCTCTCTACTCCAAAGTTTTGTACACAACAGTGAGTGTTTGCTGAGCGCTGGCTAGAGCCTTCAAGCCACGTATGCCCTCGGCACACACGTTCCATTGGCAAGTGCTTCCATGCGGGAAACTGTCAACATATCGTTAGCCGAGCGCCACAGATCTCTCGGCACAGCCACATACACCCACTCTTTCGCCAACGACCTGTCTCAGACGCGTCCAAACACCACGCCGCTCTTGACGCCCTCTGCTGACAAAGTCGTATTCACTCTCGATCCGGCCAGAGATATACGTGGTAGTAATGGCGATCCGGCGATGACAGCGCTACAAAAGCAGAGTTACTAAACAGAGCTTTTAGAAACTCATTCACCAAAGAAGACGAAATCAATATTCCAGATTTCGAATTACGAACAGAGTAACGTAAAAATGTTCAAATGTTTGCAGAGTCTATTAGACTTAGCTACGGGGTCATCAGTCCCTAAACTTACAAACTACTTATGAACTAGCTAATCCTAAGGACGGCACAAATATCCATGCCCGAGGGGGATTCGAACCCCCGACCGTAGTGGCCGTGCAGACCGTGACTGGAGCGCCTCAGTCCCCTCGGCCACCGCGGCCGGCTAGTAACGTAGAAGTAGATATCATAGGAGTAGTGAAGCAACTAAAATCACTTAACTGTATACCCATTAGATTTCTATGTGATTATGCTGAAGCGATAGCACCTTACTTAACAGCCATATACAACCGTTCTCTCAAAGAAGAATCTGTACCAAAAGATTGGAAAGTTGCACAGGTCACACCTATATTAAAGAAAGGAAGTAGGAGTAACCCACTAAACTACAGGTCTATTTCATTGGCGTCAATTTGCAGAAAGGTTTTGTAACATATCCTGTATTCAAATATTATGAATTATCTCGAACAGAATGATTGGCCCAAGGTCAACGCGGATTTAGAAAATATCGTTCATGCGAAACACAACTAGCTCTTTACTCACACGAAGTGATGGAAGCTATCGTCAAGGCTTCGCAAATCGATTCCGTATTTCTTGATTTACAGAAAGCTTTTGACACCGTACTTAACGGCTTTTAATCAGATTGAGTGGTTATCGTATATCGCCCCGAATTTGCGACTGGGTAGGGGATTTCCTGTCAGAGAGGACATAGTTCGTAGTAGTCGATGGTAAGGCATCGACTAAAAAAGAGGTGATATCGGGTGTTCCACAGGGTAGTGCTATGATCCTCTGCGGTTCCTTATTTACAACAACGATTTAGGGGAAAATATAAGTAGCGCACTTAGGTTTTTGGCAGATGACGCCGTCATTTACCGTTTAGTAAAATCATCTGAAGATCAAAACCAACTGCAGAACGTCTGAATAAGATATCACTATGGTGTAAAAATTCGCAAATAATGAGAAGTGCCAAGTCGTCAACATAAGTACGAAAAGAAATCCATTAAACTTTGAAAGATAAATCAGTCAAAAGTGAAGGCCATAAACTCCACAAAATACATAGAAATTACTATTACACTAGACTTAAACTGGTAAGAACGCGTATATAATGTCGTGCGAAAGGCGAACCGGAGACTGGGTTATATTGGCAGAACCCTTAAAAGATGCAACAGAACTACGAAAGAGCCTGAATCCACTACACTTGTCCGTCCTTTTTAGTAATATTGCTGCCCAGTGTGGGATCCTTATCAGGTGGGTTTGACGTAGGACAACGAAAGAGTCCAAAGAAGTGCAGCTCGTTTCGTAGTGTCATGATACAGGGGAGATAGGTTTACGGAAATTATACAGGATCTGGGATGGGAATCATTACAACAAAGCCGCTTATCGTTAAGGCATGGGCTACTTACGAAACTCCAATCGTCAATGTTCTCATCCGAAAGGGAAAATATATTCTTGACTCCCACTTACATAGGTAGAAATGATCATCAGAATAAAATACGTGTAATCAGAGCTCGAACGGAGAGATTCAAGTGTTCTATCTTCCCGCGCGCTATTCGAGAATGGAATGGGAGATAAATAGTATAACGGTGGTTCAATGGACACTGTGCCAGGCACTTAAATGTGATTTGCAGAATCTCCCATGTAAATGTAGATGTAGAAGTCCAGCGAGTACACTTGGTAACTATGCCGGCAAGAAAGCCCCGGCACGGCACAAATGTATTGTTACTATCACTATTGTCTTTACATCTACCAGGAAATATACTTCATTATCAGAGAATGTTGAGGTCTATTTACTCACGCCATGGTTGGGTATCGGTGATTGTTTTTCAAAGGAAGAAATCTCACCGTAAAAACTTGAATAATCTTATCTAACATAAATATTTACGAAGTATTTATTTTCCTTGGCACTACATGGTGTGTCGTACAACCTCATGAACCACACATTATCGAGGTGGGGTGGTTTGCGTGCGATGTAGACAGCCGTACCGTTCGTGCAAGCACAATGGATTGGTATCTTTGTAGGGGGCAGAGAAACGTTTGGTTCCTGAAGATGGGGCAGCAGTCTCTTCACTAGTGACAGGGGCAACACACTGTATATTTGATAGAACTGGCCTTTTAACATCAGCTAACATGGCTGGCAAACGTTCAGATGTTTGCAAATCTAAGGGACTTTAATGGCTGTGATTATCAGGCTACTTTAACGTGTGCTAAGAACAACACACTTGCGCACACACACACACATGCCCGAGGGAGGACTCGAACCTCCGATGGGGAGCAACCGTGCACAGCAAGGCGCATTAGAGCGCTCGGCCACTCCACTGCGGCCTGACGTGGTTTGCCACGCAGCTACTGCCAACGACTGAAAGCAAAGGGAAACTACAGTCACCACTTTTCCCAAGTATATGTTCAAATGTCTGTAAATCTATCGGACCAAACTGCGTGGTCATCAGTCCGTTGCTTACAAACTACTTAAGCCTAGGTAAACTAACCTACGGATAAACACACACACCCATGCCCCAGGGAGGACTCGAACCTCCACGCCGAGCACCCGCGCGCTCCGCAGCTAGGTGGTTTAGACCGCTCGGCTACTCCACCGCGGGCAAAGTATATGTATTGATTTTGAAACCAGATTTTAAACTGTAAGACATAACATGTGAAGGTATAGATTCCATAACATGTTGGGTATGTACTGTAGAGTGAAGTTGAAGGCTATGCGAACAAGTAGAAAAATAACGAGATGGAACCTGTGTAAATTGAATAATCCAGTCTGACTGAGAATAGCCCGAATGAAGTAGTTGGACTAGATCTCCTAAAAACACAGTCTGACGCATCCGCCATTTTCATTCCCTGCGAATGCTAAACACAACACGGAGCTCATACGGATAGCGTTGTTTTGTTCAAGTTTAGTGAAATATTTTAAAAGTGTGCGGCGTAGAGCCTTGCTTTCCGCTCCTGTTTACATCGATACGTGGATTAGACACGCGTTTTCTTTACTTATTGCTGCTTTTCTTTGCTGTTCGAATAAATAAAAAAAGCGCAAGAAACATATTTCTGCGGTAAAAATTGCGCACTACTTTCAATTCTGCCGAAACTGTTCATCTAGATAAACGTTGTAAGCTATCTTTGCTTGTATTTGAATAATGACTGTCAATATGCAAGTATTTTTTGCCGTCTTGCAAATTAGTGTTTGTTGTCTGCTGTGACAAATACACCACATCGGATTTTTGTACTCACATTGCTAAATGTACTTCTATAACATTACTGAGAAAGTTTAAGAATTTATTACAAACACATTTGAACATTTTTCATAGTGGCACTCGTTGGCGACGTTGATAACAACCGTTGAATGCTATTTAAAACCTAATCGTATAGAATGAGGGGAATAATTCCTTGTGTTGACCATGAAATAAACAAATAATTCTGTTTCTTCTCTAAAGTTGACAGGCTTTTGTATGTAACAGTACCCTTGCCTTGTCAGTAATTTAATAAGCATTGTAAAGCAAACATAAACATTAGGATAATACGCCGCCGCAGCCGTAAGTAACATGTACCTAGTATTCTGTGTAAGTTACACAATAGTCTCTTATAGATGGGCGTCAATATTGGCGTTTACTGATCAGAAATTGAATTGAGTATTCAAATGTTCAAATGTTTGTAAATCTATCGGACCAAACTGCGTGGTCATCAGCCCGTAGCTTACAAACTACTTAAACCTAGGTAAACTAACCTAAGGACAACACACACACCCATGCCCCAGGGAGGACTCGAACCTCCGCGGCGAGCAAGCGTACGCTCCGCAGCGAGACGCTTTAGACCGCTCGGCTACTCCACCGCGGCTGAATTGAGTATGTATTTTGTGACAAAACGTCAGGTTCTATTCTTTTAAAATGCATTCTACATGTTATGACGCTAAAACTTCGAAATACCACAAATAGCATTCAACGGTCGTTGCCTGTATCAGCACAGTACGCTGCCCAGTATATTTATGTTTTCCGTTTTAATTCAAATGTTCAAATGTTTGTATAGTCTATGGGACTTAACTACGGGGTCATCAGTCCCTAAACTTACAAACTACTTATGAAATACTTACGAACTAGGACGGCACAAATATCCATGCCCGAGGGGGGGAAATAAACCCCGACCGTAGTGGCCGTGCAGACCGTGACTGGAGCGCCTCAGTCTCCTCGGCTACCGCGGCCGGCTTCGTTTTAGTGTTTGTAATACTTTCTCGCAATGACGTAATAGAATTATCTTCAACAATTTGTGCAATGTAAGTAAAAAACATTGCGGTTTGCCGATGACATAGTAATTCTGTCACAGACTGCAAAAGATCTGGAAGAGCAGTTGAATGGGATGGACAGTGTCTTGAAAGGACTATATAAGATGAACATTAACAAGAGTAAAACGAAGGTAATGGAATGGAATGTCAGAAAATCAGGCGATCCTGAAGGAATTAGATTAGGTAATGAGACAATAAAAGTAGTAGATGAATTTTGTTATTTGGTTAGCAAGATAACTTCTGATGGCCGAAGTAAAGATGATATAAAATACAGAATGGCTATGGGAAGAAAAGCGTTTCTAAAGAAGCGAAACTTGTTAACATCCAATATTAATTTTAATCTTAGGAAGTCCTTTCTGAAAGCATTTTCTGGAGTGTAGCAGTGAATGGGAGTGAAACATGGACAATAAGGAGTTAAGATAAAAAGATGATAGAAGATTTGAAATTTGGTGCTACAGACGAATGATGAAAATTAGATGGGTAGATCACGTAACTAATGAGGAGGTGCTTAACCGAATCGGGGAGAAAAGGAGTTTCTGGCATATCCTGACTAAGAGAAGGGATAGATTGGTTGGACAAATTCTGAGACATCAAGGAATTGTCAACTTAGCATTATAAGGATGCGTGTGGGTTAAAAATCGTAGAGGGAGACCGAGAGACGAATATAGTAAAGAGATTCAAAAGGATCTAGGTTGCCGAACGTATTCTCAGATGAAGAGACTTGCACAGGACAGAGTAGCGTGGAGAGCTGCATCAAACCAGTGTGCAGACTGAAGACTACAACAACAACAAGTACAAAACTTTTTGATGTAGTGTCTTTCTCAATATAAAACACACATATTGTACTATAAAAACTATGCTCTCAGATGTTTTTCTATGTTTTGATATTTTGCGGCTGCTAACTCCCTGCTGGCAGCTTCTCTGTTAATAGGTAGTACTTTGAAAAGAGCTAAAGAAAAACTTGCGTTCGAATATCACAGACGATTTTTTCTATTAAATATTGCTTCATGTCATAATAATAAATATTTACTTACAATACATAACTGTGCGCTCGGTCCGGGTTCCCAGTTTTTACGCCGACAGTTAATGGACCATTTTTTTCTTCTCTCAGAATCTCTCAGGAAACTAAACATCCTGCAGTCATATCTGGAATGATTTGAGCAGTTTATGGCAACACAACCACTCGTAATATCGTGCTAAAGTGCCGTAACGCAAATTCTACAGCACCGCAGTATGTTTAACTTAAGAGCCACGGGAATAAAAATGGCGGAAGCGTCAGCTCGTACTTATAGTAGCCTCAAGTTGGACGGTCGACGAAAACGGGCGCTGGTGGCTCGCTTGGGTTGCAAGGCGTCTCCGTACACAGAGACGTTTCCGAGCTCCGTGGCCGAGCAAAAGGAAAATATCGGGGAAGCGCCGAGCTGGACGTTCCTGCAGCGGCAACGAGTCACGACAAAGCGTGGGGCCCGTGACAACTTCTTGTCTCCAGATCTCCCTGGGGCTGACGGTTTTACCAAAAGACAGGGTGTTGCCACAGTCTAAAACAAACAGTCGCGAAACTCAGCAGGAAAAAAGCAATGCAACCACTTGACAGCTGAAGCGATACTAGCGCTCCAAGCGGCTGGGTA
Organism: Locusta migratoria; assembly: GCA_026315105.1. Taxonomy (NCBI): domain Eukaryota; kingdom Metazoa; phylum Arthropoda; class Insecta; order Orthoptera; family Acrididae; genus Locusta; species Locusta migratoria. Next base: position 222,931,121 of record CM048745.1, read on the forward strand.
GCGAGCTCAGTAGCAGAAAATGGCACTACCGGAACGAAGAATTTATTATTTATTATTGCTGTTGTTTATATATTTCCTAGGCATTAAACGTGGTACTGTATTTCGTGACACAAATACGAAAACATTATTGAACGAAAATCCCGTTTCCTGTTGATGTCAGTTTGTAATAACATGCCAGTGCATTGTAATACTTGCGACTCACACTAGCAAGGTCGCAATCATAACATCCAGAAACTATTTAAGACAAGAAGGGAATTGTAACCTGGTGTGTTTAAATTCAAAAGCAACTGATTTATAGTTATATAATGTACTGCTAAGTAGTTACCCGTTCCACATATATTTTTTCTGGAGATTTTGAACATGTTAATACATTTGATACTGGTACTAGACACGATTTTTTCATTCTTAGAGACTAAGTGTTACATCTTATGAAAGCCCTTTTCGCTTTATTCTTGCTCAGATGGCTTGCATGCGCCATTCCTCCGGAGGAATGAAAAAGGTATTGTGAATCTTTAAGAATCTTTTCCTGCTAAAATCTCAGTTTGTCTGTACACGTTAAACTACAGTCAGTTGCGTTTTATTTTACATTTTGTACAAACAAATCCCTGTAAATTTTTGACTATCATTGCTGCATCACCAATAGTAGACTGGTGTGCAAAAATTTGTTTCGCCTTCTTTAAACCTGGAAGTAGACTACCAAAAATAACATTGAAGAAAAATACTGGCTTAGTTACTTCTCTCTCTATTACTGATACCATACACCCTTAAAATTTAACAAACTTTATATTATCCTACATTGTAGGAGCTTTTCATATTTGAGAAACTGTACATTTTCCTAGTTTTCCTCCAACTACAATTTATTGCGCCGCAATAAGCTCCGAAATGCAGTCGCATTTTAAACGTGTTGTTCGACTCCATATCTAACCATAATATGTTTCTCGCTTCTCGGTATGTTCTTACGACCCGGCCGCTTGGCAGCGCTGCAGTCGCCAGGGTGCAGAAAACTACCGGCAATTTCGTGACTCTTTATGTTAGACTCTGGTGTTGCTACCTTTGGACTTGTTAGAGACTGGGTGAGCGCCATAATTACCCTCGTGCTTTGGTGGTTTTCCACAGAGCCCGCCAGTGGAGTGTTCGGGACAGTTACAACTAAGCCACGCTTTCTGTTTGTCCTGTCGTGGGGAGCTCTTTCTTCGATTCGTGACCGTTATGCTCAAATAGTGATTTCTTGGCGTGTATACGTCGACCTAGCAACGATATGCTCAGTCACTCTCTTGGACGCAATATGTTTCCCTTTTGTATTTTATTGCCAAGCAATGTTTCCCTGTTGATAAAACTTACGTTCGGGCTAGTGTATCCATTGCAACTTTAAGTAGCGTGTTTCGTTTCCAAAGCACCTTTAGTATTGGTGGTAATTTGTAAAAATTTTAATTTTATCTTATGTGCCCTTTCCTTTTACCTTACAAAATAAAATGACAGTTGCTATTCGATCTTTTGTCTTAAAGAGTGTTGGTGTGCTTTAGTCACTTATGTCTTGCTGTGTGCCTGCACGGATTACATGCAACTTGCGTGTTCTTGTTTTTTGGTCAGCGTGCCAACCAGGATTCTGGGCATGTCGGATTACACTGATATTAGTCATATCTTACAGGTACGACATCGGTGGTCAAACTGTGATGTATAGTTTCCGATTCTAAATATTAATCTGTGGTATAACACTTTGTTGAAAAGGAAGTTATCCTTGTAAGATTCACTGATTGCCCCTTTTGCTTAAATATTTGTAAAGCTATTTGCAATGCTTGTTTACTATTTATGTGATACGAACTTAAATGAATTCTAAACAATTAAATTTTGGAATCTTGTTTGAAAGCTTAACTCTTTTTTTATGTTGCAGATGAAGCGAACTCTTTAAAAATTATATTTGAAACTTTGTTTGCTGATGCTGAAATTATATTTGTAAAAATTTTATCCACCATTAAATTTTAAGAAGCTTTAAACGAACACTGCTCAATGTTTCCCCTTTCCTGGTTCAGTCCTTCCTAGTGTGTTAAACCGACTATACGGAGTGACAAGTTTATGTTGTGTAGCATAATGGTAGATGTTATTAGATAACACCAGAGATACTGAACTTAATTTATGAAAGAAGAAAATACTAACATGCAGCAAGTAAAATAGGCCAGAAAATGTGGTTAGGAACCGCGCGGGAGTAGCCGAGCGGTCTGGAGAGCCACGTTGCAGATCACGCGGCCTCCCGCGTCAGAGGTTCGAATCCTCTCTCGGGCATGGATGTTTGTGTTGTCCCTAGGTTAGTTTAACTTACTTTAAGTAGTTTGTAAGACGTCAGCTCGGTTGCTCAGTAAGGCTGCTGAAAGAAATTGTGATTTAAGACCATAGAAGTTATTTTAATCAACTTAGAATGTCACAAGAGCAGTTCGCATTTCTTGTAAACAGAGTTAGTGAGGCAAAAAGAAACAAGAAACTATTACGCGTGAAGCAATTGTTACCAAAACGGAAATTACAAATTGCATTACATTTCTTGTGAAGTAGATATTTGTCTCTACAGTAACTGTATCATGTTCCGAAATCTACAATTGCCATAGTTCGTTTGTGTAGGTATTTCTAATTGAATGCATTTTAGTCTGCAATTCACTAATCGTCAACCCAACAATATTTAATAAACGAAAAATTACTTCAAGAGCACTGAACACGCCGCTGCTTATTCCTGAAATTGTCATCGTTAAAATCCCACAAAAAACCTATGCATCACATATATGTTCAAAACCCGAATTATTTCTTCCGTTTGTATTTTGTTCTGTTTTGATTCTAACCTAACATAGAAACACGCGCAATCAGTTTCGCCAAAGTTGGAAGGTGCCGAAACTTTAGTTTCGCCAACAGGTTTCGCGACCAGCTGCTGCGTATGTGCACTGGCCAGTAGCACAGTTTCATGAAACCTAGCCTTTAGTTTTTTGCTTGGTTTCCTCTGCGGTACATTATAGTGAAGTTATTCCTTTTGTGAGAGCATACATGTGCTGAGGCGGAAGCGTAAATTTTAAGCGATGCAGCCAACTGCGAAAATGGAGAGTTTTCCTGGCTGAAGTGCTGTCTTTTGCTCAACAGTGGGTCCGAGCGAGGGCAGAGGCGGGATATTACATTACCTGCCTTCGGAAGTAATTTAATCAACCGCTTCGCGTTCACGACTCGTAGGAAGAGGAAGAAAAATGTTTTCGACAGATCAAATTAAATGTACGATCCGAGTCATATACTAAAATTCTGTAGGCGACTTCTGCGTCATATAGAAGAAAATAATGAAAACTGTCACATAACAGCGAATGATTATGAGAATACTAGTATGATGTTTAATATCGTCGAGAGCTGACACATTTATGAGAATGTTTTTCAAACAAGCTCAAATTGAAAACCTGTCATAAGTAAGATATTTTTTATATATTATTTTACACAAAAAGATACGCTTACACACACACACACACACACACACACACACACACACACGATACTTCTCGTTCTAAGCAGAATTACTAAACCTTAACACGCTAAAATGGTCTTTACTTAGGGGTGGATTCGTTTCCACGTATTTGCGTATAGGGAATTTTCGTACACCAATACTTTGTGAAAGTGATTATGTGATAATCTCTGGAAAATTGAAGATATTCAAAAACTGTTTTCAGCAGCATTGAACGGACGGTATGGACTTAGGAAAGTAAAAACTATGCAAAATTTTAAAACGTAAACAAATACCATTTTCAACACAATCTTTTGTATTCTTAACTTGACACCCCCTGTTATTTCGTATGTAATCAATAATATGAAACATCACAATAATATATATGTACCTTTCTTTCGGTGTATTTGTGGTACGTTTGAGAAAGCTCTCACCATTAATCGATCCTGTGCAATCTTCGTGTCCGGATAACAACTGCATCCCACATTCATTAATACCCCCTTAATTCATCTCTTGGTCTCCTTTTGCAATATGGCAGTATTAACAGCCAACGCTTCCTTTCAATGCCTACCTTAACAAAATATAGTGTTTTAACCAATTACATTGTTTTTACTTTTCGTAAATGATTGATAATGCCCCAGATTCCTTAAGTAATCGAATTCCTGTGTATATGAATGGAGCAAGCTGAAAATGACTCCGTAATCAAAATAGTGTCTGTTCTCTCGGACAATGTTCAAACGTTTGTTACATTATGGTACCGAACTGCAGTGTTCATAGGTCCCTAAACTTTCAAACTACTAAAACTAACTTATCCTAAGAACAAAACACACACACACACACACACACAACACGGCCGCGCACTCCCCAGCAAGGCGCTTTAGTGCGCACGACTATTCCGCCGCGGCCCTCTCAGAAATTTCAGAAAAAAAGGTTCAAATGTTTGTTAAGTTTATGGGACTTAACTAAGGGGTCATCAGTCCCTAAACTTACAAACTACTTATGAATTAGCTACAACTACGGACGGCACAAATATCCATGCCCGAGGGGGGATTCGAACCCCCGACTGTAGTGGCCGTGCAGACCGTGACTGAAGCGCCTCAGTCTCCTCGGCCATCGCGGCCAGCAATTTCAGAAAGAAGAGCCAAATATACATACATGAGAAATGTGTTGAATCACAATGCTTTGAAGGCCTCCTGAACACTGGCGTTGAATGTGTTTATTGCACCGAGACAGTTCCTTAGATTGTCCATAGATGACACCCAATCTCCACAAACTTCTAAACAACCATGCATGAGCGTTGCTAAGACGACCACTCAGTTCCAGTCATATACAGTAACGCAGATGTCACAAGTATCTTTTATCCCAAATCTGTTCTTACACTCTTACGTGATATACCCATTTCCAGCATCCTTTTGTAGCATTAAATTTCAAAAGATTCCATCCTCTTCTTCTCTGAACTGCCTGTATGTTTCATTAACATACAAGTCCACAGCCTAGACAAATGGTTTGAGAAAATTTCGAAGTTCACTAACTTTTGCCGGCCGCAGTGGCCGGGCGGTCTGCGGCGCGCTGGTCACGGTCTGCATGGTCGCTACGGTCGGGGTTCGATTACCCCCTCGGGCAGGGATGTTTGTGTCGTCTTTAGTATAAGGTAGTTAGTAAGTAATTTGCAAGTTTAGGGACTGATGACCCCGCAATTGAGTTCCTTAAGCTTAACAAACATTTTTGAACACTAACTTCTTTTCATGAGAAATGCTTTTCTTCCCAAAGACATTCTTCGTTTTCTATCTTCTCTAATTTGGCCATCTTATGTTGCTTTACTGCACTAACCACATACCTGAAAACCTAGGGGAAAATAATGATAACCCTCATTTATAAAGTGCTGAGATATGACGACTTGTATGTTTGGAAAAAGTTTCTATTATATGTTTTAATATTTATATTTGCCATCTCTCGACAGCTTCATGTACTACTTGAAGAAAATGAAACATTCTGTCGGATATGATTGTTAGCACCAAATACATTAAAAAATACAAAAGTAGAGGGTTATCATTATTTACCCCCGAGGTCTTCAATTCTTCTACTGTTTTTGTTGTTACGTTTAATCATCTAATTCTCTCAACATCGTCGGAATTAATTTGACTGCATTGCATTACGTTTATTTAGCTTTTGTTAATGTTCTTATTATACTTTTCTATTACGTCCCTATTCATTCCGTTCAATAAATCTCCACTCAGAATGAATGGAAAAATGTTCAAATGTTTGTAGAGCTTATGGGACTTAACTACGGGGTCATCAGTTCCTAAACTTACAAACTAACTTATGAACTAACTAATACTAAGGTCGGCACAAATATCCATGCCCGAGTGGGGATTCGAACCCCCGACCGTAGCGGCCGTGCGGACCGTGACTGGCGTGCTGCAGTACGCTCGGCCACCGCGGCCGGCCAGGATGAATGATAGAAATAACTGAAGTGAATTACACGACTCTGAAACTGTTGTTAATTTTTCAGGTCCTATAATAAACAGAGCCTTCGCTTAACGCGAGACAGACACGCACTGCGTGACAGATGTTACACAAGAATCACAAAACTTGCAAAACGTGAACCAAATAATGTAGCAGCACCAGCGTTCGCTTAAATGGTAGTGGGAAACATACCACTAGATACATTAAAAGGAAAAGACCATTACAATATACTCGCAGAGCAAAATGTACTCACTGCTTCCCGCAATAACAGTTGTTACGTTCTTGTTTCCCTGTCGCCCAGTTCGAGGTCGATACAAAGCATCCACCGCACTTGGGTCTTAGCCAGGGCCGGCCGAGATTCAACCAGGGCGGTAATGGAACTACGATGTTTGCAGCGACAAGCAAGATCTCAGCAGATTAGCAAAAAGTGCCGAAACGCTAGTGGAAGCCGAGGAAATCTGTTCCACTGTCACTAAAGTTAGTCGGTACTACGATTAATTTCGTGTATATAATTCTGATTGTAGAAAGATTAGAAGGATTATGCGACAAGTCTTATGCAAAACTGACAATACAAGTCACATAATAAAATTTACAAATTCGGCGGTAAAGATTACTTTACAAAATAATATATATATATATATATATATATATATATATATATATATATATATACAGGGTGTTTCATTGTGTTTGCCTCTGTAACTTATAAAATAATAGATGACGGGAATTTTTAATGTGGTAGGTCAACACAAGAAATGTTACACTTTCTGCGGAGCTATGAACATAGTTTATTGTATCATTTTCCAAAGAGTTACAGCACAAAGATATAATTTCTCAAATGGAACAATAGTTTTTTCTATCGTGTATTGGATTCGTTTAAACCAGCTGCGTCCAAATCAATTTAAACGACATTACTATCACAGTTTGGGAGCTGCAACCCTTCAAAATTCCGGGGGCGGAGGCTGCGATAGCGTAGCTGACTGGCCGAGAGGCTATCCCCTGGAGCACGGCCCACTGTCTCATGACCACCGGCCAGTCAGCTACGCTGTCGTAGCCTACGCCCCCGGAATTTTGAAGGGTTGCAGCTCCCAAACTGTGATAGTAATGTCGTTTAAATTGATTTGGACGCAGTTGGTTTCAACGAATCCAATGCATGATAGAAAAAACTACTGGTCCATTTAAAAAATTATATCTTTGTGCTGTAACTCTTTGGAAAATGATACAATAAACTATGTTCATAGCTCCGCAGAAAGTGTAACTTTTCTTGTGTTGACCTATGGCATTAAAATTTACCGTCACCTATTATTTTATAAGTTACAGAGGCAAACACACTTAGTGAAACACCCTGTATATATATTTTTTTTATTTTGTGAAGTAAGCTTTATATATATATATATATATATATATATATATATATGTGTGTGTGTGTGTGTGTATGTGTGTGTGTGTGTGTGTGTGTGTGTGTGCGTGTGTGTGAAGAGCTAGCCACGATGAGCTGCACGACTGCACGGATGCATCATATATATATTTATTTTGTGAAGTAAGTTTTATCGCTGAATTTGTAATTTTTATTATGCGACTTGTATTAATTTCATATTTTCTAATGTAGCCGATATTCGTTATTGCCGAAACCTGGTTAAAAATCTTATCTTCGCGAACGACGGCTGCACTTTCATCCTTTAAAATACATAGGTTAAAACATCAACAGCTTGTAAGTGTGCTATGTTGCACGTACTATTTAACCTCAATTGCTTAAATAATGGAAGATGACCACATTGTATAATTTTAGTTTGACGCGATCCAGACGCGGGGATTGAGCGTTACGATCTGTAAGATATGCATATTTGGATATTTGGCAGTAAATGGCACGATGGTACCCAACAGCGCAAGTAGAACGTAAGATTTTACAGGTATATGGAGCTATCCGACAATCCGTGCACGTGAAATTTCGAGCAGTCGGAGAACATTGCGACACACGCTGCAGTGCCCTGATTAAGGGCGAAACGCCTCGCTGAAGAATAATAAAACACTGTGCAACCAACAAGTCTTATTCGGAAAATATTTGGCTTTCTGCATTTTTTAAACAGTCGTAAAACATGTAAATTTTCAAGAAATAGCAGTCGTTTTACAGTCAAATACCGACTGTAAATCGATTAATCTGTGGTTATTACGTAAGATATTTAGGTAATGCATTTGCATTTCTGGGTCTATGTATTTTGCATAATGAGAAATGAATTATTAGGAAATAAGATGTTACTGTTTTAATCAGTTTGCTTCAATTTAATATTCTCTATGACAACAAAACATCTGGTTATATGTTCTTCTATTATTACCGTCAAAATAAGATTGAGAAAGATTATAAATTAGTTTCTGATCTTCATGACTTTTAATTTCTGCGATACCACCGTGACAATATTTACGTCAGTCACCGAATGCTCGGTGCTGTAAAGAATCCTTCTGCCATCTTTAATGAGCTTCAAAAGTCCGTTTAATGTACAAACAGGTAGCTTTATTAAATAACTGACTTTAAAGCGAGATTAAGTTTAGGAAATATCTGAAATTATGCTTGAAGTTTAACAGTGTGTCATATTTCAGGTACATGCCTGACAGGAGTACGTTATAATTGACGGTAAGTCATATGGTAGAACAGAAGTGATATCTGGCGTTCCCCAGGGAAGTGTTATAAGGTCCCTACTGTTCCTCATTTTTATAAACGATTTACGAGACAATCTGAGTAGCTCTCTCAAACTGTTCGCGGATAACACTGTCATTTATCGGTTAGTGAAGTCATCAGAAGATCGAACGTAACTGCAAAATGATTTAGATAAGATATATTGTGAAACATCATTATATATTTTTTATTTTAAAAATTTAAAAAAAAATTAAAAAGAAATCCGAAAGTTTTCTCAATGTCTTCTTATTGTTGATTGCTTTATTACATCTCAAGGTCATTAGGTGGTTCACTTTAAGGCATAAGTAACTTTTCACTCTTCAGAATGATCTGTATTTTTCTAAAAACATTTACATCACAACTGAAAGTTTACAAAAAAAAAAAAAAAAAAAAAAAAAAAATAGTCGAGACAGCTCATCACTTCTAACTGCTCGAGAAGACAAGACTGACTGCTAATTAACAAGCAAAGATACTGCTCTTCCTTTAGTTTAGTTCCACAGTTGAATTTTTTTCTTCACAACATTAATTAATAATTGTCTATTATTATTGTTAATTTTTTTCTTAGTTTTTTAATAATAAAAAATGAAATTAAAATAGAAATTCGCCTCTTATGTGTTCTGATACCCCAACACTCCATCTCTGGTAACAGCACAATATGCATGGCGCAAAAATTGACTATTTTGACCCTTAATAACAAGTTCGACTTCATCCATATGACCACTAAAAGAAATTCGTTAAACTTCAGTTACACGATAAATCAGTCAAACCTAAAGGCCGTCAATTCCACTAAATACCTAAGAGTAACAATTGTGAACTCGTTAATCTGCTATACGTCCAGTAACCCTAAAGATACTGAACAAAGCATCGCTTTCATAGTACACTTATGCAGTACTGAAATAGACTGACAATTGAAATTGGCAAGAAAACATGGAAAATATTATTGGTAGAGGAACCAAAGACTACGTTTCATTGGCAGAACACTTAGAAGATGCCAAAGTTCTATTAAAGAAACTGCGTAAACAACAGTTGTACTTTCTAGATGTCCATCGGATGTGCATATAGTATGCAAATTGCATTGTAAATAGAATGTGTACTAAATATGTAATTAACTAACTGTTAACCCGGTATTGCCCGGTTGTATATGCATTTTGTCTATCTTTAGAAACGAAAATAAAAATTCGGAAAGCATTTGAACTTCATGTAATTAAAAAAAAAAAACTTATAAATTATGAAACAGTAAAACAAAGATCATGTAAAAAAAAAAAAAATATAAATGCAGTCGCCAAAAAAGTAATAAAATACAAATGATTTATACAATTTAATCCAACATTTTACTATAAACAATATTTAATCCATCTCGTTATTCCCCTTTCAGGCCATCGGCTTCTACCTTATTATCTGTTCATTTAGGTTTCGTGACATCGTCAACCCTTCACTGGGTGTCCTATTATAATATAATTTTTCAGATTTATACAGTGTAATAATAGGCAACTTTTTGCGATGAATAGTGGATGAATGAAGTTTCGTAAATGACGCGTCGTGTGATGGGAAAGTTTTTGTGACTTACTGTTTGCGACGTCTTACCTCATGAACTATCTGTCGTAGGTAGTTTTTAACAGCACAACGATTGTTGTCTGATAGTAAGCAATATGTATGGTATGTTTAGTTGAAATCTGTGCATTATTTTAGTAGATGTGGAAAAATTTGTGTACGATGTGGCAATTATTCGGAAATGTCATTAATTATGACGCGATATCGTATGCACTATCTATCGTAGGTGGTTTTAGTAACCATAGCAAATGATTCCTTACCTTGAAGAATATCCGTACAAAATTTGTTTAAACCTTTCCATTAGTTTAGGAGCTTATCTAGAATATTATCGAATGATGCGGTCGTTTTTCACAACTGTCATTGTTTATGACGTCATGATTTCTCCTTATGTATGTGTCGTAGGTGGTTCTTACCCCAACAGAGATTGTTTCCTGATAGTAACATGTGTACCAAGCTTGGTTGAAATCGCTCCAGAAGTTTAGGAGGAGATGTAGAACGTACATACCTACATACACACATACAGCCTGTTTCATAAGATGTATAGATTAATATGCCATGTTTGATGCTGATATGTTACTGCATAATCGGCAAAAATGTGTAGAAAATAGACTGCTTCCCTTTTATCATCGCCGATAGTGTCACCAATGAAATGTTTCGTTCCGGACACTTTTCAATTAGTAGATGAAAAAAGTCCGGATTTTAGCGTGCCGTCAATTAAGTTTTCGAAACAAACCCGCAATGTTTTAATGTAATACTTTTATTATTATGTTGTAGTTTTAACGTAAGTTTATTACCCTCAATTATATGACAACATTTCAAAAGTCTAAGATCGGTCAGTAACTTGAACTGGGCACTGCGGATAGTGGCAGCCGTTTGATAATACTGTTGGTATATCTCAGAATCATCTGTAAATCACTCAGGCAAATGTCAGTATGATTCCTACGAAAGACCACGACCGACTTCTTTCCTCATCCCTGTATAAAAATAAAATGAAATGAAATCCGAGATTCTGCTCCATTTTTAATAACCTCGCTTTCGACGGGACGTTAAATCCTTTTCTGGCTTCCTCTCTTTTGTCTTTCTACAGCGCTTCGTACAGCTGCTGTGGAATGGTTTTCCAATTACATTGGATTCCATATTTTTAACTTACTTTATAAGTGAATAAATGCATAGAGTTAACAACTGACAGCTAAAATCTTGTCAACTTTCGCGAGTTTAGTTCAGAAACCCGGCGTTGCCCGGGTATTTGTTTCTTTTATTCATTCAAGCTTTGAGTTAGTAATCCTCATATCCCTTCTCTCTCTGTCCATTTCCTTTTAATAACATGACATATTTATGGCAATGTATTCAAGGAATAAGGCTGTCTTGCATAATGTACAAAATAATAACTTCATTACGCAAATGTAGGCATCAAGATGCAAACGATATGTAACGTTAATACATTCATTTAATTCCAAACTTGATTACGAAACATATTTCTGGTTACTTGTCCAAAATCTAGTATGAATAAATTCTCTAGGGACCCACCCCTGAGCAAGCGACATGTAGTTGTACATATGAGAAACATGCAGATGTCAAAACAACTCAGCAGTATTTAAAAGGTTCCCTATGATTTATTAATCGTAACAGAAAATGCAAGTCTCATGGGACAATACAGTATCTTGAAGTGAAAAGGTAGATCTGCTGGAAATAATGTGTACCCGTTGGATGTACACTGTTTCATTCAGTTCCTGTCCCTGTTGCTCTATAGAATTCTCTTGCTTTTACCTTCAGCCGAGTACAAGTCACTGTTGATTCACAGCTGTCAACAGCACTGTAAGAATTTAGGAATTTCTTTCAGCTGACTGGAATACAGGAGTGTCTTAGTAGTAAATACCTATATGTATTAAGACGCGGTGCATGGTGTGAAAGGTTTTTACCCATCGCAGTATATACGATCTCATATTTTATAAATTATCTGATGTAAAACTGTGTAATTATTTAGGTAGCCTTATACATTCATGTAGTACATGTCAGTAAAATTTGTTGCGAATACCGTCAGTAGTATTGAAGTAATAGATTACAACATGGTGTGAGCTGGGCGTTTTCAGTGACAGTTACTGTTTATGTCCTCATATCTCATGAACTTCGTGTCGTTCTGTGAAACAATTTCGAAGGCACATTAAGCTATATGTATGTATACTGTAGAAATTATAAATGTAACGTCATATCGAATGCCGAAATTTTAATCTGCCAGGAAGTTTCATATCAGCGCACACTCCGCTGCAGAGTGAAAGTTTCATTCTGGAAACATCCCTTAGGCTGTGGCTAAGCCATGTCTCCACCATATCCTTTCTTCCAGGAGTGCTAGACTTGCGTGTTTGCAAGAGAGCTTCTGTGAAGTTTGGAAAGTAGGAGGCGAGGTACTGGCGGAAGTAAAGTTGTGAGGCGGCATCGTGAGTCGTGTCGGGGTAGCTCAGTCGGTAGAGCGCTTGCCCGCGAAAGGCAAAGGTCCCAGGTTCGAGTCCCGGTTCCGGCACACAATTTTAATCTGCCAGGAAGTTTCATATCAGCGCACACTCCGCTGCAGAGTGAAAGTTTCATTCTACAAAAACATTATTTACCAGGTTTTCGAGTTTTAGCGAGGCTAACGAACAGCAATTCATTTTTATTTTTGAAAGTTCGTATACGGGTTCAGATCGTGTAAAGCGATTTCTGAACGCACCTAACACTGCAACCAAGTCATTATTTTACATGTTTTAAATAAAAACTTTCCTGTCAATTTTTCATATTTTATCACCGTTTAAACCTTCCCTGAACATCCACGAATGTGACATGAACATTATCCTCAACATGTGTGCGTGATTTGCCCTCTCGTTCCGCCCACTATCGAGCCAATACTTAGACTATCAAATGATACTTTCGTAAAACTACTGTGTCTAAAATACATATGATTTAAATCAATATGGTGTATATTAAGAGGTAAGTGATACGAAGTTCATCAGGTCATCTAGTCGTCCCGGCATGGCTTTGCAATTGCTAATATATATGTACTCTTGCTTCGAACGTCAAATGTGCAGAATTTTATCGCTATTATACGAATGATATTGGAATCCCTTTCAGTTTTCCACAAATTTTCTTGTTTTCTGGCCTACTATTCCAAACTCTTACTTCACTCAAACATTCCTCTCGCTTTGAGGTCGAATGTGCAAAATTTTATCGCAATCAGATGAATGGTATTGATATTTCATAGAAAATTTCTTTCTATTTTTTTTCTGTATTTTCCAGTTTTCCGGGAAACTTTTCAAAATTTTTATTTCATTTATTTCTTATTTATTTTATTTGCTTTGGACGTCAACTATGTAAAATTTTATCGCAGTCAGACGAACGATATTGATATTCCATTAAAGAAAAGCTCTTTAAGTTTTTCACGAATTTTCAAATTTTCCGGGTAACTTTCCCAAATTTTTAGTTCATAAGAACGTTCATAATTCGTTTAACGTCAAATGAACAAAATTTTATCGCAATCGGTTGAACAGTTCAACTTATAGTGTTGAGTACAAATAGAAACAAATTGAAAAAGAAAGTTGGTTCGAATTTTGCGACTTTCCTTTTTAACTGTCCCTATTTTGTTTTTATTTTATTGAAAAAGACCATAATAAACAAAACGAAAAAATTATTACCCCTCTCCGTCGTGCGAATAGTCAGTTACAGGGCTGAATTCAATCAAAACACATTGAAAAACATACTTTCAGTTTTTCTCAAATTTTCCAATTTTCCAGTAGACTTTCCGAAATATTTATTTCATACAAACCTTGTCCTGTCAAGCCGTGCTCAAGTGATGCTGTTACAACCATGTGGCATTTGTTTTTTATTCATAGAAAAAAATCGCTTTCGGTTTTTCCTAAATTTCCCTACTTTCCGGGCGACTTTTCCAAACTTGTATTTGACGCGAATCTTCCTCTTGCTTTCAACATGAAATGTACAAAATTCTATCGCAATTGGACGAACGGTATTGATAGCTCACTGGAAAAAGCTGTTTCAGTTTTCCATGGTTTTCCTCTGAAATTTGGAAATATTTGTCAGACGACTACAGCCGTCTACTTCCACAGTACAGTACTGAGATATTTGTATCAGTTCTATAACCTGAAATATAACTTAAAATATTATGTGTTATTACTGTTTATCAAATCAAAAATTAGTGGATGACAAATCTATGAATCTCATGATTTATTCTTAATTAGCGAAGTTATCCACTAACTACAATTCAGATTAATTACGCTAAACACATTAACTGACAGTTTGTGATCTGAACGTGTTGAGTGTTTATTCCTGAAACGTGGTTGGACGGAAATTTTTCTTAAAGAATGCTAATTCCTCATGAACATCAACTTTCTATCGTCTAAGTTTATCCTTCTAAGATATAACACTTGTGGCAGCGCTTGTTTCCAATGTTTCAAGCACTTCTGGAACACGTGTTTCGTTATGGTGTTCAGCTCCTTCAGCTCTACTTTTATTTCTGTTATTTCCCTAAATCATTACAGGAAAATGCTGGAATGGTTCTTTTCAATGGGCACGGTCTATTGCTTTCCCTATCCACGACAATGTGTAAAATGGTGTCCTCAGTTTCTAATGACCACGTAATCGACGAAAAATTAAACACTAATCTTCCTTCCTTCAACTTTCCTCGATTTGATTTTTTATCTCATTAATAGTGGCAAGACCTCCTTGGATGATTCTCTTCACCCTCTAGTATAGAAAGCAGCAGGATGTTGACATGCCCGACGAATATAGTGTCGATGGCAACATGATGGTTTTTATTACTACTGAAAAGAATCATTGAGATATAAGCGAGTCCATTATCCGAAGTCTTTTTGGTGACTGGAAGGCCAGGCGTGACGTCACAAAGTGATATCAGAGTGCGATTCTCATGTGCGGTTAACGCTTAGATTGGCGGTATAAAATCCCTGCTTTCTGGAGGGAGGAATGGCGCGGAAGAGAATGCGACTGTTGCTGCAAAATGTAGCAACCATCTGACTGACGCACCGTTCTGGAGAGCACTGCTTGATGGTTGACAGCCAAGGTTGTTAGAGAGGGAAGAGATTTTTCCCCGGGCGACAGCCCTCGATGACAAAAGAGTCAACAATAGTTGATTTACGTTTCGGCCTTAGGTGTCGATACTCTGAGGTTTCCAACCACAGACTTGGTAGAAGAACTCTTTCGCAATGTCGCCCTTTCGGCCGACGAAAAGGGCTTCCGACAACGCGCAGCATTGTCACAGAATTCGGTAGTCAGTCGCTCGATAACAATGAAAAATAATCCGGAGTTTTCTCAACCTGACTTGAGTCTCTTCCAGTCCCCCACTTGGGTCATCCTTACATTGTTCCTAAGTAGACTAGACGCAATCGTTGTAAACTCGATATTTATTTCAGTCATATCGTGTTATGCGTAATCTCACCTCAGGGGAAATCTATCAAAAATACTTCAATTTTCACTCAATCACATCTAATTAGTATCATTTGTCCAAAAGTGAACAAAATCTCAGCCAACCAGTTGCATAAAAATGGTTTATATACATAAACCTTGACCCGGGTTTTGACAAAAGTAATTTTTCCTTCTTCAGAAGCACTTCCCAACAAAATATATTTATCAGACCAGTCATATGGATAATAATAATTTACATATCTTTTTTTCTAAAATAAGAAAGAAATTAAAATTACAGTATTAGATGAGAATGAACTTACATTTAGCCCACATGTAGATGGTTGTTAAGTAAAATCAAGTGGCCAAATTTGGCCGAGTCCACGTCGTGAAATAAAATTTAAAATTTTAAAACAAATGTCTGCAAGATAAAATTGTGGAGCAACTTCCACATACAGGTCGAGTGAGCACTGCGTACAGATAGAGGCGTAGGAACACTAGTGACGTGCGCCCGCAATAGGTGGCGCCAAGAGGGCTGAGGGGCATGCGCGCAATCGCCGGCGGAAACAATTCGGAGAGGAGAAAACTATGTGCATGTAACTTTAGAAACTTTATGTAAATTACTATTATCCATACGACTGGTCTCTTAATTATATTTTCTTAGGAAATTCTTCTGCAGAAGGCAAAGTTACTTTTACCGAAACCCGGTTCAAGGTTTACGTATATGGACAATTTTTTTTTTTTTTTTTTTTCAACATGTTGGCTGAAAATTCGCCACGCCCTCCGCCTCGATCACCGCAGCCTCCTCCCTTCCCCCACGCGGATCCTCTATGATCTCATTGCTTTCCCTCACCTTCTCAAGTTCCTCAAGCATCTACGTATCCTCTACACCACCCGCAAAATTGAATCCAGTCTCTCCCCTACGCCGGTACCAGCGTATCCCTCCCTCCCTACACCTCCATACTCTCCACATCCTCTCCCAGGGTAACTTTCGCCACCTCCCTCTCCCACATAACACACTCCGTCCTGATATTTACCCATCCTATCAGCCCTGATCCCTCCCCTCGCCATATATTAGGTGCCCCTCCTCCACTCCCACTCATTCCCCTTCCATCCCCCTCTTGGATCTCCCTTCCCCTCCCTCAGAGTTCTTACGTTTTCCTTCCTCCCTCCTCCAACCCTCCCCATTCCCGTCCCTCCTCGCCTCCCTTCCCCTCTCCCCCTGCGGGGTCTCCGTGCTGTAATTTTTAACAGTGTTTCTCACAGTGCACCGGAGTAAAGTGTTACGTCAGTGTCAAATGATTTTAAGATTTAATCAATCGCCGCACAGGCAGAACACTGTGTTGCCATGTTTTTTAATTGTCTCTATGTTATCGTCGCCATTCACTGTGCAAAATCTGTGTTTTTTAGCCACCGAGGCAGTTTTTAATACTGATTATGTATCCTTTAAAGCCTTAATTTAATTGTTTTAACTCGCCTCTTTTATCTCCCCTTTTTATTTTTAAAATCAACACTTTTTTCTTCTTTTTCATTGTTACAATCGACATTTTTATCTCCTGTTTTAAACTACCATTCATGCTGCCAAATTCACATGTACACTGGGCGGTGGAGCGGCGTACTAGGCTGCTGCGAGGCTGCCCCACGGGACATTAAATACAATAAAGGGGGAAAAAAACACAAGCTGAAAATTTTGTTCACTTTTGGATCATGTTCCACCGTTGCTGAACTGCAGCCATGTTTAAGATTTTGAATATCATTTGTAGTCATCTAGATATTAAGTTCTGAAATGTTAATTCATGACCTGCAAAGACAGGCACTTGCAGGATAAAATTGCTCGTTATTCAGAATATAAGTTTTAATTATAGTTGATAGATGTCTTCAGTATATAATAACTGGAGTCTTGATGGACTACTACTAATTGAGTAAATAAGGATAAGAAAGATCTCTATTTGGTGGAGGCCACAATTAGTGTCAGGCGCCATTTTCATTCCGTAGTCAACAGAAAACAGTTAATTGTCGAAATGGTATGTTTCCTGTGCTGACAATTTCGGGACAGGAATCATTTAAAGGACCCACGTGTCTATATTGGAGCATGCACCTCGAACGTTTACAAAAAGAATTTACTTACTTCTTATTTCGAAGATGGTCTTACACATAGAAGTGTTTTAGGGTGTTAGAAGATGTACTTCAGCTCTTTGGAACAAGCTTCGGGAAAGATGAATATCAGGACTAAGATATGTCAGTAAGAGGTAAAAGATCGTGCTGAGTGAGGTGTCATTACCGGAGGCGTAAGATCTAACTGAAGATTTGAATGGAGGGAAAAATAGGAAAGTGGTCAACCGATAGTTCACAGAACTTTTATCTAGCCAATGCTAACCTCTAAACGATTTTCTGTCTTTCTACAAACTGAATCAAGTGGAATTAGTGGCGTTAGCACAATAGTATTATTCAGAGCTTCTTGCAAGACACACGATTCGACTCCCAACCTGTAATTCACCCATATAATGTTGTTATTCATATGCCGGTGGTGTCGTACACAAAGAACAATATCAGATTGGCTTCTGGACACCTAATTTGGTGCGTAGCTCCAACACTGTCTACCTTCTACAACAATATATGGTATCAAGAACCCGCTGAAACGAAGCGAAAACAGCTGACACTTTCGATTGACTCTTAACGTCATATTAGTCAATCAGTGTTGTTGAAGACATTTATTCTGCTGTTCCGTAGGTAATGAGCGCTGAAAAATGTTCAAATGTTTGTTAAGCTTAAGGGACTTAACTACGGGGTCATCAGTCCCTAAACTTACAAACTACTTATGAACTACCTACAACTAAGGACGGCACAAATATCCATGCCCGAGGGGGGATTCGAACCCCCGACCGTAGTGGCCGTGCAGACCGTGACTGAAGCGCCTCAGTACCCTCGGCCACCGCGGCCGGCAATGAGCGCTGATTTTAATGAGGTATTGTATTGAGCTACAGAAATAGCTATTTCGAATATTGCATAGTATCGTTATGGTAAGGGAGCCATATTTCGGATAGGTTCCCAATTTCGGATATTGGGATTTCTCATATACTAGATGCTGCTATCTATTGGAAATCGTTTCAGTTAGCTTCTGGTAGTAGTAGGAGAGCATGTTGAGAGTTATTAAATTGTTGTTTGAGATCCATTGAAGTTGGAAGCTTGAACGTTTTTTCATTGAGTTCAGAGTTCTTTTGCTATGTTTTGTGAGCCAAGTTTTTACACGCAAGGTAAGGCTATATTACATTTTATTTGACAAGTCTAAGCAACATATTTACAATAATGTTAATGTGTGAAAATGAAGTTACGATCACATATACACATTCGAATCGACCATATTGACTGCAGTGTTGTAGAGTTCCTAATTTCGGATACTTGGCGGTGCCTATTTTCGGATATCTGAAATTAGGAACTATTTTATGACCTATCGAATTTAAAGTATCGTGTATCATAAATTAAGCAGAAATTATTACTATACAAGACATGTTTCAAATAGGAACTAATTTACAATGCTCTGCCGAGAAATTCAAATTCTAGCAAGGGAGGTAAAACTGCTGTGATTTCGAGTTCTCCTTACAAAATGGAACTACAAGACTCATTAGCGGGCTCTGAGGAAATAAGAATGAAGCTGAACATCGCCTTTACAAATTGCAAAGGAAGAACGTTAAAGAAATGTCACCCCATACAAAAGTTGAGATCACAATCGTCCAGAAAGAGGAGTTATAGAAAGAGAAGTTCTGGCTCTGGTGGCAGTTCCTCCGAACCAGTCTTGGTCAGTACGGACGATGAAGAGTGTGTAGATGAGGCATGCCTCTACTGTTCTGAGCCCTACAAGAATGGTCAACGTGGTGAGAAGTGGATTAGATGCATTAAATGTCTCCAATGGGCCCACGAACTGTGTGTACGCACAGAAAAACATGGGTGGAAATCATATGTATATGTGATTTACGTTTTTCGAATAATGTAATGTGCCAATTAATGCTTTTGAAATAAAGTTCCTTCTTTTATCTTTCAATAAGCCCTCTATTTTCATTAATATTAACCATCCGAAATAAGGGAACACTACAATCCTAAATTAGAAACCCTTTTTCAGGAGTTGTCATACGAGAACTTCTTTAATTCCATTAAATTAGTTCAAAATATTTTAAGAATGAACAAATTTTGAACGTGGATCCTTGAAGGATATAGAACAGTGAGTTCAAGAACGAATTTTCCATCTCTGTGAAACATTATTGTAGCCAAAATTTTGTGAAAATGTACGTGGTATCCGAAATAGGGCTACCTTACCTTATACAAAGTGTCTATTCTAACAGTGTACTAACCATTACTATCACCTTTCACTGTTTTTCCTTTTCCACCATGGGATACAAGCACTGTTGGAATCGGCGTTTACTTTTATTTCATCTATTCAGTTGATACTGTACCGTACTGCCGTTTAGTGATAAAAGAAAAACAACAGAATCTTAGATTTGCTTGTACTGAAAGACTTCCTTGTGTATAGAAGTCCCCTAACGTCGATCTTCAAAGAAAAAAGGCATCATCTGTAAAAGACATTTCCAGGGTACCCTGTGACTTTACGGAATAATGTCCGTAGAGTCACGCAATTAGTGTGATCTGTTGTATTGTTTGGAAAGATAAAGGGCCGACAGAGGACCGTGACAAGCGGTGGGGGCATCTGCCAGACAGGCCACGTTTCGAGGAAAACCAAACAGCCTGCCAAGATTTAGGGAAAATCGATGGAAATCTGGGAAACGCCCATCCTTTATACTCAAAACTAATGAGGACTGTTAGATGAGCGTCTTGTGAGGGTGTCTGGAGGACATCTGTGACTTCCATACTCCAATAATTCAGAATAAAATAAAAAAATCTATAATCTATTGATCATACGATAGACACAGATCCCAACACATAATCATAAATCCAAAATCCGTCCGTCCACACATACACATACAAACTTTTCGACCTGGTTTCCAGAAAGAGACTGATATGGATTAGCAAGTGCTATACGTATGCCTACACCATTTTATAGCAAAACACGAACTGTTTTGAATCAGAAACGACATTTTTGTACATATGTAAAAAAACCTAACCTTTATGTGTAAACAGATACATGTAAATATTTCAGGACACCCACTGATGATGCCTTGGGACAAAGGCGAAACGCGTATGGGTGAAATATAACAATAAAACCCCTTCATTTGCAGTAGCAAAAGGCAGTTTCTTTACAAACACCAGTGTGAAAATACATCAATAAAATTATTTACCTTCAACATTTAAGACATCTACGATATTGGAATAATTACGCACATCTGAAGATTCTAAAAATAATTTCAATATCTCAAAAATTCAAAATGTTTATGACTGCTAAATCGAAATATAGAAAAATCAAGCTTGAAATAACCAACTTTTGAATGCGCCATGCAATTTCAACAAACTCTGCTTTATATGATAGTTTATTCTCTAGCTATCATCCTGAAAGCGTCACACTTGTATATATAGTAAATGTAGTATGCAGCATTGATCGTATTTTTATTGTACTAGTAGATCGATATATACACTTAAATATGTTTAATGACTGATTTCAACTAATGTAAATTTATAATGGAAATATTAACAGTAATTTTTTAGTCGGCCGCGGTGGCCGATGGGACTGCGGCGCTTCAGTCACGGTCTTCACGGCCACTACGGTCGGGGGTTCGAATCCCCCTCGGGCTTGGGTACTTTTGCCGTCCTTAGTTGTAGCTAGTTCATAAGTAGTTTGTAAGTTTAGGGACTGATGACCCCGTAGTTATGTCCCATAAGCTTAACAAACATTCGAATTTGAATTTTTGAAGTAATTTTTTAAAGAATTTCAGGAAAACAATGATCTCAAAATGTTAAGCAATAAAATATTACAGTCTAGATCTCAAGTTGATTTTTTTATTGGCAACATGTTTCGGTCCTACAGAACCATCATCAGGCCTTTGGCACCTTGTTGATGGACGGTGGCGGTGGTAGCGTGGCTGAGCAGTTGACGCCTGCTCCATCAACAAGGTGCCAAAGGCCTGATGATAGTCTTGTAGGTCCGAAACCGGTTGCCATAAAAAGATCAACTTGCGATCTAGACTGTAATATTTTATTTTTAATAAACAGTTACACTGAAAATACAATCAGCATGATTTAGCTCGCTCATATTTAATTTAGTGTGTCGATTTATTGTACAATATGCCAGTAACTTACGTAAATATTGTGTGACAATGTGACAAGAGCGAGCTTTCTCATGAAAGCTTGTTTATTTATTTCAGACATCAGGTAATACTAATTAACATTCCTTTTCGTATTTAAATAATGTTATATTAGTAATAAAGTGGTTTCAGATGGTCATTTTTTACTTAAATAAATATCGTATGTTAAGATGTATACGGTTTTGGAAGGGATGGCGTTCGGTCAATGAGACAGGAAGAGAGGACAGAACTAGTGGGAACTGCGTGTTTGAGGGGGAAATGAATTAAATGGTGCGCGGATAAAGGACCTCCAAGGCTAATTTTGGCAGAAGAAGGACCTTTCTCGATAATAGGGGTGATTAGATCGGGCAGAGTGTTAAGATTCGAGCAGCCAACCGTCTCATCTCGTGACTTTAAATTTGGTGGCAACAAGTGTCCGCCAGTGCAGATGATATGTGTTTACGTTTCTACTCAAGAACTTACGAGTGTAGAAATGGTGTTCTGGAAACTTAAACTACTTTGAGCTAATGACAAATTCAAGATGAGTTCTCGCGAAATATACAGTTTTTGTGTGTTTCACAAAGTTATAATTACCAAGGGCAAAATTCTACCAATTTCTTATCGCAGACAATGACACTGTTTAACCATTTTATTCTATTTATGAATAATTAATCTGAACACTTCTACTGAGGAACCAACTTGATTGAATTAATTTCATTCAACTAAATATGACTTTTCGTACATTCTTGGCAACGTTAGAATAAAACACATTTTATTAATGAATCAGTGATTTTATGTAATAATTCCGAATTGTTTTGCAAACTACAGCCTATGCATACAGTGTTTTTAACTACAGAATCACAGATAAAACGTTATATCTGCAACCAAGGTAGTTACTAGTGCATGAAAGAAGACATGTACTGTTGGACCCTAAGATAACATCAAGCCAAACTTCTAAATCATAACATTACATAGACCAATACGCAGGTTCTTACAGCCGGCCGCGGTGGCTCAGCAGTCTGCTGCGCGCCAGTCACAGACTGCAAGGCCGCTATTGTCGGGAGTTCGAATCCCCCCTCGGACATGGATGTTTGTGTCATCTATAGTATAAGGTAGTTCATAAGTCCACCCCCATGAACCACAGACATTGCCGAGGTGGGGTGGCTTGCATGCCTCAACGATGCAGATAGCCGTACCATAGATGCAACCACAGTGGAGGGGTATCTGTGTAGAGGCCAGACAAACGTGTGGTTCCTGAAGAGGGGCAGCAGCCTTTTCAGTTACAGGGGCAACAGTCTGGATGATTGACTGAGCTGGCCTTGTAACATCAGCTAATGTGGCTTTGCCACACAGCTACTGCAAACGGCTGAAAGCAAGGGGAAACTACAGTCGTTACTTCTCCCGAGAACATGCAGCTTTAGTCTGTGACTATACGATGATGGCGTCTTCTTGGGTAAAATATTACGGAGGTAGAATAGTCCCCCAATCGGATCTCCGGGCGGGGACTACTCAGGAGGATGTCGTCATCAGGAAAAACAAAACAGGCATTCAACGAGTTGGAGCGTGGAATGTTCTAACCCTTAATGGAGTAGGTAAACTAGAAAATTTGAAAAGAGAAATGGATAGGTTAAAATTAGATATGGTAGGGATTAGTGTAGTTCGTTGGCAGGATGAACAGGATATTTGGTCAGGTGAGAACAGGGTTATCAATACAACATCGGTTGGTGGTAACGCAGGAGTAGTTCTGATAATAAATAAGGAAATAGGAATGCGGGGAGTTACTATGAACAGCACAGTGAACGCATTATCGTAGCAAAGATAGACACGAAACCAACAGCGACCACAGTAGTGCAAGTTTATATACCAACTAGCACAGCCGATGATGGATATCAATAAATGTATGAGGAGATAAAAGAAATCATTCAGAAAGTTAAGGGAGATAAAAACTTGATTGTCATGGGGGACTGGAACTCGGTGGTAGGAAAAGGAAGGAAGTAGTAGGTGAATATGGACTGGGAAAAAGGAATGAAAGAGGAGATCGCTTCGTAGAATTTTGTGCAGAGGACAATTTAATCTTCATGAAAGAAAGCTGTATACGTGAAAGAGACCAGGAGACACTGGAAGGTACCAGATTGACTTTATAATGGTGAGGAATATATTCGGAAAATAGTTTTAAACTGTAAGACATATCCAGGGGCAGATACAGATTCTGACCATAACTTATTGGTTATGAACTGCAGATTAAAACTTAAGCGACTGCAGGAAGGTTAGGAGATGGAACCTGGACAAATTGAAGGAACCAGATTGGTTGAGAGTTTCAGAGGGAGCATTAGGCAAGGATTGGCGGAAACGGGGGAAAGTAATACAGTAGAAGAAGAAAGGGTATCTCTGAGAGATAGGGTAGTGAAGGCTGCAATGGACCATATAGGCAGAGGAGAAAATATAAAAATTCAGCAATTGAAACAGGAAAAAGAGAGTACAAACGTCTGAAAAATGAGATTGACTGGAAGTGCAGACTGACTAAGCGGGAGTGGACAAATGCAGAACCGTAGAAGAATTCATAACTAGGGGAAGGATAGATACCTCCTACAGGAAAACAAAAGAGATATTTGGAGACAAGAAAAGCAGCTATATCAATATCAAGAACTCAGATCAGTACTAAGGAAACGGCGGAAGGAATATATAGAGGGCCTATACAAAGTATTCTAGAAATGAAGACGAAGTGGAGGAAGATGAGATAGGAGATATGATACTGCGAGAAGAATTTGACAGAGCGCTGAAGGACTCTGGAGTAGATGATATTTCGTCTGAACTGCTGATGTCGTTAGGAGAGCCAGTCGTGAAAAAATTGTATCACCTGGTATGCAAGATGTATGAGACAGGCGAAATATCCTCCGACGTCAAGAATAATATTGTAATCCCAATTGCAAAGAAAGCAAATGCAGACAAGTGCGAAAATTACAGAACTATCAGTTTTAATAAGTCATGGGTGCAAAATACTGACACGAATTATTTAGAGACGAATGGAAAAAAATGTGGAATCTGACCTCGGGGAATATCAATTTGGATTTAGGAGAAATGTAGAAACACGGGAGGCAATACTCACATTACGACTTATCTTAGAAGATAGGCTAAGGAAAGGGAAACCTACGTTTTTAGCGTTTGTCGATTTGGAGAAAGCTTTTGACAATGTCGACTGCAATACACTCTTTCCAAATTCTAAAGGTATCAGGGGTAAAACATAGGGGGCGAAGAGTTATATTCAACCTATACAAAAACCAGTCAGCGGTTATTAGACGAATGGCAAGAAAGGAACGCAGAGGCTGGTAAGGTAGTGAGACAGGGTTGTAGTCTTCCCCAATGTTGTTCAATCTGTACTTTGACCAGGCAGTGAAGGGATGGAAGGAGAAATTTGGAGAGGGCATTAAAGTGCAGCGAGAAGAAATAAAAACTTTGTGGTTTGCCGATGACATAGTAATTCTGTCAGAGACCGCGAAAGATCGGGAAGAGCATTGAATGGGATGGTCAGTGTCTTGAAAGGAAGATATAATATGAACATTAACAAGAGTAAAACGAAGGTAATGGAATGTAATGTCAGAAAATAAGGCCATGCTGAAGGAAGTAGATAATGAGACAATAAAAGTAGTAGTGAATTTTGTTATTTGGGTAGCAAGATAATTTCTGACGTACGAAATAAAGAAGATATAAAATGCAGAATGGCATGCCAAGAAATTCGTTTCTACAAAAGCGAAACTTGTTAACTTCTAATATTAATTTAAATGTTAGGAAATCCTTTCTGAAAGCATTTGTTTGGAGTGTAGCATTGTATGGGAGTGAAACGTGGACGATAAGAAGTTCAGATGAAATGTGGTGCTACAGATAAATGATGAAAATTAGGTGGGTAGATTATGTAACTAATGTGGTGCTACAGACGAATGATGAAAATTAGGTGGGTAGATTATGTAACTAATGAGGAGGTGCTTAACCTAATCGGTGAGAAATGGAGTTTCTGGCATATCCTGACTAAGAGAAGGAATATGTTTGTAGGACACATTATGAGACATCAAGGAATTGTCAACTTAGCATCAGAAGAAGCGTGTGTGTTAAAAATGGTCGAGGGAGACCGAGAGACGAATATAGTAAGCCGGCCGGCGGCGGCCGCGCTTCAGTCACAGTCTTCACGGCCACTACGGTCGGGGTTACGAATCCCCCTTCGGGCTTGGGTATTTTTGCCGTCCTTAGTTGTAGCTAGTTCATAAGTAGTTCGTTAAGTTTAGGGACTGATGACCCCGTAGTTAAGTCCCATAAGCTCTATAAACATTTGAACATTTGAATATAGTAAGCAGATACAAAAGGATGTTGGTTGCCGAATGTATTCTCAGATGAAGCGAGGGTAGCATGGAGAGCTGCATCAAACCAGGCTGTGGACTGAAGACCACAACAACAACAGTTCATAACTAGTTTGTAAGTTTAGGGACTGATGACCCCGCAGTTAAGTCTCTTAAGCATAACAAACATTTTCTTTTGGTTCTTACAGCCTGTAGTCACACTTGCTTTAATATTAGCAATGGCAAATGCGGTGTTATATGAAGCGTAAAGTCACAACCTGATGGACGTAAGATACGACTATTACTGTTTAAACTAAATGTAATGATTCAGTAGAATACGTAGAATGTTTTTAATAAAGTTCGCAATGAATACAGGTGTTTACAAGAAGGTAGCAACGGCCTAAAACAGTATTTGTAGAAGTACTGAAGAAGTCTAAATGTTGCAGGCACTGAAATTTCGCTTTGAACGTAAAACGAATATGATGTATTGAGATTGCACTACACTACTGAAATACTACAATTTTGATGATAAATTTCTGGCTACAATATTTACCCTAAAATATGCATAAGTTATCTTTTCGTGCGTTCTTTAGTTACTATGACATAAAACAAGTATCAGGAATAGCAGATACCAGATTGAGATGCAAATGAAGACTTGTCAGAAAATGTTAATTCAAACACGAAAGGAGCGGCTCACAACGAGTTCGTTCGACCGATTTTAATCAATGCTCAACCTTTACCGGGAAGAACTAGTAGAAGAGGTAGGACAAATTAAACGAGGAATGGTGCGTTTTATCACAGGTTCATTCAATCGGTTGCAGACGCTTCAATAAGCGATCGTCCCGACGTCGTATTCTATAGAAATGGCATCTGCGCCACTTCGTGGGTCCAACATAAACGCTACCTGGTAACGTTAAACCTTTCGTATTTACGCAGTCCACTATTTTTTTCACGCCGTAAGGAACAGTTCCACCTGCTGCCGCTGTTGCGCCACCAGTTAATCGCTATCTGAGTGACATTGGCAGGAATGCTGGCTGACGCACCCTAACAGTTTGCGTAAGTCTGTCGTAGCAAGGGCATCGTTTCCGAAGCGAAAGCGCGTGCAGGGTCATGCCCTTGCTCGTGATATCTATGCTGGCGCCACTGGTATCGACTTCTCCTGTCTTTACTGGCTCCAATTCAAATTCCGCAACTTCTTCACCATCCTCGTATGCTAGATTTTGTCCGTACCTAATTTGATTTGCATCATCTTATCTACCAAGTGTCCTTATACTATTGCTCCTATTCACATTAAACGTGTTTCCTCTTTCCGCCATTTCAATATTGTCCATCGGTTCTGGATATAACGTTGCTTAGTCGTACTGTATTGAACCATATTGTCCTGCGCTTAAGTACTGATTTATCCACAATATTCTACTGACTAAATAAATTTTAGACAGGTTTCTGCTTTTATATACACTACAACAAAAATCTGTCACAGCATGGCACTCTCAAAAGTTTTCACTGTGCCCACCTCTTGCTAGCCTGGGTGCTTGCCGAGATATGGGTCTGAAAGACCAACCTATCTCAATGGGACAACGCCAACACCATGGCGACTTTGGGACCCTGGGAGCCCCGGTGGGTAATCGACCTTGGCCGCTCGAAACAGGAACCAACATGGCAAGCTAATCGAGACTGGGGTCTGAAAATCCAACCTATCTCAACAGGACAACACTGCCGCCATGCCAACCTTTGGACCCTGGGGGCCCCGGTGGGTAATCGGGCTTGGGCGCTCAAAACATGAATCAACATGATACACTTGCCGAGATAGTGGTCTGAAAGACCAACCTATCTCAGCGGGGCAACGCCAGCGCCATGGCGACATTTGGCCTCTGAGAACCCCGGTGGGTAATCGACCATGGCTGCTCGAAACATGAACTGACATGACATGCTTGACGAGATGGGGTCTGAAAGACCAACCTATCTCAGCAGGGCAACGACGCTGCAATGGCGACCTTTGGACCCTGGGGGCCCGGTGGGTAATCGACCTTCGGAACTTTAAACATGAACCGACATGACAAGCTCATCGAGATAGGGGTCAGAAAGACCTATCGCAGTGGAACAACGCCTCTGCCATGGAAACCTTTAGACCCTGCGGGCCCCGGTGGATAATCGACCTTCGGCGCTTGAAACATGAACCGACATGACACTGCGTGCCGTCGTTCGTACTGAGCATAGTCGTCATCAGAGTCCTCTGTGTGTTGCTTCTTGTTATTGTAATTGTGCATGGACTTCTTGTTGTGACAGTTGTGCATGGTCTTGGTACTAACAAGAAGCAACGCACAGAGGACACTGATGACGGCTACAAATCAATTGCTTTTTTTCCTTTTTAAGGAAATGTGTTCTCCAAAATAGACAGTTTATCTTCCATCCACTTGCGAAGAGCTTGGCCTTAGTAGGACCCGTCAAAGATGATCTGCAACTGAGAAAATCAGGTGTTTACAAGATTCCCGCTGAGTGTGGTTCTGCATATATAAGCCAGACAATACAAACGATGTGTGGAACACGAAAGACATCAAACTATCAAAGTCAGCTGCAGCAGAACACTGCACTTTCATGGGACACAGAGAGGAAAACAAAAATTTTAACTACAGTCTTCAGTTTCTGTGATTCAGTTATTAAAGAAGCAGTGGAAATACGTCTTGCTGACAATCTTATAAAACGTGACAACGGTTTTCAGCTCAAGAAAAAGTGGAATCCTGTGATTAACATTATCCAGTCACAGCATAATCGATGTCGTCAATCGACTACCAATGATTAGAAAACTGTTGCTCTTCCAGCACCGAGGGCAACTAATACCACTCGGCCGTATCGCGCATGACACCATCAAACGCATGCGCAAAACGACACCAGCACTTTTTGCATGTGTAAGGACAAGGATGTTAGAATAAAGGCAGATGGCATTATCTATGCCGTGCACATACGGCAGTTGAAGCCTGTCTGCCATCTTGGTCAGTTTTGGAATGCTATTTCTCCTTCAAATCTATGCGTTTAGTGAACCCTCTTACTATTAATGCATTGAACTGGCAAGCGCTGGAAATTATGTACTTTCAAACAATATACGTTCTTGAATAAATAATATATTTCAAAACTTATTTTTAACGGCTAATTGGCACTCTTTTAACCCGTTGTACGTCATGGTAAAGCCGTGAAACGTTTCATTCCTTTTTTTAAAATTACATAAAACATTAGATCAACATTACGAACACTTCTCCAAAACTTTGCAATATGGCGGAGGCAGGCCTCACTTTTTCAGCGTAAGGGCGTCTCCCTGTATTTTAACTTCCTTGCGCAAGAAGCATTATAAATATCGCGACTGCACCTGGGCTCTTCATAACTCGCTACTCATCTGAAGATGGTCGGTCGTTTTCACGCCGAAATATCGTGTCGGAATTACGACGACATCCGGCTGCACATCCGAAAGTTTCCCTGGTTTTGTTAATATTTTCTGGCCGCAATCTTGCTGGTACTCTGCCACTGCAGATGGGTTGCCATAGCCCAATGTAGTGCTCGTTTTTGCTTATGCTTGTTGCCACGGACCTTCCACGTCTTTCTCTGGGAGATAATACGCGAACGATAGACGTGAACTACTTAAACTACACAGAAACGGAAATACATATACAGAGTGCCGCGGCGAAGCGGCCGAGCGCGTTGAGGTGCTATGCTATGATGCGCGAGTCCTTTCCCCGTCGGGGGTTCGAATTCCCCGTCGGACGTGAATGTTTGTGTCGTCTTTAATATTAGCTAGTTCGTTAGGTTAGGGACTGATGACCCCATAGTTAAGTCCCATAAGCTCTAGGAATATCTGAACATTTCATATACAGAGTAATAAGACTGCATATCCATTTTTTGTTACATTCTAGGGACATACTGTGTTAATTAGTGGACGTCCATGACCAATAAGTTAGAGGTGGGACGTTAGGATGACCAACCGTCCCGCATTTTGCGCTACGTGCCGCACTTTAATGTATTCTGCAAGTGTCTAGCGCTGGATGTCTTTTGTCGCGCAAATGTTTAATTTTTTATCTGAACTTAGTGTTCTGTCATCGATAAAAATTTTCGTAATACGAAACAGTCCTGTCATCTAGTTCCAACTAAACATAGTGTAACACTTGCCAACAGCTTGCTCTTTGAAAGTGCAAAAAGCAGGTTATAGCATCTTCGGAAAAATGTTCCGGATATACAGTACCAATAACCTTTACGTTTTCGGAATTCTAGAAATGGATACGACGTTGGATAGAGATGTCTGCATTTCTACTTCGTCAGAAAAACGAAAGCCGTCATTTAAATCCTCGAAAGCCAAAGGATCAAATAAACGCGTACGTGCTCATAATGTAGAGTGAGACATTAACACGTCGTACTATCTACTTACCGAGGAAACGCTCACAAGGCGATTAGGTAAATTTAGCAAGAACACGTTCAGTACTTCTCCTGGAGTATTCTACGACTTGACGACACACTGCAATGACCAAGAACATCAAAAAGTAGCCATTTTTTCCCTCCAGAATACGACAATATCAGACTTAGATTCACACACTGGTCGAGAAATTGTACACAATTATATGGGAAATATTTTTTCTGTGTGTTAAGTCCAGTATCTCCTGTTATCAATGGATTCCTAGTAGGCCTTGTCCTTCTGCCTATGTGATCCTCTGCTGCTTTCAATACTCTATCTCTCAGAGTTACTCATTCTTCTTCTACTGTATTACTTTCCCCAGTTTCAGCTAAACCTTGCTTAATGTTCTCTCTGCAACCCTCAACCACCTCTGGTTCCTTCAATATGCCCAGGTTCCATCTGCTAACTTTTCTACCTTTCTGCAATCTCTTAAGTTTTAATCTACAGTTTATCGATCTATAAGTTATGGTCAGAGGCTATATCTGCCTCTGAGTATGTCTTACAGTTTAAAACCTGCTTCCTAAATCTATTCCTTACCATTATAAGTCAATCTGGTACCGTCCAGTGTCTCCTTGTCTCTTCCATGTATACAGCCTTCTGTCATGATGTTTAAACCAAGTGTTGGTGATCTTTAAATTGTGCTCTGCACAAAATTCTACCGACGGATCTCCTCTTTCATTTCTTTTCCCCAGTCCATAATCACCTACAACATTTCCTTCCCTTCCTTTTCCTACTACCGAGTTCCAGTCCCCCATCACAATCTAATTTTCACCTCACTTAATGTCCTAAATAATTTCTTTTATCTCCTCATACATTTTTTTCGATGTCCTCATCATCGGCAGACTTACTTGGCATATGAATTTGTACCACTGTGCTCGTTGTTTGTTTTGTGTCTATCTTTGCTGTAACAATGCGTTCACTATGCTGTTCATACTAACTTACCCGCATTCCCATTTTCTTATCAATTATTCTACCTACTCCTGCGTTATCACCAACTGAATTCGTGTTTATAACCCTGTACTCACCTGACCAGAAATCCTAGTCATCCTACCACCGAAATTCACTAATCCCTACCACATCTAACTTTAACCTATCCATTTATGTTTTCAAATTTTCTAATTTACCTACGCTATTAAGGGTTAGAACATTCCACGTTCCGATCCGTAGAATGGATGTATTGTTTTTCTTGATGACGACATCCTCCTGTGTAGACCCCGCCCGACGATCCAAATGGGGGACTATCTTACCTCAGGAATATTTTACCCAAGAAGACGCCATCATTATATATTCATACAGTAGAACTGCATATGCTCGGGAAAAGTAACGACTGTATTTTCTCGTTGCTTTCAGCCGTTCGCAGTAACTGCATGGCAAAGTCATATTAGCTGGTGTTACAAGGCCAGCTCAGTCAATCATTGAGACTGTTGCCCCTATAACTACTGAAAAGCCTGCTGCCCCTCTTCAGGAACCACACCTCAGTCTGGCCTCTCCACAGATACCCATCCGCTGTGTTTGCACCTACGGTACGGCTATCTGTATCGTTGAGGCTCGCAAGCCACCCCACATCGGCAAATGCAGAGCCATAGAAGAATGTATAACAATGGGAAAGGTAGATACCGGCTAAAGGGAAAATAAAAGAGATATTTGGAGGAAAAGCAGGTGTATGAATATCAAGAAACTTAGACGGACAACCAGTACTAAGCAAAGAGAGGAAGGCTGAAATGTCGAAGGGATATATAGAGCGCCTGTACAAAGAAAATAAACTTCAATGTAGTAATCTAGAAATGGAAGATGGAGTGGAGGAAGATGAGATAGGAGATACGATGCTGCGAGAGGAATTTAACAGAGCGCTGAAAGGTTTGAGTTGAAACAAGGCTCCTAGAATAGATGATATTCCTTCTGAATTACTCATATCGTAAAGAGAGCCAGTCATGAAGAAATTGTTCCACCTGGTATGCAAGATGCATGAGACAGGGGAAATAACCCCCGACTACAAGAAGAATATAGTAATTCCAATTCCAAAGAAAGCAAGTGCAGACAAATGTGAATGTTACAGAGCTACCAGTTTAATGAGTCATGGCTGCAAAATACTAACACAAATTATTTACAGGCGAATCGAATCCAACCTTGGGAAGATCCGTTTGGATTTAGGAGAAAGGTAGGAACACGGGAGGCAATACTCACGACTTATCTTGAAAGAGATGCAAAGGAATGGCAAACCTACGTTTTCAGCATTTGTTGATTTGAGAAAGCTTTTGACAATGCCGACTGGAATAAACTCTTTCAAACTCTGAAGGTAACCGGGGTAAAATATAGGGAGCGAAGAGTTATATTCAACTTATACTAAATCCAGACAGCGGTTTTAAGAGTCGAAGGGAATGAAAGGGACGCGGACGTTGAGAAGGGAGTAAGACAGAGTTGTAGCTTTTCCCCAATGTTGTTCAATCTATACATTGAGCAAGTTGTGAAGGAATGCAAGCCGGCCGCGGTGTCCGTGGGGACTGAGGCGCTCCAGTCACGTTCTGCACGGCCATTACGGTCGGGGGTTCAAATCCCCCCTCGGGCATGGATATTTGTGCCGTCCTTAGTGTTAGCTAGTTCATAAGTAATTTGTAAGTTTAGGGACTGATGACCCCGTAGTTAAGTCTCATAAGCTTAACAAACATTTAACTTTTTTAAGGAATGCAAGGAGAAATTTGGAGAGGGAATTAAAATTCAGGGAGAAGAAATAAAAACTTCGCGGTTTGCCGATGACATAGTAATTCTGCCAGAGACCGCAAAGGATCAGGAAGAGTAATTGAATGTAATGGATAGTGTCTTGAAGAAAGAGTTTAAGATGAACATCAACAAGAGTAGAACAAGGATAATGGAATGTAGCGTCAGAAAGGCAGGTGATGCTGAAGGAATTAGCTTAGGTAATGATACAAAAAAAGTAGTAGATGAGTTTTGCTATTTGGGTAGCAAGATAACTTCTGATGGCCGAAGTAAAGAAGATATAAAGTGCCTAATGGCTATGGGAAGAAAAGCATTTCAAAGAAGCTAAACTTGTTGACATCCAATATTAGTTTAAATGTTAGGAAGACCTATCTGAAAGCATTTCTGGAGTGTAGCGTTGTATGGGAGTGAAACGTGGACGATAAGGAGTTCAGAAAAAATATGATAGAAGCTTCTAAAATGTGGTGCTACAGACGAATGATGAAAATTAGATGGGTAGATCACGTAAATAATGAGGAGGTGCTTTACAGAATTGGGGAGAAAAAGAGTATCTGGCATATCCTGACTAAGAGAAGGGATGGATTGGTGGGAACATGCTGAGAATCAAGGAATCGTCAAATTAGCATTAGAGGGAAGTGGGGTAAAAATCGTAGAGGGAGACCGAAGGACGAATACAGTAAGCAGATTCAAAAGGATGTAGACTGCCGAACGTTTTCTCAGATGAAGAGACTTGCACATGACAGGGTAGCGTGGAGAGCTGCGTGGAGTCTGCGGACTGAAGAACATAACAACAACAAAAACAACATGTGTTACTACTTCAGTAACTTTTCTCTTGGTCGAAATGGGGAAACTAGCAGCGCAATGCTGTTGGAAATGTTGAAAGTACTGTTCCCTTTAATATTATAGCTGAAATTGTAGCCGTCCCTCAAAATTGTGGAATGTCCCCTTTTTTTACTGTCTTCTCCCACGTGCCTTCATTGAACAGTTTGTCACACTACACGTTACCGGACATGTACAGAGTCCCGTGGAAGCATGTCATTTCCCTATTCTTAGTTTGTTGGCATTGTCATTCACAGTAAAATGTACCGTTTTAGGTTTCTACCTTATTCCACCCGTACCCCCTGACTACTTCAGAACACATTTCCAGTTGATGTCTCTGATACCATGGGAAGACGAAATCGGAAAAAAAAACCAAACGAATAATCCTAACGTCTGATCCGAGGGTATTGGCTGCCAGACTTAAACCAGTGTTTACGCAGTTAACAACCAACACAGTGCATAATATTGTACAAACTGAATATCCAAGATTGTAAAACAGTGATAATTAAATAACTTAATCACACATTAAAAAAAAGAATTTTAGAAAGTCCCACAGTAGTCATCCAATTACTATCCAAAATGTAGCACTTACAAAACCGTGAAGGAAAATTAAGAGACTCGGGATTATCCGAAGTTACAAACAATGACGGGCCAATGATCAAAAAATAAGGGCCAGCATCCACTGAAGCTTAAATAAACGTGCCTATCTAAATGTCCCATAAACTCACTACCAGGTGTAAAGGCTTCGGCTTAATGACCGTGTGACGACAAACAATGAACACTTTATTTTCAGGCCAAGGGAAAGATAAGCTTACGTAATTAAGGAAAGCAATGACTATAATTAAACTGCACGACAAGGCTGTTTAACGCTTACTATTTTAAATCAAGGGGGTGAGAAGCAAAGCTCCAACCTAATAAACAGTACTTATTCATCCTCGTTAATCATTAATGAATATTGCAATTATAATCTACACCACTTACTAATGTATCGCAATAATAATCAAATACGAACAAGCGTTTAGAAGCAAATCACATTAACTCTCACTCGTTTCTGTGCTCAAAATTTGTTACATGAAAAAGCAGTCCTCTAAACAAGAAGTTTCAGTACTTTGAAATACATTCAACTGCAACACTTACGAGCGGCATGAACTACTGCTAACTTCTGTCACCCGTGTTAGGCGGTATTACAGCAAATGAAAACGATTGTTGACGTATTTTCGACGCGAATGCCAACAATGCCTTTCATTTCAGCTACGGAACCAATAGCAGTAGAGCTGCCAAAAACCCAGGCTGAATCGTCCGCCACTTTTTCCCCAAACAGCATAGAGGCGCATGCCCCGCCTTCTTACACAAACGATTTCACAAAAAGTAATCGGTAGAAAAAATTAATTTTTACATAACTTAAATCTTTATATGTAAGCATTGTGACCAAGTGCGCATCATTTCGTTAATAGTCACAGTTACTAAGATATTGGCTTTGAAGTAAAAGACTGCGCTAAGATAGCATAAGACTGCAGTGATAAGTAGAGGCTACTATGATATTCCGTTTGGTGCATATTACACTATATGTTGCTGCAGATGATATTTTCCTAACGTATTGAATTTTATTTTCCACTAAGGACGAGATCTCTACCTTTCACCCATGTAGCTGAAATTTATATATTTTATATAGCGAATTATTTCCGATGGCGATATGGTCGGAATGAAATATCGCGTATCCCATATACGGTTAAAGGTATCAAAATGATATTTTAGAAAATGAAAACATGCAAGCAGGGGTGTATTTTACCATAAGGTTACTACGCAGAATTCCAAAATATTGAAATGTTTGTAAAGCTTATGGGACATAACTACGGGGTCATCAGTCCCAAAACTTACAAACTACTTATGAACTAGCTAACACTAAGGACGGCACAAATATCCAGGACCGAGGGGGGATTCGAATCCCCAACCGTAGTAGCAGAAGTTCATCAACTATCGCTTCATTGAAGGTAAGTGTTGACATTTTGATTGAAAATAGACTAAATTTAGAGATTAATTGATTTACAGGTTGTCCTTTACCAGTCTCAAATGTTTATTACTTTATTTTTGTTGTCCAATGCCTTTCTGAGCTACAACTCCGTTTACAGAAAATAATACGAGTTACATGTCCTTCACTTTATCGCTCAGCACCAACAGATTGTAAGTTATTAGATTTAATGAGGATTTAATACGAGAATACTAGAAAATGACCGATACCAAGGATCTCTTCACTAGGTAATGAACTGACATGTCATTTCCTTATATAAAACCACTCTGTGCTGAGATATTTAGAATATATTTTCATTTACCAGAAAAATTGAAATTGTATATTAGGTCTACATAGTAATGTACACACAGCACTTTTGTAGTTTGCAACGATTAAATTTAACTGGTTAGGAAGTCGGTACTTATATCTTCAAATATGTGTTATGCAGTAACCTGCGTCTAATTATGAGGAGCTCAAATTGTGAAAACTACTTATTTCTAGACGGGCGAGTGGATCCCGTTGCGTCATATTTAACTGACAGTATCTCAAATTACAATTAACACACAGAGTTCCTGTTTGGAATGGATGAAAATTTGATGTATTTTGAACATTTCATTCGCATAATGTGTTCACCTAACTTCAGTAGCAAAAAATGATTCTTGCATAACGAAAATTCCGTAACGTCGTCAGAATATAAATGTTTGGAAACCGTCAGTATATCCAGTATTTCCGCAAATAAAACGAAAATGATAATGAAGTGTAGTTCTTAACGAACACATTGATGAAAGTTCCACGTTCTTTCAGTGAGTAGTTTGAGAATGTGAGCGAATTGAATGAAACGCAAGATAACACGTGAGCTTCGTCCGGAATGTGGCAATTCCTACATCTTGGGGGAAAATGGCGGACAGTTCAGCTCGGGTTTATAGGAGCCTTAAACAGCAGCGTAACGTCAGCAGGTGTCCATCACAGCGAGCCTTGGCTAAAGCGCTCCTCACTTCCACCACTTGCAAGAGGCAGCGATAACAACAGGCTTACAGACGATACCAATGGCGTAACAGAGAGCGTACGTTAAAACAAATTACATAGAAGTGTCAACCATGTGGCCTGTCTACCCAATACTAAGTGGACCCCACATTTTGCTGTTAAACACCAAACTGGCTAAAGACTAGCATTAAAATAGTGAAAATCGATTCATACACCAACAGAACCCAATTAGTTTTCTGCTCGGAGTCCACTAATTACATTAAACCAGCACGGCCAATGTTAAGCAAGGGACACTTCCGATTGGAGCCTGTAGACAGTAAGCCAGGCGACCGAATTAACACTCTGACAGCAAGGTATTTCTTACAAGTAAAAGAAACAATAGTTGCATTTTGGAGCCTTTAAGCAATTACTGGTCATGATTAAAGCTGTCACGAAACAATAAGGAACGGGATGAAACCATGGCCCAGCGAGTGAAAGTACTAAATGAAGCAACAGAAGGGTTAATCACAGATTCACTACACAATTCAATTGTACTTGTAATGAGACGTTAAGTACAAAGCCGAAGTTCATTCTCACAAATGTATTTTAGAGCTCTCATAGATACAGTACAAGTTCATTTATAATGAATCCAACGGAGATTAGAGATTATATTACAGATTGGAAACATAATTAGATGGAAAAAATCCCATTTCACTCATGATAAGTTGCACGCGAAGTCAATTTTCAGTTCATGATACTTTTTTTTTTTTTTTTTTTTTTTTTTTTTTTTTTTTTTTTTTTGATGTAGTGCGACTACTATATTCCGTAAGTCAGTGTAGGGATAAATTTGGTGAAATTTTATTTCTGCAATATCAAGTAAAAATAATTATGTCCTCTGGGAATGGATAATCATATTTTAGTCTGTTTGAACCTGTATACACTTCATGGTCTGAAGTAGTATGATGATGAGTAAAAATCTCAAAATCGGGGCCATCATCACCTGTCATCAAATTCTTTATTTGAGGATTTGCCAAAGCGTTCTTGGACATCCACATCTGTCTCGCATAAAACACGCTAACACTATGGTAAGTTCCTGAGACCTCTCAGGACTAATAAATACGAAACAAAGAGCAGAAACTGTGGTGTCGCACAAGTACAAAGTGCGCGCCACCTACTTTCGCCGCGCGCCGCCATGCATGCACGGCGCGGCGTTCTTCCGACGACAGCCACGAGCGCCCTCTGGTACAACGCCGCTCGTGGCCACCACTGAAGGACATCGGCCACTTCGCACTTGGCACTTCGGACTGAGATAGCAACGAGTTAGGACCTTCGTAATCCGATAGGCACGAGTGAAGACTTTGCTATTGTACAGGCACTAGGCAGGCCTCTAACAACTATGTATCAACATTCTGCAGTACTATGTAAAAGTTAAGTATTGATACATTCTGTGCAATATATATCTTTCTAATTTACTCGAGTGTTTATAGTTTCTGGCTGCTCCCCTCCGTACCTGCACCAGCGTGTCGGTCTCGTTTCACTCGGCTACCGACACCTACGACGAGGCTGGGACACAAAAGTGGCGACGAGGAGTGATAGAACCTTGGACCAGCCCGCTTGCAGCAGCCAGACAGCAGCAGTCGGAGCACGCAAAAATTGCTCCCGCCCACCCACCCTTATTATAAGATTTTTGGGGGAACATATTCTGTTACGTATTTTGTGGACTTTTTTGTTGCAGAGCGTCCTCATTCATATTGCATTTGTGTTTTGTACTAAGTTACTTGTATACGCGGCGCCTAATCGGTCAGCATGGCCACTACCCCGAACCCAAACTTAATGGAAATTATTCAGTTACAGACGGCGCAAATCACCCAGTTGCTCCAGGCAGTGGCCGAGCTGACAGCGCGGGCAGCTAACCAACAACAACAGCCGCCGCTTCAGCAGCCCACACCTGCCGCCGCAACACTTCCTACGTTTCGCCAATACAACGAACGTGAGGAAGAATGGAGTGATTATCTGGCGCAGTTTCAAGAACTCGTCGCGGCTCATCAACTTACAGGTCAGACTGTTAAGCATCTTTTATTGTCTGTGGTGGGCCCCAAAACTTTCGTGTTACTGCAAAAACTATTCCCGCACGCATCTCCTCGTGATGTAGACTTTGAACAAATTGTAGATGCACTGAATGCTCATTATGAGAGAAAAGTTCTTGTAGCCGCTGCACGATACCGATTTTTCAGACTGAAAAAATTACCTGAACAGTCACACCAAGAGTGGATCACCGAGTTGAAGGGCTTAACCCGCAAATGTAAATTTACTTGTTCTTGTGGACTTTCGTATAGTGATGTGATGTTGAGGGACGCAATTACGCAGAACATTCAGGACCCCAGAATTAGAGCAGCAATTCTGAAACAGTCTGACCCCTCATTAGACAGTGTACTGCAGCTTATAGAAGCGCATGATACTTTTGACTTAGCAGATGTAGAAATGCAAAGCCACAGTGTAAATTCAGTGCGCCGCAACGGACGCTTTCCTAGCCGTAGTTCTCAGTATAGCACTAGTGATTCTTATTTTTCTACCGGCCGTGCTGAACGGACAGTGAACAGTAGCCAGTGTAAAAGTGCGACACAAAGGTCGCCCCGTCGTGTTAGAAACAGTGATTTGAATAACGGGCGCCAACGCTCATTTCAGAAAAATGTACGTAAATCTTGCCCCCAGTGTGTGTCTCGCCACAAGCGTGCTCGTTGCCCTAGTCGCAACGCAACCTGTTATCAATGTGGCAAAGCAGGACATGTGCAGTCTGTGTGTATGCAAATTAAAAACTCAAAGAACAGTAACGTTAGAAACAGTGCTTCGCAGAGTGCGAGAACAGTTCATTCTGTAAATGTTATACGGGCTGTGGAATTGAACACTGCTTTCCTTGGATCTCAATTGCAAGAAAGTAGTTCTGCGCCTATGGCAAATCTATATAGTGCACCACGTAGCAAGCGCCGACGAGCGCGTAAAACAGTGCAACGGAAAAGGGTTCGGGACAAGCAAAATGACTATGAACAGTGCATTCCTGTAGTGAAAATAGTGCCTTCTGCAACTGCTCCTTGTAATAGTGCCCAGTACTGTGTAGCTAGTGACAGTAGACATCAAGTAGCTACTCAAAAGTGTAGTGCAGTAGTTAATAAATCTGGAGTAGCTTCGCAGGCTTGCGCGGACGCCGATCCGGCGGTAGTGTCATCTAGTGACAGTGTTGTTAATCCGCTGCGTGCCGAGTCTGCGCCGCTTCCTTCTCTACGCGGCCCGCGCAGGCGCAGTAAACAAACCATAGCAGACGTTGCCCACATTCGCGCACCTGTCGAGCGCCGAAAGCAAAAACTTTTTGTGAATCTTTCCATTGACAATAAGACTGTGCAATTTCAGCTCGACACTGGTTCCGCTGTTACATTAATTAATAAAGATACTTATGAACTTCTGGGTTCGCCAAAATTGTCGCCGTCACAGCAAGTGTTAACAGCTTATACAGGTGAAAATATTCCCGTACTAGGAACGTGTAGCATGCCTGCCTCTTTTCAGGGTGTTACGAAAACAGTTGCTTTTGTTGTTCTTCAGGCCAGATCTACACAGAACATTTTTGGACTAGATGCTTTTGACTTGTTTGGTTTATCAATTCAAAGAGATGTGCTTCAAATTTCGTCAGTAGTGCCTCAGGACAAAATCAATGCTTTATGTGACAAATATAGTGACTTGTTTTCGCCGGAACTAGGTTGTGCAAAAGACTTCGTGGCACATGTAACTTTAAAAGAATCTGCAGTTCCAAAATTTCGTAAAGCTAGACCAGTGCC
Organism: Locusta migratoria; assembly: GCA_026315105.1. Classification (NCBI taxonomy): domain Eukaryota; kingdom Metazoa; phylum Arthropoda; class Insecta; order Orthoptera; family Acrididae; genus Locusta; species Locusta migratoria. Next base: position 222,971,991 of record CM048745.1, read on the forward strand.
TATCGCATTGCGTGATACAGTTGCCGAAGAACTTAAACGTTGGCAAGATAGTGGGGTGATTTCTCCTGTTTCTGCGAGTCAGTGGGCCTCGCCTATAGTAATTATACCCAAGCCGTCAGGAAAACTTCGTCTCTGTGCGGACTTTAAATCAACAGTGAACAGTCAAACAATTGTAGACACTTATCCCCTGCCCAGACCTGATGAACTGATGGACAAATTAGGACAGTCTCGTTTCTTTTCCAAGACTGATTTAGCAGAGGCATACTTACAAATTCCGCTTGATGACGAGTCAAAAACATTTTTCGTCATTAATACTCACATGGGCCTTTTTCAATTTCAACGCCTACCCTTTGGAAGTTCTTCCGCTCCCGCTATTTTTCAGCGTTTTTTGGAACAGCTGACAGTTTCTGTACCGTGTTGTTCGAACTATTTAGATGATATTGTGGTATCCGGACGTACAGTTGAAGAACATTTAGCAAACCTGGAGTGCCTTTTCAAAGTTTTGACTGCAGCAGGCCTACGCTGTAATAAAGCAAAGTGTTCGTTTTTTCAAACTGAAATAGAATACCTAGGCCATGTGATTAATGCCCAAGGAATTCATCCCTTACAGTCACATCTTAGAGCAATCAAAGACTTGCCTCCTCCTAAGAATGTGCACGAATTGCAAGCAGTAATGGGAAAGCTTAACTACTATTTCAGGTTTATTCCCAATGCCTCTGAGATTGCAGCTCCACTGCATCACTTACGTAGGAAGAATGTTCCTTTTGTATGGTCTAAAGATTGTCAGGTTGCCTTTGACAAACTAAAGTCTGCACTACTCAGTGATGCATGTTTGATTCCCTTTGACCCCCAGAAGCCTGTAGTGTTAGCAGTTGACGCCTCATCGTACGGCCTAGGCGCTGTAATCTCACATCGTATTGGATGTCACGATCGTCCTATTGCCTTTGCATCCAAGCTACTGACGCCAACGCAACAGAATTACAGTCAGATAGAAAAGGAGGCCTTAGCAATCATTTACGGCGTCGCAAAGTTTCATCATTATCTCTATGGCAGAAAATTCTATTTGTTGACAGACCACAAGCCTCTCACGTCGTTGTTCTCACCCACAAAGCCAATTCCGCCACGTACGGCACAAAAGCTTCAGAGATGGTCCTTAATACTGTCTAATTATCAGTATGAGATTTTGTACCGACCTACCACTAAACATGCTAACGCGGACACACTTTCCCGACTTCCGGTTGGCCAGGATGTATCATTTGATTCTTCAGAAATGGCATGTTGTCAGATAGATTCCAGAGATGCTTCCGCTGTCGCAGACTTTCCTTTGAACTCTCGTCGGGTTGCACAGGAAACAGCTGCGGATGCAGACTTGAGTGTGGTAGCACGTTTTGTTCGCTTTGGTTGGCCTGCTAGAGCCAAAGACATTGATCGGCCTCTGGTTCGACGTTATTTTGCACAACGTCATGCATTATCTTTAAGTCAGGGTGTACTGTTGTTGCATACCGACAACGACCAAGCAAGAGTGATTGTTCCTCGTTCCCTGCAACGAGAAGTGTTACGCCTCCTGCATCAAGGACATTGGGGTATTGTTAGGACAAAGCAACTGGCCAGACGTCATTGTACCTGGGTTGGTATGGACGCTCAGATAGAGAGCATGACATCACAGTGTACAGTTTGTGCGGAGCATCAGGCGGCTCCTCCACAGCGTTTCTCAGACTGGCCACGCCCCAAGGGACCATGGCAACGTTTACATATTGACTTTGCCGGACCTTTCTGGAATACGCGATGGTTAATTGTTGTAGACGCTTTCAGCAAGTTTCCTTTTGTGATTGCCATGAACTCAACGACAGCTTCTAGTACAATCAGTGCCTTAACATCAGTGTTTTGCATCGAAGGCTTGCCTGAAACTATCGTCAGTGACAATGGACCTCAGTTTGTTAGTGCGGAATTTCAACAGTTTTGTCGTGTGAATGGCATTCAGCATATTACCACTGCACCTTTTCACCCTCAGTCCAATGGTGAAGCAGAACGTTTCGTTCGAACATTCAAGTCTCACATGGAGAAGATGAAAGGTCAGCACTCCAGGCAGCAAGCTCTTCAAATTTTCCTGTCTACGTATCGGTGCATGCCACGTGACGGCCCGTCTCCTGCCGAGCTGCTACACGGCCGCCGTCACCCCACTCTCCTTCACCTGCTGCAGCCTCCCACGCACCGAGTCGGTTCGTATGGCGCTACGCGTTTTCAGGTTTCCACGCCGGTGCTGTACAGGGTTTTTGCTGGAAACAAGAAGAAATGGATGCCGGGCACCATTCAGCGCGTGCTCGGGCGCAATATGTATATTGTACGTTCTTCCACAGGGTCGGAGCAGCGGCGCCACGCAAACCAATTGCGCCTGCACAGACCGCGCGATCCTGTCTCCGGTTTCTTGATTCCAGACCCAGTTCACCGCCAGGGAGCACAACCACATCGTTCGTCCCCGGACTACGAGATCCCTATGGACGTCGACGTACATCCGACGCAGTCGTCGCCGCCGCTGTCGCCGCCGCAGATGACAGCGTCACCGAGAGGGACTCCGGGACCGTGCGGGCCCCCCCAGCTTGGGCCACGCACCTCAGAAGAAGATGACCTGCTCCCTCTGGGCGGGGGCGGGCGCCCTTCCCCAGGTTTCGGCGGGTTCCCTGGAGGATCGCAAGGCGGATGCCGGGGCGCGGACGGCGTCTCGATCCCAGCCTCAGCTACGACGCCCGTCCCACCAGTAACGCCCCCGCTCAGGCCCTCCTCCCAGTGCCGTCGCCGTGGCCCTCAGCCCTACGCCACGACGGCGCGGCGGTTTGGGGGGGAGGGGTGTGGTGTCGCACAAGTACAAAGTGCGCGCCACCTACTTTCGCCGCGCGCCGCCATGCATGCACGGCGCGGCGTTCTTCCGACGACAGCCACGAGCGCCCTCTGGTACAACGCCGCTCGTGGCCACCACTGAAGGACATCGGCCACTTCGCACTTGGCACTTCGGACTGAGATAGCAACGAGTTAGGACCTTCGTAATCCGATAGGCACGAGTGAAGACTTTGCTATTGTACAGGCACTAGGCAGGCCTCTAACAACTATGTATCAACATTCTGCAGTACTATGTAAAAGTTAAGTATTGATACATTCTGTGCAATATATATCTTTCTAATTTACTCGAGTGTTTATAGTTTCTGGCTGCTCCCCTCCGTACCTGCACCAGCGTGTCGGTCTCGTTTCACTCGGCTACCGACACCTACGACGAGGCTGGGACACAAAAGAAACAATGCAAGAATGCTGGCATGTGTAGCTTGTCATCTATTAGGAAGGAACACGGAAGACTCCATTTCTCTTTGCAGTGGAGTGTAAAATATTTCGACATAAAAATTCGTAGCAGTCTGAGAGACGATCGATAGTAGCTAAGGGTTAAAGTAACTTATGCTAAGGACAACAAAAACACCTATGTCCGAGAGAGGACCCGAACCCCAGACAGCGAACGTCCGCGCGCGCCGCAACGGGTGTCTTTGTGCGCATGGCTATTGTGCCGTGGCGCAGGCATTTCGTCACAAGGTAAATTCAAATATCTGTTGTGAAGTTTATATGTTGCATAAAGGGATGCACAGCTAAATTTGCAACTAATCTACGTTTGGTTTCATATCTCAGTATCTGTCATCCTGTATGTACTTACTTCTTTCAAAATCAAATGTTCAAATGTTTGTAGAACTTATGGGACTTAACTACGGGGTCATCATTCCCTAAGCTTACAAACTACTTATGAACTAGCTAAGACTAAAGACGGCACAAATATCCATGTCCGAGGGGGGATTCGAAACCCCGACCGTAGTGGTACTTCTTTAATATAAGTTTTTTTTTTTTTTGCTACACTTTCTCTTACATTTTGTTATTAGTTATTTTATGTTTGATATGTCCTTCGTGACAGTTCGAAATACTACAATTTGGTACACAGCACTAATATTTTAACACCTTGACAAATTTACTGTTTTGATTGGGAACCGATAATACATTTCAAATACTTTTATCACCTGCTACCTATGGCATCGACGAGTTTTTTTGCCCTTGTACGTGCAGTCATCGATCCTCGCTACTATCATGGCTTGTCTCCCCTGGCCGTTACATTTCTGACGCGTCGTCTGCTTCGCCGCTGTACGTGCTAACACCGGTCGCCTCTGCTATCGCGACCTGTTTCCACGGTGACCGACCGCGTCCCTGGCAGCTACATCTTTGGCACGTCGTCTGCTTCACCACTGGCACGACTTACAGGTGTTTCCACGACGCCGTATCCACGGAAACTATCGGCATCACTGTATTTTACCTTTGATTTACACTCTGTCTTCGATTTCCATGTTATTATCTACTGCCGATTAATGGCTAGTATTTCTTAGAGAGACAACTTCTTTTTATTGTCTAATGCTTCAATTATTCTTTATTATAGACGTGGCAACTATGTTTTACAGTTAACGAAATGCTTTTTTATACCCATTATGTGTAATTTATATATGCATATACATTTATTGTCTTATCTTTTAGTGCTTGACGTTCCTCATTGGCTTATGATGTGCTGACGCTGCAAGCGATGGGCGGGGCTTATCCTTTATAACGCACAGCGTTCTCTCGTTGGTTAGCAGTCACCACACACTCGTAGCTTGAATATCTACAGAGAGGTATACGGTTTAAAGTAATTTTGTAATCCGGTTTGTAAATTTATCACAGCTATTAATGGTGTACCTGTTTCCCTCTGCGGCATAGTGTCTTTTATTGTATTTTACAGAGGTCTGAAGATGATCTTACATCGAAACAGGTTACTTGTAGCAATAAAAATGTTCAAATGTTTGTAGAGCTTATGGGATTTAACTACGGGGTCATCAGTCCCTAAAATTACAAACTACTTATGAACTAGCTGCAACTAAGGACTGCACAAATATCCATGCCCGAGGGGGGATTATAACCCCGACCGTAGTGGCCGTGCAGACCGTGACTGAAGCGCCGCAGTACCCTCGGCCACCGCGGCCGGCATAGTAATAAATTGTCAAATATTTCAACTAGACTGTTATTTTCATCTTTTAAAAAATGATAAGTTCTCTGTTTTTTCAAGTAAGGAAACCATGTTTTCCAAACTGATATATATACGGCAGTGCCTCGGTGGCTACACCGGTTCCCGATGCATCACTGAAGTTAAGCGCTGTCGGGCATGGCTAGCAATTGACTGGGTAACTTTCCGGGTTTGCCGAGTGCTGTTGGTAAGGGGAGTGCACTCAGCCCTTGTGAGGCCAACTGAGAAGCTGCTTGATTACGAAGTAGCGGCTTCGGTAACGACTGAATAACTTTAATATTCGGACAGTAAGATATTTTTAGTTTGCTGCGTTATAAATGTATTCTGAACAAACAAAAATATAACCAAATATTATATGAAGGTACATGTCTTGTAAACAACAGTATGAACGTTTTTTACATAACGTAAAGCAGTTGTTAAAAAATGCGATTGAAACAAAGCACTCTTCGATGGTGACGTTACTTTAATATCCGGACAGATGGCATTGTCGCACTTGTTACCGTTCACGCCGGGGTGAGTTGGCCTGCTTCTAGTCAGAAGGCATGTGTGTGTTCACAAGCGCGGTCGACTGTTCAGGCGGTACGATGCCACGCAAAGCTAATACCAGCTTTGAGATGCGAGAACTTGTGATTTTTCACAATGCAAAAGGAAAATTATATCGACAAATTGCTGCCACGCTCAACATGAGTAAGAGTACTGTGGCAGATAATGTCAGGCGTTTCAAAAACTAGGACCGTATAGACTCCATACCACAAATGGGCCAGCCAGAGAAGTTGGATGCTCGTGACAAGAGGATGCTAATACGAAAAATAAAGAAGGATCCTACACTCAGTGCACCGAGATTAGCACGTTAGCTTCTAAACGAGACTGGCAAGAAGCTACATCCTGAAACGATTCGCAGAGCATTGAAAGAAAGTGGATACAATGGAAGAGTGGCTAGGAAGAAACCGTATATGAATCAACAGAATCACCAGAAAAGATTGGACTTTGCTAGGGAGTTTATTACGAAGGATGCAGTTTGGTAGAATGACGTCATTTTTTACGACGAAAGTAAGTTTAACGTTTGTGGGTCGGATGGACGAAGCACGGTGTGGCGGAAGAAGAATGAGGAATTTACTGTCACAAATATTAAACCAACTGTAAAGCATGGAGGTGGCAGCGTCCTTGTTTGGGGCTGTGTATCGACATTCGGACCGGGCTAATTGGTGTTCAACGACATTACTATGGACAAATTTGTCTATCTGAACATATTAAAGAACAATTTACGAAAAAGTGATGAAATCATGGGGATATCAAACACCTTTAAATTGTACCAGAACAATGACCTGAAACATAAGGCTCGCATTGTGCAGCAATATTTGCTCTACAACTGCTCCAAAGTCCTACAACCACCACCTCAGTCACCATATCTCAACCCGATTGTGAATGTGTGGGGAGAACTGAAGCGACGAATTAGAAGTACACCAATATCTTTCAAAGAGAGTCTGAAGCGTCGACTAAAGGAAGAATGGGACGGTGGACCATTTAAAAAATATCATTAGCAGTATGCCGCAGCGTTTGAAAGAAGTGATAAAACAGAATGGCTACCTCACAAGATATTGAAAAATTTGTTTTCCATAAAATTTAGTCTTGAAATACTTAGTTCTGGAAAGTGTCCGAATATTAAAGTAACGTGAATATAGGACCGAGTTGTATTTTAATTGCATTATTAAGGAAGTTAGGTAAGTTATCTTAATAAAATTTATATTATTACTTACAAGATACATCACGTAATGTAATAATTGGTTATATGTTTTGTTTGTTTTGTTATAAATAAAGTTATGATGTTCCAAGATTGAAATATCACAGTGTCCGAATATTAAAGTTATTCACTGTATGTTGCGAGTTTTGTAACAATGATTGCCGTTATAAAATTTGTATGATTTCATGAATAACATACTAGCTTCTATCCTCGGTTTCACTCACATTGATCTCTTTGCATGCATGTCAAAGACCATCGAACAACAAAAAGATAAAAGAAAAGAAAAGCTATGAAACTACCGCCCCTGCAGATGCGAGCCAGCAGAGGGGCACAAACCAGATAAATTCCCCGGTTACGTTAACCAAATTAATGTACATAGAGTACTTGCTACTCAGAGCAAAGGGAAGAGAATAATACAATTGAACTGAACTAAAAGTGCGGTATAGCACATGAATAAACAACTAACGACGTAGACACATACAACGACGATCCATGGCGAACGACCACCGATCCTGACAAATACACATACACAAAGTTGCGGACCAGGATTGTATCAGTCACTTATTTATTTCTTACTCCGCAACAAGTGCAGGCTCCCTCACGATTTTGTAGGAGGAGGGTGTCAATCAACGCCTGGAAACATTTCATAGATCTCAGAGGAAAAGTGGCTGGAACGACGCGAGGCGCAGCCGGGGCTGAGTGCGGAGTACTCTAGCAGTTGTTGACAGCTCCGACGCTTGGCGAGGGACGGACGCGGTGTCGCACGGCTGCTAGGGACACGACCACACAGCAGGGAGACGAGGTAAACAGCCGCACCAAGGTGTTGTTATCTTGACAGAAAGGCCTCTCCGGACCAACCTCTTCAGCTCATGGCAAGCGTGGGACCACACGGACAGAGTGCCACCCAGAAAAACTTCGATGCACACGCCGAACCCGGCCACAAACGGACCCCTTAATAAAAATCACTCGACCCTGGCGATGCCATCCATCGTATCCCCGGTCCGTCTCCAACCGCCTTGGCGCGCTACCGTAGCGCCACACGCGGCAAGGAAAACAAACGTCAGAAGACCATTGACGCATGATTGGTCAAACAGCGCCACGAACGGTTCAAGCACAGAGAGATCGATGGTACTTGCGCCAGTAGTTAAGGACAGGGTTAATCGAAGAAACAGGAGCCGGAACGACTCAGTATCTCTCTACCAAAGTTCATCAAAATCGATTTAGCGGTTTAATCGTGAGAGCATATCAGATATAACTTCTCTCTCATTTGTAATATATTTGAGTCTAGGGAATTGAAAGAAGTCTGGAGGATGTTCCAGTTGCACGACAACGCTAACCCACACATAACCAATATCGCAAACTGTTCCAGACAACAACAAAAAATGGTGGTGCAGCTTGAACATCCACCATAGTCTCTGGATCTCAGCCCACTAGACTTCTTTCCATTCACGCTACCTAAACTCGCTTTCAAAGGAAAGAGATTTAACAATATTCCTGACATCCATCGAAACGTTACGAGGCTTTTCTCCACCATCCCAAAAATCGATTTCCAGGGAACTGCATATTTCTCGATTTTCGACAGGCGTTCCGCACCGCACACTGCCAACGAATGTAGGAGCTTATGGGATAGGTACCCAAATATGGAAGTGGCTCGAAGACTACATCAGTAATAGAACCCAGCACGTTGTCCTCGATTTGGAGTGTTTATCAGAGACTAGGATATCGTCTAGAATGCTCCAGGGAAGTGTGATAGAACCTTTAATACATGAACTATTACTTTTTAAGTATGACGGATTGTGTGAGTTGTAAGCTGGAGTCATATGCTGCTGATGAGTTGCAATCTGGAGCTGTTTGCTGCTGATGGTGTGATTTACAGGAAGTTTTCGTCATTGAATGACTGTTGTAGAATGCAAATTTCTAGGTGGTGTGACGAATGGCAGCTAGCTCTAAGTGTAAGGTGATGCAAATGAGTTGGAGAAACTATTCCAGATTGTTCGAATGCGTGACTGGAAAGCTTGCCGGGTGTGGTGACTCAGCGGGCTCTGTCAGAGGGCTTAACGCCTTCTGTAGCAAACTCCTGAGCCAAATACTTAAAAATCAACACAGTACGAACATGAACAAACGACCGCAAAGCGTCGATCAACCAGAAGGGGAAAAAACCTGGTAGAGTTCCAGTTATGAATCCAAAAGTCGCGGGTTCGATCCCCGCCAGGTCTTAGGATTTCCATCTGCCACTTTCCACTTCTTTCACTTCTGATTTGAAACATTTGAAGTAGTACTGTGGTATTAAATCCACAGTAAACTATATATCTCGCTATAACTGGCTGGGTAAGTCAGTTCGAAGGTTGGAGGAAGGCAATGGCGTACTACCTCCAAACAGAACCATGCCTGGTAAAACACTGCGGTGTTCAAACCATCATTGGATAATTGCCTGCCGCAGCAGAGCGGCCGAGCTCATTCAGACGTTATACGACGATGCGCCCGGCCGTTCCCCATCCGGGGTTCGAATCCTCCCTCTGGTATGGATGTTTGTGCCGTCTTTAGTATAAGCTAGTTCACAAGTAGTTTTTAAGTTTAGGGACTGATGAACCCGCAGTTAGCTTTACAAACATTTGATGTGGTTTGATAATTGACTGTTTTACCTTTTTCTAATGTTCGAATCTCGTATCAGCGGTGCCCTACGTGCCAGAGTAGCGTGAAGTATATAGGCCATATGAAATGGAACGAGCTTATAAGGCTATTAGTGAGGAAACAGACTACAGTTTATTTGGTCAATTTTGGGAATATGTGATTCGTCTGTAAAGGAGACCGCATATAAAAGGCTTGTGATACACAGTCTTGAGTATTGCCCAAGTATTTGGGATCTCCATCAGATCGGTTTAGCCGCGCTGGAACGTTGCAAGGTACCTAGCTGCGGAGCGCGCCACTGCTCGTGTCCTCCGCTGGGCATGGGACTGTTTGTTGTCCATAGCATAAGTTAAAGTAGTTTGTAAGACTGTGGACTGATGACCACAGCAGTTAAGTCCCATTGCTTTACAGACATTTGAAGGAACATTTAAACGAAGACATAAATACATTCAGAGGTGGGCGGCTAGATTTTGTCACTGATAGGTTCGATAATGCGCAAATGTTACTGAGATGCTTTAGAAACTCAAAACGGTAATCAATGGAGAAAATACGACGTTCATTCAGATAAATTTAGAGGGCCGAAATTTGAAGCTGACTGCAGAATGATTCTACAGAGTGTCTCACGAAAAACGCCTGCCAGGGGTCCGCAGATCGCGCGGTACGGCTCCCGGCCGCCGCCACCTCATCCACCGGCCACGGCAGCGCCCGATTATTGGATTCTGTTGTACCGCGGGTGCATACACTGAGTTAAAGTCTAAAAAACATTGCCATCTGAGTAACCTAAGCGTACTTTTATTTACGGTAGTTGTTCAAAATGATGTCCATCTATGGAAAGAGCGGCCTGACATCTCTTGAACAAATTTGCGAACACTCGACAAATTTCAGCCGCCAAAATCTGGGAAATTACTAGTCGAATCTTCTTTCACGAAACAATTCTGACAGGTATGCGAACAGTATCCTGCATCATTTTTCAAGAACTTTCACCCAACGAAAAACTGCACGGTTATTTAATGCTGGACAATGCTTCTATGCCATCAATACGAAATTTTTTTGATGATAAGATGGTTGACTGGCCTCCTCGTTCTCCAGATCTAAATCCCTGTGATTTTTATCTTTGGGGAATGTTAAAACATATACACTCGTAGAGTTGGAAGACAGAATTCGACTAGTCATTTCCCAGACTTCGGCACCCGCAATTCGTCGAGTGTTCGCAAATATGTTCAAGAAATTTCAGCCAGCTCTTTCCATAGATTGACATCATTTTGTACATCTACTGTAAATAAAGGTAAGCTTATGTTAAGATAATAATGTTTCTAAGACTTTAACTCAGTGTATGCGCCCGTGGCACAATAGAGTCCGAGAATCGGGCGCTGCCGTGGCTGGCGGATGCTGTGGCGGCGATCGGAAGCCGTACCGCGCGATTCGCTGACGCCTGGCAGGCGTCTTTCATGAGACACCCTTACCGCCTACTTAACACTAGAAGGATTGCACCCTTCATTTTGACGGTATTCCACTTATGTAGACTTATTTTTCCTAAATGGATTCTTCTGCTAGTCCCATAATCTATGAGTTTTCATAAATATTTGTTAAGTAGACGTCTGCAAAGATTTTACCTAGTAGGAACATTCTGAAAAGAACTCCTACTGCATGGTCCGAAATCCTTTAGTTTGACGGTTACCGAAATGTGAAAATAACTTTCGCACATGTCCGAAGCTATTGTTGTTTACACCCTAATTTGATTGTGTTTTGCAGACCCATTTTCTTAAAAGTAGTAAAGTTGTATACTGGTAAACTGTGAAACTTATTTTAGTATGTTAAAATGTATTTACCTTTTAAAAAACGGCTATTAAAACTGTACCAGTCAAAATGACGGGTTGCTAATTGTAAGTAGATGTAAGTCTCCGGCACTTCTAGTGCTAAATGTCGAGTAAAGGCCACAAAGATCAAAAAATGTCGAACTCGTTCAGATGGATACAAGTACTCGTTTTTCTCTTGTTCTGTGTGGCAGTAGAACAGTTAGGCAAGATATTAGTAGTGGTACTAAGTACCTTCAACCACGCACCTCTGTGTGGATTTAGGAGTTTGTATGTGAATGTACACGTAATCAGAAATAAGCCAAAGCAACGTGTAACCGGGTCAGAAAGTTTTACGTAAAACAAACTCGAAATGTCTCCTGGAGACATTGATTTTGACCGTCCTGTAGTCAGTCTAGGCAGGGCCGACCCGTCCATATAGACAAACTAGACAATTGCTTAGGGCGCTCGACATACTGGTGTATCACTCGGCGTGATGGATGGGGTGCCATTGGTTACACGTCTCGGTCGCCTCGTGTTCGCGTCGGCGGCACTTTGAACAGTGGCTCTACTCTTCATTCGATCCCTGCGAAATCCTACATTTCAGCAGGATAATGCACTACCGCATGTTGCAGGTCCTTTACGGGCCTTTCTGTATACGGAAAACGTTCGACTGCTGCACTGGCCAGCATATTCTCCAGATCTCTCACCAATTGAAAACGTCTAGCCAGTGGTAGCCGAGCAATTGACTTGTCACAATACACCAGTCACTACTCTTGATGAACTGTGGTATCGTGTTGAAGCTGCATGGGCATTTGTACCTGTACACGCCATCCAAGCTCTGTTTCACGCAATGCCCAGGCGTATCGAGGCCGTTATTACGGCCAGAGGTGGTTGTTCTGGGTACGGATTTCTCAGGATCTATGCACCCAAATTGCGCGAAAATGTAATCACATGTCAGTTCTAGTATAATATATATTTGTCCAATGAATACTCGTTTATCATCTGCATTTCTTCTTGATGTAGCAATATTAATGGCCAGTAGTGTATATAGACCACTTTGTGAATCACTGATGCAATATATATGTTGTGATTATCTACATCTATATACATCTACATAGATAGTCTGCAAATCACATTTAAGTTCCCGGCAGTGGGATCATTAACCACTTTTATAAGTTTTCTCTACCGTTCCATTCTCTAATAGCGCGTGGGAAGAAATAACACTTAAATCGTTCCGTTTTCGATCTATTTTTTTTTTGGGGGGGGGGGGGATTGTTCATGTCTCCCTAAGTAGGTGGGTGCTAGCAACATATTTTCACATTCAGAAATAAAAGTAGGCAAACAGATCACGCCGCAATGAATGACGTCTTTCTTTTACTTCTCCACCCCAATTTCTGTAACATTTCCGTGATGTTCTTCCCCCCCCCCCCCCCCCTCTCCCGTAACGTGATAAAACGAGCTGCCCTTCTCTGAACCTTCTCACTATCTTCCGTCAGTACCACCTGGTGAGGGTCCCACAATGGGCAACAGTACTCCATCAGAGGTGGCACAAATGTGATGTATGCGGTCTCTTTGGTGGAGCAGGTGCATCTTCGAAGCGAACTGCCAATGAAACGTAATCTTTGGACCGCCTTCCCCACAATATTTTTTATGTGTTCACTCCAGTCTAATTTGTTCGTATTTGTAACTCCTAGGTATTTAATAGAATTTACGACCTTAAGGTTTGACTGATTTATCGCGTAATAGAAGTTCAGCAGATTTCTTTTGGGTCGTGTGTATTACTTCACACTTTTCTTTTTTTAATGGCAATTGCCAATTTTCGCAGCATGTGATAATTTTGTCTAAATCGTTTTGCAGTTGCTTGTGATCCTCTGTTGACTTCACTAACCGATAAACGACATCATCATCCGCGAATAGTCTAAGGGGGCCATTAATTAGAAACCGACTGTGGGGTACAGTGTCAAAAGCCTTCCGGAAATCCAGAAATATGGAATCGATTTGAGATCCATTGTCGATGGAACTTATCACTTCATGTGAATAAAGGGCAAGCTGTGTTTCGCAAGAGCGATACTTTCTGAATCCGTGTTGACTATTGGTTAATAGGTCGTTCTCTTCGTGGTAGTTCATAATGTTCGAACGAAGTATATGTTCCAAAATCCTACAGCAAATCGACGTCAATGAGATAGGCGTGTAATTTTGGGGATCACTTCTGTTGCCTTTCTTGAATGTTGGAGTAACTTGGGCAACTTTCCAGTGTTTGGGTACGGATCTTTCGTTTTCGGTAGTGGGGGAAGCTGACGTCACGCACGCTACTCGGCGGCCAAAAGCAAACAGACGCCTTCGTTTAGTTCTCGATAATGTGTAGTTGTGGCAGCAACAAGAAAGTGCGTCTGAGGAAGGACTTCACTTCTATTGAGGATCTAATAAACAGGGTGATCCATTGATAGTGACGGGGCGAAATATCACACGAAATAAGCATTAAATGAAAGAACAAAACATTGCTAGCTTGAAGGGGGTAAATAGATGGCCCTATGGTTGGCCCGCTAGATGGCGCTGCCATAGGTCACGCGGATATCAACTGTATTGTTTGGCCCACTTTAGGTTACGGTAGTAACACTAAAAGTGCTATCGTCTTTGGACAGCTCGAAATGTAAATGAAAATAACGACTTAACTATTCATCTAACACGAAAATTGAATAACCTAATTTGTAGAGGAGAAAATTCTCTACGACTTTACTACTGCAAATCGACGTCAATAAGATTATATGTTTCTTTTAAATTGGTGTTTTATTGCGATTTCATTATGTGGGGCGCCATTAAAGTAATTTGCCTAGGGCGCCGAATTTGTTCGGGCCGGCTCTGAGTCTAGGTTCCGGTCCAGTAGAGGGAGCTGCAGCCAGATTGGGGAGGCCTGTTGCTGATTAGCCACTTAAGCCTGGCTACCTGTCGTGCGGCGGCGGCGGCAGCGGCGCGCATGCGCTGGCGCTGTCTGGCGCGTGCGTGCTGTGGCGGCGGCGCGGTCCTCGGTCCACGGCGGCGTCGTCTCCAGCCGCGACGCCTCCAGTGCGACGCCGGGCGCCGCCACGCGCTCACCTCACCTCAGCTCACAACACTCCAGGCATGGCGCGAGCCGCAGCAGCTGCGCTGGCTATCCTCGTCGCGGGTGAGTCTCCAACTACTGACACATCCTAACACCAACGAGGTGTGACATGACACGACTAGTGCCCAACCCCGGTGGATTAGATTACATTAGATTAATACTTGTTCCTCAGATCATATATACAACATTTCAAATGATGTGGAACGTGTCAGTTTAGTAAATGTTGTCTACACTAGACAATCAATATTTTAAGGATTATTTATTTATTTATTTATTTATTTATTTTATTTTATCTAAAAATTCAACTAGATTGTAGAAGGAGTTGCCATTCATAAATTCCTTTAATTTCTTTTTAAATACCAGTTGCCTATTTTTCAGACTTTTGATGGTACTTCGTAAGTGACCAAAGACTTTTGTGGCACCATAAGTCACACATTTCTGAGACAAAGTTAGATGTAACCTTGAATAGTGAATATCATTCTTTCTCATAGTGTTGTAGCTATGCACACTGCTATTATTTTGAATTGGGTTGGATCCTTAAAAACAAATTTCATGAGTGAATTCAATGATTACTTTTTTACTCAATGTTGAATTGCCCCAGAATATGATCCCATATGAAAGCAGTGAATGGAAACAGGCGTAGTAAGCTAATTTACTGAGATGTATGTGACCTAATTTTGCAATGACTCTGAAAGAATAAGTAGCTGAACTCAAACTTTTCAGTAGATTTTCAATACGTTTCTTCCAATTCAGTCCCTCGTCAATGTTGTCTACACTTGACAATCAATATTTTAAGGGTTTTTTGTTTTATTTATTTATTTATTTATTTATTAAGTTTTGTCTAAAAACTCTATTACATTGTAGAAGGAGTTGCCATTCAGAAATTCCTTTAATTTCTTTTGAAATACTAGTTGGCTGTCTGTCAGATTTTTGATGCTACTTCGTAAGTGACCAAAGAGTTTTGTGGTAGCATAAGTCACTCCTTTCTGAGACAAAGTTAGATTTAACCATGAATAGTGAATATCATCCTTTCTCTTAGTGTTGTAGCTATGCACACTGCTATTACTTTTTAATTGGATTGGATTGTTAATAACAAATCTCATGAGTGAATATATATATTGTGAAGCTACAGTGAGGATCCCAAGATCCCTAAATAAATGTATGCAGGATGCTCTTGGTTGTGCTCCAGGAATTATTCTGATTACACTTTTTTGTGCAATGAATACTTTTTTATTCAATGGTGAATAGCCCCAGAATATGATCCCATATGAAAGCAGTGAATGGAAATAGGAGTAGTAAGCTAATTTACTGAGATGTATATCACCAAATTTAGCAATGACTCCGATAGCATAAGTAGCTGAAATCAAACGTTTCAGGAGATCTTCAATATGTTTCTTCCAATTCAGTCCCTCATCAATGCAAACACCTAAAAATTTTGAATATTCTACCTTAGCTACAGATCTATGTTCAAAGTCTAAATTTATTAATGGTGTCATGCCATTTACTGTATGAAACTGTATATACTTGGTTTTATCAAAATTTAATGGGAGTCCATTTGTAGAGAACCACTTAATAACTTTCTGGAAGATATAATTTACAATTTCATCAGATAATTCCTGTTTGTCAGGTGTGATCGCTATACTTGTATCATCAGCAAAAAGTACTAGCTTAGCATCTTCGTGAATGTAGAATGGCAAGTCATTAATATAAATTAAGAACAGCAAAGGACCCAAGACCGAACCTTGTGGTACCCCATTTTTTATAACTCCCCAGTTAGAAGAATTAATTGTTTCATCTGTGGTGCTCTCACGGCGTTGCAATTTAATTTCTTTACTTCCTTTACAATGATAAGCAAATGTTTGTATTATGTGATCGTTATGTAAGGGTTTGCTTGGCCTTGATCTCAAGTAACCATGCATTTTTATTGCCTTAAATGGTAGTCTAAAATATTTTCAAATGGTCAACTTATGGGACCTTCTACGAATCCTCAAAATTTCCCATATGAATTTTTAAATTTTTTTAAATATTTTTAAATCGTTAGGTGACAATTTATATGTTTGAAAACAGTAAATCAAATAAATGATTACTTGCTGTCAAGGTGTAACACAATGTTTACATATTAAAAATTAATAAGTGGTTTCCAGCCAAGATCGCTTTCTTCGTTTAATTACATAACCGGTTTCGGCGTGTTAGACGCTATCTTCAGTCCTGTAGTAATTTTTTACATGACTTCACTGCTATTACAACAATTTTTAACATAGCAAAATGGTGTACATCCACATTGATGTGCCATCTAAATAAAATTTACACGACAATAATAAAATGTCTGAACCAATCTTTCTCTGGGTCTAAGTCAGAGGCACATCAGAATCAAAGTACAATACTGTCAGTATTTGATTACTGACGTAAATTTTATTTAGATGACACATCAATGTGGATGTACACCATTTTTCTATTTTAAAAATTGTTGTAATAGCAGTGAAGTCATGTAAAAAATTACTACAGGTCTGAAGATGGCGTCTAGCACGTCGAAACCGGTTATGTAATTAAATGAGGAAAGAAATCTTGGTTGAAAACCTCTTATTAAACAATTCTAGATCGCCCCAATAATGTGTTCCTTGTATTAAAAATTGTTGATCGCTCTCCATGTGGCATAACATGCTAAATAATCACTAAATCATATAGCATTACCGTCAATACCCGGCGTTGTCCGGCGATCTGTTTATTTCATTCTTTATGTTAGTCCGTCTTCTTCTTCGCCCTCCGTCCATCGCCTTCTCCCATACTCCATTTCACTTCTATCTTTAGCGAAGTCCGGCCGGTAGTTTCGTTTTCAATTAGCTGAATCGTAGGCTTCGGCGCGAAAACTCCGTAAGCAACGCGCGCAGTATATATGTCTACTTATTAAGGACATTGGCCTAGAACGCTTCTAATTTTTCTTTGTGTGTGTTTCGACAGTTCAACTGTCATCTACGAATCTTTCATTTCATTCCCCACATCACAAATAAAAACTTTTAAAAACACAGTTATTTACCTTTAATACTTGGTTGCGAAACAGTTGTTAATTTTAAACTTTTTTATTACCCGAGTTTCGAGACCTATGTCGCATCATCAGATGAATCTGAAAATTACAAACAAATAAAATGGCGACGTCTGACATGTAATAAAATGGCTACCCTAAATATTTACTAAATTGATTCACTACAAAAAGGAGTATACGTAATTAGTGAGTCCGTAAAACTGTTACATTCAGGAACAAATTAAGATAGTGAGTCACAGTACATGCAACAAGCCGGGAGGCAATGTTGGCAACTTATTCGCGATACTGGTGACTGTAAATAAAAAACCTTTAGAAACACACTTATTCGCCAACATTATTGTTCGCTTGTCATCATGGCAACAATTCAATGTTGGCGAGTAAGTGTGAGTTTTTATTTGAAATGTAAGGAATGAAGTGAAAGATACTAAGTTGGCAGTTAATCCGCCGAAATTTGTCATCTAAATAAGCAATTAAAAGCAATGCATTTATTGAAATGTCTGCCCCAAATATGACAAACTTTTACTTACAACGTGTCCTTAAAATGTGTCCCATAGTAATACTATTTGCCTGGGAAGAGTAGTGGAATATAATTTTAAACATAACATTTTGTATGTAGGGCAACCACAGTCGAAAGATTCCATAATTTTTAAAAGAACGGGTCCGCTGCGACTGTTCATTTCCTTTATTGAAGGAGACACACGACCGGTTTCGCAAACTTAAACAGATAACGGTTGAGGATGAAACTTTAAGTTGCGAAACCGCTTGTGTGTGTACATCAATAAAGGAATTTAACAGTCACAGCGGTCCCTTTATTTAAAAAAAAATTATAAATTTAATTTCCCTAGGTTGCTCTTGCAAGTAATTCATTGTTTTTAAATCTTCAAAATGTTCAAATGTTGATAGAACTTATGGGACTTAACTACGGGATCATCGGTCCCTAAACTTACAAACTACTTATGAACTAGCCAAGACTAAGGACGACACGGGGATTCGAACCCCCGACCGGAGTGACCGTGCAGAACGTGATTGGCGCGCCGCAGTCCCCTCGGCCACCGCGGCCGGTTTTTTAATCTTCTGAACTGTGTGTGTGTAGTTCGATATAGTGTCGATGCTACATACTGAACTAGTAAAAGTGCTTGCACCTTGAAAATGTATTACTACTACTTGTGAAGTCATAATAAATCGAAATAAAGTGGAGCAAGATTGAGCACTTTTTAATTAGCAATATACTGGAGAAAACTTCACTAATTACAATCATATTGTAACTGGCAAGTCATCTGACTTTTTCCTGTTATGTTGCAGAGTCCAAAAGTCATATGTATGATCTAAGCTGTATTTCGCATTAAATAAAAAAAAAGTAATGCAAATGCGCAAACTTACCCAACCGTGGGGTAAGAGTGGTTTTCTAGTGGGGTAAGTTTGCGCGTTATTATTAAAATGAGAAAAACCTAAGTGTCACTGAATCCTTTGGTTTTATTTAATTTACCGTATATATGAATATACTACCCCTTGTTTCTCGGCATATAATAATGAGTTTTAGTACAAAATCTGCTCAACAATTTTGGAGCTTATGAAAGAGAACTTGAAGGATGATATTCCGATAGGAGGTAATGCTGTTTAACAGAGGTCACAAATGAAGTGTCCAAAAACGCGTTTTACACACAGATTCCAACCATCTGTTGGCAGATTATTATAGTTTTCAGTACAGCCGGGATAGTAAAAAGTACGTGGACTTTCCGTCGACGTATTTAAGTTATTTTTTCCTTCTTTTTGTTTGCTTGATCAGAATCACTTGTTCCAAGCTTACTCGCTAGTTGTCGTTTAGACTTTCCGTTTCTCATGCCCTCTTATGCAGCTTCCAGTATTTATGGATTGCGCGCTTTCCGTTCAGCTTTTTTTTTGTAGAAGCTACAATAGAAAAAATATCTTTCTTAAGACTACTTTCAATGTACAATATAGACCTGTAATATTCATAAACGTTTCTAGCTTCACAACAACCAAATAAACTAATTATTATAGGTGATGGGATAAGATTACGCACTGCGAACTTTTATCCCACCCAAAATGCGAAAGCTTGGCCCGCAATACGGCACTGCAGTTTTTGTCTGCACATGGAAATGCTTTACCGGAAATTCTATGTTTCAATATATCACAGGACTGACAATCAATCGTAGTTCACTATAATATCAAGTTAAACACCGGGAACTAATTATTGTCTTAGGTAGAGCTTATTTTCGCAGGACAAAATTTTATATGGAAATAATGTAAAACATTTCTTAGCGCATTTCACAGCCGTTAGCACTACGACAACAACCAAACTGTGGTAGCAAAGAGTCAGCCAGAGAGACTGTTTCGTGCACTGCACAGCAGCCAACTGCTGGATCTTTAAAACTGAGATATATGCGTTGCGTACTCTTACTTGCTGCGCAGACTTAACTATGCGTTACATGCTTTTTTTCACAAACATTAATGTTTATCACCTCACACCGCATGAACTACATTTCGTAATATATACATCTTATGAAATAGACTGTATGTGTGTGTATGTGAGTATGTGTGTATGTCCACGTCTCTTCCTAAACTACTAGACCGATTTCAACCAAACTTGGTACACATCAGGCAACTATCGCTGTCGGGGTAAGAACCACCTACGACACAAACGTCAGATGACTTCATAAACAATGACAGTCGTGAAAAGCGGCCGCATCATGCGATGATATTCTAGATCTGCTCCTAAACTAATGGACCAATTTCAACCAAACTTGGTTCAAATATTCTTTAAGGTCAGTAATAATTTGCTATGATTGCAAAAACCACCTACGATACATCATTCGATATCACGTCATAAGCATACAAAATTGCCCCATCTTGGGGTCGGCCGAAGTGGCCAAGGGGACAGTGGCGCGTCAGTCACAGTCTGCACGGCCACTACGGTCGGGGGTTCGCATCACCCCTCGGGCATGGATATTTGTGCCGTCCTTAGTGTTAGCTAGTTCATAAGTAGTTTGTAAGTTTAGGGACTGATGACCCCATAGTTAAGTCCCATAAGCTATATATAAACAATTGAACATCTTGCGGGGCGTGATAGATTGTTTTTATTCTTCCATTATTTGACAATGAAAGCACTTAGCTACTTGCAATAAACTTTGAACATAATTTCGAATCTTTACCAAACTTTTTCTCCCTGACAACCACAACAAAATGATGAATGGTGAAAATTTTATTGCTTAAGACTTTTCCGATCTTAATGATGTTTATCTACGGAATTTGTTATGACGTTATTACTTTTACACTGTAAATATTATTCGAGAGGTATTTCATATACACAGACATACCACTGAATGGTCCTTCGTTACTATACCACAGTTAGACATATAGTTAATAATATGTGAGGTCAAATAATTTGGTTCAGGGAAAAGCGCATCTTCACGAATGAAATATCGATTTGTTACGTCTTTAGCATTCACGACACAATTCGCAGACATTAGGCACATATACCACTCTATGTACCTTAGAATTTACATCAAAGTACGACACATATTTCATGAGATATGACGTTATAAATAATGATATTTCCGATTAACTGCTACATCATACGTTATTTTTCCACATCTTCTACTAAAATAATTGGCCAATTTCAACTAAACTTGTTACACATTTTGCTTACTATCAGTCAGCAATCGCTGATGGGTTAAAACTACCTACGGCACATAGTTAAGGAGATATGACGTCGTAAGCAATGGGTCACAAGAACTTTCCCATCACAATTGTCAACTAAATATTGTTTACAGTCAAGTTTTTAATTAAATTAATGTTATACATCATTTGTATTTCATTACTACATTTTTTCTTTGGATACTGCACTTAAAATTTTGTACATTATGCATATTTATTTGTTTTACTGTTTCATAATTTCGAAGCTGTGAAGATGAAATCTTTTTCGAGCTTTTAATTTCGTTTCTAATATAAGACTGGAAAATGCATATATACGTGGCCAATGCTGGGTTTAGCAGCTAGTATGATACAGTTTGGAACGAAAATGCATTGGCATTCGTACATACTGCCAGTAAAGTGTCTCGTTCATAAAGAAAGTAGTGAATATGTAATACATTGTAATATCGTGTGACTACATGAACAGCGAAAAAGTGGTCAAATTATTTTGTCTTATTGCTATGTCTGTTAGTAAAAAAGTAAATAGTTTCGTAAAGATTGTAAATCTTTTATTAAATGTGTTACAGGTCTCGTAGTAACGTCACTTCCAAGTCGTAGATGGAGAAAGGGGTCGTAATTTACTTGTCGCATGATGTGGTAGTATTTCGCGCATGTCATAAGTGGTGACATGAATTCTTCTGAACTGTATGAAGTAGATGGCTTTTACCCACATAATGATTTTTTTTATTTGTAGGAAACGCACACATCCCGTGCAAAGGTTTACATTCACATTACATTACATTGACTTTACTTGTCTATCCTGCATTTGATAATATGGTATCGATTACAAAATTCTAAGCACAGTTCACACACATGCTCATCATTTGGTTCGTGAAATAAGTTGTTGCGACAAACCTTGTGGTGAAACTCATGAGTTTCTAGTCCCGTTGACACATGTCGCATTTTATGGTTAGCTTCCCTCCAGGTCCTGTCTTGCATAGCAGACGTTGTATAGAACTCCTCCGGTATGTTGTTTTTCTTCTCGTGCAGATCTTGTAGAAGCTGTCTGAAGTTGGCCCTAGCTGGGAGTGAGCTTTATAGATCCTCTATAAAGAAGGTCTCCCTGGTAACATATATGTGTAGCCGTCTTTGGTTGAAATCGGTCCTCTAGTTTAGTTGAATATGTGGTTCGTCGCACAGTAACAGCCGTTACTATACTATGTATGCATTTTCGTTACATTAAAGGACTCAAGTAAATAAATACACGGCTGTGTTTATGTTGGCTACTTACGTGAATCCATCATATTCGTCCCCCTCTGTCAATCACGGGCTGCTCCATTCCCCGTCCATTTCACCAGTACCTGGAGCGAATTTCAACCTGTAGTTTAGTTTTCGCGTTGCTGCGTTACCGAAGCTGAAGCCGACGGGAACACCCGTCAGCCACGTACTAAATTTTTATGGTGTCATAACTCCTGAGCATTTAGTTCTACCGTAATATAACTTTCCATATTGGTGTAATGGATTATTAGGAAACTGCCAAAGTTGTTTTTGTAGTAAACATGCAATAAATAAAAGCCTCAAACATGGTGTGGCGCTATTACAAGTACTTCTCTGTGTATAAACTCCTATTTCTTGAACCATGACTCGTAATAAAATGTAGTTTAGAAAGTACATTCAGTGGTAGTTGTGCATTCTGACTGAATATATTTTAAAATAACGAAACGATAGTAGTCAAGGCATAATAAACCGACATCTCGCCGGCAGCGGTGGCCGAAGGTATTGAGGCGCTCCAGTCACGGTCCGCACGGCCATTACGTTCGGGGTTCGAATCCTCCTTCGGGCATGGATATTTGTGCCGTCCTTAGTATTAGTTAGTTCATAAGTAGTTTGTAAGTTTAGGGACTGATAACCACGTAGTTAAGTCCCATAAGCTATACAAACATTTGAACATTTTGAGCTTTCTCATAATTGTAATACGTTGAATTAATATGGTACTAACCCATTTAATACAGCCAAATAAATGTTCAATATTAAAAATAAGGACGTTTTAGCATTATAAAAATCTGCAGCATTAGAGGATTAAATGTTAATGGAGAAAAGTCAGAAGAGTCGAAATTAATTTTAGAAAAAAAAATATTTACCAGTTATTCGAGAACTGTTTGTAACAAATAAGTAATTTTGCAAAGTCCGTAATTAATAACTTTTTCCTTTTTCTTATATGTATTATTTATTTATCTTGATCGTGAATCTTTACTTTAGGCATTGTTGAGATTGCATTTTTTCGCGTTATTTTGTTGAACAAAACAATACGCAGCTCGGTTGCGACAGATTGAAATACACGAAAAATTTCGAAAGCAGTATTATCAGCATTATAGATCATGGAAACGTCTGATATCGAATACAATAATTTCATGCGGCTCAATGACCTGCTGCAAGTTTTAGAAAATGACGCCATTTCTATTCTACATCAATTATTTAAACGGGGTTAGGAAAACGGGACAGTGTTTAACGTGGAATTCATACCACATGTCGTTTCTGGCAACTCTGATTTTCGTAGGGAGACGAAGGCTTGCTTAAACGGAGAGCGAGGAACAACGTGATCGGAGCGAGTTTCAGACCCATGACCATTCGCTTGTACAGGTGACCGCTTTACCGATAGCCCATACCTGAAGTAGAAAACTGGTGTCATTTATTGGTTAATGAGGAAAATTAGTTAATAAAATTTAAGTCGAAATGAAATAGTGCATTAATCGAGATAACAAGTATTATATTTTTTTAGCTTTGACAAACCATACACATTGTGCAAAATTTCATTTAGATCAGTCGAGATGTTTCGGAATCCGTCGATGACAAACATCGCGACACGGACTTTGTATAACGTATTACAGCCATTTTTATGGTACTTATGACACAGACCAATTCGCTATTCAGGATGGTCACTTGTGTAGGACAAAAGTACGAGTCGTCCGTATTCAGGTCTAGGTGCATATGTTTTGCATTCAAACTCACGTGATGTCCGCTGCTGTGCATGCTGACTCCTACTTCTGTCTACCTTATGCAATAATGTCCTTGAGAATTGTTGAGGTCTCAATTTAACTCCACCTGTTGCCGAGTTACAGCTGAAGCATCATTATTAACAGTGCAGTCTGTGCGAATTACCTAACAAAGATATAAAAATTTTAAAAATTAATAAATTATCATATATCCAATTTTAATGGTTCAATGGTTGAGGTGCTATGCTACGATGCGCGAGGCCGTTTCCCGTCGGGGATTCGAATCCCCCCTCGGGCATGGATGTTTGTGCCGTCTTTAGTGTAAGGTAGTTCACAAGTAGTTCGTAAGTTTAGGGACTGATGACCCTGCAGTTAAGTTACATAAGCTTCACAAACATTTGAACATTTTGAATAAGCACCCATTTATCTCTAAGTATGCAACTTACTAATATTTTTTACTGATCCCTTTAGAACTAAGGCTAGAAGAATATAAGTAATTTTCTATTAAATTTTTAAGGTGATTTACAATAAGTCACGTAACACCTACTAACACAGTAGCACTTACTTCCTTACAGAAGGACGAAACTAATAGCTTAGTTTTTCATATTTGTAATTACAAATTCGTGCAAAGTATCGTATTTCATTTTTTTAATCTCCTGCTTTGGATAAATTTTAGTTTGTATTGCTGATTGCAAAGTGGTAGAGAACGGTTGCAAAGATGAGGTTCTTACAGAAAATATTGACGTTTTCCTCGCAGATAGGTTCATATTTCTTGAACATTCTTTAATTTTTGCGACATTTATATGCATATATTTCATTTTAAATAGAGTTTTAATAGTAACGATTCATCATATGAAAATTCCAAAACGTTCATTTTGACGTTCTTCCAGAAAGATGGGCAATATTCCAAAATTAATGGTGTCTTTCAGGAAAAATAGTAAGTTATAACATTTTTGTGCACTCATAGGAAGGTTATATATACCTTTTGCAATAAAATTAAAACCAAAAATAATTCCGCGCTCTCTGGGTTAATACAGTTTGGTCAACATAAAGTATATAACATTCTGTACAATCAGATTTTAGTTTTCTATAATTCTGGGAAAAAATAAAGCACAGCGGTCTAGTAGACATCACACAGACTATTTTTCCGTATGAGTACCTCACTTGTTAAGGGCAAACACGTCTCCACAGGTCATAAGCTAGAATGGATATTTGTTACTGAGTGCATGTACAGTACAAGTTGTCTATTACAACAATGGGGTACACGACTCCGAAATGGCAGACTTGCACCTGCTGTATGGACGGGCTCAGTCTAAAACAAATAACGCACGATGTTTGTAATCGGAACACTTTCCGAACAAACGTGTACCTAAAAACAAACGAATTCATGAGCGTCTGTGCGAAACAGGCACGTTTAGAAGGCGTGTTGCTGATAACGGACGACCTATGGGCTCAAGAACACATAGGAACGAGTTATCAGCCGTAGTGAGGAAAATAACAAGGAAGTACCAGAAATGGTGGATGTGAGTCATAAGATAGTGTAGGGGATTCCACGAAAACAGCTCCTTCATGGATATCACCACCAAAGAGTTCAAGGTGATAGTTCAAGTGACTGTCTATCCAGAACAGCATTTCGTAACTGATTACGACAGATTTGTTGTCAGAAGCAACGTTTCCTCTCTGCTATTCAGTTCACCGATGAAGCGAAGTTTGGCATAAAGGGAGTGCAGAACTTTCGAAATACCGACGTCTGGTCTGTGCAGAGCGCAGAGACGTTATACAAACAGGACACCAACAAAAGTTCAGAATTAAGGTTTAAGTTGGAATAATGGATGAATCCTTAATTGGTCGTTTATTTTACTGGGCTCACGATCGGTTAGCCGTGAGGTCTAACGCACCGCTTTCCGAGACGGGGAGGCATATCGGACCCGGTTCGAATCCGCCCAGCGGTTTAATGAAATGGGGGTCTGAGTGCCGGCCAGCCTGGATAAGGTTTCTAGGCGGTTTTCCACATCCCCCTAGGTGAATACCGGGCTGGTCCCCAAGTCCCGCCTCAGATACACTGTTCGCAAACATTTCATAACACTTTACACTTTCTCACACTTATAACAGTATACGCAGACATTTGGGGTACACATTTCCTCATGGGGGGCATGGGGTGGCGGCAGGAAGGGCATCCGACCACCCTGTGAATATTAACCCATGCCAAATCCGCGTTTAACACAGTGCCGACCCTATATATGTAAGAAAAGGGCCAAAGATATAGATAGATAGATTTTACTGGGCTCAGTGGCAGTGGCTTTCAGCAGTGATTTGTAGGGTTTGTTGGGAACTGTTCAACTGGGTTTAATTCGGCATGTGTGGTTCATATGTGACGGGGGCACCGATTCACTTTCCTTGTGCACTGTTAATTGCATTTAAGTGTGTAAATAAATTAGTAAAACAAAATGGAATGATAAATAAGAGTGAGTAATACGAAAAGTAAAAATGGAAACATAGTTCAGTTCAGTCAGGCACGGCCGAGTAAAGCAGCAGACTAGTGCCGCATTCCGACAGCGCATCGACCGGCTAACGCAACAGATTCAGCACGACATTGTCCAGTCGAGTATTCACGTGTGGCAAGTACTCCACCGCCCTCTCCATAAGCGGAAGTTGTTGATTCAGCGATCAGGCCATCGACCGACGACCTCACGTGAAAGACAAACTGTAAAACGTGTTCGTCTCGAACGTCGCGAAGCAATATGATCAGAAGCCAATAACATAGAATATTGACCTCCAGAGCAATGTGAAGATCGATCATTCTAGAAACTGTACAACGTGACAACAGAACACAACGACCCCGAAGATAGTACACTTCCAGCCAGGTCCATCAAATAAATACCACGGCCATGAAGACGACGTGAGACAGTAAGATATGGACGCAGAGTGATGGAGTTAGTGTCGTCAGATGGCCAGCAGTGGCGTTATTAGAGGCAGCAGCAGTAGCGGAAGTGGAGTGTTAGTCATAATCAGCCACCGGCAGTGACGAAGACAGAAGAAAGAAGACGGAAGAGTCTGGTCGCCAGAGCACTGTTCGGGAAGATCAGCTATAACAGAGTTACTCACGCAGGATGACTGGCCAGAACGATAGGATACGGTGGGGTCGTGAAAGTCACCTGTGATCTCGGTGAGAGGTTCTGCCCCACGAAGACGTGCAGCCTGAAGACCGCCCATTCCACCCCAGGGCAAGTGCACAATTCCTCCCCGGCACGCCGCTACCTCTGGCCGTAGCACAACACAACGTTTTTTAGAAAATGGGAAAATCGCACCGCACCGCCACGAAGTAATTCCGCAGTATTTACGGCCTTTTAACGCACAGTACTCGCTTCAAAGGCGGGCGCTGTTTAACTAACGAGCCCAGAAGCACATACACCGCAAGCGTAAACAGAGAACTAGAGATGGGCAAAGCCGATCTTTTCAGAGATCAGATCAGAAATACTCACTCACTGGGATGAACTAGTTCTTTTTCATGGCTCACCGACTCACTAACTGATAGAAAACGTAGGACGATGTCACATTACTTTTCTTTCACTATACCTTTATCTGATTTGGCTATATTCTGAAAGAAGTTACACCTACATTAAAAATTAAAAAAAATTATAACAGAATTTAAATATTTTTGCAGTTGAAATAATTAGAAAAAGAAAAAAATTATTGTTTTTATATTTTTATACTTTCATTCAAAAAATACAATATTTTGCAGAATAAAATGGTACTAGTTCCATATTTATACAGTGAGTCGTTTGCGAGTTTGAGCGAGTTGAATGAAATGTGATAGCGCGAGAGGTCCATGCAGAACGTGGCAACTGCCGCAGTGAAATAGCCATCCGCACTAATGCCTCATACTACGTGAGTGACAAAAGCGAGCGACAGCATGCGATATTCAGCAATGCGACATAGCAGCTACAAGCAGCGACATTCGGCGACATGGCCGGGTGTCTTACATGAGTGCGACAGATTTTCGACAAAAGATGGCCGCTAGAATCGATCAGCTGTTTGTAAAAACTAAAGTCTGGCACCCATAAACAGTAAAATAATGATAGCTGCAGAATAAGCAATAAAGTTTTCTTTAATTTAGGAAATTAGGCGTGAACAGAGTAACGTTCATTAAATTTACAAAGCGAGATATGTTGTAGACTATTTCATTCAGAACTTCAAATACGGAAAAAAAGACTGTGAAGATCTCCACCCAAATTCTTCGAAAATACGACGACGAGTACAGATACTTTCGACTATGTCGTCAATGAAATTTTCTTTTGTGAGTACAAACCATCAACAACTGATTAAGTTAGAAGATAAACAACTGTGGTGTGCAAACACACACATCCCGCTGTACCAAAAACACATTAAATTCGCAATGAAACATTATAGCAAGATATTTTACTCAGAAACGTAATTTTGGACGCATCTCGTTTGACATCCGAGTGTTCTCTCTCTCTTGGGAAACAAGTATGTTGTTACTGTCAAAGATTTGACGCCAGCAACAAAAATTTCAAGTGGACATATTTCATGAACTGAATAGTTTCAAAGATAGAAAACATTAATGCACATTGTTATTTTCTTTGTTATTCGATTATACAGTCATTGTTTTCAATGTGCCAAAATAGTGTAGATGTATAAAAGACGCATAATTTGTTACAGGACGCTTGACTATCAAGTCAGGAAACTGCGTGATATGGGCTTACAAAATCTATCTAAGCAACAGAGAATGCACATTACACAAGACTTTGTCTCTCTTGCTCCCTCCAAGCAAACTACAAGTCTTCGAGAAAAATGGAGTAGGATCTTTTCACAGAAATTTTATATAGTTTAATTTTGTACTGGAACGCGTTTTTACTACAGACTGTAGATTTCCTGTTATTAAGAAAAAATACAGACTGTAGATTTCCTGTTATTAAGAAAAAATATATAACATTAAATAAATACGTTTCATCTCGAATACTATTCGGAATAGGGCATTTGCCTATATGACAATTTCTGTTGCTTCAGATGATGATTTCTGGAGACCAGCTGCAAGCTTTATCAGAACACAGGAGTTGAGAGATCAGAGAGATGCGTGGAGTCACTTTGTTCAGCACCATGCAGTTCGCCAGAGAAGTGGGAGGAACCGTGAGCAGTGCGCCACATAGGCGGCTCCGCAAGCGAGTGGAGTCGGGAGGGTGGTGGGGAGAGGTGAACCGGTGAACCAATTAACTCACTGATTCAGTTGGCAGTCGGATCGCCTGAATCGCCGGAGTCGTGCGGAACAGCGAGTCAGCGGGATTCGGGAGTTGCGCACTCACTGAACCATGCCATTTGCGTGACTCGTTGCGGAGACGCTGCACGTGTTTAGGCGCTCGTTTTCTGCAGTTTTATACTTGCACATGGTCTATACCACATTTATTTTGTAGCTTAGGAAACTTCTGAAGCATGTGCCAAGGGGTTTAGGAAACTTCTGAAGTATGTGGCTATGACTTTTCGGATCGGAAGAACTGTTGTTGTTATTGTCTTCAGTCCGGAGACTGGTTTGATGCAGCTCTCCACCCTACTCTATCCTGAGCAAGCCTTTTCATCTCCTCATAAGAACGGCAACCCACATCCACTTCAATCTGCTTACTATACGCGTCTCTTGGTCTCCCTCTGCGATTTTTACCCCACACAGTTCCCTCCAATGCTAAATTTACGATTCCCTGATGTCTAAGAACGTGTCCTACCAAGCGGTCCCTTCTTTTACTTAGGGTATGCCAAAAATTCCTCTTCTCACCAATTCTGTTCAGTACCTGTTCATTAGTTATGCGATCTACCCACCTAATCTTCAGCATTCTTCTGTAGCACCACATTTCAAAAGCCTCTTTGCTCTTCCTGTCCGCACTGCTTATCGTCCATGTTTCACTCCCGTACAAGGCAACACTCCACACAAATGCCTTCAGAAAAGACTTCCTTACACTTAAATTAATATTCGATGTTAGCAAATTTCTCTTTTTCAAAAATGCTTTTCTTCCCATTGCCATTTTGCATTTTATATCCTCTGTACTGCGACCATCGCATGTTATTTTACTACCCAAGTAACAAAACTCATCTACCACCTTCATTGTTTCGTTACCTAATCTAATTAATTCAGCATCACCTGATTTTGTAAGACCGCATTCCATTATTTTTGTTTTGCTCTTGTTAATCTTCATTTTATACGCTCTCTTCAACACACCGTCCATTCCATTCAACTGCTCTTCCAGGTCCTTTGCTGTCTCTGACAGAATTACAATGTCATCAGCAAAACGCAATGTTTTTACTTCTTCCCCCTGAATTTTAATCCATATTCCAAATTTTTCCTTGATTTCCTTCACCGCATGCTCGATGTACAAATTGAATAACATCGCAGAAAGGCTACAATCCTGTCTTACTCCCTTCCCAACTGATGCTTCCCTTTCATGCCCTTCGAGTCTAATAACTGCCGTCTGGCTTTTGTACAAGATGTAAATAACTCTCCTTTCCCTGTATTTTATCCCTACTGACTTCAGAATTTGAAAGAGTGTATTCCAGTCAACATTGTCAAACGCTTTCTCCAAATCTACAAAAGCTAAAAGTGTAGGTTTGCCTTTCCTTAATCTGTCTTCTAAGATAAGCCGTAAAGTGATTATTGCCTCCCGGGTTCCTATGTTCCTCCTGAATCCAAACTGATCTTCCCCGAGGTCAGCTTGTACCAGCTTTTCCATTCTCCTGTAGATAATTCGTGTTAACATTTTGCAACCACGCCTGTCACATACATCCTACACACCAGTTCAAATAGTCTTGTCATGGCTGGGTTTCCCAGGGACTTCAGTAGCTCTGAGGGTATGTCATCTACTCCTGGGGCCTTGTTCCGACCTAGGTCTTTCAAGGCTCTGTCAAATTCATCTCTCAGTATAGTATCTCCTATTTCATCTTGATCTACTTCCTCTTCCCTTCGTACAACATATATAACGGTATAACAAATGCAATTATGTTTTTACAAGTGAAGTGTAGGTAAAAAGTAATTTTATCAATGTTCTACATCTACATCTACATACATACTCCGCAATTCACTGTAAGGTGCGTGGCGGAGGGTACACTGTACCACCACTAGGCATTTCCTTTCCTATTCAACTCCCAAATTGAACGAGGAAAGAAAGAATGCCTATATGCCTCCGTACGAGCCCTAATTTCTCTTATCTTGTCTTTGTGATCTTTACGCGAAATGTAAGTAGGCGGCAGCAAGATCGTACTACACTCAGTTTCAAATTCCGGCCCTCTAAATTTACTTAACAGAAATTCACGAAAAGAACGTCGTCTTTCTTCCAGCGATCCCCAATTGAGTTGCCGGAGCATTTCCGTGACGCTCGCGCATTGGTCGAACCTACCGGTAACAAATTTAGCTGCTCGCCTCTGAACCGCCTCTATGTCTTCCTTCAAACCGATCTGCTGCGGGTCCCAAATACTTGAGCAATACTCAAGACGTGGTCGTACAAGCGTTTTATACGCGGTCTCCTTTACAGGTGAAGTACATCTTCCCAAAATTCTCCCAATAAACCGAAGTCGGCTGTCTGCCTCACTCACAACTGTCCTTACATGCTCGTTCCATTTCATATCGCTCTGCAATGTTACGCCTAGATATTTGAACGACGTGACAGCATCAAGAAGCTCACTACTAATACTGTATTCGAATATTATAGGATTGTTTTATCTACTCATGCACATCACCTTACATTTTTCTACAATGAGAGCTAGCTGGCATTCTGCGCAACAACTAGAAATTTTGTCTAAGTCAACCTGTATGCTATTACAGTCAGTTACAGACGACACCCTCCCATACACCACAGCATCATCAACAAACAGCCGCAAATTACAACTTACTCTGTCCATCAGATCATTTATATAGATAGAAAATAATAGCGGTCCTATCACATTCCCCTGGGGCACGCCTGACGATACACTCGTCTCTGATGAACACTCACCGTCGAGAACAACGTACTGCGTTCTATTACTTAGGAACCTATTCCATAAGCTCGTATCTTCGTTAGCAATCTGCAGTGTGGTACCGCGTCGAACGCCTTTTTGAACTCGAGAAAAACACAATCCGCCTGTTGCCCTTAGTCCATGGCTCGCAAGATGTCATGTGAGAAAAGTGCAAGCTGAGTTTCACATGAACGATGTTTCGTAAACCCGTGCTGATTCATGGAAAGAAGCTTTTCCGTTTCAAGGAAATTTACTATATTCGAACTGATAATATGCTCCAAAATTCTACATGAAACTGATGTCAACGATATTGGCCTGTAATTATATGGGTCAGTTCTCTTTCCTTTCTTATACACGGGAGTCACCTGCGCTTTTTTCCAAACACTAGGAACTTTGCGCTGAATTAAAGATTCGCTATAAATGCAAGCTAAGTAGGGGGCCAACGCCGCAGAATAGTCTTTGTAAAACCGAACTGGTATTCCATCCGGACCAGCAGCTTTTTCGTATTTAGCTCTCTTAGCTGCTTCTCTACACCGGAAATACCTACTGCTATGTCCCCCATTTCGGAATTTGTAAGTTGATCAAATGATGGTATATTTGTGCGCTCCTCCTGCATGAAAGATTTCTTAAAGGTTAAATTTAGAACTTCAGCTTTCCGTTTGCTTTCTTCTATTACTGCCCCGGAATGATCAACGAGTGACTGGACAGTGGGCTTTGACCCGCTTATCGATTTTACATAAGACCAGAATTTTTTTGGGTTCTCGGAAAGATATTTTGCTAAGGTATGGCTGTGATAATTATTGTATGCTTCACACATCGATCTTTTTATAGACGCACGAATCTCTACTAACTTTTGCCTGTCATCATTTGCGTGTTCTTTTTTGAATCGAGAGCGCAAAAGGCCTTTGCTTTCTCAGCAGCTTTCTAACATCATTATTATACCACGGTGGATCTTTTCCATCCTTAATCGTCTTTACTGGCACATATTTCTCTAACCCTTTATTAACAATGCACTTAAATTTAGTCCACAATTCCTCTACATCCACAGTCCCGGAATTAAAAGATGCCCATTCATTTTCTAAGTGCGATCGTACCATTTGCTTGTTGGCTCTTCCCAACAAAAACACGCTCCTAGCCGTCTTGATTGGTTTATGAACTTTGGTCACCATCGACGCTATGTCGATATCATGATCACTAATTCCTGTCTCTACACAGACATCGTTAATAAGGTCAGGCCTGTTTGTGGCTATAAGGTCTAGAATATTTCCATTGCGTGTGGGTTGCCGGTTTAACTGCTCAAGACAGTTTTCGGAGAATGTGTCCAAAAGTAGCTCGAAAGACTGTTTGTCTGTACCGCCTGAAATGTAACTAGCGAGGTCCCAATCTATACTCTTAAGGTTGAAGTCACCTCCGACTAATATTACATGGCCCGGATACCTATGCACTACCTGGTGTAGACTTTCCTTGAATGATTCTAAAACTGCTACAACAGCACTGGGGGGCCGGTAAAAACACCCAACTCTTAACTTTACTTCTTTTAGACCTGTTATACGTGCCCAGATAACTTCACAGTTACTTTCAACCTCGATCTCAGTAGAAACAATATCTTTGTCCACAGCGATGAACACTCCTCCTCCAGTTGTATCAGATCTATCTTTCCGATATACATTCCACGCTTCGCTAAATATTTCTGAACTTGCTACATCATGATTTAGCCAGCTTTCGGTGCCTAAAACTATCTGAGCGCAATGACTTCCATGCAGCGCTGCAAATTCGGGAACTTTGTTTCTAATACTCTTTAAGTTCGCGGCTAATATTTTTATGTTCGAATTTTTGTTTCGAGCGTGGCCTGAATTCGCTGTTTGAATGCTGACAGGCGAGTGCTCATCAGAGTTAGCGCCTAGCCTAAAAAAAAAAAAAAAAAAACATGTGCACTCCACAAGTACTCTGCTACCTGAGTAGCCGCTTCCTTAGTGTAGTGCACCCCTGATCTATCTAGGGGCACCCTACAATTCCCAACCCGATAACGCAGATCCAGAAATCTGCAGCCATGACTGTCACAAAGTCGGCGAAGCCTCTGGTTCAGACCCTCCACTCGGCTCCAAACCAAAGGACCCCGATCAACCCTGGGAACAATGCTACAAATCGACAGCTCTGCTTGCACCCTGCGTGCGAAGGCAGCAGCCTTCACCAATTCCGACAGCCGCTCGTAGGACCTGAGGATGTCCTCAGAACCCAAGCGACAAGCGTCATTGGTGCCGACGTGAGCCACGACTTGCAGTCGACTGCACCCCGCACCCTCGATAGCCGCCGGCAAGGCCACCTCCACATCTCAGATGAGGCCCCCCGGCAGACACACCGAGTGCACGTTGGAATTCCTTCCAGATCTGGACGCTATCTGCCTAAGGGGCTCCATCACGCGCCTAACATAGGAGCTCCCAATAACCAATAATCCCCTCCCCCTGTGCACCTGCTCGGACCCTGCTGAAGGAGTGGCCACACTTTCACTCACAGGACGAACATTGGCCTTCCGGCTCGAGCGACGCGAACGCCATACAACCCGCCACTCCCCTTGCGGAGAAGGCGGCTCGACGACGTCCGGTACACCTGAAGGTGCCTCGGTAGCAGGGACAGAGAGCGAAGCGTGAGACACCTGAGGTATCCCACTCGACGCACCAGACTCCCCACCATCGCTGCACCCCGATACAGCAGCCTGAAGACGGCTGACCGTAGACAACAGCACGCTCAGCTGTTCGCGAACTGCAGCCAACTCCTCCTGCATCCAATAATGCAATGGGATTATTTGATCCTGTTTACTGAAGGAAAAATAAGTTTATCACAACTATACCTCCTACACTGAATGGTAATACAAAGTGGAATGTATAAATTCTATTTAGTGTTGCGTTATCAACTGCATACCTCTCTTTTTTCTAGGATTCATCCATCACTCACTCCTTAGAACGATTTGGCTCTTTGAATCAGTTCAGGAGCAGATTGCCCATCTGAAAAAACAAACTCATCACCAGTAATAACACGGCTCAACAATTCTGCATTGGATCTCTAACAGATCGGCTGCCACATTTTTCCTTGATTCTCGCTGTTGTAGTGTGAGAATTTTGGGGAGCATTTTTGCACAAATCTTTCTCATACCACAATCTTCAGTTATTATTAGAGGAACCGTTTCTCGATTGACACTCATTTCTTCTGCAATATTTTGACTGATAATCTTCCATCAGATCGTACGAGTTCATGCACCCTGGCCAAGTTGACATCCGTCCTTGAGGTTGACGGTCGTCCACTGCAGTCTTCAACATTCGTTCTGGCTTCTCTAAACATTTTATGCCAATAAAAAAGCTTGAGCTCTTCCACATAAACTCCTCTCGAAAAGCTTTCTGAAGTTTACCGTAAACTGTCATCGCGTTTTCACCCAATCTAACGCAAAAAGAAATGGCATACCGTTGCGCAATGTTATGCGGTTCCATTTCCGTGACGAGAGACGTAAACACGTGTACAGTGCAACTCATAACTGAGCAGTTGCATCGTTGTACCACTCGGACTAGAAGTAGCTTATAGACGACGGTCAAAGATATTGTGCCTAGGCAAGCCTGCAGGGTTGCCACATCTTGTAAAGAAAATCATTCTCATTACTTTATTGTCTCTCCTGGTAGGCATAATATTAATATCTGTGGTATGACTTATGCTTCATGTCGTACTGGACAGTTCATGTTTTCTACATTTGAAAGGAGCTATCAAGAATGGAGAAGAATAAACAGTCCGGAAACTGAATTCAGAATGAATCAAGAAAAAAAGCGATGAGATTTGCGATAACTCTATGATTCTGTTAGAGATAGCAACATACGAGGAAATAAAAAAGCCTTTTGGTTTATATACCTTAACTAATACTACCCAAATAAAATTACACTAAAATTACTAATCCTAGTTTCCTTCAGAAGTTCCACAGATTAGAAAATTAGAGTCGCAAAATAAATAAGTAAATAAATAAATTTAATAAAATAAAATTTCACCTAATAATACATTATTAAAACTCGAAATAATTATTACTACCGTCAGGACAAATATTTTGAGGAGTAACAGTTATAAATTTATTATCACCAATACCTTATATTGGAACGGACATTGTACAATGAGTATGAGGAGGATTTTGCAGTTGATAACGCAACACTAAATCGAATTTATACATTCCACTTTGTATTACCATTCAGTGTAGGAGGTATAGTTATAATACACTTATTTTTCCTTCACTAAACAGGAGCAAATAATCCCATTGGATTAAATAGAAACATTGATAAAATTAGTTTTTACCCACACTTCACTTATAAAAACATAATTGCATTTGTTATACTAATAAGAATCTTAATTACACTATACCTAATTAACCCTTATATACTAGGAGACCCACGTAATTTTGTACCAACCCATCCATTAGTAACCCCAATTCAAATTCAACCAGAATGATACTTTCTATTCCCTTATGCAATTTTATGATATGGCTGCGTAGGACGGCCATGAGGTCTAAGGCGTCTTGTCACGGATAGCGTAGCCGCCCTCCATCGTAGGTTTGAATCCTCCCTCGGGCATGTGTGTGTCTGTTGTTCGTTGCATAAGTTAGTTCAAGTAGGGATCGATGGCCTTAGTAACTTCGTTCCTTAGGATCACAATAATTTGAAAGCAAGAAGTGGTAGTTACACAACAAAATAAGTGATGACAGCTTCGGAAGTGAAGATATAAAACGTAGATTGCCTACATACATAACAATATTTCAAACAACAGCAGTTCGCTAATTTAGATGTTAGTGCGACTTTCCTGTGGGTATATGTGTGCAGTGAAACGTAAATCTTGAACTCTGAGCAGTTTACAGAAGAAGAGATTAGTAATGTTCTAAAAAAACAAAGAGAAGTTTCATTTTAATGTCCTGTTTATGAAAGAATCAATAATTTTTCCAATTCTCGCTTTTTATAAATCATCCAGCTCCTGTATCGGTAGTTTCCTGTTGGATCTATCTGTGTTTTCAGCCATCATTTCTCAGTGAGAGGTGTCATAAATTTTCCTGCTGATGGTTTGTCAAATGTGTCCCATCGACATGTCTGAACGGACTCTGCGGTCGCTTATACTGGCAGTCGTCTATTTCCTGCAAGTTGTTAGCGCCTTTTACTGTATTGTGGGTGGTAGCGACCTTGTTCCAACAGATTCCACCTACTTGGACGCATTTCCTGCATTCCAATAGTGAATGGTAATTTTATTTCGAAAGCTACAGAACCGGCCATAAAAAATAAGTAAACCCCCTTACAGTTTTCCAATTCACTCAAGAATTATTGTTGAAAGGAATATATTTAGAGTACATGAAATGATGACGTTTAAACATCAACAGCTCTACGGTACTGAGGTATCACGTGCCCATCCGTGCTAAAACATTATATTAGTATTTGGGGTAGCCTCCAAGGGCGGCAGTACAAGTGTTGATTCTGTTATGGGACTTAGATGAGGAGTCGTCAATCCATTAACTTACAAACTACTTACGGACTAATACTACACACAAACATCCATGCTCGAGGGCGGGGGGGATTCGTGCCCCCTACGGGGAACGGCCTCGCGCATCGCAGCATAACACCTCAATGCGCTCGGCCACTCCTCCACAGACACTACATTTCTATCTGACTATGCTGAAGCGGTAGCTCCTTACTTAACAGCCATATTCAACCCCTATCACAAAGAAGGATCTGTACAAAAAGAATGGAAAGTTGCACAGGTCACACCTATATTCAAGAAAGGCAGTAGGAGTAACCCAGTAAACTGCAGGCCTATTTCATTGACGTCAATTTTCAACAGGGATTTTAAAGATAGCCTGTATTCAGATATTATAAATTATCTCGAACAGAATGATCTATTGACCCAAGGTCAACACGGATTTAGAAAATATCGTTTACGCGAAATACAACTAGCTCTTTACTCACACGAAGTGATGAGTGCTATCGACAAGGGATCTCGAATTGATTCAGTGTTTCTTGATTTCCAGTAGGCTTTTGACACCGTACCTCACAAACAGCTTTTAATGAAATTGCATGGTTATGGTATATCGCCCCAAATTTGCGAAGGGGATTGCTTGTCAGAGAGGACACAGTTTGTAGTAATCGATGGTAAGGCTTCGACTAAAACACAGGTGATATCGGGCGTTCTACAAGGTAGTGTTATTGGTCCCCTGCTGTTCCTTAGTTACATAAGCGATTTGGGAGAACATCTAAGCAGCTCTCTTAGGTTGTTTGCAGATGACGCCGTCATTAACCGTCTAGTAATATTATCTGAGGATCAAAACCAACTGCTGAACGATCTAAATAAGATAAAGATAATAAATCGGATAAAGGTGGTTCGATGAACCCTCTGCCAGCACTTAAATGTTATTTGCTGATTGTCTCATATGGATGTAGATATCTCTGTGTCCCCTGCCTTATTATTACGGTTTTTTAAATTATTTTTTTTTCCCTAAAAAATCCCCAAGTCATTTCAAGCTCATGTGTGTCAATTTTTACCTCTCTAGCTACATTATTCCGTGATTTATTAAGTTTTCAAATTTATACTGACTTTTTGAGCAACAGGAATATTAGATAAGACAAGGAGGTGATTGAATCTAATATGATTCGAAAGAGGCTTTTCAGTAGATGTGCACAAAGCAAAAATAGTGCGTGTATGCGGACGCTAACAGTAGTTAGACGATGTGGATGTTTTCATATCTAAAGGTGGTAATAGATAATGAGACGCAGCGAAAGGCACAGGTCTTAGCACGACAGCCATGTGGTGGTATAATGGGTGCAAATACTAGGTTGACCTTGTTGTCAGCAGTGGCTTTCAAACTTAGGCGATAACGGTGTAACGTTATTTCTTGGCGTCGTTATTTCATACGTTATCCTGAAATAATAATTTTGTGGTCATCTGCTGCAGCTGCCAGAGCTTTCAAGTAAGTTCGTAATTTTTAATACATTTTGAATAGCTAAGTTTTCATTTTTCCCTTGTTATATGGAATGCGGTTTTCAGGTGGGAACTAAGAAACTATTCACCAATAAATCACATTTACATTTTTAAAAAATCGCACTGGCGTGGTTTACTGCTCAATTTGGGTTTTCCTGCAGTTTTATGATTTTTTTACAGACATAATAAAAATATAGATAATAAAAAGTTATAGACTGTACGATTACGACTCTACTATTGTGATAATATGTATGCTCTCAACACGTAATAGCGTATTCTATCTGAGCGTATTTTAACAAATAGCCAAAATAAATTTACCTTCGACAAACCTACACGTTTTTGATCTTTTACCTCTTTAAACAATTATTTTAATATGTCAGCCATATTTTCATTATCTTTTTCCGTTAAGTGTAATATCACCTTTCTTGCCATGGTAGCCATGGTAGTTTGTACTCTTTTTGAAGTTTATTTTCTTTGCCGTACTAGTTTAGGTAGAATCAAATGACAGTGTCAGATCGTTGTTATTATTGCAAATCTGTTTGTAATGGTGCGACTTACGGAAATAACAAAGTTTTTGGGAATTTTTGTCTATACAAACACAATTTTCTTCTCAGATGATCGGTTAAGGCCTTATTTCCAATTAAATTTGGTACTATGAAAAGACCATCACATACGGCCTATTTTCAGTGTTACTAACCTAATTTTGCTCTGAAGTATTTAAATAGGAAGGTTGTGGTCACCGGCTGGAAAAATTTACGCTATAAAATTTGGTGCCGATCAGGTGAACGTAAGAAGTGGGAACACGTTATACCCAGACAGGGTCAAATCGCATGTTTTTTTTTTTTTTTTTTTTTTTAACTACCTCTGAAATGATGACAGAAAAAAAAACCACAGAAAATAGTTGAAGAGAATGTCATTCTCTACACGTTCGTTTATTGAATTTTTACTGGCAGATGAACGGTTAAGACGTAATTTTTATTTAAATTTCAAGCAGTCAATTGCTATCGCGAAGGCCCACTTTTAATGTTACTACCGTAACCAAAGGTCGTCCAAAAATTGTTTCGTTACTTTGTAAACATCTACATCTACATAGATACTCTGCAAATCACATTTAAGTGCCTGGCAGAGAGTCCATTAACCACTTTCATAACCTTTCTCTACCTTTCCATTCTCTAATAGCGCGCGGGAAGAACAAACAAATAAATCTTTCCGTTTTAGATGTGATTTCTCTTATTTCATTGGGATGGTCATGTTTCCCTAAGTAGGTGGGTGCTAGCAAAATATTTTCACATTCAGAAGTACAAGTCGGTGATTGAAATTTTGCAACAGATCTCGCCGCGACGAATAACGTCGTTAATTATTTCCACCTCAAATCGTGCAAAATTTCCATGACGCTTTCTCCCCTGTAACGTAATAGAACAAAACGAGCTGCCCTTCTCTGAACCTTTTCAATGTATTCCGTCAGTCCAATATGGTGAGGGTCCCTCACTGGGCAACAGTGCTCCAGGACAGTACGCAAGCGGGCCGCGATGGCCGTGGGGACTGAGGCGCTTCAGTCACGGTCTGCACGGCCACTACGGTCGGGGGTTCGAATCCCCCCTCGGGCATGGATATTTGTGCCGTCCTTAGGATTAGCTAGTTCATAAGTAGTTTGTAAGTTTAGGGACTGATGACCCCGTAGTTAAGTCCCATGGACTCTACAAACATTTGAACATTTGAGAGTACGCAACCGGTACTGAATTAACACCACAGGGAACACTGGTTTTATTAAATTTACTGAAAGTATAAGAGACTTTTAAGCTAAGGATTACGAGCGCTGTTAGCCTGTAACGATTGCTAGACAGCAATCATCCATTCATTTACGGAGAGAAATTCCTTGAAATTAGTGATTCAAATGTTCAAATGTTTGTATATCTTATGGTACTTAACTACGGGGTCATTAGTCCCTAAACTTACTAACTAATTATGAAATAACTAATACTAAAGACAGTACAAATATCCATGCCCGAGGGGTAATTCGAACCCCCGACCGTAGTGGCCGTGCAGACCGTGACTGGAGCGCCTCAGTCCCTTCGGCCACCGCGGCCGGCGAAATTAGTGGTGTATTTTTAAGAGAAAAATGAAGATGAGATATTGTTAGTTAAATTGCATATTCATTTAATAATAGCCGGAAAATTTAATTTTCCGGCAAACCTTTTGGTAATAACTGTTCAGCTAATAGTGGTAGTCGTAAAGCTTCGCTCGTAGTCAGAGACTGCGCCCAGTGAAATCCGCGCATAGCTGAGTGCTGGCGATGCCCAGTGGCTGGTGGCGCAGCTATCGATCAGACGCGGTCGCTGAGACGGCTCTTGAGAGCCTTCCAGGAGCACCAGACCGAGTGGCGTCCTAGGCCGCAGCCGCACAAAGGGCAGGGTGATAAATGCCGGAAGTCACGCTGCTGCCATCTGTCAGCGGGCGATGGGAGCGCTACTAGCGGCTGCCATAACGATTACGGCACCAGGAAGACTGGACGTTTGCAAAGTGGATGATTGTCGCAAGTGTCAGAAAGGCCATCTTGTAGGCAATGGTCACAAGTGAGACTCGAGCAGTTCACATTTTGCATTAAAAACAATGGCAAGCGGTTAACTTTTTTTAAAAGTAATTGTAGATGGTCGTCAATTTATGTTCTCCCTGAACAGCCAAATATCATGTTAGTAATCTGTGCACAAACAAGAGAAGATGATATTAGATCACTATAATAGAAAATATAGGGTGGTCCACTGATAGTGATCG
Organism: Locusta migratoria; assembly: GCA_026315105.1. NCBI lineage: Eukaryota > Metazoa > Arthropoda > Insecta > Orthoptera > Acrididae > Locusta > Locusta migratoria. The sequence goes on from CM048745.1 coordinate 223,013,756, forward strand.
GGCAAAATATATCACGAAATAAGCATCAAACGAAAAAACTACAAACAACAAAACTTTTCTAGCTTGAAGGGGAAAAACAGATGGCGAGATGGCGCTATGGTTGGCCCGCTAGATTGCGCTGCCATAAGTCAAACAAATATCAACAGCATGTTTTTAATAGGTACCCCCATATTTATTACATTTTCATCGAGTACGAGAATAAATATGAATGTTTTATTTGGGACACTTTTTTTCGCTTTGTGAAAGATGGCGCTTTAACAGTCACAAACGAATACGTACGTGGTATCGCGTAACATTTCGACAGTGAGGATGGATTTGCTTCGTGATACATTACTCATGTTGAAATAGACAGGTCACTAATTGCCCAACGGGCCTGTGCTATGTATGTTGATCGGTATCCTGGAAGACATCATGCAAGTGTCCGGACCTTTCGTCGTACGTTAAACAGAGAAGTGTTCAGCCACAAATGAAACGTCAACCACGACCTGCAACAAATGATGATGCCCAATTAAATGTTTTAGCTGCAGTTGCGGCTTATACCCACATCAGTAGTAGACAAAGTGAGCGAGAATTGGGAATCTCAGAAACATCGGTGTTGAGACTTCTATATCGACATAAATTTCACCCGTACTATATTTCTATGCACCAGGAGTTGCATGGAGAAGACTTTGAACGTCGTGTACGGTTTCGTCACTGGGCACAAAATAAATTACGCGACGGTAAGAGATTTTTTTTCACGCGTACTGTTTAGTGACGAAGCGTCATTCACAAACAGAGGTAACGTAAACTGGGATAATATGCACTATTGGGAAAGGGAAAATCTACTACGACTGCGACAATCAGAACATCATCCACCTTAGCGGGTTAATGTATGGTGCGGCATTATGGAAGGATAATTGGCCCCTATTTTATCGATGGCAATCCTAATGTTCCACGATACCACATATTTACACGTTTGTCACTATTAAAGTGTCATGTGTCACAAAGCGAAAAAAGTGTTCCAAATAAAACATTCATACTTATTTACATACTAGACGAATATGTAATAAAAAGGGGGAACCTATTTAAAAAAATGCAGTTGATGTCTGACCTACGGCAGCGCCATCTATCGGACCAACCATAGCGCCATCTGTTTTCCCCCTTCAACCTAGAGAAGTTTTGTTCTTTCTAGTTTTTTTTCGTTTGATGTCAATTTCGTGAGATATTTGGCCCAGTTACTATCAATGGACCACCCTGTACATCGTACTGTTTTGGTAGGACAAAGCGCAACTGTAAAGAAGCGTATAGTTCTTTTTCAATACTCCATGAATTGTTTGTTTTATTCTTTCGTCGCCATAATCTTCCGTCTGTGATTGTCGCACAAGACATAGCTATACGAGGGATGGAAGTTAAATAGTGGCAACTATTTATTCGCATCCGATACAAAAGCGTTACATGTTTGCACCTGTTACTGTTCTTTAGAGTAGTCACCAGCGTTGTGTATAAACCGTCTCCAGCGATGTGGAAGCCGTAGTACACCTTATACAGAGCCTGTTCTGTTGATGGCGCAAATGGAGCGGTCGAATGGCTGTAGAATTTCTGGAAAAGTTCTGAAGCGAATGCCACGAAGTGATTCCTTCATCTTAGGAATATAATCAAAGTCACGAGAAGTCTCGTCCCATCGACCGAACACAGCAGCTGTATGCGACAGCTCATTGTCGTGCAAAATAGTGGGTGGGCTGCGCGGAAAGTGTTGCCTCTTCTTTCGCAAAGCTGGTTGCAGGTGATGCTCCAAAAACCGAACAGAAACCCTGCACATTGACGGTCTGCCATGGAGAAACATAATACGTTAGGATAACATCATCACAGTCGTACACGAGAATCATCTTAACTTTCACCATACTGGGGCTGTTATCACTCTTTACTAACGCGGCAACATGCACTTCTTCTTCAGAGACGCTAGGACGATTTGGGTTTTAGCAAATGTGCCACTTTTCTGTTCGGCAATGCCGATTCCCCGCCTACCATGATGACACTGTCGTGCTGTACGACCTCTGGCATATTCAATCTTGACCCAACTCCCTTCTTCCTGTGTCGAAAAGATAGTGACGCCATTACGTTAGACCGCTCGTTCACAAGTGACTGCGTTTCCCTCGACTGTGCGCACGCCGGTGACGTGGGACGGGCGAGTCCATTGCCGCGGTGGAGTAGCCGAGCGGAATAAAGCGCCTCGCTGCGGAGCGCGCGGTTGAATATTTTTTTATTGTTATTATTTATTTATTTATTTATTATTTTTCGAGCCCATTTGCTCGGAGGTAAGGTGGTATGTCAACAACGTGTGCTATCAGCGAAAATAGTAGATTCCACTGATTAGTGTCTCCACAGCAATGTTGACAATATTTAAGTTCCAATCCTCATATTATAATTTTTACTTCTTATGAAATTTCCCTTACCTAATTTCGGTTTGCGGTTTCTTCAATCCATCTATCAGTTTTGCCAACATTGACAAGGAAAGTACTTGTGCTGGAACAAACGTGTCCCTGTGAAAGTTTGGTTTCTGAATCATTAAGTACAGCTCAAAGTGATGGTGGGTGTCTTTTTCTTCAAAACCTTGCAATCATGTCTATGCGACAATGTAGATGTATTTGTAGACGCTATATACAATGTAGAAATCTTAACTAAAAAGTAAATGGGAAATGCCAATAAAATACACTGAACAAAATGAAACGCACGGGTAATTTTGTACAGATGAGAAATCTGGCTATGTCCAATGCCCAATTTGTAAATGATAATAATGAACGGCGGAACAGCATTCTCGCGCTTCATTGATGCTCTTGTAGAGCAGTGTACAATTTCCTTTGAAAACTATACTTCCTTCTCATTTCTTCGGCACGTAATCCAGCAATGATTGGTAGTTTCCGTCAGTCACGAAATCTTTGCTTAGTCTGCTTGACCTGGGTGTGAATCCATGTGCAGAACGAGACGGTTCGTCGTGTCATTTGAAGTTCATACATATTCTCAACTAGCTGCTCGTGAGTAACTTAAATGTTTAATATCATTTTGTGTTAAATACTAAGTACGGTATGTTACTTTGAACAAGTAATCATGAATACGACGAACTGACGTAATACTGAAAATGGTAACATTTCAGGCGTTGATGTTACGGTGTGGTCGTGTTTCTCATTGAACGGGGCTTCCACCCCTTTTTTTTTTTTTTTTTTTTTTTTTGCATGGCACTATCACAGCACACGCCTACACTGATGTTCGAAGCACTTGCTTGCAACCCAATGTTGAAGAGCAATTTGGGGACGGCGATTTCAACACGATCGAGCATCTGTTCATAATGCACATCCAGCGGCGGAGAGGTCTCACAACAATGAAATCCCTGTAATGGACATACCTGCACAGATTCTTGACGTGAATCCCATTAAAAAAACCAAGGGGAACGGAAAATGGCAAGGGACGCTAAATAAATAAGGTGGGGATGTGATTTAAATTGGAATGAGAGACAGGAGCGGCTGACCCTGAATTGATAACTGTTATAATAAATCATGATATTAAAAATTATTTGATTGATAAGTAATGCCCCGATTCAATACTAATTGACAATCTTCCACTTCCTGCAAGCTGCATTAAAATATAAATTAATAATTTCCCCAGACCAAAAATCTTATAAGCTAGCTAGGATCTGGCAACCATCAATGTTAGAGAAACATCCTTCCCTTTTTAGCAATACATTTATTATTACCGTTAAGCGGAAAAAAGACTCACAATGAAAAGCCAATACAAAACACAAACTAGATTGAACATCCAAGTTTACAATTACCATCAAATATGAAAGAATAATCTAAATGATTATGACGTTTCACTGATCATTACGACACTTGAATTTAACACCGACTGACAAGTCAAGAAAAATAATTAAATAAATAAAATAAATAAATAAAAAGAAAATAAAAGCTATCATGAATTGATACAATATTCGTAACGGAATAATTGAACCGGAATATCAATGCAGGGTTAATTTTCCTAACTACACTATCCCACTATTATGCACAACCTGATGCAGCTACTATTTGTTGCTGACGAGCGCTTTGCCGTTCATTACCAAACTGACGACTTGCGTGTGAAGGCGCTGCGCTGCAGTGGCGTGGGCGCAGGGCGGCTGTAAGCTGAAAATTTCCGCGACCACGAAATAAAAACACCCTCCGTTACTCGGAAGCTGTACTCCGTCCTATCAGCCTCTGTGAGCCGGGCAGTACACAGTGCCTAGGATCTCAGGCAGTTGTGCCGAGTCAGGGCCACTTCAGTTAGTGTAGACAATTACCTCAGTGGACTAGCACTGGCCGGCTGACCTTATCCAAACCGAAAACAAGGACTTTCAGCTCAACTAGAAATCTCAAAGTGTACCCTGAAACTTATACAAGTTCACCCTTCCAAGTATCGACTCAATAAGCAAGATCTCCGAGTCCGTCCACTAAGAGAAAAGGGCGCGAGGAGACGCGTCCGTACTCCAGTGGAGCAAAGCACGAAGTCCTAATCACGCGTCTGCCGCGCAAGACCCCGCGGGAACTCGTTTTCTCGGAAACCAAATTAGCATCCAGTTCTCAAACTCCGGCTAGTAAAATTTCACTAAACGACCACCGATTTCGATTTCACTTTGAACATCAGCCAATCAGAGTCGGCTACCCCTTCCACACACACTTTTGGTGCCATTTTTCAAACGGTCCAAACCGTCACCGCAAACCAAGCTTCAGTGTCGTCTGCGGTTTTTAGCAGACAAGATTCTGGGCGCTTGTCTCAGCGGAGGGGCTGGCTATCTTTTTCTAAAATCGGAAGGAGCGGTTCTAAAATCACAGACAATACTCCTCCTCCTCCTCCTCCTCCTCCTCAGTTTGGGACTTTAGGCTAATACATTTACAAACTGCACCTTGCTATTTGGGCCCCTTCAGCGCGGCCCCAGGACACGCCGCTGGTCGCGGGTAGAGAGGCCGCCTCCACCGGAATTCCACTCTCCCGCGTCAAGACAGAGTCAGCTCTGTTTCTCACCTCAGCAAAAATCTTCCCTGCACTGCATTCCCAAAAGCAATAGAAAAAAGCATGTACTGGTCACTTTACATCATTACACGAACGATAAACACAATTAATAAAGAGTGGATATGGGGGCTGCCATCTTTCAAATTTAGATAACATACTTGTTTTCGACTTGAATATATGCTATCTTTTCAGATTCTCGTCCTATGTGTTGAAGCTTTTTACGTAATAATCATCGTACTTGTTCTTTATTGTGTTGTCATCAGCCCCGTGACAATACCGTCCCAGTACACAGTTGGTATTCACTGCCATAGCTTCCATCGCCTCATCCCGCAATTGCCACAGCACTACCGCCTGCAATCAGCTGTTTGTCATTATTATCCTTTTCATTATCATAATCACCATTATGTTTTAGAGCTATAACAGTATCTAACTTTTGCTCATATTTCTGTACTGTAATAGATACAACAAAACATACCAATGATTCACCTTCTACACCAATATCATCTTCACGAAGAAGGTTCTTCGCAACTTCCTCTCAACCAATAGCAATACATTAGCAGGATTGATTATCAGTCGCCGACCCATCTCACTTGCCGCGGTGGAGTATCCGAGCGGTCTAAAGCACCTCGCTGCGGAGCGCGCGGTTGTTGCTCGCCGTGGAGGTTCGAGTCATCCCCGGAGCATGTGTGTGTGTGTGTGTGTGTGTGTGTGTGTTTGTCCGTAGATTATTTTACCTAGGTTGAAGTAGTTTGTAAGCTACGGACTGATGACCACGCAGTTTGGTCCGATAGATTTACAGACAGACAGACCATCTCACATCTCAGTACACAAATAACGTCACAAAACTCGACTTAAGGGGTACTGGTGTACCAGCAGGTCAACGTGCATTGCGGCCTTGCACCCGCAGAGGCCTTTAACGGACGACTGTAGAGTTTTGCAGATGTGGGAGTATCGCTAGTGCAATCCGAGATCTTTACATTATCTCTCACACGATTTTGATGTATTTGAGTTTGTTCGAGCCCAAGTAATTTACTTGTGAGTGAGAAGACAACCTGCTCTTAAGCCTTCTGCAATCAATTTTCTAAGAGTTGGCAAGAACAACGAGTTATCTTTATTTATATTGTTATTACTAATAAGATGCGTCATTACTGAAACTGGATTAAACCAAGTTAAAAACGGCTGTGCTCTTTTCAATATTCACCACCTACTGTTTTCACTGATTAGCTAGTGTCTCTTCATCGCCATCCTACCACCTTTCATTCATATCTCAACATCTTTCACTCGACTCCACTCCTCTATTGACGATTCCTACGCAAGTCTTTGTTTCCTTTAGCTGCTCTGAACATGAGTAGTTCATTCCTAGAAGCACTAGCATTAGCGATTAGGTTGGGGTACTAGAATGTATCACCATTTCTAGTTGGGTACATCATTAGGGAATACTGGGTACATCATTTGGCTTTTCCCACGAACCAAGGACATTGCAGAGGTGGGGTGACTTGCGTGCCTTTACGTTACAGATGGCCGTACCGTAGATGCAACCACGGAGGAGGGGTATCTGTGGTTGGGCCAGACGTCTGGTTCCTTTCCGGTATTTGCATGGGCAAGAGTCTGCATGATTCACTGAGCTGTCATTGAAACCAGCTACTGTGGCTTTGCCATACAGTTACTGGGAAAGGCTGAAAACAAGGGAAGCCACAGCCGTTACTTTTCCTTATTACATGCAGCTCTGCTGTATGAAGATATGATGATGGTAATCTCTCGAGTAAAATATACGGGAGGTAATCCGCCATTCGGATCTCCGGGCTGGGACTACTCACGAAAATGTTGACGTAAAGAAAGACAACACTGACATTTTAATGATCAGAGTGAGGAATTTTAGATCCCTTAATCGAGTAAAGAGGTTAGAAAACTACAAAATGAAATGGTTAGGTTGAAGTTAGATATAGTTAGGATTAGCGAAGTTCGGTGGAAACAAGAATAGGATTTCTGGTTAGGTGAGTACAAAATATAAATAGAAAATCAGTTGGGGGTATTACAGGAGTGGGTCTAATAATGAATAAGAAAATAGAAATGCGGGTAAACAATTATGGGCAGCGTAGTGATCGCATTATCGTAGTCAAGATAGATACGAAGCCAACAGCGACAACAGTAGTACAGGTTTATATGCTAACTACCTCTGCCGATGACGTGGAGATCGAGTAAATGTATGAGATAAAGGAAATTATTCAGACAGTTAAGGAAGTGGTTAACTTAATAGTGATAGGGGACTGGAATTCGATAGTAAGAAAAGGAAGGGAAGATGAATATGGAACAGAGAATGGGAACGAAAGAGAAAGTCGCCTGATAGAATTTTGTACGAAACATAATTTAATCGTCACAAACACGTGGTTTCAAAATCATGAAACAAGATTGTAAAAGTGGAAGAGGCCAGGAGACATCAGAACGTACCAGATACATTTTATAATGGTAAGATGTAGATTTCGGAACCAGGTTTTAAACTGTAAGACATCTATGGGCAGATATAGACTCTAGACAGAAACTGAAGAAAGTACTGAAAGGTAAGAATATAAGGAGATGAGACCTAGATAAATTGAAGGAACCTGAGGTTCCTGATAATTTCAGAAGGAGCTTCATGCAACAATTGGCAGAAATGGGGGAAAATAAAACAGAAGAGGAATGGGTAGCTTTGACAGATGAAATAGTGAAGACAGCAGAGACCAAAAAGATAGGAAGGGAAAACCTACAAAAAATCCTATTATATCTCAGGAAATACTAAATTTATCTGGTAAAGGAGGAGATATAAAAATGCAGTAAATGAAGCAGGCAAAATGGAGTACCTACGACTAAGAAATGAGATAGAAAGTGCAAAATAGCTTAGCATAAATGACTAGAAGGCAAATGCCAAGTCTGTAAAAGAATGTATAGCTAGGGGAAAAATAAATTCTGCGTACAGGAAAATAAGACAGGCATTTGGAGACAAGAACAAATATCAAGAACAAAGATAGAAAACCAGTTCTCAGTGAAGAAGGGAAAGCTGAAAGGTGGACACTGTATATAGAAGGCTCTACAATGGAAATGAACATAGAGACAATATTGTAGCAAGGGAAGAGGAAGTAGATGAAATAGGAAATACTTCACTGAGGAAATAATTTGTTTAAGCACTGAACGCCCTAAGTCGGAATAAGGCCCCTGGAGTAACCGACATGCCCTCAAACCTGCAAAAGTGTCAGACACCAGAGAATCATATGGGAAGAAGGACAAAGCCTAATAGAAATCCTTGGATGACACAGGACATAACTTAATAGATGAAAGTAGAAAATATAAAAATACATCAAATGAAGCAGGCAAGACGTCTGAAAGAATGATGTTGACAGGAAGTGCAGACAGGCAAAGCAGGAGTGGCTTGAGGAGAAAAGCAAGACCGTAGAAGAATTATATCTAGGGGACAGATAGATACCGCTGTAGTGGCCTGGCTACCTTACAACAGAAACACGTGAACGACGAGCGGCAGACAACTACAGGAAAATAAGACACATTTGCAGAAAATAAAAGTAGTTGTATGAGCAGCAAGAACAGATAGAAAACCAGTACTAAGCAAAGAATGGAAAGGTGGAAGGAACATATAGACTGCCTGTAGAAAAGTAATAAACTTGACGGCAGTATTCTTGATATGGAAAACGAAGAGGAGGATAGAGGAAAATGAGATGGGAGACACGATACTGCGTGAAGAATTTGACAGAGCACTAAAAGATCTGAGTAGAAACAAGGCCCCAGGAGTAGATGATGTTCCGTCTGAATTGCTATTATCGTTAGGAGAGCCAGCCATGAAGAAATTTACGTGGTATGCAAGAGGTATGAGACGGGGGGAAATACCCTCAGACTGCAAAAAGAATACTCCTAAGAAAGCAAGTGCAGAAAAATGTGAAAATTACAGAACCACCAGTTTAATAAGACAAGGTTGCAAAGTACTAACACGAATTATTTACAGACGAATGGAAAAACTGGTGGAACTCGACCTTTGGGAAGATCAGTGCGGATTTAGGAGAAAGGCTAAGGAAAGGCAAACCTACTATTTTAGCATTTGTAGATTTGGAGAAAGCTTTTGATAATGTCGACTGGAATACACTCTTTCAATTTCTGAAGGTAACAGGGGTAAAATATAGGGAGGGAAGAGTTATTAGAGTCGAAGAGCATGGAAGGGGCGCAAGAGGTTGGGAAAGGAGTGAGAAAGGATTGTAGCCTTTCCCCAATGGTGTTCAATTTGTACACTGAGCAAGCAGTGAAGGAATTCAAGGAGAAATATGGAGAGGGAATTAAATTTTAAGGAGAAGAAATAAAAAGTTTTCGGTTCACCGATGACATAGTAATTTTCTCAGAGACCGCAAACGATCTCGAAGAGCATTTGTATGAAATAGACAGTGTCTTGAAAGGGGGGTAAAACGAGGGTAATGGAATGGAGTGTCAGAAAATACGGCGATGCTGAAGGAATTAGATTAGGTAATGAAACAGTAAAGGTATTAGACGAGTTTTGTCATTTGGGAAGAAAGATAACTTCTGATATTCGAAGTAAAGAAGATATAAAATGCAAAATGGTTCTGGGAAGAAAAGCGTTCCTGAAGGAGCGAAACTTGTTAACATCCAATATCAATTTAAATAATGGGAAATCCTTTTCCAAAGCATTTGTTTGGAGTGTAGCATTGTATAGGAGTGATATGTGGACGATGATATAAGCTTTTGAAATGTGGTACCACAGACGGATGATGAAAATTAGTCTGGTAGATCACGTAACTAAAGAGTTGGGGAGAAAAGGAATGCCGCGGTTGAGTAGCCTAGCGGTTTTGTGAGAAGAGGAAAAATTTTTAAGGTCAAATATGATACCTTGACTCTCTTACCACGAAAAGGAGGTTTGGGTCTTACTGATGTATACCTGAAGGCGAAAGCTCTTTATCTGAGCAATACATATAAGCTCTGGAAAAACTCTCCCTGCAGCATAACAGCTCACACGCTTAAAGCAACTGCACCGTCGGACCTCCGTCCTCCGATTGACATGCACCGTATAAACGAGGTCCTACACTATCTAAGGCATTTTTTGTTAGAGTTCAGTTATGTTCGAAGCAGAATTCCGGCTAAAGAAATACTGGTGGTTAAGAATGTCTACAAGACATTGCTCGAAACAAAGCCCAGGAATAATATTGAGGACAAATATGCAACTCACAATTGGCGTGTTGTTTGGGAAAACATCAATGCACAATATTTGTCTTCTGATGTGAGAGCATGCTGGTATTATGTCGTGAACAGGAAAGTAGCAACCAGCGCCAGGCTTTTCTCGATCCGCTTAGCTGAGTCTCTCTTGTGCACATTATGCAATCTTCAAGATACCGAAGAGCACAGGTTTGTTTGTAACAAAGTCAGTGGGATTTGGAGGGTCATCAGAAAATTATTGGCAACCATCACCAGAACATCGCCAATGGCTATAACGCCAGCAGACTTCCTGACACCAGACAGTGTATCCTTCCCACAGACCAAACGAAATGCAGTAAACTGGTTGAAAATTCATACAGTTTACTACATTTTCAATATCAGAGAAAGGACCCGAGAAGACTTCATTACATACCTAATGACACAACATGACAGATTACAGAAAAACACCAATTACAGGAAAGATTTCGCAAACTTTTTAAAATATACTGTAGTACCAGATCTACTTTGGAGTAGTAATTGATAAAATCTTATGAAACGTGAACATAAGGGAAAACTTTAACAGGTGATTTGACAGCTTCCTGCATGACACGGGAAGTAGAAGGTCAAATTGAGTTATCAGAATAAGACAAACGGACCAGGAAAAGCGCTGCTTGAAAATATCACAACTCTCGATGTGAACTGTGTACCTAGGATTACATATGGTTAGGATGTGATAGAATATTATGTTTACTTAATGTGACACAGAAACTGTGTGGTTTATCTGTTTCTTAATAATTTTGCCTGTTATTCATAAAAAAAATAATAAATAAAAAAATAAGCAGGAGATCCCGGGTAAAAAAGGCAGTCAAAATTAAAAAATAAATAAATAAATAAAAATAAAAAAGGTAGCACAGTGGTAGAAAATACTGCAGGCATGGCGCAGGGGATAGCGTCACCGTGTGTGTGTGTGTGTGTGTGTAGGTCCAATACATTTACAAACATTTTGAACAGTTTAGAAAAGGAGTTTCTGGCATATCCTAAGAGAAGGGATAGGTTGTTGGGACACATTCTGAGGCATCAAGGAATCGTCGACTTAGCATTAGAAGGAAGTTCGTGGGGTAAAAATCGTAGAGGGAGACCGAGAGACGACTACAGTAAGAAGATTCAAAGTGACGTAGGTTGCCGAACTTATTCTCAAATGAAGAGACTTGCACAGGACAGGGTAACGTTGAGAGCTGCATGAAACCAGTCTGCGGGCTGAAGACCACAACAACAACAACAACAACAACAACAATAACATAACCTCAAAAAAAAAGGACTTCCATTACTATAAAGCTAAACCCTGCTACACCAACCCTTGGGGCGAGAGGCGAGGTGACTTAAATTTTAAATGAGAACCCCCATTTTATATTGCAGATTTAGATTCTCAAGGAAAAAAATGAAAAAAAAAATGATGAAATTATCTTTTCGTTTCATGTCTGGTGACATTAAATCGGTAAAAATGAAAAGTCGTTGAAAATTGTTGAAAAAGTAAGCTAGCTCAAACAAATACACGGCCACTACGGTCGGAGGTTCGAATCCCCCATCGGGCATGGATATTTGTGCCGTCCTTAGTCTTAGCTAGTTCATAAGTAGTTTGTCAGCTTGGGGACTGATGACCCCGCAGTTAAGTCCCAGAAGTTCTACAAACATTTGAACATTTGAATCGAATGAAGCACATAATTTGATTATGAACTCAGTCCGTGGTCACACAGCTCATTGTACTTCAATGATTCGGACTACACACATCAATGCGCAATTGTTCCACGACGTTAAAGGGTGGAGAGAGAGAGAAAGAGAGAGAGAGAGAGAGAGAGAGAGAGAGAGAGAGAGAGAGAGAGAGAGAAAGAAAGAGAGTAGTCTTGCCTGCACATATGAGTAGATTTAGCAAAAGGTTTTTTTTTATTTTATTTTTTTTATTTATTTATTTATTTATTTTTTTTTTTTTTAATCGATGTATTTCCATAAGAGTGGCTACGCAACGAATGATATACAAATCAATTCCGAAACACGTCACCGAAGTCTCATTATACATCCAATCCAATGAAAAAAATAATTTGCGACCTAACCAGCTTTCCGCAGCACTACCAATTCATTTCATCTTAGTCGCCTGCCTCCTGAACGACTTGATGTCGCATTTAAAATTACAGCAGGAAAATATCTACAGGGGAGTAATGTTGACCTGTATCGTTTTCTTTCCTCCTCCATGTTGCCATGGATGACGCACAATAGTTTGCGTTTGTACCGCAATGACTGTTCACGCGAGGGTTGTAGTTACTCCCCACTGCATTGTGTGAAGAGTAGAAACTCTAAAAGTTCACCAACCTGACGTCTTCTATAGATGTCCCCTCGTAGAAGATAGCACGCAGGTCGGAGTTCTTGAATGAGGCTGAAATTGCTAAGCTATTGGCGGGAACTGATCTAATTACGGAATAAAAATGTAGTAGATCGGATGACACCTGATTTATTCAAAGACTGCAGAAAACCAGCAAACTGCATAACAACAGCCACTTGACACACATTGTTTTAATTGAGAGTAAATATAAAGCCTTGATCTAAGATAATTAATGTTTTATGACCGCCTACGTATGTATGTTACTCCTCCGAGTGAGTGTTAAAGACTCACATGTTACTTTTCCGAGTGCCTGTCCTGAACTGAATGTGGCGGCTCGATGCAAGGCTGCCTTCCATCCGCAATTTGGCGCGCAAACATGGTGGCCATGCAACTGCCTTTATATATTAGTTGTTTCATTTATTAATTTACCGATAGTTAATATGTTTTACCTACTCAGGGCACAACTTAGCTTTGAGGGTTTTTTCTAAATTCAGTATGATATTGGATAAATAATGTAATAAATATTAACAAAAAATGTGAATGCGTTTTGCCGCGTGACCGCCAGTGCTACAGCCAATCTGCGTCCAGTGCTTGCCGCTCGGGGAAACTTGCCTGTGCTCTTTCCCATGAGAACCCGACCTATTGTACCACCTATCGTGGTTCTCACCAGATTTTGCCATCTGTCGCTCACTGGTCCTAACCGACTGCACTGAAGCAATACTTCGATCTGAATATGATGGCATTAAGCCAGAAATACTACAAAATAGATGACATTTTCTCGTACTTTGAGACTCAGAAATGTTGAAGAAGCTAGTGAAAAGTATGCTAAAGCTTTCCTTCATAGGCATCTTCCTTCTGACCTACTTTTCACAGTATTTTCCAACTGTTTACTGAAACTGGCAGTGGTAACGATAGACGAATGGTCCGATCGTGACCTCTGACAAACGAAAATACCACATTGAATGTTTTTTCCTGTAGTTTCTTCAAATCCTCAATTTAGTTGTCGGCTTATTGCGTGAGGTTTAGGAAATTCTCAAAGAACTATTCTACTCATACTACTTATAGCTGCATCAAAAACTGCACGGTGACGGTTTACAAATTTGCAAGAATTTTTGAAATTGGGCACAGGAACAACTGGCAGTCAACGTTAATTTCATTTCGCATATACTTTTCTGTAATGAATAAAATTTTACGAGTGCTCATCAAGTGTATCGACATAATATGCGTCATTGGTCAGTGCTAAATCGCCATTGGTTAAGGGAAGTTAAACGTCAACGCCCTGCCAACGTTTGCTGTGGTATTTTAGGTACTCAGGTAATGAGCTCACACTTCATAGAAGGTAATATGACTGGTGAAATGTACACCTATATTTTAGGTAGTTCTTTACCCACACTAATGAAAGATGTTGCACTTGAAACATGAATGGGCATGTGGATTCAACATTATGGAAGCCCAACGCCATATTCACGAATATCTCGAGAAGATTTGAAAGTATGTGGGTCGATTGGTTGCACGAGAAGGACCTCAAAAGTGACTCCTACGTTCACCCGATTTTACTTCTGCCGATTTTTTTCCTCTGGCGATGGCTAGAAGACGGAGTTTATTTGGATGTACCAAGAACCACAAAAAATGCAGCAGCTAATTATCAATAAATGAGCAACCATTTACGCAGAATGACTTGACAATAAGGATTGCCTTTCAGACACAAAATTGAGATGTGCAATAGAAAAAAATCGCACTGACATGTTTTACGGCCCACTTTAGATTTGTAGTTTTATAAGTTTTTGCAAACATTTTGGACCAAAATAATAATCTAAATAATAAAAAATTAATTAATAAGAGTGGCTGAAACCCTTTTAGGGAAAATAAATCTGGGTAGTGGCAGGATCGGAACCAATGACCTTCACCGTCACAGTCCAACGCGATGCCCAGTACACTACAGTTAACGGTTGGGAGATGCTTTCCTTAATCTCATACTACTGATGGCCGTGTTTAACTGACGCTAATATGGCATTTGTAGACGCTAGATTATCATTTATCGTACGAAGAAAGAAGTGGTTTTGTTAATTCTTCAGTGCACCATTGCTTTGAAATGACATGGTGAAAGTTACATTAAGAAGATCATCAAATACGCAACGCAAAATGGCGTATGCCAGAGAGAGTTCTGGGCGAGGAATGTGACGTGACAGCTGAGAACGGCTACTTTTGGTTAATTAAATGGAGGGTTTGAAAACTCTGTTATTTCTGCAAATATCTCTCAACCGATACGAGATATGAAAAAAAAAAAAAAAAAAAAAAAAAAAAAAAAAAAAAAAAAAAAAAAAAAAAAAAAAAAAAAAAAGGAAATAAGTTGTACAGAGTTTTCTCCTCTATAAATTCGTTTTCCTCGTCAAATGAAAGGTTCATTTTAAATTACAATTTTTTTGCATTACTAATGTATTTCTTATCCAAAGTATTTCAAAAACTGAGGTCCTGGTCTCTGGTAGCCAACAATTATGTCTGTAAAATTTGGTGCCGATCGGTTCGACAGTTCGACCTAAAAAGTGGGAACACGTTACAGCCAGACCGACATCGTCAAATCGCCGTTATATTTTCAAATATCTCTGCAACGATGCAAGATATGGAAAAAAAAAAAAAAAAAAAAAAAAAAAAAAACATAATAGAGCAAAGTTGAAGAGAATTTTCTCCTCTACAGATTGGGTTATTCAATTTTCGTGTCAGATGAATGGTTAAACCGTTATTTTCATGTAAATTTCAAGTTGTCAAAAGACTATTGCAATGGCCCAATTTTAGTGTTACTACCGTAATCAAAAGTGGGCCAAAAACGGGCATAATTAAAATATTTGCTCCATGGATCACTTGTGAGAGGCGAAGGAGCTTATAGAAATCAAGCACCACGAGATATTGAAAGGCATAGGGATTCACCAAAATCAAGCATCCCGAAAGGAACACAGTAGTGCAACGCTCACGTCGTTGTTCCTTTCTAATGCGAAAAGAAGCCGAAGAATGTGTTGGGGGAGGGTAGGCGATCATCAAAACTGTACTTTGACTTTCCTAATGTCATATTTATTTGTTTTCATTTTTGTTGCTTACAGTGCCGTCTATACTGAAACGAAAAAAATAAAGTTCCGTACAAAAGTTAAATATGTTTTTCACGGAAAATACAAATCTGTAATAGAATATTGGTTCCTACTTAAGATTTCAAAGTCACCCCCTCTCGCCTCCGTGGTTAGTGCTGATGGTTCGAGGTTAATATTAATCTATGTCAATTTTGGACGTGAACTACTTTTATTCCAAACCTCCACGGCGAGCAACCGCGCGCTCCGCAGCGAGTCGCTTTAGACCACTCGGCTACTCCACCTCGGCTCCATATTTTTAAACCCTATTTGTGTGTGTACTTTTTTTCAGATATTTCGGAAAAAAAATTAAATGGCTCACCCTGTAATTTCCTCAACCGAAGTATGAAATTAGCGGTAAACATTGAAAATTTTAATCAGTTCTTTCATAATAATTTGCCGCATACGGAAAACAGATCAAAGCATTCAAGTTATTTGCGTTTGTAAATAACTGATCACGCCGTAGGGAATTACAGTCTAATAAATGTATGAAAATTGTTTCCGCCATAAAAGTGGAGCTACTACTTTGTCTTGTGTACTGCCGCACAATGCGTGAAATGCAGTCAGTTGTAGTTACGTATTGTTGCAAAATAGTCGACGGTTAGTCCACGCAACTGTTATGCAGTTAATTACGGGTCGTTTGCAGAAGTAGACTGTTCCAAGAGTGCCTCTGATAGAAGATTTTTCCATGCTAAATGGATGTCGTAATTGCTCACATCATAAGACAAATAAACAATGTAAATAATTGCTATATAGCGATCACAAGTTACGTGTTTAATACAAGTGTGACAATATTATTACGTATTAGGCGCTCACTACCCAACCTACCATATTTATTTTGTGAAAGTGGGATTATTCATGCAAAGAGAAGTTGATGTTAAAATAGTGCAATAGATGTACATGATTTATATTAATGTGTTAGTGACTTGAAAGCTATAATTCCCTTTCTCTTTTGTCATTTGCAAACTGATAATCGAAGAGTGGTTACAGTTAGTACAAATGTTTCAGTAGTGCCAATGTGATGTAACAGAAATATATTCTGTTCCAGTTGTATAATGTTCTATTGAAGAAGAAAAAGAAATGGATCTACTCCTTTTTAAAAGATTCTGACAGAAACGTGGGGAAGCAACTTCACTTTGCTTCCTTCACTTGGAAGCACGCGACAACTTACTTCGCATTAACACTCGATCATTAAGAAAACAGTAGTATATCATTTCTTGCAAAATGTAGTATTCCTCCACAAGTAATGTATCAACAGAGAGAAAAAAGATAGCAGTACCACATGAAGGATATTACATATAATTTATCGTTACATTTTCGACCACCAGTAACATTAAAAAACAAATATTTGTGAAGCTTAAGGGATTTAACTGCGGGCTCATCCGTCCCTAAACTTACAAACTACTTATGAACTAGCTTTTTCTAAAGATGGCACAAACGTTCAAACCCGAGGGGGAATTCGAACCCCCGACGGGGAACGGCCCAGTAACATTAATCTTCTGGTTAAAGTAAATATAGTAGTGCAAAAAACATATCCTACACAGCTGACAGCCTTTGTAATAGTACTCACAGCACACACGCTTCGTTTCTGTAAAGCGATTGCATTTCGCGGGCAAGCGCTCTATCGGTATGAGGCGAGGTACTAGAGGAAGTAAAGTTGTAAGGCGGGATCGTGAGCTGTGTCTGGGTAGCTCATTCGGTAGAGTGCTTGCCCGCGAAAGGCAAAGGTTTCACGTTCGATTCCCGGTTCCGGCACACAATTTTAATCTGCCAGGAAGTCTCACATCAGCGCACACTCCGCTGCAGAGTGAAAATTTCATTATATATGACATTTGTTTCATCAACGAATTTGCTCTGTCATTAACAATCAATATTCCGCGGGAATGTTTAAATCTGTGCTGCAGTATGAATGACGGAAAGCAGGTCATGAGAGGAGTATACACGTATCATCATTTCGGAATGATAGAATGGAAAGTGATTTCGAACGTAAAATCGTAGGTTTTAGTGAAAATATTCAAATGTTTGTGAAGCTTAAGGGCCTTAACTTCGGGGTCATCAGTCCCTAAACTTACAACTACTTATGTACTAGCTTATGCTAAAGACGGCACAACATTGATGCCCGAGGGGGGATTCGAACCCCCGGCGAGGAACGGTCTCGCGCATCGTAGCATAGCGCTCAACGCACTCGGTCGTTCCGCCGCGGTAGGTTTAGTGAATTTATCACAATTTCCTCTTCCACTTCCACGTCATAGAAGTCCCGCAACTCTACTATGATGACTAATGTTAGCGCTATCAGATGTGTGTGTGTCGTGCTATTATAATTACTTTAAGCATAAGGTTTTTCTCATTGTTGATTGAAAACGCAATGCTTCACTGACATAATTGAATTACATGTTAAGATTCCACCTATGGTTTTCTGTTTCTCTATTAAAATGTTTGTTCTGGTGAAATTCAACGTTTGAATGGAAATGACGAATAATTTATTATCATTATTTTTTTAAGCGGAGTTATTAGCAATCCCGAGGTGTCCATTGTTAGATCAGCTGTGGAGTACATCTGTTCTTTGCTGTCGTTTGTTCATATTTGGTTGCATCCTCGAGTATTTTGTCTCATTTTTTTTATTACAGAGAGCGTTTAGTTCTCTGACAGAGCGCGTTGAGCCACCGCGCCCGGCTCATCGAAAAGCAGCAGGCGGTCGGATTTCAAATGTGAAAAAGCCTGTTCAATAGACTCACCAAAACGTTTAACTTATAACGCAGAGAAATGTAAGAATTCTCAGTTTTCACTTTTTATCACAGATTCGTTGCGCCGCTCTCCTGTTACATTCAAGTAAACACATACATTAAGTGATTATTGATGAACTCTTCATAAGTTTACCACGGCCCCGTGTATCACATATTGTATTTACTAAATCGGCATCTAATAAGGCAATAACCACATATTTTATTAATTATAACGTTGTTATAGTTCTTTCCTCATACCAGTATTTTTTACAGAGGCTCTTATAATGCTACACTAAATTACACTATGCCTGAGTAACTGAGACCGTAAATGTCCTTCGATTCACCATCGAAGCCGTACATTTTGCACACGAGTAGATCGTCCATTGATTGCATTTCGCCCCACTCACAACTCATGACTGTCTAACAGGCCCCACTTGTACATCAGTTATTTTATGTACACCTGTCACAATCGCTCTGAAGCGGTTCAGAGCTGTCCACAACTTTCTTGGGAACTTTCGAAGCATTGTTCTGCACCAGTTCCGATAAAGCTGTCTTGGATTGAAGCCTGTTTATAGATGTTACGTCTTGCTGGATTGGAATGTCCGGGCCAAAGAGATCCGCACCACGGAAGGGCTTATCAACCGAGACATCGGGTTCAATCTGAGCAAGAGTTGGGAACCAGCACTGAGTCTAATTAAGAAGAGGACATTCAGAAAAAGAAACGATGTGGCGACTAGAGGTGAGGCAAGTACATCGACCCGGCCACAGATGCCGACACCAGTTTCTCAACCATCGCCAACGCGTGACCGCGGAGTGAACGCCACGCGTGGGGCGGGGATATGAGACGACCGGCCGCCCTCAGGACCTCTGTACGTCAGCGCACCTGACGTTGGCGACATGTCTGATCGCCGAAATATTGTGTCCGTTGGACACTATGAACCGGCAGTACACCCCAGGACTGTTCGGGCATCAAATACTCCGGGAGAAAGAATCATACATCACTGGTGTTGAGGTGCCACACTGCAGACAACTAACGAAGTTACGGGCTTATGCAATAGGTTCACCGATTTGTGACTGGCTGGAAGACTTCCTAAGTAATAGAACGCAGTACGTTGTTCTCGACGGCGAAACAAGTGTATCATAAGGCGTGCCCCGGGGGAGTGTGACAGGACCGCTATTACTTTCTATCTATATGAATGATCTGATGGACAGAGTAACTTGTCATTTGCGGCTGTTTGCTGATGATGCTGTGGTGTATGAGAGGGTGTCGTCTTTAACTGACTGTAATAGCATAGAGGATAACTTAGACAAACTTTCTACTTGATGCGAAGAATGGCAGCTAGCTCTCAATGTAGAAAAATGTAGTTTAATGCACATGAGTAGGAAAAATAATCCCATAATATTCGAATAAAGCATTAGTAGTGAGCTTCTTAATGCAGTCGCGCCGTTCAAATATCTAGGCGTAACATTGTAGAGCGATATGAAATGGAACGAACATGTAAGGACAGTTGTGAGGAATGCTGAAAGCCGACTTCGGATTATTGGGCGAATTTTGGGAAGACGTAATTCATCTGCAAAGGATACCGCGTATAAAACGCTTGTACGACCACGTCTTGAGTATTGCTTAAGTGTTTGGGACCCGCACCAGATCAGTTTAAGACATAGAAGCAGTTCAGAGGCGAGCAGCTAGGTTTGTTGTTGGTAGGTTCGACCAATGCGCGAGTGTCACGGAAATGCTCCTGCAACTCACTTGGGGATCGCTGGGGGAAAGACGTTCTTTTCTTGAATTTCTGTTGAAGAAATTTTGAGGGCTGGAATTTGAAGCTGAGTGTAGTACGATGTTGCTGCCACGTACTTACATTTCGCATAGTGATTACAATGACAAGAAATAAGGTCTCGTACGGAGGCATATAGGCATTCTTTTTTACCTCCTTCTATTTGGGAGTGGAATAGGAAAGGAAATGCCTAGCAGTGGTACAGTGTACCCTCCGCCACGCACCTTACGGTAGATTGCGGAGTATGTATGTAGATTCAGCATTATTCTGTCGGTTGATTTGTTGGGATTTGGGTGTATATGTCCTTTGGCATGATAGGTGTTCAATACGTCTAGTTGTACAATCAAAGTTTTGTGAAAATCTCTGAAGTCTTTAGTTTGATATGGGATGGCCAGATCGTCTGCATACGCAAATTTACGTAATTTCTTTTCTCTTACACAGCCACATATAGATTAAAGAGAACGGGTGCTAGTGCTGAACCCTATGGCAAGTCGTTCTTCAGGAGCATGCTCCTGCTATATGTATCATGCAGTGAGACACTGATTTTCCTGCCTGACAATATGTTCTTCAGAAGCGTATATATCTGTTTGCATTTTATAATTCTAGTTAGCTTAAGAAGTAGTCCTACAATCCGTACTGTATATTAGGTGTTGTAAGATCTATGAGAACCAGAAACCAGATATGTTTTCATCTTGTTGTGGAAGCCTTTCTCAATATGGGTTGTGAGAGATGGAACATGTTCACTGAAATATCTGAGTACGCGAAATCTGCTTGATATGCTGGAAGATTGGTTTCGATGTATGGAGTTAGGCTAGTCAGTAATAATTTCTCTAACCACTGTCAACATATTGATATAATACTGATCGCGATCATTAATTTGATTGAACACGAGGAACAAATCGTGTGGAAGGCGAAGCAAAGGCTACGTTTGATAGAACACTTAAGAAGAGCAATAAATTAGTACAATACATTTGGAGTATTGCTGCGCATTATTAGATCCTTAGCGGTTGGAATTGCCGGAAGACATAGAACAAGTTCAGTTAAGGGCGGCTGATTCCGTATTATCCTGATATAGGGGAGAGAGTGTCACAGAAATGATGCACCAGTTGCAGCGGAAGTAATTAAGATAAAGGCGTTATTCACTATGGCGAGATCTATTTGCGAAATTTGTCTCACCAACTTTGTCCTGCGGCTGCCGAACATATTTCGTTATTATCGGTGTAGATAGAGAGAGAGATGATCAAAATGTAAGGTTCGTCCAACAGGCTTCGAAAGGCACATAAAATAAGAGAAATCAGATCTAAAACGGAAACATTTAGATGTTTCTTTTTCTCTCTTGCTATTAGAGAATGGAACGGAAGAGAAATACTACGAAAATGGTTTGATAAACACTCTGCCATGCACAGAAATATGATTTGCAGAGCAACTTATTTGTAGAAGTACAAGTGGAGATTTCATCAATTAGAAAATAATGAAAGATAGGTGACTTTTCTTAACATTTTGTCAAAATTTTCCAAGAATTTATGGTGCAGTACAGAAGCAAAAATATATGGGGAAAAGAGGTAAAATGAAAGTAAACTGCTACGTAAGGGGATATCCTTATTGCCAAAGTATAAAATATTCTTGCTAAACACTCCCGGTAGAGTTCGGTTTCGCAGTGTAAACGTAGTAATCATGATACATGAATATTTGGAGGGTGAACTATTCATTCTTACAGGACTGCTTTTATTGTTAATCACACTAAAATGTAATTATGTTAATATATGAAGATAATAATAGCAGTAGCTATTGTTTATCTTAATAAAACACGGAAAATAGTAAAAATTTCGCTTTAAAGTAAAATTGTGAAACGCATTCTACGCTTATGACGTAACACACGTACGCCGTGCAGCTACAATGTCACAGTTGTTAGTTCGATGAAGGTGTCAGCAATCTGAATAAGATATCAGTATGGTGTAAAAATTGGCAATTGACTCTATATAATGAGAAGTGTGAAGTCGTCCACATGAATACGAAAAGAAATCCGTTAAACTTTGTTTACAAGATAAATCAATCAAATGTGAAGGCCGTAAACTCCATAAAATACCTAGGAATTACTATTACTTCAGACTTAAATTGGAAAGAACACGTAGATAATATCGGAGGGAAAGGCGAACCAGAGACTGCGTTTTATTGGCAGAACCATTAAAACATGCAACAGAACTTCAATAGAAACTGCATACACTACGCTTGTCCGTCCATTTTTGGAGTATCGCAGCGCAATGTGGGATCCTTATCAGGTGGGTTTGACGGATGACATCGAAAGAGTCCAAAGAAGGGCAGCTCGTTTCGTATTGTCACGTTACAGGGGAGACAGCGCTACGGAAATGATACAGGATCTGGGATGGGAATCATTACAACAACGGCGCTTTTCGCTGCGGCGTGGGCTACTTGCGAAACTCCAATCGCCAACATTCTCCTCCTAATGCGAAAATATATTGTTGTGTCCCACTTACATAGGTAGAAATGATCATCAGAAAAAAATATGAGAAATCAGAGCTTAGAACAGAGAGATTCAGGTGTTCTTTCTTCCCGCGCGCTATTCGAGAATAGAATGGGAGATAAATAGTATAATTGTGGTTCGATGAACCCTCTGCCAGGCACTTAAATGTGATTTGCAGAGTATCCCATGTAGATCTAGATGTAGAATTGTTGTGATCGGAGAACACTGCTTTAACACAACACAGTTTTTAATAATCAGAATAAGACAGTCTAGATCGCAAGTTGTTGCGTATTGTTACGGGCTACTGGTATCGGTTATACACAGCCGGCCGCGGTGGCCGAGGGGACTGAGGCGCTTCAGTCACGGTCTGCACGGTCACTACGGTCGGGGGTTCGAATCCCCCCTCGGGCATGGATATTTGTGCCGTCCTAGTTCGTAAGTAGTTCATAAGTAGTTGGTAAGTTTAGGGACTGATGACCCCGTAGTTAAGTCCCATAAGATTTACAAACATTTGAACATTTGATTTTTTGGTTATACAGAACGCCTGCTCCGGCCACCGTCACCTACTACCAACAGGCCTGCTGAAGATGGTTCTGTAGAACCGAAACCGGTTGCCCGTAACAAACGTGCGATCTAGACTGTGTTATTTTAATTATTAAAACATTTTATATCGCTATTTCACAAAAAAAGAAAAAAATTATTTCAAAACTTTCAACACATTTATTTCGAAGAATTTGAAAAGATGGCAGCCAGTGGCGGCGCGTCCTATGTGTTCACTAATTCAATGAAGCTCCGAAAAAGCTCATCGTGAAAAAAAGTAAATAAATAAATAAAATGAAAAGTGTTTTTGACTATCTATATTCGTTTCGTTATTCTATCGATCATTTAATATGCACATTCAAAGTATTTCTATCGCATGAGTAATGTTTTACAACGCGGAGCCGGCCGCGGTGGCCGAGGGGTCTGAGGCGTGTCAGTGACGGTCTGCACGGCCGGCTACTACTGTCGGGGGTTCGAATCCCCCCTCGGGCATGGATATTTGTGCCGTCCTTAGGATTAGCTAGTTCATAAGTAGTTTGTAAATTTAGGGACTGATGACCCCGTAGTTAAGTCCTATAAGCTACACAAACATTTGAACATTACGACGCGGAGGCAGCACGTATACGAGTTGTAACGCGGCAGCTAAGCGTACGTCGTGGTGGCCGTAGCGTTGCAATCTGCATGCGCGGCTGAGGTACAAATTCTCTTCTTAAGCCCCCTGGAGGGACCATATGGGAAAGGCGGCCAACCGTCCCGGATTCTGTGGGACAGTCCCGCATTTGAACTCGTCGTCCCGCATCGGAGTGATTACTGACAATGTCTCGGAAAACGGAAAAGGGTCCCACATTCCAGTAATTTTAAAAGCCGAAACTATTTGTGGTCTGCACGCTATGTCATACTGCTTGCAAGTGAACTTCACAATGCATCATCTACGAATAACTGAGTGTTAACTATATATATATAGCTATCTTGTCCACCCAAAATATCTCTGGAACAATAACAGCTATTGGAAAACGGTATCAATGTACGGCTGGGGCCCATGAATGTACATATTTGGAAACATTCTAAACCGAAAGCAAAT
Organism: Locusta migratoria; assembly: GCA_026315105.1. Taxonomy (NCBI): domain Eukaryota; kingdom Metazoa; phylum Arthropoda; class Insecta; order Orthoptera; family Acrididae; genus Locusta; species Locusta migratoria. The sequence continues at coordinate 223,038,044 of CM048745.1, forward strand.
GTGTTTTTTAACACAAACTTATGTTTTTTTAAATGGACACCCTATATTTTTTCTTCAGCAATCCATAGCATGACAAATCACATAAACAATGGCGTTGATTGCATCGCAATATTCCAGTTACATCCTGAGATATTGCGACGCGAAGTTGACGCTTGGAATACGCGAAACGCGCGGCTAGCGCACGTCCTGAACAGCATGGGGTTCTCGCCTGAGTCTCAGGACGTGTGCTAGCCGCGCGTTTCGCGTATTTCAAGCATCAACTTCCCGTCTCAATATCTCGGGATGTAATTGGAATATTGCGATGCAATTGTTTATGTGATTTGTCATGCTATGGATTGCTGAAAAAAATATAGGGTGTCCATTTAAAAAAACACAAGTGTGTGTTAAAAAACACATTTGCTTTCGTTTTAGAATGTTTCCAAATATGTACATCCATGGGCCCCAGCCGTACATTGATACCGGTGAAAGTCGTTTTTCAATATCTGTTATTGTTCCAGAGATATTTTGGGTGGACAAGATAGCTGGGAAATCCTATATATCATATGATTATTCCAAATGACAAATTAGCTAGCATTGGAAGTTGTTTTTCTTTTAAGCTCGTACTGCTTTTGGTGATAGGGTGACTTATTGAAAAATTCGGTTTTTGGTGTATTTTCTGTGCCTTCTTAAGTACCTTTCAATAGGTGTAATGGAATATTTTTCGGTGCTTAAGGTGGCAGACATGATGTAATATAATCATGTATTTAAAATCTGACATGCAAGTACAATATCAGCATTCGTCTTACTTCCTTCAGGAATAAAAGAGGTTGTGAAATTCTGAAATTGCAACAATAAAAATGAGTATTGCATGTAGTATGGCACAATTAAGCTCTGCACTTCATGGAAAGAACTTATATAATAGAGTATTTAAAATGGTTTAAAAAAATAGTTTTTATCAAATTTAATTCGTGGTTATTGCAAAACATAATTCTTCGGGCGGGGTAAGCTATTTATCAAAATGTGCGAAGCACGAAGCTCTAAGAGCTGGAACAAACAAAAGTAGTACAGACAACGAAAGTGATCGGAAAAACGTAACGGAGAAAGAATATGTAAAAATTGCTAGACTCTAAAATTCAAAGTGGAAGTATGAGAAAACGTTTATAAACTGTAAATAAATATTGAAAATTAAGAGTAAAATTTCACTCATGTTAGATGTGTTACTATAACACTTTAACTGCCAATCCCGTCAATTGACGGGATACAAAAATTTCCGTAGACTGCCGATCCCGTCAGTTGACTAAATCCGATTTTTCATGTTTGTAAATACAAAATGCCGTCCATTGACGGTCTCAGCATCTCTTCATTGTGCCGCAAGGGGTAAGAAGAATGTTAGAAAAGGAGAAGACAGGTCTCGTTCGAACTGTAATGAAAAACAGGAAGGGAATGCCTTAGGCATTTGAAATCACCCAACATACGAAGAAGCGAACATATATTCCGGAGGAGTGGAAATCTTTTGGCTGTGTGCTGGAAAGACAAAAGATATGTATATATGCTAAGTACAAGACACAGGGCAGAAATGATATAATTATGAAGACAGAAGATGTAAACAAAAAACAAAAACCTGCTTGTGTTGTGTAGTACAACAAAAAGAAGGTCGGGGTTGATCTGTCCGATCAAAGGATGTCATACAGGGCTTTCAAACATATAACAGTGAAATGGTGGAAGAAACTTTCATTTTACTGTGTCCTTATGGTGCCTGGTATATGCATGTATTCTCCATAACAAAATAAAAGCTGAGGAGATGCCTATATCCAAGTTCATAAAGGTGTTGTGTGCAGAATTGCCAATGTGTGGAGACGGTACTCCCAAACCAACTTCCGATAGAGGCCACCTGAGCAGGTTATCTGCAGGAAAACATTTTCTAGAAAAAAATTCCACCTCCCACAGGTAAAAGTAGAATTCAAAGGATGTGCAAAGTATGCTCAACCAGAGGAAAAAAGCAAACTGGAAAGGCAGTAAGAAAAGACATATGATACCAGTGCAGTGAGTGAAAAATCTCAATGTGCAAAGAACCATGTTTTACATTGTATCATACGAAATAAAAAAAATTTAAAAAATTACCCTGTGTGAAAATAATGTGTGTATATATGTAATAAGTGTTTTTATCAGTTTTTTATTATTGAAAGTAGAATAAAAGGTTTTCTACTACGATAAGCATGATGTAAAAACTTTATGATTTCTGTAAACTTTTTTCTTTTTCCCAAAAAATTACATTATTTGAAAATATGTGGAAAAGTAAGTAAACCACCAAAGAAACTGAAAGTAGGTAATCAGGAAGAAGAAGTCCAAGGCTTTCAGAAAAAGGTTATTAACACATTTAAATGTTGTCTAGTTTTTCTAATACAAAATACTAAATATTGCTAAAAACACCTGGAATTCTTAGAAATGGCAAAATTTACAGGGCCGGCAGTCAAAGTGTTAAAAGTAAATGAGTAGGCCTACTCTGCTCGTCTGAATTTCTTTCCTACTTTCAGTCCTCCTCCACCTCATCGAAATGGCCCGCATTAAGTTTTGAAAAAGTTGGCCGCCTTACATATGGGCGCTCCAGCGGCAGGGAGGGGCAAGTGAAATGCCGCTTTTAACATTGGCGTTGGAGCTGGTAAACACACCAGCTCCTGCCTTCTCCAGCACTGGCGGTTACGCACGAATGGTCCAGAAGCAACGACAATGGAGCTATTGCGCACCTCGCCTTATACATGCTCAAATCCTCCATGATGGCAACGCCGACCCTTCATATTTGTTTTTGAAGCATTGAAGATACATAAAAAACACGTCATATTTTGTAAAATATATTATAAATTAAAGACGCGTCAACTGTAAAAGCCTTCAGAAGATCCGATAATGAATAATAATGAAGGCACTACTCTCCACCTAGAGAGAATAGCCGTGTGGTTAACTACATCGCGCTGCGCCGTCGAAGGTAGCGAGTTAGAGACTGACTGCAAGCAATTTTTTTAAACCCTATCTTTTTTTTTAACAGATACTGGAACAACAATGACTTTTGTATTGTTACTTGCCACATATCATTTGACGTTCTAGCAAATGTGTCGCGATTTTGATTCTAAATGCCATTTATAATCTTCGTTGTAGCAAATACTTAACTATCAATTAATTCGAATTAATAATCCCAGAGACGGATTTACGTCTCACATATGTCAAAGAAATTAGTGATAGATCTGAAGAATTGAATTAATATTTGTGGTGCGGCCGGGGATCGAACCCGGACCTCCATGCTTACTACGCAGACGTCTTAACCGTTAGACTACCACACCACTAACGATTAAGGCGCCTTGGAATAGTCTATGTACGATTTCCCTCAACATCACAAACTTTAATTCAGCTTCTGTGTTCCAAAGATAATTGCCACTACTGCCAAGGCTCTCCATGCAGCGGAATAGCACCTCAGCAATGGACATGGTGGAACAAGCCTGTTATGGTGATATACATATCAGCAATGGACATGGTGGAACAAGCCTGTTATGGTGATATACATATCAATTAATTCGAATAAATAATCCCAGAGACGGATTTACGTCTCTAATATGTCAAAGACATTAGTGATAGATGTGGAGTGAAATCGTACATAGAATATTCCAAGGCTCCTTGATTGTTAGTGGTGTGATAGTCTAACGGTTAAGACATCTGCCCAGTAAGCGTGGAGGTCCGGGTTCGATTCCCGGCCCCACCACAAATTTTAATTCAATGCTTCAGATCTATCACTAAATACTTAACTATTGGAAAATATGGGGGGAAGAGCAATCTTTGCGCATACTTGTCTCTTCATCGCAACAGATTCATTTTGTTACAGGCACTCAACAGTGTAATTGATTAGTTAATGTGTTTTAGTGTACAAGTGCATATTCATTTTTTTTTGTTTATTACCAAAGACAAATGAATAAAGTTCAGTATCTTTTACAAACAAACTACTCAGCTTATAAGCTTGGAAAAAAAGTGTGTAATGAAGAAACTTGGTAGGCCGACGCCTCAGCTCGAGTTGAAGCAAGTTCAAACAAGGTGAGGATATACATTCTGCAGATCTTTTAACGAAAATATATGTAAAGGGTGGGGGTGGGGGTGGGGGGAAGCAAACCGAGGCGCTTTCTCCCGATGTCATTCGCAGAGGTGTGCCAAATTTTCTCTTTGGACGCTGAGCGTTTTGGTGGCGGGGGGGGGGGGGGGGGGGGCGGAGGGGGTTTCTCAAAGCATCAGCCGCCGAGACACATCAAAGCCTTTAAGACAGAAATAAATGTCCTTATGACTCCAAAAACACTAATCACTTCTTCTATATGGGTCGAGTGACCAATGAAAGTCTGATACCGAGCTTTTCCGTAGTCGTCCCAGTTGGAGCGGCGTCCAGCTGTTGAGTCCGTAGGGTGCGGCGGCCGTAGTCCAGCAGTAGAGTCCAGTAGTGGAGTCGTGGTTTCGGTATGTCTTCCATAGTCGTAGGCTGGAGCGGAAATGACGCTGGTACCACAGTCTAACATATACAGTCACGACACTCCCGCAGATTTTTGTTATACACTACGACTGCAGCGCTCCAAGCGGCCGGCAAGCTACATTTCTCAATACGGTATTGGATGAGTGCGAATAGTAGCGTTTAATTTGATTTTTACAGACTTTTCACACCAGGGAACGTACGTAGTGCCATAAAAATAGGTAATAATTCAAAATTAACTCCACCTTTGTCTTTATTAGGTTTATTGAGATCCCTGATGAGGTACGTAAAGGTACATTGCATGACGGTTTATTTACAATTAATTTGTAACCTACAGGCTTTTGCTGAATAATATCATTTCTATTAAGAAATGGCTAAGAAACACCGGAAAGACCTGCCTTTGGCAAAAAGTCGTCGCTTTTCTACTCAGGAACGTTAAGGCTTCTTCACTACAATTCCATTAAAATCGGTGAGCGTGGAGCGTAGGGAACGCATATAGAATGCAATAACTACAGTATTAAACGTACCAAAGCAGCCACCACAGCTGTAGCTGAAGGAAAAACCTCACAGATCTGACAAGAAAACGGAAAAAGCAATCAAACCGTTTTCAGCAAAGAGGAACCCAATTCCACAATTGTTGCTACAACTGAACCACAAACGTCAAGAATCTTCAAGGCATTGTCTTCTTAAGCTAAAGTAATGACACTTAAACGAATATACGCGTATCAGTAAGATAAGTGAAGCCTAAAAAGGTGCGAATCATTAGACTACACACAGAATTGATACACGTCAAAAAACTCTTGTCATAGTAAGAACACACCATAATAGACATTTATATTGCTCTTGTGTTTATACTCTACTTACTTTCAGCGGAATAAGCAGCAAAATATCACATATTCGTAAGTATTGGTTCGTGACGAAGTTGTTCATTACACCTATGAATCAGTTAAATTCGTCTGTTTTTACATTAATCTCCGTGTTATGTAGATCTCTTAATATTTTACTAATGCTTGTAACGCAGAAACTATACCTACTATTTCGTTAATTACGCACACAAATAATTATAAACAAACATCACTCCTACGGCGGCTTGCCCACCGTTAGGAGCGCTAGTGTCGTTGTAGCTGTCAGTTGGTGACAACTTTCACAGCAGAGAGTATATGTTAGACTGTGCTGGTACCGCCCGTGTGGCCAGATGTAGGCCGTTCCGGCCAATCACGCGTGTTTGAAGGAATACTGCTGCCCTCCTCGGTCCACGCATTTCTCTCTAAGCTTTTGGGGCTTCCCCAGTAAGAACAGGTGCAAGTTAGGATTATTTACTTGCCTGGTGTTCTCCATGAGTAGGCGGGTTTGTTATTGTTGTTGTGTCGACTTGCGCCGTGCTGTACGCACAACCCGCTCAACCTGCCTGTAAGGTGTGTTGCCGGCTCGTCAGGAGCAGGATTAGAGCCAGCTGACAAGCAATGGAAATGACACCTTAATAAACAAGTCTGTTTACTGGCAGCATTTTCTGTAAGAGTAACCTTGTGATAGTTTTCTGCCTTTACCACAAATTCTGAAGTTAAGTGACTAGTTTTTACCTTTTTGATTTTGAATAACTACGACTAGGGAAAGAGGAAATGAACAGATAACTGGGGGAGGAAAGGAAGGAAGACATAAAAGAAGATGAACGTGAACAGAAATCGTGTATGGATAGAGCGAGGAGAAGCAGTGGGTGGTGGAGGAGGATTTGGGAAGGAGGAGGTAGTTAGAAGGGGAGCAGGAGATGGAGAAAACGCGGGGTTGGAGAGTATTTTCCCAGAAAGAGAGATGGCTTTCATCAAGGGCAGCTATACATCCATGCTTCAGTCAGTAAACCGTGTGATCTATATGTTTATGCAGAAAACGGAGGGAAAAAAAGAAAAGAAAAAAAAAAACAACACTAAATCTACTCCATTTACATTAAGGGGAGTCGTACCATGCTATCTCGATTATGTTAAATTGGCTATTTCAGTGCCCCGTTTTCTCAGGAACTGTTGAGTATATAAATGTGGTGTATTTATTACATGGTCTCGGAAATTTTGTAACTGTTTTGCTATACAATCATTTTAAAATAACATCTGTAAAAACTTATGATTTTTTCCCTAATCATACTATTTTTAGTGTAAATTTTAATTTCTTCAATTGTAACTATTAGAGTAAATACAACTAAAAGTAGACCTACATAATCATTGTACTATTTATGTGGTAAATAATTCACTGATATAGATTCAGAAATTTCTGGGAAAAAGGGGCATTTATACTGAAAAATTTTATTTTTAGATCATTGCGTTTAAAGAAAACGTTTTAATGTACAGCCAACTGATAAATAAAAATATGTTATAATCCTCCTTGGTGGTAATCCTAATCTCCTCCTTCATCTTCCTCACCCAGTATTGCCCTCCTCCTCTTGGGTCTGGGTTCTTTTGACATATTGTTTGTTGCAACCTCTCTCTTCATGATTCTTAGATTCTCCAAGACCATCACATTTTTAGTGGTGTTGTAACTTTTATTAATTGCAAGATATTCCAAAACCTATATTCTTCCAGAATATACATCATTCAAAGAAAGGAGACGAATTTTGGTTTAGTCATGATGATAAATATCACAGGGAACAAAGAAACTGAAACACGGCTGGTGATTAAATGTTGTTGTCAAACACAAACAATTTTACAGTTCGAAGAGTTTATTGCGAAGTACCGCTAGTGTTGGCATCTTACGAAACGGACAGTTCTCTACAGAAAAAAAGAAACCATTGCCTACTCGACTATACAGTTCCGGAGAAAAATGCCAATATGCGAAATGATGGAAAATAAAATTCTTAGAAATGTCAGTGCATGATTATTTTCAAATATTTATTTGAAATAGTAAATAGTCGAATATTTCAATAAAACCAACCCGAAATTAAGAATAAACATCCATATTTTCATAATTTGGATAAAAGTAAAAAGTGAAATTTTGTCATTTTTGGTGGTACAACTCCGCTTAAGTAATGATTTTCTGAGAAACATCTTCCTTCTGTGTATCCTTCCATTCCACACGTCCACGCGAACGCAAAGTAGGATGAATACGAGTATTTATATGACTAATTTGTTTTCTCAATGTTCCCAAAGTTCCTTTACTGTTCGTTTCATATTAGTATGAGCCACATCAAAGTATGCCCAGCGTTTTGTGTTATATATGAGGAGCAATTAATCAAAACGTGTATTGTCTTCTTCCGGACAAAATTGAGTTTGATATGGTTTTAGGAGGTATTTTATGTGCTCTTCACGCTCCTACATCCACATTTAATCTATTTGTATAATTTAACACTGAAATAGTATGTTGAAAATGAATGGTTAAAGCCAATCCTGTATTGCCCCCATCACTGAATGAATCAGAACGTATAATGTCTACAATTTACGTTTCACTTTGCTTCCCTTTACTCGAACTTGCCAATACTGTCGAATTTAACACATGTGAGGGCTTACAATACTGCAAAGCATTATACGGCATTGTCACCTTCTAGCACCTTTGACACTACTTGAGCCAAATCGTTATCGTTAGCAGTGCACAGCGGAAGTATAGTGTTGTATTCCTCCCATTGGATTTAGAAGAAACAATGTGTGGTTGTTCGCGAGGATGTTATACATCGTGGGACAAGAAAAAGGATGAAGAAGAAATCAAAACGAGAAATGGAAACTGGCACGCAGTGGAAAAAAGAAAAAAAAACTTAATTTATTCCTGTCGGTTTTAGAAGTTCCATGCAGCAGCTTCTCTCCTGAAGATATTGGTTGTGATTGCTAACATGAAGAACCTGGAATGGACAAAATGTAGTAAATTTACTGTACACTATAACATTCTGCCTGTAACAGATTGTTGTGTTGATCCAGTTTTTCACAGTAATGTAAAGCTTTGTAGCATTCCTTGAAGTAAACATAAATCTTATGTTATTATAATTGATACAACTCATGTGAAGTCCGAATATCTAATATAACATTTTCAAATATGAAAGTTAATGTGAAGTAATGAAGTTATGTTACTAAAACGCATCAAAACCTGTAATATCCTATATGACGGATCAAATCGTATATTGTCCGAAATATAAATGGATTTTCTAACCGAACTAAAAACAACTGATCTCTTGCAAGGTATATTCTAGTTCAATACCTCAAAAGGGATCTAACAGTAAAAACAGCTTAAATTTTATTGACTGTTTTGCAGATATGAGTTTTTTGCTTCTCCTGAAAAATCTGAATCAATGGAAATTATACGTGTTGATTAGTTGCCTCTCATATAAAGGTGTCTGTTATTGGTGGGAGGTGATTCTGTACGATACTGCACAAACATTGGAAGAAACACTGCCAAGTTGATTAGAGGACGAACACGTTCTTGTGTTTAAACAATTTAGACATGTTGCTGAGTGCAATCTCTTTTCCTGTGGAATCTTGTTACTGTTTTGCCGAGAGCGCCTTTTTATCTACCACATTAACCGAATTCGACTGAGCTTGCTGCCATCACCAGAGCAGTGGAACTGTGGTGAAACCAGTCATACCAGTAATTATGTCAAACCCACAGAACGCAGTATGGACAGAGCTGCATAGTTATTGGTATGACTGGATTCACCACAGTACCACAGATCTACATCTACATAGATACTCTTCAAATCACGTATAAAATCCTGTCAGAGGGTTCATTAACCACTTTCATAAACTTTCTCTACCGTTCCATTCCCAATGGCGCGCGGGAAGAAAGAACACCTAAATTGTTCCGTTTTCAATCTGATTTCTCTCATTTTATTGGGATGGTCATGTCTTCCTATGTAGGTGTGTGCCGCGCAAAATATTTTGACATTCAAAAGTAAAAGTCGTTGATGAAATTTCGCAAATAGATCTCGCCGCAACGAATAACGTCGTTCTTTTAATGATTTTCTCCTCAAATCGTGCAACATTTCCGTGACGATTTTGCCCCTGTAACGTGATAAAACAAAACGAGCTGCTCTTCTCTGGACCTTTTCAATGTCTTCCGTCAGTCCCACCTGGTGTGGGTCCCACACTGGGCACCAGTACTCCAGGAGAGGGCGCACAAGTGTAATGTAGGCAGTCTCTTTGGTGGAGCTGTTGCATCTTCGAAGCGTTCTGCCAATGAAACGTAACCTTTGGTTCGCCTTCCCCACAATATTTTCTGTGTGTTCCCTCCAGTCTAAGTTGTTCGTAATTGTAGCTCCAGGTATTTGGTAGAATTTGCTACCTTAAGGTTTGAGAGATTTATGGTGTAATTGAAGTTCAGTGGATTTCTTTTAGTGGCCATGTGTATTACTTCACACCTTTCATTATTTAGTGATAAAATGACAATTTTCGCACCATGTAGAAATTTTGTATAATTGCTTTGCAGTTGATTTTGATCGTATGTTGACTTCACTAACTAATAAACGACATCATCCGTGAACAGTCTAAGAGAGCTATTCAGATTATCTTCTAAATCGTTTATAAACACAAGGAAGAGTAGGGAACTTATAACGCTTTACTGGGGAACGCCAGATATCACTTCTGTTTTACTCAATGACTTTCCGTCAATTACTACGATCTTTGTTCCCCCTGACAAGAAATCGCGAATCCAGTCGCACAACTGGGGAGATATTCCATAAAAACGCAATTACATTAGAAGCCGCTTGGGAGGTACAGTGTCAAAAGCCTTCCGGAAATCCACAAATATGGAATCGATTTGAGATCCCTTGTCGATGGTACTTATCAGTTCATGTGAATAAAGGGTGATATGTGTTCCGCGAGAGCGATACGATCTGAATTCGTGTTGACAATTGGTTAAAAGGTCGTTCTCATTGAGGTAGTTCATAATGTTCGAACAAAGTATATGTTCCAAAATCCTACTGCAAATTGGCGTCAGTGCGATGGGCCTGTAATTTTGGGGATCACTCCTATTGAATTTTTTGAATACTGGAGTGACCTGGGCAATTTTACAGTGTTTGGATACGATTCTTTCGCTGAGTGATCGGTTGTATATGATAGCTAAGAATGGAACTATCGCATCAGCATACTCTGAGAGGAAACCGGTTGCTATACAATGTGGACTGTAAGATTTGTTTTAGTTTAGTGACTTGTTTTACTACTCCAAGGAGATCTACTTCAAAATTTAGCATGCTGGCAGCTGATGATGATCGCAGGCTCAGTCGAATCCAGTTAATGTGGTAGACACATAAAAGCAATCTTAGCAATAATAATAATAATAATAAGGTTGTTGTGTTTAAGTCTATACTTGTGAGGAGACAAGAGGTTTGTGTTGCTTGTCAGGCGGGTGTCTGGTGGCGCCGGGCGCCGGCAGCTGCGAGAACCGCACCGACCGTCTGGACCAGTGTCTCAAGAAGCTGCCCGGCATGCTGCAGGGCAGTGGCAGCGGGCTGCCCACCTCGTCCCACCAGCTGGACGTCTACTGCAGGCGAGTTGAAAGTCATTAGTCGCAAGGGATACTTAGTTTGTTGTATAATATACAGGGTGTTCAAACAACTTACGGGTATGCTGCCGGGTGACGTCGTCGACAACTTCCGATATTTCGGCAGGAGGACACCCTGCCATTCTCAAGCCACAGCTGCACTTAAGGAAGCAATATGCAAGCGTATTTAATACCTCGGTTTGCAAAGGGTAAACAAGGAAGATAACACACACACAGTACAAGTCACTGCACAGTCAACGCAACCAAAGATGACCAAACATAAAAAACATCGATAGTGACTGTTAATCAACAAGTGAGGCAGCATTAATTCTGTCCATCTGTTTCTTGACGAGAGACAGTGCCGGATTCCAAGCAGAATTTAAACAAAAACCACCATATCTGTTTATAAGATCGCTTGTTATATTCATTTCAACAGCTTTCTTAATAACACTATCCCAAGAGGTGGAAGTTCATGACAAATCTCCGTGTTGTTATATTCCATAGGATGATCGGTGCCAAAACAGGGTTCTGCAACAGAGGATTTATTTGGCTGCTGTAAGCAAGTGTAACGTTTATGTTCAATACACCGGTCTTCGACAGTCCTGATTGTCTGACCTATATATGACATGGCACAACTGCAAGAAATGCGATATACACCTGCATTACGCAAACCAAGATCATCCTTTACGGACGCACACAGGGGCTTTATCTTAGAAGGTGGTCGAAAAACACATTTCACTCATATTTCCGCAAAATACGACCAATCTTGTTGGAAATACTTCCTGCGAAGGCAAAAAGGCCGTAAACGTTACACGCGCTTGCAACAGCCAAACAAATCCGCTGTTGCAGAACACTGTCTTGGCACCGGTCATCCTATGGAATACAACAACACGGAGATCTTGGCATGCACTTCCACCTTTTGGGATAGTGTTATTAAGTAAGCTGTTGAAATTAAACTAGCAAGCGACCTTATAAACAGAGATCGTGCTTTTTGTTTAAATTCTGCTTGGAATCAAGCACTGTCTCTCGACGGAAAACAGACGGACAAAATTAATGTGCCTCACCTGTTGATTAAGTCACTATCGATATTTTTGATGTTTGGTCGTCTTTGGTTGTGTTGACTCTGCTGTAACTTGTACTGTGTGTATCTTACTTGTTTACCCTTTGCAGCCGGCCGCGGTGGCCGAGGGGACTGCGGCGCGTCAGTCACGGTCTGCACGGCCACTACGGTCGGGGGTTCGAATCCCCCCTCGGGCATGGATATTTGTGCCGTCCTTAGTGCCTTCATAAGTAGTTTGTGAGTTTAGGGACCGATGACCCCGTAGTTGAGTCCCATAAGCTATACAGACTGAAACATTTGAAAACACGACAATTGACAAGTACTCCTGAAGCGGCTGTGTAGCGCTTCCATAGGGCAGTAGCAGACGCTGCGCGGCAAGGCGGCACACGTGAGATGGGGCGAGGACGAAGTGTCGGGCACATGTGTACCGATACGTCGCTGTCTGTCGTGGGTATCAAATGCGTTGGACACCGGCTGAGAGCTATGCTAGTAGCCACAGCAGTAATGATGCAGCACAATGTAGTATCATTTTCAAGACGATTTCACGCAACAGCCATGTGTTTCAAGTTCTGTGTATCTAACACCCTAATATTTATCGAATTTACGAAGGTTTGAGATTAATAAAACACAGAACGAAGTAGACAACTTTTCTTTTAATTTAGCTTAGCTACTGCACTTATTAGTGACAGGACTATACTGTACATTTACGAAGCAATTTCTAAGAAAATGTTCAAATGTTTGTATAGCTTATGGGACTTAACTACGTGGTCATCAGTCCCTAAACTTACAAACTACTTATAAACTACCTTATACTAAAGACGGCACAAATATCCATGACCGAGGGGGGATTCGAACCCCCGATCGTAGTGGCCGTGCAGAACGTGACTGGAGTGACTCAGTCCCCTCGACCACCGCGGCCGGCAATTCCTAAGAAACTGAACGGTTAATACATTACTTACAAGGAAAGTACTAGGGCTCGAACAAACACATATACACCAAAATCGTGTGAGAGGTAATGTAACAGTCCCTTAGTGCACTAGTGATACTCCCGCATCTGCAAAACTCTGCAGTCGTCCGTTAGAGGCCTCTGCCGCGGTGGAGTAGCCGAGCGGTCTAAAGCGTCTCGCTGCGTAGCGCGCGTATGCTCGCCGTGGAGGTTCGAGTCTCCCTGGAGCATGGGCGTGTGTGTTGTCCTTAGGTTAGTTTACCTAGGTTTAAGTAGTTTGTAAGCTACGGACTGATGACCACGCAGTTTGGTCCGATGGATTTACAAACATTTGAACATTTTTGAGTCCTCTGTGTGTGCCTTGCCACATTGCACTTTGACCTGTCTGTTCGCCAGTAGGGACGGTGCAGTGTGCCTCTGAAGTTGCGTTTTGTGACTTAATTTGTGTGGTGAAGCGTCAGATAGGGCGGCGATTGGTAATCAAACCTGCTAATGTATTGTGATTGGTTGAGATGAAGTTACGAAGAACCCTTCTTCGTGATGATGGTATTAGTGTAGAAGAGGAATCATTCGCATGCTTTCTCGTATCTGTTATGGTTCAGAAATATGAGCATAAGTTAGATACTGCTGTAACACTAACACATAATGATGATAATAGGGATGATAATGACGAACAACTCATAGCAAGCGGGAGTGCTATGGTAAGTGCGGGAAGAGGCGATGGAAGCAGTTGCAGTGAATACCAACAGTCCGAGAAGGTTAAATTTGCAACTATCATCACGGCTTTTGATGAAAATACGCTAGAGAACACGTACGATAATTATTGCATAAGTTATAGTTAAGATATCTGCATTACGTATGGCGTCTACAATTATATCTACAGTTCTGTCTAGAGTATCATTTCAGAGTTTTGCATAAAAACGACACCCACCAGCACATTGAGGTGTAGAGATCCTGTAACCAAACGTTCATACAAATATGTTTGTTCGAGCCCATGTACTTTCGTTGTTAGTCGCTATTAAAGCAAAGGAGGGTACATTTGAGCTGCCTCCTTTGCGACTTAATTACACATCCGTACAATCCGTAGTACGGAATCATGTCAGAAATCTACTGTATATTTCAGTAACAACAATTAAACAGGGTGCTTGTACAGTTAACGTTAGCTGCATTTATTCATAACCATAACCATATCTGTTACTTCTGTGTGTACGTGTTGTATTCTGCAATGCGGCATAGATGAAACAAAACAGAGGTGCGTACGCTGCCAGCTACACTGTCGAACAGCACTTGTTGTATCGGTAAACATGTGTTCGCACCGTCCTCATTGCCCGAGTTGCCCCCTCGCGTCTGCTCAAATGTCTAAATGTTTGTAAATCTATCGGACCAAACTGCATGGTCATCAATCCGTAGAATACAAACAAAGGTAAATTAGCCTAAGGACAACATAAACACCCGTGCCCCAGGAATCGAGTCTGCTACTGCATTATCCAAACGCTACACAGCCGCTTCCGGAGTACTGGTTAATTGTCCTGTTTTACTGTCTCTGTTCATACATTTCGATAAACCGAATATCACACTAGACTAATAGGGAACTGCTTCGTCGATTAAGATAAAAAAATTCGCTTTAAAAATTTTTTGTTCCTGACCGGAAACAAACCGACGCTTTACATCTACAACGCGCGTCGCAGGAATAATGTCATGACCACAATTTGTTTGACCTGAGTCCAGCTACTCATTGCAAAAAAGAAATTGCAAGTATCTGCTCTACACCACAGAAAATGCGCCTGACGACTCTTAGATGAGGCACCCTGAATAAAGGGTGGTCCTTAAATACATATCATAAACGAAACGTCTAGTAAAGGAGAGCGAAGTAAGCATATTTCGTATAGCAATGTGAGGCCTTCAGCCGGTAGAAGGTACTGAAGAGTGCGCTATTTACAAGCGCTTTGCCAGCTGGATGCATCATTTCCTAGAGGAGGTCTCACCTGAACATCTGAACCATGTTCCATTAGCTGTTCGCATTTCAGTCGAAACGTCATGAACCACCTGGACGTTGTCTATTAACAGCAGTCGATAGGGCGGGCGGACCACTTCCCTGGCCACCCCGTTCACCTGATTTAACCGGCGGGGATTTCTTCCATTGGGGTCATATTAAAAGTCTGGTGTATGAGAGTCACGTCACATCTGAAGTCTTCTGGTACGGATTGTATACCCATTAGATTTCTATCTGATTATGCTGAAGCGATACCTCCTCACTTAAGAGCCATATACAACAGCTCTCTCATAGAAATATCTGTACCAAAAGATAGGAAAGTTGCACAGGTCACACCTATATTCAAGAAAGGCAGTACGAGTAACCCACCAAACTAAAGACCTATTTCATTGACGTAAATTTGCCAGCAGGGTTTTGGAACACATCCTGTATTCAAATGTTATGAATTATCTCGAACAGAACGATCTATTGACACAAGATCAACACGGATTTAGAAAATATCGCTCATGCCAAACACAACTAGCTCTTCATTCACACGAAGTGATGGGTGCTATCGACAAGCGTTCGCAAATCGATTCCGTATTTCTTGATTTCCAGGAGGCTTTTGACACCTTACCTCACAAGCGGCTTTTAATCAAATTGTGTGGTTATGGTATATCGCCCCAAATTTGCGATTGGATAAGGAATTTTCTGTAAGAGAGGACACAGTTCGTAGTAATCGATGGTAAGGCATTTACTAAGACAGAGGTGATATCGGGCGTTCCACAGGGTAGTGTTATTGGTCCTCTGCTGTTCATTATTTACATAAACGACTTAGGGGAAAGTCTAAGTAGCTCTCTTGGGTTGTTTGCAGATGACGCCGTCATTTACCGTCTAGTAAAATCATCTGAAGATCAAAACCAACTGCAGAACGATCTGAATAAGATATCAGTATGGTGTAAAAATTGGCAATTGACGCTAAATAATGAGAAGTGTGAAGTCGTCCACATGAGTACGAAAAGAAATCCGTTAAACTTTGTTTACAAGATAAATCAAAAGTGAAGGCCGTAAACTCCACAAAATAAATATGAATTACTATTACTTCAGGCTTAAATTGGAAAGAAAGCGTAGATAATGTCGTGGGAAAGGCGAACCACAGACTGTGTTTTATTGGCAGAACCCTTAAAACATGCAACAGATCTATAAAAGAAACTGCATACACTACGCTTGTCCGTCCATTTTTGGAGTATTGATGCCAAGTGTGGAATCCTTATCAGGTGGGTTTGACGGAGGACATCGAAAGAGTCCAAAGGGCAGCTCGTTTCGTATTGTTACGATATATGGGAGACAGCGTTACGGAAATGATACAGGATCTTGGATGGGAATCATTACAACAACGGCGCTTATCGCTGCGGCGTGGGCTACTTACGAAACTCAAATCGCCAACATTCTCCTCCGAATGCGAAAATATATTGTTGAATCCCACTTACGTAGGTAGAAATGATCATCAGAATAAAATACGAGGTCGAACGGAGAGGTTCAGGCGTTCTTTCTTCCCGCGCGCTATTCGAGAATTGAATGGAAGATAAATAGTATAATGGTGGTTCGATGAACCCTCTGCTAGGCACTTAAATGTCATTTGCAGAGTATCCCATGTATATGTAGATGTAGATGATCTGGTTTCCCGCGTTTTCGTTGCTGCTGGACATTGTGTACGAAGTGCTACAATAAAGTAACGAGACTGATTTGGAAAAAAAAAATGTTGGTTATCGTTTTAGGCAAGTTTAGTGTTGTCTCCTTCAAAATAGTTCCCTTCTGATTGCACACTCTTTTTCCAGCGCTTGTTTCATCTTCTGTAATATTCTCCAGGACACTCGTCACAGTTTTTTCTTCCTAAAGATCAAAGATATTGTGCCTACGCAAGCCTGCAGGGTTGCCACATCTTGCAAAGAAAATCAGTCTCATTATTTTACTCTATCACCTTGTAGATGCCTGACATGTTTTCTAACGTACGCTGATGCATGCACCGTCGCTGTGACTCTTGGATCGCTGTTGGTGGACACTTTTCTCTTTACTTTCCTTTCAGTTTCCTTTCTTCCATACTTTTGTGCACGCTAGCACTGTAATACGTTATTACCGACCACACATTCCTATATGAAATCTGCTTATTTCGTTCTTCTTTGCTGCCGTACCATTTTTGACATATATCTAACTATAAATGCTAATATTCCTGATTACTGCTGATAAAAAATGTTCATACGTTTCCAAATCTAAGGGACTTAACTATGTTGGTCATTAGTCCCTAAGCTTACAAACTACATTATCTTACGCTAAGGACAACACAAACACATACGCCCGATGAAAGAGTTGAACCCCCGACGGCGAACGGCAGCTAGGCGCCTTAGTGCGCACGGCTGTTCTGGTAGGACAATTGATGATCTTTCCGGGTTGTATGTCCGTGGACCACGGAACATTTCTACTGCTAACGTTTCGTCCATAGCTGTGGTGGACATCCTCTGCAGTGCTCCTCTTGGTGCTCTCTGACCGACTGACAATTATGGCATCTTGTCCTGAAACCCTTCACTGCACGATAAAATGTTAAGAAGGGAAGGTGATAATTTAGCAGTCGTGTACTCGTATGATAAAAAATTGGGTTTTATAACAAAAACTGTAATTAATAGCGGATTAATTTGGAATTGCAATGTTCGATGGACTTCATTAATTTGTAAGTGATATTTTGGAACTTTTACTTTCGAGTGCGTGTGATACTCATTGGTCCTCCCATGAACAATAGTTGTGGAAATTTTCAGATATTCACTGCTGTATAAAGTAGGACCACCTCCGAATTTTCAAGCCCAAAAAGATTAATAAACTCCATTTATAAAACATTAGTTCGTGAGTGAATCCCTTGTGAACATTATCTTAGAATCCATTTTGTTGGTTGTTTAGAGCTTTAATTTATGTTTGTTTGGTTCTCTGCAGATTGATAGACTGGCTAAACTACAGATTAATTATTGACGTTATTTAAACAGTTTGGATAGCCGTTTAGGGCATAGAAGCTGACATACATAACTTACCCCCTATGAACAGAGACAACAGAGACAAGCTATTACTACCCTGAGTTATGTATTGCCGAAATCGTATTGGCGAGTACCGGTAGGAAGTTCACGTGGTGTTCTCCGTGTGTGAATTTTACCTGACACAGTACCCTCAAACATTAAATTAACAAATCCTTCGTCTCATAATGTATCCCACCAATCGATCTCTTCCTTTAGTGAAGATGTGAAACGAACTTCTATTCTCCTCAATTTTGTTCTTTAGCTACTGACTAATTACGCGATATACCCAACTAATCTACAGCATTCGTCTGTAGAACCACGTTTCAGAATAATGTATCATCTTTTTGCCAGAGCTTCTTATCGTCGTCAATCAACTCGTAGATTTCATTCAAAACAGTTTCAAATATTTCAAATGTTTGTTAAGGTTATGGGACTTAACTACGGGGTTATCAGTCCCTAAACTTACAAACTACTTATCAATTAGCTTATCCTAAGGACGACACAAATATCCAAGCCCGAGGGGGGATTCGAGCCCCCGACCGTTGTTTCAAAACAGTCTGGGAATACGAATGAGCGATATTAGGTGCCAGCGGCGTCATTTCTGACACAAGCTCTTATGCAGCCAATCGTGTTATTTACAGTCGGGAGGAGCAATAACAAGAGAACAAGAATAAGAAGGCGGACTGCACAGGGTCTCGTTCGTCTCTGTCCAAGCAACCGGAGGCAATGATTTGTGTATGAGCTGACAGGAGACGGTCCCCATGGGTCTGGTTAATGGGGTACGATCGTTTTCTTCTACCTAGCATGTCTTACAGATGCGGGATCCATATGGATGATGATGGAACCTATATCCATAACTGATTAGCTGAAACACAAAGTAAAGTAATGTATTGTGCAGTTTTACCCGAAAAGTACAAATATTTTACCCAGATTTTATTTGTAACTGTTGGTCTAGTCCACTAAGGGCCGGTTCGTCCATCTCTCGTTATTCTTCTCGTCCAGTTAAATGTGGTCGTTAAGTGCATTGAGTTTGTCATTGCCAGATACACCTTTCGTTTGCTAACCTGGAGAAAACGAGAAGGTACGATATATTTCGACTAGATTGGCAATAGACAAAAATGGAAGTGCCGTGTGAATAAACAGCTGTTTCCCTTATTTAACTATCAGGGAAGAGGTTAGCAGATAGTTGTTAATTGGCGTTATGGAAAACAAACGTGAAAGAAGCTCGAATTTTATAAGACGTTAGTGCGAGTGAGTCGTGTCCTCAATAGAGAAATATTAGGGTTCATTGGAATATATATATATATTAAAGAAACAAAAATAACGGACGCCACGACATGGAAGGAGAAGAAAAAAGCCACATGATCGCGTGTGGCAAATGAATTCAGTGCTTTCCACGGAAAATGTAGGACAGTAAAAATGCTTAGGGCTTAGTACGATAACATGCCAAGTGCGTAGCATCTTAGTGCAAGCTTGCACACAGGCCAAAGTATACTGTTCCTGTAGATCGGAGGAAGGAATCATTTTAGGCCCACGCTAGGCGCAACAAGCATAAGTAAATACAGGGTAATGTTTTACGACGCTTCTCACAGGGCTCCAGTGCTTATGTTGGCAACAGATAAACAAATACGTGTAGAATTGTATTAATATTTTTTACGGGCTACAGAGTAAATGTTATAGCTGCTCGTTTCACTCGCAGAAAAATTAATACTGTACCTGCTCTATGGTTGACAGGTTCTTGTATATACCCTTGTCCGTTTAGAAAAAAATAATTTTCGTTTTAATTGAAGTTGTCACGAAAAAACATTTATTGGTCGTCTGAGTTGCCGTCATCACCATTGGTGCCAACATAACCACCGCAGCCCGGCGAGAAGCGTGGTAGAATTTCACAAAATACTGAATTAATAAGCTTGCAGACATAAATAATGTATTCTTTTTTCTATTATGACAGATAACTTACAAAATACGTAACTATCTGTTGGATTCCTGAGATTATCGTGGACATTTTCATGTAGCATTTCCAAGACCAAATAGTGTAACAAATTCTGCATCATCTCAGCATTCAAAATGATTTGGGCGAACATAAATAAGTCTAGGTCGCATTATAGGAACAATTACCTCCAGATAGTCTAAAATATTGACATCGTCTTCATTCTCAACCAAATCTCTTATTCCAACCATTTTCATCATATCGATTCTCACTGAACTAGTCGTTACCCGTAAGTTTGTATTTTGATATCACAACAATAATTTTAAGGTTATGTTGCGTATTTGCAATATATCAAACTCATCTGCTAGCTACTGACATGGATAGGGCGAGAAATATGACGATAAAATTTTTCAATGAAGCTACTTTCTACAATAGGTTTTCACACATGTAGTGCTTCTGTTATTTTGTTCGTTAAATCGGTCTTATCACGTGAATATATTGCGGTATTTTAGCGCTTTGGAATCTTTCTATTTTCATACAGATTTTCACTTAACTGATAGTTAGCCGTGTAACGAGCAGAATTCTACTTGTTAACTTAACGGCCAGTTGGAGGTCCTTTAACGTCTGGTTAACTCATAACGAAACACTGATAAACGCAGTTCTCCGCTAACGAAAAGTTAAAATCTTAACCGGAACTTAACGAGACACTGACAAACCAGCCCTATGTCTGATGTTTCTTTTTATGGGACTTAACTACGGGGTCATCAGTCCCTAAACTTACAAACTACTTATGAACTAATGAAGACTATGGACGGCACAAATATCCATGCCCGAGGGGGGATTCGAACCCCCGACTGTATCTACATCTACATCTACATAGATACTCTGCAAATCACATTTAAGTGCCTGGCAGAGGGTTCATTAACCACCTTCATATCTTTTCTCTACCGTTCCATTCTCTAATAGCGCGCGGGAAGAAAGAACACCTAAATCGTTCCGTTTTCGATCTGATTTCTCTTATTTTATTGGGATGGTCATGTCTCTCTAAGTAGGTGGGTGCTAGCAAAATATTTTCACATTCAGAACTAAAAGTCGGTGATTGAAACTTCGCAAACAGATCACGCCGCAATGAATAACGTCTTTCTTTTAATGATTTCCACCCCAATTCGTGCAACAATTCCGTGACGCTTTCCCCCCGTAACGTGATAAAACAAAACGAGCTGCCCTTCTCTGAACCTTCTCAATATCTTCCGTCAGTCCCACCTGGTGAGGGTCCCACAAGGGGCAACAGTACTCCAAGAGAGGACGCACAAGTGTGATGTAGGCAGTCTCTTTGGTGGAGCTGGTGCAGACCGTGACTGGAGCGCCTCAGTCCCCTCGGCCACCGCTGCCGGTGTGTACGTTTTGTCATTATTATCAATTACAGTTACGAACAGAAGCGACCGCATTTCTTTGGCATCAGGCTTTGTGTAGCTACATCTAACTGGTGTCATTTCAGATTAAACGTATGTTAATTTATTGAATATCAACAATAAAATTAGGGTCCAAAATTAATTACTACCTTAGTTAGAATTGTATTCACTTAAGTACTTCCTAGTCCCAAAAGAACGGCTTTTGTTGTAGCATCAGTATAGATACTAGATGTCTACATACTGGGGATTTTGCGAGCCAGTCGCTAAGACAAATGTTTCGGCCGATGCATTTGCGGGCAACTTCCAACCATTAGAGGACGTAATTGATCGTGCTCAGACGCAAACTGTGCAACGGAGGCTACCGATTTTCCTCGCCCAGATTGAGCCAGGCGATGTAATAGAGGAAATCACTGACGATGAGGTCACACAACTTCAAAACCTCAGTCCAAAGAGGCTGGCAGCTGCGATCGAGTGGAGGCAGTAACACTCATGAAGCTCCGTCTAGCCACCATCAGGCCTCTAAAGGATACTTTCAAGCATTTTCTGAGGACTGGCAACTACACTACTGTGTGGAAACATGCAGAGATAGTTGCCATTCCCAAACAAGGTAAGGTCACGAGACTAACACAGAGTTACAGACAGGTAAGTCTCCTCCCTGTAATTTCTAAAGTCTTTGAACGGCTCTACATCCAAAGACTCATACAACACGTAAACAATGAGGACATACTACCAGTTGGTTCTGGTTCAGAAGCAGACACGGTACCCCACAATAACGTTTGTAAAGCTTACGGGACTTAACTGCGGGGTCATGAGTCCCTAAACTTACAAACTACTTATGAACTAGCTTATACTAAAGACAGCACAAACATCCATGCCCGAGTGGGATTCGAACCCCCGACGGGGAACGGTCTCGCGCATCACACCACAGCGCCTGAATCCGTTCGGACGCTCCGCCGCGCCCCCCACAGCAACTGATGCGGGTTGTGGAAGAGTGTATGGCGACCTTGGAGCGTTATAAATACACAGGGGTGTTATTCCCAGACGTCGTCAAGGGTTTTGATTGCGAGTGGTACGAGGGCCTCCTGCACGAACTACACTCCTGTCATTAAAATTGCTACACCACGATGATGACGTGCTATAGACGCGAAATTTAACCGACAGGAAGATGATGCTATGATGTGCAAATGATTAGCTTTTTAGAGCATTCACACAAGGTTGGCGCGGGTGGCGACACCTACAACGTACTGAAATGAGGAAAGTTTCCAACCGGTTTCTCATACGCAAACAGCAGTTGACCAGCGTTGCCTGGCGAAACGTTGTTTTGATGCCTCGTGTAAGGAGGAGAAATGCATACCACCACGTATCCCACTTAGATAAAGGTCGGATTGAAGCCATCGCGATTTAGGTTTATTGTATCGCGTCATTGCTGCTCTCGTTGGTTGCGATCCAATGACTGCTAGCAGAGTATGGAATCGGCGGGTTCAGGAAAGCAATGCGGAACCCCGTGCAGGATCCCAACGGCCTCGTATCCCTAGCAGTCGAGATGACAGACATCTTATCCGCATGCCTGTAACGGAACGTGCAGTCACATCTCGATCCCTGAGTCAACGAAACGGGGACGTTTGAAAGACAACAACCATCTGCACCAACAGTTCGACTACGTGGTGGCCGAGCGGTCACAGTCTGCACGGCCGCTTCGGTCGGCGGTTCGAATCCCCCCTCAGCCATGGCTGTTTGTGTCGTCTTTAGTATAAGGTAGTTTGTAAGTTTAGGGACTAATAACCCCGCCGTTAAGTCCTTTAAGCTTAACAAACATTTGAACATTTTGACGTTTGCAGCAGCTCGGAGACCATGGGTGAGGTTACCGTTGATGCTGCATAACTCACAGGAGCCCCTGTTATGGTTTACGCAAAGACGAACCTGGGTGCACGAATGGCAAAACGTTATTGTTTTCGGATGACTCCAGGTTCCGTTTACAGCCTCATGATAGTGGCATCCGTGTATGGCGACATCGCGACATCGCTGTGAACACACATTGGAAGCATGTATTCGTCAACGCCATACTGGCGTTTCACCCGACGTGATGGTATGGGGTGCCATTGGTTACACGTCTTGGTCACCGCTTGGTCGCATCGACGGCACTTTGAACATTGGCCGTTACATTTCAGATGTGTTACGACCCGTGGCTCTACCCTTCATTCGATGCCTGCGAACCCCTACACTTCAGCAGCATAATGCACGACCGCATGTTGCACGTCCTGTACGGGCCTTTCTGGATACGGAAAACGTTCGACTGCTGCCCTGGCCAGCACATTCTCCAGATCTTTCACCAGCTGAAAACGTCTGGTCAATGGTGGCCGAGCAACTGGCTCGTCACAATACGCCAGTCATTACTCTTGATGAACTGTGGTATTGTGTTGAAGCTGCATGGGCATCTGTACCTGTACACGCCATCCAAGTCCTGTTTGACTCAATGCCCAGGCGTATCAAGGCCGTTATTATGGCTACAGGTGGTTTTTCTGGGTACTGATATCTCAGGATCTATGCACTCAAATTGCGTGAAAATATAATTACATGTCAGTACTAGTATAATATATTTGTCCAAAGCTATAAGAAAATCCACAATTCCAAAAACGTAGAAATACCTCAAAACAACTTACGGTGTTACAGCACTGAGAGCGCATTGTAAGCTTTGTTTACCATTTATACTGTCTTCTTAGCGCAAAAATAAGCCCGTGTCCAATTATCCTCGTTTTGTAATTCCGCCTTGTAATTTTGGGTAAATTCTGTCACGCAGATAATCTGAGGATGCCCTGCTAAAGGGCGAAACGCGCCATTAATTGAAGAATAAAACAATCTGCAATTAAGACGGTTCTTTACTGAAGGAATTACGAGCTATTAAGGAAAAGCTCCTGCTCCGGAGTAGTTAGCGCGTACAGTCAATTTAGGCTCAGTAATAAGTTTTTAAATCTCTGTAGGACGCATTTTTTGTCTGTCTGTCTGTTCTCTTATAACTCGAGATCCAGAAAACCAAATAACGTGAAATTTGGTACGCGTATACAAAATTACATGGAGAAGGTACTTAAACAGGTTTCGTTCCATTTTTGGAAAACCAACCGGAAAATTTGAGAAAAAGTGTAAGTGCGTTTTCAATGTGTCCGTGTTAATCTATATCTTCGCACTGATCATGATCAAATTGTGTACAATTGACCTTCAAAAGAAGAGGAAGGGCACTGACTACATAAAATTTCGTTCGGTCCATGGGGGAGAGTACTTTACTTACAGATTTCGATTGCAATCATACTATACATAAAGACGCATTTGTTGTCTGTCTGTCTGTTCTCTCATAACTCAAGATCTAGACAACCAAATAACGTGTAATTTGGTACACGTACACGTACCCTTTTATTAGATGCAAATAAACGGTTTTGAACGCTTCTACAGAACACCTTATTTTAAACCCGGGCAAAGCCGGCTCCTTACAGCTAGTACAGGAATAATCGCCCAGATTTAGCCTGCACAGCCGCTCAGCAGTAAGGAATGCTGCCAGGTTAAGGAGCGAGGCTCATATTCGCTCGACCGCGCCGCACTCGAATGCGTCTATTTATTTCGAGTACGAAAACAGAGGTTCCAACTATTACGATGTAATCGTAATTGTTACGAAAATTGTTTAAAATTGAGAGTTTACGATTGGAGCGGTTCGAATTCCGATTTTTTAGGTTTAAATGACAAATCGGTCTCATTTGTTTTGCGTCCTTTGTAGTTCGACAAAAAATAAACTGGTTTTGAGCCACAGTTTCTAGCATGTTCTTCTGGAAATCGCTAGTATTGACAGTAACTTCTACGAACTCGAATAGTGCGTAATACGACATACGGGATGAATCCATAAAGGCGCGCTATTGTGGAATCTAGCAGAAAGCATTGAAAATGCGAAATGTCACTTGACCGCGCCTCTATAGGAAAAATCTTGAAGTGTATGGGTAATAATAAACAACGTATATCATATATCTTACATCTTAAATCAGTGTTCAGAAATTCAAGTTTTGTTGGATTTGTTTTTTATTGCATCGTATCTACTAATACAGCGATTTCATGTGTGTGATGTGCTGTGCCGAAGTGTGAGATGAACCTGTCTTACTTGTAAAATAGAATTATAGCGAGAAAATCACAACTAAATGTTATCTAGTTTCTCTTTTTTTCGTAAAATGAAGTTTTGTTGCAAGAAAAATCTAATCCTCGTGAAAGGGAGGCTTATGAATGATTGAGGAAAAAAACCTCGTATCGATATCCTTGTTTGAGGGTTTCTGCGAAAGAAATAACTATTAATCTGAAAATCAAAAACTCTAAGTCGCCCACCTATACACATTCCCACTGCACTCAACAGAAAGATGTAATATGCCGCCTCTATCTCATTTCAACCTTACAGAAAATGTTTTCACAATTTTGGTGATTCCTTATTCACTTATTCCCCTTGGACTCATTATTACCTCCCCCCCCCCTTCGGTAATACATACTAGGTCGCATTACTATTTGCCATATTCAAAAGTTGGCACCTCTGTAAATGCTCGGAGCGGGATCTGGCCTCCGTCGGGTCTATCGAGTAGGGCACGCGCCGCCTCGTACCGTGAATGCATGAATATTTGGTACTATAGCTGGCGTCACGTAGGAAGCCGCTTCCGCGCATAGAGGCGGAGCGATACGGAAAGTGTGGAGGGGAGGGGAGGAGCTGCGGCTGAGCGACAACAGTTGCGCCTCCGGGAGAAACATTGCGTAACTCACGACCAGCCACGCGCCTACAGAGTGAACATTACTGGCTGTCACTGCGGTAATGGAGGGGGATATGCAGAACGGCTGAAAACTGGGCCGTCTTCGTATGTGACGCCGACTGTACCAGTAAGTTCAAGTAACACACATATATTAAAGTTTATTATATTCCACATATATAGTGGTTAACCCACGTCACACAAATTTAATTTTAATTTATAAAACGTAACTAGTTTCAATGAACTCTGTCATCATTATCAAACGTAATCAAAAATTGCATTAAACACAAACTGAGAAAATAATTAAATTATTAAAAGATGTAGTAAATGTAGCCAGGCCATCTAGGGGTGTGACAGTGACTCCCAACTGTCTGCCTAATCACACATGGTATCGCACCATTTCCAGCTATATAATTCCATACCATGCCACAACAGCTATATTTGCAGTATGAATGGTATTTGGATGTTGAGCTACAATAACCATGTGATATGGCATGAACAACCAAGATTTTCTGTAACATCAAGATGTTAATATATGTAGCAATTTGTATGTATAGCGATGGAACTACAATTAGTTGTATAATTAAAAATATCTACCTTATACTAAGGATGGCACAAATATCCTTGCCCGAGGGGAGATTCGAACCCCCAAATGTAGTGGCCGTGCAGACCGTGACTGGCGCGCCTCAGTCCCCTCGGCTACCGCGCCCGGCCCTTGTGCTGCTTTTGGTGTCGTTATACACCTTGGAAAAATGATGTCTCAATCTCATTGATACATTGAAGGTCACAGATGATGTTGTGCAATAAAGATATAGCTTTCACAATGTGTACTGCAGTTTCTACATTGGTTTATAAAAGTTTATGCAGAATCAAAATTTAGAATGAATGTTCTTCTACTGACATTGTTTCCCAAGATAACAGACCGTTGTAAACATCTTTAGTGCCCCCTGCTGTTCTTCTTTCTGGAGGAGATCTCATTAAAAACATCGCCTAAAATGTTCAAATGTTTGTTAAGCTTAAGGGACTTAATTTTAGGGTCATCAGTCTCTAAACTTACAAACTACTTATGAACTACCATTTTAGTAAAGACGACACAATCATTCCATTCCGGAGAAGGGATTCGAACCCCCGACCGTAGCGGCCGTGAAGCCCGTGACTGGCGCGACACAGACCACTCGGGCCACTGCGACCAGTTGCATCACCTAGGGAAACAAATGGGCACTTGATAATGAATCTCGGCAAAGACTTATCTGGTAATTTTAGTCTTCCCATTTCTATTGCATGTCGGAAGGGGAATTCATCTAAAATATGGGTATCACTCTCTTTCGCTGCGGTCGGGGGTTCAAATCCCCCCTTGGGCATGAATGTTTTTGCCGTCTTTAGTATAAGCTAGTTCATAACTAGTTTGTAAGTTTAGGGACTGATGACCCCGTAGTTACGTCCCATAAGCTTTACAAACATTTGAACATTTTCACTCTCTTTTCCGTAGAGATCTACAATCATCATCATGAACTTGTAATATATATGTGCTGCGGCACAGCGACTGAGCGCATTGAGGCGCTATGCTACGATGCGCGAGGCCGTTCCCCGTCGGGGGTTCGAATCCCCCTTCGGGTATGGATGTTTGTGCTGTCTTTAGTACAAGATAGTTCATAATTAGTTTGTAAGTTTAGGGACTGATGACCCCACAGTTAAGTCCCTTAAACTTAACAAACATTTGAACATTTTGTAATATATGTCAGTGACAGCTAGCAATCAAAAATTTGTAACTATAATATATTGAACCATATTTACTGTCTTCTTTTTTCATTAATCCGAAATATTTGCCATTAATGTCATATTAAAAATCAAATGTTTGTAGAGCTTATGGGACTTAACTACAGGGTCATCAGTCCCTAAACTTACAAACTACTTATGAACTATCTTATACTAAAGACTGCGCTATCATCCATGCCCGAGAGGGGATTCGAACCCCCGACCGCAGCGCCCGTGGAGACCGTGACTGGCGCACCGCAGACCGCTCGGCCACCTCGGCCAGCCGATGTCACAGAAAAAAAAACTCTCAAACTACAACTCCTTGTTCCCTGTACTGTAGCGATGTATCGCTTTGATTTCACCTTTAAAAACTCGCAATGTAACCGTACTTCGTACGCAGTAACGTATAACCTAAAGTCAACCAAACTGAAAGTATCAAAAAGAATGTTCAAATGTCTGTCAAGCGTAAGAGACTTAACTACGGGGTCATCAGTCCCTAAACTTACAAACTACTTATGAACTAGCTTATACTAAAGACGACACAAACAGCCATGCCCGAGGGGGGATTCAAACCCCCGACGGGGAATGGCCTCGCGCATCGTAGCATAGCGCCCCAATGCGCTCGGATGCTCCGCCGCGGCCGTAGAGTATCCAGCGACTACGTTTTTCACTACAAAACGTTGATATTTTATGCAATACGTTAATATCAAATTAAGTATCTCAGTAACTATTACGAATATAGAAGAAACAGGCAGTTTGTCAGCAAGCAGCTATGTTATCCTATGCGAAGTCCAAAAAACAATGTTCTACAAAGATTAGTTTCATCAAAATCGTGTGAGAAGTAGTATATGTTAAGGAGTACCGGAGTACCTGTCGTGGTCGTCTTTTGTGTGTGTGTGTATGTGTGTGTGTGTGTGTGTGTGTGTGTGTGTGTGTGTGTGACTGCCGAGTGACATTGCGTCTCATTAACCGTACTGCCCTAGCTGGTGGAACAGTACTGACAACTGTTTACCCGCATCAAATGCTAATATTCATGCATCGTAGTGTCCAATGCTCTAAGCAAATACATAGAAATGAATGTTTGTGTGTTCGTATTTTATGCGCGGCCGTACCGTTAAACCGATTGAGATGAAACTTTGTCAACATAATGCTTGCACTTTCGCGATGGTCATAGGCACCATTAAATGACTGTACGACAAGCAGTTCAGGAGATATGACGTAATAAACAATGAAATGCACAGAGAAGAGCTGTATCATGCGTCGTCTGCTTCTAAACCACTTTACCGATTTCAACCAAATTTGGTACACATATTGCTTCCATGAGGTAACAATTTACATGTGGGTAAGAACTGCTTACGACATTTAGTTCAGGATATGACGTCATAAACAATTATATGGTTAAAAAGTAGTGGCATCATGCGACATGCGAATAAGGACACTTCATGCATCCTAAAAGCTTCATGACATTTTGGACATTTGACCTTCAAAACAGATTCTACAGTTATATTCCGATCCTGATGAAAATTTTAAATATGATTGAACAATTCAGTTTATCTGTGGAGAATTAATATACTGACTATTAATATACTGAGATCATTTGAATTAATTAACGTGACTAAACAGTTAATTTTCAGATTTCGGCGAAGTTTCTAATGAAATAAAATTTCTAAAAATTCTAAGAACTCTCTCTTCCGGATGATAATCATCAAAGAAACATTTAAAAATAAATATTTTTCACACCGTGTGAATTTTATGTAATAAATTTAAAGTAAGATAATTGTTTTTTAATATTCTTCGGAGGAAAGCATACCTCATTCAGATTCTTAAATTAAGGGTTTTTGGCTGTCAGCATTGATGCTTACCAAGCGTACCGATTTATTGGGGTGAAAACCACCAGCAGAAGAAATTTGTTGTTACCAACGTATGGTTTTAATGCGACTTTGAAAATAAATCTAATATATAAAAATAAATGTTTGTTTGTCTTTTCATTCGTATTTCATGCACGTCCATCACGTATATCCGAATGCGGTAAAACTTTGGCATATCATTGATTGCACTCGCGCGAAGGTTATAGGCGTACTAAAATTAACTCTGTATGGTACATGGCGGAGGGTACTTTCAAATTAGTTAATTCGTTTCTTACGCCTTCATTTGAAATGCCTTGACGGGTAAGTGATGAAATTTGGAACTGAGGTAGCTTACACCCTGATTAATACACGGGCTACCTTTCGTAACTCACCGTACGGTGCGTGGCGGAGGGTACCTTAACGTTCAAAACAAGAGAACCACCATCGTCTACCTAAAATTCCATACAGTATATAACGGGTACCTTGGAATAAACTTGGAATAAGAGTTATATATATTTTTCACAGATGGAAGGGACAACGGAATGCGGAGTTGGAAGAGTAGGTGGTGTCGTTGGAGAAATGAGGTGATGATTGTCAAAGAAAGGGAAGATGGAGATAGGCAAACTGTAGGAGGAAAGCGATTAGAAATAAGGGGGTGAATAAAGAGGGGGCGGGAGATGAAATGTGGAGATGGACAGAGAGAAGGTGGAGAGAGAGAGAGAGAGAGAGAGAGAGAGAGAATGGAAGGACAGATGTTTTCAGCTACTAAAACGTAAAAATTGCAACCATTCGAAAATTTCACAGATGAAGTTAGTTCTTTAGTAAAACCATGGAGGTAAGAAAATAAAGGGCGCTACGAATCCCAGCCGTACTACGCTTTTAAGTCATGGCCGCCATGTCACTCCTACCAAAACACTGACAGTGTGTTATAGTTCAAATGTTTGTATAGTCTATGGGACTGAACTACGGGGTCATCAGTCCCTAAACTTACAAACTACTTAGGAACTATTTACGAACTAGGACGGCACAAATATCCATGCCCGAGGGGGGATTCGAAACCCCGACCGTAGGTGTGTTATAGCTGTGTCTGTGTTTACAGTCGCTAATTGCATCATATATGCATGTAACATCCTCAAACTGTTTGTTTCAAGCTTTTGTTTAAAATAAAATACCGAAAAACGAAAAAAATTGCGTTTATTCGGTTTAAAAATAGTTCTTACTACAATATTACGAGTCAAAAACGTGACCTCTTTCTTTAGCTAATCGGACGATGGTTAGATAAAATATTTCGATTGACACCAGATTTAGGAGCACAATAACGATATCTTTCCTTTGTGTAGCAAGTTTTATTAATATTGAGACTTGGTTTTGCTTTCGAAATCATTGACTTAATAAAAGTCAAATTTGTATTTTATTCCGTATTCATTCGTAAATAGTATTTTAAGGGGGGGAAATAACTTTCATCTGTGTCTGACGGGAGGCGTGTTTAGGTAGTCCTTGCAGATGCGGTGATCACTGTGTCCCTAGTGGTGTAGTGATCAGCCCAACTGCCTAGAAAGCAGGAGACCCGAATTCGAATCTCGGCTGGGTACACATTTTCAGCGTTGCCCATTCGTAGTTGATGTCATATATTCTGTGAATATGTTATGAAATCTATTATCATGAGCAAAAAGTTACTCTTTTATATGTATCACATACACGATGACTCTTGTCGCACTTCATTGGCATTTTCAAATGTTTACATCAAAGAATATGATTAATTACCCATACTGAATATGTTTGAATCCATAATTGGATTGTTGTGCACAAAAGAAAGTTTGTTAAGCTTATTGAACTTAACTGCGGGGTAATCAGTCCCTAAACTTGCAAAATTCTTATAAACTAACTTATACGAATGACAACACAAACATCCATGGGGGATTCGAATTCTCGTTGGGGAACGGCCTCGCGCATCGGAGCATAGCGCCTCAACGCGCTCGGCCACTCCGCCGCGGTAGTTGTGCACAGATAGCGTTGATATAATTACTGCGAATAACACAGCGTTTGGTCACAATGAAGCTACTTATTAATCACAGATCGATTTCGGTTACGCAACTAAATTCAAGTGGTACCACTTGAATTTCAACGGCTGCTTGCTAAACGTACCTGCGATATGACAACGATGACGGCTAGTTACCTAGCCGAAATCGATCTGCGATTAATAAACGGATTTATTACAGCCGAACGTTGTTATTCCAAGTACTTACTGAATATAATTTTAGATTATACGTGCAATAAACGTTTATCGTCATTTGAAATTTCCCGTTTACCTGTATTAAAACTGAGATCTGTCCAAATCTGTATAACTAATAAGAAAATTGTGATCATTTTGCATACATTTCTCTGTTCTTGATTCAATATTTTCCACTCGACCAGATAGGTGCGTGGTGTATCCGGAACAGAGATTCAAATTACAAAAAACGTTTACATAAAAGTGTACATAAAACACAAATGATGACGTTCAAAAATGTTGAATAATTAGATTATTTTATGTAAGGTTAAACATTGATAACGGCGACGTAGTACGCAGAAAGTAGTCGTGTACGTAATAAACTAAAAAAATGATGGCCTAGGAGCAGAGTACTCAAATATCTCAAAAATAAATTAATCCTAGACAGTTGCACTCCTTGTCGACAATATGAATGATTATAAAAAGAGTCGAAACTCCCAACACTACAAAATGGCCACTTATTTATCTCTATCCATATAAAATCGAAGAGATACTCATTCACTCACTCACTGACTAAACGCGAAATCTCGAAAACTACCTCATGTATGATGCTGAAATTTGGCAGGAGTGTAGGCTATAGGTAGAAGTCGTCAGCTAAGAAAGGATTTTGCGATAGAGCCGATAGGTCAGGAGATATGACGTCATAAACAACGTAAACTTCCCGGTTTTGCCATGCGTAATAGTGTGACTTTAGCAGTCCACTATTTGAGATGGAGAGTACTTAGCAACTTGCAATAAACTGTTAACGTAATTTCAAATATTTACGAAACTTTTTCTCGCTGACAACAATAGAAAATGATGAAAGGAAATAACTTTCTCGCTTACTACTTCTCCGTTGTTCACGGAGTAAAACTATGGATTCCGTATAAAGTTCCAGTTTATAATTTCTACACTACATATTGTACCCACAGGAAGTTTTACAGACAGTATACACACATAAAGCTGAATGTACCTTCGAATTTGTATCACAGTACGACACGTACTTCATGAGATATGAGCACATACACAGTAACTCTAATGGAAAACCGCCCTATCACTCACCAATTTTTAATCTGTTATTTCTTTACCACTAACTGTATTCGCAACAGATTTTACAAACATACAGCACTTATACAAATGAATATATACCTAAAAATTATACAACTGTACAACATCTAACTCACTGCATATGGGAACACATGTATACTGCGATGGGTAAAAACTTTTCACATCAGGCACCACGTTTCATTACATTTCTTATTTACTGCTAAAACACTCCTGTTTTCTAGTGAGCTTAAGGAAATTCCTAAAAGATGAAAGTGCTGTTGAGAACTTTGAACTGTGAAGCACATACCACTGTAGGAAAAAGAAATAGACTTATATAGACATACTACAAGGAAAGGAAGAGAAGGAAACACTGTAAATCCGACGAATACTCATGATTTCCGACAGATCTGGCTTTTAACTGTGCAGTGACACTTTCATTTTCTGTTATGATTAATAAATCACAGGGCAATCTACTCAATACTGTGGAGTGTATTTGAAATCTCCATGTTCTTAACACGGACAACTTTATGTCACTTGCTCAGGGATGTGCTCACCATAGAAAATATTCATATTAGATCCTGGACAAGTCACAAGAAATATTATTTATAGTCAGAAAGAAGGAAGATTAATGTTTAACGCCCCGTAGACTGCGTGGTCATTAGAGGCGGAGCTTACGCTCGGATTGTTTGAGTAAGGATGGTGAATGAAATCGACCGTGCCCTTTGAAATGAACCACCCCGAATTTTGCCTGTAGAGATTTAGGGAAAACACGGAAAACATAAATCTGAATGGCTTGGTGTTGCTCTCAATCGCCGTCCTCCCGAATGTGAGTTCAGCGAGTTACCACTGTGTCATCTCGTTCGATTTTGTTTATAGTTAAGTTGTGAACTAAATGAATGTATGAATGTTACATATCATTTGTATTTTGATTTCTATGTTTGTGTGTTTGGATACTGTACTTGAAGTTTTGTACGTTATGCAAGACAGCCTAATTTTTTATGCAATCTCTAATAAATATAACACGTTTTTGGACAAAAAAAAGAAGGCGATGGATAGGGAGAAGGGATAGGGGAAGTACTAACTCAAGGCTTGAGTAAATAAGTAAATACCTGGCAAATGCCACGTTTCCGGCTAGTTTTAAATAAAACTACGTGAACTTTGTATAATCAGTCAGTGGCATATCTGGCAACAGAATGTAATTTTTAAATAAAACAACCCACTGACGAGGCCCTGAAAGGAAAGCGGACGGAACATGTATGGCTAAATTAAATAAGTGACTGAAGGACACCAGCGTTTTCATTTCCAAAACCGAATAGCTAGATGAACAGTCCGCATGAACTGTTGCGTCATGTAACGGTCATGTAACATGAAGCAATCAAAGAGGGAGGCAGCATATAAAGTCTTACTGAGTGAACTTAGTCAATAGCGGCCTATACGTTAACAGAGAATCGTTGATGGTGTCCACCGATGAGGTCTCCTGACATGAAACTGGCGGTCGCCAGTTTCCAACTATTTCAGTTTGTTATATCGTGGGAGCTGTAGGGGCCCATAACACTTTATACACGTGCATTTCCGACACATGCTTCCCTATCTCGATATATTCGGTTATCGACCAACAACCGGCTATGTGGATTTTAAACAATACATTTATGAGACCGTCAATATCACCAATTCATTTTCGTAAGTGATAAAAAGCTATACTGAGAGCCATAACATTCGTGTTCAGAAATAACGACTATTTTGGCAATACGACTGGCAATGATATCGACATCGGACGCTGGCACCCGTACGGGAAATGGAATCCTAAACTCGACTGCAGCACTGAAAATAATCCGCGCGCTGCTCACTTGGCTTCGGCGAAGAGAGCGAGAATGAATTTCGCACAGCTCCACTCCAATTGCGGCAATGCCCTGCTAACAATCATCCGCTTGCACGGTTTGTACAACCACTCGAAACTGGAGTGGATGCGCTCGGGACGCTAAGTAGGAGCATGCGCAGGATCGAAGCTCTCTTACTGCGCTGTGACGTAGATACCTGCTACGAGTACTGCTAATCTGATTCGTTTGGAAGCAGACACGTGCCCGTTAAGGTGCAGTTGAGATGCTACTCGCCCACTTGAAAGCGCGAGAGGTACCGGATTCCCCTCATCTGGCTTGTGTCCTGTCGTGAATGATACTAGGGGCGTTTGAAAAGTCCCTGGAAAGTCCGTTAGATGGCACAACCGGCGCTTATAGAAGTCATGTTAATTTATTAGCATCTTTGGAAAGAACGCACACCAAGTTTCAACCCTATTAGTCCATTTCTTTGTGTTTGTCATTCGTGTGATCAAGGAAGTCGAGTGATTGTCAAAGAATAGACGAAAAAGAATTTCGTGTATTGATTAAACATTAGCTTGTGAAAGGCAAAACGGCACTGTTCACATTTCTCGAAATTTGACAAAAACCCAAAGAGATTTTGGTCATATGTTAAATATACTAGGGGTTATACACAAACAATACCCTCACTACGTGATACTAATGGCGATCCTGCCAAAGACAGCGCTACCAAAGCAGCGTTACTAAACATAGCTTTTAGAAACTCATTCACCAAAGAAGACAAAACCAATATTCCATATTTCGAATTACGAACAGAGGCCGTAATGAGTAACGTAGAAGTAGATATCATCGGAGTAGTGAAGCAACTAAAATCTCTTAAGAAGAACAAGTCATCTGGTCCTGACTGATACCAATTAGATTTCTATCTGATTATGCTGAAGCGATAGCTCCTTACTTAACAGCCATATACAACCGCTCTCGCAAAGAAGGACCTGTACCAAAAGATTTGAAAGTTGCACAGGTCACACCTACATTCAAGAAAGGCAGTAGCAGTAACAAACTAGAGGCCTATTTCATGTACGTCATTTTGCACCTGGGTTTTGGAACATATCCTGTATTCAAATATTATGAATTATCTGGAATGAACGATATTGGTGAACACGGATTTAGAAAATATCGTTCATGCGAAACAAAACTAGCTCTTTACTCACACGATGTGATGGGTGCTATCGACAAGGATTCGCAGATCGATTCCGTAGTAATCGATTGTAAGGCATCGACTAAAACAGAGTCCCACAGGGTAGTGTTATTGGTCCTCTGCTGTTCCTTATTTACATAAACAATTTTGGGGAAAAGCTAAGTAGCTCTCTTAGGTTGCTGGGAGATTACGTCGTCATTTACCGTCTAGTAAAATTATCTGAAGATCAAAACCAACTGCAGAACGATCTGAATAAGATATCAGTATGGTATAAATTGGTAATTGAGTCTAAATAATGAGAAGTGTAAAGTCGTCCACATGAGTACGAAAAGAAATCTCTTAAACTTTGTTTACAAGATAAATCAATCCAAAGTGAAGGCCGTAAACTCCACAAAATACCTAGGAATTACTACTACTTCAGACTTCAACTGGAAAGAACACGTAGATAATGTCGTGAGAAAGGCGAACCAGAGACTGCGTTTTATTGGCAGAACCCTTAAAAATGCAACAGAATTACTAAAGAAACTGCATACACTACGCTTGTCCATCCATTTTTGGAGTATTGATGCCCAGTGTGCGATCCTTATCAGGTGGGTTTGACGGAGGACATCGAAGGAGTCAAAAGAAGGGCAACTCGTTTCGTATTGTCGCGATACAGCAGAGACAGCTTTACGGAAATGATACAGGATCTGGGATGGGAATCATTACAACAACGGCTCTTATCGCTGCGGCGTGGGCTACTTACGAAACTCCAATCGCCAACATTCTCCTCCGAATGCGAAAATATATTTTTGACTTCCACTTACATACGTAGAAATGGTCATCAGAATAAAATACGAGAAATCAGAGCTCGAACGAAGAGATACAGGTGTTCTGTTTTCCCGCTCGCTATTCGAGAATGGAATGGGAGATAAATAGTATAACGGTGGTTCGATGAACCTTCTGCCTGGCACTTAAATGTGATGTGCAGAGTATCCCATGTAGATGTAGATGTAGAACAGCAGCTGCCTCAGGAGCGGCGCTGCAGTATGTGGCTCGCGTATTTGAGTGGCGCTTTTGTGATGCGTTTCACTTTCTAATGAAACAATGACAGGTAGCTTTTCTGTTCTGCTATTGCTCCAATGATATTGTTAAATTCTGTAGCTTGTCTAGCCTTCAGACAGACAATTTTGAGTTTGAAAATTCAAGCATCTATCGAATCGGAGCATACAAAAACAAGTTTTGGCCGTCACCTGCCAAACTATAAGTGGTAAATAAGCATTCCGTTTGCTGTCTTAGCTCTGAGAAGAAGTTAACTAGTACACAAAATCTACGGACACTGTCGTTTTCACTCGAGTAATGCTTTCACACTCGATGTTTAAGCCTGCGTTTTCATCATCACTAAAACGTCAATTAAAATACGTGAGTTGTTACAGAAACTGCTGTTTACCCAAAATAGCAAGACTGACTCTACAGATAACGGTTGTTCGAGTTTTTCCTTGAGAAAAATTTAGATTTGCAAATATACTCTTTTTTCCATCGAACTTGGTTTGAAACGTGTGAAGGAATACTGATTTGATTCGGTAAAAAGATTTTGCCGCGTAAATCGATCGATAGATCGATTAATTTCACGATCCAAAAAACTCTTCTGTTACTTTCCTCTTCGTCTAGACTCCGTTTCGTTGATGACAACTGATTTCGAAGGTACGTGCTCGCAATTTCATGCACACGTTTTAAGGTGAGAATTACTCCTCTGCAATGATGCTATGGAATTCTGTTAGGGACTATACCCAGAGGTCAACTGAAGGATATCCTGGCATTTTCAACATTTACGTGGTCTTTTCTATATCACTTGGAAAGCTAATTTTTTGCAGACTTGCATCATTCAGTAAGCAGAGAAGCACTACTTCAATTACTTTTAGGTATCGGTAAGTTAATGTAAGTAGTTTGTAAGTCTGGTGACCGATGACCTCACCAGTTTTGTCCATTAGTATTACAAGTATTCGGTCGGGGTTCGAATCCCTCCTCGGGCATGGATATTTGTGCCGTCCTAGTTCGTAAGTAGTTCATAAGTAGTTTGTAAGTTTAGGGACTGATGACCCCGTAGTTAAGTCCCATAAGCTTAACAAACATTTGAACATTTTTTATTACAAGTATTTCAACTATTTTTTTTTTAAATTTTGACTGTGAGAATTACACCTAATAACAACATTAAGTGGTACTCAAGGTACCCACCGCCACACACCTATCGGGTGGCCTGCGGAGTATGCATGTACATGTAGATGAAATATACTAATAGAAAGTCCTCCCCTCCCGTCTCCGAATCGCCGCAGAGCGTGATTCGAAATGCGGCAGCCAGAGGTGATGGTTGTATGACTGTGTTGTGTGCCTGTATGATTGCGTGAGTGTTCTGTTTTCTGAAGAAGGACATTGCTGATAGCTGAAAGTGTTTTATGAGTGTATCTTTTGTATGTGCCTGTCGCAGCTCGTCGCCACGTCTTTGCGGTGAGTTGTAAACTGTCCTTAGTATATAGACGTAGATTAAAACACTTTCACAGGCAAATCACTCACTAAACAACATTAACTTAGCGAAATAGATAGTATTCATCAAACACAAAATCACAAAGCCTCGAATAGACAGGCCTGGGTGCGCGGAAAGTGTTACTTCGTGACGTCATGCGCAGAACGACAGAAATGCGTTTGCTTCTGCGCAATACTTACTGCGCCCTCCTGGAAAGAACGCACACCAAGTTTCATCCATATTAGTCCATTTCTTTGTGTTTGTTATTTGTGTGAATCAAGGAAGTCGAGTGATTGTCAAAGAATAGACGAAAAAGAATTTGTCTGTTGATTAAACATTAGCTTGAGAAAGGCAAAACGCCACTGGACACTAAAGAGAAGCTTGATAAACATTAAGGTGTCTGCGCCTTCGATTAGAACGATTTATAACTGGTTTTAAAATTTTCGGAGTGGTTATCTGGGCACAAGTGATGCTTAACGTTCTGGACGCCCTGTGGAGGTTACGATACCAGAAATCATTGATAACATCCATGATATGGTGCTCAAATGTTCAAATGTTTGTAAATCCATCGGACTCTTGGTCATTAGTCCGTATATTACAAACTACTTAAACTAATGAAAAACATTTTTTTTTGTTTTTTCGTCACAGTTGCACTATTTAGAAGTTTGTAACTAGTTTAGTATCCATTTCAAACTATATGTCTCAATAGACGAACAAGTCCTAAACTAGTTACCAACATCTAAATAGTGCAACTGTGGCAAAAAAAAAGGGAAAAAATGGTTTTGCCCCCATCCTCACGATCAATTTTCATACTTCAACTAAGATAAACTAACCTAAGGACAACACAAACTTCTATGCCCAAGAGGGAGACTCGAAAGCCTGACGGCGAACGGCCGCGCGCACCGCAGCAGGGCACCGCAGTATGAACGGCTAACCCGCCGCGGCAAGGTGCGTGAGATTGCTAGTGCTGTAGGAATCTACAATGAACGGGTACAGACATTTTGCATAAACATTTGGATATGTAAAAGCTATCCGCAAGATATGTGCCGCTATTGTTCACGCTCGACCATTACCAGAATCGTGTGAAGTGTTGCAAGAAAGGTTTGCAGCTGTTCAGGGAGAATCCGCAGGACTTCAAGCGTCATTTCGTCACTGTGGATGAAGCGTGGATACATTACCATACTCCTGAGACCAAAGAACAATCTAAATAATGAGTTACCAAGGGAGAATCTGCACCAAAAAGGCGAATACCGATGCTTCAGCCTGAAAGGTTACAGCGACGGTCTTTTGGAATTCGCAAGGGATGATCATCGACTATCTAGAACATTGTAAAACTATTACAGGTTCATATTATTCTTCGTTATTGGACCGTTTGAAAACCTAACTGCAAGAAAAACGCCAGCGTTGGCCCACAAAAAAGTCATCACGTCAATTCACCAGCACACACATCGGCAGTTGAGATCACAAAATTATTGGAAATAAGGTTCCAACTCGTTTCATATCCCCCCTATTCTCCATACTTAGCTCACTCGGACTACTATTTGTTCCCAAATTTGAAGAAATGGCTGGCGGGAGGAAGGTTTCATTCAAACTAGGAGGTGATTGCTGAAACTAATAGTTATTTTCCAGGCTAGAACAATTTATAGTATTCGGAAGGGATCAAAAAATGAAAACAGCTTTGGACATAGTATATAAGTCTTAAAGGAGACTATGTCAAAAATAAAACCTCGGGTTCTGGAGCGCCGTGTTGCGGTGCGCGCCGCCGTCCGCCTTCAATCCCCCCCCCCCCCCCCTCGGGCATGGGTGTTTGTGTTGTCCTTAGTTTAGTTTAACTTGTTCAAAATCAAATGTTTGTAAATCTATCGGACCAAACTGCGTGGTCATCAGTCCGTAGCTTACAAACTACTTAAACCTAGGTAAACTAACCTAAGGACAAACACACACACCCATGCCCCAGGGAGGACTCGAACCTCCACGGCGAGTAACCGCGCGCTCCGCAGCGGGATGCTTTAAACCGCTCGGCTACTCCACCGCGGCAGTTTAACTTGGGTTAAGTAGTTTGTAAGCTAGGGACTAATAACAAAGCTGTTGAGTCCCATAGATTTACAAACATTTGAACATATTTGGATTTTTCAAACGCCCCTCATATTCCTTCAACGCTGTTGTTTCTGTTAAATTTCGTAGAATGAAGACGTCCAGATGTCCGTTTGTTTACAATGACACAGGGCAAACCGTCTCAGCCCAGCAGTATTAAAGGAAAGCAACTCCTTCTTTTTCAACATTGAGTAGATGGTTGAAGGAAGAATTGAAAGTAATTGTACTTCGTTGGACGAAACATTCGGTAATTATGACGATAAAAGGAAATATCAAGAAACTGTACAACATTTTCCTGCATGAACAACAGTTGAAATGCATTACAGGATGGTGAGAAGCAGTGTTTTATATTTATGTCAGCAATTAACGAATATGGTATTAGGAAACTTAAATGGGAATAATAATTTTTCAACAACCGAATCAAAGAATGAAAGCATTCAGTATTTAGAGGAAGGGAGAAATAGATGCGTAAGGAATTCCTCAGACTTCTTTCTTTGTTAAGTATATGTCTTACTTGTCTTACCAACCAACCTTCTGCACTAATTGAATACAATGGATAGACGTCCGGGCGAAAAAAAGTAAATAAATAACTCTCCCAGCAATCAAGGTACAAAGTAATTAGGCTCTTGGACGAATGTCGGACACTTGCCACGCCGGACATTTACCACACCTGACCCTTCGCCAGTAGAGATGGGTCCGGATGGACACGGTTCCTTGGACCCGCATCAGTTGCGCTAGTGATGGATGAAAATCCGAGTGCAGGTCGGACACGCATCGGTTGTGGGTCCAGGCCAGCAAAACAGGTCAGGCGCGGCTCAAATTGTGACGCACCCATATTTTACATTTATTCAATGTTTGTTAAATCTTCGCCTCTTCCTTTTTTTGTCCTCTTGTCCCTGGGCCGCCTACACAATCGCTGGACTACTGCCAGCTGGCTCCCACTGATTGACAATAACACGTATTGTGGGATGGTCTTGCATATTTTGTAGGCTTTATCTTACAAGAGTATATTTAGTGATTCCGAAATGAGTGAAAGAAGTTGAAGATGGATTGAACAAGACAAGGACAATTACTTAATAACTGCTGACAACGGATAACGCATCTTAAAGTTAAAGATTAACCAATGTATGCTATGCAAGAAGGGATACGTCCAATTTTATACCCAGGACAAGTTATATGAATATTACACATTATAATCCCATCCAAAATGGGTGAACTAGAGGGGACAAATTAGTATTATGATACAAATCACATGTAGCTTTTTTACTTTCCACGAATAAATTCAGTTAACACAGACATAATTATTAAGCATGGATTTATCAATGGTGGTTTGAATAAACTTTCGGTTCTTAAACAAAACAGTGAACAAATTGGATCCTTTACAAAACTACGCCAACTTTGGTTGTTCAACATTACCTGGTCTCACACGCACAAGATGATTACAAGTTAATTTTATTTCATGTCACACGAGGGAAATGGGATGGAAGAAAAATGCACTCAACAACACTGTTAAACACTCTCATGCGCATGCACTTGCCTTGTGGCGTACTCTTAGCAACCTGAATACATATGGTCATATATTTGCACCTGGCGGTCTTATTAACTAACGACATTTAAGGAATTACAAATACACTTGCAAGAGGCAGCAATCTGGTGAATGGAAAGAAACAAGTTACGTGCGCTGCTTCATAATGTGCAAAGTTAATAGTAAACGGGTGTGGGACAAGAATCAGCTCTGATCTAATGCGAGTGCGCAGAGATCCCTCAGCATCACACTCAGTAATGTCTCTCAAAGTCGTTAAACTTAGGAAAATATTACACACGCAGCAGTACCAAAAGGAAATACATAAATATAGCCGTTAGACATCAGCACAGCCAACCACGAAATTTCAGCGTGGACTTACTACCCAAGTGGCTGACTAAACTATCTTACGTAGAAAACGGACTAAATTATTAAAAATTCCCCATTGAAAGTAATATGATATGGCAGCATTTTTTAATACTGAAGCTTTTACAACCAAACACCAGAGCATCTGGGCTCATTTACTGTGACTGTTCATTGTCTGATACTAAACCCGCCAAAGTCAAAACTAGGTAAAGAAACATACGCAAAATTTCAATAATTCTACAACAAAATGAACATCAACATGGATATACAGCAAAATCCAACTGGTAAGCATTAAACGAAAGCCGTATCTGTAAGGGGAAACATTTTACAACGACTTTGAGACTACACCACCTATGGAACACTGTAGTCACTTTGTGCGCCCATTTCACGTGGAATTTCACGTTTAAGAAATTTTCTTCGTGAAACCTATGCTTCTACTGATAAAAGCTGCCCTTTGACCGTGGTTTGGAGCCACATACTATTAATATCCCGCATTTCTTACCCAGATTTCTGCAAGTTCGCGGAGCAACCACCACAGCGTCCAGCGTCCGTCCGTCTGCAGGAGCTCCTACCGATAGGCTCCTCATGGCTACCGACCTCTCCAACGGTCGCCCAAAATTCAACCTGCCCGAGAAGGCGCACGATGATTGGTCGTGAGCGGCGCGCCCAGAGGGCAAGTTCCTTTCGCGAATTCGCGATCTTCGACCTGTCCAAGATCGACCAGAGACATAGCTTGCGAACTCTTTGCACTACTCACCAGCTGTTATCTCTGCTGGCGAAAGCAGAAAACTTGCAAACTACTACCACCACCGCATGACTATCCCATCAATTACTCTACAGAGGAGAAAACATGCAAGCACTCTTTCACACACCCTGCCGCGGTGGAGTAGCCGATGGGTCTAAAGCGTCTCGCTGCGGAGCGCGCGGTTGCTCGCCGTGGAGGTTCGAGTCCTCCCTGGGGCATGGGTATGTGTGGTTATCCTTAGGTTAGTTTACCTAGGTTTAAGTAGTTTGTAAGCTACGGACTGATGACCACGCAGTTTAATCCGATAGAATTACAAACATTTGAACATTTGATCACACACCCTGTTGAGAGAAACAAGGAGTGTGACACGAATAGTTGTTGGAGAAATAAAGTGAAACCAAATTTGTCTTCTCCACTTCTACATCGACGACTGGGTCATATCGCAAGAAAAACCACCGAATAATGTTCAGATAAATTAAGTACCGTTTAACTGTCAATAAAAACAAATGTTCATGTTCATATCAATTAAGTATTGTTTAACTGTTAATGCAAATATTAGTTTAAGTGGTCCTGACAAGAGCAAATGAAAAAAAAATGGCTATCTGGACGGTTAGAGGAATGAGGCGGTACAGCAGTAACGTCTCAAAATGTTCAAATGTTTGTAAATCTATCGGACCAAACTTCGTAGTCATCAGTCCGTAGCTTACAAACTACTTAAATGTTTGTATAGTCTATGGGAAACAAGAACCACAGACATTGCAGAGGTGGGGTGGCTTGCGTGCCTCAACGATGCAGATAGCAGTACCGTAGGTGCAACCACAGCGGAGGGGTATCTGTGGAGAGGCCAGACAAACGTGTGGTTCCTGAAGAGGGGCAGCAGCCTTTTCAGTAGTTATAGGGGCAACAGTCTGGATGATTGACTGAGCTGGCCTTGTAACATCAGCTAATGTGGCTTTGCCACACAGCTACT
Source organism: Locusta migratoria (assembly GCA_026315105.1). Classification (NCBI taxonomy): domain Eukaryota; kingdom Metazoa; phylum Arthropoda; class Insecta; order Orthoptera; family Acrididae; genus Locusta; species Locusta migratoria. The sequence goes on from CM048745.1 coordinate 223,082,210, forward strand.
ACGAACGGCTGAAAGCAAGGGGAAACTACAGCCGTTATTTTTCCCGAGGACATGCAGCTTTACTGTATGAACATATGATGATGGCATCCTCTCGGGTAAAATATTCCGGAGGTAAAATAGTCCCCCATTCGGATCTCCGGGCGGGGACTACTCAGGAGGATGTTGTCATCAGGAAAGACAATACTGGCATTCTACGGATCGGAGCGTGGAATGTTAGATCCCTTAATCGGGTAGGAAAATTAGAAACTTTAAAAAGGGAAATGGATAGGTTGAAGTTAGATATAGTGGGGATTAGTGAAGTTCGGTGGCAGGATGAACAGGATTTCTGGTCAGGTGAGTACAGGATTATAAATACAAAATCAGTTGGGGGTATCACAGGAGTAGGACTGGTAATGAATAAGAAAATAGGAATGCGGGTAAACTACTATGAGCAGCACAGTGATCGCATTATCATTGTCAAGATAGATACGAAGCCAACACCGACAACAGTAGTACAGGTTTATATGCCAACTAGCTCTGCCGATGATGAGGAGATCGAAGAAATATATGAGGAGCTAAAGGAAATTATTCAGACAGTTAAGGGAGATGAAAACTTAATTGTGATGGGAGACTGGAATTCGGTAGTAGGAAAAGGAAGAGAAGGAAAAGTAGTAGGTGAATATGGACTGGGCAGAAGGAATGAAAGAGGTAGTCGCCTGGTAGAATTTTGCATGGAACATGATTTAATCGTAACAAACACGTGGTTTAAGAATCACAAAAGAAGGTCGTATACATGGAAGAGAGCAGGAGACACCGGAAGGTATCAGATAGATTTTATAATGGTAAGACATAGGTACCGAAACCAGGTTATAAACTGCAAGACGTACCCAGGGGCAGATATAGACTCTGACCATAACTTGTTAGTCATGAACTGTAGGCTGAAACTGAAAAAACTGCAGAAAGGTAGGAAAATGAGATGGGACCTAGATAAATTGAAGGAAAGTGAATTTCTGGAGAATGTCAGAGGGAGATTTAGGCAACAATTGACAGAAACAGGGAGAAATAAAACAGTAGAAGAGGAATGGGTAGCATTGAGAGATGAAATAGTGAAGGCAGCGGAGGACAAAATAGGTAGAAAGGCAAGACTTACAAAAAATCCATGGATATCACAGGAAATACTACAGTTAATTGATGAAAGGAGAAAATATAAAAATGCAGTAAATGAAACAGGCAAAATGGAGTACAGACGACTAAAAAATGAGATTGACAGTGTGAGATTACCGCCCAATAGAAATATTGCTAATTAATAGCATTTGATAATTAAACAGTATGAAGTTCACTGCAAACATTGACCATGCCAATGCACTAATTGTCACACAATTTTAATCTTATTAATTATGGTAGCAATGTATGTACACAGTTGGGTGACAATATTTATAGTAAGGCCATAGGTAGAAATTCTCCACGTTGAGATTTGCTGTGTGCTTGTAGCTGACGGGAGGTCAGCGAGAAGGCTGACGTTGTTGGCTTGTTCCAACTTAGGATTTTCCAGTTCGTTTCCGGTGAGGGGAGAGAGGGACAATGGCGAGTGCCAGGCACAGTGCAATGCACATATATTGTAATACTACTGGTATTTGAAGTAATACGATGCAGTTAGGAACCTTTAAGGCCCTCATTACAAAATAGCCTGTTGACAAATAAACAATACATAAGCTGATATAGTCACATCTGACGTAATATGTTTAATTGACAATGAAAAGTAATAAATTACCAATAAATACAAGACAGTTACACAACTAGCATGGCAATGTTTGTTTATAAAAATAATATATTAACTATTTCTCATTTTATTTTCAATTAATCTTGTGTATTTTACCTTGAAATATTCAGTTAAATCACTTATCTGTGATATAAGAAATTGCACGATTGTAATAAATAGTACAAAGGATGTTTATACTAATATAAAAACGTAAGAAAATATTTGTTAATGTTTAGTGTAATTATTTTGATTTTAAATAAAGTTTTAGAAATGTATTGGCTGAGCGCTGTACGTTGGCAAATCGGTTACAACAGATCACATGGAGAAGTTGAAAGTAGGGGAAAAAACCCGGGCAGTTGAGTTTTGGTGCGCGCACGCTCGAGGGCAGGAAGTGACGACTCGGGAGCACATGGGGAGCTGGCCGGGTGGCGTCGCTCGGCAGTCAGTCGGCATGTGGATCTCGAGGTGGTGACTTTAGATTTGTCTGTGGCAATCGCCACGTGTGGTTGCTCGTCGTAGACTGTACCAAGTTAAATCGAGTGCTACTGTGTGTTTGTGAATATTTAGCCGGTGGAACAAGGTGTGCATCGCATTGAATTAAAGTGACTGTGATTTATTAATGTAACACGTGTCGTCCCATGGGCATGAACATAAACGATGTTTGAGACAGCCACGTGGTGTGAAAACAATTCGCGACAACTATTCATTTTTGTCTGGGGGCTCACGAGCTATAACTTTATTTGGTAAATGTGTCGACGTACAGACGTATCAGCCACAGGGTTCAAATATTGTGAAATAAACAACATAAAGTGAATATTTAGCCGGTGGAACAAGGTGTGCATCGCATTGAATTAAAGTGACTGTGATTTGTTAATGTAACACGTGTCGTCCCATGGGCATGAACATAAACGATGTTTGAGACAGCCACGTGGTGTGAAAACAATTCGCGACAAATATTCATTTTTGTCTGGGGGCTCACGAGCTATAACTTTATTTGGTAAATGTGTCGACGTACAGACGTATCAGCCACAGGGTTCAAATATTGTGAAATAAACAACATAAAGTGAACTTTCATGTGTTTTCAAAAATAGTAGTTAGTACACCCTTTTTCTCTTATGAACTTGATTTTATTATGAATTTGTTTTGTTAATCATATGCAGAGAAGGAAAGCTGCGAACGTGTGATATCATCCTCTAGAAATCGAGATAAACATTCGCAGTTCCAGTATTTTTGCATGTTTAGGAATTTGGTTCGCAGCTGGTGGTTGTGAGTTTTAAAAATTAATCTTTCCCTATTTTAAACTCTCACCCCGACCTTCACGCTCGCAACAGGAAGTGCAAAATGGCTAAGCAGGAGTGGCTAGAAGCCAAATGCAAATCTGTAGAAGAATGTATACCAAGGGAAAAAGTAGATACCGCCTACAGGAAAATAAAAGAGACATTTGGGGACAAGAAAAGCAACTCTACGAATATCAAGAAGTCAGATGGGAAACCAGTTCTCAGCAAAGAAGTGAAAGCTGAAAGGTGGAAAGAGTACATAGAGCAGCTCTACAAAGGAAATGAACTTAGAGACGATGTTGTAGGAAGGGAAGAGGAAGTAGATCAAGATGAAATAGAAGATACTATACTGAGAGATGAATTTGACAGAGCGTTGAAAGACCTAGGTCGAAACAAGGCCCCAGGAGTAGATGACATACCCTCAGACCTACTAAAATCTCTGGGAGAGCCAGCCATGACAAGACTATTTCAACTGGTGTGTAGGATGTATGAGACCGGCGAAATGCCCTCAGACTTTAAGAAAAATGTAATAATCCCCATTCAAAAGAAATCGGGCACAGACAGGTGTGAAAATTACAGAACCATCAGTTTGATAAGTCATGGTTGCAAAATTTTAACAAATTATCTACAGGAGAATGGAAAAGCTGGTAGAAGCTGACCTCGGGGAAGATCAGTTTGGATTCAGGAGGAACGTAGGAACCCGGGAGGCAATACTTACCTTACGTCTTATCTTAGAAGATAGATTAAGGAAAGGCAAACCTACATTTTTAGCTTTTGTAGATTTGGAGAAAGCATTTGACAATGTTGACTGGAATACACTGTTTCAAATTCTGAAGTCAGCAGGGGTAAAATATAGGGAAAGGAGAGTAATTTATAACTTGTACAAAACCCAGACCGCAGTTATTAGACTCGAAGGGCATGAAAGGGAAGCATCAGTTGGGAAGGGAGTAAGACAGGGTTGTAGCCTTTCTCCGATGTTATTCAATTTGTACATCGAGCAGGCGGTGAAGGAAAGCAAGGAAAAATTTGGAATAGGGATTAAAGTTCAGGGGGAAGAAATAAAAACATTGCGTTTTGCTGATGACATTGTAATTCTATCAGAGACAGCACAGGACCTGGAAGAGCAGTTAAATGGAATGGACAGTGTGTTGAAGAGAGCGTATAAAATGAACATTAACAAGAGCAAAACAAAAATAATGGAATGCGGTCTTAGAAAATCAGGCGATGCTGAAGGAATCAGATTAGGTAACGAAACAATGAAGGTGGTAGATGAGTTTTGTTATTTGGGTAGTAAAATAACATGCGATGGTCGCAGTACAGAGGATATAAAATGCAGAATGGCAATGGGAAGAAAAGCAGTTTTGAAAAAGAGAAATTTGCTAACATCGAATATTAATTTAAGGGTAACGAAGTCTTTTCTGAAGGCATTTGTGTGGAGCGTTGCCTTGTACGGGAGTGAAACATGGACGATAAGCAGTGCGGACAGGAAGAGAATAGAGGCTTTTGAAATGTGGTACTACAGAAGAATGCTGAAGATTAGGTGGGTAGATCGCATAACTAATGAAGAGGTACTGAACAGAATTGGCGAGAAAAGGAATTTTTGGCATACCCTGACTAAAAGAAGGGATCGCTTGGTAGGACACATTCTTAGACATCGGGGAATCGTAATTTTAGCATTGGAGGAAAGTCTGTGGGGTAAAAATCGCAGAGGGAGACCAAGAGAAGCGTATAGTAAGCAGATTCAAGTGGATATGGGTTGCCGTTCTTATGAGGAGATGAAAAGGCTTGCTCAGTATAGAGTAGGGTGGAGAGCTGCATCAAGCCAGTCTCCGGACTGAATACTATAACAACAACAGTCTATGGGACTTAACTACGGGGTCATCAGTCCCTAAACTTACAAACTACTTATGAACTACTTACGAACTAGGACGCCACAATTATCCATGACCGAGGGGAGATTCGAACCCCCGACCATAGTGGCCGTGCAGACCGTGACTGGAGCGTCTTAGTCCCCTCGGCCACCGCGGCCGGCACAAAATACTTAAACTAAGGTAAACTAACCTAAGAACAACACACACACACACATGCCCCAGAGAGGACTGGAACCTCCGACGGCGAGAAACCGCGCGCTTCGGAGCGAGGCGCATTTTAGGCCGCTCGGCTACTCCACCGCGGCTCAGGCGCGGCCGGAGTTGGAAACGCAGTGGCGGAGTGGGAGGGAGACGGTTGTAAAGCCACGCCGGATGTGGAGCCCGCCGTAAACACAGCAGGCCGAGTCGGCTGCTGGGGGGGCTGCGCGGCCGCCTGCTCGCCCAATTCCGCCAGCTCTGTCACTACGTCTACATGCAACACATCTTCCGGAAGACGAAAACCGATTCTCGTAAATCGTTTCTCGCTGTCGTGTTTACATGGCATAGCCTGAATCGGATTTCCTAGCTCACATAACATGGCGGCCGGAAAACAGCTGATTCAGTTCCTTATTTTCTCTGCACAATCGCTATTTTTCTTTATTTAAATACACACATTTATGTTCACTCTAATACTTACACTTTTATTTCACATTAGAAAATATCACTCTTTCCATATGTGACCAAAATTTCTTAACAAGAAAACACTATCTTACAGGTCGAGAACGCTTCAAAAACGGTTGTGTTTACACGGGCACGAAAATCGATAGTGGAACTGGAAAACCGCTTTAGAGAAGCGGATTTCCAGAATCGATTTTGGAGTGTTTACATCACCCCGTTTACATGGGCTCCCAAAACCGGATTTGGTAAACCGATTTTCCAATTCTGTATTGGTTGGTCATGTAAACACTCCAAAATCGATTCTGGAAATCCGCATCTCTAAAGCCCATGTAAACGCAAACGTTTTCGAAGCGTTCGTAGCTTGTCAGATTGTGTTTTCTTGTTAGGAATTTCGGCACATACCGACAGAGTGATATTTTTCTAATGTGAAATAAAAGTATAAATATTAGTGTGAGCATGAATGTGTGTATTTAAATAAAGGAAAATAGCGGTTGTGCTGACTAATCAGCTGTTTTTCAGCCGCCATATTTAAGTGGGCTGGGAAATCCGATTCAAACTGTACCATGTAAACACGACAGCGAAAAACGGTTTACGAAAATCGGTTTTCGTCTTCCGGAAGATATGTTGCATACAAACGTAGTGCATGACCAACCAAAAGAGGATTTGGGAAATCTGTTTACGAAATCCGGTTTTGGTAGTCCATGTAAACGGGGTGTGTGTGACGCTGGCCTGGCGCTGCACAACACGCGAGGCTGGCACACAGGCCTATTTTTTCTGTCCGAGACTGTACAGGCCTTGGGAAGCATCCACCAACAGCAGTCGCCTTACTAACAGATATGTTGATAAATATGAAGCAATGAATTAAAAGTTCTGGTGCGGCCAGGAATCGAACCACGACCTCCATGCTTACTAGACAGACGTCTTAACCGGATTTTTTTATGTTTATTTTTATTTTATTTATTTATTTATTTATTTATTTTTTTGCTCTATTGGTAGTTCTTGTCCTTGCATTTTAGTTCTACGTGTTCTTTGGCTCAGAGGGCGTTTAGCACCCTGACGGGGCGCGCTGAGCCACGGCGTCCGGCAACCGTTAGACCACCGCACCACTAACGATTAAGGCGCCTTGTAATAGTCTAAGCACGATTTCCCTCCACGTCACAAACTTTAATTCAGCTTCTGTGTTCTAAAGATAATTGCCACTACTGTCAAGGCTCTCCATGCAGCGGAATAGTACCTCGGCAATGGACATGGTGGAAAAATCCTGTTTAGTTGATATAAATATCAATTTAATTCAAATAAACAATCCCTGCGACGGATTTTCGTCTCTAATATGTCAAAGACATTATTGATAAATATGAAGCAATGAATTAAAATTTGGGGTGGCCGGGAATCGAACCCGGACCTCCATGCTTACTAGATTTATGTCTTTGACATATTTGAGCCGAAAATCCGTCTCAGGGATTGTTTATTTGTATTAACAGATATGTGGCTGAAACAATTCAACAAACATACTGATACTCTTCCATTTCCTGAATTTTTGTTGCCATTCACTGCACAACTGTTCAACGGAAGATTACTATTATTGTAAGGTTATTCCCAATAACACTAACTATTGATTGTGATCCCCAAAAAAGTTGGTAGTAACATTTGAGTTCACGGTTATTGTGTATTTTATGGTTTGGTTTTAAAGCGTGCCAACAAGGAATGGACAATGCACTCATGTCTGTCAAGCAAACATTGCAAGTCGATTTTGACCATTGCATACGATATTATGGACACTGATCTTGGTCCAGTGATTTATTAACCGAACACATGTATGTGTGACCGTGCTGTCCAGGTGTCATAGAACAGTTTTTTTTCTTGTTTTTCGTAGATTTCATTATCCCACCACCGAAGAACGATGAAGTTTGCAATCAATTTACAGTCCAAGGTAATAAAGCTAAATGTCCATATTGCTTTCGTTTAATCCAAGAATTCTAACAGGAAATCTCGTCAAACATATGAAGAAGGAAAACACTTGAACACGTAAAACACTTGAAATAAATTTACCTAACAATGAAGAAATTACCAATAGCAGTAACAATTCTAATAAAATTAATCACAATTCTTTACCTGAATCTGTGCCCTCCAGTTCAGAACAAATTTTACCGTTCACTTCAGCATTCAAGCCCTTTATCAGATAAAATTACATTACAATTCATCGTTCCAAGCAAATTGATAATCAGTGACTAAAAATGATTGTAAAAGAATAACAAACATTTAAAATTGTAGAAGATCCAGAATTACGAAAACTAATGAATTTACTTTGTTCATCATATAAGATACCAACTAGAAAATCAGTATCTTGCAATCTTGCAGTTTGTTGCCTGCCATCCACAACGAATTAAAAGAGGAAACTCGAAATTTATTGACGGTAGGAACAGATGGGTCTTTTAACTGCTGATGCATGGGCGTCGCAAAATAATCAGAATCATTTCTATTAAAAGACAGCTCACTTCATTGATGAAAACACAATCTTGCAAAATGTTTTACAGCAAGAGCTTAGTTCACAAATAGTTTTAGTTCATCATCATCATCATTAGAGACTGATTATGCCTTTCAGCGTTCAGTCTGGAGCATAGTACCTCTATAAAATTCCTCCACGATCCCCTATTCAATGCTAACATTGATGCCTCGTCTGATGTTATGCCTTTTACTTAAAAATCATTCTGCACCGAATCTAAGTACTTTCTTCTTGGTCTACCTCGACTCCTCTTACCCTCCCCTGCCGAGCTCATGATCTCTTAGGTAACCTTGCTTCTCCCATGAGTGTAACATGACCCCACCATCTCAGTCTGTTCGCTCTAACTGCTTCATATATGGTGTTCATTCCCAGTTTTTCTTTGATTTCCTCATTATGGACACCCTCCTGCCATTGTTCCCGTCTATTAGTACCTGAAATCATTCTTGCTACTATCATATCTGTAACCTCTACCTTATGAATAATGTAACCCGTATCCACCCAACTTTCACTCCAATACAACAAAGTTGGTAAAAAGATAGAGCGGTGCACTGCTAAATTAGTCTTGGTGCTTACTTCCTTCTTGCAGAAGAGAGAAGATCTTAGATGAGCACTCACTGCATTAGCTTTGCTGCACCTCGATTCCAGTTCTTTCGCTATGTTACCATCCTGTGAGAAAATACATCCCAGGAACTTGAAACTTTCTACCTGTTCTAACTTAGTTCCTCCTATCTGGCACTCAATCTGTTTGAATCTCTTTCCCACAGACATTACTTTCGTTTTGGAGATGCTGATCTTCATTTCATAATCCTTGCACCTCTGATCGAGGTCTGAAATATTAATTTGCAACCTTTCAATCGAATCTGCCATTGCAACTAAGTCATCCGCATATGCGAGACTGCTTATTTTGTTTTGACCCATTTTAATTCCGCCCTGCCAGTCTACTGTTTTCAACATATGATCCATGAATAGTATGAACAACAGTGGTGACAGGTTACAGCCTTGTCTTACCCTTAAACTGCCCTGAAACATGAGCTTAATTTGCCGTCTTCTCTGCTGCCTGACAGTCTACGTAAAGCCCTACAATTGCCTGCAGAAGGTTGCCTCTTATACCATAATCTTAAGAACTGACAGTAGCTTCCTCCTAGGAACACGGTCATAAGCCTTTTACAGATCTATGAACCTTAGATACGATTCCCTGTTCCACCCCTAGCACTTTTCCATTACCTGCCGTAGGCTAAAGATCTGGTCCTGACAGCCTCTAAGAGGCCTAAACCAACACTGATTTTCATCTACCTTCTCTCAATTAATACTCGCACTCTCCTTTCAACAATAGCTGAGAATATTTTGCCTACAACGCTAATTAAGGAGATACCTCGATAGTAGATTTTAGTTTTCTACAAATAATGTGATCTGGGTGACATGTATAGCATACGATGACTGTGATTTTATAATGCGACAGTGTTCGTGATTTTCTGGCAATAAAACATTTTTATCACAGTTAACGTGGTCTATCATTTTACATCATTACTATATGTTATTAAATTTCTACATATTCCTGTGTAACGGAAGTGCAATCCTTCTCGGTAAGGCAAGATTCGCTCGATAGATACGCGTCAGCCGCCGGCTGTGCAGTTGTACCAGTGTAGGTCCAGTGGCGGCGAATCCACTTGACAGACACAGTCCGTCTGGCCGGCCAGCTGCACAGCCGGACCCATATGGGTCCACTGGACACGGAACCTGTATGCAGGCACAGACATATATACAGACAGGAAACCTCCGTAAGGGCCCACTGCCACACTCAGGAGTGTGGGGCAGGGGGTGCTGAAGCAATTCCGTAAGATGTCCCATGGTGGCGCTGCGGTCATAAGCAGCCCTTTAAATTGGCCAGAGCAGGCGGCAGGTAGCGACTGTCCCCACCACCACCTCTCCTCAAACGCCGGCACACTGGACACAGCCGTGGCCTCGTGGCAGGCGGCACGAGCTCTCCCCTCAGCCTCCCCTCCACATTACCCTCTGATGTGCGAGAGGCTACCGGTACTATACCAGGGAACCGCCTGACACCTGCTAGCATCTTACGGAACTACGAGGGGAGCGTAGGACAGTGGTTTAGGGGGGGCTGCTTCTCTGAATATGTTACTCTGTGTTGCAGGTCCGCAGAGCTGGGTGCAGATCCGGACCCGACTCCTTTAAAATCGCCAGGTAGTTTGATTAGCGGCCCCTCAGGCCAGGGACGCCCTACCCCATACTCCTGCTGTTTGTTTCGAAATCTCCGTCTCCGATCTTACTCGATACAGCCAATACGGAAGAAATATTTTCCTTCGACATCTCGACAAAATGTACAACTTTCGAAATCGAAATATAACTTTTGGGAAACGAATGCAATACTGTCGTCTATGTCAGTGTATAATTAGTTAATATAAAAAAGGATGTTCTGCAAAACTTATTTATTGGTCACAAATTGGCTTTCGGCTTCTTAGGCCATCATCAGGTGACAACTGACTGTAGTACACATGTTTTCAAAGATGTTAAGATTTACAAAGATGTAAGAAGAAAATGAGAAAAATCAGAACACTTTTATATGCTAGCCAACAAGAACAAGTCAGTAGTCGGAAAAAATGGTGTGTCATCCCATATTTAGGCAAAATTTCAGATCAAATTGGTAGAAATTAAAATCTCGAAATTACAGGCCTGCATTTTACAATACAAACAACATTTATAAGTATTTATGCAATAGTAAGAACAAAATTCAACCCCTGTCACAGAGTAGTGTATACAAGATCACATGCAAACATTGTGGGAAACTGTATGTTGGTCAGTCTGGTAGGGCTGTAGCTATTAGATTATCAGAACATGAGAGAAGCTGGAGGTTAAAAAAGACAGATTCAACCTTTGCTGAACATCTGCTCATCGAAGGCCATGATTATGATGTAAACTGTGATATCCTACATCCTCTGAACAAAAGCAGAAAGATGACACTACTGAAAATATTGGAAATCAATAAACATTTGGCTCAGGATGCCAGTTTAGTATTAAACGCTCTGATCCAGTTCCCCTCTACGCCTCTACTGAAATAAGTTTTATTTTTAACCTTGCTTTTCAACATAAATAATCATATTAGTTTCGATTCTTTACACATAATTATTATATTTTTTATATAAAGGTTAATAACTTCCACAAATAAGTACTTGCGATGAACATTCCTGTGCAGTATCTATTGTCTGTGATAACATCTTTGTAAGTCTTAACATCTTTGAAGACATGTGTACTACAGTCAGTTGTCACCTGATGATGGCCTACGAAGCCGAAAGCCGGTTTGTGACCAATAAATAAGTTTTACAGAACATCAGGAAGTTGTTCCTTTTTGATATTATTTTCATGTTCTGTCAAGTACCGACGGAAAAATCAATTAATTGTATAATTAGTTCTTCCAACCACAAATATGGATCCATTCTCCCTTCGTTTGTACGGTAGCTTTCTTCCACAATTACTGATTGCGATAGAAACAATCCATCGGCATGGAACGAACACGAATAAAGGAACGATCTAAGGATAATTCGAATGTTCTCTGGTCATTCACGTTTGATCACTGCATTTGTACATATATTAATTGCTAGAACTGCATGACAAAAATAGAAAAGTAGACCGATACACTTCATAAATTTACTCTCTTGCGGCGAAACATCAGTTAATAAAGTATATCAGGACAATGTTCAAAACAGTAACAGAAAATAGAGATCAGAGCGTCTATGTTTGACAGATCACCTAAAGTCGACATAAAATATTTGAAATAAGGAAATGAAGTTATGTAGAATGCTATGCTTGTAACGTACACTATTGTTCTAAATTGCTTAGCTTTGGTATCTACTGAGTCGCAGAGGAAGCACCCTAGTTTTTTAAGGGAAAGTCATAATTCCTATGAGCTGCACTATAAAAGAAAAAAAAGCACAACTTAAGGAAATCGTAATGTAATATGTGTAGTAACTCGCAAGCGAAACTGAAGTCGATAGTTCTTGTGAATTAGTATGAGCAGCTGTTATACTCGACGCCGCCGCCGAGCGCATTGAGGCGCTATGCTGCGATGCGCGAGATCGTTCCCCGTCGGGGGTTCGAATCCCCCCTCCGGTATGGATGTTTCTGCTGTCTTTAGTATAAGGTAGCTCATAAGTAGTTAGTAAGTTAAGGGACGACCCCGCAGTTAAGTCCCATAAGCTTTACAAAAATTTTAACATTTTTTTTCCTATTTGGCGGTCGCTAAAAGTTTTAAAGCAACAGTGCTTTCAGGTTCGGAACAGATGGACGTCACAGATTCGAACCAAAATGCATAGTATCGAAGTTCTAAGAGGATGTATTTGAAAAAGCTTTAGTTATCCGAGAGCCTAGTTACTTTGTCACCTGACTTAGGGGACAGTTTTCTATTGACTGTTTTTCGTCCTTACCTCTAACCATTGTGTTCAAGCTGTGCAGAAGGTTGGTTTGTACGACAGCTACTACGCGGTTATTATATGATACTTACTAAACAAATAAGTAAGAGGAATTCCTTAAGCATATATTCCTCTCGTGGATGAAAACAAGCATACCATTTATTCCTCTAAAACCGACTGCTTTCATCCATTGATCCGGTTGTTGAAAAATTGTTATTAATATTTGAGTTTTCTTAACGTGCAAGAAATGTGTGTTAACTTTCACGAACCATTTTCATCGTTAATTGCGGACTTAAATATACAATACTGTTTCTCCCTATCCTGTCAGGCATTTAAACTGTTGTTATTGTTGTATAATGTCGTACAGTTTCTTGATGATTCCTGTTATCGTTATAACTTTGGAACGTTTCGTTCATCTAAAGTACAATTACTTTCAATTCAAGCTTCTACCACCTACTCATTGTTGGAAAAGAAGGAGCTGCGCTACTTTACGATCTGCAATTTAATTAGTCTTGACCCATGACAAGCAAAACTTTCTTGACTATTATCGATAATCCATCTTATTCTGATTGCAAGTAAAGACACTTGTGTTACACCAGACGCGTTTGGCTTTTCATTTTTAAAAACATATTGTGTGGTCTGTAAATGATTCAAAGATTTGTACAGTTTGTTTTGTATAGATCTTTATATAAACAAATTGTACGAGCCTGGAAGTATAAAACAAGTCACTCAACGTTTGCAGGGCATTTACACCAAAACTAACGTAAAATCACCACCAGAGACACAGACATGAAAAACATAAGAATAAACAGCAACAAGAAACACCTTATCACCCTTTAAGAAAACTGTCATAAAAAAAAACATACAAAGAAATTAACATCTCATAAATGTCCAAACAAATCTAGCAAACAACTCACTTTTCACATTACCTAACATAAAAATAATCATTCTGAAAGCAACCCCCCTTCAAAAACACTCAACCCGCTAAGCACACTTCTCGCCTCTAACCACCCCCCCCCCCCCGTACATCGCAATTATACCTGCATTTACTTATCTGAGAAACACTTCAGACATCCTGTCCCCTGAAATTAAAAACCTCTCATGCGCGCGCGCAAACACACATACATTGAATTAAATTGTATGTACATATATAAATACAAATCATATTACATTGGGAATACTCACAGACCACGCGAGAAACAAATGAACAGACAAAAACAACATAGCGATCCTGTGCTGAAGTGATAAACAAAACGAAAGGTATTCCACTTAAAACGGGAGATATGCAAAACGGTTGTAACACCACATCGCGACCATAGCATTAAAATCACCATATTCCAACATTTTTCATCGTTTCGTAATTTTAATTATTGGTTAAGAGGCAGAAATTTCTCATTTTTCAAAATTTTGTAGTAAATTAAAATTGTATCAGCGTAATTCAGAATAATTGTATCCAGGGAGTAAGCAGATCAAAACACCTCGTATAACAGAGATCATTTGCCCTACTGTCATTATAAATAGTACCCGCAGTTGAGTTACTCGCTCTCTATGTGATTAGCTCTCTATGTGATTAACTCTCTTTGACTTTAAATGTCTCAGTATTCAGTCCTTAGCTCTCTCCGTGATTAGTTTCAAAATATCATACGGGCATTTCACACCATTCCATGATGGTGGTGATGGTGGCTGGTGCAGCAACAGTGTTGAATATTAAAAAATGCTCAGTCTCTGTTGCAGTATTTTATTTACCAATTACGCGTTTCGCGCTGTTAGCGCATCGTCAGACTGGAAAAAGACAAATATTTTATTACCGTCCGTGTACCTGGTGCGCAGCGAACCTAATGTGGCTAAGGTGAGTAAATTTGGAAATTCGGACTTACTTGGGCGGAGATGGAGTCGCAGAAGTATCTATTGCTGTCTAGGAGGTATCTTAACAATTTGTGTTATTGGGCGCCTGCAAAAAGGTAAACGTACAAAGTGCGTAAGGGTTATTTGAGCTATAATAATTAGGGACTAAAGGGGTGTGGTATGGAAATTAATAAAACGCTTTATATGATAAAACTCACCATAGCAGCAGAGGAGTCGCTGTCGCGGCAGGTCCACGTTTACAACTGGTAGTATTCTTAATAACTACGGAACATGAATGCGACCGTTAAACAGAGCGGTATGGGCAGAGTTACGCCTGCGAGAATGAGCGGCTAGAGATGTTTGTGACGTGAGGGAGTAAATCTTGTGAAATGATACATGTTGGTATGAAATAATAATAGATGAATGAAAACGAAATTATTAGAGGCCTGAGGGTGGGGTGGGAGAAAGATGTTGTGAATTGTCAGAAGGGGGGTCATTTTGGAAAAAGATAGATAACATGATGTCGTAAAAAGTTTGATTTTTTGTGATGAGCTGTTCGTTGAGACTGTGTTCTGGGGACCGTTTTACAAACTTAGTGATTTCTAATTCTTCAAGAAGTGAGAGTTTTTTACCTTTGGGGGCGATGTGTAGAACTTGTAATTTGTCAAGGGGGGGCTGAATGTGTTTGCTTCTTTTGAGGTGCTCGGAAAAGGCCGAATTATTTTTGGCAGCGCCTTTCTTAGTTAAAAGATGTTCTTGGAACCTAGTTTTGAAGGCTCGTCCAGTTTGGCCAATGTAAGATAAGGGGCACTGCAAACATTGTATTTTGTAGACGCCTGACTGGCTAAAAGAGTCTTTAACTAGCCGTTCACTGTGGTGAAAGCGATACTGGATCTTGTCATTGATCGTGAAGGCTACTTTTATGTGGGTGGTTTTAAGAAGTGCGGCGAGTCTGTAAGAAAGATTTCCTATGAATGGTAAGGAGACGTAGATGGATTCATTAGTTATGGTGCTAGGGAGGAGGGAGGTGTTATTTTTAGAGATTTTTCTGCTGTACAATCGGTCGACCAGGCTCGCCTGGTATCCGTTGGTTCCAGCAATGTGCCGCAGGTTAGCTAGTTCTTGCTCAACTGTTTCACTGTTTAAAGGGAGGTCGCATAAGCGGTCGATCATTGACGAGAAAAAGCTGACTTTATGACTGTACGGGTGACAGGATGTTGAGTGTATGACAGCGTCACTGGTTGTGGGCTTCCTGTAAATCGCAAATGTGATGTGATTGTTGGATAAGGTGAGAGTTAGGTCCAAGTAGTTGATGGAGCAGTCGGCTGACATGATCTGATGGGTGAAAATCATTTTTGGATGCAGACTGCAAAATTCGTTCGAAAGGGATGGTACTTGTGGCTGCATTGATTATGATGAGAATGTCATCCACGTATCTGCAATAGAAGAGTATTTTTTTGCACATTTTGCACATTTATTCCCTCACGTCACAAACATCTCTAGCCGCTCATTCTCGCAGGCGTAACTCTGCCCATACCGCTCTGTTTAACGGTCGCATTCATGTTCCGTAGTTATTAAGAATGCTACCAGTTGTAAACGTGGACCTGCCGCGACAGCGACTCCTCTGCTGCTATGGTGAGTTTTATCATATAAAGCGTTTTATTAATTTCCATACCACACCCCTTTAGTCCCTAATTATTATAGCTCAAATAACCCTTACGCACTTTGTACGTTTACCTTTTTGCAGGCGCCCAATAACACAAATTGTTAAGATACCTCCTAGACAGCAATAGATACTTCTGCGACTCCATCTCCGCCCAAGTAAGTCCGAATTTCCAAATTTACTCACCTTAGCCACATTAGGTTCGCTGCGCACCAGGTACACGGACGGTAATAAAATATTTGTCTTTTTCCAGTCTGACGATGCGCTAACAGCGCGAAACGCGTAATTGGTAAATAAAATACTGCAACAGAGACTGAGCATTTTTTTAATATTCAACACTGTTGCTGCACCAGCCACCATCACCACCATCATGGAATGGTGTGAAATGTATAGAAGCTTGCCTTGTCGGGCAAAACAAGTGGCCGCATCCTTTCGAAAACTGAAACTCAAGATAATGAAGACTTCCATGAGCATCGATTTCAACAAGCAGTGTATTTCAGAAAATCTCATTCCCATGTTTTTACATAGCTCCCTTAAGATACAAAAAAATGTTTTCCCCTCTAAAGCACTCTTCAAATGTGCCAGAGTCTTACTTAATTCTGAAATAAGGCGCCTCCATTCCCTTAAAGATAAGCTTAACCATGTGGCATATGATACATATTTTTCTCTTGTTCGCCTGCTTGACCACACCCAATTAGACCAACTCATGAAAATTATCAGCAACCTTGTAGGAGATAGCTGCACTCCCATAAAGGAAAAGCATTTCAAAAAGATATCACATTTACGGAATAAGTACCACGCAACTAATCATGGTCTCGATCAAAGCAGTAAACACCAAGGAATTTTCCCATTCGCTGATAAAGTTGTCAACCTTACATCTTTTCAATTTAGCAATCAACAGTATGTGCTTCTCAACAAAGGTCTAAAACACAACATTCGACCTATTTTAAATGAGCAACGTACCACTGATCTCATTGCTGACTTCAAAATTGCTTTAGATCGCGCAGTTGATGACAAAGCAGAAAAATTAAAAATCTCATGTAAGGCAAGTGAATTAATCGATAGACAGTTAGCCTCCAATTCCGTCAGCATAGATCAAAAAACTGTTAGGTCCATAAACGAAAAGCTCAAAGAAAATGATGCAATTATTGTGCCTGCAGACAAGGGTAACGCAGCTGTTATTGTTTACAGATCTGATTATATTAGCAAAACTCTTAGTTTTTTTAATGAAAATGGCATCCAACAGCTAGACCATGATCCAACACAGACTTATGTCAAAGAGTTACAAGCCTGCATTCTTAACTGCACAAATATAATTTGCCCTGATAATCATTACAAATACAAAGTCATGAATACGAGAATCCCAACCCTCCGCTCCCAAATTAAGACTCACAAAAAACTCTTCCCGATTCGACCAATTGTAAACTATAGAGGCAGCCCTATTGAACCTATTTCGAAATTCACGTTAAAAATGCTCAAGGAATTTTTCACCTTCGAAGCTACCTACTCTATTCCCAACCGACAAACTTTAATTCAACAATTACAAGGCAAATCTTTCCCATCCTCTGCCTGTTTGGTTTCTCTCGACATAAAGAATCTATACACCAATGTTCCCGTCCAAGAGACAATAGACATCATATTTGACAACCTATCCAGATATGGTAAACTAAATCCAGACGAAATTGACGAGCTCATCTCTCTCCTCCGCCTCATTACGTCGTACAATTATTTCTCCTTCAATAACAGCCTTTATAAACAAACAGACGGCCTTGCAATGGGAAACTGCCTCGCGGGATTTTTAGCTGATATATTTGTGAACACCCTTGAAAACCGTTATTTCACGCAAGCCTCCTCTATGTGCAAAAAAATACTCTTCTATTGCAGATACGTGGATGACATTCTCATCATAATCAATGCAGCCACAGCTGAAGTACCATCCCTTTCGAACGAATTTTGCAGTCTGCATCCAAAAATGATTTTCACCCATCAGATCATGTCAGCCGACTGCTCCATCAACTACTTGGACCTAACTCTCACCTTATCCAACAATCACATCACATTTGCGATTTACAGGAAGCCCACAACCAGTGACGCTGTCATACACTCAACATCCTGTCACCCGTACAGTCATAAAGTCAGCTTTTTCTCGTCAATGATCGACCGCTTATGCGACCTCCCTTTAAACAGTGAAACAGTTGAGCAAGAACTAGCTAACCTGCGGCACATTGCTGGAACCAACGGATACCAGGCGAGCCTGGTCGACCGATTGTACAGCAGAAAAATCTCTAAAAATAACACCTCCCTCCTCCCTAGCACCATAACTAATGAATCCATCTACGTCTCCTTACCATTCATAGGAAATCTTTCTTACAGACTCGCCGCACTTCTTAAAACCACCCACATAAAAGTAGCCTTCACGATCAATGACAAGATCCAGTATCGCTTTCACCACAGTGAACGGCTAGTTAAAGACTCTTTTAGCCAGTCAGGCGTCTACAAAATACAATGTTTGCAGTGCCCCTTATCTTACATTGGCCAAACTGGACGAGCCTTCAAAACTAGGTTCCAAGAACATCTTTTAACTAAGAAAGGCGCTGCCAAAAATAATTCGGCCTTTTCCGAGCACCTCAAAAGAAGCAAACACATTCAGCCCCCCCTTGACAAATTACAAGTTCTACACATCGCCCCCAAAGGTAAAAAACTCTCACTTCTTGAAGAATTAGAAATCACTAAGTTTGTAAAACGGTCCCCAGAACACAGTCTCAACGAACAGCTCATCACAAAAAATCAAACTTTTTACGACATCATGTTATCTATCTTTTTCCAAAATGACCCCCCTTCTGACAATTCACAACATCTTTCTCCCACCCCACCCTCAGGCCTCTAATAATTTCGTTTTCATTCATCTATTATTATTTCATACCAACATGTATCATTTCACAAGATTTACTCCCTCACGTCACAAACATCTCTAGCCGCTCATTCTCGCAGGCGTAACTCTGCCCATACCGCTCTGTTTAACGGTCGCATTCATGTTCCGTAGTTATTAAGAATACTACCAGTTGTAAACGTGGACCTGCCGCGACAGCGACTCCTCTGCTGCTATGGTGAGTTTTATCATATAAAGCGTTTTATTAATTTCCATACCACACCCCTTTAGTCCCTAATTATTATAGCTCAAATAACCCTTACGCACTTTGTACGTTTACCTTTTTGCAGGCGCCCAATAACACAAATTGTTAAGATACCTCCTAGACAGCAATAGATACTTCTGCGACTCCATCTCCGCCCAAGTAAGTCCGAATTTCCAAATTTACTCACCTTAGCCACATTAGGTTCGCTGCGCACCAGGTACACGGACGGTAATAAAATATTTGTCTTTTTCCAGTCTGACGATGCGCTAACAGCGCGAAACGCGTAATTGGTAAATAAAATACTGCAACAGAGACTGAGCATTTTTTAATATCATACGGGGTTTATTTCCAAGATAGAAAGGAGCCCGATATATTATTTATTTCTTAATATAGACTTTCGTATTGTGATCATACGCTGATGCGTGCAATATCTTTGGACTTTGATCGGGATAGACTAGGAAAGAAGAAATAGAGATTTCTGCCTCCCGTTAATAAACATTAATATTTGTGATATTGGAATTCGAACTAATTTGCAAGTTTAAGGAAATGGCATTTAAAAAACATATCTGGAAGAATTAAAGTTCGTAGCCAATGTAATAGGATCCAGAGACTTTAATGTAAATGAGACTTTTACGAAAATAGTCAGGCATTGTGAACTTACGAAGTGTTTTCTGTGAAAGTGATTTGGTTATAAGTATTAATTTCAAAATAGAGAATCTGTGAAACTTTAAAAAAAGTCTTGAACAGTTATTCAAGTATTTAGCTCCCTAATATGGTCCAAGACTATTCTGAAAGTAAATATGTAATAATAATATCTGTGAAGTTCGTAAGAAATCAGTTAATGTGTGAAAGAAAAAAATCTAACAGTTTTGGTGAGGAGAGACTTTTAATAAAATATTACTATAGAATAATTCGATAGAAAAAGAATCAAGCACAAATAATATCTTTTGTAACTGGCTTCAAACTGCCTGAACTACTGGGACTCAATTATTCAAGTTTTTCAATTTATTAAATATCAGACCCTGAGAAACGGAATTTCATGCTCAAACGTTACAAAAAGTCTTTAAGTTCAAGATATGCACAGAACCAATATTTGCAGTGTGAAAAATTCAAGAAAGATATAAATTTTATTAATTACGAAAGAAGTACCAGGTCTACCAAGTTAAATTTCATACTGGGATGAGAAATAAAATTTAGAACCCACACATCCGCTACAAATTGTGAAAGCCAAGCAGAAATCTACAGATTGCAAGTCACAAACTAAAGCCAAATTCAAGCCAACAAACCGAAGCCGAGTTACACGGTACACAGTTTCAAATAAGTGAAGTGATAACAAATTAATCGGAGAAAACGCCACAAAAACAGGCACAAAGTGCCTTGCACAACCTGAAAACACACGACAGGAACCAAACAACCCCAGCCAACGAGACCGAGAAACAGCAGTGAGATGTGAAGAAGAGTAAAAAACACCGTGAGTAGACCGAATATCAAGCTAAAACGCTTTGGCCTAAGATGCAGTTTTTTTAAAAAAACTGTTTCTAATGTGTGTATACATAACAAATTGTAGAAACCTTTGTATCTTTTATAGATGCTTTTATAATAAAAAGCGAAACGCGTCTGGTATAAATCAAATATCATAATTGCAGTCAGTATAAGACGGATTACGTCTTATAATCGATTGTAACAGCTGCTGCGGAAGATAGCCACACAACCACATACTCGAAGAACCAATTCATTACCTGCTTTACGCAAAACACCTTCATCTTCATACATACTTCGCAATCCACCGGAAGTGTCGTGGCAGAGAGTACTCAGTATCACTATTAGTTATTTGCTTTTCTGTTCCGATCCCGTATAGAACGAGAGAAAAACGAATCCTCGTATTTATTTGTACGTGCCCTAATCTCTGTGATGTTTTCTTTGTGGTCTTTATGCGAAATGTAAGTTGGCGGCAGCACAATCGTTCTGCAGTGCGTCTTAAATTACAGCCCTCTAAATTTCCTCAACAGTGCTTCTCGAAAGGAACGTCGCATTCTCTCCAGCTACTCTCGTTTGAGTTCCCGAAGCATTTCAGTAACACTCGCGCAATGATGGAATCTACCAGTTACAAACCTCGCCGCCCGCCTCTGAACTGCCTCTATGCTCTCCTTTAAACCGATTTGGTGGGGATCCCAAACACTTCAGCAATACACAAGACGGAGCCGTACAAGCTTTTCATATGCGGCCTCCTTTACAGACGAATCACACGTACCCAAAATTCTCCCAAAAAACCGAAGATGACAGTCCGCCTTCCTCTCGACTGTCCTTTTCTTGCTCAATCCTTGATTGGGGAGTATTGTTCCTCTCTATGGAAAAATAGCTCCTAAAAACCGAAAGACTATCAAGTATAACCTGCAATCCTGTTTCTTTCACCATCACAGAGATCTTCTTAGTAGAATTAGCAAAGATGATGTTATCAACCGACGTATAAAGTGTTTGACGTGAACGCCTTCTACGGCTAAAATAACGTGGCATCTCTTGAGCAGTTCAGTGCAGTTTCATGCTCAGCAGCCCAGTACAGACTACCATCGGACGGAACTCAAAGTTGTTTATCTAGCCTCCCTCGCTCCCGTACTCAAACCACACTTCCACTAAAAGTAGGTAGCGATATTTCCTGGTCGTGCATCGAAGTCTCCAAGCAGGGGTAGGCAACCAGAAAGACTTCGTGATCTGCTATTTCATACCACCGTATAAGTGATCTACATCTTTTAAAAATACAGTAATTGCTACATTTTTATTTTTCAATACTATAGAACAACCATAAACAACAATTAAACTTTTACATCTTCACTGTTTGTTCCAAAGATGAAAATTTTGAAATATCTTACATTTAATGTGAAACTTGAGTAGATGGTCTGTTAACAATGTCCTTGATATTTGGTGTACAACATGCAACTCTTAATCGTGTACAGAAGACCAAGTGTTCGTCAGTTAACCTTGTTCTATGTTTATTTTTATTAAAAGAAATATTTGAAAACAATGATGTCCATAGGTAAGAAGAAACAAACAAGGCTTTTATCGTAACTGCAACATTAACTCTTATTTACACTCAGGAATTGTAGGCCAACATTTTCTGGGTTCTGCAATGTTTTCGAGATTCAAATCATTTTAATGCTATTATTTCAAGTTCAATACAGTCGCTATGTAAACAAACAAACAAAAATATGTGTAAGAAGATATATTAAAAGCTGAAGTTTATGCCACACCACAGAAAGGTTTTGCAAATCTGAGAACCGCACACTGAAATCATCCCTCAAAGTGCCGATCTTAGACGAAAATAACCCCTTCACACAATATAACAAATACAGATGTTCGTATTCACCAAATTGGCTTCAGAAAGTTAGATTCCAACCTATTTGAACAGTCTATTAGGCCGAAACTCGCTGCCTTCTGCAGGAACGTACCGAACCATTACTACACGATGCACAAAGGTTAATAAAATGGCAGGAAGCAGCGGTGTGCAGGTAGCGGCTGAGTCAACAGATACATAAAATATAGTTTTAGAGGTACAAGGTAGATGATACTACCAATTCTACCCGATTGTTAATAACTAAAACAAACTTGTGTCGAACAACTGTGCATTTTCACTGTTATGGAGCAAAATTGAACATCAAAATTTTTTTGTGCAATCTCAGTACTCATGCGATCTACCCAATAAGCATTGGCGATCTATAGGTAGATCGCGGATCGACGTGTTGCCAACCTCTGCTCCAAGCCTATAAACAACACAGTATTGCGTAAGCGCAAATCATGTATCGCGGTTCGCAGAGATGCCCAAGGGTGCATCATACAGAGAGCATTCCAGGGTACACCTGAAAGAGACAACACGAAGTATCACTTTTCGTAAGATCACTGTTAAGAACTTCAGGCGAACAAATACAAAAGGCAAGAATGGGACAAAATAATAAGAACACTACAGAAATTCCAAAAAACAAATTAAACAGGAGACTCACATTATGATCTACGAGGTGTCATTGGAAGCCGGCCGCGGTGGCCGAGGGGACTAAGGCGCTCCAGTCACGGTCTGCACGGCCACTACGGTCGGGGGTTCGAATCCCCCCTCGGGCATGGATATTTGCGCCGTCCTTAGTCTTAGGTAGTTCATAAGTAGTTTGTAAGCTTAGGGACTGATGACCCCGTAGTTAAGTCCCATAAGTTCTACAAACATTTGAACATTTGATTTTGTCATGGGAATATTTTAAGAATTGGCTTGTAATTGTAAAATGGTGGTACTTACAAGCTACTGGGATGCATGTCCTTCAAAACAGTCTCCATTTGACAGAACACGACGACCCCAACGGTGTTTCCACTTTTGGGAACATTACTGGATTTATTTTCAGAAATGTCTTAAGGACGCTTACCGTTTTTGCCTGGATGTCTTTGATCGAGGCAAATCGTTTCCCTTTCAGTGAAAATTTCAGTTTAGGAAATAGGCAGAAATGGGCAGAGGCTAAATCAGAGGAATATGGCGTTGGAGAAATTCTGTCAAAAATTTAATGGTGCAGAAGGCACGATAATAATAATTTCGTGTGGCTCATTAGCCTGGTGCAAGTCTTTAAACTGGACGCCGCTTCGACAAAATGAGAGGCCCTAGCTGATGAGTTGAAATTGGGAGGAACGAAGGACCGGTAAAAAGGTAAGGTAAAGCAGTCAAGAATCCGAAGATTGGTTTGAACACCACAGTGCTTTACTAGGCATGGTCCTGTTTGGAGGTGGTGTGCCGTTGCCTTCCTCCGACCTTCGAACTGACTCACCCATCCAGTTATAGGGGGACCTATGGGTTCCGAACCACGGTGCTACTCGGTATTTTTCACATGAGAAATACTGCCAGAGGTGAAAGAAGTGGAAAGTGACAGATAAAAATCCGAGCACCTGACGGGGTCGAACCCACGACCGTCGTATTAATACTCTGCCACTGTACCACTGTGAAGACGAGGTGCACGGAGAATCGTTGTCAGAGATAATTATTATTTGTGATTACAAAGTCTTTATTTCAAACAAGGCTGATTTGATTAAAGTAGCACAGAGCTGACAATATAATTCCCTTGAAAATAACTGATAATACTTTAGGTAGCACAATTAGGAAAGGCAGTTCGATTAAATCGTAGTTAAAATCCACCACACAAAGCGTAAAGTCATAATTAAGTGGGTAGTCCGCAGGTAACAAACTGGAGCTAGCGGTAGAATAAGCTGCAATTAAACTTAATTTCAAAAGGTGCAAGATCTACGCTGATTGTGTACTGCTACCATTGCAACACATCTAATGAAGCATTAAGTTATTAACAATAACATGCACTTAGACAATCCCATCAATATGACGGCTAAACTCAAAATGTGCAATCTCATTAACGAACAGCTCACGACAACAGTTAAACCGGTTACTGTAACCTTTAGGTGACACCAAAGATAAACAATTTAAAAATAAGGCACAATTTAAAAACTTGAGAGAGTAAAGCTCCAATTAATTAGATGACATAAACAGGTTAACTTAGACAAGCAGTCAAGAAATAGAAAAAGAAGCTTGACTGATGAAGCACAAATCAGGTTTACAATTATCAAATAACATTAGAACAGGAATGGCAGCAATGGATAAACTTACGTCGGTTAGTGACCACAGCTATGAACGGGAGGTAAATGAAGGGAAGGAGTAATCTGTAATCAGAAGGTAAACTGCACAAATACATCCACTGGCGGCAGTAACTCTTCGTGGACGGAATAGGCCCTACCGATATAGAACGCTTGCTCCTCGGACAAGGCTACAGTAACAAACGGCCACTCGGCAAAGAAATACCCCAGACACACTTAGCAATGAAAGCAAGAGTAATTTTAAATATATTAATTCAACAGGATTAGTATAGATCCGTCGGGAAAGGAAATGGCCCATAACGCATACAACACACGGACATTAGATCAAAGTAACAGCTAGGTTTCGATTACGAGGACTAATCGAACCGACCAACACACGTATACACTCCTGGCCATTAAAATTGCTGCACCACGAAGATGACGTACTACAGACTCGAAATTAGCCGACAGGAAGAAGATGCTGTGATATGCAAATGATTAGCTTTTCAGAGCATTTACACAAGGTTGGCGCTGGAGGCCGATTTCTCATACACAAACAGCAATTGACCGGCATTGTCTGATGGAACATTTTTATGATGCCTCGTGTAAGGAGGAGAAATGCGTACAGTCACGTTTCCTACTTTGATAATGGTCTGATTGTAGCCTATCGTGGTTGCCGTTTATCGTTTCGCGACATTGCTGCTCGCGTTGGTAGCGATAAAATGACAATTGGTGGGTTCAGGAGGGCAATACCGAACGCGGTGCTGCATCACTACGGCCTCGTATCACTAGCAGTCGAGATGACAGGCATCTTATCCGCATGGCTGTAACGGATCGTGCAGCCACATCTCGATCCCCGAGTCAACAGATGGGGACGATTGCAAGACAACAACCATCTGGACGAACATTTCGACGACGTTTGCAGCAGCATGGAATATCAACTCGGAGACCATGGCTGCGGTTACCCTTGACGCTGCATCACAAACAGTAGTGCATACAATGGTGTACACAATGACGAACCTGGGTGCGCGAATGGCAAACCGACATGTTTTTGGATGAATCCAGGTCCTGTTTACAGCATAATGATGGTCGCATCCGTGTTTGGCAACATCGCGGTGATCGCACATTGAAAGCGTGTATTCGTTACTGCCATACTGATGTATCACCCGGCGTGATGGTATGGGATGCCATTGGTTACACACGTCTCGGTCACCTCTTGTGCGCATCGATGGCACTTTGAACAGTGGTTCTTACATTTCAGATGTGTTACGACACGTGGCTCTACCGTTCATTCGATCCCAGCGAAACCCAATATTTCAGCAGGATAATGCACGTTCTGCATTTTGCAGGTCCTGAACGATCCATGCGAAATACTAAACGCCGTCGGAAGTTCGATTTCCCTCTCGGGCATGGTTGTTTGTATTGTCCTTAGTTTTGTTTACCTTTGAGGAGGTAGTTTGTAAACTAGAGACTAATAAAATCAAATGTTCAAATGTTTGTAGAGTCTATGGGACTTAACTATGGGGTCATCAGTCCCTAAACTTACAAACTACTTATGAACTAGCTATAACTAAGGACGGCACAAATATCCATGCCCGAGGGGGGATTCGTACCCCCGACCGTAGTGGCCGTGCAGACCGTGACTGAAGCGCATCAGTCCCCTCGGCCACCGCGGCCGGCAGGGACTAATAACCAAGCATAGATTTACAAACATTTGATTTTTGAAACTCTACATTTTAGCAAGATAATACACGACCGCATATTGCAGGTCTTTTGGGCTTTTCTGTATAAGGAAAATGTTCGACTGCTGCCCTGACCAACATATTCTGCAGATCTGTCACCAACTGAAAACGTCTGGTCAAAGGTGGCCGAGCAACTGGCTCGTCACAATACGCCAGTCACTACTCTTTATGAATTGTGGTATGGTGTTGAAGCTGCATGGGCATCTGTACCTGTACACGCCATCCAAGCTCTGTTTCACTCAATGCCCGGGCGTATCAAGGCCGTTATTACGGCCAGAGGTGTTCTGGGTACTGATTTCTAAGGATCTATGCACCCAAATTGTGTGAGAATGTAATCACATGTGAGTTCTAACATAATATATTTGTCTAACGAATATCCGATTATCATCTGAATTTCCGCTTGGTGTAGCAATATTAAAGGCCAGTAGTATATAAAAACAAATAATCAAAGGAAAAATGAAACAAGCTAAAACAATCGACACCAACAACAGAATTGTATCATTAACCATCTGCAGGGAAACAGTAGCTGGACCTCACACTAAAGCCGTCCTCACACGGGACGTATTATCACAACGTGGCGCAGGCCAGACGTGCTGTCTACCAAGTCTAGCTACAGCACGCTCTGAAACGACCCGCCACATCCCACGGAACGTGCTGCTCATCGTGATTTGCTATGCGACCGCAACGCTCTCTAGCACCCGTTGTGGACTGGCGCGTAGATCATTGGGTTTACAAAGATGGATGTCCGTAAAATTACACGGTATCTCTGTTAGCGATCGTCGAAACAGAAGGAAAAAAAAATTCTTTCTTGTGGCACGCAATACCCTTACACAAATTGTATTTTTTTTTTCCTCCAAGAAGGACAAAGACGGTACATTTATTTGCAGGGGGTTGAGAATAATAACGAAATTTACGATAAAATTACTTTTGGCAAAATCTTAATAAAATTGTCGGCGGTAAAATAAATCATTGGCACCAGCACCAATTGTCTTGCTCTTATATTTCTATTTTCCACGTTGTAGGTATTCTGCATATCCGGAGATAATAGGTTCTGACCAATACATTTTACTTGTTGTACACGCGGGACAACGCCTCAGCTCGACAATGTTCGTAGCAATAATATTTGCTTTTAGTATTGTACGTAAACACTGTTCCTCCTACACTACACCTGCTTCCGTAAACAGGCGCTAGCTGTGTTCACTTTGCACAGTAAAACTGTGCGAGAAAAAGCGAATGGCCTAGAAGGAAATCTCTCGTGGACAAAGTAAGTTGTTGTTCCTAATAAATAACGTCGAATACTGAATATTATAATTGATTAAATAAACAAATATGTTACATAAACGGTAAGTAAACCAAATCGTTAAAAATATCTGAAGAGTGTAGAGGCAAACCTGTTATTTACGTCTTTTTTCCTTCGCAGCCCTTGACGCTAATTAGTCGGTTTAAAAAGAAATAAGAACGAATATCGGATTTTATACTTCCGTTAGCAAGAAAGAACCAGAAATGTTAAGGAAACAAAAAAGGAAAATATATAAATGTTTTGGAGGTACACAGACGCGACCGCTGCACCACAGCCCGCGACGCTGCCAATTACGTTATTCCTAGTCATGAGCACAGCATTTTGTATTTAGGTATACTACGCTTCGAAAACATGTTTCAATGTGTTATTTATGTATGATATAGCATCACAAAGACGCTTCTTTGATAGAATGCAAAGGAACGATATTCTTTCACATTATACTAATTATAACACTGACACACGTTAAATACGAGAACCTTTAAAGCTATGAAGAATGTTATTTCCGGTAATTTATTGTAACAAATCATATCTAAAATGACACCTTTTCAAAACTTCTTCAATATTCTGCCGCTTTCAAAAAGATTATATTCATATATCGTACGTTACAACGAAAAAAGGCACGTTTGCAATATGGCGGCTCAAAAGTTCTGCTTGTCACGTGTAAACCAGGCCGCTTCTCACTGGCGACGTTCCACTCCACAAAGGAAAAATCTAACATGCTGGATCCTTCATTCCAAGCTTCGCAGGGTAGTGGAACGTGGTATTCCACGCTGCGGCGTAACCACTTCCTCCTCCACGCGCGTTTCCACGTTCCGTGAGAGTACGGCACAAGGGGAGAGGGATGCACAGATCAAAATTATAAAAGTACTGAACTTAAAGTCATCGACGCCACCATACGGCGAACTGCACTGCAATGACTCAAATAAACAACTGGATCTTCCGATAATGAATACACTAGTCGGATGTAACCATGATGTACTCCATGGGACAATATGAATAAGCAGAGCACACGCATAATCAAAGACCTATATAAACTACATAGACTGGACACAGCGCCGCCATAGTTGAAGACAATTGGTAAGGTTGCCGCCATCTTTGAGAGCGTCAGTGTCACGCAAGGTGATACTTGGCGTCTGCTTAACGCTGAATCATAGGTTTTATATTGATAATTGCTAGTCTTGATGTTTCCTTAATTTCTGGACGACGCATTTCATAAATAATTCCCACTACGAATAGCATTTCTCGTTTACTACTGCATCCTAAGTGTAATTTTAGTATAATGGCAATAATCGTTTGTATTTCCCAACATATCTTCCCTATAAATACAGACGAATTTCTTTAAAGTCTTCAATTACCTTTATTCTGTCTGTGGTTGAAATGATGTTTCATGCTTTGAAGTACATTATCAATCAATTTATCAATCTCTCCACAATTTGACGTTTCTTTGATACTCTCCTTACAGATTTTGGTTTCTGTACGTGTTCATGAAACGAAAATATTATTAGAATGGCATTTGCCAGTAACCGCTTTCGATCGGTAGTAGCATCCATAACTTTTCTTCAAAATGACAAGAGCATATTGCGATGGTATCGAGTGATTCCACCTATTTAGGAATACCATCACATATTTAAAGTTTATTGTTTAGTTATTTGATATTTACTCCCATAAGTCGATGAGATTTTTTAGTTAGAGGTACTGTTACTCAGTGCCTCTAAATAAGTTCCTTCCAGTTTAAATTTGGTCGGGCTTCTTCTCCATAAAAATCATAGTTAGAAGAGAGAGATTTGAGCACACCACACTTTCTCACTCATGAAATGAGAATAGTCTTCCTTTCAACGTAAACAACATCTTGGGTTTATTTTTCCCTTTTTAAAATGATTAAACCGACTTACAATTCTGATTTACAATATTACAACCAGAGCACATATACAGTCTTGTGGCCTCACTATGCTCAGATCAACTTTACAATGGTAACTATAAAATAACACACTATCAATCACAGTTCCTTTGTTTTTATTATGCACAGTGGTTTGCCTCTGCACATTCCATGCCCTTAGTAAAGTTTCTGTCTGGGCCTTCATCTGCGAAATAAAAAGCCCAGGACAGTAACAGTCCCAATAAAACCTCCCTAAGTATATAAAACACTACTTCATTTGGGCATCTTGTAGAACTGCAGAGAGCATCACGAGAGCATTCCGAAAGCATGTAGTGTTTGATACACTACAATATGTAACTATAATTTATAGGCTGCCACTTATCACGCCTCATACTCGTTATCTATTGGGTTAGCAACTCCTTTAAAAAAAAAAAAAAAAAAAAAAAAAAAAAAAAAAAAAAAAAAAAAAAAAAAAAAAAAAAAAAAAAAAAAAAAAGGAAATCTGTATAAAGAATAATTTAATTACAGTTCATATATCTAGGCTACTTACCCAATGGTTAATACGCTTTTGTGGACTATATAAACAACTGTCATTACATTAAAACACACTAAATACATCCGTCCTCTGCCTAGCTATTTGATGGTCGTGAAGTAAACATAATCTTGAAACTTGGTAAATGCGAAAGTTAAGTATAATAAATGTTTATAGACAAATACACACTGATACACAACGACCTATATAATTGCATATCTCTTTCTTTATGTATGATATTCCAACAGTTTTATGACTACAGTTGCTGCAGCTGTACGCCGAACATACACTGGGCATGATTTACCACTAATAATAGCGCTTACACGTTAGTTTAGATTACAAACACAACCGTCTGTTCACGCTGCTGCTTCAATCTGACTTTCTCAAATATGGCGGACAAATTTTGCTTCGTGCTGTCACCCAGAGCGCTGTAGCTTGCTTATATACCTCTTTGCTCGGAATAATACCAGAACTGATGCGCCGCAACCAGACGCCGGCTGTTTTCAAAGCGAGCTCCCCATGATAACTTGCATCGGCCCGCGTAGAATAATTGTCAATACGGCCGCAGGGAACTCCGCGCCCTCGTCGTTGGTTGTTGTAGCGTAAAGTCATCGCCCCACGCCAGACGTAAGAGAACGATCGTGGAGAAGGCAGCGATCGACCAAAAGCCAATCGCAAGCAGGCGCCGCGCATCCTGGAGG
Organism: Locusta migratoria; assembly: GCA_026315105.1. Taxonomy (NCBI): domain Eukaryota; kingdom Metazoa; phylum Arthropoda; class Insecta; order Orthoptera; family Acrididae; genus Locusta; species Locusta migratoria. The sequence continues at coordinate 223,113,074 of CM048745.1, forward strand.
GAGTAACCGAAGATGCTCGCCCTCTACAAGCGGCTATATCTAGGCCGACATACGTCTGGACAGCCCGACAGCTACTAGACAGCTACGACAACAGAACTAGGACAGTACCAAGTAAAAACGCGGCTACGAACTTAGCAGTAACTAGGTCACAGCGAATCTAGCATCGTAGGGACGCCGCTGCAAGATGCAAGAAGAAAGAAGAAACAGACTTACGTTCTTAAGTTGAGTATTATCAGTTTCAGTCAATAAATATCTCGTAATACTAACTATATCAGTGTTTTAGATGTCAAAGGATCCTGCACTAGTCCCCTTCCTAACATCTAGACCGGGACGAGTACTAAACAAAAGGCGACGAGTTCACAACATTGGTGACGCCACTGAACTAGCAAGCCGCAGTCTCTCCGTGGGTGTAGACCACTCGCCGTCTCTTCGCCGGCAAGAACTGCGAACTGCTTCCTGACCGCTGTGCGCAGGCGCCTCCGTATATACCCCAGAACGCCGCAACTAGCGCTGGCCGCGAGAGAACGGAGAAAGGAAACTAGTCACGCCACCCGTGGTGAAGTGACGACGAGATATCGATACTCGCATGACCGGTAACTGGCGCCAGTACAAGAAAACTGGGCCGGCACGGCTCAGTAGCCTACCCTAGTTATCCAACCGGGGAAAGGGGATCTACAGCTAATGAGCCGCAGCATCGTCAAGGTGTTGCACCCAACCACTGTCTTTACATATTAACGGGCCTTTCTTTCGGCACGTTTTCGCGCTATTTTGTTGTAGTAACACACATTTGCAGTATTCCTGGTTATTGTCTGTTCTCCAGGGGTAAATTCATGATTCACAGTAACGGTAGACATTGTGTACATCTTCGACCGACTTAGCCATGCTGCTTTCGGTCGTGGTGAACCTGAAGTCTTCCATGGCGAAGATTACACTTTGGTGTCAAGATCGTATCCATATACCCACGATTCGTTACCTGTCATTACCCTGTTTAAATAATCTGGGTCATTTTTTTAGTCCGATTAATCAGTTCTTGGGACACTTCATGTCGCTATTGTCTCTGGTCACTTGATAACACCTTTGGAATGGATTTTGCATACATTCAACGCATGTTCAGTTAAAATTTGCTGAACTTCATAGAAACTTAAATTAATTTATAAGCATTTCCTTAATTGTAAGTCTACGATAAATGCGCATTAAGTCGCGAACTATCACATTTTCATTCGTTTTTGAGATGGAAGAACGGAGGGGGGGGACCAAGGTTCATCTTCAGGTGATTCGCGGCAATTTTTAATGTTATTGAACGAGACAACGATCATACAACTGTCTCCAAAAGTTGTTTATAATAGTTCGTAAGTCTCAGAGGTGGATTTTCCGGTTTTAAGGGGACAACACCGTGATTCAGATCGAAAAAAATCGTATTTCGATAGATTAAGTTTTTATTTAAGTACTCTGAAAAGGACTTCGCTGAATTTTTTTTTTTTTCGGGCATTCGAAGATCGTTTTTCTACCACGTGTGTTTGTATGTCACAGCCACTTTTCTGCATATGATTTAGATCTTTATATCCCCTACATTGCACGTTAGGGTTCTTTTTACTCCCGAATGTGTTGGCTAACCTTAGAATGCAACAGTCGGTAACAGGCAGTTAGTTTAGTTCAAGTGTTAACTAAAAGTGAATTAGAAAACTTGCAGGTATACTATAGGCAGGCAAAATTTGGAGGAAATGAAGACAGATGTTTGGACCCTATTCTTCCGTAAGTCATCTACTGATGATAAGCTGTGTCATGCATTGTGTCCACCTGGAGAAAATTCGTGGTGCAAATACAATAAGGCTAAGGCAACTGGAGAATATTATACTCACAAGAATTCCTGCTGTTGTTATTACAGAAGTTTAACCAATTTCCAGAGACTTGGATCATCCTGACCTTGTAAGGAAATGTCTGCATGGGCAGACTCAGAACTCAAATGAATGTTTCAACAGCACAATTTGGAACTGGCTACCTAAAGCAGTAGTTGTAGGCATGCATACAATGAAACTAGGAGTTCATGATGCTGTTAGTACATTCAATTGTGGTAGTATTGGAAAGTGTTTGGTACTGAAACAGCTAGGAAATAATCCTGGTGAAAATATGATCACTGGGCTGCAACATTGTGATAAAAATGAGGATAGCCGATTCAGACACGTCCGCATTTAAAGTGTCCAAGAAGGCAAGGCAAACATTCAGGAAGGTGAGAAGGAAGATCTGCTAGAGGCCAAAGAAGGGCCATCATATACAGCAGAACAGTTTTAATTATCTGTAAATAACAAGTTTCAAAAGTTTTTTCTTTAAACTAAGTTTCCCGCAAACTAAAATGTTAATTACATATGCCCCATTATATCAGTAACTATCACAAATAAATGCGTGAAATTTTCAAATACTTTGCATAACATAACAAGCCACCTATGGTACTACATTCATTAATATTTCCCCATTACGAAGGTCACAAAAATATTTTTTTGCCGAAAAAAACTTGATAGTTTTTAAATACATTTCAAAAAGTATTTCTTAAAAAACTATAAAATGGATTTTAGTACAGTTTTCTCTATTACCATCATGTAACATACATTAAATATATACATAAACTTTTTGCATCGTTTTACGTTTATTTTCAAGCAGACAGGCTCCAGCCACAAGCCCTAACTGACCCGCACTCAACCAGCTGCCACAAATAACTGAATTAAGGAAACATCAGAGGGCGTTCAGGAACAAGGTAATGACTTACTCCCCACCCTCTGTGTTCCTTCTCGCCAAACCAGTAAGCAGTAGCGGATCCATTCTCAAAGCTTTCCAATCACTCCTGGTATGTCATAGAATGTGTGAGTCGGACCGTCAGTGCAAGCCCTGTGACACAATGAACACAGTGTGTTTCGGGATATTTTTAGTGTTTGTATTATATTTTTAAACCCCTGCCCACGTATGGTCGCAGTTATTTGTTCGGCTGAAAATGGAACTGTAACGATCCGGAGTTCTGAAGCAAGCAAGCAAGTTCTGAAGCAAGCAGGAGTAAAATATAGGGAGCGTAAGGTTATTTACAACTTGTACGAAAACCAGACAGTGGTTGTCAGAGTTGAAGGGCATGAAAGGGATGCTGTGGTTGGGAAGGGAGTAAGACAGGGTTGTAGCCTTTCTCCATTGTTATTCAATTTGTACATTGAGCAAGCTATAAAGGAAAGCAAGGAGAAATTTGGTGAAGGAATTAAAGTTCAGGGGGAAGAATTAAAAACATTGCGTTTTGCCGACGACATAGTAATTCTGTGAGATATAGCAAGGGACCTGGAAGAGCAATTGAACGGAATGAACAGTGTGCTGAAAGGTGAATATAAGATGAACATTAACAAGAGCAAAACTAGAGTAATGGAGTGCAGTGTAAGAAAATCAGGTGATGCTGAAGGAATTAGATTGGGAAACGAAGCAATAAAGGAGGTAGATGAGTTTTGTTACTTGGGCAGTAAAATAACAAATGATGGTCGCAGTACAGAGGATATAAAATGCAGAATGGCAATGGGTAGAAAAGCGTTCTTGAAAAAGAGAAATTTGTTAACATCGAATATTGATTTAAGCCTAAGGACGTCCTTTCTGAAGGCATTTGTATGGAGTGTTGCCTTGTATGGGAGTGAGACATGGACGTTAAACAGTGCGGACAGGAAGAGGATTGAGGCTTTTGAAATTTGGTGCTACAGAAGAATGCTAAAGATTAGGTGGGTGGATCGCGTAACTAATGAGGAGGTACTGAACAGAATTGGGGAGAAAAGAAAATTCTGGAATACCTTGACTAAAAGAAGGGATAGGTTGGTAGGACACATTCATAGACATCAAGGAATTGTGAAATTAGCGTTGGAGGAAAGTGTGTGGGGTAAAAACCGCAGAGGAAGACCAAGAGATGGATACTGTAAGCAGATTCAGACAGATGTAGGTTGCCGTTCTTATGTAGAGATGAAGACGCTTGCTCAGGATAGGGTATTGTGGAGAGCGGCATCAAAACCAGTCTCCGGACTGAAGACCACAACAACAACGATCCGGAACCAGGATTAATAAAAGAAGTGTGTATACAACAGAGGGGGATTTTCTGCCACAAGAACTATCTGTGTAATTTTCAGTTGGCTCGCCACATTTTCTGGTTCGTCTAGCGCTTTCTGGCACTGCGACTTGAAACGGAGCCGCGGTGTTACGTTGTGTGTGACTGCCATAGAGAGGCAACACCGCAACCTGAGTGAAGCAAATTGAACCACCGTCCGCCATGTTATCGAAAGTTTAGAGGGGCGTGGTACACGACAATAGGTTAGAAGATTATTAAAATATAACTTATATTATATATTATATAATATAGTATATATATAATTATATATTGTATATAATAATATATTATATAAAATATAATATATTATTATATATAATAAAATTATTATAATAATATATATTTATATATATTATATAAAATAAAACTTTCAGTTTTAGTCACAGTAAGTTTATCACCGAGTATAGTGCATAAATGCTTTATATACATCATTTTTCGAAAGTATCAGCAGCTTTATTTTAAATACAGTAACCCCAGATAATCAGCAGCATTTGTAACTAAACTATATGACCTGGAAGTTTAAGACCAATCTAAGTTTATTTTCGGACACCGTTTATAACAGAAAAATTTCGAAAAATGGTAGACATTTCGGAGACTAACTTTCTGCAGTACGATTACATTAATTTCAATTCGTGTAACGTTCGAAGCAGAAACTATTGCATGGAGCAAGTAAATACAATCCCACACTGGAGCGTTATACTTAAAACACCCAGTCAGTAGAAGTATTTAGCTTGTAGTAAGTTTACTGAAATAGTAGTGAATATTATGCACGTCTGTCTCATGAATCAGATTGCGGTACTCCAAATCAGAATATAAGTAAACTGCCATTAACGAATGTCCTTATTCGAATTTTACCTTACATTTTCAAATTTTATGATAAAAATTCCGTTAAATATATTTAGCATATTTCATTCACTACACACACACACACACACACACACAATATATATATATATATATATATATATATATATATATATATATATATATATATATATATATATTGTTTCAAGATTTGAAGGACAAATACGAGTGCTTGATGTCGGACACCAATTCTCTCTTCCCGTTGCAACAACCACTTTCTTCAACAGCAGCTTGTTTCAACGGAAGCCTTGGATAAAGTAATAAATGATGTCAAACACAACACTCGAATGCGCGAAGTAATAGAGATATGAGATATGATATTTTAAACAACAGGCCTACTCTATATATCGTTTTTTCCCCTTCTGTTCTTCTGTTACGTTACAAAAACGTTGAACATGATTTCTAGAATAAATGGTTATCTCACTGGTTCGAAAATGTAGTACCTATATTTCAGAAATCGACTGCATGACAACCGAAAACATGGCGGCTAGCACTACAGCTTGGCACCGCAGGAAGAACTAAACATCGTGTCTTCGCCAAGCCACTACCACGCCGTAGCGGAGAAGCGAGGCAACTGCCCCGCTGTGATTTCAAGTGTATGAGACGCAACAGGACCAAAATGAACACGCAATAAACGCATGTTCGTGTAAAATAAAAATTACTGTGTACTGCAGTCCGTTTAAAAAGTATTCATAAATGAATGAAGTTTTCCGATTTCCGAAATACGTCTGCATAGACACACGAAGTTTAAGAATGTAAGGCTCTTTTCTGAGAAGGTGGAGCGATTTTGCAACGAGATATTGGCATAAGATGATTCTATGAAACTTGTAAAGTAGCATAGAGTGCGATTATTATTTAATCCACGTATTTTTCTGTCAGGCCCTATTTACTTTTTGTCGACTACTCTGTACGTTTTGCACGATTATTTTTTTGCATAGCTTAGTTTCTTCTACATTCCTTTTCATATTACATCGAAATTTTCTTTCAACTTCCTCGAATTTGGGTATGAATAATTGTAATAACCCATAATACTTTAAATAGGCATTTCATTCGCACATAACTTTTTAACAGAGATAGTACCTCTCAAAGTGGCTGAGTATCCAACATTCGATCAAATATTTGGGCATTTACGACTAATAAATACCACCTGTTAAGTATCTAAAAGCAATTGTTCGACCTACTTTTACGTCATACTTATATACAGGGTGTCCCAGCTATCTTGTCCACCTTAAAATATCTCTGGAACAATAACAGCCATTGGAAAACGACTTTCACCGGTATCAATGTACGGCTGGGGCACATGAATGTACATATTTGGAAACATTCAAAAACGAAAGCCAGTGTGTTTTTTAACACAAACTTTTGTTTTCTAAATGGACGCCCTATATTTTTTCTTCAGCAATCCATATCATGACAAATCACATAAACAATGGCGTTGATTGCATCGCAATATTCGAATTACATCCAGAGATATTGCGACGATAAGTTGACGCTTGAAATACGCTAAACGCGCAGCTAGCGCACGTCCTGAGACTCAGGCGAGAACCCCATGCTGCTCAGGACGAGCGCTAGCCGCTCGTCTCCCGTATTTCAGGCGTCAACTTCGCGTCGCAATATCTCGGGATGTAATTGGAATATTGCGATGCAATCAACGCCATTGTTTATGTGATTTGTCATGCTATGGATTTCCGAAGAAAAAATATAGGGTGTTCATTTAAAAGCAACATAAGTTTGTGTTAAAAAAGACACTTGATTTCGTTTTAGAATGTTTCCAAATATGTACATTCATGGGCCCCAGCCATACATTGATGCCGGTGAAAGTCGTTTTCCAATAGCTGTTATTCTTCCAGAGATATTTTGGGTGGACAAGATAACTGGGACACCCTGTATATGATTAAAAATGTAAATACCTCTTACACGCCTAGTTCTTCAGTCAGCTCATCTTACAACATAACTCGTGTTAGTATTTATAGTAATTTATATGCAAATAAAATATAAGTACTTGACATGCAACAAAGAACTTTTATCAGTTCTAGAGAATCATTTGTAGCGGGCCGCGGTGGCCGAGGGGACTGAGGCGCTCCAGTCACTGTCTGCACGGCCACTACGATCGGGGGTTCGAATCCCCCCTCGGGCATGGATATTTGTGCCGTCTTTAGGATTAGCTAGTTCATAAGTAGTTTGTAGGTTTAGGGACTGATGACTCCGTAGTTAAGTACTATAGACTCTACAAACAACGAAACAAATCATTTGTAAGAGGAAACGTAAACAAAAACAAACGCACATGATTTATTATTTCTCCACGAAAATACTATAAGGTATTTGTAGCGGGCCGCGGTGGCCGAGGGGACTGAGGCGCTCCAGTCACAGTCTGCACGGCCACTACGGTCGGGGGTTCGAATCCCCCCTCGGGCATGGATATTTGTGCCGTCTTTAGGATTAGCTAGTTCATAAGTAGTTTGTAGGTTTAGGGACTGATGACTCCGTAGTTAAGTACTATAGACTCTACAAACAACAAAACAAATCATTTGTAAGAGGAAACTTAAACAAAAACAAACGCACATGATTTACTATTTCTCCACGAAAATACTATAAGGTATACAAGTAATGACTGATCTCTGAAATGTAACACTGTTTCCGACTTCGGCTTTGCTACCATTCTTACTGTTACAATTAAAAGCAGCACACGAACGAACAATGTTTACGCTCTGTTTCTCTGCAAACGGCCGCTTCTGCCACGTTCAGTGTGGGAAGACGATACTAGCGCCAGCGAGCGGTCTAGTTTTTATTTACTCACTACGTTTACATGCAACACATCTTCCGGAAGACGAAAACCGATTTTCGTAAACCGTTTTTCGCTGTCGTGTTTACATGGCACAGCCTGAATCGGATTTCCTAATCCACTTAAGATGGCGGCTGAAAAACAGCTGATTCAGTCCCCGATTTAGTCAGCATAATCGCTATTTTTCTTTATTTAAATACATAGATTCATTTTCACATTAATATTTATACTTTTATTTCACATTAGAAAATATCACTCTGTCGATAAGTTCCGAAAATTCTTACCGAAAAAACACAATCTGACAAGCCGAGAACGCTTCAAAAACGGTTGCGTTTACATGGGCACGAAAATCGATTGTGGAACTGGAAAACCGCTTTAGAGAAGCGGATTTCCAGAATCGATTTTGGACTGTTTACATGGTTGGTTGGTTGGTTTGATGTTTTAGGGGGACAAAACTGCGGAGGTCATCAGTCCCCCCTGTTTACATGACTAACCAAAAGCGGAATTGGGAAAAGGGTTTACGAAATCCGGTTTTGGGAGCCCATGTAAACGGGGTGACTAAGTCTATGGTCACCGCCACTCTGTTATGTTCTATATCTTTGGTGTCTATTGTGCGCAGCGCGTTCCAGACGGGGATGGGCTGCGTGGACGAGTACCTGCAGTGCACGTCTCACAGCAGCCGCCGGCTGGTCGAGCAGCAGGTGGAGGGCGCCCGCTACACATTCCGCTTCCTCTGCGACGACGCGCAGTTCCGCTCTGGTGAGTCCACGACACACAGCCACAGCGCTTCAAACAGGTGCTACTAACGATAACACATTACATTTATTGTATGTGCTGTTTTACAGGCTCTTCCATAATTTGTGACTTACTTCTAAACCAGGGGAACGTGTGTGTGTGCGCGCATGGAGAGTCTAACATGCAATGGCGGACTAAAGTTGGAGGCGGAAGGGCCGGACCGCCCTGGGCCTTCCGTCATTTTTTTTTTTTTTTTTTTTTTTTTTTAGCATTCTTGCCATCTTGTTCTGCTGAGGCCTGCTGCATCTACATGGGATACTCTGAAAATCACATTTAAGTGCCTGGCAGAGGGTTCATCGAACCACAATTATACTATTTATCTCCCATTCCGTTCTGGAATAGCGCGCGGGAAGAAAGAACACCTGAATCTCTCTGTTCGAGCTCTGATTTCTCGTATTTTATTCTGATGATCACTTCTACCTACGTAAGTGGGAGTCAATAATATATTTTCGCATTCGGAGGAGAATATTGGCGATTGGAGTTTCGCAAGTAGCCCACGCCGCAGCGATAAGCGCCGTTGTTGTAATGATTCCCATCCCAGATCCTGTATCATTTCCGTAAAGCTGTCTCCCCTGTATCGTGACAATACGAAACGAGCTGCCGTTCTTTGGACTCTTTCGATGTCCTCCGTCAAACCCACCTGATAAGGATCCCACATTGGGCTGCAATACTCCAAAAATGGACGGACAAGCGCAGTGTATGCAGTTTCTTTAGTAGTTCTGTTGCATCTTTTAAGAGTTCTGCCAATAAAACGCAGTCTCTGCTTCGCCTTTCCCACGATATTATCTACGTGTTCTTTCCAGTTTAAGTCTGAAGTAATAGAAATTCCTAGGTATTTTGTGGAGTTTACGACCTTCACATTTGATTGATTTATGTTGTAAACAAAGTTTCAAGGCCTTCGAATCTCGAAAGCTATTTTCTTTTAGACTTTTCCGTGCCTCTCGTCCTAGGAGGCCTCCGATTCGTTATTATAGTAATCCATGTATTTCCAAGTGTAAGGGGGCCTCACAGTGGCGTAACTAGGGCTTGACTTTGGGGGGGGGGGGGGGGAGATAGATCTGCTTGACGAGCAACATTTTAGTCAGTTACCAGACAGACTACCGTTGAAGAAAGTAATTCATTCTCTTCCAATGAACGATTATAGTAAAACACCCCAAGTTCCAAATCTTTACCTTTACCAGATTGCTGTTATACGATTTCTTTTCTTCCCCCCCCCCCCCTTTCTCTCTTTTTCTCTTTTCTTTTCGGGTTCTGGGGGGGGGGGTTCTATCCCCCTCATCCCCCCCCCCCCATAGTTACGCCACTGGGGCCTCACTATGTTTCGGCGCCGCCCCGGGCCTCCAACAGCCTTAGTCCACCACTGATAACATGAGAGTCACCAAACTCACGGTCAATTTGTGCAACATCGCGACTGCAGCGCTGCCAAGCGGCTGGGTCATAAAAACATACCGCGAAACGATTGAGTAATGAATGTGTATTTGGAATGAAGCGGCACATTTAAAATACCTTCGTTTTTACGAGCTTTTGTGGCTCTATAAATTGTAGCATCTATGGAGTATATAATTCGGAAGACTTTCACTTGCAAAGGATGCTCAGAAGTAAAGGAATAATGTTACGAATAACAAGTGTTCATTTTCGGCGGTTTGTTGTACTTTCGGCATATAAGTAAATCTTTAACAGTTCACTCACCTGCAATCTTCTGCCGTTCATCGAAATCGCAAATACTAGGCCATTTAATAATATCGCTGCTGTATAACAGTAATGTCTGAATGCTTCCAATAACATTTAACCCACTATTTTAGCAGAGCCTGCTCAGTTTCGTACCTCAGTTTCACAAAAATTACAGGCCTGTATACTAACATATTTGGGCGGTTACATAGTAGTTTGATAAAGTGATTGTGTAGGTGCAAATAAATAATACGTCCAAATATAAATACTTAATATTAGCATGTCACATTCTTGAACATAATCAATTTGATACCTGCCAAAAAATTTATGATGGGTACTCGAAAGGCACAGAAGCAACGACAACGTGAAAAGATCGTTTATAAGGAGATGTAGAATCTATTCTCCTACAATGTATAAATCGTATGTACTTTTGAAAATATTACAAAGTCCGAAATTCGCTGACCTATTACTCGTCCAGTGTGATGACGAACCGAGCACGTGAACATAATCATAACCAGTCCTATTGTACTTAAACACGTTAGGTTGCAGCTCATTTCTTCTTTTAAAATGTTTTTTGACGATAAGATTACGAATCACGTATTGTGAAGTGTGTGAAGTACTCTGCACTGACAATTAGTTACTATAAACTGCCATTAAAAGAAACAGTGATATTAATTGAATGCTGTTTTTATATTCGTATTAGAAAGTTCACAATACCGTCTAGCGACTAGTAAATATGAACGTAACAGCATTAAGAACGACAACTTCTCAGTTTATATCTTGTCATTCCTCTATTACTCCCTACTGGCAGCTTGGAGAGTTATTTATTTATTTTTTAAATTAATGCGAGGATTGCGGCGAAAGTCATGGAATCTATTTTTTCTCGGATACCAGTTCCGATTGAAAATGTGACATATACACGCGAAAGGGCAAGTTGTTAACTACATGAGTAGTTAAACAAGGATCTGTACCAAAACATTGGAAAGTTGCACAGGTCATACCAATATTCAAGAAAGGCAGTAGGAATAACCCATTAAACTACAGGCCTATTTCATTGACGTTAATTTGCAGCAGGGTTTTGGAACATATCCTGTATTCAAAATTTATGAATTACCTAGAACAGAATGATCTATTGGCCGCAGGTTAACACGGATTTAGAAAATATCGTTCATGCGAAACACAACTAGCTCTTTACTCCGACGAAGAGATGGGTGCTATCGACAAGGGTTCGCAAATTTATTCCTTATTTCTTGATTTCCAGAAGGATTTTGACACCGTACCTCAAAACGGCTTTTAATCTAATTGCGTGGTTATTGTATATCGTCCCAAATTTGCGACTGGATAGAGGACTTCCTGTCAGAGAGGACACAGTTCATAGTAATCGATAATAAGGCATCTACTAAAACAGAGGTGACATCGGGCGTTCCACAGGGTAGTGTTATTGGTCCTCTGCTGTTCCTTATTTACATAAACGATTTAGGGGAAAATCTAAGTAGATCTCTTAGGTTGTTTGCAAATGACGCCATTATTTACCGTCTAGTAAAATCATCTGAAGATCAAAACCAACTACAGAAGGATCTGAATAAAATATCACTATGTTGTAAAAATTGGCAATTGAGTCCGAATAATTAGAAGTGTGAAGTTGTCCACATGAGTAGGAAATGAAATTTGTTAAACTTTGTTTACAAGATAAATCAATGGAATGTGAAGGCCGTAAACTCCACTAAAAATCTAGGAATTACTATTACTTCAGAATTAAATTGGGAAGAACACGTAGATAGATACTGCGTTTTATTGGCCGAACCCTTAAAAGATGGAAGAAAACTACAAAAGAAACTGCATACACTACGCTTGTCCGTCCTTTTTTGGAGTATTGCAGCCCAGTGTGGGATCCTTATCAGGTGGCATTGACGGAAGCCATCGAAAGAGTCCAAAGAAGGGCAGCTCGTTTTGTGTCACGATACAGGGGAGACAGTGTTACGGAAATGATACAGGATCTGGGACGGGAATCATTACAACAACGGCGCTTATCGCTGCGGCGTGGGCTACTTACGAAACTCCAATAGCGAACATTCTCCTCCTCTTTGACCAACATAGCCTTATAGTTAATATATGTCTGTCACACATCGATGGAATGAAAACATCGGACATCGAAATTTCCCGACTGAATATTCAACTAAATGATCTAAAAATAACCTAAGATTCCAAGCCAAAAAAGAGATAGGCAAATATAAATGTGTGTTCTGTTTTGTATGCTACATCTTTGTCTAGTACACGACAGAATTTTACTGATGGCAGTGGCGGAGTAATGTGCTGAAGGTGGCAGCGACGACGAATGAGACATTTCGGAAAACCAGTCACGTACAATGAGAAACATAGTATTTCGTGTTGACCATCAAGTAAATAATAAATTCTGTTCCTGCTCTGTAGTCGACAGATTCTTGTATGTACCTTTCATAAATCGACCATTTCGTTGCCAACATTTACACACTGCCAACGCCGTAAGTAAAATTTATCTTTTCGTCATAACTCTAAATGTGGCGTAATTATATCAGTTTATCCCTATTTCTTATGACTATTATATCCGTACACAAATAATTGTTGATATGTTGTTTAAAGTGTCAGGGAGACCACTAATATTGTATTCGGTAGTGCCAGTCTAGTATTGTGTGTCATTGGTTCTGCCGAGGTTTGTTTGTTCTGGCACCGATGATTGTTTGTATAGCTTATGGGTCTTAACTACGGCACGGCTACTAGGGTCGGGGGTTCGAATCCTCCCTTGGGCATGGATATTTGTGCCGTCCTTAGTATTAGCTAGTTCATAGTTTGTAAGTTTATGGACTGATGACCCCGTAGTTAAGTCCCAAAAATTTGAACTTAACTACGGGGGTCATCAGTCCCTATACGTACAAACTACTAAGACTAAGGACGGCACAAATATCCATGCCCGAGGGGGAATTCGAACCCCTGACCCGTACTGCAGACCGTGACTGGCGCGCCTCAGTCCCCTCGGCCACCGCGTTTGGCACCGAAAACATTAATAATCTCGGACGTCCATGTCTTCCTTTCGATGTTCATAGTACATCGATTTCTTTGAACTGATGTTAACATTGATGTTACCAAAAATGAAAGTTCAAAAAATATCCGACGGATGGCGCTTCATCTGATCAGAAGAGCAATAATTAGCATAACAAATTAAGACAAAGCAAAGATCATGTTCTTTACAGGACATGCTCAATATGTTCCCCATCATTACTCAACAATAGCTGTAGTTGAGGAATAATATTGTGAACAGCACTGTAAACCATGTCCGGAGCTATGGTGAGGCATTGGCGTCGGATGTTGTCTTTCAGCATCGGTAGATCACGATACACTTGCGACTTCAGGTAACCCAAAAGCTAATAAGCGCACGTACTAAGGTCTGGGTACCTGAGTGGCCAAGCATGACCAAGGGGGCGACTGAGCACACGATCATCACCAAACGACGCGCTCACGAGATCTTTCAGGCGTCTACCAGTATGGGGTGGAGCTCCATCCCGCATAAAAATCGTACGTTCCAGCAGGTGTTTATCAGCCAGGCTGGGGATGATGCGATTCTGTAACATATCGGCGTACCTCTCACCCGTCACAGTAGGAGTTAAAAAACCAGAATCACGCAGTTCCTCGAAGAAAAACGGCCCGATAACGGTAGACGTGGTAAATCCAACCCATACCGTGACTTTTTCGTCGTGCAATGGAGTTTACACGACATTTCTAGGATTTTCAGTAGCCCAAATTCTGCAGTTGTGGGCGTTGACAGACCCTCGGAGCGTGAAATGAACTTCGTCGGTCCACAACACGTTACTCAACCAATCGTCATCTTCCGCATCTTTTGAAACGCCCAAACCGAAAATGCCTCCGCTTCACTAAATCTCCATGTAACAGTTCATGATGCTAATGGATTTGGTAAGGATAGCATCGGAGGGTACGCCTAAGTGTCCACCAAACAGTAGTGTATGGATTGCCGGTGAGACGTGTGACTGCACGAGCGCTGACTTCTCTGTAGATAGACGAACTCGCTACAATCTCCATATCTTCCTCAATTGTCTCAACAGCATTACGCCTTGTGCTCGGTCGGCCACTACAGGGTTTATCGTCTAAACAACCCGTGGCTTCGAACTTCGAAATCATTCTCGCCACAGCTGCATTTGTTAACGGAACTTTACCCGTTCGAATCCCCTTCCTATGGCGATAGGATCGTAACGTTGAACTAGCACATTGCCCATTCTGATAATACAGCTTCAGTAAAAGCGCCTTTTCAGATAACGCCAAAATGCTGCGACTGCTGGTGCATCTTATTCTCTGTCTCATTACAGCTCCTTTTATACACGTTTTTTATGCGCAGTCACTGTTTTGCTGTCCAGCGCCATCTGTCGGACATTTTTTGAACTTTGCTTTTTTTTTTCTTTCTAATAAAACCCCATGTCATTCTAAGTAATTGTGTCAATTTTTACCCCTCTATCTACATTATCTTGTGATTTATTAAGTTTTCAAATTTATACAGACGTTTTGATCACCCGGTAAAATCCGGCGTTTCGGACAATGTTGCAAGTAAACTTTGTCAAGGTGTTTGGTTGAGTCAATCAAACAAATTTACAAAGCCCACTTGCAACAGTGGCCGATGCGTCAGATTTTATATATTGCCAATGCGGCCAAAAGACCTTGACAAAGGCCACTTGCAACAGTGGGCGAAACGTCAGATTTTATAGAGTGACAATGCGGCCAAACACCCCGAAGAATTTTATTGACAGTGACAACGGCCGCGGAAGCCTTCGCTTACACAAAACTCGCCATCTTCGTCATCCTCCAGCAGCCATCTCTTAATTTGTTCATCGATATTAGATAAACGACACGCCATCTAAAAATCATCATGCACTTTAACAACAAAAACATGTAAAGCCGACAACACTGTAAATGACCACACACCAAGACTAATTTTACAGTTTTTACTCAGTCCCTGAACTTACGAACTACTTATGAACTAGCTACTACTGAGGACGGCACAAATATCTGTGCTCGAGGGGGGATTCGAACCCCCGACCGTGTTTGGAGCGCCGCAGTCCCTTCGGCCACCGCGGCTGGCCACCTTAGCGCCGCGGGAGTCAGTTCGCTACTAGCGGCAAGTGTGATTCATAGCTGAGGAATACCGAAGCGATGGCATTGCTGTGCGCCAATTGTTGAAAATAATCGACCGTTTCACGCGCTCTGTTGCAAATGTCCCCAGCGCGTGCACTCTAGTGTTAAGATGAGGGAGGCAAGCAGTTTAAGGAAAGTAGACTGTGAGATTTATAACGGTTAGCGCGGCTATTAAGCCTGACGGCGGTTTCAGGGGCACGCCTAGCCGGTTACAGAAGGGATCGGCCGTGGCGCTGATGCCTGATCGATGGCGACCGCTGATGAGTCCCAGTCGGCGAGTGATGGATGGGCCGCCGCCGCCGCAGCCTGCGAGGTAGCGCCTGGCTCACAGCGGGCACTGCCGGTACTTCCCAGATATCCGCTTTCTTTTGTCCGCGGACTGCGCGAAGAAGATACAGTGTGCAGCCACATGATGCTATCAACAAATCGAGAACTAAAATGTTATTACTGGGATATTCTTAGTTTCACTCCGAACCATTTCTTATACGAAACATGTCTATTTCTTTCTTTCCTTGTTTTTTCTTTTTTTTACTTGAAGAAGTTTCTCCAGGAAAGGAATGTCCTCAAATATAGTAACAAATAAACAACGAATAATACTTTTCCTCTCCTTTATACCAAAGGTATTAAACATATGTTGTTGTTATGGTCTTCAGTCCGGAGACTGGTTTGATGCAGCTCTCCACCCTACTCTATCCTGAGCAAGCCTTTTCATCTCCTCATAAGAACGGCAACCCACATCCATTTGAAACTGCTTCCTATACGCGTCTCTTGGTCTCCCTCTGCGATTTTTACCCCACACACTTCCCTCCAATGCTAAATTTACGATTCCCCGATGTCTAAGAATGTCTCCTACCAAGCGTTCCCTTCTTTTTGTCAGTGTATGCCAAAAAATTCTTTTCTCTCCAATTCTGTTCAATACCTCTTCATTAGTTATGCAACCTACCCACCTAATCTTCAGCATTCTTCTGTAGCACCACATTACAAAAGCCTCTTTGCTCTTCCTGTCCACACTGCTTATCGTCCATGTTTCACTCCCGTACAAGGCAACACTCCACACAAATGTCTTCAGAAAAGACTTCCACACACCCACAGACTTAAATTAATATTCGATGTTAGCATATTTCTCTTTTTCAAAAATGCTTTTCTTCCCATTGCCATTCTGCATTTTATATCCTCTGTACTGCGACCATCGCATGTTATTTTCCTAACCAAGTAACAAAACTCATCTACAACCTTCATTGTTTCGTTGCCTAATCTAATTCCTTCAGCATCGCCTGATTTTCTAAGACCGCATTCCATTATTTTTGTTTTGCTCTTGATAACGTTCATTTTATACGCTCTCTTCAACACACTGTCCATTCCATTCAACTGCTCTTCCAGGGCCTTTCTCTAAGAGGATTACAATGTCATCAGCAAAACCTAATATTTTAATTTCTTCCCCCTGAAGTTTAATCTCTATTACAAATTTTTCCTTGCTTTCCTTCACCGCCTGCTCGATGTACAAATTGAATAGCATCGGAGAAAGGATACAACCCTGTCTTACTCCCTACCCAACTCATGCTTTCCTTTCATGCCCTTCGAGTCTAATAACTGCGGTCTGGCTTTTTTACAAGTTAGAAATAACTCTCCTTTCCCTGTATTTTACCCCTGCTGACTTCAGAATATTAAACATAAGGAAAGGCATTAAATTAAAATTTGAGCTGTGGCCGGGATTCTAACCCAGGACCTCCTTCTTACTAGGTAGTTGCTTTACACCACTTTCGACCCACTTTAGGTTACGGTAGTAACACTAAAAGTGGGCTTTTGCGATCGCCTTTTGACAGCTCGAAATTTAAATGAAAATAACTGCTTAACAAAATTTCTAGTTGGTGCGACGAATGGCAGCTAGCTCTCAATGTAGAAAAATGTAAGGTGATGCGCATGAGTAGAAAAAACAATCCTATAATGTTCGAATACAGCATCAGTAGTGAGCTTCTTGATGCGATCGCGTCGTTCAAATATCTAGGCGTAACACTGCAGAGCGATATGAAATGGAACGAGCATGTAAGGACAGTTGTGAGTAAGGCAGACAGCCGACTTTGGTTTATTGGGAGAATTTTGGGAAGATGTACTTCACCTGTAAAGGAGACCGCGTATAAAACGCTTGTACGACCACGTCTTGAGTATTGCTCAAGTATTTGGGACCCGCAGCAGATCGGTTTGAAGGAAGACATACAGGCGGTTCAGAGGCGAGCAGCTAGATTTGTTACCGGTAGGCTCGACCAATGCGCGAGTGTCACGGAAATGCTCCGGCAACTCAATTGGGGATCGCTGGAAGAAAGACGACGTTCTTTTCGTGAATTTCTGTTAAGTAAATTTAGAGGGCCAGAATTTGAAGCTGAGTATAGTACGATCTTGCTGCCGCCTACTTACATTTCGCGTAAAGATCACAAAGACAAGATATTTGAAATTAGGGCTCGTACGGAAGCATATAGGCATTCTTTTTTTCCTCGTTCGATTTGGGAGTGGAATAGGAAAGGAAATGCCTAGTAGTGGTACAGTGTACCCTACGCCACGCACCTTACGGTGAATTGCGGAGTATGTATGTAGATGTTGGTGAACTATTCATCTGACACGAAAATTGAATAACCGAATTTGTACAGTAGAAAATTCTCTACAACTTTTCTCTTATGTTTTTTTTTCATATCTCGTAGCGTTTCAAAGATATTTGCAAAAATAACGGCGATTTTTAGATGTATGTCTGTCTGTCTATCCGTCTGTCTGCCTGTCCTTAACGTGTTCCCTGTTTTTAATACGAACCGTTCAACCGATCAGCACCAAATTTTACAGACATGATTGTACGCCACCAGAGACCAGAACCTCCATTTTTCAAATTTTACGGACCAAAAATACGGTAGTAATACCAAAAAAAGCTGTTTGTAATATAATTGTAATTGCAAACGAACCGTTCATCTGAAACGGAAAATTGAATAACCTAATTGGTAGAGGAGAAAATTCTGTATAACTTAGATCCCTTATGTTTTTCTCAAATCTCGTATCGTTTCAGACATATTTGCAAAAATAACGGAGGTTTGACACCCTGCATTGAATTAACGAAAACCAGTCGTTCGGAAATTTTACGTGACATTTCTCGCCCAGTACTCTCTCTGGCATACGCCATCTTGCGTTGTGTATTTTATGATTTTCTTATTGTAACTTACACATTGTCATTTCAAAGCAATGCCGCACTGCAGAATTAACAAAAACACATTGTTCTTCGTACGAAAAATGATAATGTAATATCTACAAATGCCATATTAGCATTAGTTATGACCTCATATTTAAATCCCATAAGCTTAACAAACATTTGAAGATTTTTGAGCATCAGTTAACAACGGCCATCAATAGTATGAGATTAAAGGATTCATCTTTCTATTGATAGCCATAGCGAAGTGGACAAGGTGTTGGGCTATACGCTAAAGGTGGGTGGTTCGAAACCCGCCACTACCTAATTTTTTCTCCTGAAAGGGTTTCAGACTGTCTTATTGATTAATATTTGATTATTTAGATTATTATTTTGGTCCAAAGTGTTTGCAAAAACTTATAAAACTACAAATCTAAAGTGGGCCGAAAAACACGTCAGTGGGATTTTTTTTTTTAAATTCTTTGTTTCTTGAAAAAGGTTCTCCAAGAAAGGAATATTCTCAAATATACTAACAAATAAACAACGAATAATACATTTCCTCTCTTTATACCAATTGTATTAAATATAAGGAGAGGCATTGAATTGAAATTTGTGCTATGGTCGGGATTCGAACCCGGGACCTCCTGTTTACTAGGTAGGCGCTTTAGACCACTTTTTTTTTTTTTTTTTTTTTTTTTTTTTTTGTTCTACGTAGTTCGCTTCGTTGCGGACGCTGATGGTTTGTGTTCGTTCATGTTCGATGTGTTGTTGGCTCAGCTTTTTTATTACAAAGAGCGTTGAGCCCTCTGACCGGGCGCGCTGAGCCACGGCGCCCGGCGAACACTCAGCTAATACAGCATTGTAGACAAAGCGACTACACGGACTGTCTTAAAGCACGTCTCCCTCCACACCACATACTTTAATTTTGCTTCAATGTTCCCTGTGAAATGCATATAAAATTGCCAGGGCTCTCCTATATTGGAATAGCACCCCAACAAATAACGCGAATGGGAACAATCCTGCCTTGTTCCTCAGGCCGACGTGATATAAATAGCAACTAATAATACATTTACTTGAGACAATATTGGCTCTTTACACCCAAGGTATTAAAAATATGGAGAGGCATTGAAATTAAATTTGTGCTGTGGCCGGAATTCGAACCCGGGACCTCCTACTTCCTACGTAAGCGCAATAGACCACTCACCTAATACAGCATCCCTGTCACAGCACAAATTTTAATTCAGTGCCTCTCCTTATTTTAAATAGACAACGATTCTGACCAATTATCTCCCAATTACTACCGACTGAACCAGGCTCTCACACTCGCCAGTGAGATAGTGAGCACTTCTTTGCTCATTGGGCGCCGCTTCTCGGCCTTGAGCTGTTGTCGCGTGGGGCACACGGCTGCGGCGAGCGTACGTACAAGTGAAGCAACAGGCTGGGCTGTGACGACACGAGAAATTCCCAGTTACATTCCAAATTCCGAGACGGGCTCAATTGTTTCAGAAACAGCTATAATTGAGCCTGCCAGTTTTCTTCGTGGAAATGCGGCACACGTGACACAAGTCAATATTCAGCGATAATATTATGTATTTTCAGAAAGAAAGTATCACTCTGCAGCAGATCGTGAGCTGATATGATACTTCTGGCAGATTATAATTGCATGCCGGAACCGGGACACGAACCTCGGACCTTTGCCTTACGTGCACAAGCACTCTACAACTGAGCTATCCCGACACGACTCACGGCCCGTTCTCACAAATTTACTTCTACAAGTACCTCGCCTCCTACTTTCCAAACTTTGTGCCGGCCGCGGTGGCCGAGCGTTCTGCGGCGTGTCAGTCACAGTATGCACGGTCTCTACGGTCGGGGGTTCGAATCCTCCCTCGGGCATGGATGCTTGTGCCGTCTTTAGTATAAGCTAGTTCATAAGAAGTTTGTAAGTTTAGGGACTTACGATCCCGTAGTTAAGTACCATAAGCTTTACAAACATTTGAACATTTTTTTCCAAACTTTCCTGCGAAACCTGAAGGACTAGAACTCCTGGAAGAGAGGATGTGGTGGAGACATGGCTTCACCACAGCGCACACTACGCTGCAGAGTGAAAGTTTCATTCTGGAAACATCCCTTGGGCTGTGGCTAAGCCATGTCTCCAACATATCCTTTCTTCCAGGACTGCTAGTCCTGCAAGGTTCGCAGAAAGAACTACTGTGAAGTTTGGAAAGCAGGACGCGAGGTAGTAACAGAAGTAAAGTTATTAGCAGGGGCCGTGTGTCGTGTCGTGACAGTTCAGTGGTAGAGCTCTTGCTCGCGATAGGTAAAGATCCCAGGTTCCGGCACACACTTTTAATATGCCGGGACGTTTCATTATGTCATTTGTTATTATAATTAAAGTAAAATCTCAGCGGACCTAAATATCAATGATATAGTTTCGTCACTGGAATTTAAAAGACTTGCTTTTGATGGCATTAGTTTACATTTTTAAAGGCCTGTATCACGGAAACAACGTAAGGAGTATTTTTTTAAAGTGCATAATGAATTTTCCCGTAATTTATTTAAAGAAGGTATTGTCGGTTTTAGAAGTTGCTGCTAGAATATCAAAAGAAGCCAATTGATGACTGACTGATATATCACACTGAATCACATCTCAGTTTGCACCATTTTAATCGTAAATATGGCAATAAGTATTTTATAGTGAATTTCATAACTAAGATTTCCGTCATCGAGAAAAATAGGCTATGTTTTTTTATTTAAGCTCAAAGACAACTTCTCAGGTAGGCAACGAGGTGCACTAAAATTTTACTGTGTGCCATATTCTGTAACGAGAACCCCATATCCACATATTGTTTCAGAAAAGTTGTCATAATTCATCTTAAAAGATCCGACAATATCAGACAGATATTTTTAGATTATTCCATTAAATAAAATAGTTACGGTAACAGGAGGACTTAACAGTGTAGGTAATATTGTGCGGAATATCACGTGAAACTAGTGTTTAAAACAATAATATTAATAGTTTTCAATTTAGGATGTTTTACAACACTTAATTTTACATCAAAATTAGTTTTCCGAGTGCCGAATGTAAAATTTGGTTCGAAAGAACATGCATCTACTGCAACGTGTTTATAAGTGACAAATGTCACAAGTGAATCGGTGGTTTCGGGTATAAAGTTAAGAACACAATGTTGGGTATATTTGTTGTACCAAATTTGGACTACGAGAGCTATCGTAAATGTTAACTGCCGAAAGTTGTTATTCTACCGCCGGCCGCGGTGGCCGAGGGGACTGAGGCGCTTCAGTCACGGTCTGCAAGGCCACTACGGTCGGGGGTTCGAATCCTCCCTCGGGCATGGATATTTGTGCCGTCCTTAGTTGTAGATAGTTCATAAGTAGTTTGTAAATTTAGGGATTGATGACCCCGTAGTTAAGTCCCTTAAGCTTAACGAACATTTGAACATTTTGTTATTCTACCTGAAGCGACGGAAATAGGGACTGGTGACCCTGTAATTAAGTCCCATAAGCTATACAAACATTTGAAACATTTTTTGAAGCGACGGAAAGGTCGGTTTATATCGAAGCCCTAAATGTCATAATGGAGCTGATGAAATAGAACCGACCAGACGATCATGTGTGAATAACGAAATATCTTCTCTGTTAGATTAAACGACAATCGCGAGGGAAGAAATGGTCCCAGTGGTCGCGATCGAGATGATAGTCGAAAAAGTGAAAAATCAAACTGGACTAAGCTTTCAATGCATTGCTAAAATGTTTGAACGTGGTAAAGGCTACCATTCTCTTACCTCCCGCAGAGACTGAATTCAATTTGAAGGCTCGCAGAAACCTGCCAACTGGGATTGTGTTGCAGCTGTTTCATTCAGAGACAGAGTAGCGATGTATCAATGGGAACATGAAGTTTCGACAGCGCGGGAAAAGGCGATGACATTACCATCCTCTAGAAAAGTGACACAATATTTCCACTGTTGGGAGTTGATACATTACGCCCTTTAAGGGAGTGTCATTAGTATGTAATTCATTGTATTTATAGTTTTCGATCTCTCCATTTGATCTGAGTACTGTTATGTGACTGTTCAAAGGGATTAGTCCGACTTATACGGAAATGTAGACATTACAAAATATGGTCTTAATTCTCAAGCACGTGTTTATGAATATCTTTTATGTCCTCTCTTTAAAGATTTAACTTCTCACATTTATCTATTAGTTGGCTAATATTTGGTTTTTAAACATTTACTCGTATGATAACGCGCTCAATCTTTTCGTCTGTGAAACACAACTGAAAATCCCGAATGAAACACACAAGTTAACTGCGATATATTCTGCAAATTTATTGGTTTACGAACCGGTCTTCGGCTGTTGTGCCATCATAAGGTAAACATTACAAGTTTAAGTTCCAAATCTCTAAACTTGGTACATATATAACTTTCAAAGGAGGTGTTTTGGTTTATAACTAACCTGCGGGAAATTATTACAATTCAAGTTGTGGTGTAATATCCTATTATTAATAAAATATTGGTCAGGAATTTACACGACAACATGAATTGTAATAATTTCCCGCAGGTTAGTTACAAACCAAAACACTAGTCTCCTTTGAAAGTTATATATCTACCAAGTTTAGATATTTGGAACTTAAACTTGTAATGACGGAACAGTCAGTGAACAAGTGAAAATGTTTCGCAATTTTCGATTCTGTTGCATTTACAAATATATGTTACTATTAAATCGGAAAAATACCAAATAAAGTAAACTACTTTTTCCTGAACTATGGCGTCAACAGGAGCTAGAACCAAGAAACACTTTCTAATGATCTACAAATTGTATTCGTGTAGTCACTAACCTGATTTTGGCTTCTTAGACCATCTTGAGGTAACAACTGAAAGTTGCAGATACGAAAAGAGTGAATTGCGACTTCGATAGACAGAAGACATGAAATATATTCAGAAGTATTTTTTTTTACAAAAAGAACGGAAAGAGTTTTATATGCAGCACTACTTCACAAATGATGAAAGTTACTTTTATGACTTCAGTGTAAGTACAACATAAAAGAAGAAAATGGAAACGAATAGGCGTATTGCTGATTTAATACTAAACAAGCATTCAGTGGAATACGCTTGTCGAATTTCAATATTTCTAGTGAGGTCATTTTTTTTTTGTTGCAGAATGAATGATCTGCTTGCCCAAAATGTGATTATTATATGCACTACTATATACCTGTTTGAGATTCTACTGAATAAAAATTTTGATGTTTTTCGATATCATAAAATGCAGGCCTGCAGCTTCAGGACTTCAATGTATAGCCGCGATTATCTGAAATTTTGCCCATACATGGGACGGTGCACTACTTTTTATTGAACGACTATCTGGTTCCACTTGAACAGCATACAGAAGTGGTGGAATTTACACAATTTCTGTCTTTCTGGAATATTATGTGCCAAGCCATAATTGTGATCATACGTTTGATTGTCTTCTGTTTAACAGCAGACTCAGAAAGACAGAGATATTAGGCGATGCAACAACGATTTTAACTTGCATGTTTGCGGCAGCGTGTGTTCTGAGAGTTAGCTGGGATTACTGTGTTTGCAACTATATTTTGTTTTTCTTATTTTGTAAATGTTAAATACTTTGCGCTACGTGTATATGAAGGACTAAGAAACTGAAAGAAGAAACCCTCAGTTCCTTTCTAAATTGAATGTTACTATGTTGTGAGTTTAAATGCATCACTAATGCTTCTAGATGTGTAATGGAAGCGGTATACTCAATAAGACAGCACTTCATTAACATATCACAATGGCTTCCCTGTCAGTGATACATTGTAGCTCATTTGCTATAGGTAAGCAGGAGCAGAATAGGATAACAGTGCTGAGTGTTCTGGAATGCCGTATTTATGTAATTTAGATCAACCACATGATCTTGACTCAGATATGTGGATGTTGTGTTTTGATCAGGGGAGATAGCACTAAACAGATAAATAAGAAAAAAAATATTATTATTTTCTGCTAGTCATCATTAGCAAAGTCAATTCATTGCAGTAAGTTTCTGACAGTGTACAAAATGAGAAGAGCTCACATACTAATTTCAGATCAATGCTAATCTCAAACACCTCTGAATGACTAAATCAATCTCATCATAACCTCAACAAATTGGACATAACCAAACATAATTCACTGTACGCCATATTTTTGATCTACTGAAATACAAAGTAAACCATATGCGGTAAAAGAGCAAAAATAAACAAGTAAAATAAAACAAAAAATTCTCAATGTCACTTGCAGTTTTATGAAGATCTAAAGATCTAACCGTCATTATCCATAAAACTCCAATTAATGCAGGTAAGGAAAATCCGTGGTCAAGAACTTAAGAAAATGTCATGCACCATGAGTCAATCAGGTTGACCTATGGTGGATGTTCAGATGTTTCAGTGAGTTAAAACATAAGCTTATACTGTAATTCGTTGCTTTTTGGCTTTAGAATTTTTAATGTGATATATGTAATCAAAACAGTGTGATGTTTGAGATGTGTTGAATTCTGTGTATTTTCCAGAGTACTTGCAGTACACAGACTGCTACCGTGCCATCTCTGATGATTGGACAGAATGTGCAGACCGATTCATGACGCTGGTGAATGAGGACACAGCCGCACTCAAGGACAGGAATACAAGAATGTTGGAACTCTGCTGGTAAGCTCACTCATGCTCATGTTCACATTCTCACGTTCACATTCACACTCATGCTCACATTCACACTCATGCTCACATTCACACTCATGCTGAGCATACACTCATACTCACTTTCACACTAATGCTCACGTTAACACTTGTGCGCAGGTTCAAAGTCGTACCCGCTTTCATGCTCGTGGTTTTGTTTGCACTGTTGTACTCATCGTGATCAACTGGTAGCACACAGCATATTAGAAGGCACTTAAAGCTCCTCGAATTAATACAAAATAGATTTTTTTTAACTGATAACTTTTGCTCGGGATTGGACAGGAGTGATGTTGGATATAAAAAGATAATAGAAGAAAAAAGTCAGTATTTTAGAATTACAGAAATTGTTTGTAGGAGAATAATATGTATGAGTAGAGATAAGGCCTCCTACCGTCTTGCAATCAGCTAAAAATCAATTCACAGGTAATCCTTTGGTAGGTGCAACTGAGCAAAGTTGCCACATCCTGCATGCAAAGTATTAATTGTATGAAGCAGAAACTGACATTGGTGTGTTCCGCAAACCTAGCACTGTCTTTTCGTTAGCTCTATTAGCAGCTACAAATTTTTAAGGCTGTTTACGGGAAGTTAACGCAGATTCATTTCTTGAAGATGGTAATGAATTTTTACAGGTAATAACGGTTTCTGTTGTATTTAGTTTATCCTATACAACCGTGAAAACTCAAACGTACATTAATTGTATTAAATACATTTTGTCTCTGCAACTGAGGGCTTTTTTACTATCATACAACTTCATAAACGGTCGCTGAAGCAATGCACCCATATTTAAACGTTTAAGATTTATGCCTGCACAGGCATCCAAGACTGCTTCCAAGGTTAGAGATTTAATGAAAAAATTACTAAATGCAGGTATAGCCATTGAATTTCATAAGTTGTGTGAAGAAAGAGAGCTAGTTCGTAATTGTGTGAAAATCTACATTAACTTAAGTAATTGTAAAAGAAAACCATAATTCTTCACCCGTGTAGTTAAAACACTTATTTCTACTCAGGTTAAAAAGCTGTATGCTGAAACAGATGCTCTCAATGAAGAGGCATATTATTTGTAATTAGAGCTAATAAAAATCTTCCATGCTAACTATAATTTTAATGTTGACGATTTCTGGCTACAAACTAGCATTTAGAAAATTGTAAACAAGCTATGAGGCGTAGACACGATAAATTGCCTAGTATACTTTTCTGTCTGCTGCCCATAGAAAAGTCTTTTCAGAATACTTTTAAGAGAAGCAATCGTGTCTTTTATAATAAAAATTTATATAGACTAATATGACCTTAACACAAAATAAAAATCCCTTACTTGAAAAAGACTTCAAGTACAACGTTATGCCTAATCTGTCAGACAGAAATGTAATGGAAATATGCTCGTAGATTTAAAAACTGACCTCGATTGTGTAAAAGTGGAAACTTCAAGTGTGACCAGAATTGTCATTGACGTAGATAATATTATTAGTGAAAAAAAAGGAGCCCGTTCTAAATTGTGGTGCATAACGATGCGAAATTGATTAAATACATAAATAAGAATCTTAAAGAAGCTGACAAGGGCTACTCATTAGTTACAGCCAACAATACCTGATATATTTCTAAAATCTTAGATTTTTTATTGAAAATAATCGTTCGAAACTGCAAGATGATCCGACTGCACAATTACAAAAATTAATCATTAATCAGGCCTGTTGTCAGTGACGTAAAATATTTACTTAATCCGTTTCACAATAAAACGACCATTAACATGATTACGCAAACCCCTAAACTTCGTTCACAATTCAAGGTGCACAAGCCTAATCATCCAATTGTCAAAATTTAGTACAAGAAATAAAAGATTTGTAATGCAGCCCAGATATCAAGATATTTTCTTTAGACACCAAGAATCGTTACACAAACCTTCCGGAGCATGAAACGCTTAGAATAGTAGAAAATAATTTAGGTCAGTTCAGAAAAGAACAAGTCACTATGAACATGCTCATTGTCGTAGTCAAATAAAACTACTTTGAATTTAATGGTAAACTGCATCAGAAAGCCGATCGTCTTGCGTCTAGCTATCGGAAAATCGTTACCCGCTGCCCTTCACGACATTTGCATTAACTCGTTGGAAGAAAACTTATTCCACAGTTTCTCAGCTACAACGCTAGGTATTCTCTCCTATTTTAATACGTCGATGACATTTTAGTCATCGTCAAAGGACCTACCGACGGTACTGATCACATTTCCAATCTCTTCAATGATCTTCACAAGAATATAACCACTTGTGAACTTGAGAATGGGGTCTGTGAACAAAACAACATCTCTTCTAACATTTATCGTAAAGAAACTTATACTGATCAAATTGTACGAGTAATTTCTACTTCCGTGCACCAGCAATGTCATTAAAACGCTTTCTTTCATTCTGATATCCAAAGAGCTACTTCTATCCTCTCTCTAAAGAAAAATTCGAAGGTGAAATAAATGTGATCAAAATAATTGCTCTCAGTAACGAATACGAACCCACTACAGTTGACAACATCCACAGACAGAAAACTGTAAAAATAAATGACACTTATTTCAACGAGCCTGACCAAAAGAAAAAAAGATTTCCATTCCTTTTCTGGGGCCCATCTTTCATCTGATGTAACAGTTTCTTCGTAACAAATACAATTTCAACGTTGTTTCTCTACCTATGATAGTTCCAAAAACGAAAATTTATTCACCATTTAAAATCAACCTGTTCTCCTTTCGACAATTCTGGCGTTTATAAAATTATTTGAGAGACTTGATCTTCTTAGTATGTAGGACAAACCAGACGTGAATTTAAAGTCATATAGAAGGAACATTATTTGAGAAAAAATGGCACTAGCACCTAGAATTAATCTTTTTCTGACCACCTTCTAATTATAGGTCATACACTCAAAGCAGTACACGATCTTAATACTTTGCCCAAAAGGCAGAAATTAGACGTTCTTGAAGAACTGCAAATATTGAAACATTTCTCTTGTAATGACTGTCTCATTCCAAAGGAGCAGCTACAACTCCGCAACTTCTTCAACGGTTTTAAGCCGTTACTCGGTCTTTGATTTCGTTTCTCTGGTGCAGTGTTCAAAGTATTTCCTATGTGTCGATTCGTAAAACTTTCCAAAAGGCCATGTGAAATGCGTATCACACTAATAATGCATATTTGCTCGCTGTTTTTGCACCTTTAAAATGACACGTCAGCCTTCTTTCTTATGTAAAACATTATTCTGTGGAACACTTATCTTACCAGTTTATAGCGGCAGCTAACAGGTGGCTCCACACTGATGCGATGTTCACTTGTCCGCAACTTCAGTCTGATGCCTCTTTCAATTATGTAAGTGGCCCTTGGCGACCATCCAATCAATTTTTCATCTTTAAACTGCGACTTAAACTTTATCGCTTATACCTTATTTTATCATGTGACATGTAAGTACTGCTTCCACTGTGCACATCAAGCTAGTACTCACATTTTATTTTAAAACCTGTTTCTGTTTAGCTAATTTTGTAATTTATGATATAGGAATTTTTTTACTCTTCTGATGCAGACACTCCTATCAGATGCCGAAGCCTTCTCGATACATGTTATCTCTGCAACCGAGGGCTGTTTTATTATCATTTAAATTACAAACACCGTGGTTTTCGTTAGAATTACAATGTCCTTTCTTTCCGTGATCCGACTGTGATTAAATACAGCGTATACGTTGTCACAAGATTCGTTCAGTTGACCGTTGAAACAGTTATTAATAGTTATCTATCTGTTTTGGAGATTAGTGCTGGCAGACGTAGAGACCCCTCAATTTTAGGAAAAAAAAACTAATGAGATTGTCTTCCGTGATACGACGAATAAATCCCATATGTTCCCCAAACATACCCCTCCCCCACTAGTTAGCTGTAAAAGATAGTATGCAATTTCATCTAGTATGCTATTTCGGATATTAGCGTGTTAAAATATAGAAAACAAGACACAAAAAATATAGATGAAACTTTCAATGCCATCATCTTGTTTCACCAACTGATTTTGTTAAAAATATAATGCCATTACATTGTTACTAAGAACTGTGCATTCAGTTGTGAAAAATACAAAACAATTCGTCGAGTACGTTTGGGAATTAGTTCTTTTTCTCAAACAGATCAGCAACTATAGTTTTACATCATCCATATTCCCCTAACTATCCCTGACCACAAGTTGCTGGGGGTTGTTACAGATTAAATGAAAAGACACAAAAGAGAAAGAAGACATTTATAATATGTATAATTTCATAATGCTTGGCAACACTACCTGCTATCCTTTTCCCCTCTCTCGGCTCTCCACTTGTTTGTATCCCCCTCCCTTCTCTCCCCCTCATCACCTCCCTTGTCTCATTGTCGATCGAATCTCCCCCCCCCCTCTTTCTGTGCATTATCGCCTGCCCCCCCCCCCCCCCCATGTCTTCGGCAGTCTCCCCTGTTCATCTCCTCCTCTCTAGCCTAGCCAGTTTCCTCCCCTTCTCTTATCTGTTCTTGATGTAAGCTAAAGCCTAGTTCAAACTCTTATATCTAATGCTGCTTATGTGATGATACGTTGTAATCTGTGTAGAGGGCGCTATGTGCTGTATGCACATGCACAGTTTTACAGAAAGATTTGCAACGAACTAGTTTAGTATTGTACATGTCACTGACTGTATACAGTTGTATAATATTTCTTGTAGAGATGCAATTTGCTAGTCTGTGTGGGCCCACAGGGCTTCCTCTCTAGGTATGGTAATACGATTTTCAGTTTCTGTTCTTGAACTGTAAACAAATTTACATAATTTTGTGTTTCAGCTTATTATATTACAGCACTGAAGATGGCCACTCTGTGACCGAAATCGATAGGAAATTGTTGTAAGCAATAAAGATTTCATGCGACCAAAACTGTTTCGTGCAATATTTATAATTATGCAATCAGTATTATTCTTGATTTTAAACTGTTACTTGTTTATAATTGAAATGCTTAGACGTGAGACAAAAAGACATGGATAGTTCATAAAAATCAGGTTTTATACGGAATTAATTGAATACCTCTCTGGAATGAGGATGTAACCATCAAATCAGTAGGTTTTCAGGAGAAAGGAAAATTGTTTGTGGGGCTTATTATGTGATACACAGTATTTGAACTCGTTACATATGCAAGTGTACAAATGTGTTTAGTTATTAAAAGCAATATTTTATTGTTGTAACTTTAGGTTTTACAAATAACATAATAATTGCAAGTGATACAATGGAAAAAGGATGTATGATCAGCAATATATTTTGGAGTATTTCTTACGTGTAACACAACAGACATATTGTACATACACTTGGTATTCAAATGAAAGAAAGTAATATTATAATATTAAAGAAAATTACAATGTGAATGAAGATGTGAACAAAA
The DNA here is from genome assembly GCA_026315105.1 of Locusta migratoria. Classification (NCBI taxonomy): domain Eukaryota; kingdom Metazoa; phylum Arthropoda; class Insecta; order Orthoptera; family Acrididae; genus Locusta; species Locusta migratoria. The sequence goes on from CM048745.1 coordinate 223,143,745, forward strand.
TACTATGACAACAAAATATTTCGGAATATAGATTTGAAACTTCATTTTAAGCATGATTTTACAGTGTTATTGTGCAGAATGAAACTTTAACTCTGCAGCGGAGTGTACGCTGATATGAAGCTTCCTGGCAGATTAAAATTGTGTGCCGGAACCGGGACTCGCACCTGCGACCTTTGCCTTTCGCGGGCAAGCCTTATATCCTTTCCTCCAAGAGTGCTAGTCTTGCATGATTCGCAGAAGAGCTTCTGTGAAGTTTGGAAAGTAGGAGGCGAGGTACTGGCGGAAGTAAAGTTGTGAGGCGCCATCGTGAGTCGTGTCGGGATAGCACAGTCGGTAGTGCGCTTCCCCGCGAAAGGCAAAGGTCCCAGGTTCGAGTCCCGGTTCCAGCACACAATTTTAATCTGCCAGGAAGTTTCATATCAGCGCACACTCCGCTGCAGAGTGAAAGTTTCATTCTGGGAACATTCCTTAGGCTGTGGCTAAGCCATGTCTCTACCATATCCTTTCTTCCATGAGTGCTAGTCTTGCATGGTTCGCAGGAGAGCTTCTGTGAAGTTTGGAAAGTAGGAGGCGAGGTACTGGCGGAAGTAAAGTAGTGATGCGGCATCGTAGATCGTGTCGGGATAGCACAGTCGGTAGTGCGCTTGCCCGCGAAAGTCAAAGGTTCAGGTTCGAGTCCCGGTTCCGGCGCACAATTTTAATCTGCCAGGAAGTTTCAATGTTATTGTGGTTTGCAGGTCTCATCATTTAACTTATTTTGAAGTGGTATTGGTACGCTGAAACCACATTCAAAAAGTCACATTGTTAAACTCTAATGCTGTCTGCTCCATCCTTATTCCATGGAGGGAAACGTTCAGGTGGTTATAAACCAGCTTGATGTTCAAATATATGACACAAGATGGCACCTCAGCATAGAGGCATGCAGATACATCCTATTTCCTCTGAAATCACACTTTTCGAAAATTTTTGGGTTACAAAAATCTGTTTGTAATTCTATCGGACCAAACTGTGTGGTCATTAGTCCGTAGCTTACAAACTACTTAAACTAAGCTAAACTCACCTAAGGACAACACACACACCCAGCCACAAGGAGGACTCGAATCTCCACGGCGAGCAGCCGCGCGCACCACAGCGAGACGCTTTAGACCGCTCGGCTACTCCTTCGCGGCTGTGGTTACATCCTTATACCAGGGAGGTATTCAATTGTTTAAATGCTTCTCTTGAAAAATTATTAAGATGTCGATGATCCCCTTCTTTGTGTGTACCATTGAAATGCTGAAAAATTTCTAAGTTGCCGATTGTCCCATTCTTTCCGTATACCCTGAAATGTTTAACGCAAGTCCTGTGTTGCGGTTTGCGCAGCGCCAAGCACGGCTTCCTGGTGTGCGTGTACGTGGCGAGCCGCGCGCGCTGCCGCCGCTCCGAGGCGATGTTCCTGCAGCGCATCGGCGAGACGCTGTCCAGCCTGCAGGTGTACTCGCCGCTGTGCCGACAGCTGGGCGTCGCCGTCTGCAGCACAGCCCCCGCATGCAGCGGGTCCGTGGCCGCCGCCGCAGTTGCCGCAGCCGCCGCCGCCTGGGCCGGCGCTACCGTACCACGGCTCTAACAGGGGCTGCCAGTGTAGGTCGCCCGCGCAGCTCGGTACACATAGACGGCCTTCAGCTGAGTTTCGAGGGACATTCCGAAAGGAATGCAATGGTGGGCGTGATATAGTGAAAGCAGGGATAAACGCTTTCAACAAAGGCAATTGTACTAGATGTAATAAGACCTTCTTCAGTGTCTTATAAACAATTGCCGATATAATTGAGACGAGGTGGAGCGAATATTCTAAATTCCTGTATGCCAAATTCTCCAGGAAAGAACACTAGCATAAAACCAAGAGCTGCTCTAGTTGATACCTCTTCTTCCACAGAGAAGATAAGGGTGGAGAAACGAAAAATATCAAGACCGGCACGCAAGTGGGACCGTGATTAAGACTGCGTCGTAGGGGTACTATGTTATTTGTTTTCATGGTATAATGAGAATTGTGAGACCCTATACTGCGTTTAAAATTAGTTGCGACTTTTGAGCGGGTGGATGGGCATGCAGTTGCTAGTGGCTGCTGAGCGCGGCGCCAACTTGCGTGCCTTTATGGTGAGTCACCAGAGCTGATCGCCAGGGAAACATACATTGGCGGTAGACACACAATAATAACGGAAAATAACGTTCTCTGTCGACAAAGAAACGACAGCAGTGAACACCTGTCACCATGGTACTGCTCGAGGTAGCAACAGGGGCACCTTAGCAGCCGAACTGGGGAAGGAGGGCTATGAAATCCTGGCTCGCTGTTGGTGTTTCCTAGGCAACGGCGTCACGTCACCCACGGCAAGCGAAACGTCAAAAGTCGCAACTAAATTGAAACGCACTGTAGGAACTAAATATAATAGACACATTTCTATGCGTTCACGTGTGCAGATCAATAGATTTGTAAGAAAAAAAATACAATTTCTTACGATTTGAACTGAATATTTACCTCTAATTATTTAATGTAATTTATTTTAATTTATTTATTTATGCATAATTCTTTATCTCTTGGTTTCTTATGGTATAATTTCTGACGATTTTGACATGTAGGTGTTTTTCATACTTCAATATTAAAAAAATGCATTTGACTACAATTTAATGTTGGTAAGTATTATTCTTGTGTATTTTACTCATTTTCACAGGATTAGGATACCACTCGTGGAATTAAGATATCACTATCACAGAGTCTTGTCACACTTTTAGGTGCAAATGTTCAAATGTTTGTAGAGTTTATGGGACTTAACTACGGGGTCATCAGTCCCTAAACTTACAAACTACTTATGAACTAGCTAATACTAAGGACGGCACAAATATCCATGCCCGAGATGAACCCCCGACCGTAGTGGCCGTGCAGACTGTGACTGGCGCGCCGCACAACGCTCGGCCACCGCGGCCGGCACTTTTAGGTGCCACTGTCACGTGCAAAAATCAGCAACATACAGTAGAATAAAGAAACACAGGAACGTTCAATTCTACATGACTTGTTATTTGTATGATATAGTTTAATTTAGAGAAACTTTAAAAATGTTCTTAAAAACGTCAAAGGTTTAGAGAGCCTTACTCTTTGCCCTCCCTAAAATTGCTATACTGATTTTTTTGCGTTTTAAATTACTGTACATAAGTTTCCCTTACAAGGCTTGTGTGTGTGACTTTAAAAACTTTAATGGCCAACAGTGGGTTGAAAGGTTGAAAGTAATTTGGGCATACAATTGGTTTCGGAGGCCTTTTGAATTATACATCTTATAAGAGTAACTCTTCCACTACAAGGTGGCACTATTCTATTCAGGTAATTATTGAATACAACACGCAAATCCTCATTAGAAAAATTCATATTTGTCACTTTCAACTCATCTCTGTCCCTTTCAGACCACTGGGTCAAACAAGTAGAAGTGAAGGTTCTAAATCCGGATTGTATGGTGGGTGATGGGTGCCACTGTCCTGCCCCATAGACGTATCTCCTGACATGTGGCCATAGACCTGTGGGGTTTTGGCGTGATGGGGTAGCCGAGCGATCTAAGGTGGTTGCTCGCCATTGGAGGTTCGAGTCCTCCCTCGGCCATGGGTGTTTCTGTTATCATAAGGTTAGTTTAGTTCAAGTATTAGTAAGCCTATGGACTGATTGCCAAAGAAGTTCAGTCCCATAGATTTACAAACATTTGAACATTTGAACCTGTTGGGTTTCACATTGTGATTCTGAATCTGGATCAAATTACGTAACATGGCTACCCAGGAAGCGTTACCCTACTAACACGTGATTTATGAGTTACATCTGTCAACATATAAAGAAGTTACTCCTACCGTTGCATCACTTTCGTAACCCTATTCGACCACTGTTATAATCATATCTAAAGTAAGTGATCTCTTCGAAACACATGTATCTGAGCATACGATTTCTCATCCGATTGAAGACAAAAGAATTCGAGTAACATCCAAAAAAAAAAAAAAAAAAAAAAAAAATAAATAAATAAATAAATAAAATAAAATAAAATAAAAATAAATAAATAAATAAATAAAACATGTTCTACATACAAGGCCTCTCAACAGCCCGTGTCGCGTCACACCGAGTAGGCCGCGATCGCTGACTGGCTGTCCGCTATAAGGCAGTGGGCTGTGTCCCAGTGGTCAGCCAGTCAGCTGGCGGTCGTGGCCTATCGGTGTGACGTGACACGGGCTGTTGAGAGGCCTTGTATCTAGTAGGTGTTGTTACTACCCCAACTCGGAGCTGCGGTGATGGGGTAAGCTGACGTCACTCACGCTAGTAAGAAGACGCGCTCGCTGAGATCTTGTCAAGGGGTAGTTGTGACAAAAACAAAAGTGTCTAGCTGCGAAAGTCCTGGGCCTTTTTCTTTAGAAGAACTGCATCTCTTCACTTACAGAGACGGACGCCAACAATGTTTAGTGCTTCACAAAATGGCTGTTTGCGCAAAAAAAGAAAAAAATATATATCAATTATAATCGTCTACATGCAGTAGATTATGATCGAATACAAGGGAATGCTCGCAAGGAACTGCTTCCCAATTTGAATGTAAACGTACAGGTAGATGTAAGTGAAAATAACGTTGCGAGTGAGAAATGCGTGGAACCGTAGAAAACATGTAGTATTACGGTAATTTACATTATAGGTCAGTTTTTTTTAATCAATCAGCGACGCTTGTCGCCGTGTTTCCCTCCTTCTTGAAATATTTTATCTGTGGAAAGGTTTTTCCCTCGTCTTTGGTTTCTTCCGCCGTATCGAGAGGACGGAACCGCGTTCATTCACTCTCTCTTGTTTGAGCTTATTAAGAGTGGGCATTTACGGAGACTGCTTTGCGATGTAAGTTTGAGTGCTGTTAAATTTTACGTTAAAATATACCCTCTTTTTTTAAGAGCCATGTCTGCACCCTGTTTTCATTTAATAATGTCCCATCCTACCTAAATTATTCTTTTTCTTTAAGATTTTCATCCTCCATACTCCCTCGTAACATGATGTTCAGACGCCATCACTTTCGCTTCATGTATTGCCTTGTTTAAATCCCTATCAGTTACTTTAAATCATTACTTTTCTTCCTTTTTAGAAGCTGCATTCGTATAAACAGTTTGGCGAAGTCCTACAGACTTTTTATTTTTATTTTTGTTATTTGCGTAATCAAACTTTAGTACACGGTCCGTCAACAATGACTTACGAGGCGAACAGTCTGAACATTATTTTACTGCGAAAAGTATCATAAAGTTTATCTAAACCATTCAACAGCTTAACAGTTTCAGTTGCTGTGATCAACATTTCCAGAAAGAAGCTACATTGGGTACTTTTCGTAAGTTTTCTCTGTGGCGTTACTTTTGTGTGTTGCCTCAACCCCAATCTGTAGTCCGCCATTTCATATATTCAGTCATTTCGTGTATTAATTTCATCCAACGTTGTCAAAAGTATTTAATCAGATTTTTTATCCGATTTTTTTATGATAGAAATTTTAACAAAAATCCTTAATCTTTTAATCGCGGAGACTAACATTAATGAGTACAGGCAACAACACAAATGAAATGTTACAATTTTTTTCAACCTTGTTCAACTCACAATCCCCTTCCCAAGTAAAAATATCCGGCTATCCCCCAGGCCCATAATGAAGCTATCTCAGAGATTCCAGAGCCAAAGTATTTAATTTTCTTTCTTAGATGTATCTAAGATCTTCGCAACCATTCACGTCCGGCGAAAGTTGTAGACCGGCCGCAGTGGCGGAGCGGTCTGCGGCGTTCCAGTCACGGTCTGCACGGCCGCTGCGGTCTGGGGTTCGAATGGCCCCTCGGGCATGGATGTTTGTGTTGTCTTTAGTATAAGGTAGTTCATAAGTCGTTTATAAGTTTAGGGACTGATGACCTCATATATATATATATGAAAGTTTTAGTAGCAGAAACGAATCAAAGCTGAAAGAAAGAAAAGACTTGGTCACTACAAGTATTTGATGCATGGTTTTGCTGTCAGGAGTAATAAATCTCAATGTCTAATTTGTGGGGATGTGTTGTCATGTGCAAGTACAAAACCATTGACTTTGATGCATCAATCCTTAATATTTCAAGGATGCTCATAAACTGTGGATTTCTTCGAAAGGACACCAAAATCCTTTAACCAGCAGCAAATTACTATGATACAGTAATAAAATGGAATTGTTATTCATTCTGTAAAAATAATATGGCATCGAAAGTCTTTACCAGCTGCAAACTACTATGATCACATAATAAAAAGTTATTGTTATATATTCATTAAAAATATTAGTTAGTGATTAATTTTTTTTATTTAACAATATTTTAACTTGTGACAGTCATGCAAAAAGATTGCAACCATTGTAAATAACTGTAGCAGTACTGCACAAACAGTAGTAAGTCGCTTAATTAACAAGTCATCGTAACGTGGAAAAATGGCTTCATTATTTAGCGTTTCGGTCGGTCCAGTATCAGAAATCAGAAGTGACATAGGTGCATCTTATACCTGTGACAGTTAAATTGCCCAATTAAGGGCCATCCGAAACGTGACACAACAAACAAATTTTGCACTTATGCGTGACTTGTTAATTGACTTTCACGAAACCCTTCCACTTCCGTATGACACTTCTGCCATAGTAACTGAATGTCACGAGAGGTAGGTTTGCCATAGAACATGCTGCTTCTGTATCATACTGAGATAGCGACCCCCGACAAGACTATGCGACCCTCCAGGGATCGCGACCCATAGGTTGAAGAAAGTCAAAATAGAGCTATGGTTCTTTACAGTTACAAAGTAACTCACTTCATAGCACTGTCTCGTAAAAAACCATTCTTCTTGTGATCTGTAGTTAACTCGTTCTAATCAACAATAGGACTGTAGTTCCAAATGAATTAGTGGTTTTTGAAGTCGTTCCTCTGTCAAAGCAAACGATATGCCGTCGAATTCTCGACATGGGTGCTGATTTAAAGACGCAACTCAGGAATAAGGCCTGGCATTCCACAGCACTTTCTCTTGCCCTTGACAACGGAAATATTAGCTGAAATTCATTGTAAAATTCGTATTGCTATATTTACGCTATAGTGGAATCTGCGATGCGGTTCAGCGAGATAAATAAGCCATAATTTGGCTTCTTTTGATATCCTGGCAACAACTTCCAAAATCAATGAATCCTTCTTAAAAAAATAATGGGATAATTGGTTATACACATCATAATAAATACTCCACAGTTGGTCCTACAAAAAGGAATTTCAAACTGTTAAATAATTTCACCATAAACATTGTTAAATTCCAGAAATGAAATCAAATCGTTGATCTTCAGTATCACAGAGTGTTTACAGTAATATTAATACGAAAGACAATATTGTTGTTGTTGTTCTTATGGTCTTCAGTCCGGATACTGATTTGATACAGCTCTACACCCTACTCTATCCTGATCAAGCCTTTTCATCTACTCATGAGAACGGCAACCCATATCCATTTGAATCTGCTTACTATACGCTTGTCTTGGTCTCCCTCTGCGATTTTTAACCCACACACTTCGCTCCAATGCTAAATTTACGATTCCTCGATGTCTAAGAATGTGTCCTACCAAGCGATCCCTTCTTTTAGTCAAGGTATACCAAAAATTCCTTTTCTTACGAATTCTGTTCAGTACCTCTTCATTATTTATGCGATCTACACACAAATATTCAGCATTCTTCTGTAGTACCGCATTTCAAAAGCTTCTATTCTCTTCCTGTCCGCACTGTTTATCGTCCATGTTTAACTCCCGTACAAGGCAACACTACACACAAATGCTTTCACAAAAGACTTCCTTACACTTATATTCGATGTTGGCAAATTTCTCTTTTTCAAAAATGCTTTCCTTCCCATTGCCATTCTGCTTTTATATGTTCTGTACTGCGACCGTCATATGTTATTTTACTACCTAAGTAACAAAACTCACCTACCACCTTCATTGTTTCGTTATGTAATCCAATTCCTTCAGAATCGCCTGATTTTCTAAGACTGCATTGCATTATCTTTGTTTTTCTCTCGTTAGTCTTCATTTTATACGCTCTCTTCAACACAGTGTCCTTTCCATTCAACTGCTCTTGCAGGTTCTTTCAAATGTTCAAATGTTTGTAAATCTATCGGACCAAACTGCGTGGTCACCAGTACGTAGCATACAAAGTACTTAAACCTAGGTAAACTAACCTAAGGACAAACACACACACCCATGCCCCAGGGAGGACTCGAACCTAAAGGCGAGCAACCGCGCGCTCCACAGCGAGGCGCTTTAGACCGCTCGGCTACTCCTCCGCGGCGCAGGTTCTTTAACAGGTCTCTGACAGAATTACAATGTCATCAGCAAAATTCAATGTTTTTATTTCTTCACCCTGAACGTAATTCCTATTCCCAATTATTCCTTGCTTTCCTTCACCACCTGCTCGATGTACAAATTGAATGACATCGGAGAAAAGCTACAACCTGTAATGCTCCCTTCCCAACTTATGCTTCCCTTTCATGCCCTTGGAGTCTAATAACTCCGGTCTGACTTTTCTACAAGTTGTAAATAACTCTCATTTCCCTGGATTTCACCCCTGTGTCTTCAGAATTTGAAAGAGTGTATTCCAATCAACATTGTCAGAAGCTTTTTCCAAATCTACAAAATCTAAAAATGTACGTTTGCCTTTCCTTAATCTATCTCCTATGATCAGTCGTAAAGTGAGTATTGCCTGCCGTGTTCCTGCATTCCTCCTGAATCCAAACTGATCTTCCCCGAGGTTAGCTTCTACGAGCTTTTCCATTAAATTATCGTTGAGAATCGACCACTTCTCAAGTGTTGCGCATTTGCGCAAAATCATAGCTATTTCAAAAATTGCTGGTGGGGGGAATTGTAGTGCGACTGCAATTACTCGTGACGTCACAGCCCAACCTGCAGCTTCACTTGTACACACGCTCGCCGCAGCCGTGTGCCCCATGTGATTACAGCTCACGGCCCGGAAGCCGAGAAGCGATGCCCTGCCAGTAAGTGAGTGTTCCCTAGCAAACGGGCAAGCGCGCAAGCTGGAACAGCGTGGTGTAGGAGATGGACGTCCAAAGTAAGAGATAAAAAGCAATCTGACGAGCATTTAAACCGTAGCAATGTAGTGCAGGTGAATCTCATGTAGCAGAGGTCTACACGGTGACCTCGTACGGCACTGCGGGGCAATGAAAGTTCCTCTATACATTACGATGCGCTGCATGATGTCATAGTGTTGTTAGCTCTTCGTTTTCATACAATACACGCGATGTGGTATCACAGTCTAACATATATACAGTCACGACACTCCCACAGTTTTTTGTTATACACTACACTGCAGCGCTCCAAGCGGCCGGCAAGCTACGTTTCTGAATACGGTATTGGATGAGTGCCAATAGTATCGTTTATATTGATTTTACAGACTTTTGCGCTAGGGAACTATATAGTGCCATAAAAATATGAAATAATTTAAAATTAGCTCCACCTTTGTCTTTATTAGGTTTACTGAGATCCCTGATGAGGTACGAAAAGGTACATTACAAGACATTTTAATTACTGAAACTTCCTCGCAGATTAAAATTGTGTGCCGGAACCGGGACTCGAACCTGGGACCTTTACCTTTCGCGGGCAAGCGCACTACCGACTGTGCTATCTCGACACGACTCACGATGCGGCCTCACTACTTTACTTCCACCAGTACCTCGCCTCCTACTTTCCAAGTTGTGAGGCGGCATCATGAGTCGTGCCGGATAGCACAGTCGGTAGTGCGCTTGCCCGCGAGAGGCAAAGGTCCCAGGTTCGAGTCCCGGTTCCGGCACACAATTTTAATCTGCCAGGAAGTTTCATATCAGCGCACATTCCGCTGCAGAGTGAAAGTTTCATTCTAGTTTATTTACTATTAATTTGTAACCTATAGGCTTTTGCTGAATAATATAATTTCCTATTAAGAAAAAGAAATGGCTAAGTAACACCAGAAGACCAGCCTTTGGCAAAAAGTTGTCGCTTTTCTACTCAGGAACGTTAAGGTGAGCGTGGAACGGAAGAAACGCATATAAAATCCAATAACTACGGTATTTAACGTATCAAACCATCCACCACACCTGTAGCTGAAGGAAAAACGTCAGTCCTGGCAAAAAAACGGAAAAATCAGTCAAACTGTTTTCAACAAAGAAGAACCCAATTCCAAAATTGTTGCTGCAAATGAACCTCAAACGGCGAGAATCTTCAAGACATTGTCTTCTTAAGCTAAAGTAATGACACTCAAACGAATATGCGCGTAACAGTAAGACGAGTGAAGCCTAAAAATCTGCGAATATTAGACTACAAACCGAACTGATACACGTCAAATAACTCTTGTCATAGTAAAAACACACCCTAATAGAAATTTCTCTTCTGTTTATTGTACTTACTTTCATCGGAATAAGCTGCAAAATATCACATATTGGTAAGTATTTGTTGACGAAGTTGTTTCTTACAACACTGAATCAGTTAAATTCGGCTGTTTTTACATTAATGTCCGTGTTATGTATATATCTTAATATTTTAGTAATGCTTGTAACGCAGAAACTATAGCAACTATTTCGTTAATTACGCACACAAATAATTATAAACAAACATCACTCCACCGGTGGCTTTTCCACCGCTAGGAGCGCTAGTGTCGTTGCAACTGTCAATTGGTAACAACTTTCACAGCAGTGACTGTCGCGACTGTATATGTTGGACTGTGGTGGTATTGCTAGATAAGCTGTTGTCTTGCATCTGGACGAGGAATAACATGCCGACATCCATTGCCAAGTTCGGCGTATTCTCTTCAACCTCTGTACTGCAAAACACTGTTAACCGCTTGAAGGCTAACGTATGTAAGAGTTTTCGATGACCCACCTGAGGATATGTGGCAGGTGTCCAACTAATATACTGTGCCATGTATTTAATTATGACTGGCTGCAAACCAGAAATTTCTTTGACACATTAATGGCCAGGAAAAGTTTAAAATTCACATACAAAAGCTTTTAAGAGTAATCTACGTACAGTTAGCTATGTCGTTAAAACCCTTACAATACCAGTTTTGGGGCGAGATAGGAGGGAGATTCGTATGGTAAGGCTGCCTAATCGTGTGATATTTTCAATACTGTGTTTCTAGAAAGCTGGTAATATCAAACTGAACGTTGTAGTATTTTTTATTTTACTGTATATTGGTAATTTTTACACCTGCAATGGAAAAGGGAAGGAATGAATTATAAGACAATGTCTCCCAAGTGCATGCCAAGACTCACAAATCTGTGGTAGTGGTATCCTAATTCCTTGAGTGGTATCATAATTCCGTACACACAATCAAATACATAACAAATTTTACTTACATTGCAATGTTGTGAAATGCGTTGTTTTAATACTGCAACATATTAATCTGATTAAAATATTCGGGATCTTGTTACAGCACCACACAGATAAAATTATAAAAAACCTATGAAAGTAAAAAGTAGACAACAAATTAGCAGAAAGTTCCAGTACATAAAGGAAACCCACATTTCTAATTATTCTCACAAGTACATTAAACTGTGCGCACTGTATAAATATAAAAGTCTTCGCCATGATCAGCCTGTATAGCATCATTCTTCTAGTGATTCCACTGAAAACAAAAGAACATTGTACACTATCCACCCCTGTCTTTATCTGCTCATCATATTCATAATGTCAACTTAACGCCCAGTACGTCGTGTTCGTATGAGATTTGGAGATTTTTTTGCGCTTTGGAATTATGAACTAGTGTAGACGGATTTTCTGGGAGTGTTCCTTGCTGGATAACATTGCCTAAAGAAATGTAGAATATTTGCTCTTCTTCTGACATTACACTAAGTTCAGCAAATTGTTTATCAGAGACTGATGAGGGTGCTAGGGACTCTGATGCAACTGCCTCTCTGTTTGATACTACACAGTAACAACAACAAATAGTAACTTTTTTCCTACATTGTGCTAAATTGTACATACGTCACGCCAAATTGATGCATAAGAAGGCGATAGCTGGTCTTTGAACAATAAATACAAATTTCCATAACTCTAAGCAGTGTTTCCTATTTAATATTAGCTCCTCTTGTCACATATGCACAATTCCCCTTCATTTTCTGTTTCTGGGTTTAGAATTTCACCAAAGGAGCACCATGAACTTCAGTTTCTTTACTTCTTGATCCATCATCTTGATGTACGCTATGAATAATCGAATCACTTCGTCATCGTACGTTGTCAGTTTTAATAGTTAACTACATCCAATATATACTTTACATAATCAGCATTTACAAATGATATTACTGATGTTTGACTAACATTAAAATAAATAACTGGAAAATAAAATAAAAACCCCTGTTCGCACACATACACATGAAACTTCTCTATCGACATAATATTAAACAAATTTCATTCCATTCCATGATGGTGGTGGTGGCGGCTGGTGCAGCAACAGTGTTGAATAATTAAATAAATCTCAGTCTCTGTTGCAGCGTCAGTCTTATTGCAACAGAGACTGAGATTTATTTAATTAAACATATTTTCTAAATATCGTACAATCATCGCTAACATCATACAACGAAAAATTGCCGAAACTGGGAGGTAATGTAAGTTAAATACAATGATCAACACAATTACTGGATCAGTTGAGATCTATTTGTTTTGAAGTATTGAAATCGGAGAAACTAAAATGGTTCGACGTCCTTCTCTGGGTTCTTCGGAGTGGAGACAACAACATTACGACAAACGAGATAGTGGTAATAATCGAAAGATGCTGCAGAGTTGGTTGGTGTGGAGTTGTGTTTAGTATAGCAAAGGAATTACATGCAGGTAGTGAAATACAACTCGAAGCTCTGGCATAGAGAGCAATAGGAAGATTGGACAGACATAGGTGGCCGCAGCTATTGGAGTGTCCCAAAGTATAATTTCCAGGACCTGCACGCGATTTCAAACAACAGGTACCATTAAGAGACGGCAAGGCCAGGATCTTCCATGGGTAACATCAGACAGAAATGACCGTTACATTCCGTTCAGCCCGTCGAAATAAGAGGCTGATTGCTACTCAGCTGTAACGCAGCCTCCAGGCAGCAAAAGGAAACTCAATATCAACACAAACAGTTCGAAATCGCCTTCGAAAATATGGTCTCTACGCAAGGAGAGCCCTTTAAAACCACTACACCGTTTAACCCGCAGAAAATTGAAGGAGGAACATCAGGATTGGAGTCTTAACGAATGGCGCCTGGTTCTGTTCACATGTGAATCAATTGTGCCCTACGCTGGTGGTTCCTTCTAGTGGAAAATAACGCGTGGCCTCACAGAGTTGCCCTGGTCGATAACATTTTTTAAACTGAGGGAATTGAACGAATGGAGTGGACAGCTTGTTCACCGAACGTAAACCCCAATGAGCATGTTTGGGATGCACATGGCAGACGCATTAGCATACGTGGGATGCACTTGCGCGACGCATTGTAGCCAGATAAGAACCCCCCCCCCCTTACAACGGTTGCAGAGCTGGAAATTGAACTGCTGTAAGAATGGACAAATATCCATCAAGAGCTCAAGATCTGATTGGTAACCTCATTGTGTCCATGATACGCAGACTGTACTTCCCATCCGAAGTGAACACACATCATATTGGAGGGAAAGAGAATAATTTCACTATTAAGGTAGCCCCAAGGTACCTCCCTATAGGTAAACGTCACGTGAACCGCAAGAAAAGAATCCATACTTTATCAGACACCAACCATCTATCGCTAACCTGTACAAGGAACAATTTGAAGAAACGGCCCTCAAAACAGCGCGGCCGAAACGAAATGCATTCTACAAATAAGTGGACGATTCGTTCGTGATTTGACCACGTGGCGAGAAAAATCTGCAAGAATTTCTTGACCACCTCAGTGGCATACATAACAACATTAAATTCACCACGGAAATGGAAGAAAATGGATGTCTGCCTTTCCTTGACATCATTATTAAGAAGACCGACGGCACGCTAGGGCATTCGGTTTACAGGAAGAAGACACGCACCGACATATACCTCTATGCAAAAAGCTGCCACCATCCAGCACAGCGCAAATCCATGCCCACCATCCTGGTATATAAAACATGAGATATATGCGACGAGGAAATCCTGCCGTCTGAATTGCAGCGGTTGAGGAGAACTTTTCGCAATAACGTCTATTCGGAGATGCAGATCAGACGCGCTCTCCAACCGAACAAGAGGAAGGAGAAGGAAGACATTCGGGGAGAAGACATCAAGGGCTTGGCGTTCCTTCCGTATGATGGTCCACCAATGGCAAAGATCGCCAGGATATTAGAAAAGAAAGGAATTAAAACCATATTTAGATCGTTAGCAAAAATCAAGAATATACTGGGATCAGTGAAGGATGAACTTGGTGTACAGACACCTGGGGTATAAAGCGTCAGCTGCGAGTGTGGCGCGCTACTGGTTCTATTGCGCCTAGGTGGCTTCTACTTTGGTTTCGCGCACGCGCGGTGGGTCGTCAGCAGTGTATAAAGGGGCTGCTGTTTCTTGTTCTTTATCAGTTTCCGGCGAGTTAGTGTTCTGCGCTCTCACCTGAAGATGGCAGCCAGTTGGTATGATGAAATATCGTGTCTGGTTGACGACGGTATCCGGCTGCATACCCGAGACAAATATGATCAATATATCGGCCAGACGCAGCGGTGTATCCCTTAGCGCTGCACAGAACGTATACGGAACGTAGGGCTACGCCAAACGGATAAGTCCGCTGTGCCGAAACACAGCCTCAAAGAAAACCATATGTTTTATTTCGAGCAGACAAAGGTGTTTTGCAGGGCGACCGGGTTTTGGGATACAATCTTAAAAGAGGCTGTGGAGATTCAAGTACACGACATATCTTAGTGAACAGGGACAGTGGATTCCAGCTAAGCACCGCATAGGATGCAGCGATATCAAAAATACGCCAATAACGCGCTGATGTGAAACCGACGAAGGCAGCGAAGGAAATGGACAGACCCGCTAGCGCGCATGGAGTACCCACCACCACCGGCCGCGACTCCCCTCCCCCTTCCCAAGGGTGCGATTGTTGATACGTCCTGACTCGGGTGATAACCCGAGAAGCAGTGGCGTAACTAGCACTTGGCTTTGGGGAGGGGGGGATAGATCTGCTTGACGAGCAAAATTTTAGTCAGTTTCAAGACAGACTAGCATCTACCACTCCCGATTAAGACACTAATTCACTCCCATCCAATGAAAGCTTATGGTAAAACACCCCAATTTCCAATCTTCACGTTTTTTTATTCACTAATATCTGATCTGAATAAAATACATTACCATATATATATATATATATATATATATATATCGGGTGTTCAACTCAACTCTTTCACCCCAGGTATCTCTTGAAACTACACGAGATATTAAAAAACGGTCATGAAGGAACGGTAGGGGATTATGAAAGTAGGTACTATGAGTCAGTCTAAAAAGTAAAGAAGTATTATTTAGAGTGCAAACTTATTTATTTATTTATTTCCTGGGCAATCAATAGCAAGAAAAATCGCAAAAAGAGTGGAGTCGGTTGCAACGCGTTGCGTCAATTACATCCGGTAAAACTGCGAAGCGAAGTTGACGTTTGAAATACATGAGGCGCGGTGCTAGCGCGTGTCAGAGATTCAACAGTGAATCTCGCTTGAGTCTAAGAACGCGCTAGCACCGCGCCTCATGTATTTCAAACGTCAACTTCGCTTCGCAGTTTTCCCGGATGTAGTTGACGTATCGCGATATATTTTCCTTTTGTTGATTGTCCTAATTTATGCAAATTTACGAAACACGAAAAAGTGGAAAGTGAATCTATAAATTTTTTCTGATGTTTCGATAGCATACTCAAATAAAAATGTTAATAAGTGTAAATGTAGCACCATTGTAAGTATGCATAAATTAGGACAATGAAGAAAAGTAAAATATCCTCTATAAAAATGCAGCATACTCTATGGAAATTATGTTTTGATAAAATCCAGCAAAGGATTGCTTTGTAGAATACTGTGTAAAAATGTATCTTTGGTAAACGCAAGCTTAGAACATCTTTGTAACTGTTTATTTATATCTATGTTTGTGACAACTGATGTACTTGTGTGCAAAAATATTGTGTGTGATGTTTGACATGTGTGAGAGCTGCCACAGATGGACCAGACGAAAACTGTAAGTAAAAATCTTTTCAAAAAATTCCGCCATTAACTCCATATAAAGATAACCGTAAAGTAAAATCAGCCGTATTTATATATTACGACAGGAGAATGAAGCAGGCACTCACACACTCAAAACATCATAAATAATATGAAACAGCACAAAAAACGCACTTGAAAATGGGAATTATTTTTCGAAACGTGTCGTGCTAAATAGATAAAAAAAATCGTGACTGGTAGCAGTATTGTTATTTATAAACAAATCCACACAAATATATTACTCTAACATTTCCTTATCTTCCTCGTAGGTTACCGGATACGACGTCGTGACTACACTTTAACAACTTTCATCCTGTGATAATGGACGTGAGACGAAGCTTTGTCTGGTATGTGAGAAATGTGGAGAAAATGCCAAAATGCCTCGTGTCTGGAAGACGTTCATTTTATCAAGAGTCGTCGTCTTTCTGCTGATGGGCTGGCGCGGAATGTTCGGCCACATTCTGGGGTGGACTTGGACGCAGCCTGCTGAACGCACAAGGACGGGCTGAGGCCCCAGGTTGCCCACTCTGAAAGCACCCGCCACATTTTTAATGCAGTCTCGATATTTTACACGTCATCTCTGAAGTGAAGTGTTTTACACCTCTAGCTGTAATGTACTAAATATGTACTAAGAAAACTGTAAAACTTTACATTTGCGAATTTCTAAGCCCATCACTATATCAGATGTATTGCAAAGATGAAACCAAATAGTAGAGTAATAGTTTCCGACAAGCCCTCATGTCCAATGCTTTGTAGTCGTAAGAGAATGCGCCGAAGTTACAGCTGCATATTTTCAGTGTAGAAACACTATGCAAAGAAGCCAATGCCGACTAACAAATTTGCTTGTTGTTTTCCAGGTATGCAGGGTGTCCCACTCAACTGTTTCACCCCAGATATCTCTGTAACTACAATACGTATTGGAAAACGGCTTCCACGGTCATGAACGTACGACAAGGGCTTATGAAAGTAGGTACTATGAGACAGTCTAAATGTAAAGAAATATTATTTTCATCGCATGGATACCCTATGTTACTTCTTAAGCAATCAATAGAATGAAAAATCACAAAAAGACTGGCGTTGGTTGCATCGCGATGCGTCAATTACATCCGGAGAAACTGTGAATAGAAGTTGACGTTTGAAACATATGAGGCGCGGTGCTAGCGGGTGTCCGAGGCTCAAGCGAGACTCACGGTTGCCTCGGACGCGCGCTAGCAGCACCCCTCATATGTTTCAAACGTCAACTTCTATTCACAGTTTCTCCGGATGTAATTGACGCATCGCGATGCAACCGACACCATCCTTTTTGTGATTTTTCATTCTATTGATTGCTTAAGAAATAACATAGGTTTCTGTTGAAAATAATACTTCTTTGGGTTTTAGAATGTCTTTACATGTAGACTGTCTCATAGTACCTACTTTCATAAGCCCTTGCCGATCGTTCATGACCGTGGAACTGGACCTATACTTACAGAGATATTTGGGGTGAAACAGTTGAGTGGGACACCCTGTATATGCCGCTCTTTCCATACTTCTTTTGTAATTATGTGCTCTGAATGTAGACACAATGTAACCATAATTTTATTGTACTGACAGAAACGAGATAACGAACCCCCTTCTCATAAACATGACGTAAATTACCCCTTTATGATAAGCTTATTTGATTTGGAATGTATTTCATAAGTTATTTATTTTCCAAATATTTAGATACCTTAATTTAATAAAGAAACATTGTTGTACAAAATATGTCTACTTGTGTTATATTGGAATCTTATTATATTGCACAGTAAATGGTTTTAATGAAAATTTTTATGTCGTTATCCTTGTCGCAGCTGTGTTCCTTCGAATTCTACGAGAAACCCCGGATTGACATCTGCTTTCCCTATGACACCCTGTAAAAAAAATTGCCCGTTGGAGGTCCACAAATAATCTCAAAATTTTGAATGCGTAATAATATATTCTAGTAATAATTATTTCGTTATTGAATGTTGCAGCAAATCACAACTAATGGATTGCAACAACACTTTCGCAGTGAAAGTTAAAATTTTGAATAAAAAAGATATTAATTAACTTGAAACAGTCACTGTGGTAATTAATTAAGCTTTGCCCTATCTGACTTAGCATTGACTACAGCCTCCAATTAGCACCTCTTACGATTCACGAACAGCACAACTTCACTAATAAATGTGTAAGAATTCATGTAGTGGTGATGGCGTGTTCGTGTTATAATCAAAATTGTAATAGCAGATAGACTCTGATTGCAATGATAATAGCTGTGAAACATCGTGGTGCAATGAGCTTCACATATACTACAGTTAAAGTTCCCAATTATTATAATAATATCGTTTAAAGCATTCAACTTCCTTATAAAACTTTGCATGAACTATTTTTTGTTAAATTGGTTCCAGGGCCTGGGTAGCGTACGCGTGTAACTGGCTGAGCAGAGTTTGGCATTTAACGTATTTAATAAAAAAATTTACTTCCGTCAAGTCTGGTTAATCAACTATAATACTTTGACTACTGTTAGCCTGGTTACTTTCTACATAAATGAAACCAACTTTACTTTACTTGCAAACTCTCTTGCACTTTAATTACTAGTCTCTGTGATTGTAACACGTTTAGCAATTCTTTAACTCGTCTAGCAATTTCTTTAAAACTGATCGTAATTACTTTGAAAATGATTGAACTTGTTGGTCAATGTACAGGCTTGCATAATCAACATAATCTGATAATGGTGATAATGGGGTGACTACAACTACTTACAAAATTAAGACTGGTTTCAAAATAAGTCATGTATAATTGAACCAAAGTTCTGATTGGGTTGACACTACATTTACATGCATACAAAATATGATGTTACAAAAGTACTCATCTGCTTTCGTCGTGAAGTCCAAACAAGACAGATATGATTACAATAGGTACTCTTACTACAACAACGATCACACTCGGTGACAATAGACTTGATACCAAACAATTACTTTTCTTGCACACATGAAAAAACATTACACTGATCACTTTCGAGTATAAATAAACTTTTTCGCACTTCCTTCAATACATTAAACAGTACGCCTCTCAGGCTTATTGCAATTGCATTAAACACGCGCCACACTGCGCCTAGTGTGCCTCTGCACCATCAAGAAAACATTTATGTGTTTACTATAGCGAGTCCGCTCCGCGACTGCTTCAGCACCGCGACACTCACAGCTACTACTTCTGTGCCAAAGACAGTCTTTACAACAGGTTCAACATTTTCTCTGGCGCATTGCTAACTTACAGCATAAGAATGTCCGTGCATTCATGCGGGTTTACACATATAGTACATGTTTACACTAAATGATTCAATATAGAAAATGACGTTACATAAGAAATATATCTAGCATACAAGAAATGAAAAATACATGAAATAAACAAATTTAAGACAATATATACATTACGTTAAATCAAACGGTAAGATACAGTGACAGGTGTACTCTTACAACTCTTCAACATTACGTGAATTACATTCCACATGCGAGTGTTAGAGGACATGTGGATTTCATAATATGTTTACATGAACTTGTACACAATATCGGAAGTAGAGTGGGGCTATTTGCGGATGATGTTCTAGTTTTATTGACATGTCGCAACACTGGAAAAGGGTAGCGCATTGCAAGATGAAGAGTATCGACACATGGTGCAATGGAGCCTCAACATAAAGAAATGTAAATTGCTGTCTGTACATAGAAAGACAGATCCTTTAGTATGTAACTACGCAACAGTGGGGTAAACACTGGAATCAGTTAATAGCATAAATTATCTGGGAGTACACATTAGGAGCTATTTGAAATGGAGCCACGATATGAGATTAAACGAGTTTAAGGCAGATGCCAGACAGATTCATTGGAAGAATGCTCAGGAAGTTTAGCTCGACAACAAGCAATAGAATTAATCAGTTTGGAAAACATGGTTTCCTTATTTGGAAAACAGCGAACTTATAATTATTTTATGATAAAAATAACAGTCTAGTTCGCAAAATTTTTACAATTTATTATTATAGGTGACCGGTTTCGATCTAAGTTTCGATCATCTTCAGACCTCTGAAAATAGAATAAAATACGATATGCTGTAGAGGGAAACAAGTACACTATTAGTAGCTACAATAAATTTACAGACGGTATTAAAAAAGTAACTTAAAACAGTATACCTCGCTGTAGATGTTCAGGCGGTGAGCGAGCGGCGACTGCTTACCAGCGAGAGAACGCTGTGCGTTATTAAAGAAAAAACCCGCCCATCGCCTCAAATATCAGTACATCATAAACCAATGAGGAACGTAATACAGTAAAAGATAAGATAAGAAATGTATATGTATATATATAAATATATAAATGCATTTTGTTAAGAATAAACACTTATTGTTATCAACTGCCAATACATGGCAGATATTTCCTAGACAGACAACTACTTTGTATTGTCTATTCTTCAATTATTTTTTATTATAGACATGGCAACTATGTTTCGTTGTTAACAAAATGCATTTTATACCTATTATGGATTATTTATATATACATATACATTTCTTGTCTTACTTCTTACTGTATGACGTTCCTCGTTGGTTTAAGATGTGCTGATGCTTCAGGCGATGGACGGGGCTTTTCCTTTATAACGCACAGCATCCTCTCGCCGGTTAGCAGTCGCCGCTCGCTCACCGCCTGAACATCTACAGCGAGTTATACTGTTTTAAGTAATTTGTTAATGCTGTTTGTAAATTTATTGTAGCTTCTAATAGTGTACCTGTTTCCCTCTACAGCATATCGTATTTTATTCTATTTTCAGAGGTCTGAAGATGATCGAAACATGGATCAAAACCGGTCACCTATAATAATAAATTGCAAAACTTTTGCGAACTTGACTGTTATTTTTATCATTAAACAAGCAATAGGTTACGAATCACTCGGTCGGCCAACGCTTGAATATTACTCATCAGTGAGTGATCCGTACCAGATAAAGTTAATAGACGACATAGCGAAGATCAAATGGAGAGCATCATGCTTCGATACGGGCTCATTTAGTACGCACTAAGGCTCCTATAAACCGGAGCTTACGTATCCGCCGTTTTGTTCCCCACCGCTCGTAATTTTAACAAGCTGCGGTGCTATAGGGTTTGCTTCGCAGCACTTCAGCACACAATTAATGGTGGTTGTGTTCCCATAAGATTTTCAAATCATTCCAGAAGTAACTTTAGAAACGGTTCGTTTCCCGAAAGATGCTAAGAGATGAGAAAAAATGGGATGTTAACTGTCGTCTCGAAAACAGGGAACCCGGACGGAGCGCACAGTTACGTATTGTAAGTGAATAATATTTATTATCAATATGTGAAAACACTACATAAGTTTTTGTTTAGCTGTTTTGAAAGTACTACCATCAAAGAGAGATTCTGCCTGTAGGGAATCAACAGTTTCAAAATATAAGAACAGCAAAACTGTAGGGAATATACAGTATCCAAAGCATAATACGTGTGTCTTATAATATATTGAGAAATAAACAACATCAAGAACTTTTGTACGAACGTTGCACATATTGCTGTAGATACTTCTATTAAGTTATTGACATAATATTACAAACACTAAAATGTGAAAGCCGGCCGCGGTGGCCGAGGGGACAGAGGCGCTCCAGTCACGGTCTGCACGTCCACTACGGTCGGGGGTTCGAATCCCCCCTCGGGCATGGATATTTGTGCCGTCCTTAGTATTAGCTAGTTCATAAGCAGTTTGTAAGTTTAGGGACTGATGACCCCGTAGTTAAGTCCCGTAAGCTTTACAAACATTTGATTTGAAATTTGAAAATGTGAAAGAGTATTAGTATAATTTACTGTCATTACAAGGGTAGCGGTACATACAAATACCTTGTCAACCTTACAGAAGGAACAGCATTATTTATTTATTTCATGGTCAACACAAAAGATTATTCACCTTATTCTATATGTTTGGGTTTTCAAATAGCATTCAACAGTTGTTGCCAACATCGGCGCTGTAGGCGTCAACGACCGTAAGTAAGCTGTTGATCCTGTACACTAATATTCTTTTCCGTTTTAGTTTTTGTAATTCATTCTAAAATTTCTCAATAACGTAATAGAATTCAGCAATGTTGAGTATAAAACTCGGATGCGGTGTATTTGTCACAGCAGACAACAAACACTTATTGCAAGACGGCAAACAAACCTCGCATATTGACAGTCATTATTCAAATATAAGCCGAGACCGCAAAGTTGCGAGAGCATACGTTTCTAGAAGAGTGAACCATTACATTCATTCATCCTACTTATCTCGCGAAGCGATTAGGAAGATAAAATTAGAGAGATTAGGGCCCTCACGCGAGCTTACGGACAATAGTTCTAACCGCTAACCATACGCGACTGCACTAGAACGAAGAAAAACAATATAATTACACAGCAAATAAAATATTACCTTTTAGGTAAATGCTTACATGTAATATTTAGAACCACATAATTTCGCTCCTAATTCAAGTAGAGAGTCCACAATGTTTTGCGAATACGTCATATTCAAGTTAAGCCATTCTCTGAGGATTTCGTCACAGAGTTGCACCAAAATGCGGATATGTTGATGTTACGCGTTTTGCCTAGAAGTGCTACAGAATTTTTATGGATTTACTGTCAGCTGATTTTGCAAGCGATTTGAGATTTAAGGGGAGACGGTGGGAGAAATAGTGAAAAAAATCAAATGTTTTTTTTAATTCGCTTATTTGATAGTAAATATCAGATTATTATCCCAATTTTTTCCTTGGATTTCGAACTTCAAACGGTATAAAAATTAAAACCTTAAACAGTGTAATATGCCATGCCCACTTTTCAAGGTACCCAAATGAAAGTTTCAATGCTCTTATTCGGAAGAGACGTCAAAATAATGTATTTGTTTCCAATGTGGTAGTGAAAATTTCTACTTTGGAAGTTGCTGCAGTGTTTAATGACGGGAATTTAACAAGAATTCACAATTCTTCCTGCACAATTTTGCCTTTGAACCTAAAAGTATAGCTTTAGAAGCCTGTGATTTTCAGATACAGCACAGAAGTGTTGTAAAGAAGGCTGTGGAGCCATTCTATGGTCTAAGGAATGTGGTATAGAAGGCTGTGGAGTCTTCACTGAATAGTTACTGCAGACCATCGATGAGCAACGAATCGCGAAGGTAGAGACTTCAGTACAGAATATAGAAGAAATAGCAGAGGAGCTAAAAGAGGAAGATGATGACGAGGAAATGGATTATGGAAATGAGCAGTTTTAGCTAAAGTGTGGTATTTTTTATTTATTTAAACACTCAGGTACAATCCCCTCACAAAAGCCAGAATTTGGATACTTTATCGTGGTATTCAACTATAATCACTCTCATTGTTCGGATAAATATGAATGAATATCACCCAAGCCATAACAGGAAACTGCTTAGTGTTTTTGTGGTCTTCAGTCCGGAGACTGGTTTGATGCAGCTCTCCACCATAGAGCAAGGCTCTTCACCACCCCATAAGAACGGCAACATACATTCATTTGAATCTGCTTTCTTTATTCATCTCTTGGTCTCCCCCTGCGGTTTTTATCCCAAACACTTCCTTCAAATGTTAAATTCACGATTCCCTGATATCTAACAATGTGTTCCACCAATCGATCCCTCCTTTTAGACAAGGTATGCCAGAAATTCCTTTTTTCCCCAATTTTAACTCATTTGTTATGCGATCAACCCACCTAATCTTCAGCATTCTTCTGTAGCACCACATTTCAAAAGCCTCTATCCTCTTACTGTCCACACTGTTTATCGGCCAACTTCCCCTCCCATACAAGGCAACACTCCACACAATTGCCTTCAGAAAGGACTTCTTTATGCGTAAATTAATATTCGATGTTAACAAATTTCTTTTTCTCAAAGACGCTTTTCGTCCCATTGCCATTCTGCACTTTATATCCTCTGTACTACGACTATCATGTGTTTTTTTACTGCCCAATCAACGAAACATCTACCACCTTCATTGTTCCTACATTTCTCATGAATCCAAACTGATCTTCCCCGAGGTCAGCTTCTATCAGCTTTACCATCCTTCTGTAAATAATTCGTGTTAAAATTTTGCAACTATGACTTACAAAACTGATGGTTCTATAATTTTCACACCTGTTTGCGCCTGCTTTCTTTGGGATGGGGATCATTACATTTTTCTTAAAGTCTGAGTACTATGACTAACATATTGCTAACAAACACTCCATTATAGTGCCCCCACACACAGACAGCCAGAAAGGTTCAGGCACACATCGTACAGCATACGAAAATTATCAAACATCTCTCATGGACAGCAAAGTCGTCATGCCTCAATATATTTATACCGTTGGGAGTTTTACAGCAAACAGACGAAATTCATAGCTCCAACACCGTTGAAGTTGTGGGTATCCGCATAATGTGAGCTGATCGACTTTAGAAAAGAAATAAATTCAACACGAGAGGATGACTGGTAACTCTTTATTAGAAAACCGAAGGAACTAACTGGAAGAACAAAAGTTGTCAGATAGTATAACAGGAAAGATAATAAGATAAAAAAATCATAGAGCAAAGCTCGCGAATGGAATAAAAAAACCATAAAAACCTGCAGAAATGCAACGCCCCTGACGGATGGCCGCGGAACTATGATTAACAGTCACAATTCACTTATTACACTCGCGATAACAGTGCGCCTCTGGTGGCCGGTGCGGAACTAATTATAACGCGGTTCACTTTATTCTGCCACTACACTACACTGCACAGCACTTTCCAACACAAGGAGGTAACAATAAACGGAGGCGCTTTGACGCCATCTTGATCCGACCAAATCATTGCTGTATTTACCTTGTTTGCGTATGCTTGTCGCACGTTTTGGGAGGATTTTGCACTGTTATAGTGACTAATATGCTGTTTATGTGTACAAATCGTTCTGATTGTGACGCGAAATCGAAGGAAATATCGTTTCATGTGTAAACTGCCACGCTAACTGTGATTTTCCCACTTTTATCGTGAAAGAACCTGCATTGCATCTTTACTTGTAATGTAGCGTATTTTTCTCTATTCGATTTCCTAAATATGAAAGTTATTTCCCCCACTTAATATACTATTTACGAATGAATAAGGAATAAAATATAAATTTGATTTCGATAGCAATAGTTTTAATATCAATGAAATTTACTACATAAAGAAAAGATATCGTCACTGTGCTCGTAAATCTGGCGTTGGTTCGCTCAATCGAACTATTTTACCCGACGATCGTCAGATTAGCTAAAGAAAGAACCTACGTTTGTGATTCGTAATATTGTAGTAACAACTATTTTTAAACAGATTTAACGCGAACGTTTTTTCGTTTTTCGATATTTTATTTCAAACAAAAACTTGAAACAACCAGTTTGAAGACGTTACATGTGTATATGATGCAATTAGCGACTGTAAATACAATCACAGCTATAACACACACAGCTAGTGTTTTGGTCGAAGTATCATGGTGGCCATGGCTTCAAAGTGTAGTTGGACTGGGATACCTAGCCACTTTATTCTTATCTCCATGTTCCAACACTATAAACTTCGCGTTGACGCTTGGTGGCTGTTGTAAGAGAGTAACTGGCGGGGATTTCTGTACAAAAACAGATAAAGTTCTGTTAGAAACGACAAGAACACTTTCCTCCTTCTCGAGGATTTGCAGCTGTTATCAGAACCAATGTAGATCGAAACCTTATTAAAAAAAATTTCTGTCCCTGTTAGGCGTTCGTTTTTTTTTTTTTTTTTTTTTTTTTTTTTTTTTTTTTTTTTTTTTCACAATTCTGTCAATGCAAAGAAAAGGATAACCGGTTCATTAGTGGTTGTATAAAATCGTCAGTTCATTTCATAGACATGAAAATAAGCTACCTTAAAAGTTCTTTAAGCATTCATGGAAGAAAACAAATATGAAAATACGATTACAGCAGTCAGAAATACCACTGTATATTCAAGGGAAAATGTTTAGGGTTTAAAACAAACAATCTGTTTTTATTCTACTAATTTATGTTTATTTACGATCTAGTTCTCGGCTTATTAGGCCAT
Organism: Locusta migratoria; assembly: GCA_026315105.1. Taxonomy (NCBI): domain Eukaryota; kingdom Metazoa; phylum Arthropoda; class Insecta; order Orthoptera; family Acrididae; genus Locusta; species Locusta migratoria. The sequence goes on from CM048745.1 coordinate 223,170,035, forward strand.
ATTCAGGTAAACATTTGACAGGCATCGGCAAAAACGCTAGTACTTATTTTGAAAACATGTTAAATAAAGATACAGCACACCAAAACTTTAGTTCTTTGCATATAACAAGTTTGTTAGATTGATCTCTCGCCATGTAGGTTTATGCTGTGTGATAAATGTCTTCTAATTTAGAATTGCACACAGGAAACATATCATTCCAAGCGACAGTGTAGTAATGGTTCCCTGTGTGCAATTCTAAATTAGAAGGCATTCATCACACAGCACAAACCTACATGGGGACAGATTAATTTCAAACTTGTCATAAGCAAGCAACTCACGTTTTGGTGTTTTGTATCATTGTTTAACATGTTTGCCAACGTCTGTCAAATGTTTACCTGAAGATGGCCACATAATCCAAAAACTAGTTCGTTAATAAACAAAAATTTTGAACAAAAACAGATCGTTTTCAACCGTAAATACGGAATTGTTCTACCACGAAGTGACGGAAAAATCCGTTTATTAGATAAATGAAGAACGTAAGATATTTGACAAGCTAAGATCGAAGTTACAGCTGTTTACGTTGCCTGAATTTTCTCCATGACAGGAAAGTCACACGAAATAGGAAAATCATTTATGGGCCTCTTTTCGTAACATCTTAAGAAATGTCCAAGTATTTCTTGTATTATATAAGGTACAAGGAGAAGGGACATGCATGATCTAAATGAACCCAAGGTTCTTCATAATCTCAGAGGGAGCTTTAGGTAACAATTAACGGAAATATACAGTCGCAACGCAGTAGAAGACGAAGAAGAAACCTAGAGACCCGGGATCTCAGCTGTTTGGTCACTTAGGTTTACAAACATTTGTACATCTCATTTAGATTAGCCGACATTCCCTGAGATCTACTGAAGTCAGCCACGGCAAAACTATTCCATCTCGTGTGGTATATATATGAGTCAGGTGGAATTGCCATAGATATCGAGAAAAATGTAATAATCCCAGCTTCAAAGAAAACAGGAGCAGACAGACGTTACAGAACTGTTATTTTAATAAGTAGTGGTTGCAAAATTCTAACACGAACTATTTACAGAAGACTGGAAAATATGCTAGAAACCAGCCTTGAAGAATATCTGTTTGGATTTAGGAGAAATGTAGGAACACTTAAGGCAATACTCACCTCACATCTTATATTAGAAGATAAAGAAAACGCAAACCTACATTTCTAGTTTTTGTGGATTTGGGGAAAGATTTTGACAAAGTTCAGTGCAATACACTATTTCAAATTCTGAAGTCAGTAGGGCTAAAATACAGGTAACTGAAGCCGGCCGCGGTAGCCGAGGGGACTGAGGCGCTTCAGTCACGGTCTGCACGGCCACTACGGTCGGGGGTTCGAATCCCCCCCTCGGGCATGGATATTTCTGCCGTCCTTAGTATAAGGTAGTCGATAAGTAGTTTTTCAGTTTAGGGACTGATGACCCCGTAGTTAAGTCCCATAAGCTTAACAAACATTTGATTTGAACAACAGGTAACTGAAGATTATTTACAACTTGTATAGAAACCAGACAGCAGTTATTAGAGTTGAAAGTTAGATGATTTTACTTGAGAATGAATTTCAACATAATTCACCAACGGAAACAACTAATTACGCCCTCCAGAAAGGAGTTGCCAAAACACAATGTGAAAAACATGATCAGGGGAGAAATGATTAAGAAAATGTATTCAAGATTTACGTAAGTGATTTATTATCCTACATAAATGGTAAGATCAATTATATTAAGGCAACTGAAAGTTACCCACCTCACAAGATTTATAGATATTTATAACATGAGAAACCTGCAATAAGATAACTGGCTGCTTGAAACCTAGCAAAGTGGACCATTTGTATTCAGTGGCTGGTATTGCTGCGCCTCACATTATAAGATCGATCCTCAGCTCTAAAGAACTGTATAAACAACTCAATGATCCGAGGCACCCACTATTTAATCACCAGCCTGTACCTAGACGACTGAAATCCAGGCAAAGTTTCATAAACGCAACTCAGCCATCTGCGGAGTCCATAGAATCACTCTGGAAACAGAAGTACACGGACGCAATCATGAGGGAGCTCTTCGTCCTGGCTCTCACCTAGAGTGGCACCATTGGAGAACTTTAAACCGACTCCGCACGGGCATGGGCCGATGCAAACTACTAATGTACAAATGGGGTTAGACGGACACAGATAGATGTAAATGCGAGGAAATACAAACAATGGAGCATCTCCTGAGGTGTCCGTTGATGAATACGTGCGGAGAATGCTCCCAGGAAGATCTTATGGGATATAACGAGACCGCTGTTCTATATACAGAATTCTGGATGAGAGAGATATGAATTTTATCGTGTGTTTGTTTTAGATGTACTTGTCTTTTAATTTTGATGACGTACGTCCCACCTGACGGATATGTTTTTAATATATGCACTCCTGTATCTACTAATTTAAGTATGATTGTACTTAATTATCAATGTGTAGTTCGTTACACGATTATAACGAGTTACTTCCAAGGGGGGTTAAAGGGAGCAATAACGACACATACACGTTCACATTCGGACGCCAAGCCAACCAGGTGCTCAGCAACTGCGAACGTGATACAAAAGCGCCAAAGAGCAATTCCATGGTCAGAAGATCGAAGCGTAATCACTCGTTCATAACAAAATTCAGACTGACTTACGTAGTCAACACGTGGTTGAAGGACCGCGTGGCGGAATACCTGAACGCGGAAAACAATTTACGAAAGAAAATGTTAAAATCTTCAATTGTGGAAACGAGAAATAACTGAAATAATACGGTAGTGTCTGTTTCATTTAGAAGCAACAGAGGCGAGGAATATGGTGATGACATATCCTATGAACATCCAGATTACCAGGACAGTGGCAAAGTGCATAAAATATGAATAAAATCAAAACTCGGAACTGAAGTTGAATAGATATAGAGTTCAAAGATTATGGACGGAAGAGGAAACTGTAACGAATGGGAAGGGTGTCATCGAGATAAGACGCGCTACAGGAGGAAGTCACAGATTTACAGAATATAAATTCAGTGGTTAGTTCTCCTCCAGGGAAGAAGATCCGTTAAATGGAAGTAGGCACAGGATGCTATAACTAACACACTACAGGGTTTGACGAAAGTTTTACAAGGCGTAGAAAATTAAATTTAGCAAAAACTAAAATCGCGAGGTAGGTCATCCCACCGATCGTTCTACACAGGGGAAAGAGATCTTAAGCAAGGTCACAATACACTAGGACAGACAACGGGGTCGCATCATGAAGCATCTACAAAGTGAGGAAAATCAATTTTGAAGAATCCGTGTACGTCGAAGATCCGGTGTAACTCGAAGTTCCGATTGATATAAATCGAACGGAGCACTCTCAAGGTATTGAAGTAACAGGACGACACAAAAGGTAAAATTTTGCAATAGCCAATTGCTGACGACACAAATATTTTGTTATAAAGTATTCGTTTTACGAGGGCAATTGCTTTTACTGGGTGTTTTTCAACCGCACTCTCACGTACTAAAAGAAAGAAGAACTCAGACTATAGTTTAACACACTATCAATAACTCCAAAATCAACAACAGGCCAGTGTAGCCTTAAGGTTAGGTATAGATTATACAATAATGTTTTTTCTTCTAGTACGTGAAGGCGCGTAGCAGCCTAATATCTGGTTAATCTACATGGGATACTCTGCAAATCACATTTAAGGGCATGGCAGAGGGTTAATCGAACCACCTTTATACTATTTATCTCCCATTCCAATCTTGAATAGCGCGCGGGAAGGAAGAACACCTGAATCTCTCCGTTCGAGCTCTGCTTTCTCGTATTTTATTCTGATGATCATTTCTAGCTATGTAAGTGGGACTCAACAATATATTTTTGCATTCGGAAGAGAATGTTAGCGATTGAAGTTTCGTAAGTAGCCTACGCGGCAACGATAAGCGACGTTGTTGTAATGACTCCCGTCAGATCCTGTATCATTTCTGTTACGCTGTCTCCCCTGTATCGTGACAACACAAAACTAGCTGCCCTTCTTTGGACTCTTTCGATGTCCTCCGTCAAACCCACCTAATAAGGATCCCACACTGGGCAGCAGTACTCCAAAACAGGACGGACAAGCATAATGTACGCAGTTTTTTTAGATGTTCTGTTTCATCTTGAAAGGGTTCTGCCAACAAAACGCAGTCTCTGGTTCGCCTTTCCCACATCATTATCTATGTATTCTTTCCAGTATAACCTTCTAGTGTATGATTTTTGTTTCTTAAAATGAAAATCCTCACTGATAGGGATATACAAACTAAGTAATGGAAAAATGTTTTAAAAATTCTATTGTTTATTCATATAATTTTTCTAGAGCTTTTATTGGTTTGATTCATACATGAAACACTGTGTATCGGGACCTCTGATGCATATGTGAATTGTTCTCAGTATTTTGTCATTAACTTGGAAAAAATAGATGATATAGATAGAAGCCAATTATATTTCGTTATCACACAGCGTATGGTGTAATACACTAAATTTAGAATACAAGAATTCCATATTTTAAACCTTAATTATTTTGGAAATATTGTTACCATATTTATTCAGCACCACTGACAGTACTGTTTTCCTTAGCACGATGGTTTGCTTTTCACATGTGGCAAACTTGCATCGTTGTGTTGTAGGATCCCATCTCGGAAAATGTTTAATGTTGTCAAACTGCACATCTATTGGAGGAATTCTTTGAAGCATAATTATTCTGTACTCCAGAAGTAGGTCTCCCTCGTTTTGCCACTGCAGGAACATCTGATCATCTTTTGATATATCAAGTGGTTTGCTTGGGTCCTTCAAAATATAGACAACATCCATCAATAATTGTATGCATTAGTTCAATGCTGACGAAGAAGTACTTGGAAATCTTAAATAAGGGATGAAGTTCTGAAAATGGTGACAAGCATTGACAAACAGTTACAGTGCCCCTACCAAAGATAATACTACATACATGGCAGCTGCTTCGCAATAAATATTTTCTCTGGTCAAGAAAAAAATCAATGAATGATTCATAAATGCACCTGACAACGTAACAGCTCTCAACAAAGCTGTAGTGAAAGAAAGTACGCTAAAAATAGATTGGCGAATTTATGCATCTGTATGCGCTAGAGGGTTTGTCTGAAGTAATAGTAATTTCTAGTTATTTAGTGGAGTTTACGATCTTCACTTTTGATGGATTTATCTTGTAAACAAAGTTTCACGGATTTCATTTCGTGCTCATGTGGACAGCCTCACACTCCTCATTATATAGAGTCTATTGCCAATTTTACACCTTAGTGATATCTAATTTCCATCGTTATGCAGTAGGTTTTGATCGTCCGATGATTTTACTAGATGGTAATTGACGGTGTCATCTGCAAACAACCTACGAGAGCTGCTTTGATTTTCCCCCAAACTCGATTGTGTAAATAAGGATCAGCAGAGAACCAATAACACTAGCCTGTGGAACGCCCGATATTACCTCTATTTTAGTCGATGCATTATCATCGATTACTATAAACTGTGTCCTCTCTGACGAGAAATCCCCTACCCAGTCGCAAATTTGGGGCGATATACCATAACCACGCAATTTGATTAAAAGCCGTTGTGAGGTACGGTGTCAAAAGCCTTCTGCATATCTAGAAATACGGAATCAATTTGAGATCCCTTGTCGATAGCACTATCACTTCGTGTGAGTCAAGAGCTAGTTGTTTTTCGCATGAACGATATTTTCTAATTCCTCGTTGATCTTGGGTAAATAGATCAGTCTGTTAGAGATAGTACATAATATTTGAATACAGGATATGTTCCAAAACCCTACTGCAAATTGACGTAAATGAAATAGGCCTCTAGTTTAGTGTGTTACTCGTACGGCATTTCTTGAATATAGGTGTGACCTGTGCAACTTTCTAGTCTTTTGGTACAGATCGTTCTTTGAGCGAGCGGTTGTATATGATGTTAAGTAAGGAGCTATCGCTACAGCGTAATCAAATACAAATCTGATGGCTATAGAGTCCGAACCAGAAGTTGTTAAGTGATTTAAGTGGCTTCACTACTCCGAGGATATCTCCTTCAACGTTATTCATTATGGCCTCTGTTTGTAGTTCGAAATCTAGAATATTGGGTTCGTTTTCTTTGGTGAATGAGTTTCGAAAAGCTGTGTTTAGTAACTCTCCTTTAGTAGCGGAATCATCGACAGGATCTCCATTACTGTCACATAGTGAGGTTCTTGTTTTTTTTATTGCCCCTAGTACATATGACCAAAATCCCTTTGGGTTTTCAGTAAAATTTCGAGAAAGATTTAGTTACGAAAAGTATTGTAGGCATCACGCATGGAAGTCCTGCTAAATCTCGAATTGTGTGTAGGATCACCAATCCTGCGGATTGGGTGTTCGTTTGAATTTAGCATGCCTTTTCTGTCGATTTTGCAACAGTGTCCTGACCTGTTTTGAGTTCCAAGTGGGATCACCTGGTTCTTTTATTAATTTGGTATAAAACTGTCAATTGCTGTCCATACCACTTCTTTCAATTGGAGCCACATCTGGTCTACACCTACGTTTAGTGTTTGGAATGAGTGGAAACTGTCTTTCAAGAAGCAATGTATTGGAATTATATCTGCTTTCCTGAACAAATATACTTTTCGTGTATTTTTGATAACTTTGGGACCTACGGAATTCAATCTCGCTACGACAGCTCTGTGTTCACTAATACCTGTATCCGTTTTGATGCTCATTATGAGCTCAGGATTATTTGTTTCTACGAGATCAAGTGTTTCTTTGAACCTTTCTGCTATTGTATCGTCAGAGTCGGGAGGCCGGTAAAAGAACAATTATTAACTTTTTACGATTTTCGAGTATAAGCTCTACCCACAATAACTCACAGGATCTATCAACTTCAACTTCACTACACGATAGATTATTTTTGACGGCGACAAACACGCATCCACCTATTCTTTTTAATCTCTAGTTTCTGAACGCAAATCGTTTGCAAAACTTTGGCTGAACTTATTTCCGTCTTAAACCAAATTTCACAACCTACAATGATATGTGTTTCGGTGATTTCTATTAACGACTGGAGTTTTGGTACTTTCCCGACACACCTACGACAATATACAACTGTTATACCGATAGTACCTAGACCTATATTTCTCCTGTGATCGACCTGCACTGTTTGAGACAGCCAAATTAGTGTTTCCTCGAAGCCCTCTACTCTAAAACCGCCCAGTCCACGCCACACAGCCCACGCTACCCGTGTAGCCGCTACTTGCGTGTAGTGGACTTCTGACCTATTGAGCGCAACTAGGAACCCCACCACCCGATTGCGTAAATCAAGGAATTTGCAGCTTACACGGTCGCAGAACCGTATCGGCCCTGATTCAGATCCTCCACTCGGCTCTGTACCAGAGGTCCACAGTGGGTCCTTTCAATTACGCTGCAGATGGTGAGCTCTGATTTCATCTTGGAAGCAAGACTGGCAGTGTTTACCTATTCAGATAGCTGCTCAAAACCTGAGAGGATCTCTTCAGATCAGAAGCGACACACATCATTGCTACCGACGTCAGCCACCACCTGCAGTTGGCTGCACCCCGTACTCTTCATGGCATCCAGAAGGACCCATTCCACATCTGGAATGACTCCCTCCGGTATGCACACAGAGTGCAGAAACACCCAGTAAAAGTAATTGCACCATTAAAAAGAATATTTTATAACAAACATTTGTCTCGCGATTGGCTATTGCCAGAATTTAACATTTTGTGTCGTCCTGTCACCTCGATACCTCGACTGTGCGTGGTTCGATATATATCAGCCGGAACTTCGAGATACACCGGAACTTAGAGATACACGGATTCTTCCAAATTACCAAGATAGCGAATACACGATGCAGTGATTAGTTTTAGAGAGGGGAAGAGATCTACTTAACGAAGAGGCTTACAAGATACTAGTACAAGCTGCCGGGTCGGATCATGAATAATATACAATGTGAAAGAAATCAATTTGTAGAAAATTTAGATCGCAAATATGCAATTCAACGGTTGGTTTTGAAGATGAGAAAGATACCTACTTAATGAAGAGGTCGCAATATACTATAACAAGCTACCGGGTCGGATCATGAAGAATCTTCAGTGAAAGAAATCAATTTACGGAAACTTAAGATCTCGAAATACGTAATGCAACGGTTAGTTTTGCTGAGGGGAAAGAGTTCTGCTTAAATAAGAGTGGTTATAAGATGCTAGAGAGTACTAGGGGACAACGGAGCATAAAGACAAGGGGTTTAGAAGTACCACAAATCGGCCAAGAAATTGCGATACCCTTGATAAGAAAACTACGGATTCTTATCTGCCACAAATACTAGTAGCTTGACGAGAAAAGAGTGATTTAACAAGTTTTAGGCTTTGTTGTTTTATCGACCACGAGTTCAAGAGGAGACAAAGGGGGACGACAGGGAGTTCACAAAGATAATGTACTTACAAGAAATTTAATAGTTATCAGAGCGAACGAACATATTTAAAAGTGAGAGGGCATGATTCTACAACATTAGCAAGGCAACTAAACACTAAACGATCACCATTCAGAAGGTGAAATTACAATTTAGCAAAGATCATTGAATACCGTCGTTAATTTAAGGATAACAACACCGCTACGAATTGCATACGTAATTCAAGCACAACTAGAAACGTGAATGAACATTATTAATACATAAAACTATCCTGTACAAAGACCTGACCACATCAGCAACCAAGAGAGTTACCAGAGCAACTTTACTAACCTTCTCGCCAACCGGACAGTGTCCACTTCTCATCGCTCGGACCAGAGCGTTTCGGTGGAGTGGAGAGAGAAGCCCAGAGGTTCTTCACAGGAATGGAAACACAACTTGCTTCCCAGAAAACTTGAAAGGAATAATCTATGCTAGTGGTTCTGCCACAGGGATTAAGTTAGCAGAAACTGCACCCGAAACTGCAGCCCTACTGCAAGGATTGGTACAACCAACATACTATATATATATACACACGAAAACAGTCATTTAAAATTACAAAAAACGAACCTCATAATAAAAATGGGAACAACAGTTTACGTATTAAAAGAGGAAATATACATGTTGCGCTGGCGTTTGGAATTTGTCCGAAATGCAATAATTAAAAATAGACATTAAAAACACAAATATGCCTGATGGTCGCTTTCAAAGTCGAAGAGCATGAATTGAGTAAGACTGGGCTGTAGCCTTTCCCCAATGTTATTAAATCTGAACACTGAACATACAGTGAAGGAAAGCAAGGACAAATTTGCAAAACGAATTATAATTGAGAGAGAAGAAATAACAATTGAGAGAGAAGAAATAATAATTAAGAGAGAAGAAATAATAACTTTACCGTTTGCCAATTTCTGTATTTCTGAGACACCCAAGGACCTGGAAGGGCAGTTAAATGAAATTAAGAGTGTAGAGAATTAGTATAGGAGAACAATGACATTAGCGAAACAAGGGTAATGAAATGTAGCCTAAGACAATCAGGCGATACTGAAGAAATTATATAATGAGACGATAAATATGATAGGTAAGAGTTTTTTACTCGGGCAATAAAGTAACTTACGCTGGTGGCAGTACCGATGATATAAAGTGCAAAATGGCAATGGGAAGGAAAGCGTTTGTAAATAAGAGAAATACGTTAAAATCAAATTTTAATGAGTTAGGAAGTTTTTTCTGAAGGCATTTGTGTATAATGTAGACTTCTTAGGAAGGGGGGGGGGGCGTATAAGAAGGGATCAATTTCTGAATCACATTCTGAGACATCAGGGTTAGTTTTGGGGGGAATGTGGGGGGTAAGGCCGCAGAGAGAGACGATTGCAGTTAACAGGTTCAAATGGACGATGGTTGCCCTTCATATGCGGAAATGGGGAGACATAGACAAATGTGGTGGATTCAGTCTCGCAATCGAAGACCTACAAAATATATGCTACTGTAAGCGAGCTATTCTGTACTGCAATCGGTCGTTACCAGAGGAGAAACTGAATTAAATCACAATTTTGTGAATATTTCTTTTGGTATGAATAATCGGTTTTAGGATTCATAGGCAATCTTTAGACTGTTTTGCGAAAGACGTTGCATTGTTTGATACAGATTTTGAAGATATTCGTCTTCGCTTAGATACAGACACATAGTGCAGTGGCATTTTTGGCTCTTCTGAGATAGTACAATTGATTAAATATGTAAAAAATTCAACAGTTACAAATAATTTAGCAGGAGGGGTTTGGAGAAATCACGAATAAACGTATCTTTATGCTGGAAAATGTACATTTATAATATTTTAAATAATTAACCATACCGATAAAGTAAATTAATAAGACTACTGAAGAATATTTCATATGCCGTTTACATACAACCGTTTGCACTGAATATTTTGATTAGTGATGTAGCATCAGTGAGTTAAAAATTAATTACATGTGGAATGTGACAGTTATAGGAGTCAAAGGTAAAATAGGCAGATTTAGGAAACATAATATACTGTGAAACGTAGGAAACTATAAATGAATATGATACTGGAAAAGTGAATGCAGCCATAGTATCTTACAGTACGGGGGAATATGAAACCAGGAATAAACATGAACTGTGAACTGGAATACTTAACAATTTCAGTAAATTTGAGTCCACTGGAAAGAAAATGTTTTCTATATATTAGAGATAACTGGGAATGTACTTTAACTTGAAAATGGAAAGTCTACGTGTATAAAATTTTAAATAACCATTCAAATAAAATATATCATGTGACCAGACTGCTGACGAATATCTTTAATAGCTGTTACATCTTGTCAATAGTAAGATAAACCCCCACCCCAAAGAAAAGAAGCACAGGAAGGATTTCGTAGGTATTTACCGTTTTTTTAACATCGGCGATTAAAATCATATGAGTTTCTATTACTAGTATGGTCCTGATAGCTGGTAATTTGTGTCAGTCTCCTTGAACATTTGACACTATTCGCTAAACATGCAAGAATTATGTTAGCTAGCGAACACGGCGGCATTGACATCATTGAACAATACGCACTTACTTGTGGTAAACGCAAGACATCAGTCATAATAACATTTCGAAAACTCCTTTGTAGTTTGTAAGGTTACAAACCTCGATGCTCTGTAGCAGCACCGTTGGCAGGGGAACTTCCAGGGATAGAAAAGCTTTCGGCCTTGGTGCCATCTGTTACAGATGGTGCGGAAAGTAGTAGTAATGACGACCGAAGAATGTAGTTCGGAGATCGCGATCCGTAAATATTGTATGCGTGTAATATTGTGATAGTATTGATCGTATTTAAGGAATTTTCTCATCGGAGCAATCATAAAAGCCAAAAATAAAATTTAAGTTTTGCAAATATGTAGAAATGGCAGGAGTGCGCGGTACTTGATTCCAGCCAGCAGGGTGGGGGGGGAGACCATGTACCATAGCGCTGCCATTTACTATGTACTACAGTTGCTCTTTCTTTTTTGTGGGGGAGACTAGTTCTTGATATTACAATATGTTTTTCATTTTTGAGTAATTGATAGAAAAACTGAGGAAGACAACGGTTTTTGTGACAACATAATCAAGAGAATGGATCACGTAGGAGAATTTCTTATGTACATTTTTTGTTGTTGATGTTATGGATTAATAGACACTGAACGTACGTAGAATGAAGTAAGGAACATATGTTATTTGGTCGATACGCATGTCTAATAACTAACTGAACACGCTAGTACACAGGGCAAAGGTCATTTCAGACGACAACCATTTGGAGTCTGAATTTCAATATTTGAAGCGTGTTTTCAAGGAGAACGGTTACAGCAACAGTGAAATCTCTAAAGCTTTTTGTTGCCTCGAACGTAAGGAAACGCGAGAAATCCACAGACGAGGCCAAGACAGCAGCATTCCTCCCATTCTGTGGAGCAACGACTAGCAAGATTGGCCTACATCTTCTAAAGAGACATTAAGGATAGTACAGATCTGCGTGTTCCGGGTATATACGGCGTCCCCTGTGAGTGTGGAAGTATTTACATTGGACAGACTATTATAACTGCTGCTGAACGTTGTGCAGAACACACATAAAACAAAGTAAGCTTGAGAAGTCAACCTTGGCACAACATTGCCTAACAAATGGACATAAAATACTACTTGAAAACACCAAAATTCTGGCCCAGTCATCATATTACTGGGATTCTGTTATAAAAGAAGCGGCTGAAATTAGATTAAACGTCAACAATTTGAACAGAGACCAGAGTTATACACTCAGAAGGGCGTGGGGGCGGGCCCTGGACGTAGAGCGGAAACAGAGGTCTCGCGCTAATAGCGAAGCGAGAGCGCCAGCTTCAAATGTGGCGCCGGCGGTACGTTCCACGTGACGTCACGCGGTACCGTGGCTCATCGGCCCGCACTGTCTTACCGCGCTGTCTTCCGGCTCCTTAAATTAACGACGGTATTCAATGATCTTTGCTAAATTGTAATTTCACCTTCTGAATGGTGATCGTTTAGTGGTTAGTTGTCTTGCTAATGTTGTAGAATCATGCCATCTCACTTTTAAATATGTTCGTTCACTCTGATAACTATTAAATTTCTTGTAAGTACATTATCTTTGTGAACTATGCTGTCGTCCCCCTTTGTCTCCTCTTGAACTCGTGGTCGATAAAACAACAAAGCCTAAAACTTGTTAAATCACTCTTTTCTCGTCAAGCTATTAGTATTTGTGCCAGATAAGAATCCGTAGTTTTCTTATCAAGGGTATCGCAATTTCTTGGCCGATTTGTGGTACTTCTAAACCCCTTGCCTTTATGCTCCGTTGTCCCCTAGTACTCTCTAGTATCTTATAACCACTCCGGCTCTCCAGAAGCTTCCAGACGCAGCGCTGCAGCTATATCAGCAGGACGCCTTGCCAACACCGGCAGTCAGTGATTTTACTCCTCATTACGATGGCGGAGCTTGCCCTCGAAAGCTTGAGGATTCTATCCGGCATGACGCGGCTAGTAAACCGAGAATTATGGAATTTTAGAATCACTTGAATAATACCGCACCAGAGAGCTACGTAAATAGTATTAATAGCTTGTAGTAATATATTGACGGCTTTGTTCATTTATTCATTTGTTTCAGAGTAGTTCTTAGTCCAAGTACAGCATTTGATCGCAAGTGCGATAATTAGCTTTTCTCGAGGCTGGATCAGTTAATAGTTCTGACAGATACATAGAGGGAATATTTTAGGTCACGCTTTTTCTTTTAGGATGCCACTGCAGACAGTGCTTGGCAACTGTGTTTCATCTGGTTGCAAACTATGGTGCGACGTGACGCTGTCCGCCCGTCCGCCCGTCCGCGAGCGGAACTCCCTGCGCATCGCGAGACAAACCCGCAAGCGTTGGAGAACCTAAACGCAGTAGTAGCTGGTCCGTGATCGGCCGTTTCGTGGACGAGCCTAGTAGCGTCATAAGACAGAGCGTCTGGTAGGCGAAGGCTCCGCTGGCTTGGAGCTAGCTGCGGGGAAAAGTGGGGAAAAAGACAGGCAGCGGGAATTTTTGTCACTCGTCATGGCGCTTTGCCTGCTGAGCGACATAGTGTGTTGGCGGTGTGACCACTCTGTCGGCACATTTTTCGATTGTGTACCGAGAAGTGAGAGAGAGAACTCTTTTTCAGTACTTTACTGGAAACAGCAGCTCTGTCACGAGCAGATTTGAAGTTACCTCTTATTTAAGAGTAATCAGATTGTGCGATATTCGCTGAGTTGGTCAGACGCTTCTTGTCTGATGGGAATAAGTACAGAGTGGTGTAGTTAACGCCTGTGGGCAAATTGTATTGGCACCACGGTGGGTTGATTTGTGTAATCAGTGTACCACGCTAGTTGCGAGACCAGAAAGTGTTAGGTGTTCTCAACATCATTGCGACAGAGGAGTTATTTCGATCGAAAGAAGTTAATCTAGGTTTGTTTCAGTGACGACGATCCACTGTCATCTCAACAAAGGTACTGTGTGTAAAGCGCCCCCAGCTGTAACGAAAATAATATACTAATTCAGTGCGCCAGCCTCGAACGTATCTGTACATTTCATTATGGAAAGTCCTTTTTATAATTCTGAATGTAGTTTCTATATGGTTTTACGCTTTAATTTCTTTTCCTGCCATTTAACAACTTCTATCCAAACGTACTTTGAAATTTTATAATGATTTTTTTATTGTGAGAAAGACTTGTTCTTTTTTTTCTAAATAAATTACGCAATCTTTCACTGTGTTTAATTTCAGTAGCTAGTGACGTCATTTTTGCATCCGTCCTGACCTTACTAGTATTATATAGACATATGTGTGTTTTTTCTTACAGGAGATGTGATCTGTTTGTTTAAGTAAACCGACGAGGAGCATCTTCCTGAATTCTACGTGACTTGCTGTTAGGTTCTTCCATGCAGGAGCCAAGGGTACATTGTTAGATAGCCACTGTGCAATAGAAATTAGTTGGAAGTTTATGCAGAGTTGTGCAACAGCAAGTTTCCATGGTTAGAATAGTTTCCACTATTTACTGCAGTTTTCGCCGTTGTTAGACATGAGCATTCTCTCGCGGTTCTACACAGTTTAGTTCTGTATAATCTTCTATCGTTATCTACTGCCGCAGGTATTATAGGCGATCGCTTGAGATGGGTCGACCAATTTGTTGTTACTCGTCAGGACAAGACAAGCGGGACAATAAAAATTGGAAATGTTGCTTTAAAAATAGGAAAAGTTATGTAAAACTGAAAGAGCTCTTTTAGTATGATTTTTACATTAATTCAAGACCACAATTCAGAATTCAATACGTGGCAATACCTGTCTCCCCCCCCCCCTTTGTGTGTGTGCGTGTGAGTGAATAGGTCATAGGAAAATCAAACCCAGGGGACAACTCTACAACTTTAAATGGAAGTTGGAAAATTAAGACACAATGCACTCCCGATCATGACTGAAGATAACAATGATGATTTTGAGTGATCATCACGATCGTGCGCGAATATAACAATATATGACGGACTATGAGAGCATCTGCACGATTAAATGCTAATTTCAAAAACTCGTTTCTACTTAATGGGATCAGACGGTTATCAAGTTCTGTAACATGCTGTTAAAGCTGCCTAGAAACGTTCCATGAAAATCTGAATACAGATCGTCCTAACTTCGGTTGGAAATCAGTCACTCTGCTACTTTTCAAACACTTCAGGCGATCGTGAAGAGCGCATGTTGGTACGTCATACCAGTCTGCTTCTTGTCTTACTGCTAAATTTCCTTCCTCCTCACATTTAACTGCTTCTTTCATTTTACTTCCGCCCCCCCCCCCTTTTCTTCTCTTAAATTGCGGCATATTTCAAGTCTTCCTGCAACAATGAAAACGCGTCTGTAAATTACTTTGCACAAATGGGCGAAATGAAAAACATTAAATAATGTCCGTAGCAGTGGCGGACGTAGGGGGGAGGAGGGGGCGGACCGCCGCGGGCCTCCGGTCTTGGGGGGGCCTCCTTATACCTGGAAAGGATTTTTATTTATTTATTTATTTATTTTGAGCGCGCTTTGCATCACGTTCTGCTGGGGCCTCCAGATCTGGAAAGCAATATTTTCAGACTGTCCCGTGCCTCTCGTCCTGGAAGGGGCTTTCTCTTTTATTGTAGTACATGTATTATGTATTTCCAAGTGGATGGGATAGCCTCCTTTCGTTTCACCGCCGCCCCGGGCTTCCTACAGCCTTAGTCTGCCACTGGTCGTTTGGTACCTGACATTGGGCTACCCGATTGGTGTCGTGCAATATTTTTAGACACAGCTTTTAAATTCTACGGGAAACGTTACAAATATTATTATACACTTCAAATATATCAAATGTCATACAAATTGAAATGTTAATCCAGTAATAATTTCTTATGGATGAAAACCGCCAACGAAGCGAAGAAAAATTTTGCCGCGAACGAAATTCCCAGTAGCGAGTAGGCCGCTCTGTGTCTATGCCGCAACTGCCTTGCACATGTTTTTACTCCACAGGACGCGCATTTCAGATGCAGTCTTGCCAACGCAACGTGTATGGTTTCTTAGAAATCGAAATGTCCGCGGATACCTGCCGACTGAGGTATCGACCCGGTTATTAGTAGGACGTCATGTAAACGATGGTTCATCGCACCCTACCACATACTCAAAGTCATCAAGTGTCCATGTCTTATGACCATAGCATCGCTTCCTTGGCAGCTTTGTGTTGGCTTCTGTTATGAAGAATTTAGCAACTGCAGTCCTTCCACTATTGTTAAGTTCCAATCGTATTGTGGTTTTCGAAATAGTACGAGGCGCATCTAGAAAGTAAGTTCCGTTTGGTAATAAAATAAAATTGTACACAGATACAGAATTAATTTTTATTGCACAAAATTCTACAACTCTTAAACTACTTTTCCACATAACTGCCGAAATTTTTTCAGGCATTTGTCATAGCGTGGCACCAGGTTTTGTATACCTTCTTCATAGAAATCTGCCGCCTTTGTCTTCAACCAGTTGGAAACAGTTTCTTTCAGATCTTCGTCCTTGGTGAAGTGATGACCGCCAAGGAAAGACTTGAGATGTAAGAACAGATAAAAGTCGCTAGGAGTGAGGTCAGGGCTGTACGAAGGATGGTCAAATACGTCCCAGCCAAATCCCTGTAGGAGGTTTTTCGTCACATTTGCAGTGTGTGTGGTCGTGCGTTGTCGTGAAGCAAAACAACACCTTTTGACAGCAGTCCCCGGCGCTTATTCTGAATTGCACGGCGCAATTTCCGAAGTGTTTCGCAATAAGCATTGTTTGACCTCGCGGTAAGAAGTCAGTACGTGGGATGCCTTTCCACTCCCGGAACACTGTGCACATCATTTTCCGAGGTTTCATGATGTGCTTCGGCTTTACCTTTGGTGGGGATGAAGTGTGCCTACATTTCATTGATTGCCGCTTACTCTCAGGGGTGTCGTAAGAAACCCACGTTTCATCTCTTGTGACTATCCGTCTCAGAAATTCTTCGTCGCTTTCAGCGTAACGAGTCTAAAACTCAAGTGCACTACCCATCCGTTGTGTTTTGTGTTGCTCAGTGAGAATCTTTGGTATCCAACGTGAGCAAAGTTTACGGAATTTCAGTTGTTTAGTAACAATTTCATGCATCAGTGATCGTGAAATTTGGGAGAAGTCCATAGCGAGAGCTCTTATTGTAAACCTACGGTTTTTCTGGATCTTGTCATCAATCGCGTGAACCAATTCTTCTGTAACCAATGGTGGACGCCCACTTCGTTCTTCATCGTGCACATCACTACGCCGGCCATTGAACTGTCGGACCCATCTTCTCACCATCGAATCACTCATCGCATTTAGTCCGTAAACATCGCTAATTTGCCGATAAATTTCACTTTGTTTCACTTTCATCGCATTCAGAAACCGAATCGCCGACCTGATTTTCACAGGCGGCGGGATTTTCAATCAACGCTGACATTTCAAACAAGCACAACAAAGCGTACGTAACTGACAGCGATTTCCAAATGGGGGCACGTTGTTCTCCTTGATGCACATCGTCTACAGCGCATGTGCGGAACTTCAATCGCAGCGCTGCAGAGAAGATAAATTGAAACGGAACTTACTTTCTGGACGCGCCTCGTATTTGTAAGTGACTGTTTAGTTTTGCAGTCTCTTTTGCAATGATACTGTCGTCTGGCCACAGCCATTGTTAATAGACGTCGGTAGTCGGTTAACATAAAGTTCCGCCCACTATTTCTGTTCGCCAATGGTGTTTTCTTATTTTGTGTACGTTCACATCACCGAGGATACTGTCGGCAGTGAAACGTTGAACTGCGCAGCTGTTTTCGTCACAGATGGTCCTACAAACTGCGCACCACCGAATTGTGCTCTTTGGAAGTCTGTGATATTACGCATCTCACCGATCGTTTGTGATAACCGTCGCAAGAACAAAACGTCCAATACACTGCAATTTAATGCCAGAGGCTTCATACGCTAACTGTGCACTAAAGTCGCGATTCAGTGTTAACAGTTGCACGTTGGTTGTCAATTTACAATAGGATATAGTATTAGCCCTGTTTTTTAAGTAGGTACCGTTTTGAAATAAAACAAAAGAGACGCTAAGATATCTCAATAATTTTATACGCATCTGTTGTCTACGCACTGACGCCATTATAGTCTGATTCTTCCTCGTTTACGTTGTGTACTGAGTGTTTAAGATACCTCCGATAATCGTGAGTCCTGCCGACTGTGAAGTATGGGCTGTTATAAGATGTCTTAGTATTAAAGGCTTAAAAGCAATCGATATTCATCGTGGGATCTGTGCAGTTTACGGAGAAAACATTATGAATGTTGGAATCGTAATAAAGTGAGAGCACTTGAAGATGGCCTCACAAATGTGCATGATGAACAACGGAGTGGGCGTCCTTCGGTCGTTAATGAAAGTTTGGTGCAGGATGTGGACAATATGGTGAGAGAAAACAGACGTTTTACGATTTCCTCCTTGCGGGATGACTTTCCTAATGTTTCTCGTTGTATGTTGTATGGCTTGTAAGCAAGCAAGACGATGACGAAGTCAAAACAGTTGTGATGCAGTGGATAACAAGTAAGGCGACATACTTCTATGAGCAGGGTATTCAAAAACTGGTACAACGTTATGCCTCAGTATTGACGGAAATTATGTAGAAAAGTAGATTAAAGTACAGGCTTTCATGTAAAAATAAAATTATTGAAATAGCGAGTCTTTTTTTAATTTCAAAACGGTACTTACTTTAAAAAAACACGCCTCGTAGATTAAAAGATTAAATGGAGCCTGCATACGTGAAGCCCTTTTAGTGTATGGAAGCATAAAAAAAAAGAAAAACGAAAAAGAAGCAAGCTCTCTTGCAACAGTACAGTTCTATGCTTTCTGTGCTTTCATATAGATTACTAGCTTTCATGTAAATGCAATACGTATGCACTAATCCCTCTAACGTTTCAAAAGGAGAGTAAAATGAAGCTTAATGTTTAAATTCTTGTGAAAGCTCAAGCTCAGGTAAAAGAGGGGTGGGAAAGGAAATTCTCCGTTTCCTTTGAAACGAACCTTCCTGTCATTTGTTCAAATTCAAAGTGAGCTGATGGGACTTAACTGTGAGGCCATCAGTCCCTAAACTTACAAACTACTTATGAATAACGTATACTGAAGACAACACAAACATCCATGTCAGAGGGAGGATTCGAACCTCCGACGCGGGACGCCGCGTGTTCCTCAACGTGGCGCTCCAGACCACTCGGCTACTCCCGCGCGGCCTGGCATTTGTCTTGAGCGATTTAGGGAACGATGGGGAAGTATGAAATTAGTGTGTTCCTGGATTGGAACTGTCTAACGATTTAGAAATTAGCAACAACATTCATTCTACTCTTTCATTTTATTCTTCGTTTTATTGTTGTTTTACATATATTTAGGTCTATTTCTTGATTCTTATACACCGCTTTATTGTTATTTCATTGATTGAACAACTGAATGAAAGATTAACGTACCATCAAGCTCAATTGATGACAATGAAAGGTTCGGAAGATCCTTATTGAAATTTCGTTTATTTAAGGGGCTGAAACCTGTATTCCAAAATTTTGATGATGTACTTCTTAACTTTTGTTGTTGTTGTTGTTGTTGTTTTAACTGGACTAAATATCTAGATCATCAGTCCCCTCTTCACTATCCATGTTGATTATTATTATTATTATTATTATTATTATTATGTGCTAGATCACAAAGGAGGATTGGAGACATCTTTGAAATGAGAGTCAAGATTTCGAATAAATATTGTCTGTTAAACAGACTGACAGGAATGGCGTAATAGCTGCATTTTAATACATAAATCCATAGAACAAAAGACTGCAGTTGACAAGGTTGGAGATAATGAACACAAGGTAAAACTGCTACATTACTAGTGCGACTGGTTCATTTGCTCCATCTTACGATAGTGAACGTCAAAATCTGAGCTACGAACGAACTGCTTGCCAGTAGGCCGTAATCCTCCCTCCCCTTTCTTGGATATTCCAGTTATTTTTTCTTTTTTTTTTTTTTTTTTTCTTGGTAGAAAAGGGACATGGATTCGAAGGTGAAACAGCGTGTAGTCATTGAATTTTTGACAAAGGAAGGATGCGGCCATGCTGACATCAACAATAGGCTGAAAAATATCCACATTGACAGTCGATTAAGAAGAACAATGTGCAGAAATGAATGAAAAAAGCAGCACTGAAAACAAATGGTGTGGATATTCCGCCTTATGCAAGACACTTCTGGTTTAATTACATTTCCCAAACATGTCCAGCACATTTTGTGCTATCTTCAGTGGGATCTTTTGTTTTTTTATCTCAAAATTATATTAGTACTGTACAAATGGCTTTTTGATATTCATTTTAAAAGATTTTTACAAGATCTTAACAGTGATGTAGATTGAGTTTGCAGACATAAATTTTCTGTTTCAGTTTTTCCGAAAATTAAGCCTAGAAATACGACTTTCACAGTTTTTTTTATATACATAACTCACTTTAAGCTAGGTTAGGTTCCCACAGTGAAGTACTTAGTACTACTTCTAATAATTTTGTACAACTTGTCATCTGCAAGGTAAAACAAACAGTTTATATTTATCTCTTTTTTCAATTTTAGTTCTAAATTCGTGTCTTTTGTGTTGTTACTTACGGTTCTATTTCTTTTTCTTGGCACCTTGTTTTGTCGAGTTTGCTTTGTTGTTTGTGTTTAGCTTGCACTTAATATTGATGGTGTACAATACGCTAATGTTTACATTTGGCGTATGGATATGGCTGATCGATATTCATTTGTTTTTGGGATGTTTTGTTTGTCTGGGTTGCGCGCAAGATTCGAGTGTTTACTGTTAGTGCCGTGTTGTATCTATCTGTTAACAGAGAGTATAGGTATGACGTAGTATTGTGGAAGGGTGTTTGATGTTTACATCTCGTATATATCTTTCATATTCACAGAATGTATGACATTAACTGCGGATGAAATGTTGAAATGTTTGTAGAGCTTATGGGACTTAACTACGGGGTCATCAGTCCCTAAACTTACAAACTACTTATGATCTACCTAATACTAAGGACGGCACAAATATCCATGCCCGAGGGGGGATTCGAATCCCCGAACGTAGTGGCCGAGCGGACCGTGACTGAAGCGCCGCAATCCCTCGGCCACCGCGGCCGGCTTAACTGCGGATGGACAAATCTGAAAATGTGTACCCAGCCTCCATTCGAACCCGGGTCTCCTGCTTTCTAGGTAGTAGCGCTGACCCCTACACCACTGGGAACACGGTGATCGCCGCAACTGCAAGGTCTACCTAAGCACGCCCCACTGGACTCGTATTCGGAAGGATGGTGGTTCAAATCCACCTCCGGCCATCCAGATTTAGGTTTTCCGTGATTTCCCTAAATCACTCGAGGCAAATGCCAGGATGGTTCCTTTGAAAGGGCACAGCCGATGTCCTTCCGCCATCCTCACCCAAAAGTCCGAGCGTAAGCTCCAATGACCACGCTGTCAATGGGACGTTAAACCCTAAGATCCCTTCCTTCCTAAGCACGCCTCCCGCAAGACACAAATTCCCAGTTCACCCTGCCCACAGTACTCAAACTCGTAGTTTTGAAATTAATTCCTGTAAGAGTAAGGGTCACAAAATTGCCCACCCTCCCCACTGACAAATGTATCATTGCCCACACCGGCATTATATATATGTGTGTGTGTGCGTGTGTGTTTCCGCAATATTTGCGGTATAACTGTTAGGTGAGTCATCCTGTATATAAGTATCTTTGTATGTATTTGTGTAAGTTTGTGTGTGTGTGTGTGAGCGAAATTTTCAGCTGTTCGTTGATAATTGTGTTTTCTTAAAGTTTCTGTAGTGGTTATGAGGTATGTATATACAAGAAATCTGCCACATTTCCAGGCCTAAACTAAAATAGATAATTTCTGTCGGCAAACTCTACCTACATTAGTGTTAAGATTTTGTAAAAAAAAAAAAAAAAAAAAAAAAAAAAAAAAAAAAAAAAAAACTTTTGGATGTACATCAAAAAGCCATTTTGTACAGTACTAATATAATTTTCAGACAAACAATAAAAAATCCCACTGAATATGGCACAAAATGAGCTGAAACGTGTTTGGTAAATGTAATTAAAACTGAAGTAAACTGCATACGGCGGAATACCCTCGCCATTATATAAGCAAGCACGAAGGATAGAAGAGCAGCAACATCAAAGTAAGACTGAAAACAAACCACGCAGTGGTACGCTCGTAACTGATTGGCCAAAGACTGGATGCTTTGATTCGTGCGGACAGACGAATTAAAATTCGTGAGCTTGCCGCACAACCTGACTGCGGCCGGACGCTGTGAATGGGAAGGTGAAAGACTTATGTTTGTAAATCTATCGGACCAAACTGCGTGGTCATCAGCCCGTAGCTTACAAACTACTTAAACCTAGGTAAACTAACCTAAGGACAAATACACACACCCATGACCCAGGGAGGACTCGAACCTCCACGGCGAGCAACCGCGCGCTCCGCAGCGAGACGCTTTAGACCGCTACATCGCGGCAAAGACTTAAGATATCGGAAAGTGTGTGCGAAATGGGCACCGAGGCAGCTCACATATGAAGGACAGAGGATGACTGCTCTGGAGGTACTGGAAACATTTTCAGCTAGCGAAGACAGGCTTCTCTCTCACCTGGCCACAAGGGGTTAAACATGGGTACGGGTGATATAATTTCAGATCGGACTACAGTAAACCTTGCATTTTTCGTGAGATTTCATTCTTCTGTTATAGAAAGTAGACGTTAGTTAATATGTTTGAGGTACTCGCATCTGTGATACATAAACGCTTCCTGTGGCTTCTTAGGAGCGAAAATAACGTTAATTCATGAAATCACGTGATGACGACACTCATAGCTTGGAAACTAGTCAAGGAAAGTTTTCAGATAACTTACAAAATTAAGGAACTATTTTATAGATTGAGGTGGTATTCATTCGGTATTTTTAGAATATAATTTCATATAATTTCATTATTTGTCATCTTTTTTTATATAATATACATTTTAAATGGAATGAAATATATGCCATATTGCCCAGCATTTGATTTAAAATGGATTATCATTAAACAGTTTCATGGTGTCTTGAATAGAGAGCTGTAGAAAAAAATAACATGTATCCGGGAACTGCGACACATTTGCCGGTTGCGCTACACCGTATTACGACGGTTGCTCTAGGCCACGTTGTATGTAACCAGTCAGTCCTTTAAGCCATTTCTACACGGAAAGTAAGACCTTACGAGATTACCGATGATGCACCAGCCACGCCGTTTGCGTACAGTGTAGACGCGTCCACTTGCACAAGATACACACATACCATCGCTAGTAGAAGGAATAGGATGCATCCTATTCTCACGCGTATGGAAGTGCTTCCCGCATGCGCAGACGATCGAATAGGAAACCCAGTTGACAAACTAAGCCAATTCGGGAATTTGTTTCAGAATGTCTACTTCTATTCAGAGGAAAGTAGTTTTTCGGCTGAGTCGTATTTTAGGAGGTGATACTATGGAGGAATTGCATTATAAATTCAATATAACCTGTGTACAATTTTTAAACTACGTCGAAAACCGGTTATTTAAATAAAAGTCAATATGGTGATCTACCAAGAACCGACAAAAGAATCAGTCGAAATATTCATATCAGTTTGTTGTACATACCAAGAGCTGTATCTCTGTACCCAAGAAAAATTGGACACACGGTAAATGAAATTTTAACTGCAAATCTTTTAAAATATTTGCTATTTCTCCTGAAACATGATGTAGTTAACAGATGAAATATTTGTTTTTGGTGAGCGTTATTTGAAGCTTAATCAAAGTGAAAGGTCTATGTATAGACACCTGAACTTGTTCATCATATATATAGGCGCCTCAAATCGCAGGGGTTGGAAGTATGTAATCGCATGTTATAATGAGGACGTTAACACATGTGATCGACGTAGTTACGCATGGACTGCACTAAAACAATTAAATACAGTTTCACAATGGCAGTCATAAACACAAATAAATGTTTTAATCATCACAATATATCATACATTTTCGAAAAGTAATGTTAACGCGGCGATTCATTTGCTGTAAGTTGACAACAAACGAAGTAGACGCGTGAAGCAGACGACGAAAGAAATGCGTACCGTTTGAACGCGTCTTTGTAGCTCGACGGTCTCTCTCAAGGGGCACTGCAGCTGACGACGACTTCCTTGTGCGTGTTGCACGTCTTGTACAGAAAGGGCTCAGCCCCCTGTTGACTGCGTGTAACTGCGAAACGCCTCTCCCTATTTTGAGAGCCCTCCGCAGTCTGACTTGTTAGTGCAGCGCGAGCTTACGTATTGATAACTTAATTATTTTAACGTTGGAAATAAGGGACACAAATTTGACCGAATTTTTACTCAAAAACAGTAACCACTTAAGGGATACATTCGTGACGGTTGTTTACTTTTAGATTAATTGGCACAGACAAAAATTATTATTATTATTAAAAAAAAAAAAAAAAAAAAAAAAAAAAAAAAAAAAAAAAAAAAAAAAAAAAAAAGGTCTATTTTCTCATTTTTCGTCTTGTTTCAAATGAAATAGCCCGCAATGCTTATGATTCGGAAACAAAGACTCACGGCAGAGTGCCAGCGATCAACAAAGAAACTCATTCTGACATATTTTTGGGACGACATGGGAATCATTCTCGTTCAGTTTCTAAAGCGTGGTTGTACTACAAAGAACGACAGCTAAATTACAATATACATGAAGATACGAGAAGCGAAACAAGAATGTGGAATCGAGCCTAATTCATTATGGAAATGAGACACCCGGCAAGTCTTCGGCCATTGCGCTCTGCAGTGTTTTTAAACCTGTGGGTCGCGACCCCCAGTGAAGTCGTGAAGTCTTGTTTGAGGGGGAGGGAGTCGCCGTACAGGAAGAAGTAGTTGTGCCATAAAACAACCTGTTAGAATATCGGGGGTTCCGTAATGCAAAAATATACGCCTAAACGGTTGAAATTAATTTTACATTAAAATTGTTGATAACCAATTCTTAATTAACTAGAAGAAAGTATTATAATAAATATAGGGAGCGTAAGGTTATTTACAACTTGTACAAAAACCAGACAGCGGTTGTCAGAGTTGAAGGGCATGAAAGGGATGCAGTGGTTGGAAAGGGAGTAAGACAGGGTTGTAGCCTTTCCCCAATGTTGTTCAATTTGTACATTGAGCAAGCTATAAAGGAAAGCAAGGAGAAATTTGGAGAAGGAATTAAAGTTCAGGGTGAAGAATTAAAAACATTGCGTTTTGCCGACGACATAGTAATTCTGTCAGATACAGCAAAGGACCTGGAAGAGCAATTGAACGGAATGGACAGTGTGCTGAAAGGTGCATATAAGATGAACATTAACAAGAGTAAAACTAGGGTAATGGAATGCAGTGTAAGAAAATCAGGTGATGCTGAAGGAATTAGATTAGGTAACGAAACAATAAAGGAGGTAGATGAGTTTTGTTACTTGGGCAGTAAAATAACAAATGATGGTCGCAGTACAGATGATATTAAATGCAGAATGGCAATGGGTAGAAAGGCGTTTTTGAAAAAGAGAAATTTGTTAACATCGAATATTGATTTAAGCCCAAGGAAGTCCTTGCTGAAGGCATTTGTATGGAGTGTTGCCTTGTATGGGAGTGAAACATGGACGATAAGCAGTGTGGACAGAAAGAGGATAGAGGCTTTTGAAATGTGGTGCTACAGACGAATGCTGAAGATTAGGTGGGTGGATCGCATAACTAATGAGGAGGTACTGAACCTAATTGGGGAGAAAAGAAATTTCTGGCATACCTTGACTAAAAGAAGGGATAGATTGGTAGGACACATTCTTAGACATCAAGTAATTGTGAATTTAGCGTTGGAGGGTAGTGTGTGGGGTAAAAATCGTAGAGGGAGACCAAGAGACGCGTATAGTAAGCAGATTCAAGTGGATGTGGGTTGTTGTTCTTATGAGGAGATGAAAAGGCTTGCTCAGGATAGAGTAGGGTGGAGAGCTGCATCAAACCAGTCTCTGGACTGAAGACCACAACAACAACAACAACAACCTGTTAATAATGATTACGGAAGTCCTTTAAATTGTTTTGAGGTACCAGACGATAGTTAAATTTACAAGATACAATAAGTACCTTGGACAAATTCAATTATTTATGAATTGAATATACAGCCGGACCTTGAAAACGAGCGCGATTCGCTTCTGCAGTGCGAAACCTCATTATACAACATATATGCCAGCACAAATACCGGCGCATGTCTTGTACGAATTAAAGACCTACTATATGGCACAGGGACATCAGATAAGGTCAATCTCGGAGTACATATTATTCCAATAGCCAGTCAGTTGATGATTGTATCAATTTGTTTAACGGTCAGTGTTTCCGCTGATCAACGGATTACATTGTCATTGTCTCGGTAAGACATCGTATGGCTGCATTTTGACCTAAACACCCTCTATCAAGAGAGTAGGTAAAACATCAGTCTCTACATTATTACTGATTTCAACATTGTTTTGTAGCTAACAAATTAAAATTTTTTTTGTAATATTTCCATGTAAAAATTGTAAGATGTGGGTCATTTCTTCTTCTTTTTCAGAAGTCTGAAGATGCTCTAACCAGGCGAAACTCGTCATTTCAATAAAAGTTTTTGCAACCAAGAAATTTTTTTATTCAAGCGATTGACTTAGCACGGTTGCTGTACCACGCCACGCAGAATTGTAACGGGAAGAATTTTACATATATTTTTCAATCGGAATTTTTGTAAAATAGGAAATGTTCCATTCAGAA
Source organism: Locusta migratoria (assembly GCA_026315105.1). NCBI lineage: Eukaryota > Metazoa > Arthropoda > Insecta > Orthoptera > Acrididae > Locusta > Locusta migratoria. Next base: position 223,196,875 of record CM048745.1, read on the forward strand.
AAATGGACTAAAATGTACAATACTATACTTTTATATTGTTCTTACAAGAAAGCTAAATCAATAGAAGACAATTAATTCGTCGCCTTTGAAATTGCACACACAATTGTGTTATGGTTCGGGGAGAGGGTGGAGGGGGCCGCAAAAAGATTTTTTAGTTGGAAGGGAGTAGGGAGTTCAAAATGATTGGAAAACACTGCTGTAGAGGCAGAGAGAGTATACCGAATTTTAACGGCACCCAACATATTTTCACTTTGTTACGCTCACCGTTGCATTTCTTAAGGAACGAACCTCGTGCTCAGCGAGAGGTAAAAATTTTGTCCCTCTGTTACGCTCTGAAATTCCGCACACGTACCGCAACGACATCATCAGGTAGGAAACAATGCACTGGCAGTCCACTGGGCAGTAGCATTCGCACGAGGCAACTGTACATTCCCACCGACTGTGTTGCTCCTGAGAGACGTGCAGGAGCAACACGCACCGAAGCGACTGCAAAGCCAGCGGCCACACAGCGCGGTCGGTTTTGCAAACAAAACGTCACAGGGGAACAAAGGAGCGGTTCGTGCGGCGGCTACGCGGTGCGCACAACTGGTGCTGTTTCTCTCTCTCTCTCTCTCTCTCTCTCTCTCTCGCACATACACGCCACCTGCCGCTCTCGAGCAGACATTGAATACGAGCCGGTCACACACGCATACATACACACAAAAGCGTTGACAGTCGATCACGTGCTGCCACCAGCACAAGACGTTCACACTTCCCCTTCACACATGCAGCCGTAATTGCTGGTCCTTCGGCTATTACTCGTTTACATCTGCGAGTCTACTCTGGAAGAAAACGCTTTCGAGATATTTCTGTAAATTTCTTTACCATTACATTCTTTAACAGCGCGCAGGAAAAACGAACACGTAAATATTTCCGTTTTAGATCTGATGCGTCCTACATTATTACACAGGTCGACAAATTTTGACTTTTTGCCTGGAGTTTGCATGAAAATATGAATTTCTGACTAAATTGACCCTGCTGATCACAAATCTGCAGCCTGTTTCTCTGTAGCACGTCAGGTTTTTGCACCACCACTATAATCATCATCATCTAACTCATCATCATCTAACTCTGCGCCCAATGAAATTGGAAACTGGAAAACAATTACGGGACAATGGAAACGAAATGTAACAGTAAAGTGGTTAAAAAAAGAATTGGAAGAAAGGCATATGAATTATAAGAAGCAAATATTATGGTGGGCACGTACCTGGTAGAGGTATTACTTCCGTTTTCGTTTGCCCGTGAATGAACGCTTGATATCCTTCCTCTTGTGTGTCACTTCTCCTTCACGTTTGATGCACCTACAGTAGTCAGCCAACATGTTTATTCCCCAACGACCTTGATAACGATGTTCCATAGTTTTAAGTTCCTGATGAAATCGTTCACCATGTTCCTCTGAAGTATCAGCCAAATTTTCTTGAAAACTCTCTAAGTGTGACATTAGAAAATGTAGTTTTAGAGAGACCTTCCATCCTAACTGTTTAAAGGACTGTAGCATGTCTTCCACTAATTCCTTGTAACCAGGCTGCTTATTCTGGCCAAGGAAACGATGCACAACATTTTTTTAAACTTCTCCAAGCTTGAAGTTTTATTTCCATCATAGAACTGTCAAAGTGCTCATCAGACATTAACTTCCTTATATCTGGTCCAACAAATATCCCTTCTTTCAACTCTGAAGCTGATAGATTTGGTAATTGCCTACACAGGTAATGGAAACAGTTTCCTGCATTGTCCAGTGCTTTAACATACTGCTTAATGAGTCCTAATTTGATGTGCAGTGGAGGCAATAAAATATGATCTGGATTAACCAAATGTTCATTCACTATGTTCTTTGATCCCACTGTCAGATTTTGCCTCTTAGGCCACTCTTTCCTACTCCAATGCTCATGATAAGCTCTACTGTCCCATTCACACATATAGCAAGGCATCTTAGTGTACCCTGCTTGCTGACCAAGAAGAATGCCAGTCACTTTAAAGTCACCACACACAAGCCACTGGTGTTCGTACTTCACATTTTCTAGAAGTATTTTCATGGTATTGTATGCCTCTGAATACGCAATCCTAGGTCATTTCCAATATGTAGCAACACTGCTTTCAAACTTCGCTTTGAAGAATCTATAAACAATCTCCATTCCTTACTCTCATACTTCTGAGCTCCCATTTTCATCAATAATCCGGCGATGTCTTTGCAGAACACTATTAAACCATCTTCAACAAAAAAAAGTTCCCTGAAATCTTTATCATGATTTCTGTACAATGAATATGATGTACCGTGTGCAAGTAAGTTATTTTCGCTGAGACCTGATCCCACTAGTTGTGCTGCATCTTTTGAGAGTCCTAACTCTTTCACCAAATTGTCAAGTTCTGTTTGAGTAAGAGGTTTTGGGCTACTGTCGGTACCACACTCAGAATAGTCGGATTCACTGCTTTCTTGACTTACATCTGGTTCAGAGAATTCAAGAGAATTCACTGATGTTGGTGGAGAGGGGATTGGTAGACCTGGGCCATGAGGAACACGTCTAATTGCCGAATCTAAGTTTGTGTACGATATGTTTTTCATGTTTCTTCTGTTTTATCCCATTACATTCGTCATACAGAAGTAACAGTCATCAGCATGATTCTTCTGTTCACGCCATACCATAGGAATTGCGAGGTTCAAGCACTTGATTTTATCTTCACTCCATTTCTTTAACTGCTCCACAAATGTTTGGCACACAATGTGTGGAGCAAATGACTTGTCCTGATCGCCGAGCTTCATGCCGAAATATGCAAAATCTGACTAATGCACAAATTTTGTTATTTGTCGACGTCTTACACGTATCACATAATTTCCACAGATATAACAAAATGTATCTGGGCTATTCGTACACTGCCTTCCTGACATTTTTAACACGCCTTAACGATGAAACGGCTTTACAGAATTGAATAAAAATATAATAAAGATAGCTTATACCCCGAATTAGTACACGGGCTACCTTCCGTAAGCCTCCTTAGGTACATGGCGGAGGAGACGTTACAACGAACATCCAAATTGCCAGACTGGTCACTGTAAAAGTCAACACATGAATGTATCTTTTCATGAGAGAGCCTTTTAGATATGCAGAGGATACCTAGCGACTGTGACACCACCATAAAACTTGGCGCATATGTGTATGTTTTCATTGATAAGAGGGTGGAGACTAGGTGGAGGAAGAGACGGAGAGAGGGAGAGCATAGAGGAGGAAAATCAGACAGGGGAGATGGCAGCAGACAGGTGAAAGGAGATGAACAGAGGGAGGGGGAGAGTTGGAGAGAGAGAGAGACATAGTAGTTGGACAGGAGGGGTTAGGATGAGATACTCATAGATCAAGGGAGGATGAGATGGCGAAAGAGATGGAGAAGAGGAAATGCGTTCAAAAAACATCAATTTCATTTCTAATACGAGGCTGGAAAAAAATCTAACCGGGCACTTAAGATGTTATATAAGGACGGATACGTGTTTCTGTATTAAAAGTGACTGAAATCAATCGAAATACAAATGTGTCCAATTACTGTATTAAAGAATCTCATCTTCCGCCTCTTTCAACGATTCTGAAAAATCTAGCGATCACCCAATCCTCTACAGCTATTCGGAAACATATCTAAAGACTCAATGTTAGTGGCTTTCAGGACAAATTGCGAAGTATGACGGAATAGCACATCTTCCAATGGCAGCTCTTACATGTATAGGAGCTATGGCACAACCTGAGGCTTAGGAAAAAGAGTGTTGCGCCATGGCACTATACAAGCCAGTGTTGGCTTCACAAAGGAATGGACTTGTCTCTGTTCCAGATAAACCGATCATAGACTTGAAACTGCAATTAATCGCGATTGGTCTGAAAAACATTCTGGACTGTTTTAGAGAATGACTTGGCCATCCACATCGACCTACAGGAAACGAACTGAACATTTGAAGGTTATTATCAGCCTGTATAACTGTAATCCAGAAGTGACGTATATATTCTAATTTCTTGGAAACTTGATAGTGTAAGTTCGTGTGTGTGTGTGTGTGTGTATATAATTATGTGTTTATATATATATATATATATATATATATATATATATATATATATATAAACAGGGGACATGGTGCCACTATATATATATATATATATATATATATATATATATATATATATATATATGTGTGTGTGTGTCTGTTCTGAAGAACAGACGTCGCTTCTGATCCTGCAGTTACATGAAAATATGTACCCAGCTGGGATTAGAACCCGGGTCTCCCACTTACCAGGCCGTTGCGCTTTTTTTTTTTTTTTTTTTTTATTTTTTTTATTTTTTTTTTTTTTTTAATGTAGATCTATGCTCTGCGGTCGTTCGTTTGGTTCGTTCTTGGTTGTTCGTTAAATATTTGGCACAGCTGTTTTATTACAGAGGGCGTTTAGCCCCCTGACTGAGCACGCTGAGCCACGGCGCCCGGCTTCTGTGTGAGAGTCGAGCGCCGTGCTAATTACACCACGCTGACTCACAAACTGGGGACACACTGATCCTCACACCTGCAAGGTCAATGTAAGCACGCCTACCGTCATACACAAATTCCCAGCCTTCCCCTGTCCAGACTCATAGTTTCAGAAACTAATTCTTGTAAGAGAAAGGGCCTGAAACCAACTGTTGGGATGTGACGCCAACGCCCACAATCTAGTGTGAGGCAGCAGGGAAACCAACAATAGAGGTGAGCACCTTCTTGAATTTCTCCTATCTGACAGCTTGGAGATCCTGAATAGGGGTGATGAACCTACATTCATGAATAGTAGAAGGGCAGAAGTAATTGACATAACCTTTGGTTCCACGATGATGGGCAGTTATGTAAAACAGTGGCATTTGGTCTTGCAGCCATTCTCATCAGATCACATGTATATTGAATTCAAGGTCGAAATGGGAACCAGACATGCCATGGCATATAGGAATCCCAGGAAAACAGACTGGGAGACATATAGGAGAGACCTTAATTTCAGCCTATCGGAAATTAAAACTTCGATAAGAAATCCAGCAGAGGCTGTAACCTCTGCTATAGTGACCTCATACCAGGACAAATGCTCCATCACCAAGAAGTGCAAAAATAGGAGTGTGCCTTGGTGGACTAATAACTTGGAAATGCAAAAGAAACAGGTAGGAAGTCTGTTTAACTTTGCGAGGAGCAAAGGACAATGGGCAAAATATCGTGTGGCTCTTGTCAATTACAACCTTGCCATTAGACGAGCAAAGGAGACATCCTGGAAGGTAGTCTGTGAGAAAGTGGAGGGCACGGCTGCTCATGCCAGACTTCAGAAAATCCTCACTAGGGTAACAATTAATCCAGGAGGTACATTGAAGAAGGAGGATGGGGAGTATACAAAGACAGCACATAAGACACTCACTTTCCTTGATATACTCTGGTGGATAACACCGACCAGAATGCGATCCCTGAGAGACAACGGTTCTCAGGTATTCGCAAAGAGGACTGGGATTTGACCAAGGAGTGTGTCGATTTCAGTAAGGTCCGATGGGCGGTGGGAACATTTCAATTGTTCAAGTCACCTGGCCGTGATGGAATCTTTCCAGGCCGGCCGCGGTGGCCGAGGGGACTAAGACGCTCCAGTCACGGTCTGCACGGCCCCTACGGTCGGGGGTTCGAATCCCAACTCGGGCATGGATATTTGTGCCGTCATAGTTCGTAAGTAGTTCATAACAAGTTTATAAGTTTGACTGATGACCCCGTAGTTAAGTCCCATAGACTCTACAAACATTTGAACATTTGATTTGAATCTTTCCAGCTCTCCTGCAACAAGCGGTAGAAAATCTTATAAGATTCCTATGCAGGTTATTTAGGGTTAGCCTAGCGGCAGGAATCATTCCCAAGGCCTGGAGGGCAGTGAAGGTTGTCTTCATTCCAAAGCCAGGGAGAATTTATCATAACAAGGCCAAGGATATGAGACCAATCAGCATGTTCTCTTTTATTCTTAAGACATTGGAAAAGCTGGTTAATGTACACTCTTTGACAAAAAACCTGGCCGCCGGCCGGCCGCCGCTGAGCCTAAGTCCGAGCCGATCGCGACATGGGACAATAAAAGTGGCCGCGCTGATTCGCTCTAAGTCCGGCTATCTGCACAGTCTGGCAACACTGTAGACTGCGGTAGTTCATACAGTACTACTTCTGTACAGTTAGCAAACGACTCGGTCAGCTACATCCGTGGTCTCGCGGTAAAGTGCGCGACTTGCATGTGAATGTACTAGTGATCGAAACCGACTGTTGACAAAATTTTTAATTTCTCGTCCCTCTTGCGTGCTGATGCCACATGTGTAAGCGGAGCATATGCATAACGTATTTCACTTTTGATATGCTGTTAATAACATTTCGGCCCAATAACATCGCCGCAGCACTTGGCAGAGCTCTCCGCGGCCCATACACCTCGCCGGCAGCAGCGGTGGCGGCGCTACACAGCGCTGCCTCGCCCTCTGCCCACAGCGCCTGCTGCCGCTCATCGCCCTGCATCTCTTAAAATGCTGTAATGTTGCAGGTTGCGATGTGTATTTCAGACACGATATCAACGGAGCAGACCACCCATTTTGAATGATGAGCATATTATTACACTAATACATAATACATTAGAGAGTCAAAACATTGTCATAGTCATTTATCCAATTAAATTGCACTCTACGATGGTTAATACTTATTATTTGTGGTTTAAATCTCGATCCATTTCCTTTCAGGAAAGCCCTTCATGTAATTTGTTATTGTCATCACTTCATACGTTTTCATCGAGACACAGTGGATAACTGCACTACAATGTTTAGTGTCGTTGTTTGATTCCTTATGGTAAATGTATGAGCTAAATTATGTGAATACGTTTCTGCGCACGTTCTAAAGCAACACAGGCACACTGCAAGGTTTGTGTCTTCATGTCTAATTTCTACTGCAGATATTTTGTATGAACGAACTATATTAATCATTATGTTCACTTCCTCTGTGAGCATCCCCTAGCATGTGGGTCCTAAGGAAATAGTAAAAATTCGTATCGATAAAAGTCAATTCGAATTCCTTCAAAGGCGTTTGCATGGTGAAGCAAAGAAGACATCTAATACAATGTCCGTAATTTTGAGTCGACCTTTCTGAAAGCCTTATTGTATCAAGCTTTTCTTCTGATTCCATTAAAGAGTTTCTCCTTGCAATCCGCAGCGTATAAAGTAAAATAAAACAAAGTAAAACGAAATACCACCGCCAAACGCACGGTCTCCAACCAGGATTAGAACTGCCGACTCACACCACAGTTGCATTGCGAGACACAAGCAGAACCACACAGCCAACCACTCGCTTACGACTGGTGCCCTCAGGCTCTCACATATTGAATGCTGAGCCTCTAACGTATCTAGAAAGTTAACCTAACGTATCTAGAAAGTTAACCTGAAAGTCACCTATGCGAATTACAGCATTCCTTGAGTGCAAAAGTTAAATTTCTATCTCTTATACCACATGGGCATTATACAGCAGAGTCATGAAAGTAGAAGAGGAATGTCAAGTGAACTTAGTGAGACAATTCAGTACTACTTGCGGAAGTAACTGCACTGTCACAGTGTTGCCAAATATTAGCAACGATGTTGCCAGTTCTTAGCTGCACTAGGAAGACCTGTGTAGCGATAAGCGACGCGAAATCGCGCTCGTCTCATACGGGCTTCTAGAGGGGAGTATCGTATTTTGATTAATACGCGGCGCTATCTCCTGATAGTTGCCATCGTCACACTTTAGGATGCAGATATTTAATTCGTCCAAAGAGGCCGAAACCAGTGTTCATATTTTTTGAAGTTTAACAGCATTATGATATAATTTAGTGAAATTACTATCGAAATTAAACATACTGATATTGTTCTTGCAACATACGGCTGGTCAAAGACTACGATATGTATACTTCCATCACGATTTCAGTCTTCCCCCTCCCCCAAAAATAAAGACTAAAACAATTACTTTGTTATATTTCAGCAAAAGTTACTTTTTTCATTTTTCATGAAAATTTACTGTAAAGCAACGCTGCCCCATGCGTCAAGAAAAACTTCGCATCTTGAAAGTGACTGCGTTTCAAAATGCAGCCTTACGACCGTACAAGTAATATTTCAAATGCTGGTTTGTTTGAAAGCCAGAAGAAACATAATTAACTGATTATGTGTGCAACTCAGTAATTAGTTCATTTGGGGATTCAGAAGACAGGATACATAAAATTACGGCCATGAACTCCGAAACTAAACTGTATATGTGAGAAATGTGCAATTCTGAGGTTTTTCATCTGTAAACATATACATATAATGCATAGATTACTAACCAGCTTAATGATTTCGCAGTTTTACAGCCTTGTTGGGAAACAAATGATGATGAGAATCTCTTTGTTGACACACTGTAATTAGTTTTGGTATTTCGTTGCTGAATGCCGTTTATGACACTTTTCGGAGGAGAAAAATAGAGCTGAAGCCACACACATCACTAGTACAACGATATCTCACTTATCCACTTTGCTTGCTGTAGATGCGGAGACGAGAATGGCGCCACCGAGCTAAAATGAGAGCACTGGTTCAGTTGCCTGACATTTGTTGGCAGTTAATAGAGACAGTCCCGACATAAAACACAAAATTGTTTGCACTTTAAACAGGGGTCGACCTTCCTGCGGTCGAAAATTTAATTCAGGATAACAGAGTCATATTAATTCAATGACTAAACTTATATCCTCAAGAATATTGGAAAATACCTCGAATGCTGGAAATGAGGAAACGATCAGAGTTGTCTAGCGTCGTAAACGATACTCCCAAACAATAGCAAGAACTTCTTGGGCATCCCACAATATCCTCATTCCTACAAACAGCATGCTAACTGGCATTTAGCCATGCTGCGCTACCAAAGCCCATTATAAGTAAGCCTTCAGTCCGAAAGCAGACAACAGCATTGAAAAATACTGATGAATAGACGACTTACCCTCATCAACGTCCGGGGAAAGTTTCTTTTAACAAAACAAAGAAAGTGCAAAACGACTACTTTCTCCAAAATTCCAAAGGACTGTTGTCAGTCTTGTGATACGCGGCTCACATTCCAGGAATATCACAAAAATGAGCATCTGGCGTTTACCGTCCTAGAGCAGCTATTATGCAAGTTTTTACCGATAATCATAAAACTCACAAGACGGCTTTTGCTGCAGAATATAGCGACTTCTATTAGATCCCCGTAACCTTTCCCGACTAGAAACTGTTTTTTTTTTTTTTTTTTTTTTTTTTTTTTCTTTTTTTTCTTTTTTTTTTTTTTTTTTTTTTTTTTTTTTTTTTTTTTTTTTTTTCGTGTAGTGATGCCCCTGTTTAGGTGAATTATAATGTTACTGTTTAATGTTGCTTCAGAATAACTTTTTCCCTTAAATATTTTTTTCTCTGCAGGTGATTCAAAGTAATTGTAATAATTAGTTTCCCTTCAAATTAATCCATTTATTCGATCTACTATTTGTAAAGTAATTGCAACCGCGAAAAGTGAAATTGTACTATAAACCAAACAGTTTAGTTACTTTAGGTTTATCGTCCATGGGCAGAACGCTTCCGTCTGAAATATCTCCACGAAAGGCAGAGAAGCGGACGGTTCTCTGTCATAGTAGAGTTCGGCTCGGGTAGCCGGTCCTCTGTGGAGAAGAGATTAATTGTATGTTGAAGAAAGAAGTCATATCTAAGAAACCTGCCTATTAATTTCATTTTATTCCTGTATTTAAATTTTTCAGGCTTATATTCTCACATAATAATGAGAGATATTTTTCCCTTTGGTCGTTTCCGACCGCATTACATTTTCCGTTGTCTTTAGATGGATTATACTTTGTCTCTGCCGGTCCCAGATCTCACGCCGAAAGAAAAATGTCCTCCACATCATTCATTTCGCAGGAGGCGATCGTATATTTACCATTGGTATATTTACTTGTACGAATATTGTTCGCAACCGTAAATAGTTTGCTCTTGCTGTTCGTCTCCTTAATTTTCCCTATAACTCTCCTCGTGAAGTGGATGAACTGCTGTGCTTTATTATTGTTAGTACCATTAGTGTTTATTTCAAGTTGAGCTTTGATTTTGTATTTTTTATTACCGTTACATTTGTTTGTTCAGTATGTTTCACAGTATTGAAGCTCAACAAGTTCTCATATCCATTAACATAAGCTTGTTAGAACTAATGTATAACGATCATTTTTGTCTTGTTTCATCCGTAAAACTTCCTCTCAAAATATGGAACACTTATTTTAACACCCTTCATTTGAAACCGATATGTAGGCAGAGGAAATTCACGACTTACTCAATTATTAACTTCATTGATAATGATAATTTAGATCAGATTTATTTACAAATTTTTTACTCAGACCATTTAATTTTTTTAATAGCGGTAAAATTACAGTCCTCTTCATTCTACGGCATCTGTTCTAAATGAATGAATAAGAGATACGTCAATACGTTTATTTACTATTTTTTAACAAGCAACTGCTTTCTATACTACTGATTTAAACCATGGCACATTTCATCGATCAATTTTAATTTTAATCGTTGTAACACGTATTTATTAGGTTGTTTTATTGTCTGTTGTGTGTTTGTTACAAATTTTATAATTGATTTTATACTAACGATAGGCCAGAAACTCAATTGACGTAGATCAGAACCGTGTGTCAATGCAATATTCACTCGCATTCGTTTTGTTGGTGTACTGGTAACACACTGGATTCATATTCGCTGCACGGCGCTTCGAACTGGCCTTCGGCCATTTGGATTTGAATTTTCCATGATTTTGCTAAATAAGTCTAGGCAAATGCCGGAATGGTCCCTGCGGCAGGGTACGGCGGATTTCCTTCCACATCCTTATCATAACAAACCTTAACCTTCCTTCTTTCTTTCGTGTCTCGTGTGAAATACGTTGTTTATGTTTCCGTGTGTTGGTACAAATTATGCAGTTCATTTCAAACCAAGTTCCCACTGAACAAGAGACCTTAAACTTTCAACTTAACTTAGAACTGGATGACACTGCTACATTAACGCCATTTCTTAATTGGTGTGTGTGGTGGAGGGCACTTTTTATACAACTGCTGTTTCCTCCTGTTTCTCTTCCAGTCGTGAATTGTTCGCCGTTAAAACAATGTCTGGTAAGACTTAATGTGAGTTCATATCGTCTTATCTTTTACCTTCGCGATCTTTCCGTGACTAATACGTAAGGGGGGTCAGGTGAAATAGAAATAAAACAAATTTATCGAATGTCTCTGTTGTATTCTCATGAAAACGTTTGAAATTGAATGCAAAATTTCACACATACAAAATTTGAAAAGTGTAAAACAATCATTTAAATGAAAAATGCATGTAAAATGGTTTTAAAATAGACTAAGACGTATAAAGTAACTTTTGTCCATTCGAAAATTGCTATCGCGTTAAAGATAGTTCCAAAAATAATTTCGAATTTTTAATAGCTATGTCAGTCATCATAGTAACACTGGAACGTAAAGTGTTCTTGCTTCATGAGTAATGCTAGCAGTAGCGGTTATTCGCCATCGACTTGCAGGGTAATTTATTTCATTAACTTTCTGAAGTCGACAAGTGGTATGATGCGGCGGCGGCAGCCACGGTCGTTTTGGTAAATGCGGCACAACGAGCGAGCGAAGGCGCGCACATTTGGAAACGGAGAAGGCGGAGCGCGCTTGCTGGAGGGAAAGGATAGTTGTCGTTCTGAATACACGAAGCCATCAAACGGATTCTAACAGATGTTCGGTAAACCTCCCCGAACTTTCGCGTTGTGACTGTAACATCAGAAATAAAAGAAATTCACGAATTGTATTGAATGGTTAGTAAATTAATGTCGTCCGCTATCTGCCGACGATACCGATCGAATTATAATCTATCGACGTGAGATACATGGCACCTAAAAGTCACCATGAAGTTTGACCTCTGAAACCTATCACCGCGCTGTAGTGAGCAAATTGCAACTAAAACTATGTCTGCAACGCATCCGGCCATCAGACTACGTAACATTTTATGAAATCAACCAGGCAGGCAACAGTAAGACAGATTCGGAATATATCGAGCATCTCATCAAGGAACGTGCTAAAAATTTTGATTCAAATGGAACGCTATTTAACGTAGCAAGATGTTCTATCAATAACAGGTCGCTTGTAATTTCCATATTGACCTGGAGATATTTTATTTTATCAGGAAGTAAAATCAAAGGAAACTGGTCAGAATTTGAGTATTTTCAAAGACTTTTCTGCGACAAATTGTGAATCTTTTTGCTATTTAATGGAGTAAAGTAAACATTACATTAAGGCCTACATAGGATACAACCATAAACCCAGAAACAAAACTGGAAAAACCCTCAATGAGGTATTCATTGATATTTTCTTTACTCTTTTAAAATAGCTGGCCACATGGCACATTTGGAGGGCACAGTGTCTCGAGCATGAGTGGAATTACGCATCCTAACATGCAGGATGCCAGCTACATAAACTCGTTCATCTGGCCACTAATATAATCAAAATTTTCCAACGTCTTAACTAGAGTCTATTGTTTCGCAAATTTGACATCATGTAGATGTGAGTCCGATTTGTAATTCTGCAAACAGTTGACTTTTTCTTGTCACTTCCATTAAACATTTTGAAAAATTAATATCAGAATATGCACATTGTAGTAGTTAGCTGAATTGTGTTCAAGAAGATCGTTTCATACATTAACTACTCCTACTCTCTTTCACGTTGCGAGCAATCTTCCTCAGCTGTGAGTAAATCAATGACGTAAGGTTTACAGCAGTAATGTCTAGCTGTATAATTGTCACTTTCTAAACACCTAGCTCATTTAGAAATCGGGTCAGTTTTGTTGCAAAAGCTGGATCTTATCAATTCGTCTCGTTATGTCTTTCAAATGTTCAAATGTTCCCTAAATTAAATGTTCAAATGTTTGTTAAGCTCAAGGGACTTAACTGCTGGGTCATCAGTCCCTAAACGTACAAACTACATGTGAACCACCTTATACTAAAGACGACACAAACTGCCATGCCCGAGAGGGAATTCGAATCCCCGACGGGGAACGGCCTCTCGCATCGTAGCATAGCGCCTCGATGCGCTCGGCCGCTCCGCAGCGGCGTTACGTCTTTAAATTATCCGCTTACTGACAACAAAACCATTCGTGCCAACTGTCTCCTGGCAACCTCATAGTAGATGCCATAGCCACCTACTTCAAGAATATCAAGTGACATCACAAATAAAACGAAATAACATTTTCTTAAATGAATTTATCAGTTGTTCTAAAATGATGGTAAACTTTTCAATATTGATAAAACAACTTATTTGTAAATTACTTCAAATATTGTCATCCCATAAAGTAAATAATAAATTCTGAAGCCGCGTCAGCTGTCCTTGCTTTACAGGTCCATGACGGTTTTCATGTTTTTAAAGACCCATCCTCAGGTGTTAAATTTTTTTCATATGAAAATTTATTACAGAGACCCAACGTTCTAATCGCTTTCATCTGTCATGGCAATAAAATTTCATTAAATAGGCCCGGATATATGGAACGAGTCCAACAGAAATTATTACTGTCATTCGCTATAAAAATCAAGGACGATAAAAATTAGGACAAACAGTCGCTCATTTAGGTAATATTCCTCGAATGTGAGACGCACATGATAAGACTCAACGTAGATACAGTACGTTTTCGAACAACAGTGCCTAGTATCATTGTAGAAAATGATCGTTCGCACAAGTTTTTCGTTTTGTTATAAAAAGTTCTCACTGAAAGTTGGTGAGGGTAAGTGTTTGATACCTTATTGTATAGTGACGGGTGGGGCAACATTCATTTCCAGTAACATTTAATGAGAAAAAAATAGCTTTTGTCGAAATCTAACAAAGCAATTGTTTTAGTCTTTTTTAGGGGGGGGGGGGGGAGGGGGCGGTGAAACTGAAATCGTGATGGAAGTATACATATCGTAGTCTTTGACCAGCCGTATGTTGCAAGAACAATATCAGTATGTTTAATTTCGATAGTAATTTCACTAAATTATATCATAATGCTGTTAAACTTCAAAAAATATGAACACTGGTTTCGGCCTCTTTGGACGAATTAAATATCTGCATCCTAAAGTGTGACGATGGCAACTATCAGGAGATAGGGCCACGTATTAACCAAAATACGATACTCCCCTCTAGAAGCCCGTATGAGACGAGCGCGATTTCGCGTCGCTTATCGCTACACAGGTCTTCCTAGTGCAGCTAAGAACTGGCAACATCGTTGCTAATATTTGCCAACACTGTGACAGTGCAGTTACTTCCGCAAGTAGTACTGAATGGTCTCACTAAGTTCACTTGACATTCCTCGTCTACTTTCATGACTCTGCTGTATAATGCCCATGTGGTATAAGAGATACAAATTTAACTTTTGCACTCAAGGAATGCTGTAATTAGCATAGGTGACTTTCAGGTTAACTTTCTAGATACGTTAGAGGCTCAGCATTCAATATGTGAGAGACTGAGGGCACCAGTTGTCAGCGAGTGGTTGGCTGTGTGGTTCTGCTTGTGTCTCGCAATGCAATTGTGGTGTGAGTCGGCAGTTCTAATCCTGGTTGGAGACCGTGCGTTTGGCGGTGGTATTTCGTTTTACTTTGTTTTATTTTACTTTATACGCTGCGGATTGCAAGGAGAAACTCTTTAATGGAATCAGAAGAAAAGCTTGATACAATAAGGCTTTCAGAAAGGTCGACTCAAAATTACGGAAATTGTATTAGATGTCTTCTTTGCTTCACCATGCAAACGCCTTTGAAGAAATTCGAATTGACTTTTATCGATACGAATTTTTACTATTTCCTTAGGACCCACATGCTAGGGGATGCTTACAGAGGAAGTGAACATAATGATTAATATAGTTCGTTCATACAAAATATCTGCAGTAGAAATTAGACATGAAGACACAAACCTTGCAGTGTGCCTGTGTTGCTTTAGAACGTGCGCTGAAACGTATTCATTTAATTTAGCTCATACATTTACCATAATTTATTTAATCGAGTCTGAGCTACATCTGTAGTTAATTAATAAGCTACATATACAAGATTACAAATAAAAAGTAAGTGCTAATTATACATTCATATATATATATATATATATATATATATATATATATATACAATCATGATTTTCACATATAATATGTTATTATTGTCCATAGCAGGCTCATATCTCTCTCCAGTGTTCGGCACACTTCACTGCAACGTCGTTGGCCAGCCACAGGTCTTGGAAAGTGCATGGCGCTGGCAAGGATGGGCAGCTCAGCAGGTGTATCATTGTTTGTTTTTCTCCACATTGGCAGAGCTCGTCTTCTGCGTATCCCCACTTGAACAGGTTATCCTTTTATCTTCCCATTCGACACCTAAGTCTATTTAGGCTCTTCCAGACTTTCCATTCCAGTTGAGATCCAGCCGGAAGTTCTTCATTAATGTTCCAACATTGCAAGCTGTTTTTTTCCGATTTCTGTGTCCACATTAATTTCCTGGTAGTAGTTTGGCTTTCATTTAGTGGATATTCAAATTGAATGAAATCTTTCCTCGATTTTAATCTTGACACCACTGGCTGATGTCCGAACAGGGGATGTCTTCTATCCTCGCACTGTCTGCTTCTTTCAGCCATCGCCAAAGTTTGTCGTCTGATCTGTGGGGGAGCTATTCCAGAACACATATAAAGGAGATCACGGTTTGTAGGCTTCAGGCATCCCGTAATTAATCGACATGAATCGTTCAGTGCTGTATCTAGCTTGTGGGCGTGCGTCGATCTTCTCCATACGGGGCAAGCATATTCAGCTGGAGCAAAACACAAAGCCAGGGATGATGAACGCAAAATTTCAGGATTTGCTCCCCAGTGTGAGTTGGTGAGTTTGCGGATTATACCGTTCCGTGTGTAGATTTTCGCTCTAGTTTTTTCTACATGACTCTTGTAGGACAGTGTTCGATCTAATGTGACGCCGAGATAAACTGGGTTTGGGAAATGTTTAAGTTTAACTGAGTTCCATTCCAATTGTAATTCCCTTTTTGCTTCCTGGTTGTTCAGGTGGAATAAACAAGTCTGTGTCTTTGCTGGATTTGGTCGAAGCTGGTTCCTGTTGTAATATTCAGTAAGAACTTCTAAGGCATCTGATAGGTTTCTCTCGATGTGACTGATTGATCTCGATTGGCAAGCAATGGCTACGTCATCAGCATAGATAAAACTTCTTGCATCTGGTCCAGCTGGTTGGTCATTTGTATACAGGTTGAAAAGTAGAGGGGACAAAACACTACCTTGTGGGAGCCCATTCTTCTGGTTCCTCCAGCGGCTCCTTTGCTCTTGAAATTCCACATAGTATCTTCTGTTGGAGATCAGAGATCTCACAACTTCAGTAAGATGGTAATTTCCTGTCATTTTGAAAAATTTTTCTAGTAGGATTTTATGGTTTATCGTATCATATGCTGCTGATAGATCGACAAACACCACACCAGTTTTTTCACCCTTCTGAAACCCGTCCTCTATGTATTGTGTTAGGCAGAGGACCTGACCAGTACAAGACTTTCCGGGTCTAAATCCTGCCTGTTGTGGAATGATTTGGCTTTCTAATTGTGGTCCTATTTTATTCAAGATAAGACGTTCGTATAGTTTGAAAGGGCAGCACAGCAGCGATATTGGACGGTAGTTCTTGGCATCGTCTCTTGATTTCCCTGGCTTTGGGACTGCTACTACCTTGGCCTTTAGCCATAGCTTTGGGACCGACCTGTTAGCCCAGCAGAAGTTATAGAGTTGTAAGAGCCATTCCTTAGCTATGGGCCCTATGTTCTGTATAAATTCATTAACGACATCACCAGGACCTGGGGCCTTCCTGGATTTCAAGGAACTGATAGCTGTTTCCAATTCTATTGAAGTGAAATATGGCACTGGTGGTACTTCATCCACTTGTGGCCTCTTATACGAAGTGACAATCTTGCTGTTTCTGGTTGGTTTGCCATTCAAAAGGAACTGATGTGCAATCTGATTGGCGGTTACGGAAACTTGATCCTTAGGGGCTGCTGGGTCTCTAGATAATCGTTTTAAGAGATTCCAAGCTCTTCTGCTACTATGTTTCATATCAAGACTCTCCAACATATGTTTCCAGGACTCTTGTCGGTCTTTACTTATAGTTTCAGTCAGCTGTTCCCCAAGTTTTATAGTTTCTACACTGAAAGGGTCGTGATTGTACTGCTCAATGTATTCATTATATAATTGTTTCATCTTGTTGGAAATTCCAGGAATGTAGAGTGTTCTGCAGCCTCTGGGTATGCTGAGTCTTGCTGATCTTTTAACAGCTTCGACGAACTTTTCGTAGTTTTCAGCGTTTGGTGGTAAATATACGATTTCCTTATCTAAGATGTCAGCAAATTTTTTCCAGTTAGCCCTTTTAAAGTTAAAACGCCTTTTAAAGGACACTTCTTGGGGAACTATTACTGGTCTAAACTTTACCATGATTGGTCTGTGTTGGGTCTTTGGAATAGGATTGAGAACGAATTTATTGCATGACCCAGACAAGGTTTTGGAGACAAATATGAGATCTGGGTTATACCCTCTCTTCCATCTTGCGCTGTTGAATGATGCAGGCTGTTTCTGATCATGGATGAGATTCAGCTCTTGTTCTTCTGCCCAGGTTTCCAATAATTCTCCGTCCTCATTTGTGTCTTGCTAGCCCCACACTTTACTGTGACAGTTAAAGTCTCCCATTACTAATTGTGGGTGGCAGACATGTTGACTGAAAGCAAACCTTTCTCCTGGTGGTTTATATATTGATGATACCGTGATGCTCCCGATAATCACAGATATGATTTCCGTGTTGTTATCGGTATTAAACTGTATGTTGGACACATTGATTCCAGGCCGAATAAATAGAGCACTCCCATATTGATCGTGAGGGCATTCCTTCACCAGGATCATCCCAGGTATACGTGGTCGGCGTTGTGATGGCCCTCTGTGTGTCTCCTGGAGGCACAGGACGTCGCACGAATGAAGTTTACATGTGTTGGATATAAGTTGTTCTTTTTCAGTTGATAAGCCCTCAATGTTGAGAGATATGGCTGTTAGACATGGCTCTGAAAAGGGCCCTTTCATCATTCAGATTCTGAATACAATGTCGGTTTAGACGTAGCTCAGTGTGTGGAAGGATTTGCCGGTGTTTACCGTTGCCCAGGGGACGCCCGACTGTACATGTACGGTACAATCTTCTGGGAGGCTCCTTACCATAAGGAATCAAACAACGACACTAAACATTGTAGTGCAGTTATCCACTGTGTCTCGATGAAAACGTATGAAGTGATGACAATGACATATTACATGAAGGGCTTTCCTGAAAGAAAAAGGATCGAGATTTAAACCACAAATAACTATTAACCATCGTAGAGTGCAATTTAATTGGATAAATGACTATGACAATGTTTTGACTCTCTAATGTATTATGTATTAGTGTAATAATATGCTCATCATTCAAAATGGGTGGTCTGCTCCGTTGATATCGTGTCTGAAATACACATCGCAACCTGCAACATTACAGCATTTTAAGAGATGCAGGGCAATGAGCGGCAGCAGGCGCTGTGGGCAGAGGGCGAGGCAGCGCTGTGTAGCGCCGCCACCGCTGCTGCCGGCGAGGTGTATGGGCCGCGGAGAGCTCTGCCAAGTGCTGCGGCGATGTTATTGGGCCGAAATGTTATTAACAGCATATCAAAAGTGAAATACGTTATGCATATGCTCCGCTTACACATGTGGCATCAGCACTCACGAGGGACGAGAAATTAAAAATTTTGTCAACAGTCGGTTTCGATCACTAGTACCTTCACATGCAAGTCGCGCACTTTACCGCGAGACCACGGATGTAGCTGACCGAGTCGTTTGCAAACAGCACACAAGTAGTACTGTATGAACTACCGCAGTCTACAGTGTTGCCAGATTGTGCAGATAGCCGGACTTAGAGCGAATCAGCGCGGCCACTTTTATTGTCCCATGTCGCGATCGGCTCGGACTTAGGCTCAGCGGCGGCCGGCCGGCGGCCAGGTTTTTTGTCAAAGAGTGTACATGTTGGAAAGCGGATGTTACGTAGGGCTCCTCTACAGTCATACCAACATGCATATCAGCCAGGTAAATAATGTGAGACAGCTCTCCACCAACTATACTTTCAGGAAATAGCCCTCTGTATCTTCCTGCACATCGAGGGGGCTTTTAACAACACGGCCTTCGATTCTATGGTTAGGGCAGCAGAGGTTTCCCCTTTATTGTGGAATCTAGCCATGAATGAACTCATTGGAGTATTAAACTCTAGGCAGTACTTTCTCCAAGGGTACGCAGAAGACCTTATCATGAAATACATGGCAAATTTGCTGACACAGTCAGGAATATGGCACAAGGTGCATTGTACATTGTGCAGGACTGGTGCATAAAACAGGATCTGTGGGTTAGTCCTAAGAAGACTGCTTTTGTACCATTCACAAAGAAGCATATCCAACATTCAGGTTGGAATCCAAAGCTTTTCGATGAAGCTCTACCTGTGAAGGGGACAGTGAAATATCTACCTTAGATGAGTAACTGACATGGAGCACTCACATTATGAATATTTGCTCCAAGGCGAAAGGTACTATGGTAAGTACCAGGAGAGCTTGTGGCAAAAACTGGGCTTGAGCCCCAAGGGTGTGTACTGGATATACACCACGGTGATTAGACCCAGGATCACATATGGGCCGGTCGTTTGGTGGAAGAAAGTAGAACAGCAGGTTGCTGCTAAAGAGCTTGGTAAGGTGCAGTGATAGGCTTCCTTAGCCATAACAGGCGGAATTAGCAGCACGTCAACTGCTGGGATGGAAAACATGCTGGATATGCCCCCATTACACCTTTGGTCAAGATGGAGGCAGCGGCTGGTGCATACAGGCTCAAATCTAGCAAAAACTGGAACTCTTTTGGATATCCAGAATCTCACACTAAAATAGTGAGTGAGTTAAATATAGGAAAGGTTGGGGAAATGCTGGCCGACTATATCATAACCCCATACTGCTTCAACAAGTCTTTAACTATCACAATTGGAAGTAGGGAGCAGGGGGAGAAAATAGTTCGACACCTTACAGGGGACATTGTCTGGTTCATTGATGGGTTGAAATCAGACCAAGGCGTTGGGGCCGGGATATATGGGGTGCAGACAAGACTGGAGGTTGTCATCTGACTAGGGAAACTGGCCTCAGTATTCGAGGCAGAACTCACTGCCATCAGGGCGTGTATGGAGGAGAATTTGCATAGGTGCTACAAAGACCGCAGCATCTACATCTATTCAGACAGTAAGGCAGCACTGAGATCACTGGCAGCTCCTGCAACAAGGTCTAAAATTGTTGCAGAATGTCACAGGGTTCTGGTGGAGCTAGGGG
Organism: Locusta migratoria; assembly: GCA_026315105.1. NCBI lineage: Eukaryota > Metazoa > Arthropoda > Insecta > Orthoptera > Acrididae > Locusta > Locusta migratoria. The sequence goes on from CM048745.1 coordinate 223,217,333, forward strand.
AAAGCAATAGGGTAAATCTATTGTAGGTCCCTGGCCAGTCGGGGATCAGTGGCTATGAACATGCCGACAGATTAGCCAGGATCGGGGCAGAGACTCCATTTATTGGACCAGAACCTGTCCTGACAATCACCAAGGCAATACTGAAATAGGAGCTACGTAACTGGCTTAGAAGACAGGACGTAGAATATTGGACCAAGGTCTATAAACAAAAACATGGCAAGGTAATGACGCCAAAGCCATTTTTTAAAAGAAGCTCTGTAATCCTGGTCTTGAACAGGAGAGAGATTAGACTCATGGTTGGACTGCTGACAGGCCATGGGGATTTCAAAAAACACCTACCTACAATGGGAATAACAGAAGAGGACCCTATATGTAGGATCTGTGATGATGGTGATGAAACTGCATCACATCTAATCTTCGAATGCATTGCATTGAAGAGCAAAAGGCACAGAACATTTGGGACAACCAGATCCGAAGAAATTGTGTGTAATAAAGAACTCGTAGAGGGACTCCTTGCACTGTTCAAGGGCTCCGAAAGAACAGACGTCACCTCTGATCCTGCACTTGTTATTGTTTAATATTTGGACGGTGTTATGCATCACTAGACCAAGCGCCATTTATTGATATATTCTGATTTGAGCAAATTCTATTGAGAAACAACAGAATCTACGTGGATAAAAATCACCGTTCTCGTCGTTGCAAAGGTTGCCATGATTTATTAAAAAATAATAAGTGCCACTTCGCTTATCGTTGATTTTTAGTTTTGCATAACAAGTCCATATGGGACAAACCAAGCTATAGTTCTGCAACAGCAGACCTTGTGTTTTGATTTACAGAAGACGTTGCCTTTTCCTAAGATTCCTACCAACATAATGTATTACAAAAGGCACCTGTGCGTGTATAATTTCGGTATTCACAGTGGCAAATACGACAAAGGCTACTGCTATGTCTCGGTTGAGATTGAATCTGGCCGTAGATCTCATTAGATTGGCAGCTGCCTCAAAAAACACATCGACGGAAATGTCACTGCAAAATAACTTATTCTTTTTTCAGACTCGTGTGGAGGCCAAAATCGTAACATAAAAATACTGTATTTACTTAAAACGGTTTTGGAAAGTCAGCCGCGGCGGAGCGGCCGAGCGCACTGAGGCGCTCTGGTACGACACGCGAGGCCGTTCCCCGTCGGGGTTTCGAATCTCCCCTCGGGAATGGATATTTGTGCCGTCTTCAGTGTAAGGTAGTTCATAAGTAGTTTGTAAGTTTAGGGACTGATGACCCCGTAGTTAAGCTCTACAAATATTTGAACAGTTTTTGGAAAGTAATCCTACATTGGAAAAGATTACTTTGCGCTATGTTCTTACAGGGCACAGCTTTTTGCCCCGTGAAAGTGATTTTGGAATACAGAGCGTGCACTGAAGCTACAACAACGGTTGTACCCCGTCGATGACATTATGAGTATAATGAAAGTATTTCGTAAAAATAATGGTTTGGTCGTTCACATAGTCGAAAAGAGAAACTTCGTTGGAACGCAAATAACAAACAACAAATGTGACAGATGAAACCGCAAAATAAGTTGGCTGAAGACTAGAGAAATTGGAATGAGAAAGGACAAGCCTCTAAGTATTTTTAGCGAAAAGCGATAGCTGAAATATACATTCAGAAAAAGGAAAGAAGAGGGTGAACTTTTTCTCTCCCGTTGAAATTGAGTGAACTCTTAATACCACTGCGGCCAGTGAGAAAACCGATTTCTAATGAAAAACTGGCAGACGAAATCTCTTCTGCCGGTGATTCCGGAAGATGCAATACAATTAATGTACCGGTCGTTTCGAAGTGATCCCAGTATGGAAGACAACATCGATGGCTTCAGTGGACACGTTGACTTCGAAATTGAATGCGAATAATGACAACAACCTTTAATTTTGTTTTGTTTAAGTTTCATTATGTTTCATTTGACTGGGTTTGAACAGTAGGCCCATTGTGATGTACATCTGGTTACACTTACTTCCATTTAGAGAGTATGTAGTGCTGTCATAGACATTCCTAGAGGACCCATCAAGAGTTTGTAATGTTATTTGCATTGTTACAATTGATTTATGACTCATAAAATTTCATAAATAAAATGTCAATGATGCAAAGTGATAAAAGAACGTCAGGATTAATACCTCCTGCATGTTATTCACGTTTTCAGTAACGTGACCTCATTAAGTTGTTTCAGGAGATGGAAGGCATTAGGCTTCCTAAGGCTATTATTTTTATAATCGGTCTTACGCACTGTTCAGTTACGCATAATGATATCAAAGGACGTTCAAGTCTTTTAGTCCACTGATGCGTAACAGCCGGCCGAGGTGGCCGAGGGGACTAAGGCGCTTCAGTCACGGTCTGCACGGCCACTACGGCCGGGGGTCCGAATCACCCCTCGGGCATGGATATTTGTGCCGTCCTAGTTCTTAAGTAATTCATAAGTAGTTTCTAAGTTTCTATACAAACATTTGAAAATTTTTTGATGCGTAACAGAACGGCACAAGCAGCAATTAAGCATTAGTAGTCTAACGACCATTTGTGTTATTTTTTCGTGTTGCTTAGCTTTTAATTACGGCGATCTTCCACTAATAGGTGACACAATAATAACCCTTCGTCTGTACAAAAAAATTGGGTAACTTCAACAATACATACATTTTTACGGCCACGGTAACTTTGGACGCCAATATCTCGCTTATGACATTTTGGCGCTTGGTCTAGTTATACATAACACCGTCCATTTGCAGAATACATAACATCAGCTGCGACTGGCCAAAGCTGAAAATGTGTACCCAGCCGGGCTTCGAAGCCGAGTTTCCCGCTTTCTAGTTATCTCTGTGTCCCCAGTGGTGTAGGCGTCAGTACAAATGCCTAGAAATCGGGAGACCGGGGTTCGAATCTCGGCTGGGTACAGATTTTCAGCTTTGCCCATTCGTAGTTGATGTCGTTGTTGTTTTAAGAGGACTAATCATCTAGGTCATCAGTCCCCTCGTAGTTGATGTCATATATTATTTAATATGATATATAACAATAATTTTTCGTTTATTCATATGTCACTGCATTGGGTAAACGTGGTTAGGAAAAAAATCAGAAATAATATCTTTGTCAGAGATTTAAATTGTGTGGAATGTGGTGTCTGGCGAGCGAGTAAGTGCGGAGATGCGCCAAGAGAGAGGGAGTTGTGTGTTGTCGCTTGAAGTGAGAGGAGTGACAGCTAAGGTGGGAATTGCAGTGCCACGATCGACGTTACCAGGCCTGTGTTGGCGGCGTACCAAGTGTGTGGCACGGTACCAAGTGATGAGTGAAGGCGGATGTCGCAGTCTCTAATCATATCAAGATCCATCAAATGTGAACTGTGACCACATCTTCAATTTCAGCATTTCCGATTACACCGCGGGCTGTTTCTCAACAACGAGGACGAACTGTAAAACCGCCCCCATATTCGTGACGTAACGGTGTCACTATGTTTTCCAAACAGCAATAACGGTGTTGGATCGAGATTAAATGTTACTGTTCGTTTTTGGAGCATCACTTTCGACCAGCCTTGGGAAAGAAGCGTCAACACTTTTAGCCTAGTCAAATAGTGGTTTTTCCGTAATAAAATTTCGAAAGTTTTATTCTCATCGGTTCTGTATGTTTTTGGGGGCGCTGAATTCGAATTTCATGTTTTCTGCCTTGTAGGAGCTCGGCTTCACAACGAAAAACTCAAAAACCTCAAAATTTTCGCACTTTTTTTTAAATTTCTTGTTTATATCTCGAAAACTACGCGTTTCTCGAATATGTTCATTCTGAGCAAAATTAAAGTAGACACAATTTCCTCCAAAATGAACTACACATGTTTCATTTTCTGACGAGTAGTATAGGCGCTAGAACTAAATGAAGAAGAGCAAATTTTTGGTCCTTCTGCGAAAACGTCAAAAACGCTCACTTGCACGACCTACAACTCAAGAAATATACATGTTATCAACAAAATTCTTACACCACATGAAAGTATATTAAATTTCCTACGAGGGACGTCTATAAGATTCCATTTTCTCGTAATGGGGGGAAGCACCAAGAAGAAAATTGCGAGCAATGCTTTCTGCGCCCTATAGTGTGTCGCCCCCTGCCACCTCTCGCTGGCTGGAAGACTTCCTAATAGAACGCAGTACGTTGTTCTCGACGGCGAGTATTCATCACTGACGAGTGTATCTGTAGGCTTGCCCCAGGAGAGTGTGATAGGACCGCTGATATTTTCTATCTGTATAAATAATGTAATGGGCAGAGTAACTTGTAATTTGCGGCTGTTTTCTGATGAAGCTGTGGTGTATGGGAGGGGTCGTCTTTAACATTCTTGATACAGTCGCTTCTTTCAAAGATCTAGGCGCAACATTGCAGAGCGATATGAAATGTATCGAACAAGTAAGGACAGTTGTGAGTAAGGCAGACAGTCGACTTCGGTTTATTGGGAGATTTTTGGGAAGATGTACTTCATCTGTAAAGGAGACCGCGTATAAAACGCATGTACTACCTCGTCTTGAGTATTGATCAAGTGGTGTGTGGATCTGCAGCAAATCAGTTTGAAGTAAGACATAGAAGCAGTTCAGAGGCGAGCAGCTAGATTCGTTACTGAAGTTCGACCAAAGCGCCAGTGTCACGGAAATGCTCCGGCAACTCGAATGGAGATCTCTGGATGAGAGACGGCGTTCTTTTCGAGAAATTCTGTTTAGGAAATTTAGAGGGCCGAAATTTGAAGCCCAGTGTCGAACGATCGTGCCGCCGCCTAGTTACATTTCGCGCAATGATCACAAAGAAAAGGTAAGAGAAACTAGAGCTCGTGCGGAGGCATATAGGCATTCTTTTTTTCCTCGTTCTATTTGGGAGAGGAATAGGAAAAGAAATGCCTAGTAGTGATACAGTGTACCTTATTGTGGATTGCGGAGTATGTATGTAGATTGTTTCGAAGCTTGTTAATAAATGAACACCTGTGGCCTTTGTATTCTACAGCGTCCGTGATAGCAATGTTTGATAACTCGAACTCACAAATGGGCGCATACCTCATACCTTCATGTCAAGTCTGGGATGCCAAGCTTACTCAAATCATAATATCCCCTGCAGTGACAATACATGTGGGTGAGCATATTTGGCAGCACCTCTTTCTTATACAGGTACTGACTTCGTCGGCGTGTTTGTGTATGTGGTGAGGGGTGGGCAGATACCTAAAGGGAAAATAATCTTCAGTTATGATTCTACTTCATTTACCTTATTTAATATTACTTTGATAATAGTGCGTGTCATATTAGAAGCGTACAAAACTCTTTTGTAAGTGAAGGGGTTCAAAAACAGTCGATTTTGAACTTATAAGTTAGTTAATTTTAAACATTAGGCTTAGTAAATTTGGGTTTCATAATGATTTCTATTCTAAATACAAGGCATCAATTAATATGAGATCCACCTAAGTTCACTTTAAAAGCACTTTCATAAACTCAAACAGTTATCTTTGTATTATCAGGCAATGAAAACACATTGTAGAAATGGAGACTGCTTGAGCCACCAAAAAAATGTTGCTTTGGTTCATTCAAAAAAAAAAAAAAAAAAAAAAAAAAAAAAAAAAAAAAAAAAAAAAATCTGCTTTATTCATGACCTCTAATGTATCCTCCTGGTATCTGATGAGTAGAAATGTTAGTGGTGTCTTGCACTGTTCCTTACAAGATCTTCCTCGCTCCTGATATTTTTAATTTATTAGTATACCTCTTGTGACCTTTCTGTTACTTGCAAATAAAGTTTGCGTTTGTATTTTCTGCAGGTGTTTTGCAAGGAGGAACAGATGGGGAATCAAATATCTGTCACGGCCTTCCTTTGGACATTTAGAAGCTTTAATTGATAAAGTAGAAATTCTTCCACTTATGAGAATTTCGTTTTAATTGTAAATTACCAGGGCTCGTAAACGGTAGCAATGTAAAACTTCCTGGCAGATTAAAATTGTGTGCCGTGAAGTTTCATAACAGTGCACACTCTGCTGCAGAGTGAAAGTTTCATTCTGGAAACATTCCTTAGGCTGTGGCTAAGCCATGTCTCCACCATATCCTTTCTTCCAGGAGTGCTAGTCTGGCATGGTTCGCAGGAGAGCTTCTGTGAAGTTTGGAAAGTAGGAGGAGAGATACTGGCGGAAGTAAAGTTGTGAGGCGGCATCGTGAGTCGTGTCGGGATAGCACAGTTGGTAGTGCGCTTGTCCGCGAAAGGCAAAGGTCCCAGGCTCGAGTCCCGGTTCCGGCACACAATTTTAATCTGCCCGGAAGTTTCATATCAGCGCACACTCCGCTGCAGAGTGAAAGTTTCATTCTGGTAGCAATGTATTCTGCAAGATGCTGCAATATTTTGCAATTTTTCAAAAATGTTCAAATGTTTGTATAGCTAATGGGACTTAACTACGGGGTTATCAGTCCCTAAACTTACAAACTACTTATCAACAACCTTATACTAAGGACGGCACCAATATACATTCCCGATGGGGGATTCGAACCCCCGACCGTAGAGGGCGTGCAGATGGTGACTGGCGCGCCACAGAACGCTCGGCCACCGTGGCCGGCTTTCGATTTTTGACCTTTAAAGTGTTCAAATGTTTGTAAATCTATGGGACATAACTATCGTGGTTATCGGTTCCTAGTCTGACAATCTACTTAAACTAACCTAGGAGCAACAGACATACACCCTTTCTCGAGGGAGCATTCGAATCTCCGACGGGGAGTAACCTCGCGCTCCGCAGATAGGCGCCTTAGCGCGCTCTGCCATTCCACTGCGGCTTCACATTTAACGTCATGTTTTGAAATCCTTATGTGACAAATACTGTTTGCAGTTATTATCGAGAGTCGTGTACTAGAACAATTTCTAAAAGTACCAGATCATGTGAAAGTGTACATGTCATTATAGAATGATTTATCCAGTAATCATAAGCCTGACCTGTAGAGAGATTTTAGAGGTCAGCGCAACACAGTCGGACTAAATCTCTGAAAAGAATTCTCTGACAAACGGGAGATAGATTTCCAGTTCTATTACACTATCAAGTTGGCGATCATACCACTGCTCTCGTTGTTATTAAAACGTTTTCCAATCAAACTGTTTGATCGAGTAACGCAAAAATAGTTAATTAGTATGAAGGGCACTAGTCAACCAGATGATACAATCCCGCTTAGTTGCAAGCCAATTCATGACTCCTTCTGCCGGCCGCGGTAGCCGAGCGTTCTGCGGCGCGTCAGTCACAGTCTGCAAGGCCACTACGGCCGGGGGTTCGAATCCCCCCTCGGGCATGGATATTTGTGCCGTCCTTAGTATTAGCTAGTTCATAAGTAGCTTGTAATTTTAGGGTCTAACAACCCCGTAGTTAGGTCCCATTAGCTCTACAAACATTTGAACTCCTTCTCTCCATCTGTGTGAAAATTTTTTCGCACCACCAATAACTTGTAAAAAAAAAAAAAAAAATCTTCAGGAAAAACACCACATCGCAGTAAAAACACCCAGATTAATCCCCAGTAAGCTGTATATCAGCACACAGTCCATTACGGCATGAAAAATTCTTTTTTCAGAAAATCGTTGTACTGATAGAATTCACCATTTATCATCGCCTATCACTGTCTCAATGCTCATAGAAAATTTAGTATTTATTTACGCCCAGCGCCATAAAATGAACTCGAGATTTCAGTACCTCTGCTGGATCCAGTACAAAAGCCACCAGTTTCTGGGTGGCTAAAACCCAGCCACTATTATGCATTATAACACATGTTATCTATATCGGAGTAGTTTCAGCGTCAAGCCCCTTCCACCTCCCATATGTTCAATTAAATCCACCATCGTACTTGTTTAATAGCTGAAGACCAATTTTTAATCGCGACTTTGACCTCCCATCTACCCAAGCTTTCACCCCTGTCTGGGTCATCGCCCTTGCTACATTGGCTTCCCATACGACGTCGCAGCCACACGTCAAGTCGATCGGCAGCAGCAATAGATAGCCATTCTCGGCGACCGGTGAGGGGGAAATTGACACGCGTACACCGTATCCATTTCTGGAGGATTGTTAGGGCGGGGCGAAAGGTGTGTCTCTCCGCGAAAATGCTGTTAACGTTCTCACATTACACCGTGGCCCCATCTGAAGCAGAACGAGATGACGTGTTGGACTTGAAGATTGCTAAGGGCAGATTAAATTTGATTAAATTCTTCCATCCCAGAGACATTTAAATTATGTTTTCCTTTTGTTACTGTTGCCGAAGTCGAACAAACGGAAATAGCCTTATAGAGGAGATTACGTAGCATGCAAATCCCGTGTAACCGAGTACATGATTTATTGCTGAAGACAACGGCGAACAATAGTCGGAACTACCGGTCTTGGGTTTTTAATCTCAGCATCGGCATCTACTCTCAGCGATACTTTGATTTATGGAGATCTGGATACAAATGAGTTAACGTTAAAGAAAATTCTGCGAGAGAAAGTAAGATAGGAACCAGTGGAGCTAGTTCAACACGGTGGCAATAATTTAACTTCCTTTGTGTCTTTTGTCAGTGACTCGACTGGTGTAATCAATTACTAGTTTTGTGAGACGACAGGACTACGGATGCATGCTTCCCCTCTTTCCCTTTCTGGTCGTGAATAATTGTAAAAGCAGCAGTACTGTTCTTCGAAGAAAGAAAAGTAATATCTGCGACCTACCAGTTTTACAAATGTCTTGCCCTATTTCTAGCTGCGATATTGGTAATACGTTAAAGCAGATATACTCGTATGAGTTTACAAGCGTTGGTATTAACACATCGTCGTGAAAATGAAATACCTTTGTTTCTTGGGAAAATAACGATTCAGACAATACAAACTGTCGAGCTTACGCATTCACTCTATATTGCACATAATTTGCTAACAGTTAATTATCAATATCCTCAGAACCATTTAATTTGTAATTATTACCTAAAACATTAAGTCAAGACAGCAGTTGACTCAACGCTTCACTACAGCTATAAGGACGGAACTTTCGTACTGAATAGCCGCGGCAGAGCTCATTGAGGCGCTATGCTGGGATGCCCGAGGCCGTTCTCCGTCGGGGTTCGAATCCCCCCTCGAGCATGGGTTTGTGATGTCTATAGTGTAAGGCACTTCATAAGTAGTTTGTAAGTTTAGGGACTGATGACCCCGCAGTTAAGCCTAACAAGCTACACAAACATTTGAACATTTTCGTACTGCATAAAATTTCACAACACGAGGACTACGAAAGTAGAGCATGTCGAATACCGCATTTTGATTTCGTTTCTCAAAAAAAGAGGGTGTGTTATAAAGTTGTATTTTTGCTAGCGATTTCTAATTATACACGAGTGGCCACTAAAATTGCTACACCAAGAAGAAATGCAGATGATAAACGGGTATTCATTGGACAAATATATTATACTAGAACTGACATGTGATTACATTTTCACGCAATTTTCGTGCATAGATCCTGAGAGATCAGTACCCAGAACTATCATGTCTGGCCGTAATAACGGCCTTGATACCCCTGGGCATTGAGTAAAACAGTACTTGGATGGCGTGTACAGGTGCCCATGCAGCTTCAACAGGATACCACAGTTCATCAAGAGTATTGACTGGCGTATTGTGACGAGCCAGTTGCTCGGCCACCATTGACCAGACGTTTTCAGTTGGTGAGAGATCTGGAGAATATGCTGGCCAGGGCAGCAGTCGAACATTTTCCGTATCCAGAAAGGCCCGTACAGGACCTGCAACATGCGTTCGTGCATTATCCTGCCGAAATGAAGGGTTTCGCAGGTATCGAATGAAGGGTGGATCCACGGGTAGTAACACATCTGAAATGTAACGGCTACTGTTCAAAGTACCGTCGATGCGAACAAGAGATGACCGAGACGCCCCATACCATCCACCGGGTGATACGCCAGTATGGCGATGACGAATACACGCTTTCAATGTGCGTTCACCATGATCCTGTAAACAGAAACTGGATTCATCCGAAAAAATGACATTTTGCCATTCGTGCACCTAGTTACGTCATTGCGTACACCGTCTCAGGCGCTCGTGTCTGTGATGCAGCGTCAAGGGTAACCGCAGGCATGGTCTCCTAGTTGATAGTACATGCTGCTGCAAACGTCGTCGAACTGTTCGTGCAGTTGGGATCCAGCACGTCGTTCCGTAATGCCCTCCTGAACACATCGATTCCATATTATGCTAGCAGTCATTACATCGCGACCAACGCGAGCAGCAATGTCGCGATACGATAAACCGCAACCGCGATAGGCTACAATCCAAACTTATCAAAGTCGGAACAGTGACGGTACGCATTTCTACTTCTTACACGAGGCATCACAACAACGTTTCACCAGGCAACGCTGGTCAACTGCTGTTTGTGTATGAGAAATCGGTTGTAAGCTTTCCACGTGTCAGGACGTTGTAGGTGTCGCCACCGGCGCCAACCTTGTGTGAATGATCTGAAAAGCTAATAATTTGCATATCACACATCTTCTGTCATTTAAATTTCGGTAGCACGTCATAGTACTAGTAGCAATTTTAATGGCCAGGGGTGTATATACAAGGAATGTATATCTTGATAAGTAGATACACTGAGTTCTTGACGTTGCGATGTTGCATGTAAAATTCGTAGCAAATCACAACATTGGTATACAAACAAAAACCTGTGATTTTTTTCCTCTCCTAAAATAATTCAAACTTCCGAGATTCATTTTCAGCAGGGTGTATTTTTATATCATGTCATTTTCTTCATCCAGGCAGAAATACGAGGGTTGGAGCTCAAATAGTGGCAACACTGCTCAGGGGACACTACGCAATGGAATCTACTGTTGTCGCTGATAACATTCGTTTTTGACATACCTACCTTACCTCCGAGCAAATGGACTCGCCCGTCCCAAGTCACCGGCATGCACACAATTGAGAGAAACACAGTCACTTGGGAGCGAGCTATCTTACGTAGCGGGGTCAATATGTTTTCGAAACAGGAACAACGGAGTTGGATCAAGACTGAATTCGCCAGAGGTCGTACATTACAACAGTGTCACCAACTTCTTCAAGAAGCATGCGCGGAATTGGTATTTGTCGTACAGAACAGGGGCACGGCGGGTAAAAGCCTTTAACGAAGGCTGGAAAACAGTGGCAAATATGCATCGGGCAGGTCGTCCTAGCCTCTCTGAATAAGAAGTGCATACCTTTGCCGCTTTAGTGCACAGTGATCGATGCCAGGCGGTTCCTGAGGCCGCCCACGAAACCAGATTAGCGCATAGGACTGTGCTTCGCATCCTGAAGGAACGTCTGGGCATGAAAAAATTGCTCAGTTTGCCATGGCTGAAGAAAGTAAAAATCTTTTTAACTGTCTAATATCAATACCAAACAACATCTGCAGTCCTTCTTAATTTATTAAAAAGTCGCGGCGAGTGCACTTGTTACGGTGAGTGCCGCCGTTCCCCGTTGGAGGGTCGAATAATCCCCTGGACATGGCGTATAAGACACGTTTCAGCAGTTTGAAACTCTAGGGACTAATAACCTATGTCGTTGAGTCCCGTAGGATTACAAACATTTGAAAATTTTTGAACAATCTAATAAAATGCTGTACGCATAATTTATAATTGTCTTGATCACCTTTTAGGTCATAGTTTTGGTCACCTATAGACTACCTAAGTGCTCTAAGCACAATCTCTAAAATGATTCTGTAACAGTTAAGTGCTTTGCACAGAGTTCTAGGCATTCTAGCAACAATTATGTGCTCCAAATTCAGTTCGTCACAATGTCCTATTAAAAATTTTAGGAAAATACATTTAAAGAATTTTTTTCGTAAAGAGAACAGCAATCAGTCTCTTTATTTACGATTACACCATGGAATAAACTTACTTTACTTTATATGGAATGACTATTACTTCCCAAAATTCCATTAAAATAAAATATTACCCTTCTTAACATTGATAAAACTTGTTTATTATATAACAAAAATAAATTGTCATTAGTCATCTCTGTATGTTTCAAGGTTAATTTTTCTTTTAAACTTACTCAACTTCGGAATGGACATATTATAACAAATTATACCTCATATTAAAACATATTATTGCACTCATACCACTTTTAAAAATGTAGACTAGCTGGTTCACTCTTTATCCATTACAATGAGGCCATGAACTTCTTCCCCAGATTCCCAGCAAATCCAGACACCTCTTAGATTCCGAAGATGAAGGAACCACTTCGTAGCATTCGCTTCCGAAGTGTTCCAGATATTCGACATGCAGCAGTCCGCTCCATTCCCACCACCAACAGAACGCCTTCCACATCGCTGGCAACGTGTTCTACACAACGCTGGTGACTGCTGTGAACGACAGTAACAGGTGCAAACATATAACGCTTTTGTATCGATTGTCAATAAATAATTGCCACTTTTTAAGTTCCAACTGTCGTAGTTTGTTCCACATGAAACATCTGAAAATTCAGAACAATAACTGGTAAAATAAATAAAACGTGTAACACTATCATACACATGAGTAACTTCATTGAAACGCACAAACCAGAGGTATTTTCTACGATATGGGCCTCGGCTAAGAAAACAGAGTGAAGAGAGTGTTATAATTAACGAGTAGACACTTTTGCAAAGCATACGTATCAAAATGAGCTTGAAAATCAGGGACTAGAAAGGAGATATTTTGTGTTGCCAATTTTAAATTACAGTGATAATCTATATCAATAAATGTGAATGTCTGTTCGGTGTACGTTTATTACGTCTGAACCACAAGACATAAAGAGCTAAAAATTTGTACAGTTACTAATGTATGCCCGGGGAAGGCTTTAGGCACGGTTTTATGGCGATCGGATAGTTATTTATCTATATACATTAATGCGAATGACTGTTCGGTGTACGCTTATCACGTACGAGCGACAAGACGCAGAGACTTAAATATTTGTACTGTTACTAATCTATACATCAGGAAGGTTTTAGGTATGCTTTTATAGCGATCTGATAGATATTTAGTAATTTGAAGAATATAACGTGAAATGCGGAGCAATAATTACTCTTTGAAAATTATATTTACTCTTTGAAAATGGTATTATTGGTTGCATTGTTGCTTGAGGGTTAATAATGATAAAAGGGTTGAGTACATTGGGATGGAAAGTTATCGGTGTATATAAAATTCTACGTGTGTGTGTGTGTGTGTGTGTGTGTGTGTGTGTGTGTGTTAGTATTTCGCTCTGCAGCGAAAACTACAGAACGCAAACGAATGGTCTGTGTCTAATTGTTGTCCGAAGTCTCCCATTGTACACCATAGCAGTTCCATGCCCATATCTATAAGGGGGTGGAAGATATGGTGGTTGAACATCATCAGATTATAAAAGAATTTGGAGTGAAGGCCATCGATGACGTTTGCGAGTCTATAGCAAGGAGGTTACGTACAACGAAACGTGATGCCACACACCATATCTTTGGTCTATACGTGCTACAATGTCTTCAGTTCTTTCTGTGTAAGGATAAGCATACGAATAAGATAATATAAGAATAAATGAATAAAGAAGTAAAAAAAATTGTTTTAATACATCCATTTAAAAAAATCGATTTGACTTTTCGAGCATTACATCACGTGATCAACCTGTGATATTATTACAATCATTATCGTTGAATATCGTGATTGTATTCTTCGAAATGAGTGCATTTTTACGTGTGAGTTGATACCAACATGCGAGCGGAGCTGCGGGTTTAAGCTAGTCCTGAATAAGGGAGAAGGCAACTAGAAAAGGTCAAAAACGTATTAGAAGAATCCTCGTTTTAAGAAATCATATCACACCAACTTTACACAAGGTCTTTGACATCCTCGAGTGCATTTTGCGCAAATGAGAGTAGGAGTGATTTTTTTGTCCAGAACCTGGCGTCTTGGATTCTTGCTGGTAGTTGTTGGAGGCGAGGTGGGACTCCGCTAGAACGGCTGTCCTATCACAGATAAACATCTCCGGAATAGCGCAGTAACCTGGAACGGGCTGCGGAATGGCCAGGTAACAGGGGTGCCGCTAGATCCATATCGTTAGGGCGCAGCGCGCGGCCTGAGACGACCGTGGCATCAGCTAGCGGCGCGGAGAGCAGATAAGCGGTCTTCAAGACAATGACACAGATAGCGCGTGTGTGAGCCGGCCCTGTCTCACGACAGAGGGACTACGCAAACAACGTCCTTTATTTCGCGAAATTTACGTGACGGCCTATAACGCCACTGCCCAATTTTGACCATTTTTTGATAATAATATTTCAATTTTTATGCAATGTTAGATACTAAATTTCATTCATGTTACAATCAATTCCACTATTGTGTGGAATGTAATGTCTGTACTTCATGTGCTTTGTATGTTTTATGAATATCTATATCATGTTTATTTTTGCATAATATTTTTGTAATTTTTGTAATTTTAATTGTTTCGATAATGTCAATTTTGACTGATTCTTCCGTCGCTTCTTGGTAGAACATAATCAAATAAATTAAAAACACAATCTTGTGTGTGTTCTACAAGTTTATTTTTGCTTACTTAACCGGTTTTCGGCTTATTAGGCCATCTTCAGAGTATTTACTAATAAGCCGAAAACCGGTTAAGTAAGCAAAAATATACTTGTAGAACACACACAAAATTCTGTTTTTAATTTAAATGTCAATTTTATTTTTGTATCGTTTTATGTATGTCAATATTATGTTAATTTGTAATATCTCACAACCAAGATGATTAATAAATTGTTTTGATTTTAATGGGAACGGAATTCCGTTGTAAATGAAAAGGTGGTGGTGGCGCGCAGCTAACGGAGACAGAGTAGTCAGTCAAAGGTTGGCATTCACAGCAGTCAGTCTGTGGTGGGAGCTCACAGCAGTAGTGAACCTGAGGGCACAGCAGCAAGACGTAGTGGCATATTTGTGCTACTGTATTGTGCCCAAATATTTGTTTCACTTGAGGCAGAAGACCAGTCTACGTACAATGGCCTCAGTGAACATGCAGATGCAATGGTAACACTTATATTGTCTGCATATGGAGCTAAATGGAAGCTACTGGAAATCGTTGTTATAATGTCGGCTCACAAACTGCATAAAGATGAAATCTGAGCTGTATACGCTGCGCCGGCACCTCGTCACTACTCCGCATTAATAACAGGTCATAATATTTATTGTTACTGTTTATATAAAATCAAAATCAAATGTTTGTAAATCTATTGGACCAAACTGCGTGGTCATCAGTCCGTAGCTTACAAACTACTTAAATCTGGATGAACTAACCTAAGGACAAACACACACACCCATGCCCCAGGGAGGACTCGAACCTCCACGGTGAGGAACCGCGCGCTCCGCAGCAAGACGCTTTAGACCGCTCGGCTACTCCACCGCGGCTACTGTTTATAAACTGATCGTTGAGAGATTTAACTTGTGTTTTGAATGTTTTTCAATAGAGGTTACATTTCTGTTAAAAGTAATGTGTACGTAACCCTAATTTGTCCCAAGTCACATTACCTGATAGGGATCCTCTCATGTAAGGAATTATCAACCGAGTAATCCTATTAAAAGAAAAAAAAACAGCAATCAATTTTAATAATGTAATTTTTATTTATTTATTTTTTTTTTTTTTTTATTTGGAGAATTTTCTTAGTATAATATACAGTGCTGCAACTATAAATTTCATTGCTCTTGCACAATAGTATTGGTAGGAATAAGTTACTGTTTTGCCACATAACTAATTTTAATCTGTTCATATAATTGAAATAGTTCAGACACGAAATTGTGGTATTAATAAAATTTTATTACAGTGTACTTACAAACTGTCAGTACAGTTTGAGTGACCTCATTCTAGATTCCAGGCTAGCAGATTTAATTGATGAAGCTATTCAGCAGTGTGTTACTTAAATAATAGATAACTGTATCAGAATCATTAGTTTCATGGTAGGGAGAAAGATTTCATTATTTTCAACAGAGTGATACATAATGATCAGTGTCCTTTTACTAGATTTTTGAGTAGAGGTCATAATCATAACCAATTTCTCACTTATTTACACAGAACATTAGAAACAGCCCTGCCCATAACATCAGTAGATTTTTATAATTTTTTACCACTAATTATAAGTATTTTAGTAACTTTGTTTCTGAGTGCCACTTACACTGCAATACTGCATTCTACGCTATATTCTATAGTAATAGAAAGTAACTGATGAGGTGAGTCTTACCGTTACAATAATTTAAATAATTACTGCTTTCATTTTAATCTTTATTATTTTTGTAATTGGTATTTTTTTAATCTCTTATGAAACTGGTGACAAAGATTCTTCCACCCTTTATTTATTCTGCACCAAGCTTTTAAATTTATCTGCATTCTTAATTTATCACTGCTTGGTATTCTCATGCCTCATTAGGCTGGCGACCGTGTATAAGTTTTTATTCATGAAACATTTTGTTAATCATTTTAATTAGTCCAACAATAGTATTGCAAGGTAATTTTTGTTTCATAGAAGTCAGAATTCTTTTACTGCTATAAGCTACACCTATCTCAAACATAGTTATCGCGTTCCATAATGTATTTCGTGTTTGGATAAATCTTTGGGGAGTTTCGGTCCAAGTCTTGTCCTTAGGAGCTAGCACGGGTGCCACACTTAGTGGCCCATGACTGTTCGATTAGTTGCGGTTGTGTCACAGGCATGATATCTTAAAACAGCAGCATCACATATAGAAGTATAAATTGTGATCTCTCGTTTCCTATAGCACGGGATTGAAAACCTATATAAACATAAACTGGCCACAGTGCCGCCATAGTTGTAACCAATTGGAAAGGTTACCGCCATCTTTGAGAACACTGGGCGTCTGCTGACACTGAATCCACACTGATATTAATCACTGCCAGTCTAGATTTTTCCTTAATTTCTGGGCGACGCATTTCGGAAAGTAATTCACACTACGAATAGCATTTCTCGTTTACTACTGCATCTTAACTGTAATGTTCACAATCGTCGAACTGCTGCATTATCTGATATTACTATAATGTCAATAATCGTTTGTATTTGCCGACATATCTTCCCTATAAATACAGACGAATTTCTTTAAAATCTTTAATTACCTTTATTCTGCCTGTGGTTCAAATGATGTTTCATGCTTTGAAGTACTTTACATATTTATCAAGCTCCCCGCAATTTGACATTTCTTTGGTAATCTCATTATATGGTTTTGGTTTCTGTAGGTGTTCATGAAACGAAAATATTATTGGAATGGCATTTGCCAGTAGCCGCTTTCGATCGGTGGTAGCATCCATAACTTTTCTTCAAAATGACAAGAGCATATGTAACTATACTTTCTAGGCTGCCAGTTATCACGCCTCATACTGGTTACCCATTGGGTTAGCAACTCCTTGTTTTACAAAGGAAATCTGTATAAAGACTAGTTTAATTACAGTTCATATACCTAGGCTACTTACCCAATAGTCAATACACTTTTGTACACTATATAAAACAGGTGTCATTACATTAAAACACACCAAATACAGAAGTCCTTCGCCTAGCTTTCTGATGGTCGCGGAGTAAACATAATTTTGAAACTTGGTAAATGCGAAAATTAAGCCTATTATAGCCTCTCTATGTTGTTTATATACCTCTTTGGACTGAATAGCGTTAGTGCAGGATTCTCACCACTGCGCAGCGCTGCGATCGATTTGCGCGCTGTTGTGTTAGTGCTTATAAACGCTATATCGTGTGCTCCGTTGCTGATTTGTGGATATTTCGGGTTTTATATGACGAATTGTGCAGCGGTACAGGTTCTTAGTGGTGTTAGATATTAAATTAAACCTAAAAACGTGAATATCAAGCAAATATTTCCGTTGAAAGGATTGGTAGAGTGACAGTCTTCTAAAATGAAGTAAGGATGCCTTCCTGTTCTGTGTCTGGTTACAAGTAAGGATATAAAAGTGGCAAGGAGCTAAAACGCTTTTTCACGTCACAAAAATATTTAGAAAAATGTAACAAATGGAAAAAAAGTTATCCCAAAAATAAAAGACAAGGCACCAACAAGGAGCTTATACATTTGTGATTCTTCTTCTATTTTTTTACTGAAAATTTAATATTATTAAAGTTAGAAACTGAAAAAATAATTATTTGTGGAAACGAAGTAGAATTGTCTAGAATTTATAGGCATTTGAATCCAAATTCAGTTTCTCACATTTTCCTGAAGTTAGCCATGTATTTGTCTATCCCATTAAAGCTATGAAAAGCTACATAAAGGATACCTGCTTGTAAAATTGTGAATAAAACAGCCACCAATTTGGGACAGAATACCACTTCTGATTTAAATATAACCTTGTTGTTTGTCAGGTCCACATTTCTCGATCCACTTGAACTAAGTGTATAGAAAGCGCAAGTAAACAAAGTACAGTAGCATTGCCAGGATAAAAAAATAAACTCACGTCAGAGAGGTCTAGAATAATTGTGATGCTGTAGACACATTACCGTCCCTTCTGGACAAGCAAAAAGTGGTGTTTGAAAACACATTTTTAGGAGAGTATTAAAGGTCGACAGTATTCTGCAGCATGTATTACAGACTTGAAAACTGTTCACTATAGTTTATTCGCAGAATTACTAGAGCTGTGAATCTGTTACGCATTCAGAAACCGAACCACCAACCTGATTTCACAGGCGGCGGGATTTTCAATCAACGGCGACATTTCAAACAAGCACAACAAAGCGTACGTAACTGACAGGCGCACGTCCTTCTCCTTGGTACACATCGTCTACAGCGCATGTGCGGAACTGCAATCGCAGTGCTGCAGCGGAGATAAATTGAAACGGAACTTACTTTTTGGACGCGCCTCGTAGGTTACCACAAGTATTCAAAATCTCTTCATCGTTATTATTCATATTTTTACACGAACATAGGCTGTATATTTCTTTGTAATATGTTATAAATGGTTATGTAGTACTACCTGGTACCCGGCGCGTTGCTGTCGCAGAAGAAATAATTGTGTAAATAACGTTTGAAATTTGGGAGGGTTATCTCGTTAAATATGAAGTTTTATCACAATCAGATGAACGTCATGGCAGCGCATAAAATACGAACAAGCGAACAAATATATATGAGGTTTCCATCTCCCATTAGTCCATCTCCACCTTTCCTTCTCTCTGTTCACCTGCTCTCCCCCCCCCCCCCCCCCCCCGGCTTATCATGACCCTTTCTCTGTCCATTTCCTTCTCTCCTGCCTCTATTCATCTACTTTCACCTGTCTGTCACCATTTATCTCAATCTCCTCCTCTGCGCTCTCTCTGTCCGTCTCCTCATCCACCTACTCCTCTCCTTCCTATATATGAAAACATACATTATGTGCCAAGTTTTATGGTGACTTGTCAGGGGTGTCGAAATCGCAAGGTACCCTCTGCCATGCTAAATTCACAGGCTTGCAGATTATAAAAATCGGTTTCATGGAAATGTACATTTATGTGCTGACTTTGATGGTGACCAATCAGACAGTTTGGATGTTTGTTGTAATGTATCTTCCACCGTGCACCTACGGAGGTTTACGAAAGGTAGCCCATTTATTAATGCAGGTTATAAGTAATCTACAGTCCAAATTTCATTCAGTATGAAAAAGTAACAAACATATTAACAATCGGTTAGGTACCCCCCGCCACGCACCATATGGTGGCTTGCGAAAGGTAGTCCACTTCCTAATCAGGCTAATCTACCTCTGTTCCAATTTCATTCACATCCTTCCAGCCATTTCAGTGTGTAGGTGTAAGAAACTAATTATCTTATAGTAAAGAACCCCTCGCCATGCACCATACGAAGTTAATTTTGGTATGTCTATAACCTTCGTGCGAGTGCAAGCATTGAATTAACAAAGTTTTATCGCAATCGGATCTACGGTATCTGACCATATTAATACTGCACTGATAAATTGAATAGTTGAATCATATGTAAAAATTTCATCAAGATCGGAATACGACAGTAGAATCTGACGAAGTCGATATGTAAAGAATTCTCCGTCATGCATCATTAAAAATTTTATGTGAAAGTGACCAACCTTTTGATTTGTAGGTCAAGTATGCAAGATGTTTGGATGAATAAAGTGTCATTCGCTTGTCGCATGATACCACAGGTTTTCAACCGTATAATTGTTTATGACTTCTTTTTTTAACTATATGTCGTAAGCAGTTCTCACCCTTAGGTCAGTTTTACTTCATGGAAGGAATATGTGTATCAAATTTGGTTGAAATCGGTTCAGTGTTTTAGAAGCAAATGTCGCATGATGCCGCACTTTTCCGGGCATTTCATTGTTTATTACATTATATCTCCTGAACTATTTGTCGTACAATTATTTAATTGCACCTATGATCGTCGCGAAAGTGCAATAAATACATTGACAATGTTTCATCACAATAGGTTGAACGGTATGGCTGCACATAAAATACGAACACATAAACATTCATTTTTATATATTAGATATAAAGCGAGAACGTTAAGATCAAAATTTTCTTCAGACTTTTCCACTATTTTCTAATGAATATTTGGACATGGGCAAAATTCTTAAAAAATTTTGTTCAGATGTTCAAATGTTTGCAAAGCTTATTGTGACGAACCAGTAGGGTAATATAGTTTGTAACCTGAGCGCAATCCCAACTGGTTATGAACTAAAAACGGTCTTGGCAATCCATATAACAAGTCATCTACATCTACATACATACTCCGCAATCCACCGTAAGGTGCGTTGCGGAGAGTACACTGTACCAGTACTACGCATCTCCCTTCCTATTTCACTCTCAAATAGACGAGGGAAAGAACAATGCCTATACGCCTCCGTATGAGTCATTGTGATCACTACGCGAAATGTAAGTAGGCGGCAAGAAGATCGTACTTCAGTCAGCTTCAAATTCCGGATCTCTGAATTTTCTGAACAGAAATACACGAAAATAACGTCGTCTTTCCTCCAGCGACCCACAATTGAGTTCCCAAAGCATTTCCGTGACACTCGCGCATTGGTCGAACCTACCAGTAACGAATCTAGCTGCTCGCCTTTTCACTGCTTCTATGTCTTCCTTTAAAGTGATCTGTTACAAGTCCCCAACACTTGAACAATACTCAAGACGTGGTAGTACAAGCGTTTTATACGCAGTTTCCTTTACAGATGAAGTACATCGTCCCAAAATTCTCCCAATAAACCGAAGTCGGCAGTCCGCCTAACTCACAACTATCCTTAAATGTTCGTTCCATTTCGCATCGCTCTTAAATATTACACGTAGATATTTGAACGACGCGACTCCATCAAGAAGCTCACTACTAATGCTGTTTTCGAACATTATGGAATTTTTTTCCCTACTCATGCGCATCACCTTACATTTTTCTACACTGCGAACTAGCTGTCCTTTTCCTGTCATCTATTTACCGTAAAAGGCAACACTCCAAACAGCTTCAGAAAGGTCTTCCCACCACTGAAATCAACATTCGATGTTAAATAATATCCCTTTTTCAGAAATGCCTTTGTTTCTTTTGCCATTCCACATTTTAAGTAAATACCAATATTACGACTGTGTAATTAATCTTCTGAAGTGATTGGGCCGGCCGCGGTGGCCAAGCGTTCTGCGGCGCTCCAGTCATGGTCCGCACGCCCACAACGGTCGGGGGTTCGAATCCCCCCTCGGTCATGGATATTTGTGCCATTCTTAGTATTAGCTAGTTCATAAGTAGTTTGTAAGTATAGGGACTGATGACCCCGTAGTAAAGTCCCATAAGCTCTACAAACATTTGAACATTTGATGGCATGGCAGTTGGTCAGTACCTATTGGGCTTTTCGAGTCATGTAAGCCGATTCTTTTTATATATACATGTGGCGTCTGTTCCGAAAGAACAGACGTCACTTCTGATCCTGCAGTTGCTATTTTTTAATATTATCACAGAATATATGACATCAATTGCGATTGCGCAAAGCTGATAATGTGTACCCAGACGGGATTCTAACCCGGGTCTCCTGCTTTCTAGCTTTCTAATTACGGGAATTAGTTTCATAACTACGAGTTTGAGTACTGTGGGCAGGGCGAAGCTGGGAATTTGTATTTGACGGGAGGCGTGCTTAGGTAGGCCTTGCAAGTGCGGTGATCACAGAGTCCCCAGTGGTGTAGGGGTCAGCGCAACTGCCTAGAAAGCAGGAGACCCGGGTTCGAATCCCGGCTGGGTACACGTTTTCAGCTTTGCCCAATCGCAGTTGATGTCATATATTCTGTGAATATTCGATTCTTTTTAACTGCGTATGCAAGTAACAGCAAAAGCTATCGTATATTGTTTTTATTTTCCTTATTGTCTTTCGGGCTCACGTCTTTTTTTACAGGTCGACATTTTTTGCTCCAGTTTCAATGCCGTTCCCGTGATAACTTGAAACTCCGTACTCGGGCGTACAGTGCTTGATGACTATGTGTCTGAACGAAACGTCATAACCCTCTGCACATGAGCTTCTAAATACCTCCTCGCTTTCCGATTACCCACCAGCACAAGAATCTGCCGAGTGATGATACTCGCATAGCGTATCGATCGGTTGCGATGCGAGGAGAAAGTGTCGGAGCCGACATTGCAGGGGCCCATTTAGGAGATGGAAACTCTGGCGCGCGTGCAGAGCAGGCTCTTACGACTGGAAGTCCTGGAAGCAACGGGTGACGCGGAGGATGTGGGAGGAGTAGGGGGTGGCGTGCGTTCGTCTGTTGACGTGCGTCCCGAGGGACATCGGCCGGTATGCACTGCTCGTAGCCAGCCAGAGGCTTTATGCGGACAGGGCTATGCCAGGCTGTAAGTGCTCTGTCAGCTTGCGATCAATTCGGATTCAGGAAAGAGGCGTGGGTCTTAACGTCTCTGTTAATGACGAAAGCTTCGGCTAAGAAAAAAATCCCACTGACGTGTTTGAAGGCACTCTAAAGGTGTTCCTGTATTTTTATGACTTTTTGCAAACATTTTGGACAAAAATAATAGGAATATTGTAATAGTACTGCCTGTCCGCGTTACGCAATTATTTTTTTTAAAGTCCAAGACCTTGCAAAACATCGCGAAATATATATATATATATATATATATATATATATATATATATATATATATATATATATATAGGGTGTTTCACTAAGTGTGTTTGCCTCTGTAACTTATAAAATAATAGGTGACGGGAAATTTTAATGCGGTAGGCCAACACAAGAAATGTTACACTTTCAGCGGAGCTATGAACATACTTCATTGTATCATTTTCCAATGAGTTACACCACAAAGATATAATTTTTTAAATGGAACAATAGTTTTTTTCTATCGTGCATTGGAATCTTTGAAACCAGCTGCGTCCAAATCAATTTAAACTACATCCCTATCACTGTTAGTTTGGGAGCTACAAGCCGGCCGCGGTGGCCGAGGGGACTGAGGCGTTTCAGTCACGGTCTGCACGGCTACTGCGGTCGGGGGTTCGAATCCCCCCTCGGGCATGGATATTTGTGCCGTCCTAGTTCGTAAGTAGTTCATAAGTAGTTGGTAAGTTTAGGGACTGATGACCCTGTAGTTAAGTCCCATAAGATTTACAAACATTTGAACATTTGGAGCTACAACCCTTCAAAGTTGCAGGGGCAGATACCACACGCAGTACATAATACATGGCTGTGTGGTGGGTGATGGATGTTATAGCGGTGGGAAGTTGATTTACATGAGATGTTCAAATGTGTGTCCATGTTCCTCAATGTATAAAGCAATGCGTCGTCGAAAGGATCTGCTGACAAGATGTAACATCGCCAGTGTGACGGAGCGACATGCGTCCTCGATGCGCCGTTTTAGATCATCTGGGGATGTGGGCTCAGTGACATAAACACGATCTTTTACATACCCCCACAAACAGAAATCTACTGGTGTTAAATCAGGCGACCTTGCGGGCCATGAATGAGGACCATGGCGCCCCAGCCATGTTCCTGCAAACCTATTGTTTAGTTATTCCACAACAGCACGCGCAGAATGGGCTGGGTGACCATCGTGCTGCATCCACTTATGGACTCTCGTGTGTAGACACACATGTTCAAGGAGACCACCCAGACTGTCGGCTATAAAAGCGCGATAGAACTCACCTGTCAGTGTACCTGGGAAGTAGTGTGGACCGATGATTTCATCCCCAAGGATTCCACACCACACGTTAATAGACCACCTACGTTGACGGTCGACAGGTACCCAGCGAGGATTGTCTGCGGCCCAGTAGTGCATGTTATGGCGATTCACTGCACCATAATTTGTGAACGTGGACCCATCAGAGAACATAACACTTTGTAAAGACTCCAGCGTGAAATTACGCATGGCCCACTCAGAGAATGTCACTCTTGCACGGAAATCGTTCCCCTGCTGCTCCTGGGTTAGTGACAAACGGTACGGGTGAAACCTGTGGCCCGGTACAGACAGATGTGAGACTGACACCAGCGAATGCAGCAATAGCTCGTAAGCTGACATGAGGATCGTGGTGTAGTGCAGCTAAAAGAAACACCTCCGTCTCCTCACGTTTTGCAGGTCTTCGCCTGTTACTGCGGTGCATTACCAAGCTGCCTGTTTTCCGAAGTCATTGATCGGCACGTAAGAACGTAATGGCTGCCGTGGCTCTTCGCCTAGGATATCTCACGGCATACGCCGTGGCTGCGTCAGTGGCATCATGTCGGCACTCGCCGAGCATTTTTTTTCCTGGTGTCACGTGGTGCCGCAAGACTGACTCCCTTTGGCAGTTTTTTCTTGGTGTGTAAAAGGTAAGCATAGGAATGCCGCTTTATTTATTATTTATTTACTCTTTGAGAGGAAACTGGGTCGCACTTTGGTTCCTTAGTTCCTCAATGGGGATGACTTATTGCATTTCTCAGGTGGTGGCTTGTAGGCATCATGTGACATATTGTACGTTCATTGTGTTTCGCAGAGCGATGGTGTGTTGTATAATGCGAGTATTTTGAAGGTGGGTGCCAGCGTTCTAGTGAGCGGGGTACCTTACATTTATGCCAACGTTGCGGGCGTATTGTCCCCACCAGGAGGAGTTGCTGTACTTCATCCCGAAGTAAGTCGACCTTAGCAAATAGTTTGGTGGCATAGTCTTCAATCTTATCCTTCAGATAGTGATCTTGTAGTGTAGTATTAATTTCTCTTGTCCTTGTCCATCTGTGCGCTCCTAATGTCCATCTGAGGCATCTATTTTGTATTGGTTGGAGAGACTTGATATTTGTATCACAAGTGACACCACATGCTACACAGCCGTAGAGGAGCTTTGGTTGTACCGTCGACCGATAAAGCTGGTATTTCGTCTTTGCGTTGAGGTTTTTACTCGTGAATAACAGGATTAGAGCGTTCACCATCTTCAGCGTGTCCTTTTTGCGTTGTTGGGCGTGCAAGGTGAAGGTCAAGGACTTGTCTAACGTTATTCCCATATATTTTGTAGATGTCGACCAGGGGATCGGCTGCCCCATGACCCTCAATGGGAAGTGGAGAATCGGCAGTCTCTGTTTGGTGAAGAACACGGCTGCAGTCTTCGTTGGGCTGATGGAGATCTTGTTAAATAGTGCCCATTCTTCCATGGCATCTATCTGCGGTTGTACTCTGGCGAGTACCTGATCAGCGTTGCGGACAAATGTGATAAAAGCTGTGTCGTCCGCATACAGGCTGCAGGTAACCAATGGGATCGTCGGTAGGTCATTTATGTACTAGTTGAACAGCAGGGGCGATATCACCGACCCTTGTGGAATTCCTGCCTCTGGAGTCTTCACCGATGATCGTTTTCCGTCCACTGTTACGTAGACGTTCCTCCCCTCTAGGAAACTATCCACGATTTTTATATAGCAATCCGGGAGGGTGGTCTGATAATAGAGTTTAGCGATCAGATTATCTCGCCACACTTTGTCATAACGCCTTTTCAATATCGAAAAAGACGCTGACTGTAGACTGGCGTCGGTTGAAGCGGTGGCGGAAATGCTCTGTGATCCTGATAAGTTGTAATTCGACTGACATCTTCTGCTGAAAACCGAATTGCTCTGGACGCATTACGCCATGTTCACGGAGGCAGCTTGTCATCCGTTGCAGTAGCACTCGTTCCAAGATTTTTCCCAGAGTCGGGAGCAAAGTGATGAGCCTATGGTTGCTCGGTATCGGCAAATCTCGTCCAGGCTTGGTGATGGGGATGACCTTCCCTGTTTTCCAAGCTGTTGGAAAGTACGCCTGCAGCAAGCAGCCATTAATGATGCGGGTTAGCAGGATGGCCGCCTTCCGTGGAAGGTGGCGAAGCCCGGTATTGGTGATTTTGTCGGTCCCCGGCGCTGAGTTGTTGGTATTCCTAATGCTTTTAGCAACCTCTCCCGGCGTTGTAAGAGCGGGTTGCTCCCGTATAGGTGTTCGTATGAACCGTTCAGCAAATTCTCGGATTACATCTTCATCTACCTGAAGTTGCTCATGGATGTCCTGTTGGTCAAGATCTGGAGTTGCCATCTGCTGTACATAGCAGTCCGCAAAGAGTTCTGCTTGTTGGAGCGCATCATACATGAGGCCATTCGGTCCAATGATGGCTCGTTTTGCAGGTGTTTGGTTTTGCAATCTCTTCACTAGCTTCCATTCGTCCCGGGTTTGGATTACAAACTGATTCATTGTGGTCTCCCACGTGTCCTGACGCCATTCGACCACACGTTTACGAAATTCGCGCCTGAGTCGGACCATTTCGCGTCTGTCTGCTGGATCCCTATACAGCATCCACCTTTTACGCGCCCTGTTCCGTTCGGTCTTCAATTCTTGGAGATGACGTGGGAATGCGTCAAATTGTGGGCTTGTTGGATCTTCGTAGTCAATATCTCTAATGCTGCGTCAATGTCTGCTGTTGAGTTGATCGGCAATGTTGGCCGAATATTGTTATTCAGATATGTCGTGAAATGGTTCAACATCTGTGCGACTTATTGGTGACAGTAACAGTC
This sequence comes from Locusta migratoria, assembly GCA_026315105.1. Lineage (NCBI taxonomy): Eukaryota > Metazoa > Arthropoda > Insecta > Orthoptera > Acrididae > Locusta > Locusta migratoria. The sequence goes on from CM048745.1 coordinate 223,244,281, forward strand.
CTCCTCGTCTCATGATTCCCACCAAGGGGAGGAGGTCGGACGATAGATCGTGAATTGTGCGTATTTGCACATTGGGATCAATTCCTTTGGTAAGTGCTATGTCTAGGACATCATCCGTCTGTCCACAGAAGTAGCAGATCCTTGTACGATGCAGTGGTCCATGGACGATACAGTTGGTCTTCTTGCAGGTCAGAAAGGTCGAGACCCTTTTGGTTATTTTTCCTCGAATTCCGGGACGAGTGTTTTGCGTTGAGGTCACCCGCTAGTAAAATCTTTGGATATCTGTTAAAGGTAGTCAGCAGATCTTCTCTAATTAATGGGCGATCCGGGCTGATGTATGCTGCCACCAGGGTGACAGTTCCCACCGCCGTGTAGATCGTTACAGTTGTAGTGTAGATCGTTATGGCTGTAGCATCCATGGTTCGTAGTGGCGGAAAATTATGTCGAATATTGTTACGAACAAAGATTGCTCTTCCCCCGCCGGATCTGTCCAATCTGTCAGTTCTGTATGTTTGCATGTTTCGCAGCCGAAAGGAAATCTTGTCCGTTAGTTTAGTTTCCGTAACCATCGCCACCTCGATCCTGAATCTTGAAATAAAATCGTTCAGTTCCGTCTTTTTTCGCCTGATTCCGTTTGCGTTCCAATTCAGAAAACGGAGGTGTCGTGTCGGAGGCCTTTGGTCCATTTAAGACGGTGCAAACTCTTTGATTATTCCTTCCACAAGGCTGAAGAAGGAGGTGATTTTTTGCTGCAGGGATGTGACTAATGTTGCAATATCAGTAAGTGCTTGTGAGAATGGTTGCATGATGTTCTGTGATGTCCAGTAGCTGGCAGCAGCTCGCGGGCTTGTAGACGTCTCGTCACGATTGTGTAAGGCATCTGCGTACGTCCGTGCTGTTCGGCGCCCTCTCGGAGGTTGCGGCGTAGATCTGAAGTCAGTAATCGATTGAGGTGTTGCTTGTGGTTGATCTTGATTCTTTGTATGGGGAGCAGTATTTGGCTGAGGAAACACTATCTTCGGTTGGCTTTGTGGCTGCGTCGGTCGTCGTGATTCTGGCCTTCTGCTTCGGTTTTTTTTTTGCAGCAGCTCTTGATATTTTTCGCAGCCGCGCCATGAGGCCGGGTGATCTCCGTCACAGTTTGCACATTTTGCTTTTTGTGTGCGAGGATACGTGCAGTCTTTGGTCGCGTGAAACCCCGCTCAGCGCACACACCTTGATGGTAGCGAGCAGTAGTTTGCAGTATGTTCGAACCTTTGACAGCGTCTGCATTGCAACGGTCCATCGTGGCTTCTGTAAGTTTCTATCCGCACCCGAGTGTACAATAGGTATTGGATGCCGTAGATCCTGTCGTTGTCTTTAGATTTCGGCAGATTAACGACGTACACTGGCTTCGGTGTCAACTCGTTCGTCTCTTCGTTTCGTCCCTTGTATTGATGAACTTTTGCTTGTGTGAAGCCCTTCTCGTGGAGTGCTCGTGTAACTTCGACTACTGGAACTGATGCAGGAAGTCGCTTAATCACCACTTTCAACTCTCGTGCTTCTGGTGGCAGATGAGTGAAGAGCGGTATTTATTACTGCTGAAAAAATTTGATCGCTCTCTGTTGATCTTCGTGAGACTCCAAATGGTATTTCATTCGATCACCTTGATATATCGCCTTCATAGATCCCGGGAGGTGCTGTTTCAGTGTGTTGTTAAGGTGTACGTAGTTTTCAGTATAGTAGATGGTGATTGGCGGCACTTTCCGCTGAGCTGAAGCTGGTGCAGTAGTTTCTTGTTGCGCAGTGGGAGCTGTCGCATCTTCCGCTGCTGCATCTCCTTGCGCCGATGTAGACGTGTCAATCGGTGTGTAGCGGTTGTGCGTCTCGACCTCCACCTTCCTTTTCCGTGGATTTTCCTCCGCCTGAGGAAGTTTTGGTGACGGCGTTTATATTTCACCGTCTCCTTCTGTCGTGGTGTCTTCGTGTCCTGATTCCTCCATTTCCTCCTCACTTTGAGAAGATAGGGAGACATCGTCTGCTTCGTGGTGTTCCATTACAACGTCTTCGGTGTGTCTGTTATCCGCCAAGTCGTCGAGTTGCAGCTGAGAAGTGGTTAGCGCAGTCTGTAACTGCGCCAGGTGCTGTACTGCAGCGCTCAGGCACTACTGCAGTTGAATGTTGTCGACGTTTGCGCCGTCCCGCACGCCGCACCGCGCCGCTGGTGCTGTCCGCTCGTTGTCCGGTGTCGGTGCCAGAGTCGTCGTCCTCGCAGGTCCTTCCTCCATAGCCGTGGTCGTCGTAAACGGAGGCGCCGGTGGGGCCGGCGGCGGGCCAGGCCCCGTCGCTCGCCGAGCATCAGCATGTCAGCGTACTCGTTGTTCGTGTATGCCATCGTCATCCGATGTCAGTACTGTGGTATATTGAGCCCCGGTTGTTTGTGTGGCTCCAACTGTCGGTTATACGGCCGTGTGTGGCGACATTCGGAAGTCTAACAGCGCATCGAGGAAGCTTCTCGCTCCGTGACACCGGCGACGTTACAACTCGGCCGCACCACATTTAGAAGGCGCATTGCATTATGCGCAGCGTTTGTGGTATCTACACCTGAGACTCTGAAGGGTTGTAGCTCCCAAACTAACAGTGATAGGAATGTAGTTTAAATTGATTTGGACGCAGCTGGTTTCAACGAATCCAATGAACGATAGAAAAAACTATTGTTCCATTTAAATAAATATATCTTTGTACTGTAACTCTTTGGAAAATGATACAAGAAACTATGTTCATAGCTCCGCAGAAAGTGTAACATTTCTTGTGTTGACCTACCGCATTACAATTTCCCGTCACCTATTATTTTATGTTACAGAGACAAACACACTTAGTGAAACACCCTGTATATATACATACGAGGCATGTCCACAAAGTAAGTTCCGTTTGCTTATATAAAACTAACTTGTACAGATACAGAAAAAGTATTTATTGTATGATGTTAAACTACTTTTTTACATAGCTTCCGAAATTTTGTAGGCACTTGTCATAGCGTGGCACAAGTTTTTGTATGCCTCCTTCACAGGTGGTTGCCGCCTGTGTATTCAACCATGTGGTAACATTCAGCTCGTCATCATCGTTGAAGTGTTGACCACCAAGGACAGATTTTAGGTGTAAGAAGAGATGAAAGTTGCTACGAGCGAGTTCCGAGCTGTATGGAGGATAATCAAACAGTTCCCATTGAAATTTCTGTAAGAGTTGTTCGGTCGCATTCGGCGTGTGAGGTCGGGCATTATATATATATATATATATATATATATATATATATATATATATATACAAGTTGCGTCGAATTGCTTTGGCTGGTTGAAATTTGAGTTCTGAAGTTCATGTATCATTAATATCAAATCATTCTAGAATCCGACACCCATGTGCTCTCCTTGTAAGAACAAACCAATGAACACGTAGACTGCTAATTTGTTTTTACATAATCTCCAAATGTTTATTTGTTAAGCTTATGGGACAACTACGGGGTCATCAGTCCCTAAACTTACAATCTACTTATCAACTACCTAATACTAAAGACGGCACAAATATCCATGCCCGAGGGGGGATTCGAACCCCCGACCGTAGTGGCCGTGCAGACCAGGAGCGCCTCAGTCTCCTCGGCCACCGCGGCCGGCTACATAATATCCACCCAGAGTTCAGAATGGATAACTATTTTACTTCCACAATATTTTGTCCCAGAGAAGGTCATCATTTAACGATGCATTAGATCTGTATGCCCTCTGGGAAATTAACAGTCGTACGGCGTCTTTTATTCAGCCGTTCGCAGTAGCAGTTAAGAAAGTTACAATGTTAGATGAGTCGATCCTTTCACCGAACTTCCCAACGTCAGATGTCAATAAAACTATTACTGTTTATAAATTTTGTAACTACCCTCCCTGATTCGTTAATTAACTGCGACCGCTGCAACTAATTAACAGGCTGCTGCACCTTATCAAGAACGGCACGGTTGTCTTATACCACTGTGCTGTGGTTACACATATGTTGCGGTAATCCATGTCGATGAAGAAACGACCGAGCTCCATGGTTCATGAAGGACTGGTAATTAGTAATATAGACGGTCGTTATTTTGAGCAGATATGTTGAAGGAGTGCGCCTCCGGATTTTCTTCATTGCTGTACCAGCCTTTCTAGAAGTTCTTTCAGTACCGTTGAGTAATGGGATGAGTATTGTGGTCCGAAGAAAAGAAGTGCATTCAGTAAAGAAAAGTAATGAATACTTGATCCTCAGGTAGTTGTCCATATGATATACAAGTTATTATTATTGCGAATTCCTCCACCATAATACTTCTACAATTCTAATTTTTAAAATATTAAATCGGAAGTATAATTCAAAACAAATCAGTAAACCGTATACCGCTACGTATCACTTTATTTCTTGACAAAGGTTTTATTGTTACGAAACTAAAGCCTCTGATTAGTTACAAAATATTTCGACTGATAATAATGACTCATTTACCGATCATGATATGTGATGTTCGAGATTAACATATAGCCTCATGATGCGGAGTGCCCGGTTGTTCGCTGACGGAGGATCGAGTCCTTCCTGGGGCATGGGCATGTGTATGTTGTCCTTAGGTTAGATAGTTTAAGCACTTGGTAAGTCTAGGGGCTTATGACCGTAACAGTTTAGCCCAATAGGTTTACAAACATTTGAACATATAGCCAATTAACAGCTGTTTGAAGGCACAACTCGAAAATATCAGGAAGATTCTCGAATATTACAATATCCCTTTCATGGCATCACTACGCAAGGTAAGGTAGTTTGAAGGGTTTCAGGAACGAAGAAATTCCACAAATAAGAACAGCTTCATCCGTAATGAATTATAAGAGACATTAACGTTAATGGTCAAGCTTTGAATTAAAATTTGTGCTACACCATGGAAACGAACCCGGAGCTCCACTCTCACTAGGCAGACGGCTTAACCACACCCCCACCACTAACACTAGTAACTGAGACGCCTCGGAATAGTCTAAGCACGACTTCCCTCCACGTCACAAACTCTAATTCAGCTTCTGTGTTCCATAAAGTTTTGCCAGAACCTTCAAGGCTCGCCATGGAGCACAGAACCTGAATTAGAGTTTGTGACGTGGAGGGAAGTCGTGCTTAGACTATTCCGAGGCGCCTCAGTTACTAGTGTTCTACATCTACATAGATACTCTGCAAATCACATTTAAGTGCCTGGCCGAGGGTTCATTAACCACCTTCATAACTTTTCTCTACCGTTCCATTCTCTAATAGCGCGCGGGAAGAAAGAACACCTAAATCGTTCCGTTTTCGATCTGATTTCTCTTATTTTATTGGGATGGTCATGTCTCCCTAAGTAGGTGGGTGCTAGCAAAATATTTTCACATTCAGAACTAAAAGTCGGTGATTGAAACTTCGCAAACAGATCACGCCGCAATGAATAACGTCTTTCTTTTAATGATTTCCACCCCAATTCGTGCAACATTTCCGTGACGCTTTCCCCCCCGTAACGTGATAAAACAAAACGAGCTGCCCTTCTCTGAACCTTCTCAATATCTTCCGTCAGTCCCACCTGGTGAGGGTCCCACAAGGCGCAACAGTACTCAAAGAGAGGACGCACAAGTGTGATGTAGGCAGTCTCTTTGGTGGAGCTGGTGCATCGTCTAAGCGTTCTGCCAATGAAACGTAACCTTTGGTTCGCCTTCCCCACAATATTTTCTATGTGTTCTCTCCAGTCAAAGTTGTTCGTAATTGTAACTCCTACGTATTTGGTAGAATTTACGACCTTAAGGTTTGACTGATTTATCGCGTAATTGAAGTTCAGCGGATTTCTTTTAGTGGTCATGTGTATTACTTCACACTTTTCTTTATTTAGTGTCAATTGCCAATTCTCGCACCAAGTAGAAATTTTGTCTAAATCGCTTTGCAGTTGCTTTTGATCCTCTGTTGACTTCACTAACCGATAAACGACAGCATCATACGCGAACAGTCTAAGGGAGCTATTCAGATTATCTCCTAAATCGTTTATAAACACGAGGAAGAGTAGGGGACCAATAACGCTTCCCTGTGGAACGCCAGATATCACTTCTGTTTTACTCGATGACTTACCGTCGATTACAACGAACTGTGTCCTTTCTGATAGGAAATCGTGAATCCAATCGCACAATTGGGAAGATATTCCATAAGCACGCAATTTCATTAGAAGCCGCTTGTGGGGTACAGTATCAAAAGCCTTCCGGAAATCCAGAAATATGGAATCGATTTGAGATCCCTTGTCGATGGCACTTAACACTTCATGTGAATAAAGGGCAAGCTGTGTTTCGCAAGAGCGATACTTTCTGAATCCGTGCTGTCTATTGGTTAATAGGTCGTTCTCTTCGAGGTAGTACATAATATTCGAACAAAGTATATGTTCCAAAATCCTACTGCAAATCGACGTCAATGAGATAGGTCTGTAATTTTGGGGATCACTCCTATTGCCTTTTTTGAATATTGGAGTAACTTGGGCAACTTTCCAGTCTTTGGGTACGGATCTTTCGCTGAGTGATCGGTTGTAAATTATAGCTAAGTACGGAGCTATTGCATCAGCATACTCTGAGAGGAATCTAGTTGGTATACAATCTGGCCCGGAAGATTTATTTTTGTTTAGTGACTTAAGTTGTTTTACTACTCCAGGAACATCTACTTCAAGTTTCGCATGCTGGCAGCTGTTCTTGGATTGAATACTGGAGTGTTCACTTCGTCTTCTTTGGTGAAAGAATTTCGGAAAGCTGTGTTTAGTAATTCTGCCTTAGCAGTACTGTCGTCGGTAGTATTACCATTGCTATCGCGTAGTGAAGGTATTGTTCGTGTTTTGCCGCTAGTGTACTTCACATATGACCAGAATTTCTTTGGATTTTCTGCAAGATTACGAGACAGGATTTCGTTGTGGTAACTACTATAAGATTCTCGCATTGAAGTCCGCGCTAGGTTGCGAGTTTCAGTAAAAGATTGCCAGTCTTGCGGATTCTGTGTCTTTTTTTAATTTTGCATGCGTTTTTCTTTGTTTCTGCAACAGTGATCTGACCTGTTTTGTGTACCACGGGAGGTCAGCCCCCTCTTTTATTAATTTACTTGGTATAAATCTCTCGATTGCTACTGATATTATGTCTTTGAAAGTAAGCCAGTAGTTGGAGTAGTTTAGAGTTTAAGACGTCTGCCTAGTGAGCAAACATTTTAATTCAGAGATCCTCCTTTAACTTTAATGTCTTTGACATTTTCTAGATGCTAAACAGTCTCTGGGTTTATAAATTTATAATTGTAATTATAAGAGAAACCAGAAACTTTTAGGATTACTATATAACAAAAGCCCCATAAATTATTTTCTTTTAAGATAAATTGAATAATTTCTCAAATAATATGTAATATAATATACCCACTTCAATTTTTGTTAATGTTCGTTGGAATCTACAGGCGACGTAACAGATATACTTAGGAAGCTCAAAGAATTATATCTGTGATCTCGCTCTCTCTCTTGTCTGGCTTTGTCCTGATCGGATTTATTTTATTGCATTGAGTATTATTAACTACAAGATTAGTGATAAAATGGAAACTCAGGTACGCATTATCTGCTTTCTGTTCTTATTAATAAATATCCTGTCAAAATTAATTTCAGTAATATTTTTATTCATTTAATTATTTTACCAGTTCCTCCCTCTATCATGCTGTTTTCAGTTAAAGCGAACTATTACGACTTTGGATGGTTCGGGTATTAGATATATTGAAATTATGTATCTCGTGTAGCTTGACAATGCATCTTTGAATTTATTCAACTTTTTAAATATTTATTGTCATAGAACCTGCGATCACTTTTACGTAAAGAACGGTCCGAGGTCTGATCAGCCGTTAGTACGTAACATATATTACTATTCTTTCATTCATTAAATCACTTTGATTAAAATTATGCTACACGGGGATCGATTCTAAATATTCCGAACCTCCATCCAACGTCAGCGATAAGTTACGCGTTTTACAAATAATTTTCATTACAGCTCATCAACGAGATCGAAAGGTAACTAATCGTCGAAGTCTGTAGGTTGCTTGTTGTGCAAAATTAATTAATCTTTTAAATGTTTGGCCATTGCATTTCTTTTCATATTTTTAACTGCCGGTTTGTATAAACTGTAGGTTCCATTACTACGTATTTTGAAAAACCTTTCTATTACTTTAGTACGGCCTATTTTCCACCCAAAATAGTCAGGTAAGCAATGACACTACAAACTTAAAGAAGCTTTAGGAGCTTCAGAGCAAAAATAAATGCACGAACACGTTCATTGGATCTTGTACGTTTTACCTAAAACTGCAAGATTCGATCATGACAAACGAGTTATGTCAAACCCGATGACAAAGTATAGAGAAGGTTAAGCAATCTTAGCTGAACTAATACTTCAGAAAATTGTACTTATGATTGTTTACATTGTTTATATATGGGAAAATTCATTTAAAATGGAAGCAGATGCTTTAACAATACAGCCCATTTTATGTGGAGGTTGTGTTACATACAAGATTCAGTTATGTGGACGACTCTGACATTAATTTTCGCTTTCATCTGAACGTCTACTACGAAGTGTTTCTGGACTAAAGAAACTGAGTAATTGAAATATAGAGGCCATTTATTACAGTACTAAACTGCGGAAGAGGAAGGACAGGAATGAACTGACAAGTATTTTGAACTTCAAGCAGTAAGTTCCCCCCTAACAAGTTCTGCTCGTTTTGACTCGCTTGATAATTTGTACAAATCTGCAGCACAGCAGTTAACAAGCAAACTTGGTAGATACACGGGAAGCAAGAGGCGTGAACGTGACATTCCACTGAGCTTCGTCTTGTCTCCTGAAGTTAGTTCGCCATCCAGAGGACGTTTCTAACTCTACGTCCACTTGCATTACACGGGATGTTTCAAAGGATTAATTCTACCGAAAAGTACATTATTATCAAAAATTTTATTGCAGATTTGTACCTTCATATTCAAAGTGTTTCTCAGTTTAAAAGTTTTCAGTTAAAAGATTTCTTGAATCGGTGCAACGTATTAATCTATGTTAATACCGTACTTGAAAAGTTACTACATCTACACATTTAGACATAGGAAGTTTAGCGGAATTTTTAATTCTAGGACCACGGCTGCAGTTTCAGCGTTATCTATTTTTTGTTTCAGGAATCCGACCATTATTGTGCTCGGTCTTAAATCTTTGAATGTATCCTAAGTTTTATTCAGTGACATTTACTGCAGACTGATTTTATTTGCCTAGTTCACTGTGCCTTTGTGTGCAGAAACGCAAAATTGTAGATTGCCGAAAGCCTCTATGTACCATGCAACGGTAGTAGGACGTATATCATAATACTCCTGGAATAGTGAAGTAAACTCCTCAAAATTCATAGTAAAAAGCTTTGAAAGCAGAAAACTGAACTGTTCAGGACTCATCCAAAACTCATTTCTTACTTTGCCTTGTAAAATGTAGTTCCAGTTGTGGGTTGTGGGCTGGGATCTGACGACGGGAGACGATGGCGAAGACCCCAAAATCCGCGGTGAAATGGCCGAGCGCTCAAAGAGGCCCAGCAGCGGAGCGCGGGGTTGCTCCCCGTCAGAGGTTCGAGTCCTTCCTCGGTCATTGGTAGTGATTGTTGTCCTTAGGCTAGTGTAAGTAGTTTGTAAGCCAAGGGACTGATAACCACATCAGTTGATTCCCATGTGATTTAACACATTTTGTGGTTTCTGAAGAACTACGCATTGATTATTGGTTTATAAATACTATAAAACAGGTCAGTCTAGCCTATAATGGTTCTTTTTCCTTTGCGTAATATTCCCATGACCGTCTGTGACTGCTGCCGGTTCCAAGACGCAAAGAATCCACTAACACAGGCATGACCAACATTTCCGCCCTGCGGGCGCGCCCGCGCCCCGCGAGTGGAGTACACTGTAGTTCACCGCCCCGGCCGCGACCGTGTGTCGCTACGGTCGACAGCGGAGCGAGAGACATAGCTGCGGAAAGAGTGATGTTCAAATGTTTTTTAAGCTTATGGGACTTAACTACGGGGTCATCAGTCCCTAAACTTACAAACTACTTATGAACTAGCTAATCCTAAGGACGGCACACATATCCATGCCCGAGGGGGGGATTCGAACCCCCGACCGTAGTGGCCGTGCAGACCGTGACTGGAGCGCCTTAGTCCCCTCGACCACCGCGGCCGGCCGGAAAGAGCGAGACCGCACAGCACTGCTCTGCACTGGACTGTCCCGCGGCCAGATCCAACGTAAACGAAGTAACAGAGGAGCGCAGCTCTGTAATGTGGTCGAAGAACGGTAAAACAAGCAAACCATTTACTGAAACTTCCTGGCAGGTTAAAAGTGTTTACCGGAACCAGGACTCGAACCTGGGACCTTAGCCTTTCGTAAGCAAGCGCTCTACCGACTGAGCTATCCTGACACGACTCACGATGCCGCCTCACAACTTTACTTCCGCCAGTATCTCGCCTCCTAATTTCCAAATTCCACAGAAGCTCTCCTGCGAAACATGCAATACTGGCACTCCTGGAAGAAAGGGTATAGTGGAGACATGGCTTAGCCACAGCCTAAGGGATGTTTCCAAAATGAAACTTTCACTCTTCAGCGGAGTGTGCGCTGATATGAAACTTCCTGGCAGATTAAAATTGTGTGCCGGAACCGGGACTCGAACCTGGGACCTTTGCCTTTCGTAAGCAAGCGCTCTACCGACTGAGCTATCCTGACACGACTCACGATGCCACCTCACAATTTCACTTCCGCCAGTACCTTGTCTCCTCCTACTTTCCAAACTTCACTGAGGCGGCTTCATTAGTCGTGTCGGGCTAGCTCAGTCGGTAGAGCTCTCGCTCGCGTAAGGCAAAGGTCCCAGGTTCGAATCCCGGTTCCGTCACACAATTTTAATCTGACAGGAAGTTCCATATCAGCGCACACTCCGCTGCAGAGTGAAAGTTTCATTCTGAAACCATTTACTGTTTAGGTAACAATTAGTACGGCAGAATCATTACGCGAAGCTTTAGAGAATATTCAAAACACGAATCGAGGGAAAACGTAGTAATTTTCTGACCCAAATTTGATTCTATTAGTATTGTACATGCACACTCGTCATATATATAGTAGGCTTCTTCGGAAAGATATATGTTTCTTAGATGAAATAGTATCATAAATATATTATTTTAAAAATAATTTTATGTATGGGCTATAAAGTCTCATTCATACAAGTACAGTGAATAACTTTAATATTCGGACAGTAAGATATTTTTACTTTGTTGCATCATAACTGTGCCTTGAATTTAAAAAAAAAATAAAAAAAATGTATAATCAAGTATTATATGAAGGTATATGTCCAGTAAACATCAGTGCGAACGGTATTTACACAAAGTATAAACAGTTGATAAATAATACGATTGAAATAAACCCTCTTCGATGGGCACGTTAATTTATAATACGGTCAGACGGCAGTGTTGCACTTGTTTTCAACGTTCACACCGTTAAAAATAATGTGTGCGTCTAGAGAAACGGTCGACTGTCCAGGCAGTACGATGCCACGCAAAGCTAACACCAGTTTTGAGATACAGCAACTTGTGATTTTTCTCAGCGTGTAGGGGTTAATCATAAGGCAAATTGCTGCCACGCTGAACGTAAGAGTACTGTGGTAGGTATCATCAGACGATTCAAAAACGAGGACCTTATAGACTCTATAGTGCAAAAGGGCCAGCCACAGAAGATGAATGAACGTAGCAAGAGGAATCTAATACTGAAAACAAAGAAGGCTCCTACACTCAGTGCACCCAGAGTAGAAACCGAGCTCCTAAACGAGACTGGCAAGAAGGTACTGCTCAACCGATTTCCGGAGAACTAATAGAAGGCGGCATCATTGGATGAGTGGTTAGCAAGAAAGTGTATGTGCACGAACAGAATCGAAAGAAGAGATTGGACTTTGCTAGGAAGTTTATTACGAAGGACGAAATATCGTGGAACGACGACAGTGAATTTAACGTTTTTGAATCGGATGGACGAAGATTGGTGTTGCGGAAGAAGAGTGAAGAATTGACAATCACATATTCAAACCGACTGTAAAGCAAGGAGGTGGCAGTTTTCTTGTCTTGGGCTGTATATCGACAATTGGACGGGGAGAACTGGTGTTCATAAAAAAGAAGTGTTCAAATGTTTGTAAATCTATCGGACCAAACTGCGTGGTGGTCATCAGTCCGTATCTTACAAACTACTTAAACCTAGGTAAACTAACCTAAGGACAACACACACACCCATGCCCCACGGAGGACTCGAACCTCCCGGCCAGCAACGCGCGCTCCTCCGCGAGACGCTTTAGACCGCTCGGCTATTATACCGCGGCTGGGTGTTCATCGACAGTATTATTGACAAATATATTTACTTCAACACATTAAAGAACAATTTGTGGAAAAGTGCTGAAACCATAGGCATATCAAAAATGTTCAAGTTGTGCCAAGACAATGACGCGAAACATAAGGCTGACATAGTGCAGGAATATTTGTTGTACGATTGCCTCAGAATGTTAAAACCACCACCTCAATCATCAGATCTCAACCCTGTTCAGAACGTGTGGGGAAAACTCGAGCGACGTATTAGAAAAACACCAGTACCTTCCAAAGAAGCTCTTAAGAGTATTAAAAGAAGAATGGCATTATCTACATGCGGACTATTTAAGAAAAATCATTTGCAGTATGCCGCAGCGTTTGAAAGAAGTGATAAAACAGATTGTCTACCCGACAAGAGACTGAAATATTTATTTTGCACAAAATTTTGTCTTGTAATAATTAGTTCAGCAAAGTGTTCGAATATTAAAGTAACGTGAATATATAACGGGATTTGTATTTAAATCGTAGTTTTAAAGAACTTGTGTAAGTTATAAAGTTTATCCAATAATTTACAAGACACATCACTTAATATAATACTTGGATATACCTAAGGAAGGCAGCTTTTGCAACGCAGTGAGGGTACTAAGTGCAGATAGCAATGTCGTAGAGTACTTTTATAATGGGGATTTTAGCACAAATATTTGCTATTATTTGGCCCACTTTAGGTTACGGTAGTAACACAAAAAGTGGGCCTTTGCGATCGTTTTTTGACAGCTCGTGACTTAACTAAAAATAACGGCTTAACCATTCACCTGACACAAAAATTGAATAACCTAATTTGTAGAGGAGAATTTTCTCTACAACTTTGCTATGTTATGTTTTTTTCATATCTCGTATCGTTTATGAAATATTTGCAAAAATAAGGGCGATTTTGGGATGCATGTCTGTCTGTCTGTCCGTAACGTGTTCCCCGTTTTTAAGACGAACTCTTCAACCGATCAAACCCAAATTTTACTGACATAATAGTAGGTCGACAGAGACCAGAACCTCCCTTTTTCAAATTTTTCGATCAACAAATACGGTAGTAACGACAAAAAAACCGTTTGTAATAAAATTGTAATTGCAAATGAACCGTTCATCTGACACGAAATTTGAATAACTAATTGGTAGAGGGGAAAATTGTCTAGAACTTCGCTCTATTATGTTTTTTTCCGTATCTTGCATCGTTGCAGAGATATTTGCAAATATAACGGCGATTTGACGATGTCTGTCTGGCTGTAACCTGTCCCCACTTTCTAGTTCGAACCGTTCAACCGATCGGCACCAAATTTTACAGACATAATTGTTAGGTACCAGAACCTCCCTTTTTCAAATATTCCGGACAAGAAATACGTTAGTAATACAAAAAAGGCCGTTTGTAATGTAATTTTAACTGCATATAAACCGATCATCTGACGCTACATTTGAATAACCGAATTTGGAGAGGAGAAGATTCTCTACAGCTTTGTTCCCTTATGTTGTTTTCATATCTCGTATCGTTTGAGAGATATTTGCAAAAATAACAGAGTTTTGACACCCTTCACTGAATTAATGAAAACCAGCCGTTCGCAGATGTCACGTGATATCCCTCTCCCAGAACTCTCTCTGGCATACGCCATCTTGCGTTGCGTATTTGGTGATTTTCTTATTTTATCTTACAAGTTGTCATTTCAAAGCAATAGCGCACGAAGAATTAACACAAAAACGTCGTTCTTCGTACGATAAATGATCATTTAGTGTCTACAAATGCCAAATTAGCATCAGTTAACAACGGCCATGAATAGTATGAGATTAAAAAACGCAACGGCTAAGTGTTGGCCGTATCGTAGTGGGCAATGCGTCAGACTGTTATGTTGAAAGTCAGTGATTCATAACCCGTCACTTACTAAATTATTTTTCCTAAAAGTGTTTCAGACACTCTTATTAATTAATTTTTTATTGTTTACATTATTATTTTGGTCAAAATTGTTTGCAAAAACTTATAAAACTACAAATCTAAAGTTGGCCTTAATAAACGTCAGTGCGATGTTTCATTCGCCAAAGCAATAAGTTTATTCTTTAATGAAATCAACACGCCGGCCGCGGTGGCTGAGGGGACTGAGGCGCTCCAGTCACGGTATGCACGGCCACTAAGGACGGGGGTTCGAATCCCCCCTCGGGCATGGATATTTGTGCCGTCCTTAGTCTTAGGTAGTTCATAAGTAGTTTGTAAGTTTAGGGACTGATGATCACGTAGTTAAGTCCCATAAGCTATAGAAACATTTGAAATCAACAAATTACGCATTTTTATTTTTTTGGGCCCGCTGCGTCATATACGTCATTTACAGACATTGTAAATTATTGATGCCAAAGACGCTGATTTTTATTAAATTATTTAATATGACAGGCCAATTTGGCTGTGAATGCTATCGTCAGGTGTACCTTGTAAGATTGCTGCTTCTCTTATATATATATATATATATATATAGGTTCTTATTTACATATGTAAACGAACTGTTGTTGTTATGGCTCTTATATAGCTGTTTGAATACTTTTTATAAAAATAATTGTTATGTTGTCGATGTTGTCAAAATAGTTGTCAAACTTAAAGAACTTAAGAATTATTTAAAAAAAAAGTATATATACCGCTATATAAGAGCCATAACAACAACAGTTCTTTTACATATGTAAATAAGATCCTATACTTATAAGAGAAGCAGCGATCTTGCAAGGTACACCTGACTGTGGCATTAGTATTAAATAATTTAATCAAAATCAGCGTCTTTGGTATCAATAATTTACAATGTCTCTAAAATACATTACACAGTATTCATATGATTAGCAGAAACCATTGAGCTCTATACTATCTGGATGTTGAACTTCAGTTGTCTTAGCGTGCCAGCCATAGATATTCATATTTAGTTTCTTGCCAAATTCAAACATGGCTGCTAAGAAACATTTAAAGAAAAAGAGAAGAAAATATGTTTTGATTCCGTTCCCATATCAGCCTACGACATCGATTATTAAATTAAATTCCAAGTCAAGAGGTAAGCAAGCAATTCTTTGTCACGTAATAACTGATGGAAACTCGTTTGCCAAATTTAAACATGGCGGACTATGCGAAATCGTGTGCAAAACATATGAATGTGCAGGCACGCTGCAATTTAATGCTCAGACACCAGAGTTATATATCCAGTTTGCATAGAGATCACTGGCAGAAACACATATCTTTCTTGAAAAACAAAACCATTTGCATTAATGTGTGTAAACTGAATTGAACTGTGCCCCCCACGCCGCTGCGCACATTGTGTGTGCCGCTGGGCAGTGTTTGGCAGTGCTTGCGCTAACACAACGCCCTGGAGCGCTGCGTCCCGAGAATGTTCCAGACAACCCCGTCTGACCACCACTCGAGTAAGTCGCCGAACGGAAATACGCGTGTCCTTATTTAAAACACTACTGCAGTGAGGAAACGTTGTTAGTCTGACATTGACTTTTCTATATGTTTAACATCAAACAGAATTATTGCGTGCCCTGCTACAAATGACGTTCTCTTACGTTCTAAAAGTAGGGTAGAAATAGAACTGAACAGTGATTAAGTGAGAAAGAATAGGGAGGTGTTGATCAAATTACGTAATATAATTTGCTGTTTAGTGAAACAGGATCTACTTTTTCGAGAACAGCAGGAAAATTCGGAAGGTGTGAAACAATGAATATTATACGAAATAAAATTGGTCTCACTCCGTACCGGTGGCTGGTGAAGCAACTGGTTATGAGTATATCTCAAAAGGCCGTCTTAGTTGCCAAAATTTTTCTTTAATTCAGTGACTCGTTTCACAATTTTGGGGCATCATCAGATTATCTGAAGGCAAAAAACATGAAGTCGGGCATATTACATATATGTACAAGAACATTAACAGTTGTGAGGAATTTAAAAATCTGGAGGCTGGGAACGGGATTTCCATCTATGTCTTAATTCTGTCCATTTTTCCAGTCTTATCTTAGTAACGAAAAAAATTCTGGAAAGATTTCATCTTCATGTATTCATGAAAATTATGAAAAAGAAACAGATATGCATAATGTAAAAATTATAATTGCAACATCCAAAGAAAGAAATTTGTAATAAAATGTGAATGATGTATAACACCAGTTTAATCCAAAACATGACTATAAACAATATTTCTTGTAAATAAATAAATACCTGGGCAGCGCAGTTCTATAAAAAGCCATTGATTTCCCCTGCAGCTGTTTCCGCTTTACAAGGTGACAACAGCACTATCAGCTTTTACGACTGTGCTTAAACTGACTTGTATCCAGTAGTGTCGTAGTAGTAAATAAGTATGTATTTAAAATTGCCGCGTCGGAGTGTCCGAGCGTCGTGAGGCGGTATATTCCGATGTGCGAGGCCATTCCCCGTCGGGGGTTCGAATCTCCCCTTGGGCATGGATGTTGGTGTTGTCTTTACTATAAGGTAGTTCATAAGTAGTTTGTAGAACAACATATTAAAACGTGCTGGATGATGCAACATATTTTACTCCATCGCAGTATTATTTTACTATGTCATGTCTATTCATCCATTTGTTACACAGTGAGATACTTTTGTACGTATATATTCATTGGTATAAGTGCTGTATGTCGGCTCCTCTGTGAAATCTGGCTTATCCCTGAACCATGTGTACATTATTGTAATTTCAAATGTATATTCAGAGCTCTATCAGCATACTATCTGCAAAATGCTTCGCGGATAGTAGTAAAGACGTAATAACTCGATAGTTGTCTGATAGTCAGCAATGTGTGTACTATGTTTAGTTGGTATCGGCTCATTATTTTAGGAGGAAATGTGGAAAAATAACGCATGATGTAGTAGTTATTCGGAAATTTCAATATTTATGATGTCATACCTCCTGAAATATGTGTCGTACATGGAGGTAAATTTGAAGGTACATTCAATGGTATATGTGACTAATGTATGCAAAATATGTCAATATGTCGTGAATGGTATTAGTAGTGAAGACGTAATAAATAGAAAATTCATGCGGGATGATACGGTTTTTTCATGAAAGAAATTGTTTAGGACTTCATTTCTAATGAACTATATGTGATATAATACCGAAGGAAAATTCAGTAGTATGTACATGTACTGTCTATGAAATGTCTCGCGAATACAATTTACAGTGTCGGAGTAATAACTTGTAGCGTCATGCCAATTGCTGTAGATATACATAATGAAGATCGGTAAAGTACTGAACGATAAACATTTTTCTTTTCATCATTCTGATGTGGTTGCCAGCGAGAAAAAGATTCGTAAAGATTTGAAATTATGTTTAAAGATTTTGCAAGTCGGCAAGAGCTCTCATTTTCAAACAGGTTGACGAATAAAATTACGCTATCACGCACCGCAAGATGGGGCAGTTTTCGTTGTTCATGAACTATCTATCGTAGGTGGTTTTTTTCAGCATATCAAATGATTCCTGGCGTTAAAGAATGTTACACCAAATTTGGATGAAATCGGTCCATTAGTTTAGGAGCAGATGTAGAATACTATGGCATGATGTGGGCGTTTTTCACGAATGTCATTATTCATGGCTTCATATCTCCTGACGTGTGTATTCTTACCGCGACAGCGGTTGTTGCCTGATAGTAAGGAACCTCTGAACCAAGTTTGGTTGAAATGGGTCCAGTAGTTTAGGAGGAGATGTGGAACACACATAGACAGACCAGCCTATATTGAAAGATGTATAGATTGAAAAAATCAAGATTTACCCACAACGAAGGTAAATGGGAGTCTAATGTGTTGTAAACAGCTTCGAGAAAAGAATGGCACGGCTATGCGCCGTGCTCCAAGTTCACTACGTCTAAAAAGTTATCAAAGAACAGCCTGAATTTTCTAATCATTTCATCTCTGTTTGACTTTATTAATTGTGCAGTTACTATCTGCCAGGCCTGAAAGGGCCTGACAAGTAGTTTTCTTGGTTAAAATGTTCAAACGTTTGTAAAGATATGGGACCTAACTGCAGTGGTCATCGGTCCCTAAACTCACAATTTAGTTTAACTACATAACACCCATGCCCGAGGGAGAACTCGAACCTCCGACGGCTAACGTCCGTGCGCACCGCAACAAGGCGTGCGCACGGCTCTTCCGCCGCTACTTTGTTCGGTTAAACTCATTTATAAATGTTTCTGTGTATCGGACCACCACAACTTTACTTTTTAATTTAGTTATAAATGTGTCGGCCCTCTATGACTAGTTTCCGTAGCCTGTTTTTATCTACACCGTGTGACGACTTGGGTGCAGGTTTTGCGCTTAACGCTACTGGACCAGGAGCACCCAGACACTTATGAGTGTAGGGAGTCGCCTATCCCCGCAATGATAAAATATGCCTATTATAGGGAACATTTTCTCAATAAGTACTGGAGATAGATAAAAGTTTTACTGTATGTGGATTGATTTGTTATAATAATACTGAAACAACAGTTTATTGTCAAATTATTTTCTTACAGAGATATTTTACATTTTTTAAGTAAAAATTTGCTATCAATTTTTACTGGATTATCACCCCTAAGTCTTTTGTAAAACAAGTAATTACAAAATCATTGTTTCAGTATGTAAAAGAAACCAATGCCATAAAAATTTCAGTTTTCTAGGTTCACCAGCACCTGAGATAATGTTCCTAGGGCAAGTAAAAACTTACGAAAAACGGAGAAAGAAGATAAAACATTCCTGATACATAGTTAATACCCCCATCACAGTCTTCACAATCACTTTCATGTCTTCTTTTGCCACCCTCTGCACCTGTCTTGCTTTTTCCACAGATACTGCCAGCATGCCTTAGTCTTGTTCAAATGTTTATAATTCTATGGGCCCAAACTGCGTTGTTCATCAGTCCCTAATCTTTCAAACTACTTAAACTTAGTTAAACTGATTTAAAGACAACACACACACATCCATACCCGACGCGATCCATAATGTTTTGGCCCTCCAGTCCGCTCGGCTACTTCCGCGCGGCTGCCTTAGTCTGTGCTGACAACATAGGACATACTGTGTGGAAACCAACACGCAAACACAACTTTGCATGGACCTGGCATTTAGTTACGTTCACAAGACTGAAGGTTGCCGCAGCATCATACACACCAAGAGGTAGAGTATTAATTCCGACTAACACTGTTTTTGAAAGATGATGCCACATCACACTGTTGGGGTTGGGGTTCTGCGTTTTGCCGTGAAGACATTAAATCAGAATACTTCTGTCAGCCAAATATCTGAAAATGGGGTTTAAAAAATGTTCAAATGTTTGTAGTCTATGGGACTTAACTACGGGGTCATCAGTCCCTAAACTTACAAACTAGCTAATACTAAGGACGGCACAAATAACCATGCCGGATGGGGGATTCGAACCCCCGACCGTAGTGGCCGTGCAGACCGTGACTGGAGCGCCTCAGTGCCCTCGGCCACCGCGGCCGGTAAATGGGGTTTATTTCTTCCATGATGGCTAATGGTTTGACTGTGGTGCTGAATGTGTTTATTTCCAGTTGTTAGTTCCCTACTGGATTTACACCATCTTTTTTCACCTTTGGGGCACAAACCATGTTCTGAATGCTCATCTGTGGATGCGGTGTGGAAATACAAAGCCCTGATTGCAAGTTCATAGCATTTCTTAATGTGGTCTATCATGGACATATTCAATCTTCCTTTGCCAACCAACGTTTGCACATCATCTAGCTTATTTTTTTTTTCCACTTTCATATAACACACAAAGAGTAACTTGATGAAACCAAAGAGAAACATTTTCGGACAAATAGCGTATAAAGAGTCGCTGAAAAGCGGGATATTTGAATGAATGTCATATAAATGTACTGCCAAAAAGTTTATTGTCGGCCATTTGAGACGCGTATAACTAAAGCGTAATACTCGCTCACAAAAATCTATAAAAATAAAATAGTTATAACTCTAGTACAGCTATATATGATACGTCATTTTAAATAGAAAACTTGCAGGAATATAAGAAGGCAATTAAACGAAAATAAGTTTTTAACCTAAAATCCGATTGCGTATCGCCTTAATGGTAGTTACGATTACAAGACAGTTTCGTTCCATTTTCGAGATAAAGAGAACTAAAGTGTAACGCTGAATTATATTTACAACGCCTTAAGATACAAATAAGAGGACGCCATTGGGCATTATACACTACTTGTTACAGTCGATATGCCCGCCAACGGAAGTCTCTGCCGGTATTGAAGTCCTACTGTACACTCACTCCGACGTGTTTGTGTGAGCACCATTCTGCGGTTGTGAACTGGGGGACTGCGCTTGTTGTAGGTTGGCGGGCGGGCGGTTTTGTGCCGGATGTCAAGGGCAGATAATCCCACACCGGTCGCCTGCCGCGCGGGTGGCGGCACTGCAGGGGCAGCCACGGCCGTGAAATACACGCCAGTTTCGTGGTCGTGTTTTCCCCCAACACCCTCCCCGTTTGGAAAATGCGTTCTCTCCATCCCGTGGTGAGTCCGGTACTTTTATCGCTTTTTATTTTATTTTTTTCTTTGTCCTCTCCCGACGCTGCTCCCGACGCCATTGTCCATTCGCGGTGATATACGGAACACACGAAGAGCAGTTTGAGAACTGTTTATTTTATCTCTGCGTACAGTGACCGTAAATGTGTTATTTTCCGATACAGCCTTTACAGATAGCAGGTTTCCAACACGGAAAGAGGCTATCAATACCTTTCGCAGTATCCGCGAAACGAATTACTTTTCTTTATCAGTTCCAAACACCCAATGTAACCAACACGGCACTTTGTCAGTCTGAAGCGAAAATTAAAATTTAATATCGAGTATGTTATAGACTCAGTACAGCCGTTTTTGTTTTCTTTGAGATGATGAATATAAGGAGAGATATTTAATTAAAATTTGTGCTAAGGCGGAGATTAAAATTGAGTGCTACAAAGACCGCAGCATCTACATCTATTCAGACAGTAAGGCAGCACTGAGATCACTGGCAGCTCCTACAACGAGGTCTAAAATTGTTACAGAATGTCACAGGGTTCTGGTGGAGCTAGGGGAAAGCAATAGGGTAAACCTATTGTCGGTCCCTGGCCAGTCGGGGATCAGTGGCTATGAACATGCCGACAGATTAGCCAGGATGGGTGCAGAGACTCCATTTATTGGACATTGGACCGGAACCTGTCCTGACAATCACCAAGGCAATGATCAAATTGGAGCTACGTAACTGGCTCAGAAGACAGCACGTAGAATATTGGACCAAAGTCCATCAACAAAAACATGGCAAGGAAATGAAGCCAAAGCCATGTTTTAAAAGAAGCTCTGCAATCCTGGGTCTGAACAGGAGAGAGATTAGACTCATGGTTGGATTGCTGGCAGGCCATGGGACTTTCAAAAAACACCTACATACAATGGGAATAACAGAAGAGGACCCTAAATGTAGGATCTGTGATGACGGTGATGAAACTGCATCACATCTAATCTTCGAATGCATTGTATTGGAGAGTAAAAGGCACAGAACATTTGGGACAACCAGACCCGAAGAAATTGTGTCTAATAAAGAACTGGTAAAGGGACTCCTTGCACTGTTCAAGGACATTGGTTGGCTTTACTAGATATACAGGGAGCGATACCGCACAATAAACTTAGTTTCGGTGCGGGCAGTGGCGGGTTGGAGCAAGAATGTTTTGACTTCCCTGAAAAAATCAAATCATATCAATCCAGACATGACACGAAGACACACGAAGAGTGATGTTTCAAAACGCGATAAGTCCACTCGCGGACAAAAATTAATTTGGAGCGAATTTGTACCTTACAAAGTGTGATATATCGAGCTATGGTGTTATTTTAATTCAAAACGATATTTTTAACCGTTTAAATCAGGAGCAAAATTTGACTTTCGGTTCAAAGTGCAATAAGCCCATCGGTGAAACTGATTCAAATTATGATAAGTCCATTTCCCGCCGATTATTAACGAAAGTTTTACAGTGAGACAAATAAAATATGTGGCGCCAATACAGAATACATTTTAAAACTTCACTACAGTGTATCTGTTGTATAACCATAGCTCTTATTGTTGTGACCATTGTATTGCCACATGAAAAGATTGGCTGACCAGTGTCTTGTTTAAGTGGGAGCTTGCTGTTTGTAAAAAACATGACTGACGTGGATTGAGTTGTACGTGTGGGGGGACCACACATCTGGATCTAGGGAGTGGCAGAAAGGAGTTGTGAAAAGGAAGATACAGCAGATGTAGTGATTTTTTTCTGAGATTGTCTGCTAAATTGATTTTACCACACATACTAACTACGTGCTTCGATTTAATTTCTGAACAGGAATCCACATAAGAACGTACTATTTATATGTTTACGATATCGTGATAAGGACCCTGAAACGCTGGAGTATGAGCCTCCTCCTGGACAGAAAGAGGGAAGATTCAAATGCTATAGCATCCCTGTATACCATCTAATCAGAAATATGATGAAAGTCTACAGACACTTAAACAAACTATGGCTTCATTTGCTTCATTTCCTGCTTCATTTGTGCTGTGTCTTATTGATTTAAATAAAAGACAAAGACTGGATTCTTGTTTCTTCATTATCTAAATTTGTTTAAAAAAACATTATATCCTTTTGCCTGGTGCAAAACAACAAAAGTCCATAGATTTAAAACATTTAGTTGGCAACACTGCCTTTAAATAGAGAGTGAGATTTGTCTCACTGATTGCATTCTTTTAACTTCTTGAAGCTTAGTAAATTCTCATATGCAATTCCTAATTTACTGCATAACTTTCCCTAATTCTAGTTTTTTGTTCCTCCTGTAAATGTTTTTTGTGGACTAATCGCGTTTTGAAAAGTTACTCCTCACATCTTTTAGTTTACTAATCAATACGACATTCAAGATATGCCATTAATCTATGTTCATTAAAACTAATAAATTTGTAAGCAAATACATCACGTGAAACAGTTCCTATGACTGTCGGTTGTTAATACCATATTTTACGATGTTGTGGTCATTTCGACAGTTGGCAGTTGACTAATAAGAAAGAGAAGTATTTCATGTTGTGTATCTCAAATAAAATAATACTATTTCAGAATATTGTCTGAAATTAGTACAATATTATCGCTTTCCGCCCCGATGTAATGCATTTTAAGTTTGTTGTGGATCTTATAACGTTTTCCTACACTGTGAAATACCAAAAAGTCATTCTGTAGATATTTTTAGGGGGGCAATGCATCACTGAAAATTGGAAAAATACCATCTCTAGTGAAACAACAGTCCCGCATCCCGTTCTTTTTCGTGTTACATCCTGTAACCAATTATGGGATTGTGAATAGCCAACAATACACAGCCGAGGGTAGGAGTCGTAGCCATGTTGAAACATACCTTGTAGCACGACATGTCAAAACGCAGAACCATGAATTACCAAAAAGGTAGAAAATGCTGTTTAAAAAGTTACCACTTACGAGATTGGAGCTCATGACATTCACATGATGATGTCAGTACTCAACCACTGCACCACGAGGGAATTTCACTGGCAGTTGTTTTATTACTGAATTTGAACAGTGCTTTTCTTGCTTTGGCCTTGGGGGGGGGGGGGGGAGGGAGCGGGGGCAGAGCAGAAAATATTAACTCCACACAACAAGGGATAATTTGTCAGTTTCCGTAAGTCGCCTGTACGCTTCCCACTTTCTCGGTTAACTTTCACCACCCACTGTTCCCCTATTTCCTCATTCTTTGCGAAATAAAGCATCATATAACAATCTTCATTTCGGTTTTTTCAGCCAACAGAGGAACAACGAGGAATTTCTCTTAACTGTCAGTCTGCAGGGCCACTACGGTCGGGGGTTCGAATCCCCCCTCGGGCATGGATGTTTGTGGCGTCCTTAGTATTAGGTAGTTCATAAGTAGTTTGTACGTTTAGGGACTGTTGAGCCCGTAGTTAAGTCCCATAAGCTGTACAAACATTGTAACATTTTACTCTTGACTATCCTTAATGATTATGTAATGTAGATTATTAATTACACTCAGTAAATCACTTGAAATCAACATACAATCTTAAAATTTTTCCATCAAGTTCTAAGGTTATCGACAACGAACAACACGTTAATTTACGTAAATAGAACCGAAAAAAGACGTTCAAAAGTGGAGCGGTGCCTACCGTAATACATCCGGTACGTAAATGTACAGTGAAATCGCTGTCAGAAGCTTGTAAGACACTCCACAGTACAGAAACGCACACCGTAGCTATTCAGACATATACAAAGCCCGCAAAATCTGGTAAAAACATGGCGTCCTGGGATGTCAGCCAATCAGGAGCGGTCTCACGCATGCCCACTGTCTCTCCCTATATAGGCTCTCTACTGACGCCGTCCCCGCAGCGCCCCCAGCCGGAAGACGGCACGCACGGACAGGAGTGTGGCGCGGGATTTCGGAAAGCCGACTTAGTTCTCTGGCCGACGTGGAATTCTCCCGCTAGTGATTCCCATTATCAGGACAGGAAGAACTCTACAGGGGTAGTGAAGCCAGTCGCCATAGGGGGGAGTAAACCTAACAGAAATCCTGGGCCTTCAAATTGGGGAGCCTCGAAAACTCGATAGAAAATATGGACCGCGACCACGGCAAAGGAAACAGGCAAAGGATCTGACAATAGCATCATTGGAGGACAAAGCTTCAGCCTGGAAAAATGAAATAAATAGCCAATGAAATTTTAACAGTATAAATCGGCAATAAGTTGGCAAATGTGCCAAACTAATAAGTCTAATTAGAACGACAATTACAGAGATAAGAGCGAAAGTAAAGGTCCCTAGCAGAACAAGTGAAAGCTTTGGCTTTAATAAAGGCGTGAAGCAAGGGGTCAGTCTCTCCACTGTCCTATTTAATATTGCCCTACATGGTGTGGTAAATAAAATCAACAAAAGAGGTACCATATTTATGAAAACCAGCCAGATATGTGCGTACGCTGATGATATTGCTATAGTAGGAACAAATATCAATACACGCTAAGAAACATACCTGGAAATGGAACAGAAGCATTAAAAATCGACCTTATAGTAAATGTAAACTAAACAAAATATATGGTAATGTCACGATCTGAGTCCAAAAGAACCCCTAAAGACCTAAACATCAATGGAAAATGCTTTAAAAGGGTGTCGTCTTTTAACAGCGTAGGATCACTAATAACAAGTAATAACAGTATTGGAAAGGCTATAAGACTACAAGAATGAAATAGGGCTTACTTTGCAAAAATCTACAACTTTTCAGAAATATTCTTATTAAAAGAAAACAAAACTGTTAATATATAGCTCCCTAGTCCGCCAATTTATTAGATATGTGTCACAGCATGGACACAGAACGTGATAAAAATGCTCTAAGGACCTTTGGATGGAAATTACTACGCCAAATTTATGCTCCAGTAAGGGAGGAAGAAGGCTGGATAATACGATACAACACTAAACTACAAGTATTAAAATACACAGTAGGGACATAGTAAAAATTTTAAAATCACACCGAATACGATGGCTAGGACACGTGGAGACACTGGAATAGAATGGAACTGCAAAGAAAATGATGAAGGGTGAAATACATTCGTCTCGGCGAAGAGGAAGGCTGAGAAGAAGATGCTGACGTAATAGAGGATCTCACCAGTATTGGAGGACAACCGAGAAATGTGGAGAAAATAGTTGAAAAAGCCAAGGCTCTCCACAAGGGCTGTAGCGCTACCGAAGAACAAGAAGAAGAAGAAGATTCCCATTATTCAAGATACAAACTAGTGTACGTTGCTCCAGTGAGAAATATGTGTGAGCAGTGTCAGCAAATAAATTCGAGTATACGGTGTTGATGGTCGTCCATCGTTCTGAATATTTTAGTGCCACCTCCCTCGGCTACCCAGACTCTGGAGACGATAAAACACACCTGGTGACGAGGTGTTGTTCTACTTTCGGCAACGAAGAATCTACGCGGAGTTACTGTGGCTCCTCGCTTTCTCAAACTGAATGCATTGCTTCGCTATTTGTCGAGTGCGCCCTTGAGTTTACTTCCGCTGCTACGATGGTTACAGTTGTTTACGGGCCGTATTTCGTTGAGCTGCGCACCATGTTTCTTTTCGTCAACAGTGTGCTTAGTTCGTATCTAAGGCGGTGTGTTTTGTTCATGTCTAACGATAGCAAGCACTTCGCAAAACGCAGCGGAAGAACCCTCTTTAACACAAGTTACTCGAATGCTTTAAAAAGTGCATATTGTCAACCGTCAGCTGTTTATTGTATTTACATCATTACTGGTTTCGGTTATTAACCATCAACAGAAAAGTAAAATGAAACAGACTGATTACGTTGGTGCATCTTGTCACCATACCTACACCCAACAACAAAAGATACGTATAATGTTACTAGACATTACGTCTTGATGATATGTAAAAGAATAGATATTCTCCTCCATTGAATAGCATATTAATAAGACGCTGTGGTAGGCGCCAATGCGTCGTTATTTATAGGATTTTAGTTGCACGATTATGACTGTGGTGATGATGCTTAGGGGCATAGATAATTTTGTCTAAGGATTATCCGTTTGAGTAACAGACCGGTTGAAGGTCGCTGGAGAGCAGGAACGAAGGGGTTCACTTAAAATTTCAATTGACAATATATATCCTGGCCTGTTAATAGAACAAACTTGTATTTTTTCAGGACAATTTTGTAAATTAAAGGACAGAGCATGATTTGTGGAAGAGGCCAGTATCTCATTCAGAAGAGGAAAAATATTTGAGGATGAAAAATGAGATACAGGAATTCAAGAGTGGTAAACTCCACGTCAATTGAGAGACCGTTTCAGATGAACAACCGAAGATATATGATGCCCAACATCACTAGGACAGTAAATCCAAAATTTTTTCAACCATTAATTTATCATTCTTAATTTTGCAGCATCGTAGGGGAAGATTGTATGAGTTCATTGTAAGCTATTAATACCTTGGATCTCAACTGATTAATTTAGGGTTGTTTAACATGTATGGATTTGAAACTTCCTGGCAGATTAAAATTGTCTCCACCATATCCTTTCTTCCAGGAGTGCTAGTCTTGCATGGTTCGCAGGAGAGCTTCTGTGAAGTTTGGATACTAGGAGGCGAGGTACTGGCGGAAATAAAGTTGTGAGGCGGTATTGTGATTTGTGTCGGGATAGCACAGTCGGTAGTGCGCTTGCCCGCGAAAGGCAAAGGTCCCAGTTTCGAGACCCGGTTCCGGCACACAATTTTAATCTGCCAGGGAGTTTCATATCAGCGCACACTCCGCTGCATAGTGAAAGATTCATTATGTATGGATTTGTATTGTTTATTTTATATGCTTCTCTTTGTGTTTTCTCTGTTGCCATTTGCAAGGCTGTTTCCTTGAAAAATTCACCTCACATGGGTGTTATCTTTCTGTCACAAACTTGTTGACTGCTAACATTTTAGCGTAATTTAGATGATGTGCTTGTGTATAATTATGGGTTGTTATTTTACGTCATCTGATGTATCGTATCTTCTCATTTTATTCTGTTTAGAGTAACACATGTAACTATGTTTTCTCGCCTCTGCGACAGAGATTTGTGTAGGGTATGTTTACAAGGACCAATCTGGAACTTGCACCACGAGGAATCAGGTCACCAGTCGCACCCAAGTGACTCGCGCCTCGCGCAGTAGTTAGAGCAAATTGCTCCCAGGCTGTAGATTGTGCTTGGGTAGTTAATCTCTGCATAGCGCTGCATGCTGCATGGTTACTCTGACTTGCTAGCCAAATGCCCCTCTCTAAAACTAACAGACTGGGTCTTAAGGTAGCTTTTCACATGACTTGAGGGCTGAATTATGATAGCAAAGACACAGTTGGTTAAACACGACCTAGGTTTGTTTATTATAATAATTAATCTCGATGTTCCATTAAGTTGTAGCTTTATGAGTGTGGTGTCGCACAAGTCTGAAGTGCGCGCCACGTACTTTCGCCGCGCGCCACCATGCACGCACGGCACGGCGATCTTTCGACATCAGCCACGAGCGCCCTCTGCTGCAACTCCGCTTGTGGCCACCCCTGAACTGAATCGTCACTTGGGAATTAGATAGGCACCAGTTAAGACTTGGCTATCGGATAGGCACTAGGAATCATCAGTAGGCAGACCTGTGTCTAAACTATATATCAACATTCTACTAGTCTGCTGCTCTCCAAGTTAAGCAATGTATTATTTCTATTAAATATATCTCTTATACTAATCTAGCTCAGTGTTTCTAGTTTCTGCTGTCCCACTGGCTGGTCACCTCCGTACCTGCACACGCGTGCATCCTATTTTCCTGTGTCTGTCTCTCTCTACTCGGCCACCGACACCCAGGACAACCGGCGGAAACGAAACACATGATTGATACTATCACTGTGTAATATGACTTATAGAACCTTGGAGTTCTATTCGCATTTTCGCTACGTAATACGTTAATTTTTAGATCATGTGCATTAACCTAATGTGAGTTAGGGAGATTTTAAACTGCTGTTCAAGTCAACTAGTTGAAACGCTTATGTGTCTGTGTACGAGTGTGCATAAATCTAAGTTAATTACGATGAACTTGGAACCAAAAAAGTTCCATTTAATGACTGCTTTTGCTATGTCAGTTAATATTAATATTTGACTTTTAATTTTAAAATGTTTTGTGTGGACATCTGTTGATGTCAGTTGACCTCTGGGTGACCAAGCTCACTCATATGGACCAGAACTGATGAGGTCTTATTTTTGTTAATTTATATTTTTCAGTATATTTTTGTGTATTAATTTGGGAGTCTTCTGTAAAGTCCTACTCCCATATACGAGGCGCGTCCAGAAAGTAAGTTCCGTTTGGTAATAAAATGAAATTGTATACAGATACAGAAGAAATTTTTATAGCAAAAAATTCTACAACTCTTAAACTACTTTTCCACATAACTGCCGAAATTTTGCTGGCATTTTTCATAGCGTGGCACCAGGTTTTGTATACCTTCTTCATAGAAATCTGCCGCCTGTGTCTTCATGCATCAGTGATCGTGAAATTTGGGGAAAGTCCATAGCGAGAGCACTAATTGTAAACCTACGGTTTTCCAGGATCTTGTCATCAATCGCGTGAACCAGTTCTTCTGTAACCAAACGTGGACGCCCACTTCGTTCTTCATCGTGCACATCACTACGCCCGCCATTGAACTGTCGGACCCATCTTCTCACCATCGAATAACTCACCGCATTTGGTCCGTAAACATCGCAAATTTGCCGAAAAATTACACTTGGTTTCACTTTCCTCGCATTCAGAAACCGAATCACCGACCTGATTTCACAGACGGGGGTATTTTCAATCAACGCCATTTCAAACAAGCACAAGAAAGCGTACGTAACTGACAGCGATCTCTTTTCCTTGATACACATCGTCTACAGCGCATGTGTGGAACTGCAATCACAGCGCTGTAGCGGAGATAAATTGAAACGGAACTTACTTTCTGGACGCGCCTCGTAGGTTCCATGTGTGGACTCTCCATAAATTGAAGCATTGGAGTTCTTTATGAGTTAAGTGTTACTTTTAGAAATAGTGTGTACCAAAGTGTTAACAGATAGTGAAAGCCGCGGTGGAGTAGCCGAGAGGTCTAAAGCGTCTAGCTGCGGAGCGCGCAGTTGCTCGCCGTGGAGGTTCGAGTCCTCCCTGGGGCATGGGTGTGTGTGTGTTGTCCTTAGGTTAGTTTACCTAGGTTTAAGTAGTGTGTAAGCTACGGACTGATGACCACGCTGTTTGGTCCGATAGATTTACAAACATTTGAAAAAAAAAACATCAAAAAGATAGTGAAAGTGACTGTGCCCACGACGGAGCAACGCATCAGCCAGACTCCACACCGCCCATGCGCTGTAGCAGTCCCTACAAACACATCACAGACTTCCCAGGGGGTTGGCTGGAGCGCGAGACATGGATAGCGGGGCCTATCTCCTGACGACAGGTGTACCGGCGGAAGGATCGCCGCCGACTAATTGCCTCATTAGGGGCACACAAAAGGGTGCACGCGGCTGGAGGCCGCCAATCACAGAAGCCTCTCCTGCCACTGCCGGGGTAGCTGCAGGCTAATCTCTCCGCTCCACCTGCCTAAGAAACAGGGGCCAGAAGGCACACCCTTCACCTTACTCTGGGAAACATTTGCATAGCTGGTAAAGGGAAGTCAGCTTCTTCATATTTGCACACGCAGTGTGTGCACTAGACTACTCACCCATGCCTAGTCCAATGGCATGAATGAGATAACAAAAGAATTTCTTTCTCAAGGGAAGTCAACTTGTTCATATTTGCACACGCAGTGTGTGCACTAGACTACTCACCCGTGCCGAGTCCAATGGCATGAATGAGATAACAAGATAATTTCTTTCTCTGACCAAGATGCCTGCGTCTGGACAAGGACCCTTCTTAAACTACGAACTCAGTAATTCCTCACACCAGAGGTCCACATCTCAACTATCACTGCAGCGTATTGTCTTTCATTTTGTGCTCAGCCCGCAATCCAGCTTCATGCCATGTATGCAAGATATGGCATGAATGAGATAACAAAAGAATTTCTTTCTCTGGCCAAGACGCCTGCGTCTGGACAAGGACCCTTCTCAAACTACGAACTCAGTAATTCCTCACACCAGATGTCCGCATCTCAACTAACACTGCAGCATATTGTATTTTATTTTGTGCTCAGCACGCAATCCAACTTCATGCCACGTATGCAAGAAATGGGCATTGGAAGAACAGTGTTACGAACCTTATTCTACAAATTATGTGGTCAACCTGCACGTGAGTACCAAGCCCGATGGTGCTCACAGACAGTCGAATCCTATCATGAAGGGCGGTGTTCCAAAATGCACCGTACCACCTTGAAGAAGAAGAAGAGGAAAGTAGCCTCATTACCAGGGGGCAACCATTCTCTGGAGGAAGAGACAAGGAGCAATCCTGAGCGCCTTGGAACAAGAGCTGTAGCCCAAGAAGAAACAAAAAGCTAAGGTATCTTCTTGTTTGTGCGGGTGTAGTGCCCTCCAAGTCGCCTATAGAAGATTGTCTCCCTCCCCATTCAAAGGCCCTAGTCTACGATTCTATACCAGAAAAACAGTGTTTATTTCTTAAAAACAGTGTTGAGTGGACGACAATGTCAAAAAGTGCGTAAGAGTGTTAAAGTGGCGTGAGGAGTCAAAACAGTGAACGCTCTAAGAGTGCTAAATACAACTTACCTGCTAAGATCCTCTTAATGAACGTATCAAAGTTCGTCGCCCTCAGCAATTCCATGCAAACAATTTATTCATTAAATATGATTTATATGATTGTGCTACTAACGTCAAGAACTGAAGCTCCTTAATACAAGGTGGTGTTCACTGTTGCCATCACCAAATTTTTTAAAACAAAATATAAGATTTATTAACTATCTTGTTTAAATTAGGTAATTAAAGACTGATGCTATCACTGCACTTTTATGTTTCAATTTGACTTGGTCCTAGAAACATTTCATATTATTTGTTTGTTTGTTTACGTGTCATTATATCAATTTGTGTTTTTCAGCATTTCTGATAATCACTTGAACCAGTACTACGGTGCATTGTCAACCATGTTAAATTTGCGCTTTGCCTTCTGCAACTTATCTTTTATCTATTTCACACTTGCTGTTACTGTTGCATATGAAATGTTATGTGTGCTGTCATTTCCAATGAATTTTATAGTTGTGTGTTATCTATCTTTTTATCTATTTCACACTTGCTGTTACTGTTGCATATGAAATGTTATGTGTGCTGTCATTTCCAATGAATTTTACAGTTGTGTGTTATTTTCAATGTCATGTACGTTCTGTATTTATAATTTATTTATCTTTGTTTCTTTGTAATTTTTGATTGTTTATGTATTTTGTCCCAACCCAGTGGTCTCACCAGCTACATTTGCATCTACAATGACTTAGTAATTTAATGCAACCTCATTTGTGTATATTGTGTAAGTATTGAGTGACATCCCCAACCTTTTCTCTTTTGCTCATAAGGTAACTAGATGTTAGATTAGAAAAGTTTGCTGTCAATGAGTCAATAAAACTGCCTCAGCCTCCATCAAAATTTTCAGTCGACGAGGGAGTAATGAAAGATGGATGTCTGCTGTATTCCCTAGGTTTTTAACTTTGTAATTTATCTAAGTTCACTGGATGGGCTTTTTTTGCTAAACGAGAACCCCTTTCGTTTCGTTTGGAGGCAAGAGGAATAGCATTACATTTCATGTTTTTAAATGTTAGTTTCTGTAATACTGTGTTAATATTGCTTGGATTTTATTATACTAATAATTTATCATTGTGTCTGTGAATGTGACAATATGAGCGGTTTCTCTGTGACGCCATTGTCCTTGTGGGAATTTGTACTTGCTTTTTTCTGTATGTGCCTGTATGAGCATCTTCTAGCATGGCAGTCTGTATGTATGAGAATTTCCTTCATCGGCTGCTGGCTGCTCGCTTTGCATGTTTCTCTGCTTCATGCCGATAGGTAGTCAGTATCTTCTGCTTTTGATGTTACCAAAGAGGTTCCTGCACCCTTAGGTTATGTTGGGTTGTCAATCCCCTTAGCGAGTCTCAGTGGGAGATGCAAGTCTAGGGTTTCCCCACGACCTCGGTTTTATGGGTTTTTTACCGATTTCCGGCGCTGGTGGGCGGTCTACTCACTCTGTGGTTGCGCTTCGACCTGGTAACATGTTATAAATTTCTTTCCTCCCTTGAGATGGTAGCGATTCGTTGTCTTTGTTCAAGTTAGACATTAGAATTTAGGTTCATTTTGCGGAATAAGTTTCTCCGATCATGTATGGAAGTGTATTCAATTTCGGTGATTTTGCATAAGTAAATGTGGTGAATATGTAACTAATTCATTTTGATAACGGCTGGGTATCGATAACCTTTGTGAGACTAGCTGGCGGTGTATGAAGTATGTTTACTGTCTTTCTAGCTTTATGGGACGCGACTAACATGCGAGAATATTTTTATTCTGTATAGTGCATGTGAAGTATTCCTTTCCGTTTTCTCCTTCCACGAGTGATATGGGCTCCACATGGTGTGTTCTTAGAACAAAGCCTTCAGCTACCCCTGTGCCTGTTTCTATGCCCTTCAGGCAGGAAATTATGCATGTATCTTTCTGATTTCCATTAGTACATTGCGATCTCCTCTCCGTGTATTTTAAATTGCTGTTTCGTTTCCAAACTCTGCATTTGGACTCCATCAGTAAATTCTCTTCTAGCCTTTTACGACTGCCTTTATTAGCTTGCTTATGAAACACTACGTATTTATAGGGACTGCATGCCGTATTTCATAGTTCATTTACTCCGACTTTGAATTTATTTCATTTTCTGATTTTTGAAGACTGGACTTCGTCCATCCGTGTAAACCCTTCCAATTCCTATTTCTTTAGCTTCCTTATGATATCCTACGCATTTCTAAGTATTGCATGCCGTAGCTATTTTTCTTTATTTTTCGTAAATTTAATTTTTTAATTTTTTTTTTCTGGTTTTTGTAACCACGTGGTTCGGAACTCCGACTTCAAGGGTTTATAGCTAGTCACTTGAGTTCTCGCCACTACCCACATACCAGTGTCTTACTATTGTGTATTTCTTGCTTCTTAATCTATCCGTTGATTTTTGTTGAAATGAATACGATCTTTAAGCACTTCGCCTTCAGTGGGGTGCGAATATGTACTGTAGAAGTCACGTGCCGTCTGACTCAGTAAGTTTGACTGCTCCTGTTTGATTTAAATGGAAATTAATCTCTCTATTTGGCGTACCATCTCATGTATGAAGGACAGACCCGAGCCACCCAGTCGCGGTGGAGTAGCTGAGCGGTCTAAGGCGCCTCGCTGCGGAGCGCGCGGTTTCTCGCCGTCGGAGGTTCGAGTCTTCCCTGGGACATGGGTGTGTGTGTGTGTTTGTCCTTAGGTTAGTTTAACATAGTTTACAGTAGTTTGTAGGCTACGGACTGATGACCACGCAGTATGGTCTGATAGATTTACAAACATATGAACATATGAGAGCTACTCACGAAGTTTATTTTCCTTGTGTTGTGTGGTACGTCCTGGATCGCTGAATTTCGCCTACGATAGCGGCTCCTGCTTCTGATTCGTATCAGCACGCTGAGTTGGGTGAGTTTCGCTTTGCTTCGTGCGTGTGAGTAGCTGAATGCTTGTTGATTGTAAATCCCCCCCCCCCCCCCGAGGGTGTTCCGTTCAGATTATTTAAGGTAATTTTCAATGGGATGCATTTTTAATGTTTAACTAAATTAGTTCCCCTATTTGCGCATGTTCTAACTGAATAAATAATTTACTGTCAGGGAAATTTCATCCTACTTGAGAATATTAGTTTATGAATACCGTCCCTTTTTTATTTCATGTTGTTTTTCACTAGCGCTGGGAACAAATTCCGAAGCAAATTATCATAAGTTTATTCCGTTGCGCCATAAGTGTTCTCTCAGCCACCTTCATGAAATGGTTTAGTTCGCGGTGTCTTGTATATTAATGATTGTGTGTAATTCTAGTGATCTACGACGTGTGTCAGCCACCGTCCTTTTGTCTTCCTGCTGCTAAAGTAAATTTTGAGTCAGTTCTAAATTTTGGGCCGTGGAACAAGATTATTTTGCAGGAAGTAGTTATTAGTTCACGCAAATCCTTTAACTGGATCTTACGCCCAGAATTATACGTTTGAAGTAAGCTTTTTCTGACCCCCATCAGCTAGAATTAATTTTACAAATAACAGTGGTCTCACATCTTTCTAATTATTTTATTATTTAAAATGTTTCTTGTGTCGATTATAATTTAAACAGTACATATGCAACTCTTAATTAATTAATGCTATTGTCATTTTTGTAGATCTCTCAACAATAACACTTTCCTTTTCAAACGTGGCTCAAAGCGAGAGTAACAGCTAGTAACAAGATCTGAGGCTTAATTATGAAGGTAATAATGTATACTTGCGGACACAGTGCAAAGAATCTGGAATGTCCTGCACTCGAAACTTCCCTGTATTTTTAGGCGCATTTTAAAATTTTCTCGTCCATTTTCCTGTACCACGTTAAATGAAAGATAAATATGCATAATTGGCAATTTAACATGATATGAATGTTTTTCTTTCCATTAGTAAACATCCCCTGCAATCTCTCCCACGTTGTAAGTATTGGCTTCGCTTGCACAAAACACAAATAACTGTCTTCAACAACGAGACTGTTATTGTAGCCTGGCCAACTGAACTCACGCCGCATTTGATCTGAGATATAAACGAACAAATGAACATATGGTCGTCCGCAAAGCCGGCATTTAGTCGTTTCAGCATAGCTGCAGCCATCCTGGTAGTCCAAACTTCCCATCTAAAAACTTTTCCTTTTTCGTTTTTGGTCACGTTTTTAAGATTCTGGCCCACTGTGCGGCGTGACAACAAACGTTTTGTTTCGATGCAAATTGTGGATCGGAACGTTTGTTTCCAGTTGGACACTGTTGATATGATTCCTTTGCTAAACAAAAAAATACTTATGCATTATTTGGCAAGCCACTGTTGCACTACAGTTGCTTCATCTTGGTCTACGTTGTATACCTACAACGGACACGATAATCCTGTCTAGGAGCAGTCTTCCTGCTACATTACGCAATGTCACGAAAACAGTTTTCCACGTTGTGTGGTGTTCGCGTGATTGCGCAAATGTTTTTGAAATGGATTTGTTGGGCTTAATTGGGTTGAAAGTACAAGGCATAGTGTTGTCTGTGAACCTCTCATGTGGCTGAACTTTGCAGTCTGTTCCACGAGGATCTCGGCGGAGCGAATAATTTCGATGAATGACAATGTCCAACATTGATTTTTTGTACGACTTACCTATACGACGTTAGGTACCAGGTTGCTCAGGAATTATTAGCTTGCGACGAGTGATGGCACACATTTCTGCCAGTCAGTGTTTGTCACCGTTGGTTGTGCTACGAAAGCCACCGGGAAAAGTACGTTTGTCGGCCGACTTTAAGCCCAGTGTCAAATCACAAACCGGAATTGACTACTTTTCTTGTGCTAATGCACAAGTTGGGTGATGGTCGCTTTTACACAAAGATTGATTTGCGGGATACTTGCTAGCAGTGCCTATTGGTGAACAGTCACTGAACGTCCACGTTATCAACACCCACCGTGCGCTGTTCAAATTTTTGCTGCTACCGATCAGCAGTGCTTCCACTCTAGCTATATTTCGACGATACTTACAACAATTGATGGATCAGTCCCCATCTTGTGCAAATTACTTAGGTGACATCGTGGTTTCGGAGCATACAGTTGAGAAGCATTTAGCAAATTTGCGCGAACTATTCAAGTGCTTTCTGATGCAGGGTTGTGTTGCAATAAAGGTAAGCGTTCATTATTTCAGCCAGAGATACAATATCGCGCTTAACGTCAATACGGAATATGCCCGCTCCTCGTAACTTACGGGAATTGGAAGCAGTGTTGTGGAAAATTGCGTGATATATTCGCTTCATTCCATAGGCTGCGTAGATTCCGGCCCCACTGCATTGCCTGCGCCGGAAGCATATTTCATTTGTGTGGTCATGAGTGTGACGTTGTCTATCGGAAAGGTGCCATACTTAGTGACTGCTGTTGATGTGGCAAGTCAGGAGTGCTCGTTTTGTGTCCCAACTTCGTCGCCGCTTTTGTGTCCCAGCCTCGTCGTAGGTGTCGGTGGCCGAGTGGAATGAGACCGACACGCTGGTGCAGGAACGGAAGGGAGCAGCCAGAAACTATAAACACTCGAGTAAATTAGAAAGAGATATATATTGCACAGAATGTAACAATACTTAACTTTTACATAGTACTGCAGAATGTT
Source organism: Locusta migratoria (assembly GCA_026315105.1). Taxonomy (NCBI): domain Eukaryota; kingdom Metazoa; phylum Arthropoda; class Insecta; order Orthoptera; family Acrididae; genus Locusta; species Locusta migratoria. The sequence continues at coordinate 223,281,504 of CM048745.1, forward strand.
GATACATAGTTGTTAGAGGCCTGCCTAGTGCCTGTACAATAGCAAAGTCTTCACAGGTGCCTATCTGATTACGAAGGTCCTAACTCGTTGCTATCTCAGTCCGAAGTGCCAGATGTCTTTCCGTGGTGGCCACGAGCGGGGTTGCAGCAGAGGGCGCTCGTGGCTGTCGTCGGAAGAACGCCGCGCCGTGCATGCATGGCGGCGCGCGGCGAAAGTAGGTGGCGCGCACTTTGTACTTGTGCGACACCACAGCTCGCTGTTGACACTTCGTCTAGCGGGATCGGCGCAGTTCTCTCGCACAAGACTGGATCTTACAATGAGACAACATGAGTATCCGATTTCAGAATTTCTTTAAATTTATGGCACGTGAAGTTCTGAACTTAAATAAGAATTGGCCAAAGCCATTAGACGCAACTGTCGAAAATTGTCGAAAAAATCAACTATGAAATTTTGCAATTGCACCTAAGCACCATTAACTTAAAGAGTTGCAGCGTCTGTCGCTGTAGCTCAGGTCGTAGCGTTTTGACTTCACACCCACAGTGACGGTAGTTCGATTTCCGCTCGGAAAAATATTTCTTCTGTTGTTTTCGAATTCAGTTACATGAAAAATTTTGGGATATCTAATTCCACGTCCACCCCCATCAAATACAGCATTGCCGAGGTTGGGTGGCTTGCGTGCCTCAACGATGCAGGTAGCCGTGCCGTAGGTTCAACCACAGCGAAGGGCTATCTGTGGAGAGGCCAGACATATGTGAGGTTCCAGAAGAGGGGCAGCAGCCTTTTCAGTAGTTACAGGGGCAACAGTCTGGATGATTGACTGAGCTGGCCTTGTAACATCAGCTAACATGGCTTTGCCATGCAGTTACTGCGAACGGCTGAAAGCAAGGGGAAACTACAGTCGTTAATCTTCCCGAGGACATGCAGATCTTCTGTATGAATAAATGATAATGGCATCTTCTTGGATAAAATAGCTCCCCATTCGGATCTCCGGGCGGGGACTACTCAGGAGAACGTCGTCATCAAGAAAAACAAAACATGCTTTCTACGACTCAGAGCGTGGAATGTTCTAACCCTTAATCACGTAGGTAAGTCAGAAAATTTCAAAAGAGAAATGGATATGGTAGGGATTAGTGAAGTTCGGTGGCAGAATAAACAGGATTTCTGGTCAGGTGAGTACAGGGTTATAAATGCATTAAATATGTGTGAGGTCTTATGCGATCAAACTTCGTGGTTATCAGTCGCTAGACTTACACACTGATTACTTGACTAACTTAGACTAACTTTAAGGAAAACACTAACACCCATGTCCGATGGAGGATTCGTACCCCCGACCATAGAGGGCGTGCAGACTGTGACTGCCGCGCCGCAGACCGCTCGGCACTGCGGCCGGCTTATAAATACAAAATAAGATGGTGGTAACGTGGGAGTGATTTTTAATAATAAAATAATAATTCGGGTAAGTTACTATTAACAGCATAGTGAACGCATTATTGTAGCAAAGATAGACACAAAACCAACACCGACCACAGTGTGCAAGTTTATGTGCCAACTAGTACGGCCGATGATGAGGATATGGATGTATGAAGGGATATAAGAAATCAATCAGAAAGTTCAGGGAGACGAAAAGTTTATTGTAGTTTATTGTGATGGAGGACTGGAACTTGATAGTAGGAAAAGGAAGGAAAGGAAATATGGACTGGGAAAAAGGAAAGAAAAAGATCGCTTGGTAGAATTTTGGGCAGTACACAATTTAATGACAGCCAACACCTGCTTTAATCATCACTAAAGAAGGCTGTATACGTGGAAGAGACCAGGAGACACTACAAGGTACCAGATTTACTTTACAATGGTAAGGAATAGATTTAGAAACCAGGTTTTCAACTGTAAGACGTATTCATGGGCAGATATAGACCATAACTTATTGGTTATGAACTGCAGATTAAAACTTAAGAGACTGCAGAAAGGTAGAAAAGTTAGGAGATGGAACCTGGACAACTTGAAGGAACCAGAGGTGGTTGAGAGTTTCAGAGGGAGCATTAGGCAAGGATTGGTTGAAACTGAGGAAACTAATACAGTAGACGAATAATGGGTAGCTCTGAGAGGGTAGTCAAGGCCGCTGAGGATCATATAGGGAGAAAGACAAGGCGTAATAGAAATCCCTTGATAATTCAGGATATACTGAACTTAAATAATGAGAGGAAACATATAAAAAATCAGCAAGTGAAGCATGAAAAAATTGAGTACAAACGTCTTTAAAATGAGATTGGCAGGAAGAATTGACAGGCTAAGCAGGAGTCGCTAGAGGACAATTGCAGAACCGTTGAAGATTGTATATCTAGGAGAAAGATAGGTACCGCCTACAGATATTTGGAGACAAGAAGAGCAGACAGAAAACCAGTACTATGCAAAGAGGTGAAAGCTGAACTGTGGAAGGAGTATATAGAGGGCCTATACTAAGGAAATAACTTGAAGGCAGTATTCTAGAAATGGAAAACGAGGAAAATGACATAGGAGATATGATACTGCAAGAAGAATTTGACAGAGCCCTGAAGGATTTGAGTCGAAACAAGGCCCTTGGAGTAGATGACATTCCGTCTGAACTGCTAATATCGTTAGGAGAGCCAGTCGTGAAGAAATTGTTCAACCTGGTATGCAAGATGTATGAGATAGGGGAAATACCCTCCGACTACAAGAAGAATATTGTAATTCCAAAAATGTTCAAATGTTTGTAAAGTCTAAGGGACTCAACTACGGGGTCATCAGTCCCTAAACTTACAAACTACTTATGAACTACTTACGAACTAGGACGGCACAAATATCCCTGCCCGAGGGGGGATTCGAACCCCCGACCGTATTGTAATTCCAATTCCAAAGAAAACAAGTGCAGACAAATGTGAAAATTACAGTACCATCAGTGTAATGAGTCATGGTTGCAGAATACTAACACGAATTACTTACAGACGAATGGAAAAACTTGTGGAATCCGACCGCGGAATAGATCACTTTGGATTTCGGAGAAATGTAGGAACACGGGAGACAATACTCGCATTACGACTTATCGTAGAAGACAGGCTAAGGAAAGGCAAAACTACGTTTTCAGCTTTTGTAGACCTGGAGAAAGCTATAGACAATGTCGAGTGAAGGTATCAGGGGTAAAATATAGAGAGCGAAGCGTTATGTTCAATCTATACAAACCCAGACAGCAGTTTTTAGTCTAAGGGCAAGAAAGGGACGCAGAGGTTGGTAAGGGAGTAAGACAGGGTTGTAGCCTTTCCCTAACGTTGTTCAATCTGTAGACTGAGCAATCAGTAATAGAATGCAAGTACAAATTTGGAGGGGGAATTAAAGTTCAGGAAGAAAAATAAAGACCTTGAGGTTTGTTGATGACATAGTAATTTTGTCAGAGACTGCACAGGATCTGGTTGAGCAAATTTCAAACGTTATTTGCACAATTATTTCTTCTGCGCCAGCAACGCGGTGGGTACCAGCTAGTCTACTACAGGAAAAATTATCCTCTTATGGTGTACAGGCGTTACAGAGCAGTAATGGAGGATGGCTCGTAACAGTGACGTGTACAGGGAATTTACAAGTAACTGCGATGTTCAGCAGGTGTTACAGGCGCTTGAGGTGATCCAACGGCTTCACAGTTTCTGCACGAGTCGCCGTCGCCGTTGTACTCCGTGTTGTCATTAATAGTTCTTACATGCCAGCCACTGTAACTGTAACTCCGCGTACGTTAGCCAACAAAGGGGTTTTCTCCTCTTCCTCGTCATCATCTCTATTTAAGACAGACATGCCTTTCGGCGTTCAGTCTGGACCAGAGCCCCTGTATATTTTCTCTGACCCCCTAGTCAGTGCTAACATTGTTACTTCAAAATCATTCCTGACCGATTCCAAATACTTTCTTATTAGTCTTCCTCGAGTACTACCCTCTACCGTCGAACCCACGATTTTAATAGGTAACCTTGCTTTTCCTATGCGTGTAACTTCACACAGCCATCTAAGCCTGTTCCCTCTGAATGTTCCATATATAGTGTTAATTCCTAATTTAATTTCCTAATCATGGACATTCTCTGCCATTATTCCTATCTTTCGTATCACTTATTACTTGCAACTGTACTTTATACTTCCATGTATAAAACATCACATTCATTAACAAGGTAACCTGTATCCAGCCAATCGCTGGCATATAAATATAGTCAAAAGATTCAACGGTGCACTGTTAACTAGGTCTTGATACTGATTTCCTTCTTGCAGGAGAGAACAGATAGTAGCTGGATGCTCACTGAATTAGCCTTTCTATAGCTTCATTCCGCTTCTTTCACTATGTGCCCATCCCGTGAAAAAAATGTATCCCAAATATTTGAAAATGTCCACCTGTCCTAACTTTGTTTCTCGTATTTGGCACTCAATCTGTTTAACTCTCTTTTACACAGACATTACTTTCTTATTTGAGAAGCTGATCTTCATACCACAACCCTTACATCTCTAATCCAGCTCTTGTATATTAAACTGCAACTTCGCTTCCAATCTGCTATCACCACAAAGTCATCCGCATATTAGAGACTGCTTGTTTTGTTTTCACCTATTTTAATCTCTCGCTGTCAGTCTTTCTTTTACAACATCTGAACAATAAATAATATGTGGAATAGTGGTGCCAGGTTACAGCCTTTTCTTACCCCTGAAACTGTCATCAACAATGAATTTGCCATCCACCTGCAGCCTCACTATTAACGTAGAGATCTCTAAATTCCTGCAGAAGTTTTCATCGTATTCCATAATCTTGTAGTACAGGGAATACCTTCCTCGCAGGAACACGGTCATTATTCTATCAAATGTAGACACAATTTCCTGTTCACAACACTTCTCCATTAACTTCTGTAAGCTAAATATCTGGTTCTCGCCGCCTCTGAGAGGTCCGAAACCCACAAGAAATTTCTTCCTACTTTTATTCGACTAATACTCGCGTTCTCCTTTACACAATAACTGAGATTTTGTTCACAACGCCAGCGGTTTTCCTTACTACGTAAATACGGAACATAGGAAGAAGTAAAGATTTAGTGAGTAGGAAATGGCTTATGCGATGTAAATATTGTCGTGCGCGACTCCTGTATCAGCAAAGCAAAGCCATTTATTGGACCCGTTATGTCGGTAATAAAGAACACCGCAGGCCGAGTGACGCTACTCCATTTGCAAGTAAAACCACTGTACGACAAATCAACATGTTTTATGAGAGCCTATTGTTAGAGAACGGCGTAACCGTAAATCTTATTTCATAGATAGCCGTTTAATCCTTCTAGATTTGCCCTGTGTGGACTGCGAAACTTCCTTTGATATTCATCGCCCTAAGAAGTGCCAAATTACACTTTTGCAGTTGATAATCGTGATTTGATACGTTATTAACATCAGAAAGTGTTGACGACAAAGACATTTGTCAACGTCAGAAATTAAGAAATATGAGTCAGAAATAACCATAGTGATATTGTAAGAACTGGAGCTGTGAGAGCAACGAAAAGATGGATATCAGTATGTATCCGTTACTAAAAGAAACATTACTTGTTACTCGTTACTTTTGTTACCAGTGTCACAAAGAAATACGGCCGCTACACTGTCTTTCAAACCGTGAAAAAAATTTAACTGTTAGTGTTAATAATACTTCATTATTGAAATTGGCCAAGTAGATACTGTATGCCTGCTTTTTTAGGCAATTAGGTCTATACTACTGATGAAAGTATCAGTACAGTCCTTTTCCCTTGTGATTAAAATACAATTGTTAAAAAAATTGATTAAAATTATCGAGGCCCACCCGTGACCATTTTAAGTACTATTCCCGTACTTTACTTGGAGCCTTGGAATGTCGGAATCAATAGGAATATTTCGTGACTAATGCCAGTGTAGCAGTGTCGCACTACATTTGCGACTTACTCATCTCATAATAATTAGTATCACAGAATATATGCATTCCCTGTACTGGTTTTCGTTACAGAGTTCGCATCGATACGGCAGATACCAATTACGAAATGTATTCATGAGTAGGGGAGTATGGGGTAATGGCTATCACTTAAGTTATTCTCGTCAGTACAAGTTTAATTTAAATGCCTTTTTAATGTTATAGCGTAAAACTGTTTAAAAATATATTAAACTTTTTTGTGACAAAGTTAAAATTCGTTCAACTCTCATGTATTAAAGAAAAAAAACCTGTTAAAATGTAGCTTTCACCGGTACTTCCCCTACCATGGGCTAATAGCAGTCAGCATTTAAATCCATTGAAAATCATGGTAAATCTAAAGATAAGGTAAAAATGACTAAAACTTAATTTCTTGTAAATCAATGTGTGTATTTTAGAAAAGTAAGACATAAAATTATTGGAATTGTGAAAATAGGCTTAATGACAAATTTTACTCTTAGATACACAAATCACAGTTGTAGCCCTCTGCATGTTCCTATCCGCAACAAGCCTGATGAGCCCATACTCCACTAATAGAGCAACGGAACAAAAGATCCTCATCTATACTGAATTCTTTGCAATAAAAACAAATTTCTTCGTGAGATTCATCTGCCCCATACCGACCAACTGCCATTACCGCCAGAGCACGCCAAACTAAAAAACGTTAAAACTAAATAGATCTTACGCCTCAAACAAATGTACCACTAAAACGTTCACACATCACTGTATAGTATAAGATTTGCAACAATTTTGACATACGTGAAATTGTAGTACTTACCGCAGTGTAAAGAATGCTGTCCCTTAAATGTAAGGACGTGAAAAACAACTTCTCTGCACCAAAATCAGGTAGAAACTGCCAAGATGGGGTCGATTTTACCAGGAGTTCCTTAAACGGCCGTGAGGTTGCAGCACACTCTACAACTCATATACTGTAAAGCAGTTACAAGATACTTCGGTTCAAATATTTGTTAAGCTTAATGGACATATCTATGGGGTCAGCAGTCCCTAAACTTACAATCTGCTTTCTCCACTACCTTATACTAAAGACGGCACAAACATCCATGCCAGACGAAGGATTCGAACCCCGGCCGTAGCTGCAGTGCAGACGTGACTTGCGCGCCGCAGACCGCTCTACCGGCTAGATACTTTGATGACCGCCATTACCCGGTGACCGTCATTACCCCACTTTCCCCTAAGTTCGTATCGATACGTTACTCAGATCCGAATACATACGGTTTCCTACAGTTCTTGTAATAAGTAAGTACATTCAACGAATGCTATACATGGCTTATTTAGCTGTTTAAGCAATGTGTATGCAATTGAAACTAGTTAGTAGCTTCAAGGGAACTAAACTGTGGAAATATAATTTCGTACACGCTCTTAGAGCTCTTCAGTTCGCTCACGATTCCATGGTGTACCCTCCATGGGGCGGCAATACCTGCTCGATCTGTTCACATTGTTACACAAGAGTTGTGGGCTGATAAATCGCAAGTGGCAATCGTCGTCCCATCGTATCTCATACGTGTTCGAATGGAGAAAAGTGAGTAGAATGTGCTGGATAGGGAATTCTGCACATGTCGCAGAGCACATTTGAGGTTCACGACCAGTGTGTGGTCGTGCATTATCCTGTTGAAACACCATATCCTCGTCTTGTTGGGAGAACGGCAAAATAACGGGTTTACAACATTCTACACGCACCAAGCATTGGTAAACTTGCCCTCCACAACCAACAAACGCGAATGGGACAGATAAAGCGCTCACCACGCGTACGCCATTGGTGTAAACGAGTATCACTTGCGTGCAGGTAGAATCTGACTTTATCGCTGAAGACCACGCTCCTCCATTCCAATGGATGCTCTATTGGCACCAGTAAAGTAGTGCATGTACATACTCTGGTGTGAGTGCGAGACGGACTTGTAACATTTTGGCAACCCGCTCACAAACCCTCTTATCGGTTCTGTGATAGATGTACGATCTGCCACTTCCGCTCTTATGAGGAGCGTTTGAAAAGTCCGTGAAAATCCGAGAGATGGCACCACCGGCGAGTATCTAGGTCTTGTTTAGCCAGTAGCATCTTTGGAAAATGCACACCAAGTTTCAGCCATATTGGTCAATTTCTTTGTGTTTGGCATTCGTGTGAAACGAGGAAGACGAGTGATTGTCAAAGAATGGACTAAAAAGAATTTCTCGTGGTTATTAAACATTATGAACGGAAAAATGTCTCAGGAGACTAAAGAGGAGATTGATAAACATTATGGTGACTCTGCACCTTCGATTATAATAGTTTATAAGTGACAAGGCGGCTAAAAAATCTTCGTCTGTGTGGCCATGTCTGTAGTTGCTTTCATAATTACGAATGGAAGTGTTTGTACGCCTATGCAACTACAAATAAAATGTCACATTTCTCACCAGACACGTTTCGTTTTAAAGAAAGTAAAACTTCTTTATAAAACATAAAAAAGAACTACATTCGTGATGTTGGCAACACTCCAATAGCACACAGTGCAGACTCAGTTAAAACAAAAACAAACACGTCTGATCTGTGCAAAACAGTTATGGACAGTGCAAAACTGACAGTGAAAGTAGTGGAAAAAACAATGAAACAGCATGAAGAATCGGCGGTACTGCATGAAACAGACCGGCATTCCATAAAGTGAGGCGAAAACAAGACAAAATCTAAACATTACGCCCAACCCATGTTTCGTTAACGAACTGTTTACGATCTAAAAACAAAACAAACTGTAGATTTGTGTCATTACAGACCACTGAAGATTTTGTACTGTCATCATAACGAAACGCGTCTGGTGAGAAAAATCGCATTTTCAAAATGTTCAAATGTTTGTATAGCTTATGGGGCTTAACTACGGGGTCATCTGTCCCTAAACTTACAAACTACTTATGAACTAGCTAACATTAAGGACGGCACAAATATCCATGCCCGAGGGGGATTCGAACCCCTGACCGTAGTGGCCGTGGAGACCGTGACTGGAGCGCCTCAGCCCCTCGGCCACCGCGGCCGGGAAATCGCATGTTATTTGTAGTTGCATAGATGGAAAAACACTGTCATTCATAATTAAGTTTATAAGTGGTTTACAAAATTTTCGGAGTGGCCATTTGGGCACAAGTGATTCTGAACGTTCTGGACGCCCTGTGGAGGTTAGGACTCTAGAAATCATTGATGAAAACCGTGACATGGTGATGGATGACAGATGAGTTAAGGTGCGTGAGATTGCTAGTGCTGTGGGCATCTCGAATGAATGGGTACATAATATTTGGCATCTACATTTTGACATAAGAAAGCTATCCGCAAGATGGGTGCCGCGATTGCTCACGATTGACCAAAAACGGAATCGTGTGAAGTATTGCAAGGAAGGTTTGCAGCTGTTCAGGAAGAAACCGCAGGAATTTAAACGTCGTTTCGTTACTGTGGGTGGAAGAGGGATACATTACTATACTCCTAAGACCAAAGAACAATCTAAAAGGGAAAATCTGCACCAAAAAAGGCGAAGACTGGTTCTTCGGCTGGAAAGTTTATGGCCACGGTCTTTTGGGATTCGCAATGGATAATCCTCATCGACTATCTGGAACAGGGTAAATCTATTAAAGGTGCATATTATTCATCGTTACTGGACAATTTGAAAACCGAGCTGCAAGAAAAACGCTAACGATTGGCCTCACAAAAAAAGTTATTTTCCATCACAACAGTCCACCAGCACACACCTCAGCGGTTGTAGTTTGCAAAATTATTGGAAATAATACTCCAATTCGTTTCACATGCACACCTATTCCCTAGACTTGGCTCCCTCGGACTACTATTAGTTCCCCTATTTGAAAGCTGGTGGCACGAAGATTTCATTCAAACTACAGGTGTTTGCACAAACTAATAGCTGTGTTGCAGGTTTGGACAATTCCTATTATTTGGAAGGTATCGTCAAGTTAGAACAGCGTTGGACGAAGTGTATAAGTCCTAAAGCAGACATGCCGAAAAATGAAAATGGTTTTCCCCAAAGACGTTAGCAGTTACTTTTTTTTAACTCCCCTCGTATTCGTGCATGTCCATACTGTGGTTTGAGTATGAGATGGACCTGTAACCGTTTGGCAACATACACTTCACTGCTCACAAACTGTCGGTCCTGTGATAGATGTACGATCTGCCACATCTGCCCTTACTATACGAAGATCTTGGCGGGCCTGTTTGCACGGGCGCCGAGAACATTGTGCATGGCTGCGAGAATTTGAACGTGACTCACAAATGATGCAGCGTGTGTGGTAGTTCTCTGAAAAGACCGTCTCGCCACTTGGAAGGCCACAATTTGAATCCTGAATCGGATGGCTGTAGGAAGCACGTGTGTTTGTCTGTGGCATGTGGCCAGTTCGCTTCACACTGAGCCTTACTTCTATAAACACTCCCTATTAAGGGACACGCATAGACGGGGCATTAGCAGCCATGTCACTACGATTTCATGGGCGGACGAACATTGACACCATCATCAGTACACCTCGAAACCAGCAACAGCTTATTCCAAGAACTAATATTAAAGGAAAACTATCACATCCAGAAAGCAATAGCCCAAGGTAAGAAAGTACTTGACGGATATAAATTCGAATCCCCCCCCCCTCGGGCATGGATGTTTGTGCCGCCCTTAGTGTTAGCTAGTTCATAAGTAGTTTGTAAATTTAGGGACTGATGACCCCGTAGTTAAGTACCATAAGCTCTACAAACATTTAGATATACACTACTATCCAACAAAACCTAGTTTGACACCATAAAAATAATATATAAATAAGCCACACCACCACATTACACATGACAGCACTGGTGCTGCCCAGTATATGTGTGTTACTGAAAAGGACCCATTTAACACTGCACATGATCTGTATGCAGGACAGAAGTTCCCAGCAGTTCGTTTTCGATGTCCACGTTTTGTGACAACTGGATACTTTAATCCTTGATAAGGAACAGTAACATGAGAGGTACAAATGTGAAAAATTTTACTTGGTATTACCATTCTTGACGGCTGCATATATATGCAGCATATATATGTACGTCCCTTTCGATCTATATACATTTCATTGACTTCTTTGTATAATAAATATTACAATCGGTCGTTCAATTTATCGTATTCCTATTTTTATGTAATGGTGACCTGGTGTTTCATCTCTCGGAAATAAGTCATACATTAATCACAATGTTTCAAATAAAGACGTAAGTGTGCTCTTCAAAAGAACTTATTAAACGAACGAAGATAAGTGGTTTCATCAACAAAACATATTAATAAATATGTAAATTTTTGTTTGTGAAAAATCGTTAATCTCAAAGTGCTACAGAAAGGATTAAAAGTATACACTCACCATAAACATAAGTAATTAAGAATGAATACGAAACCCAACTGCTTTGAGCAAACAGGCAAATTCTTAAGAAATTAACATTAGCAAAACTGTAATACAGATATGCTATTTGGAAAATCATACAGAAGACTTTGAGGAAGAAGAAAATATCCATGAAACTCCATCAGCATAACGTAGGTATGTGATCGGAGAGAGATGGAAGGCTCGCCGAAGTTAATTATGCGAGCACACTGCTGAACTGATCGCTTATGATAAGGTGAAATAACAATGGTGTTATTAAAAGCTTATGCAATGTGGTACATTTATTCTGTAACTACATAGAAATACATCGCTATGAAATATGGAATAAGAAATACTTGTATAGAATTAACTATCAAACAAACAGTAACTTTTCTTTGGACAAGACAATTAAATTTGGCAGTGGGATGAAATATTGAGTATTGATATGATACAGGCATCACAAATACATAATCTTGTGAACTGTAATTAACGTGTCAGAATACAACTGTTAGTGATATGTGACCGTCTTCGAACTGGTTGCTGGCATTGTTAGAGATCTATAAGGGCATGATCATTAGGACAAATAACAGTAGCAGCATACTGATGAATAGGTCATTGGACTTATACTGACAGAAAAATGTTCATACAGAATAGTAAATATTTCTTTGCTTTTGTAGTTACCATTCACTAAATGTGTAAGACATTACGCCAATACAGTGTTCCGACATACGCATTCAAACATCAGTGAACCTTTCGGTTGACACCAACAACTAAAAAGTGATAATATTATCATAATTATGAGAAAAACACCCCTAATTGTGGTGAAGACATGGATAAAAATCTATAATAAAAATACGCGTATGATTTTGGACTGTATCCCTGTATGGTTCGGTCTCAGGTAGCATGACGGGAATGGTTTGCAGATGACATGTCACGCGCTCTCGGAAATGGATTTCAGTGTCACGCAGAATACGTAAACGGATATCAGGAATTTCTTTCCACCCGTCGTGGGTTGAATGAATTAGACAATCACAAGACAGAATAAAAATGCAGAAATACAATGGATGATTAAATTTTTCATTTGTTCGATGTATTAGAAGTTAGTGGTAAATGATTTTCGTAATGTTGCTTACAGGATAATATCTTCTGTATGACTGAAGGACAGCCTTTTCTTGCGACCTGGAAAGAAACATTGGCAACACAGAAAGCATTGGGTGTGTGGTATTACATACTTGAAAGAGAAGTAAACGTCTGAAATATAATTCCTCCGTATGGGCAAGACCACTTCGGAGTCCAACTTCTTACTATGGTGCCCAAATTTATATTTTGCTTGCAGTAGCAGTGCTAACTTGCGTCATTTGTAAATATTAGTTCGAAAATAACAGAGAAAGCAGAGTTTCAAGAAAAGAGTAGAAAATATACAGAAAATTCTCACTAGAGAAAGAAGTAATTGAGAGGTTCAAGTGCTTAGCCAGCAAGAGATACAGCACAAAAACAGGCCGTGTGAAATAATTTATCTGTATCGGAACCAAGAAAATTCAGTAAGGTAGATACCATGAAGAAACATTAATAAAGTTTTCATGGAACTGCAAACCTACGGATCAGTTTCCTTGAGTACTCACTCAGAAATCCACTGCCTTCGTACTCCTTTAACATGCTCATACATACCTTCTGATAAATGGGAAGAAAACTGTATACAAATTTAACCTACTATATAACTAGTTATTTCTCCAAAAGTTTCGAACCTTTCAGCAAAATTAGATATTTGTTGTTCGAATATCAGAAGTGAAGCGTATACAGATGAATTAGTTTGTACAACGTATCCACAGCAACAAATCACATTGGAGAATCGGAATGCAACGGTAATATAATTTTGGAATAAAATTAGATAAAATATTGTATATATGAAATTTCCTGGCATATTAAAACTGTGTGCTGGACCTGGAATCTACGAAATGAGTTAGCATGGCAACTTTGATGGCCCGACCTTCACAGATGTTCTCCTGCAAATCTTACAGGCGCTGCTTTCGCAAATGGAAGGATGCAGAGGAGACATGGCTTCGCAGCAGCCTTCGGTTGGATCCATAAAAATGCGGAAATTCAGCCATAAGCCCGTTTTCTTCTGCTGATATTTCAGCTGCAAACCGTCGAGCCATCCTCAGATCGAGTATGAAGACTGACGGCAAATCGCTCCCGTTCACCTTATATACCGTGGAGCGAAAATGTTGAAATGTGTGTTAAGTTTATGGGACTTAACTTACGAACTACTTATGAACTACCCCATACTAAAGACAGCACATACATCCATGCCCGAGAGAGGATTCGAACCCCCGACGGGGAGCGGCCTCGCGCATCGGGCCATAGCGTCTCATTGCGCTTGGCCACTCCGCCGCGGCCTGTGTGCGACCCTGTGTTTTGTTGTTGGTTTTTGAGGGGACTAAACAGCTAGGTCATCAGTCCCCTGTTCCTAGCTTAGAGTCCACAGTCAATAACGTAAAAAATAAAACAAGTTTCTAAAAATGATAACGCACATAAGGGACAGACTGACAACGGTCAAGACACTAACAACACTTAACGATGAAACACAAGAGATAAAACGAAGTCGGGATCTCACCTAAAACTGGACAGCGTAAAAACACGGCTGGCTGATCACAGAGAAAAAACAGGATGAGCCAGCCATACTGCACACACTAAAAACATCACACAGGGGCCTGCAAAAATCTGTTAAAAGTGCTGGATTTGTGGTGGCCTAAGACAGCAGGCCACAGCACCCATCACTAGATAGAGTCGTAAAAACCAGCCGCGCGAATAAAACTTAAAACTGCGTTAGCCATAGAGGCGTCGTCGCCTAAAACTAAGGGTAGGGCGTCTGGTAGATTAAAAGAGTGCCGCAAGTTGGCTAAAATCGGACAGTTCATCAAAAGATGGGCCACTGTCATGACTACACCACATCGACACACGGGTGGGGCCTCACCGCGAAGGAGATGGCCGTGGGTTAGCCACGTGTGCCCAATACGGAGGCGGCAGAGGACAACCGCTTCTCGGCGGATCGGCCGCAGTGAAGACTTCCACAGGGCTGTGGACAGCTTCACTACCCGAAGCTTGTTTTCTGCATTCGCCATTGCCCACTCGGCGCTCAAAGCCTCGCGCACCTTCCGGGCAACACCAATTGCAGATCAGGTTCCATGACGCCAATATCTAGCGGTGGTTCCATAGCGGTCTGCTTGGCTAAGCGATCAACATGTTCATTCCCTGGGATGCCGACGTGGCCCAGGGTCCACACAAAGACCACAGAACGACCTGATCGGCTTAGAGAGTGAACAGTATCTTGGATCGACAGTACCAATGGCTGGCGAGAAAAACACTGGTCGATCACTTGTAGGCTACTCAGGGAGTCAGAGCAGATGACAAATGACCCCCTGGGGCACGCTTTGAGGTGTTGCAGAGTCCTGAGAATGGCGACCAGTTCGGCAGAGTAAATGGTACTCTCACCTGGCAGAGAATGCTGTTCCACATGGTCGTCATGAAGAAACGCATACCCAGCATGGCCATCTACTACGGAACCATCTGTGTAGACGGCTTTTGCGGCATGGAACGAGTCTATGAGTTGAAGAAACTGGTGACGGAGATCTTTAGCGGAAACTGAGTCCTTCGATGTAAGGGACAGGTCCAGACGAAGCTGCAATCGAGGAATAGACCAAGGAGGGTTTCGAAAGGAATAGTGGAACGTGGTAGGGAGTGGAGAGGATGCGAGGGACGAAAGAAGGGAACGAGCACGGACTGAGATCGGGTAATCCGACCTAGGCCGTCGTGGAGGAATAGGGACCGCAGTGTCTGGAAAAATGAGTTGGCGGTTCGGATGGAGGGATGAGGCCTGAACATGGGCAACATATGAAGCCAGCAGGTGTTGCCTGCGGAACCGCAGCGGGAGGACTCCAGCTTCGATGAGGAGGCTTGTCACAGGGCTTGTGCGAAAAGCCCCTGTCGCCAAACGAACACCACAGTGTAAAATTGGGTCTAGTGCCTGCAGTGCTGACGGCGCAGCCGAGTCGTAGACTATGCAGCCATAGTCTAGGCGCGACTGTATGAGGGCCTTGTAAAGTTGTAAGAGCGTTGGAGTGAGGCTCCCTAAACAGTGTGGCTGAGACAGCGCAAGATGTTGAGGTGTCGCCAGCACTTTTGTTTTAACTGGCGTAGGTGCGGCACCCAGGTTAGACGGTCATCAAACACCATACCTAAGAATCTGTGTGTCTCTTTGACTTGAAGCAGGTCGCCAGCTAAGTAAAGTTCGGGTTCCGGGTGTGCTGCCCAGCGTCGACAGAAATGCATCACACGGGTTTTGGATGCAAAAAATTGAAAACCGTGGGCAAACGCCCACGACTGTGCCTTTCGAATTGCGATCCGCAACCGCCGTTCAGCTACGCCGAGTCTGGAGGAGCTGTAATACATGCAGAAGTCATTGGCATACAAGGAAGTAGAAACCGATGAACCCGCAGCCGCAGCAAGACCATTTATGGCGAATAAAGGAACACTAAGAACGGAACTTTGTGGGACTCCGTTCTCTTGACAATGAGATGAGCTGAAACAAGAACCAACACGAACACGAAAAGACCGCAATGCCAGGAAGTTCTTTATGAATGTAGGAAGTGGACCCCGGACCCCGTAAGCCCCAATCGTACAGCGTAGACAGGATATGATAGCGCCAGATGGTGTCGTACGCTTTCCGCAGGTCAAAGAAGACGGCAACCAGGTATTCACGGCGAGTAAATGCTGTACGAATGGCTGACTCCAGTGACACGAGATTGTCGATAGCGGAGCAGCCTTGACGGAACCCACCCTGTTGTGGCGCCAAGAGTCCTCGGTCCTCGAGGATCCACATGAGCCTCCGATTCACCAACCGTTCGAGAAGCTTGCATGGAACGTTGGTGAGGCTGATCGGGCGGTAACTATCAGCCACCTGCGGATCTGCCCCAGGCTTAATCACCGGAATGATAATTCTATCCCGCCAGGACGGAAAAACACCCTCAAGCCATATGCGATTAAACAGGTCGAGAAGTTGGCTCTTAGAGTCCGCTGATAGATGTCGGAGGAACTGGCTGTGAAAGCGATCGGGTACAGGGGAGGTATCCGGGCATGCAGCAAGGGCACTTTCAAACTCCCACTCAGTAAATAGGACGTTATATGGTTCCCGACGTTGTGTTCGAAAAGAAATCTGATGGCTCTCTGCTCGCTCTTTAACGGCGCGAAAGTCTGAACCATAGGCAGCAGTCTCCGATGTACGTGCAAAATGATCTGCCAGGTGCTCAGCGACGGCGACAGGGTCAGTACACAGCATACCCTGGACGCTTTCGTGCAGTGCTTGCTCCTCTGTGCTTTATTTGTTATATTTGGCATGTGGTCTCCTTAGATTGAATGAAAAAATTTAAAAAAAAAAATCTTGTACAGAATGTAGATTACAAATAAAAATGGAATAGCATCTGGTGTAAAATATTTATTTAATTGTAATCAGCAAGAGACGGGGAAACTAGTACAATTAAAATTATTTGCTTATGTCCTAATTAGGTGCGTGTATGCAATTTAAATTTCTTCCTATCAGCTATAACAAAGTTCAATGAGAAAATTTCCTGCCTTTCTGTCCCCATTCACCACTAATACCTACGACGAGCAGACACTCCACAAGTTAGAATATTAAAAATACTTATTTGTTTTTTACGTCGTCGCTGAACGTACTATTATTCAACAGGGACATAATACAAACATTTATTTTCGTCGACACGGTCTCGTTCGGCATTGTTATCGCTGATGGAAACAAGAAGCGGGTACAAAAATAATAGATTAACGGGCTCAAGACACGTTAATGGATGTTAAAGAGTTCGTTAATATTTTTTATTATTAAATGAAAAGTTATCCGTTACTCATAATGTTACCTTCGTTAATTAACGATTAACGGACTTTCCAACATATTCCAATCTGTTCACTTAATGACAATGTAACATGTTTAATGTTTGGCAATAGTTTCGCATAAGTGAATAAATAATTTCTATACAGCTGGTGATACTTTCCTCCACCTACAAATTTATCATCTGTAGTCCCAGCCCACTGATTATCGACAGAAGTAAACGCAGTGGGTGAATATTTTCTGAAGAGATCCAGAAAACGGCAACTACCATCGCAAGCTCTGGTTGATGGCGATGGCTGCAGTCGTGTTACGGTGTGATGTTTTGGAGTACGTCGATAATGGAGCTCTGCACCGTAAAGCGCGCACGTAATGTTTTCCCGTATATCCGAAAACAGCGTCCTCAGCGTCCACAATTAGAAGCACCTGTCGCGGTGCTTGCCGGCGCCGGCTTTTCCAGCCAGACGCGCGCTCGGCAGATAATGACGTGGGAGGGCGCGAGCAGCGCGCTGGCCAATCACAGCGGCCCGCGCCACGCGGCCCGCTGACGTCACGTTTACTGGGCCCACCCACACCTGCAGCTTCAAAGCGTACCGACGGACTACCTGCGCACAGTGGCGCTGCAACCTGCTGTGCTGTCGAAACACGTTTTCTGCTGTTTCGCTGTGGTGCGTATACCTCGATATTTTATGGACATCGTTCTCTGGAACATTGATGCTTGGCAGAAGAAGGGAAGAAGCGAACTAATGACCTTACTGCACTACTAGTCAGTTGTAGCAGGTGTTCCTTTAAATACCAGTACTGTTTCGATGAAATGTAACAATAATCTGTTTAGACGCCATCACACAACTGTTTCAGAATTATTACTGTACTTCATTGGAATATTTGTGATACAGTCGCTTGTATATAGAGCCCTTATTATTTTACGTTCCTTTGTTTTACAGATCTTGATAGTGGGATAATGTCGTTCCGAAACATGTCGTATTGACATATATATTTTATTATTAACAACTGGTGCGTGAAGTACAGTAATAATTGATAGACAGCTTAGAAAAGACGATAGCACCTAAGAATCAACTACGTGATTAAAATTAGCACAAATATAGGGTTATACCATTTTTGGGGACCGTCTCCTAAAAATTGGCGAGACTGTTAAAAAAAAAAAAAAAAAAAGAGAGAGACGTGAAAGTTACGTTTAGAACAGACAATAAATTAGAACATAGGCTGAAGCATAAGATTGATGCAGGTGAGAACTGGATGGGGTGCGGTTTAAAAAGCACAGTAATAGACAGAATGGCTCATCCACAGTGGCAAAACACCTGAAAATTGAACTACATTCGTTGGGCTCCATATATGACAGTTTTAAAGTCATGCACTATTAGGTCAAAGGTGACTACTATCAAATCTCGAAGAAATTGAGACATTCTGTGCGTTGCGAAAGGATTCCAGCAGCATGCTTAACGAAAAGACACAACTATCTAATAACCATTACTGGGCACATTTTAGCAACCTCGTCCATGAGAAACACTGACGGGTGTGCATGTATTAAATATCGACTTCTTGCTTTTAACTTCACTGAAATATTTAGAGCGTAGTTCCGATACAAAACCTTTAATTTTGTGACAGATTTTATGAATAAATGTTAGGTATCATGACTAGAATATCCGTGGCGACCAATGACAGCGGTTAAGCATATGGACAATCTTTGAAGCTTGATCAGCTGTCCGTTAGTACACAACTTGCGGCCATCTGAGAAACATGTGGCACTGCGCAATGCTTTATTGTTGACAATGTACACACACAGCTATTGAGTTTAACGATGTTGCCTAGCAGCAGATAAGTTTTATGGTAGGTAGGAGGTTAATTTCATTGGAATATTTGTGGTACAGTCGTTTGTATATAGTGCCCTTATTATTTTACGTTTCCTTGTTTTACAGAAATTGATAATGGGATAATGTCGTCCCGAAATATGTCGTGTTGACACACATAAATTTTATTACTGACATCTGGTGCGTGAAGTACAGTAATAATAGAAATGTTAACATTTTTTAATCAAAATTCGATTACGTTGATATTGTTATAGTTTACGGACCTGAGAATGATTACTGGAATTGAACACACAAGTATATCATTCATCATCCTTTTACCCTTTGATTCGACGTAAATGATTCACAATACTTAAGCTGCATTTTCAGGTGCAATATGAATCAAACTCGTTTTACATGGATGTACTAGGAAGATCGAACGTTCTTGTTCCGTCCCTTGTAGAAAAAATGTATCGGTAAACTTAAGATATCCTAGCAATGATCTAATATTACAGGGTATTTTACCACTTCTTGGGATTTACACTATGCGGTCAAAAGTATCCGAACACCTGACTGAAAATTAATTACAAGTTCGTGGTGCCCTCCATCGATAATGCTGTAATTCAATTGCTTTAAAACGTCTAGTCTAGCTTCTACTCTTCTAAGCATACTTGCAATTTGGTGCTGCAAGGTTTCTTGGGGAATGGCAGCCCATTCTTCAAGGAGCACTGCACTGACGAGAAATATCAGTGAGGCATGGTACAAAGTCGGCATACCAAAACATTCCAAAGGTGTTCTACTGGATTCACGTCAGGACTCTGTGCAGGCCAGTTCATTCATTACAGGGATGTTATTGTCATGTAACTTTTGTGTCCCATCCTCGTCGCCACTTTTGTGTCTCGTTTCCGCCGGTTGTCCTGGGGGTCGGTGGCCGAGTAGAGAGAGACCGACACAGGGAAATAGGATGCACCCGTGTGCAGGTACGCGTGTGCAGCAGAAACTAGAAACACTAGGCTAAATTAGAACAAGATATATATTTCATACAGCTGGTACAATACTTCTCTTGGAGAGCAGCAGACTAGTAGAATGTTGAAAAAAATGTTCAAATGTTTATAGAGTCTATGGGACTTAACTACGGGGTCATCAGTCCATAAACTTACAAACTACTTATGAACTACTTACAACTAAGGACGGCACAAATATCCATGCCCGAGGGGGGATTCGAACCCCCGACCGTAGTGACCGTGCAGACCGTGACTGGAGCGCCTCAATCCCCTCCGCCACCGCGGCCGGCTAGAATGTTGATACATAGTTTAGATAGAGGCCTGCCTACTGATGATTCCTGGTGCCTATCCGATAGCCAACTGGTGCCTATCTGATTCCCAAGTGGCCGATGCAGCAGTCGTGGCCACGAGCGGAGTTACAGCAGAGGGCGCTCGTGGCTGACGTCGTGCGTGCATGGCGGCGCGCGGCGAAAGTACGTGGCGCTCACTTTATACTTGTGCGACACCACAGTATGCACTCAGGCACAGGCCCAGAATTATGAACAGGTGCTCTATGGAGTTGAATGATGAACTTTCCAACCCCCCAATTGCTCTTCAAAAATGTTCAAATATTTGTAGAGTTTTTTGGGACTTAACTACGGAGTCATCAGTCCCTAAACTTACAAACTACTTATGAACTAGCTAATACTAAGGACGGCACAAATATCCATGCACGAGGGAGGATTGGAACCCCCGACCGTAGTGTCCGTGCAGACTGTGACTGGCGCGCCGAAGAACGCTCGGTCACCGCGGCCGGCAAATTGCTCTTCAACAGTGGGAAGAAAGTAGGTGCTTAAAACACCAAATTAGGCCTGAGCTGTGATAGTGCCATGCAAAATAACACCGGATGCAACCACTTCCATGTAAATCACAACCACACCATACCGCCACGGCGTCCAAATTGTACTTTTGGCACTACACACACTGACAGTCGCAATCCCACACCCTGTCATCGGATCAGCACATTGTATACTGTCACTCCACACAATGTTATTCTACTGTTCAATTGTACAACGTTTATGCTCCCTACACCAAGTAAGGAGTTGTTTTCCATTGACCTGTGTGATGTGTGGCTTATAGACATCGTCTCGGCCGTGAAATCCAAGTTTTCTCACTCCCCTAACTGTCACAGTATTTGGAGTGGATTCTGAGGTAGTTTCTAATTAGAATGTTATGATCTCGATAGACGTCTGCCTTTTACTCTGTACAACCCTCTTCAACTGTCAGCTGTCAAAATATGAATTTGCCCTGTACACTTTCGTGCAGTGCTTGTCCCTTTACGTTTTCACTCCAGAGATCAGAAACTGTGACCCTAGCGATGTTTAGGTGTGGAAGTCTCGCGTACAGACTTCTGACACAGGTAACACACAATCATTTTGCCACGTTGGTAGTCTGTGAGTTTCACAGAGCATCCTATTCTGGTGGCCTCAAAATGCACCTAATATTAAAAACATATGTTTTTTGGAGTGTATGGATACTTTTCAACAGATAGTGTAATTTTGCTACAACGATCGGACCATGATCGCTAGGTCTTCCTAGTGCACCCATTTCCCATCCACATGATTCATCCTGCTTCTTAAGACAAAGCATAAAGAGTTGTAGGACCGGACGCGTAAAATCAATAAAGAGTTCTTACAATTCAAGCAGGTGATCTATTCAATACAATTACAGCTCTTTAATTCTCTGTATCATTCGTGACTAAGAACAATGTCGGACCAATCTCGATTGTTCCAGTACCGCCACTATGGTGAGATTAGCATCTCGCCACACCGCTCTCAAAGACTATTGAACTGTTGCCGACATACTGAGCTGAACCGGTATTACAATTAATGTTAATCATCAGTGCCATGACAGGCTTATGGTGGTACGATTGTGTACCTTTGCGACGTACCTATCGGTTTTCACCAATGAGACTTAGCCATTCTTCTGCATAAGCGACCATAAGCTTGCTTTGCTTGATGCTCCTTTGCTTATTCTGGTAGAGTAAGACATTTGAAACAAAAGTTGCTGGAGGTGGAGAGTGTTGGTAGGTGGCGTTAATTGTGGTGAGTGAGCAGATCGAAGCGTGCTGGAGGGGTGATGGGTGACGGCGGCAGCAGCAGCAGGCTGGCGCCGTGCGGCGGCGCTTTCAATTTATGGGTGCGGCGCTAACGGCTGGCCGTTCCGCCAGAGTCCCAAGGGGCCCAGCCCTGTCCGCCGGAGCCGACCCTCGTTTGTCTGCCTCTGGGAACATCCTGAATCTTTGAGGCCACTCCTGTGGGAGCTGCCGCCGGTACCTGCCCCGAGTTTGATGGTGTGTAGCAATCGCACGTTCAAAGGCTGGTGAACAAATTGACCTCTAAAGCTGTAATGTCGATCGCTCAGTTAACATAAGTGCACTGTTTTTAACCTACGTTGTTTGACGAAATCACTGTGTTCTCGAAGTGGTCGAAATCTAGATCTGTTAATAAATAATGCTTACGACTAATTGCGGAAAAAAATTTCTACAAAATAAACGCAGATCGATATAAGTTATTTGTGTTAAAGATTGAACACCAAGCTGCGACCAGTGTACTTTTTTCTTTTTCTCGTCAAGATGACACCTATCGAGATAATACATATTTAAGAAACTTTCACACAGTTAAAAATTAGGTGTTAAAATTGTAAGAGTCTGAATGAAAGTCCTTGGTCCACTTGAGCTGTTATTTTTATTGGAGTCGTGAAGACCCGCACAACCGGTTTCGCAACCTACAGTTGCATCTTCAGGTGCTTTTTAATAGTTTTCCATATAAGTGATTTATGATGGATAACGGGGTTAAAAGTCGGCAAAAAAAATGACAAGAACCGCACGGTAGACTTCTTTTTAATCTTTTTGACGAAAAGGGCCAGGGTGCTTGCGGTACCACCTAACCATTAACCCCGTTATCCATCATAAATCACTTATATGGAAAACTTTTAAAAAGCGCCTGAAGATGCAACTATATGTTGCGAAACCGGTTGTGCGGGTCTTCACGACTCCAATAAAAAAAAAAAAACAGCTCGAGTGGACCAAGGACTTTCATTCAGACTCTTACAATTTTAACACCTAATTCTTAACTGTGTGAAAGTTTATTAAATATGTATAAATATTTTATCTGTGGTTGCCCGTCATACAAACTTCTTTGCTATCGAGATAAATCTGGAATTTAAAACACTAGCTAAGGGACCAAAGTGTTTCTGTCATCGGTCCGTAGACGCACACATTAGTTAAGCTAATTTATTCTAAGGACAACACACACACACCCATACCCGAGAGAAGACTCGAAGCTCTGGCGGAAGCGACCGTGCGCGCCATGACTTGGCGCCTCAGGCCACGCGGCACTAGCTAGCAAGGTGCACTCAAATGACGGCGGTAGGGGTAGCTGACATCTCACACGTTAGTACAACTAAACTGAAATGCTTCGTCCCGTTCCGTTCCTTTAGTCTGTGGGCGTACAGTTTAGACAGCAACAAAGATACATAGTTGGCAAAGCTCTCTCCTACTTAATGAGAGAGATCTTATCCCTTCACTGAGAGAGTCACAGACTCACAATGTCTTTGTGCATCACAAAACCATACATGCACCTAAAAATATTTATAGCAACATTATGAACAAATAGAAGGGGATCCTTTTTATCAAGAAACTGATAACCTGATGGCAGCAGTAATATAGAGTAGGGGTTAGGTAAAAAATTATTTATTGTGTTTTACCCTTTCAAATCAAATGTGTGTAAAGTTATGGGATTTAACTGTGGGGTCATCAGTTCCTAAACTTACAAAATTTATGAACTAACTTGTAATAAAGACAGCACAAACAGCCATGTCCGACGGGGATTCGAACCCACGACGGGGAACGGACTCGCGCATCGCGCCATAGCGCCTCAATGCAACCGGCCGCTCCGCCGCGGCTTTTCCCCTTTGTTTATGTACAAATGCAAAGCACGGCCTGTGTTATTTGGCGCCCCAAATCTTCTACTCTTTCTCACCACTGACGATGTGTGTGGTCTTATGGCGCTCTGCGGCGATGTCGTCAAGAGCTATTGTATGCCACAGACACTGCAGAGCGGCGAATTCGCGGGGTCGCAAGGGCGGGCAGCTGACATGATGGGTGGCAAACTGCAACTCGTGTACTCAATAAACGCCTACTAGCAAAATTCTGAATACATGCATGACTGACTTGCGCCTTCTCTCTTGCCTCTTACTGTGTGAAATGACCGGGAATTCATCGCTCCTGGAACTGCAACACGACAGCAAAGTAAACGGCCCCGCTAGCGTACGAGGGTTCGTCGCGCACCACAAATTTGGGTCCCCAAATTCGAGCGCCCTATGCAATTGCCTTGTTTGCCTATATTGACGGGCCGGGCATTATATATACGAGGCGTCCAGAAAGTAAGTTTCGTTTCAATTTATCTCCGCTGCAGCGCTGCGATTGCAGTTCCGCACATGCGCTGTAGACGATGTGTATCAAGGAGCGTGCGTAATTTGGAGATCGCTGTCTGTTACGTACGCTTTGTTCTGCTTGTTTGAAATGTCGGCATTGTTTGAAAATCCCGCCGCCTGTGAAATCAGGTCGGTGATTCGGTTTCTGAATGCGAGGAAAGTGAAAACAAGTGAAACTTATCGGCAAATTTGAGACTGCGGCGCTTCAGTCACGGTCTGCACGGCCACTACGGTCGGGGATTCGAATCCCCCCTCGGACATGGATATTTGTGCCGTCCTTCGTTGTAACTAGTTCATAAGTAGTTTGTAAGTTTAGGGACTGATGACCCCGTGGTTAAGTCCCACAAGCTCTACAAACATTTGAACATTTTTTCGATGTTTACGAACCAAATGCGACGAGTGATTCGATGGTGAGAAGATGTGTCCGACAGCTGAATGGCGGGCGTAGTGATGTGCACGATGAGGAACGAATTGGGCGTCCACCTTTGGCTACAGAAGAACTGGTTCACGCGATTGATGACAACATCCAGGAAAACCGTAGGTTTAAAATTAGTGCTCTCGCTATGTACTTCCCCAAAATTTCACGATCTCTGATGCATGAAGACACAGGCGGCAGATTTCTATGAAGAAGCTATACAAAACCTCGTGCCACGCTATGACATATGCCTGCAAAATTTCGGCAGTTATGTAGAAAAGTAGTTTAAGAGTTGTAGAATTTTGTGCAATAAAAAATTCTTCTGTATCTGTGTACAATTTCATTTTATTACAAAACGGAACTTACTTTCTGGGTGCGCCTCGTATATCGGTTATTTCTTAGTTTATTTACTACTCTTCTCTCAATTATTTGAGTTTATTCAGATTTATGTACATTTTAGATTATGTCAGTTGAGATATGTTCCTGGAAATGCAGTACTTTTAATGTTGATATTGTTGTTTCTTTTGTTTTTGTTTTTTTGGATATATTTACCCTTTGTGGATATGCATAGCAGGGCAAAGCTTTGCTGGCGGACATTCGCACCCTCTGCCGCAACTCTCAGAGGGTCAGATAAGTGGTCTGCCCAATGCAGGGACCTGCGCAATGCTTTTTCGGGAACGTGCGGGATGTACCACACAGTGCCTAGTAGACGGTCTCCTGTGGACGGCAGCCCGGCGCTGCTTGCAAGACAATCGGCCGTTCCGCGTAAGAGAAAATGTGCCGATAAACGACAATAGCAAGGCCCGCTCGTCGCAAGGTCATTTATGGTGACGAATGTACTGGCTGTTATTTGTAGAAGTTCTCCGAGGGCAGCAGAGCAGGAAGTGTTTTACTGTAATGAATGGTGGAACGTTCTGGACGCTTTCCATCTGTCTGGGACAGCTGGAGGTAGGCACCAGAGGCCATAAATGGCGTAACTTTTTGGTCGGGGGACCAGAAGTGAAAGCGCCCTAAATCGTTTAGAGAGCAGTCACCTTGGTGACGGTAAATTCTGTGGGGACATTGCTGGCGTGCGCGAAGCCTCTTGATAGCCGCGGTAAGGAGACAGGGAGACAGCGAGTTAATTTGTCAACTGCTCTGCGCCATCCCTTTGGGTAGGCAAATAGCCGTTCTTGCAGACTGGTACGCCGGAGGTGCGAGGGCGTGGATGCTGGAGCACTTGCCGTAGGCAGGAGCAGCGAGGAAGAGAGGCTTCCGTGCTGTACGGTTATCTTGATACTTAGTGGAGTTACATGTCCATTCTGTCTAACAGATCGCGGTTTTTTTTTTTTTTTTTCAGCTCTCCTGTAGCCATCGCTTGTTGTTGCCGAGCCTGCTACAGTGCCACCACCTGTAATTTGCATTGGGTAAAGTACTGCAAACACCATCGCCAATACTTGTGTAATTCCGTTGTCTAGGATTTTTCTTTAAGTATTATTTTATTTAGGTTTGCTTTTTAATTTTGGGGATCTTAGTTGCAATAGATAACTTCGGATTTCTGTGCAGATAACCTTTTAACATCCTGTTTGTGTAGTTTCCCGATCCTATGACGCAGACAAACATTGCATTTTTATTTTTACGAAAATCGTAAAATCTAGATATTCTATATATTATTGTCAGCTTAGTATGATAGGGAATGTCATTTGCTTTAATGTACAGAGGTGTAAAAATGTTTATTAGATTTGTTATGAGTTAAGATGTTCGATTTTTAATTGAAATAAATTAGTTTTTGAATAGATCTTCTTTCCTTTAAAACATACCGTCTCACTATTTTGGAGAGGTAAACAGATTAGTTAAATTCAGAGTGTACCAATTAATACTCATCCAATTATTTCATGGTACAGCTCATAACTTGATGAGAGTAGGAATTCATATTTTATTTGTCTTGAGTAGTCGAACTGGCAACACAGGCGCAAAAAAAATTTTTAGACCTTATAGCTACGAACAGGCCTGACCTTTTTAACTATGTCTGTGTACAGACAGGAATTGGTGATCATGATATCGTCCTAGCGTCGATGGTGACCAAACTTCAAAAACCGCCAGCCGCGGTGCCCGAGGAGAGTGAGGCGCTTCAGTCACGGTCTGCACGGCCACTACGGTCGGGGGTTCGAATCCCCCCTCGGGCATGGATATTTGTGCCGTCCTTAGTCTTAGCTAGTTCATAAGTAGTTTGTAAGCTTAGGGACTGATGACCCCGTAGCTAAGTCCCATAAGTTCTACAAACGTTTGAACATTAGAACTTCATAAACCAATCAAGAAGGTTAGGAGCGTGGTTATGTCAGGAAGAGCCAATAAACAATTGTCACGATCGCACTTAGAAAATGAATGGACATCGTTTAGTTCCGGTACAATGGATGTAGAAGAATTGTGGACAAACTTTAAATGCATTGTAAATCAAGGGTTAGAGAAATATGTGCCTGAAAAGTCGATTAAGAATGGGAAAGATCCACCGTGGTATAATAATAATGTTAGAAAGCTTCTGTGAAATCAAAGAATGTTGCACTTTCGGTTCAACGCAGAACATGCAAATAATGACAGGCAAAAGTTGGTAGAAATTCGTACGTCTATAAAAAGATCGATGAGCGAAGCATACAATAATTACCAAACCCATACCTTAGCAAAAGATCTTTCCGTGAACCCGAAAAAATTCTGGGCCTATGTAAAATCAATAAGCGGGTCCTCGTTGATCATTCCGAGGCAGTAATATAAGAAAGCAAATGGAAAGCTGAAGTTCTAAATTTAATCTTTAAGAAATATTTCACGCAGGAGGACGTCAAAAATGTACCATCAACGTACTAATTCCGAAATGGAGGACACAGTAACAGGTATTTCCGGTGTAGAGAAGTAGCTGAGAGAACTAAATACGAAATAGTTTCCTGGTACGGATGTATACCAGTTCGGTTTTACAAAGAGTATTCTGCGGCATTGGTCCCCTACTTAGCTTGCATTTATCGCGAATCTTTCATTCAGCGCAATGTTCCTAGTGATTGGAAAAAAGCGCAGGTGACTGTGGTTTATAAGAAAGACAAAGAGAACTGACCCCCACAATTACAGGCCAATATCGTTGACATCAGTTCTTGTAGAATTTTGGAGCATATTCTCAGTTCGAATATAGTAAATTTCCTTGAGACGGAAAAGCTTCATTCTATGAATCAGCACGGGTTTAGGAAACATCGTTCATATGAAACTCAGCTTGCCCTTTTCTCACAGGACATCTTCCGAGCTATGGATGAAGGGCAACAGGAGGATTGTGATTTTCTCGTCTTCAAAAATGCGTTTGACGTGGTGCCACACTGCAGACTGCTGACAAAGATACGAGTTTATGGAATAGGCTCACAGATTTGTGACTGGCTGGAAGACTTCTTAACTTCCCAATAGAACGCAGTACGTAGTTCTCGATAGCGAGTGTTCATCAGAGACGAGTGTATCGTCAGGCGTGCCCCAGGGGAGTGTGATAGTACCGCTATTATTTTCTATCTATATAAATGATCTGATGGAGAGAGTAACTTGTAATTTGCGGCTGTTTGCCGATGATGCTGTGGTGTATCGGAGGGTGTGGTCTTTAATTGATTGTAATAGCATACAGGATGACTTAGACAAAATTTCTAGTTGGCGCGAAGAACGGCAGCTAGCTCTCAATATAGAAAAATGTAAGGTGATACGCATGAGTAGGAAAAACAATCCCATGATGTTCGGATACAGCATTAGTAGTGAGCTTCTTGATGCAGTCGCGCCGTTCAAATATCTAGGCGAAACATTGTAAAGCTATCTGAAATGGAACGAACATGTAAGAACAGTTGTGAGTGTGGCGGGAGAATTTGCCGAAGATGTACTTCATCCTTAAAGGAGAACGTGTATTAAACACTTGTACGACCACGTCTTGAGTGCTGCTGAAGTGTTTGGGACCCGCAGCAAATCAGTTTAAAGGAAGACATAGAAGCAGTTCAGAGGCGAGCAGCTAGATTCGGTGCTGGTAGGTTCGACCAATGTTCGAGTGTCACGGAAATGCTCCGGGAACTCAAATGGGGATCGCTGGAGGAAATACGACGTTATTTTCGTGAATTTCTGTTGAGGAAATCTATAGGGCCGGAATTTGAAGCTACTTACATTTCGCGCAATGATCACAAATACAAGATAAGAGAAATTAGGGCTCGTGCGGAGGCATATAGGCATTCTTTTCTTCCTTGTTCTATCTGGGAGTGGAATAGGAAAGGAAATGCCTAGTAGTGGTGCAGTGTACCCTTCGCCACGCACCTTACGGTAGATTGCGGAGTATGTATGTAGCTGTGGATGTAAATTTATTTCTTTTAAAGATACCTGTGACCACATCATAAGCAAAATGTTCAAATTTTTGTATAGCTAATGGTACTTAACTACGGGGTCATCAGTCCTTAAACGTACGAACTACTTATGAAATAGCTAATACTAAGGAGGGCACAAATATCCATGCCAGATGGGGGATTCGAACCCCCGACCGTAGTGGCCGTGCAGGCCGTGAGTGACGCGCCGCAGTCCCATCGGCCACCGCGGCCGATATCATAAGTATGAAAGCTATATGGTCAAGAATTATTTAGTTCCATATTTTGTGAAACTTGGCGGCCCAGGATTATTAATTGATACTCAATTAAATTGTTATATAAAAAAAGGTTTCCTAGAATTATTAAGGGAAATGGTAAAGTCAGAATAAAGAAAGTGCTGCTGTTATGTAGATCGTCTGGCAGAAGTGCAGGCCACCAGCTGGAGGAAATGTTGGAGAGTGAGTTCCAGGTCACTGGCATAGAGAACCTAGTGCTGGACTGGATCAGGTGAGCGTTAACATGAAGCAGTTACATAGGAGTTTTCAGAGGATCATTTAATGTTCATGGGTGGTGTTGGTAACATGAAGGGTAGTATGACATAGGTGGTCGCCTTGAAAGATAGTAATTGATGGCACAAATATGAAATTCGTGCACATGTTTCAGCGACATGATTAGCTTCATTTTAAAACATCTATCAAGCGTGTTAACATAAGGCTTGAAGAATCTCTGATGGGGAAGGTCATGTCTCATTTTGCTGTGATGCCAGGTGACTATCAACAGGTCTATTACAGGTCTATTATGGCATTTGACATAAAGTTAGTTAAATACTTACAGATGGCTCTGACATTATTGTTATTTCAGAGAACCTCTGAAATAATGAAATAATTCGGAGACTTCATTTACCATAATACAGGTTAGATGCCTGTTTTTCTTGGAGATCTTTGCAGTTTGGAGGTGTAGCTACGCTCGTGAAACATTGGTATCCATTTGTGTCAATCGATGCTTCAAAACACTGCAATGTAAAAGATATTTGAATGTTGTACACGTGTCGTTAACATTAATAGAAACAAAGTTATCATTGTTGTTATTTCTAGGTTCCTTGAGTCTAACCGTTCTGTTTAAGCTAGAGGTGGTTCTAGACTCGCTTTATTGAAAGTAATACAATTATTTGTGTGTTGTGATTTCAATATTAATTGTATGTGTGACTGTACAAGTAAGTGGATGCTTGTAGATCTCCCTGATTCATCTCATCTGATGGATAAAGGTATTCTTTCTAACGAGAGTGCAGGGAACAGAAACACAACTGTTGAAACAGTTTTTGTTGGGCTTTCTGTTAGCATAAAAATGGCCTTTCACGCCGCGATGCACCAAATAAACTCTAAAAGGTTTTCTCTGTTCATTGCTTGATAAACAGTGCTATTAGGATGCTGTTCAACCACAGGTTATATAATTTAGAAAAGCTAATGTAATTGGAGTAAACTTCATAAGAAACAAGAGTGCAGCATGTTTACGATATCGTTAATCTAGATGCAGTGACACAATCAAAACATTACTCATACTCATTTGAGTTTTTCCGTTAGAACATTCACACACAGATGGCTGACAAAGGCGACGACATTATCACGTAGAGCAAAGTGAGATGTTGGAAACAGGCACAATCGAACCGCAGCAGCGAACGTCAAACAGTATTCATAAAAAAAGGGAGGCGGAAAGTATATGGTATACAATTGAAACATCTAATTCTCAGGATAAAATTAAAATAATAGAGTAATTTGCTCAGGGAGTGTCTGCTCAGGTGCACCATGACGAGGATATAAAATCAATGTATAGTAAAAATGTTTCTGCCACTGATACATTGGATATTTGTACAGTATTCAGTGTGTAGCAGGTGATTTAAAGTTAACGTTTGATCATACAGTGGATCGTACAATCCCAGCTTTTTGACAGTGTTATCTGAAATTTTCCTCTGTGATAATAGCAACTGGGTGATTGAGGCAGACTACATTCACATCTACATAAATACTCCTCTAATTACGTTAAAGAGCACGGGGGAGGTTTCATCGAACCGCTTTTTATGATATTTCTCTACCGTTCCATTTTTTAATAGGACGCGCCTGAAAAAGAAAGACCTTCATCTTTTCGTTTAGATCTGATTTCTCTTATTCTACTAAGATGATCAAATCCCCCTACGTTGGTGGGTGTTCTGTTTGAACAGAAAGGTAGAAATTTCGAAAATAAATCTTGCCGCAACTTTAATGAATTCCACTCTGACTTGTGCATCATTTCTGTCACACTCTCTCCTCTGCATCGCGAGAATACAAAACGAGTTGCCCTTCTCTGAAATTTCTCTATGTCTTTCGTCAGTCCCAATTGGTGGGGATTGCACAATGGGCAGCAATACTCCAAAATAGGACGTACAAGTGTAATTAAATCAGTGTACAGTAACGACTCTCGTGGGTATGACAAGACATCTAACATAATAGTAAAGTAGAATGAAACTTTTCACTCTGCAGCGGAGTGTGTGCTGGTATGAAACTTCCTGGCGGATTAAAATTGTGTGCCGGAACCGAGACTCGAACGTGGGACCTTTGCCTTTCGAGGGCAAGGGCTCTACCACTTGCGAGCGTGAAGGTCGGGGTGAGAGTTTAAAATAGGGAAAGATTAATTTTTAAAACTCACAACCACCAACTGTGAACCAAATTCCTAAACATGCAAAAACACTGGAACTGTGATTGCGACTGTTTGACTCGTTTTCTAGGGGATGATATCACACGTTCGCAGCTTTCCTTCCCTGCATATGATTAACAAAGCAAATTCATAATAAAATCAAGTTCATGAGAGAAAAGGGTATACTAACTACTATTTTTGAAAACACGTGAAAGTTCACTTTATGTTGTTTATTTCACAATATTTGAACCCTGAGGCTGATACGTCTGTACGTCGACACATTTACCAAATAAAGTTATAGCTCGTGAGCCCCCAGACAAAAATGAATATTTCTCGCGAATTGTTTTCACACCACGTGGCTATCTCAAACACCGTTTATGTTCATGCCTATGCGACGACACGTGTTACATTAACAAATCACAGTCACTTTAATTCAATGCGATGCACACCTTGTTCCACCGGCTAAATATTCACAAACACACAGTAGCACTCGATTTAACTTGGTACAGTCTACGACGAGCAACCACACGTGGCGATTGCCACACACAAATCTAAAGTCACCACCTCGAGATCCATATGCCGACTGATGCAGAGCGACGCCGCCCGGCCAGCTCCCCATGTGCTCCCGAGTCGTCACTTCCTGCCCTCGAGCGCACGCGCGGCAAAAGCTCAACTGCCGGGTTTTTTTTCCCTACGTCATCAACTTCCCCATGTGAGCTGTTCTAACCGATTTGCCAACGTACAGCGCTTAGCCAATACATTTCTAAATCTTTACTTAAAATCAAAATAATTACACTACACATCAAATAAATTGTCTTCTTAGGTTTTTATATTGGTATAAACATACTTTGTACTATTTATCAGAATTGTGCAATTTCTTATGTCACAGATAAGTGATTTAACTGAACATTTCAAGGTAAAATACACAAGATTAATTGAAAATAAAATGAGAAATAGTTAATATATTATTTTTATAAACAAACATTGCCATGCTAGTTGTGTAACTGTCTTGTATTTATTGGTAATTTATTACTTTTCATTGTCAATCAAACATATTACGCCATATGTGACTATATCAGCTAATGTATTGTTTATTTGTCAACAGTCTTTTTTGTAATGAGGGCCTTAAAGGTTCCTAACTGCATCGTATTACTTCAAATGCCAGTAGTATTACAATATTTGTGGATTGCACTGTGCCTGGCACTCGCCATTGTCCCTCTCTCCCCTCACCGGAAACGAACTGGAAAATCCTAAGTTGGAACAAGCCACCAACGTCGGCCTGCTCGCTGGCCTCCCGTCAGCTACAAGCACACAGCAAATCTCAACGTGGAGAATTTCTACCTATGGCCTAACTATAAATGTTGTCACCCAACTGTGTACATACATTGCTACCATAATTAATAAGATTAAAATTGTGTAACATTTAGTGCATTGGCATAGTCAATGTTTGCAGTGAACTTCATACTGTTTAATTATCAAATGCTATTAATTACCAGTATTTCTATTTGGCGGTAATCTCACACACTGAGCTATTCTGACACGACACACGGCTCCGAACCGCAACCTCATTTCTGCCAGTACCTCTCCTCCTACCTTACAAACTTAACAGAAGTTCTCCTGTGAAACGTGCAAGGCTAGCACTCCCGGAAGAATGAATATGGTGGAGACACGGCTTAGCCACAGCGTAAGTGATGGCCGGCCGCGGTGGCCGAGCCTTCTGCGACGCGCCAGTCCTTAGTATTAGCTAGTTCATAAGTAGTTTGTAAGTTTACGGACTGATGACCCCGCAGTTAAGTCCCATAAGCTCTACAAACGTTTGAACATTTGAACCTAAGGGATGTTTGGAAGGTAGAAGGCGAGGTACTGGCAGCATTGAGGTTGTGTGGTGGATCCGAGAGTCGTGTGGGGACAGCTTAGTGGTACCTCTGTAATAAAAAAGCTGAGCCAAATGATTTAAGAACGACCAAGAACGAACTGAATTGACGACCGCAAAAGATAGATCTAACTGGGAAAAAAATTAGGTAGTAGAGCGCTTGCCCGTGAAATGCAGAGGTCCCAGGTTCGACTCCCGGTTCCGGCACACAGTTTTAATCTGCCAGGAAGTTTCAATAATAAAGTATTTCGTACGGTAGCCATATTAGTAATTTTTTTTCTTTCGGAATTCCAAATTTCCTGGCTTCTGTTACTCAAAATTGATAATATTCTGTGCGAGCGGTGTGTCGACATCTGTTCGGTATCATGGGAATTCTGACACAGGCCCCTCTATATCGACCTACTGCCATGGATTACCAGTTTCTATTCGCTTAAAGCTAGCCGGAAACCCAATCTGTATTTGAAACATACCAACCTGAATTTGCTCATTCCTTTTTCAATGTGTCACAAGAAATACGTACGTTGAAGTAGAAATAGATTTTCCACACGTCTCACCCTTCCTACTGTGTCAAGTGACTAAAAATGTTCATATGTTTGTATAGCTTATGGGACTTAACTGCTGGGTCATCAGTCCCTAAACTTACAAACTACTTATCAACTAGCTAATCCTAAGGACGGCACAAATATCCATGCCCGAGCGGGGATTCGAACCCCTGACCGTAGTGGGCGTGCAGACCGTCACTGGCGCGCTTCAGTCCCCTCGGCCACCGAGGCCGGCGTCAAGTGACTCCCGAAAATATTTTAAAAAGCTGATTCCTGTGTTACTTAACCTTACAGCTTGTCGTGTTCATGGGATTCCTATAAGTTTGACTTTATCCATTACTCCCCTTCTGTTACAATTTCATATACTGACTCGTTCCATAGCCATAAAGGCTTGCACCAGCAGAACATGATGTACATAAATAAAAACCTAACTGAAAAAAAAATCGATTTGGCAAGTAGAATCTATTAAACTGGCGACGTACCAACAGATTTCCAGAAAAATATCAGCCACAACTTCCCGAACATAACAAGTCCAGATATATGTAACAAATGTCGTGCAATCAGCTTATGAACTCACGCATGGAAGCTACTGACGAGAATAATATACAGAACAGCAGAAAACAAAATTGAAGATTTCTTAGATGACGAAAACTTTGACGCTAGGGAAAGTAAAAGTGCAAGGGAGTAAGTGCTGAAATTGCGTTTGATGACCGAAACAAGATTGAAGAAATACGAAGACGTTTTCGTAGCATTTGTCGGCTTGTAAAGGTCAGAAAACGAAGTGGAGTGACACAAAATGTTCGAAATTCTAATGAGCTGATGAAAGTAAAGACCTGAAACAGCGACTGAAGCTTGAAATAACTGTGACAAGCAGTTTTTCCCAAATGTATGTGTTTTACTTCAAATATTTGCGACCATTCCTGTCACCACAAATACTCCTGAACGAAGCTTCTCCTTTTTGTGACGAATAAAGAACTATTTGCGTAGCACAATGGGACAGGTGAGACAAATGGATTGGATCTTGCAAATATGCACAAAGAAAGAATTATGTCGATTGAAAATATCATTGACATATTCAGTAAAAAGAAACAGACGAATGGGCATGGAAAATTGGGTAGAAGACGGAAGTATGTACTGGTTTTTGTTACAGTTTTTTTCTTAGTCATGTCAAATTCAAGTTTTTACATTTATGTCTTAACTTTATGAATAAAATAAAGGAAAATTTATTTGTTGTAAGTTGACCTCATTATTGGTTTAGGTAATTTATAAAATTTCCTACGTTAAAATAAGATTTTTCTTACCTCTCTTACTTTACTTTTTTTACACTGAACTCAAAATCTAAGCAACACCAAATGTTACTAGTTTGTTGAGGGACGATTGCAATTCCACTTTTCAAAACACGAACCCCCCCTCCCCAAATACCCATCCAGTCCCCTAATCGATATCTACAACCGCCCCTGGTTGGCGCAGGAAAGGAATTTGTAGTTATCCGTGTCAGACCAGTCTTAAGAGACCGAAAAACACAGTAGTTTGGTCCCTTACCATCACAAACCAAGCATAAGACTTTTACTGCACATAAAAGTTTAATGTGATGAGTGATTTGACAATAAAACAGACCGGATACTATTAACTTTTTTGTCCACCACTCATTGGACGTTCAACCAGGCTCAGCATGTGCCACATCTACAGGGGATACTCAGCAAATCACATTTAAAGGCTTGGCAGAGGGTTCATCGAATAACCGTTATACTATTTATCTACCACTCTATTCTCGATTACCGCGCGAGGAGAAAGAACATCTGAATCCGTTCCATCTCTGATTCATCGAATTTTATTTTGACGTTCATTTTTTCTATGTAAGTGGGAGTCAACAATAGATCTTCGCATTCGGAGGAGAATGTTGGCGATTGGAGTTTGGTAAGTAGGCCACGTCGCAGCGATGAACATCGTTGTTGTAATAATTCCCGTCTCCGGTACTGTATGACTTTCGTGACGCTGTCTCCACTGTATCGTGACAATACAAAACGGGTGGTTCGTCTTTGTACTCTTTCGATGGTTCCTTCGAACCCACTTGACAAGGATCCCACAGTGGGCAGCAATGCTCCAAATGAGAACGGACAACCATGGTGTATGCAGTCTCTTTAGTAGTTCTGCTGCATTTTTTAAGTGTTTTGCCAATAAAACACTGTGTCTAGTTCGCCTTTACTACGACATTATCTACGTGTTCTTTCCAGTTTAAGTTTGTGGAGTTTACGGCCTTCACATTTGATTGATTTATCTTGTAAACAACCTTTAACTGATTTCTTTCCGTACTCATGTGGACAACTTCACACTTCTCATTATTTAGAGTCCATTTCCAATTTTTACACCTAACTGATAAATTATTTAGATTGTTCTGCAGTTGGTTTTGATCTTCAGATGACTACTGGAGGATAAATGACGACGTCATCTGCATATAACATATCGATAGCGGATAATACTGGGAGAAATTATGTTATTGCTTTTTATAT
Source organism: Locusta migratoria (assembly GCA_026315105.1). NCBI lineage: Eukaryota > Metazoa > Arthropoda > Insecta > Orthoptera > Acrididae > Locusta > Locusta migratoria. Next base: position 223,318,325 of record CM048745.1, read on the forward strand.
TCATTCACGTTCAACAAGTTCAACCAGATTCGAACACAGTAAAGTGTAGAGGGATGCGCTTCTGTAGCCTCTCCGTTTCTGCACGTAAAATGTGAACGGTGCAATTAGGAACGGTGCCAACAGCTGAGCTCAGTTAAAATCTTTTGCAAACGGAACTATTCGATTTGTAGCATTTGCCTGTGCGCTAGGTCTGGTTTATCGTATGTATTTTGCTTTTATACGCTAAATGGCATAATAAAAATGGCATAATGGCATAATAAAAATTCAAAATAATTCCCAGGCTAACTGCCGGGATTCAATGTCCAATTATTTCGATATGAACTACGCCGGGAGAATTTTTAGAATTACACAATAAAAACCAGTCACATAAATTATGGTTCAACAAACCTGCAGTTTTCCTTTATAATGACAGACACCTCTCACAAACATGCAAAAGCGTAATTTAGTGGTAGTGAAGTATCGGGTCAAAGTGCCTTCATATAGTTGAGCATTAATATGAAATGCTGCACGGAAATCGACTAACCGTTATTTGTGGCAAGGCAATTCTGAATATAATAATAAATTCTGTTCCTAAATATATAAAAATTACTAATAAAACTGAAGTGTTGTTTAGTTTAAGGCAAAACTGTTTAGTACTGAGCTTAGTATGCAGTTAACATTTTGGCCTACTAACTGCTACTAAGCAATTTTTCTCAAAGTTCCAAAGCAATAGTAAAATCTTTTTCATGAGTTTACAGAATTACTCTTTGTTTTTGTTAAATACTGCTATTGCAAAAGCTACTTTAAATCAGTTAATTAATTGCGCTTTATACAGATTTTAAGTGATGGCCTTAAAATTGAACTGCTGCTTCTTTAGCCAAATTTCAAGAAATTGAAATTAACCATTTGAATAATAAAGTCTGTTAATTTATAAAATCACAAACAATTTAATCACTAAATATAATTGCCACACGGTAACCTTAAGGTTTCCCCAATGTATAAAATTAGGCCTAAACCTTGTCTGGATTTCCGGAAGGCTTTTGACACTGTCCCTCACAAGCGGTTTCTAATGAATACATTTGTTTGTGGCAATAAACTTAAGAAAATGCATCTTACACTTAGCTGTCAATGTAAGATTTATTTATCATGCAACCAGTTTCGGAAATAGCCCTTCATCACAGAATTTAAAATTACGTAAACAGTTCCGTTTCATACATTTCTTGAATCAGTTACAGATGTCGTCTTATGTATAAAAAAGAGTATTTTGTCATACTCATAAAAACACAGCAAGTGGTTCTGCACTTAACCTAAATAAAATCAATTCACCATTGGTAATGATTTTATTTAGGTTAAGTGCAGAACCACTTCCTGTGTTTTTTATCAGTATGACAAAAGACTCTTTTCTATAGATAAGACGACATCTTTAATTGATTCAGGAAATGTAGGAAACCAAACTGTTTATGTAATTTCAAATACCATGATGATGCGATACACCCGAAACTAGTTGCATGATAAATACATCTTAATTGACAGCTAAGTGTAAAATGCATTTTCTCAAGCTTCTAATGAAATTGCGTGCTTATGGAATACCCCACCCTAATTTTGCGACTGGATTCTCGATTTCCTATCAGAATTGACACAGTTCGTAGTAATTGACGGTAAGTAAACGAGTAAAACAGAAGTGATATCTGGCGTTCACGACGCTTTATAGGTCCCATACTCTTCCTCGTGTTTATAAATGATTTAGGAGACAGTCTGAATAGCTCCATTAGACTGTTCGTGGATGATGCTGTCGTTTATCTGTTAGTGAAATCAACAGAGGATCAAAAGGAACAGCAAAGCGATTTTGAAAAAAATTCAATATGGTGCGTAAATTGGCAATTAACACTAAATAAAGAAAAGTGTGAAGTAATACACATGACCACTAAAAGAAATACCCTGAACTTCAATTACGCGATAAATCAGTCAAACCTTAAGGTCGTAAATTCTACCAAATTCCTAGGAGCTACAATTACGAACAACTTTGACTGGTGAGAACACATAGAAAATTTTGTGAGGAAAGCGAATCAAAGGTTACGTTTCATTGGGAGAACGCTTCGAAGATGCAACAGCTGCACCAAAGAGACTGCCTACATCACACTTGTGCGTCCTCTCCTGGAGCACTGTTGCCCAATGTGGGACCCTCATCAGGTGGGACTGACGAAGGACATTAAGAAGGTTCAGAGAAGAGCACCTCGTTTTGTTTTATCGCGTTATAGGTGGGAAAGCGCCACGGAAATTTTGCACGATTTGAGGTGGAAATCATTAAAAGAACTATGTTACTCGATGCGACGAGATTTATTTGCGAAATTTCAGTCACCGACTTTTACTTCTGAATGTGAAAATATTTTGATAGCACCCACCTATATAGGGAGACATGATCATCCCAATAAAATAAGATAAATCAGATTGGAAACGGAACGATTTAGGTGTTCTTTCTTCCGGCGCGCTATTAGAGAATGGAACGGTAGAGAAAAGTTATGAAAGTGGTTAATGAACCCTCTGCCAGGCACTTAAATGTTGTTTGCAGAGTATCTGTATAGATGTAGATGCGATCGTAGTTGGTATGTGAGTTAGGATAATCATGGTTTAGATAAATTTGTCTTTAGACTGCTGGTCTGCTGCGCGTCAGTCACGGTCTGCACGGGCACTACGGTCGGGGGTTCGAATCTCCCCCCTCGAGCATGGATATTTGTGCCGTCCTTAGTATAAGCTAGTTCATAAGTTGTTTGTACGTTTAGGGACTGATGACCCCGTAGTTAAGTCCCATAAGCTCTACAAACATTTTGAACAATGTTCAAATGTTTGTATAGTTTATGGGACTTAACTACGGGGTCATCAGTCCCTAAACTTACAAACTACTTATGAACTACTTACGAACGAGGACGGCACAAATATCCATGCCCCAGGGGGGATTCGAGCCCCCGACCGTAGTGGCCGTGCAGACCGTGACTGGAGCACCTCAGCCCTCTCGGCCACCGCTTGAACAATGATAAAGAAAATTACTTTGCCTGTTGTGCACAGACGAACGATGTGACCGGCGGGCCATCGTAATGCAGTGCACTATGTTAGCATATTGCCCAACAAACATCTTCCTAGCATTCAAATAAATAAACAAATAGACACCAAATTGACCGTGCACTTTGACCGTCATGCCAGAGAAAATTATAGAAACCCTCGAAGTAAATGCCTCTGTAAATTGCGTGCCATAAAACCAAATAGCCACTATACTCACTGTGCGTCCGACGAGGTCTCATAGTTTCGGTACCGCGTATACGAGTTTTGGCACCTATCACCACCGAAGCTACCACATTGGCAGTTACCGTTTTAAGCACCAACGCGTAGGCTTTTACACAGCAGTTCAACGTTATAAAAACGGTAAACATGAACCTCAATAAATATTATGGTATCGACAAAATTCCATATATGAACACAGCATAGAAAAAAATTATACAAAATTACTTATATAAAATTACATTCCAGTTTACAAATACACAGTTAATCATTCCAGAAATAGTGTAACTATACTACATATCTCATCAGCATAGAACATAATCGAAAGGCAAATATAAATAAACGAATAAAAATAAAAAACTTATTCTACTTACAAATCACGAAACTAATCAAGGTGTCACTGTCGTATATTATACGCTCGTCCACAGCAGTGGCACTCTGTTACTCTCCTGGTGAGTTTGCGAGTCCAAAGTGGGGACGGTCATGTCACGCAAACAAACTGGACCCTGTCCTGAATCAGACTTGTAGGCATATCACTGGCTCTCTTAATCCTAAAAGAATAGGTCAGTACGCTCAGTACAGAACAGAATAGGTCAAAACAGCTTCAAGACCACTTCACCAATACAATTTGCTCATGGCAGGGAGCCATCTTATAAATGGATTTTGTGAATAATGAAATGCCAAGACGACCGGTTTCGATGTTCATATATATCATCTTCTGGTCTCTGCACTAAACTGTAACATTATTACATAGTAGCTTGTTGTCACTCACAACTGTACAATATGGTGGTTCTTTATGTATATAGGACTATACGAGTTTTATATCTGAGAACCAAAGGGCATATTTTAATGTGTGAGAACCCACCAGTACTATCAAATTCCCTACAATATGAATTTATGCAATTTAGTGCAGAGACCAGAAGATGATATATATGTAAATCGAAACCGGTCATGTGTTACAAATAGAGACAAAATACCGCGATCTTGGCATTTCATTATTCACAAAATAACTTCACCAATTATATAGATACCAAACAGTACGAAAACACCTATGTAAAGAAGTAGTTTTCTACACTCAAAGAAGCCACTCGCAGACCCAGCAAGATCACCAGAATAAAATTGTGGCCGGAGCAACAAGGACATGCTGAGGAGTAGCAGCCACCAGGCGCAGTGGTAGAGATGGAAAACTGGTGGAAATGGAAAATTTCATCTATAGATGAAATAAGAATTTGCAAACTGGGGGAATCAGTGAAAGTGTTTTGTGTCCATGCAGGAACATACAGACCATGGACCACCTGCTGCAATGTTCGCAAGTACGTCATCCAAGTGCGCACACAGTCCAAGGCCTGACGACCTGCAGCGGAACAGCAGTAGCGTATGTAGACTTCTGGAAGAATGAGACGTGAAGTTGATCATACTATCCCGTACACAATTTTTCTAGTATTCCATTTTAAAAGTTATAATATCTTTTTCTAAAACTATATAGATGTTACATAGTTTTGGAAACATTCTTGTTTCAATTTTGGGCGAACAGCACTTTTTTATATAAATCTATATATAAAAAACAGTCTATAGTGCAATGATTTTTATTTGTATCAACTAGTTTCGGTCCTGTTTTTGGCCGTCTTCAGGACTGCAACTCTAATGACGTCGGGCAGCTGGGCAGGTGCTTGGTAGCCGTCCAGTGAGTCACTGCAGTTTTACATACAACCAAGATGGATGAATGGGGAAATGCATTCTTAAACCACACATTCCTTCACAGGCACGAACGGACGGCTGTATCAAGAAAAAATCTCTTCAACAAATTCTGGTAACTGGTAACCGAAACTTGTTTTAGGTATAAATTCTAAACAGATTATGAAGACTGCAAAATGTACATACAGGAGAGTAGTCAACCCACCAAAAATTAAAAATTTTAGAAAACTCTTCAAAGACATGAACTGGAAAGATGTATATAGTGCTAATGGCATGAATGAAAAATATAACTTATTCATTAATAATGTTAGTATCATGTTTGAAAACTGTTTTCCGCTAAAAGTAATGCAAATTAAACAGAAGTATATAATAAAACCTTGGATTACACAAGGAATAAAGATTTCATGTAAGACAAAAAGGAAAATGTATCTATCAGCCAAGAGTAGTTGTAATGATGATGATTTAACTAAATATAAGGAATACTGTAAAATATTTAAAAAAAACATTATTCAGGCATCTAAACAAATGCATTATGAAAACAAGATAGCAACATCTGGATACCAAATAAAAACAATATGGGATATAGTGAAATAGGAGAGTGGTAGAACCAGAAAGGAACAAGAGCAGATAGCATTAAGAATAGCTGTGACATTAGTAACTGATAGGCATAGTGTGGAAAAATCAATTTAACAAGTACTTTATATCCGTTACTGATAGTATGGGATTGTCTGGGTCAGTAAATAATGCCCTTGAATATTTGAAACTTACATTTACAAATAACTTCACATACATGAATATGTCACTCACTTCACCACAAGAAATAACATCCATAATAAAATCTTTAAAAACAAAGCATTCTAGTGGTTACGATGAAATATCAACAAAGTTAATTAAAGCGTGTTCTTGTGAACTTAGCACAATTTTAAGTTATTTGTGTAACCAGTCTATTATAATGGGAACATTTCCTGATTGGCTAAAATATACGGATATTAAGCCTCTATTCAAGAAGGGGGATAAAGAGATACCATCAAACTACAGACCCATTTCACTTTTGCCAGCATTCTCAAAAATTATAGAAAACGTAATGTACAAGCAGCTTCTCAACCACTTAACCACAAATGGCATATTGTCTAGAACACAGTTTGGAGTTTTGAAAGGTTCCGATATCAAGAAGGCTATTTTCACTTACAGTGAGAATGTACCTAATTCATTAGATAATAAATTGCAAGCTGCAGGTATTTTCTGTGATTTGTCAAAGGCATTTGATTGTGTGAACCATAACATCCTTTTAAGTAAATTAGAATTCTATAGGGTCATGGGAAATGCTGCAAAATGGTTCAAGTCGTACCTCACTAACATGAAACAACGGGTGTCAGTGCAAGTGAATAGTGAATTAAGCCAACAGTCATCATCAGATTGGGAAGAAATTACATGTGGTGTCCCACAAGGATCAATCTTAGCGCCATTGCTTTTTCTTGAGAACATTAATGATCTCTCATCAGTTACATTACCAGAAGCAGAGTTCGTTTTGTTTGCAGATGATACAAGTATTGCAATAAAAAGTGCGTCAAGCATAGTGATAGAAAGGTCTGCTAATGATATTTTCATGAACATTAATAAATGGTTTAAAGCCAACTCATTGTCATTAAACTTTGAAAAGACTCACTTCATGCAGTTCAGAACATGTAAGAGATTTCCTGACAGCATATTCATGAAGTATGAAGAAGAGCAGTTCGAAGAGGTTGACAGTATTAAATTCCTGGGCATACAGCTTGATAATAAATTTAGTTTGGAGGAGCACACCACAGAACTGCAGAAACGACTCAACAAATATGTATTTTCAATACGAGTGTTATCAGACATAGGAGACATAAAAATAACAAAGCTTGCATACTTTGCTTACTTTCATTCCCTAATGTCATATGGTATAATATTTTGGGGTAACTCTTCAAAAGTCTTCAGAGTCCAAAAACGTGTAATACGTATTATTTGTGGAGTAAATTCACGGACGTTCTGTAGAAGCCTCTTCAAAGAACTGGGTATATTAACTACTGCCTCACAGTATATTTATTCCTTAATGAAATTTGTCATAAATAATATATCCCTTTTCCGAATAAACAGCTCAGTTCGTACATGCAACACTATGAATAAAAATGATCTACACAAGGACTTAAAGCACTTACTTTAGTTGAAAAAGGGGTCCACTACTCAGGAACGCAAATTTTCAATAATTTACCATCAAGTATAAAAAAATTTAGCTGCAAATAAAGATCAGTTTAAGAGGAACCTAAAAGAGTTTCTAGTGGCCAACTTCTTCTACTCCATTAGTGAATTTCTAAATTGTACCAAATGATGCAGACTCATACTATATTATTATTATTATTATTATATTATCAGCAAAAAAAAAAACTTAAAAATTTATGTATCTGTATTTATATTATATGTATCTGTATTTATATTGTTAGTATTATCTATTATTCAACTTGTAAATTTTGTTTCTTGACATGTTTCACATCCACGAGGATCCCCTCAACATAGATCTACGGAACGAATAACTAATCTAATCTAATCCCTAAGAACAAATACGGATACAGAGTAAAAGAAAAATGTCTCTTAAATCGGTATCTTACAGAAAGGTCACCAGTACAGACTTACTTATAACAGTTTATATATATATATATATATATATATATATATATATATATATATATATATGATGAAAAAAGATATATGAGTAGAAAGTAATATTCAAATTCATGTGTAATGCCATCTCATTGAATCTTTTAAATTGGTATCTCAACACACAATTTTTATATATGACTGTCAGTTCCGACTTTTGCGAAACGTAGTAAATAGTGTAGAGAGCTGGTAAAGCGAATTTCAACGAAAATTTCACGTACATCAAGTACTGAACCGTTTTTTCTAGCTTTTAAGCAAACTGGGGGGCACATTTTTCGCAGGAAATCCCTCGAGTCTTAAACGTTCTCGGTATTCGCGTTCTGTCAATTCTCAATTTCTATTGGACGATTACAGAGGGGCGTCCTCTTTATCAGTTATTTAAACTAATGCCACTAGTATTCTGAGAACCCGTCACATAATGCAATATTTAACAAGCGAAATTTTACTTACCGTTGGGGTAGAGGAAAAACAAAATTATTGTAAGACTATGGAACCAATCTGTTGAGAACACAGGTCCCTGCCTAACAGATTATTTAATATAATTTTGGCTGCGGACAACCCATATTTAGCATGCTCGGGTGGAGGACTCAAACCGCTGAGGAGGAGCGACGGTGCAATCCTTAGCAAGGCGCCTTAGATCACTAGGCCAATCGCGCGCGGAGAGTTTTAAGACCATTCAGCGATAAGCAAGCTGAGATCCTATGGCTTCATAATTTGACATCTCACCTGCTTGACGAAGATGGCTGCTTAGCTACATATTTCCTTTTTATGGAATAAAACAGTATACAATAAAGTGTGGTTTGGAACCACAATTTGATTAGAAAAAGTGCGCTACTCGTTAATCCGTTTAGAACTATGTAATATTTTATATGAAAAATTAAAAAGAATACTAAAGAATTACTAGGATCACGAAATCTGACGATGCAGGGAACTAGTTTGATATCACAAATCGGTGTAGGATCATAGAAACTTTCAAGGGAATACCAAGGCATACTAGTTAATAACTTAAGCAAGTATAAAAAAAGAAAAACGTGATGTAGTTACATCGTCGACGCAGTGCCGTATGACGCGATCACAAAGGAAATTAAAATGCCACAAGAATGTAAAGCAGACTATGTCACTGCGTTTCTAACTGAAGAGGAACGTTATATAAGAGAATAAAGTCTTCGGCGTCCTGGTCATACAAAAATTAATACAGGAACGAATTTAGTAAAACCTTTTGGGGACTGTAAATGTACATAGCGGTACATTTTCACTTTACTTATACCAGTGTGATAAAATCTATGTTTCATCGTGGTGACAAGAATACAAGTACCAAAATTTTTGTTACTTGCGGTGTATATTATTTAATAATGCTTAACCCCGTGCAACAGCAGCAAAGCTTCCGAGTAGTATTCCGATCCACAAGTGTTGTAAGCCCACTTTTTAAACCCTCATGCAGCAGCATATGTTCAGTGCCATATATCATTGATCCACACTCTACCACCGGAAGGACATGATACTGAATATTCATGACGTCCTGAGCCGTTAACAGCACTGCATCGGAAGCAAGACACTCCGTTCTCAATCCCAGCAATAATTTTGAATGATGATCATCCGCTCTGGAATATCAGTTACAAAACTGTTTCTTTCCGCATGAACCGTTTGCCATTATGATGTCTAACCGTAAATAACATTGGGATAACCCGTAGCTGTGACGTCTGCACAGAAACCACTTGTGACTGAATCATGTAGAAGATGTGGTCCAAAAATTTGGAATCACGTAAAACGCAAAACACTACCTAGCCTATTATGACGATCGAAAACCACTTACATTCAGAACACGTTACAAAAGTCAGAAAAAGAAAGTTTTTAAATTCATCTTGTACCAGTGTTCCTACAAAAAGTGCCAAATTCATGTAAACTTGTTACGGAAACCGGGGTGGATAGCGAGTACACCCGTCTCCTAGAAGTAGACCAAAGGCTCAATAATACTGAAAACTGATGTCTGTGTCGGTGGGGTGAGTTGCAGCTATCACCGCTCACTGTCCTGAACGATATGAGTTTTGTCAACAGAAATGATGTCATCTGACTCATCTGAGCAAGGGAGTTTCCAGACTGCAAACGATATGGTTATCAACCCAAAGAGGCGCTGCATGTGATTGGCTTTAGGAAAGGCACTCGAAAAGGTCCTCTGCTGACGTAGCCCATTAAAGTCAATTTGACTCTCACTGTCTCGATTCATTCGTTCGCCGTATGTCCCACTTTAATTTCCTCGATTATTTCACGCACTGTTGCTTGTCTGAGAGAACTGACCTCAAATGCTGCTGCGCTCGGTAACTAATAAGGAGACTACGTGGGTATCGTATAATAGAATTTCTTTATATTAATGGTACGTGAAGTTCAGAACTTAAATAACAATCAGCCAAAGCCATTCGACGCAACTTTCAAGAATTTTCGAGAATATCGACTTTAAAGTTTCGCAAAGTACACGTAAGTAGTACGGACCGCATCTGTTCGTGTAGCTCAGGTGGTAGCGTTGTGACCTTCCAACCCTGGGGTTGATGGTTCGAATCCTACCATTGCAAATTTTTTCTGTTGTTTTGGAATACTTAAACAATTTTAATATCTAATGCAAATTTTTAAGAAAAGTGCACGTGTTTTTGTTTATTCGTAATTTCCTATATTTTATGGAAGTTGTTAATAATGGTAGTCAATCACAAAACGTAAAATACATAGTTTACAGTATTGGCTTCACTATTAGTTGACGACGGTAGTCTTTCATTGTTCACTTTGTGAAGAGCTACGGCACTGTATTTGCAAAGTCGTCTCCCTAACTTCTAATGGCTTTCCAAGAAGCTATCCTACTCAACCACCGTTTTACGCGAGGACAAGGCTTTCAACGCATCTACATACACGTAAACAAAATCTGAAACAACACGTGGAATTAGAGATCCCAAAATCTTTATATATAAAGTAGTGTGTCCGTATGTTTGTGAGTACGTGTTGAATAAAAATCTGTAGTTTGTTCCAATCCATATGAAATTTTGTACATGTAAGTTTCAAATCATTAAAGGTCGCCGTTAAGTGCAAGCATCACGTACGATACATAGTTCACGAGATATGACGTCATAAACACTGACATGCGCGAAAAACTGCTTCATTTAGCGACAAGGCTACTCATTTTCTCCTAAACCACTGAACCGATTTCAACAAAAGTTGATACACACGCACTCCTTACGGTGAGGTAACAATTTATGGAGTTAAGAATCACGTATGATACATGGTTCAAAAGATGTGACGTCATAACCAATAGGAACCGCAAAAAGAAAAAAAAAAACTGACACATCATGCGACGAGACTTTATTAATACGCTGTATGAGAATGAGAGTACTTAGCGACTTGCAATAAACTTTAAACATAATTTCAAACCTTTGTTAAACTTATTCACACTGACAACCATAGCAAAATGATGAAAAGAGAAAAGTTTCTCGCTTACTACTTTTCCGCTCTTGAAGTAAAACTACGGCATTCGGTATGACGTTATAATTTATAATTTGTACACTACAAATTGCAGCCGCAGGAAATTTTACAGATAGTGTACACACATATAGTTGAATGTACCTCCTAAATTGTATCACAGTACAACACGTAGTTCATGTGATTTGAGCAAATAAACAGTAACGTTCATGGAAAAACCGCCCCATCACACACCAGAATTTAATCCATTACTTCTTTACTACAAATTGTGTTCCCAAGAGATCTTATACAGAATAATATATACCTGAGAAATGGCAGGAAGAAATAAATAAATACTCGGGCAACGTCGGGTTTACAGCTAGTGTTTTATATAACTGTACGCGAAAAAAAAAAAAAAAAAAAAAAAAAAAAAAAAGTTTCCAGTGGGACTCGAGCCTCCGACTGCATGATTGTGACGCCAGTTGGCTACCACCTGAGCTAAACCGACAGATGCTACAACTGTTTTAACTACTGGCACTTAAGTGCACTTTGCAAAATTTCAAAGTCGATTTTCTCAAGAATTTATGAGAGTTACGTCGAATGGCTTTGACTGATTGTTATTTATCTCTGAAATTCACGTACCATAAATATAAAGGAATTTTAAAATCCGATACCCATGAGGTCTTCTTGTAAGTGCAGATACTACGTTATTGCGTTCTCCACGGTGGAACGTCGTCGTCGCCATCGTCATCGTCATCGTCGTCGTTGTTGTTGACGCGGTCTTCAGTCCGAATACTGGTTGCAAGCAGCTCTTCAATCTACTCAGTGCTGAGCAAGCCTCTTCATTTCCTCATAAGAACGGTAACCCACATCTATTTGAAGCTGCTTACATAAACCAATAATTTCTCTCCCTCTGCGATTTTTACCCCATACACTTACTACCCAATGTTAAATTCACGAATCGTTGAAGAGTGTGTCCTTCCGATCGATTCCTTCTTTTAATCAACATCCGCCAGAAATTTCTTTTCTCCCCAATTCAGTACCTCCTCATTAGTTACGCGATATACCCAGCTAACCTCCAGCATTCATCTGCAGTACCTCGAAAGCCTCCATTCTCTTCCTCTCTGTACTATGTACTGCCCATTTTTCACTGCCTTATAAAGCAACACTCTACACAAATGCCTTCAAAAAGACTTTCCATCATTTAAATTAATATTCGAAATTAACGAATTCTCTTTTTCAGGAACGCTGTTCTTCCCATTGAATTCTGCCTATCACCAGTACCAGTACTGCGACCAAGTCGAATGTTATTTTACTGTCCAAGTTACAAAACTCATCTAACCCCTCTACCTAATCCGAGTCATTCAGCATCGTCTGATTTTCTTATACCACATATCATAAGCCATATTATGGTCTTGTTAATATTCATCTTTTATGCTCCTTTCAAGACACTGCACACTTCATTCATTTTCCAGGTCCTTTGCTGGTAATGATAGAATTACAGTGTCATCAGTAAAACGCAAAAATTTTATTTTTTCACCACGAACTTTGATTCTTTGTCCAAATTTCCTCTTGAATTTTCCACAACTTGCTCAATGTACTAATTGGATAATGCCGGGGAAAGGCTACAATCCTCTCTTAGTCTATTCCAACCAGTGCTTCGCTTTACAATTCATGCCCATCGACTCTAATTACTGCTGTCTGTTTCTGTACAAGTTGTAAATAGCCTTCCGGTACCTATATTTTGCCCCTTCTGACTTCACAATATGAAATCTTGTATTCCAATCAAGACTATGAAAAGCTTTCTCCAAGTCTATGAAAGCTAGAAAAGAACGTTTGCGTTCCCTTAATCTGAGTTGTACGGTGAGTATTGCCTATGTGTCTCCTCAATCCGAACTTATCTTCCCCCAGGTGGGCTTCTGCGAGACATTCCATTCCCCTGTAAATAATTCGTGTTAAAATTTTGCAACCATATTTCTGTAATCTGCATACCTGGTGAAATAGTTTTCTCATGACTGGCTCTCCGGAGAACTTAGCAACTTCGAGAAAATATAATCTATTTCTGGGTCCTTGTTTCGATTTATGCAGTGCTTTATCAAATTCTTCTCTCAGTATAGCATCTCATCTTTATCTACTTCATCTTACTACAATATTGTCTTAGAGATTGTTTCCTTTTGGAGCCCCTCTACATATTCGGTCAATTTTTTCCCCAGACTTACCCCCAGGCACGACGCATGAGAGATCACGATAATAATACCACTGCTTAACAGAAAAAAATACAGTAAGTAAGGGTAACACTTACTGCATGAAAGCGAGTATATGGTAAACGTATTAAGCACCAAACAACTCATGACAAGACGATCAAAGCTCACCAGCGCGTATAGTCGTACAAAGTATCTCCGAATTATACTCAGACCTAACACTCACAATAACGCATAACGAGACGCTTCCATCCCATCTGGACTTACGTCCCATGATATAATCTCCACAACAGTCTCCAACTACAGAACACGAAGTAACATTGATGACACAACAAACTTAACAGAAACTCAAACCAAGCATGACAAGCGCTATGTAACACAAACAACAAAACTACCACAACACCGCAAGACAACAAAACACAACTCACAACAAACCTACTATCCAAAGCCTCACAAAAGAAAAACTGACAAAGTACAACTACTTTAATCACCTGAGGAATACTCGATCTATACCACCAAAATTGGATGTAAATTTTAATATCTAAGATTTGTTCTTTTTTCATCGCAATGTACGTACATGAATGTACCCAAGTACCATGTTCTCAGTTCTGAAAACCAAATTATAATTGTTATTAAACTTTTTTTGAGTGTTTTAAAAATTCGAAAAGTCAAGGAAAAAAAATCTGTTCTTTGATAACTATAGGTTTCCCAGCTGAGTTTTTGATATTCATACGGTTGCTTTTCTTGTCTCCGAATGTCATCTCTATTTCACTATCACTGTTTCATTTGCTGCATTGTTATAAGTTCTTCTTTCAAAGGAGATAATACCTGAAATTTGCTAATCTTGACGATTTTAAGTATATTGAATCATTATAGATTTTGGAAATGAGATGCCCCATGCCTCCTGCTACTGTTTCGCGTTCGAGGTCTGTTACGTCCCGTCGTCCGGCCATAATTACGTTGAAAACTGTTGCTGATGGGTCACTCTCGTACAAACAACAGTTGTGCCAGTTCAGTGCTTTTTTATATCTCGTGTACGTGAAAATACTACACTTCTGACCCTTCGGCGTATCTGCATTTGAAGCATGAATTTTTCGTGGTGTTCAGGAAGTTTTGTCTCCAAGTCATGCATATTTATAACTCGATTTACAATCTACTACGGCAACTAAATTTCTATACTTTCTATTTTTACGGTATGTGAACATCAGAATTAAAATATGAAACCGACAGTGTAGTTTGGCGAACATGTCTGAATTTTTCGAGAATATGGATTTCGAAATTTTCCTAATACCTGTAACACTATACTTTCAGATGAATTACTCGACAAGCAGTGTGTCTATGTGGTAAAAATTATACAACCAATGAAATTTTAAAAAGAAAATCCTATTTTCTATGAGCGTTTATATGAAGCAGACAGTACGGAAAGGTGAAACATATTTTAAACTGAAGCAATCATTATTAACACCCTTATACTTTGTAAATGATCGATAAGTAAGAACTTATATTTGTAATGAAAACTGGATGATTGTGTGCAATATACAATTAGAACATAAATAGCAACAACTTCAAATACCTTCAATGACTTGAATTTAATCAAATTTATGTTTATACGATGTACAAAAAGGAACGGAAGAAAATAAATATATAATGATAAAATTATACAAGAATCAGTGATCCATCGATTACCAGTCTGGAGTGTACTTATATCTATTCATAGTTCATGTATTTCAGACTCAAAGGAAATACCACATGCCCCTTAGTTTGAAAATTAGCAGGAAGCAGGAATTGAACTTGGTTACTCTCAACTCTCACACTCCCCACTTGCTAAGGAGACATTCTATCAAACTCTTTCCTAATATTTCTTCTTTATTTTTACTGGCATATTTAGCGTACCCCTTAGTCGTGTACACCACTTCATTTACGGTGCTAAGCATTTCCCCTCATCATGACTCCAGTGCCGTTATCACAAACATTGCCTGTCGAGGCACGCAAGCCACCCCACCTCGGCAATGTATGTAGTTCATGGGGGTGAGATGACCACTGAAAAGAATAAATTCTAAAACTAGACAGGCTAATAGAAGTTCTAACTAGGAGTTTTAAGTTGCAGAAATTAGATAAATTAAAATATATTTTCGGAAGTAACTGTAGGACGGCGACAAATATCAATAATCATAACAAGTTTCCGTGCGAAGAAACTACAGGAAAATGCTTGCAGCAACAATACAAAGAACTTGCAAAGATTTGTCCTTCGAAGACAGATTCATTTCACAGGAAGGGCCAAATCACTTATGAGTAATTTGAAACTGCAAAGAAAAGGACGAGAGAAAATGTACTGTTGCAGTTAATTACGAAAGAGTGCGTTAAAAAAAGTGGAAAGAGCAAATTGTTCATTAGTGATCGGTGAAATTTACCAATGTGCTTTAGTACACAGTAAATTTCAAACTCAAATTACACCGTCTCTCTTAGGAGAGTCAAGTTAGATTCATTGAATTCCTCTTGAGGTGCTGGCTTGCATGAAAACAAAAAGAAAACTCGTTCTGCTGCGCTCTCTCTGGGATCGAAAGAAACGACAGTGTCGAATGCTGATTCAATTTCTACCACCCTGCAATCAACTCACAATCAGAGAAGCTCTTCCGTTCTGTGTGTCCTACTGAGGGCGCTTTGATGTGACGTCATCCCTGGTAGCACAAACGGAGCACACACAAATTAGAGTATTTTTGTTTCGCGGAAGAGGTGTGTAGCGGTGTGGTTTTTGTAGGAGTAATCGGTTAGGTAGATATACTCGAAATTTATATTACAAGGTTATATATGCTGGTAAATGAAGCTGCTAGGGGAGATGCAATTTTGTCGTTGTGTGAAATAAGTTGTTGGCGAAGAACAGAAACCAGCCACAATTGGTTTTATTATACTTTATTCATAAAGTACCATTACCGGTTTCGAATATGATATATTCATCTTCAGATGGTATATGCTTTCTAGACATCTGGTGTTAGTTTAGTGTTGAATTGTTCTAGGATATACAGAATTTATAATTACACACGTGTAAAAGAGCATTGATTATGTTCTTGGCTTGTTTTAGGACGCAACTTATTTATAATGTTCATCTGGAGTACTTGTTATTTGTATGCAGCGAAACCCATTCTTAATTGTGGTCACAGAAGCACTTAGGTTTGTCATATCTAGCCACTTGTGTTCAGTCACTGCACTAACTTTAAGTCTACGCCACATATTACAAATGTTAAAATGTTTGTAAACCTTATGGGACTTAACTGCAGCGTTATCAGTCACTAAACTTACAAACTACTTATGAACTAGCTTAAATTAAAGACGGCACAAACATCCATGTTCGAGGGGGGGGATTCGAACCCCCGACGGGGAACGACCTCGCGCATCGTAGCATAGCGCCTCAATGTGCACGGCCGCTCCACCGCGGTACATATTTCTGCACCACATGTACGTTTCACAGGCACCAGATGACAACAGAAATAAACATAGCAAATAACATATGCGTCAAAGATATTGCAATGAGCACCAAAGATACTGTGCTAGATTACAATGTAGGTCTAATTTAATGTCAAGCAAATTTGAAAATCATTTTATACAAGATACAAATGAAGCGAATATGTGCAATTACTATGTGCTATTTTTGTTTAGTATTATGAAAACTGTGAATTGTTTTAGTTACATACATTATTTCAAATTTTTACTAGGTGTGAGTTATTTAAATTGGAGTGTGGAAAGTAGTTTCTCATAGATTTTTTTTTCTTTTTTAGAAAGGGAGTATTAGCCAGCTCAGTATGCTCATTAAGGATATTATCGGAAATACATTTTTGTGTATGTGTATTTCCATCCTTTCCAAAAAATACACTGTCTCCTTTTTCTGCCAAGTGCAATATTTTCATGCTGTTTTCTATGTTTTTCACTGAATGGTTCTCTGCAGCCATGTGGGCTGCAAATGTAGATCTGTTCAAGTTGCCGAGTCTAAATGCATCAATGTGTTCTTTGTATCTGATTTCAAATCTTCTGCCAGTTTGACCTATATAGCATTTTGTTCATGAATCACAATGGAGCTTGTATATACCTGATTTCCTTCACAACGTACTGTGTCCCTACTGACAGGAAATCGCGTATACAATCGCACAACTTTCTCGATATTCCATAAGCACGCGATCTAATTACAAGACGATTGTGAGGTACAGTGTCAAAAGCCTCCCGGAAATCGAAAAAGATGGAATGGCTTTGAGATCGCTTGTCGATAGTACTCATCATTAATGTGAATAAATAACTAGCTCTGTTTCAGAAGAACGTTACTTTCTGAGTTCCTGTTCACTGTGGATCAATATGTCGTTCTCTTCGAGATAGTTCATAATGTTTGAGGAACGTACATGCTCTAATTTCCTGCTGAAAACTGTAATTTTGCCGATCACTCATTGTCTTTCTTGAATATTGGGGTAATCTGTCTAACATTCCGGTCTTTGGGTACGGAATTATCGCTGAGCGAGAGGTTCTATATAATAGCTACGTACGGAGCTATTACATCAACATACTCTGAAAGGAACCTGACTGGCATACTACTGTACACCACTCCAAGATAATAATAATAATAATAAAAAGAATGAAGAATTGATCAATATTAGATTTAACGTTTAGAAAAATAGTTTTGATTTAGTATTTACTCTCAGCAATAAAATTAGAATTTTATTTTGTATAAGAAGGTAAAAATTTAAACTATGTTTATAAAAATTGTCAAAAATCCTGCACACCACGACACTGCGGAGGGCAATCATCAGAGACCATCTCCATCCAGTTTGGCAACTGCAACCTCGAAATAATGACAGAGAGTATTGTCATGTTGATTCAGCACTGAGGGTAAAACAAAATTATGTAAGGACCAGCGTTCCAGTGGCGAGACAGGTTGCATCCAGGTTGGATTTCACCAGAACAACGTAAACCACAGACATTGTAGTATGTCACAATTATAATCTACGAGTACGACAGAAGAATAGTCATGTTGCTATACTACAGTTAAGCTACAGTATATTGAGACCTATAATCATCTCAAAACACAATTGAAAAGACAGTCAGATCCCAAATCCTTTATATTCCATAAATAAATCACTCTTCCTAGTACGAGAAGAAAAGAAGACAGAAGAAAGAAGTGAACAAAGAAGATGAGAAGCAACCAAGGTCACAAGAGGTTAGAAGATGGGCAGAAGATCGAAGTACCTTTTCTCCTATCGTAGAACCATTACTAAAAGTCTTTACACAATCATTGTAGAGTGGTAACCACACTAGCCATAACTGAATGATACATTTGAATCGCTTACTAAATGCAGACTGATCCTGCAAGTCATGTAAGTATCGCACTTACAATACATCGTCTTGAAAAACGAGCAACATGAAATACTGCTACATAGCAGATTCTTCTACCACACAACCAACGCCGAGATCTTGTCATACTGGTCCAGGTGTGTCAGAAGAGTTACATCATCTCTTCAATACATTAGCTGACAGTCGTCAACTGCTGTCGACTGGAGGCACAATTCCACTACATTGCGTTCAACAACTATGAAACTCAGCATCGCATGCTGTAGTACTTCTCTCATGATATACACCACTCTAAAAACCGCCAACGAAATTTCACAACTAAAATTGATTGACAGACAAGAAATCAAGAAATGTAGCAGAACGAGAAATGATGTAAAACATAAAAATACTTCAATATTAAATAACATGTGTAAAACTTGAATAATCAGTAAAAATAATAAAAGGAATAACAATTGTGATATAATAACAAGTTTTTCTTATGTAATTTATCTATGTAAGGTAACATTCCACTTTGTATCTAAATAATTTATTGTATTGATTTGCATGTAAATTTAAAACTATGTTTTTTCTAAAGTTTCCAAACATTTTTACTTTAAAATTTTGTAAAAAATGTAACTAGTAATAAGGAATAGCAAAGTGCAGCAGTTTCTTCTTTCTTTGATTGAAGTACAGAGGCACAAATAAATAAAACTATTCTAAAATTAAGCAGAGAAAGATGATAGGTAAGTATGGAGCTATTGCATGAGAATACTCTGAGAGGAATCTAGTGGGTATACAATCTGGCCTGGAAGATTTGTTTTTGTTTAGTGACTTAAGTTGTTTTACTACTCCAGGAACATCTACTTCTAAATTTCGCATGCTGGCAGTTGTTCTTGGTTTGAATTCTAGAGTGTTCATTACGTCTTCTTTGGTGAACGAATTTCGGAAAGCTGTGTTTAGCAATGCTGCATTAGCAGTACTGTAATCGGTAGTATTACCATTGCTATCGCGTAGTGAAGGTATTATTTGTGTTTTGCCGCTGGTGTTCTTCACATATGACCAGAATTTCTTTGGATTTTCCGCAAGATTTCGAAACAGGATTTCGTTGTGGAAACTATTATAAGCTTCTCGTATTGAAGTTCGCACTAGGTTGCGAGTTTCTGTAAAAGATTGCCAGTCTTGGTGATTCTGTGCCTTTTTAATTTTGCATGCGTTTTTCTTTGCTTCTGCAGCAGTGATCTGACCTGTTTTGTGTACTACTGGGGCTCAGCCCCCTCTTTTATTAATTAAATCTCTCGATTGATACTGATATATGTTTTTCAATGTAAGCCACAACTGATCTACACTCGCATTTTGGGTTTAGAAAGACTGAAGGCTATCATCCAGGAATGCGTGAAGCGAATTTTTATCTACTCTTTTGAATAGATATATTTTTCATTTATTTTTGGCGCATTTGGGAATTTCGATATTAAGTCTCACTACTACAACCCTATCTTCGCTAATCCCTGTATCTGTTTCTATGCTCTTTACTAGCTCCGGATTATTTGTTGCTAGGAGATAAATGGTATGTTAGCCACCATTTACTTTTTTCTAGTGGGTTCATCAACTAACTGTTCCAAGTAGTTTCCAGAAAAAGCATTCATAACTAGTTCGGACGATGTTTTATATTTGCCGTATCTTTTGAATGCGCATTTATGCCAACAATTTGCGGGGGAAGTCAGCGAGTATAGAATAACATAGAGAGACCATACAATGACAGAGAAATGAAGCCGGCTGAGTGCACGATACCCAACCAACATGGCGTCCGAGTGCCAACCGGCCACAGCTGCACGGACAGGATATTTCATTTAGTTCACTGTCTCTTAATTTCTTTTTTATACATTTTAAGGCGTTCCTCTTTGACAATATATTTTTGCCATAAATAATTACAAATTTCAGCTAGGGATAGCAAATCATACTATTATCTATATCTATAAATGTGAATGTCTGTTCGGTGTACGTTTATCACGTCTGAACCACAAGACATAAAGAGCTAAAACTTTGTACAGTTACTAAAGTCTACCCGGTTAGGCTTTAGGCACGGTTTTATGGCGATCGGATATATATTAATGTGAATGTCTGTTCGGTGTACACTTATCACATCCAAATGACAAGACGTAGAGATTTAAATACTTGTACAGTTACTTATTTATATCTGAGAAAGGTTTTAGGTACGGTTTTATAGCGATCTGATAGACAGTTATTAATTTGATGAATATAACACGAAATGCGGAACAATAATAATTCTTTGAAAATTATATTACTCTTTGAAAATGGTTTTATTGGTTGCAGTGTTGCTTGAGGGTTGATAATGATAAAAGGGTGTAGTATACTGGGATGGAAAGTTATCGGTGTACGTAAATTTCTACGTATGTGTGTGTGTTAATATTTCGCTCTGCAGCGAAAACCACAGAACGCAAACGAATGGTTTGTGTGTAATTGTTGTCCGAAGTCTCCCGTTGTAAACCATAGCAGTTCCATGCCGACAGCTATAATGTAAGATGCTATAATGTAAAATTATAAAAAAATTCGGACTGAAGGCCAGCGATGACGTTTGCGACTCTATAGGAAGGAGGTTACGTACGGCGAAACGTGATGCCACAGACCATATATTTGGTCTAAGAGTGCTACAATGTCTTCAGGTCTTTCTCTGTAAGGATAAGCTCACGAATAAAGAAATATAAGAATAAATAAATAAAACAGTAAAAAAGAAGTTTCTTTTAATACATCTCTTTAAAAAAATCTATTTGACGTTTCGCGCATTACATCAAGTGATCCATCTGTGATATTATTACAATTATTATTGTTGAATTTCGTGATTGGATTCTTCGAAACGAGTGCATTTTTACCTGTAATTTCTTATATATTCTCTGATAAATGTAACATGGTTTTAGAAGAAAGGACAGTGAGAGAGTGGATAGGAAAAGTACTAACTCAAGGTTCGAATAAATAAATACCCGGGCAACGTCGGGTTTTTAGCTACTATAACATATTTTCCCCCGTCTGTCCAATTAATCTTTTATAACTCGAGGAGTATCGAACATATCGTGATGCGGTTTCTTTTAATTTCTTCTTTAGCATCCTGTGATAATCTTAGACTATATTTAATGTCAATACGTATAAATAAAAAATAAATAAAAAATAAAATGAAAATCATAACGTAGAATCGTTTAGCGCTTCTGCACTTTAGTCACATCTGGAGCCTAAACTATAAGAGCTAGGCCAGTGTACATATATGTTGTTGTTGTGGTCTTCAGTCCGGAGACTGGTTTGATGCAGCTCTCCACAATACCCTATCCTGAGCAAGCCTCTTCATCTCCACATAAGAACGACAACCTACATCTGTCTGAATCTGTTTACTGTATCCATCTCTTGGTCTTCCCCTGCGATTTTTTCCCCACACACTTCCCTCCAACGCTAAATTCACAATTCCTTGATGTCTAAGAATGTGTCCTACCAATCTATCCCTTCTTTTAGTCAAGGTATGCCAGAAATTCCTTTTCTCCCCAATTCTGTTCAGTACCTCCTCATTAGTTACGCGATCCACCCACCTAATCTTCAGCATTCTTCTGTAGCACCATATTTCAAAAGCCTCAATCCTCTTCCTGTCTGCACTGTTTATCGTCCATGTCTCACTCCCATACAAGGCAACACTCCATACAAATGCCTTCAGAAAGGACTTCCTTAGGTTTAAATCAATATTCGATGTTAACAAATTTCTCTTTTTCAAGAACGCTTTTCTACCCATTGCCATTCTGCATTTTACATCCTCTGTACTGCGACCATCATTTGTTATTTTACTGCCCAAGTAACAAAACTCATCTACCTCCTTTATTGCTTCGTTTCCCAATTTAATTCCTTCAGCATCACCTGATTTTCTTACACTGCACTCCATTACCCTAGTTTTGCTTTTGTTAATGTTCATATTATATGCACCTTTCAGCACACTGTCCATTCCATTCAATTGCTCTTCCAGGTCCTCTGCTGTATCTGACAATTACTATGTCGTCGGCAAAACCCAATGATTTTAATTCTTCACCCTGAACTTTAATTCCTTCTCCAAATTTCTCCTTACTTTCCTTTACAGCTTGCTCAATGTACAAATTGAACAACAATGGAGAAAGAATACAACCCTGTCTTACTCCCTTTCCAACCACCGCATCCCTTTCTTGCCCTTCAACTCTGACAACCGCTGTCTGGTTTTTGTACAAGTTGTAAATAACCTTACGTTCCCTATATTTTACTCCTGCTTGTTTCAGAACTTGAAAGAGTCTATTCCAATCAACATTGTCAAAAGCCTTCTCCAAATCTACAAAAGCTAGAAATGTAGGTTTGCCTTTTCTTAATCTATCTTCTAGGATAAGCCGTAAAGTGAGTATTGCCTCTCGTGTTCCTACATTTCTCCTGAACCCAAACTGATTTTCCCCGAGGTCGGCTTCTACCAGCTTTTCCATCCTCCTGTATATAATTCGCGTTAATATTTTGCAGCCATGACTTATTTGATGGTTCTGTAGTTTTCACACCTGTCTCCAACTGCTTTCTTAGGGATGGGGATTATAACATTTTTTCTTAAAGTCTGAGGGTACTTCACCTGTCTCATACAGCTTACACACCAGGTGAAACAATTTTGTCATGGCTGGTTCTCCCAGAGACTTCAGCAGCTCTGAGGGAATATCATCTACTCCAGGAGCCTTGTTTCGACTTAGGTCTTTCAGGGCTCTGTCAAATTCTTCTCTCAGTACAGTATCTCCTATTTCATCTTCATCTACATCCTCTTCCCTTCCTACAATATTGTCTCGAAGTTCATTTCCTTTGTAGAGCCCCTCTATATACTCTTTCCACCTTTCAGCTTTCCCTTCTTTGCTGAGAACTGGTTTTAGTATCTCCTGTGATATCCAGGGATTTTTTGTAGGTCTTTCCTTCCTACCTATTTTGTCCTCTGCTACCTTCGCTATTTCATCTCTCAATTTTACCAATTCCTCCTCTACTGTTTTATTTTCCCCTCTTTCTGTCATTTGTTGCCTAAAGCTCCCTCTGAAATTCTTAAGAAACTCGGGTTCCTTCAATTTATCCAGGTCCCATCTCCTTCCGAAATCTATGTCTTACCATTATAAAATCTATCTGGTATCTTCCGGTGTCTCCTGGTCTCTTCCACGTATACAACCTTCTTTTGTGATTCTTGAACCAGGTGTTTGTTATAACTAAATTATGTTCAGTGCAAAATTCTACCAGGCGGCTTCCTCTTTCATTCCTTTTGCCCAGACCATGTTCACCTACTATCTTCCCTTCCCTTCCTTCTCCTACTACCGAATTCCAGTCTCCCATCACAATTAAGTTTTCCTCTCCCTTAATTGTCTGAATAATTTCCTTTAGCTCCTCATATATTTCTTCGATTTCCTCATCATCGGCAGAGCTAGCTGGCATATAAACTTGTACTACTGTTGTCGGTGTTGGCTTCGTATCTATCTTGACAATGATAATGCGATCACTGTGCTGGTCATAGTAGTTTACCCGCATTCCTATTTTCTTATTCATTATCAATCCTACTCCTGTGATACCACCGATTGATTTTGTATTTATAATCCTGTACTCACCTTACCCGAGAGGATGCCATCATCATATGTTCATACAGTAGAGCTGCATGTCCTTGGGAAAGGTAACGGCTGTAGTTTCCCATTGCTTTCAGCCGTTCGCAGTAGCTGTGTGGCAAAGCCACATTAGCTGATGTTACAAGGCCAGCTCAGTCAATCATCCAGACCGTTGCCCTTGTAACTACTGAAAAGGCTGCTGCCCCTCTTCAGGAACCACACGTTTGTCTCGCCTCTCCACAGATACCCCTCCGCTGTGGTTGTACCTACGGTACGGCTATCTGTATCGTTGAGGCACTCAAGCCACCCCACCTCGGCAATGTCTGTGGTTTATGGGAGTGGTATACATATTTAAACTTGCAGAAATCACAAACATTACAATGAAAAAAAAAAACATTTATCTTCTTTTCTAAAGCGCTGGCTCCAGATGGCTTCAGACTACAGATATAGTGATTGTGGGAGATCTGTAAAATACATATGATCTCGTGGTCTTTTTTTAAAGAAAAAATTAGTCGTGAGTTCTATAATTCTATAGTATGGCGCCGGTCTCGTAGTTTACGCTACAGAGGTCCCGAAAGTGCGGAAATGGTAAACCATTCTACGTTATTATTATTATTTCAATTATTTCTCCTTTTCGTATTGTTATTTAATATAGCCTAGGTGAACACAGCCTGCCGCGGTGGCCGAGGAGACTGAGGCGCCCCAGTCACGGTCTGCACGGCCACCACGGTCGGGGGTTCGAATCCCCCCTCGGGCATGGATATTTTTGCCGTCTTTAGTATAAGGTAGTTGATAAGAAGTTTGTAAGTTTAGGGACTGATGACACCGTAGTTAAGTCCCATAAGCTTAACAAACATTTGAACTTTTTTTTTGAACATAGGATTATACCGAAGAAATTGAAAGAACCGGCATCACGATACGTTCTGCAGTTCTCGAGTTAAGGTAGTTTAAAGATTACCCGTGCAAAGCCGGAGATGCTCAGCTAGTTAGAAATAAAATAAATAAAAATTGTTAAGTCATAATTATTGGATACCGAAAATTGTATCCCAAATTACAAATATTTATCAGTATTGGCCACAAAGTACAAGGTGAGTGGGAAACAGAATCTGTGCTCGCTGGTGAGCAAGGTCTCTGAAAGTAACGAGTAGAATTTGAAAAGTTACACCGCTCTATTGTATCCAAATTTGAGAGAAAACCAGGGGAGCTATAAAAAAGTAGTTTAAATAAAAAGAATAGTTCATTTCATTATCTACAACTTTCTCGCTGACGTATATTTCCTGACCGCAAAACAAAAAATTTGGCAGTCGACTAACTTTTTCACGTCATAATTTTTATTTCATATAAAAGTAATAGTATCAATTATTATTTATATACAAACACAATACGTATTTTACTTGCTAAGAACACTGTTGCATTCCTTCAGTATTCACCTGTCTACGTGAAAATTTTTGGAATTTTTTTCCCTATCCTATGGGGTTCAAAAGGCAATGTAATCAAGGCGAGCGCCACTCGAAGAACGACGCATTCATCGGCCCAACTCCGTTTCTACACCCAACCAAGATGGCTGCCGGGCTTCGCTGCCTATACGCTGATGTAGGCGGCATTGCCCCTCTATGTTATTCTGTGGTCGCTGGAGGTAAATTAAAGTCGCCACCGATTATAACAGTAAGATTCGGGCACCTGTTTGAAATGTGATTCAAGCTTTCTTTGAACATTTCGGCAATTGCATCGTCTGAGTCAGGAGGCCGATAAAAAGATCCAATTATTTATTCCAGTTGTCAGGTATAACCTCTACCCCTACCCACTCACAGAAAATATCTGCCTCAGTTTCGCTGCAGGATAAACCGTTTGTAAGAGCAATAAACACGCCACCCCATTTTTTATTGATTCTATCCTTTCTCAAGAACATTTGACCCTTTGTAAAAATTGCGGTAGAAGTTATCTCTGGCGTCAACCGGCTTTCAGAACCTATAACGATTTGTGCCTCAGTACTTTCTATCGCGCTTAGAGCTCTGGAACTTTCCCAATACAGCTACGACAATTTACAACTGTTACACTAGTGGTTTCTAGCTCTGCATTCTTCCTATGTCTGACCTGCACCCTATTAGGCTGAAACCCATTTTGTGCTGAATCACTAGTGGCTTACGATCCATACAGCGTTTTAAGATGATCTACCTGATTGTTAGGCGAACCACTGATGGGGAAGCGCGAGCACCATCAGAAGATATACAGAAGCAGAACGAAAAATCTTAAGGTAGACTCAGTCTCTCGACCACGCCAGCTGTGTAACGATACACTGAATTTTTTTTTTATCTTTGATCAGCGATACTTATTGCCTCCGGTTCCCTCTGACTCGCAATGCAACTAATTTAATTTCGTTCGTCATTTTTTTTTACTCCCAAACAAGCGAGAAGACGGAACCGAGATAGTAGTTTTTACTCACTCTCTGGTCTCTGTTCGTTCTGTACGGATGTCTTCCATTCATGTATCTATTCAATGTCAGGTATTGTCATGCAAGTGGTTGTAAAAATATATTACTTAAATTTAAAATCATCCCCTCTCTGTGGCTTTTATTTAAATGAATTCCTCTACATCAAATACGTATTTTCTTTTGTTTTCAGCTCCTTCGCCTCCGTAATAGTTTAATGTTCAGACGCCATTAAAATCGCTTCGCATTGTCTGCAAAGTTGCAATCAATCAATCATCCTTATACTATACTTTGCTTGATTTTAGAACCTGCAGTCATTTCTTTTGTAATTTCACGAAGTCCGATAATTTTTTAAAATTTTTTTATCATTACCAGTAACTTCATGTTCCACCCACGATCACACAACAATGAAAAGTGTAGTGAACAGTCTGAACATTGATCTACTACGGAAACTATCTTCAACTTTCATATATTAAAAAAAAAGGTTATTATTTCCAGCTTCTACAATACGAAGCGCAGGATCCATTTAGATGCTTTCCGTAAGTCTTATAACGTGCTGTTGCTTGTATGTTGCCCGGCTTTATTATGCAACCCGCGGTTTATTTGCTTTAATGTTCATTTTGTGCTGTACTTTAACTAATTCGGTACCAGCAATTCCTTGTCCAAAAAATATAATCGCGGAATTTACTTTAACAATTCTGGCATCATACGAAGCAAGGGCAATGTCATAGCTGTATGTGTCATCGCTAGCAGTGCGACGCTCTCACAGTGATTTCTTGTGCAGAGAGGCGATAAAGACTCCTGTACAGTATTGCACTGTAAGGAGCACCTCTATTGTGGATCGGATCTCAACAAATTTCCAGTGGAGAGTACTAAAGATTGCGCGTTGTTCATAGTTTTGACCGAGATACGGTACTTAATATCCGGTGTGAACATAGACAGAGTGCAGTAGTTAACTCTTGCTAGCGCATTTTTGAGTGGCAACGTGGTAGGTTACTCTGAGACTGACTTATAGCCAGACTAGCATTTATAGGTCGTTCTTGACTTCATCAAGATGCAGGGAAAGTGTGATCGGAAGCAGTCGATCAAGACAGAGAATATTTAGTTTCCATTTCAGACGCAGCTAACAGCCGTCGACGCAGTTAACAGTATTGTGTGCAAATGATTTAGGCAAACTCTACCCATCCCCAAACAGCAATAACACATACAGGGTGTTTCACTAAGTGTGTTTGCCTCTGTAACGTATAATAAGTGACGGGAAATTTTAATGCCATAGGTCAACACAAGAAATGTTACACTCTCTGCGGAGCTATGAACATAGTTTATTGTGTAATTTTCCAAAGAGTTAAACCACAAAGATATAATTTTTTAAATGGAACAATAGTTTTTTTTCTATCGTGCATTGGATTCGTTTAAACCAGCTGCGTCCAAATCAATTTAAACTACATTCCTATCACTGTTAGTTTCGGAGCTACAACCCTTCAAAGTTCCGGGGGCGAAGGCTGAGATAGCGTAGCTGACTGGCCGAGTGGCTATGCCCTGGGGCACGGCTCACTATCTCATGACCACCACCTATTATTTTGTAAGTTACAGAGGCAAACACACTTAGTGAAACACCCTATATATATATCCGTAATGTGGAACGGAAATTGACGTAATTAAATCGATTTTAAAATCAAATAGGTGTGGTTCTTCAGCCATTCTACCAACTTTATTTTATTTCGAAATTGTATATACGTTTCCTCTATCCTGTTGGAAATTAAAAATTTCTTTCTTCATTAATTTTAGTGTTCGTAAAAAAAACACAAATAATTTCCAATAATTTTTTTACTTCAGTAACTAGCGACTTAACTTTAGTACCCGAATTGATCCTCACTAGTTACACTTCGTTAATTTTAAGAATTCTTTTTCTTACAGGAAATGTCATCTACGTCTATCTTCACATAACTGATAAATTTCACCGATTGTAGGTAGGCAAGGATCATTCATTCTGAGTTCTACATGACAAGTTGTTGATGTCCTCCTTGCAGGAACCTCGGGTACAGTAAATAGTCAGATCAGTCCGTTGCACACTATAAATAGTTGTAAGTGTAGAATATAAATCTCAATAGCATAGATTTCACGTTAGAATCTCACACGTTCAGAATTGCTACATATTGTCTCCAGGAACTTGAACACCTCCGCTGGTCACCAAACTCCCTAGACAGGAACTTTATTGACCATAACTTGGATGCGCTGCAACGTTCAGAACAGATCTCCACCTCTACCCCCTCCGTTCTCTTACGGATTGATCACCAACCCTGTAGGACACATGGCGCGAATTCTGTACAGCACAACTTTGGACAATATTCGAGTCCATGCCACGTTGTTCTGCAGTCCTTCTGCATGCTCGCGAGAGTTCCACACGATTTTAGGCAGGTTTCTTTGCCTCTCCGGGTTAGATTAAGTTGCGGAATTTTGATATGCACCTTTCAACACACTGTTCATTCCGTTCAACTGTTCTTCCAGGTTATCGGCAAAACACAATGTTTTTATTTCTTCACCCTGAACTTTAATTCCCGAGGTCGGCTTCTACCAGCTTTTCCATCCTTCTGTACATAATTCGTGTTAAACTATTGCAGCCATGACTTACTAAACTAATGGCTCTATAATTTTCACACCTGTCTACGCCTTCTTTCTTTTAAAGGTGATTATTGCATTTTTATTAAGGTTTGAGGGTATTTTCCTGTTTCATTCGTCTTACACAACTGTTGAAATAGTTCTGTCTCTCAATGCTACCCATTTCTCTGCTACTGTTTTATTTCCTCCTGTTTCTGTTAATTGTTGCCTAAAGCTCCCTCTGAAATTCACAAGAGCTTTAGGTTCCTTCAGTTTATCCAGTTTGCATCTCCTTCATTTCCTACCTTTCTGTAGTTTTTTCAGTATCAACGTACAGTTCAATAAGGTACAGTCAGTCTATATCTGCCTCTGGGTATGTCTTACAGTCTAAAACCAGGTTCCGAAATCAATGTCTTACCTTTCGGTGTTTCCTGGTCTTTTCCATGTACACAATGTTCTTTCATGGATTCTTAAACTAGGTGTTTGTTATGATTAAATTATGTTCCGTGCAGAATTCCTTTTGCGCAGTCCATATTCACCTACTTTTTTTTGCTTTTCTTCCTTTTCCTACTACCGAATTCCAGTCTCCAATCACAATTACATTTTACTCGCCCTTAGTTGTACCTTCTCGTACATTTCTTGGGTCTCCTAATCATCGGCTAAGGTAATTGGCATATATATCTGTACTACTGTGGTCAGTCTTGGCTTCGTATCTATCTTGACTACGATAATGCGATCACTGCGCTGCTCATAGCAGTTTTCCATTTTCTTATTCATTATCAGATCTACTCCTGTAATATCCCAAACTCACCTGACCAGAAATCCTGTTCCTCTTTCCAAAGAACTTCACTAATCACCACTATATCGAAGAAATTAATCCACGAAGAACGAAGGAAAGGAGGAGATGAAAAATAGACTAGCAGAGGAAACGGATATATTCTATGTGCAATATCCCGTGGTATCCACTCAGCATGCTTATACTTCCTTTTTTATTTTGAATGATCACCATTTCTACTTGAGAAATTATGGTAGAACAAACGTTTTCTCATCTAAATCGGCTAAAAGTTCCTAAAGTGGTAAATGTGGCTTAGTGAATGGACAGTATTCTGTATTAGTAAATTTCATGAGAACCGGGAAAACATCGGTTTATTTCTGAAACAGTTCACTCAGCAGATTTTTTTATTCACAAATATTTCACATTTCGCTGATAATGAACAGGGATACATATGACACTGTCGTAATAGAGAATTAATTCAAGTTTGCTGCAGTAATAATTATTCAACTTGGACTGGTTGTTTCCACTAGAAACTTCTTTCGGTTTTTGCCATTATCAAGCGGATCTTTTGACATTTTAATAAAATATTTACTTAGGTCTATGAAATACAATTAGTTTTTCCGTTACAAATTAACTTACGCCTATATTCCACTGAGGTCGCTTTGATGTGACGTCATTCCTGATAGCACAAACGGTGCTACACTCTCAGTAGCACACAAAAATTAGAGCACTGTTGTTTCCAGGAATAAGTGTGTACTAGCTCAGTTTCCGGGTTTTTCCTAAATAACCAGGTACTTTTTTTTAGAATAAAATTGTAACTCATAGACGTAGGTAATTATTTTTATTAAATCGTCAACAGGTTCATTTGATATTGTCAATAGCCAAAACAAGCTTGTAATGCAATCAAACAACACAAACTAAATAAATATTATAGCATCAAACTTGGATTATTTCTGTATTACGATAATGTCATGTTTTGACCATGTGTATGCTGCGGGCCCAGTAGAGAAGAAATTATTGATAAAGGGATACATTCGGACGAGATATTGATTCTAGCTAGTTCATGGACACGTCACGACAGATTGTACAAATTGAATACCCTGTAAATTCTGAACACAGGGAGAGAGAACGGTTGCAGAAATCATAATTCCCTTGCAGACCTAACTGGAAACTTACTTTCTCCCGGAGTAAACTTTGAATTTGGTTACAATAGAAGACTGATTAGCGAAATAATTAATTCTTCTACTTGAATGATCTCTTCATATTCATTTCAAACCGTTTTCCGACTAAACGAGGTTGCACAGTACTGGAATCGCGTTCAGGAGAATGACGTCTCAGTTCCGGCTACCCAGATTTTGTGTTTCCGTGATTTCCCTAAATAACTCCAGGTAAATTCCGTGAAGGTTCGTTTTTAGGGCTTGGTCGGTTCCCTTCCCAATTATTTCGTAATCAGAGCTCCGCATCTAATGAGCGCGTGGTCGGCGGGGAACTTAAACTGCCATTGCCCTTGCTTCCAATTTACGACAGAAGTGTTTCTTGACGCCCGAGACGGAAGACATATTTTTAGCGGTGGTATTGTGTATCTTTTAAGTCCATTTCCATCTACACGCTACTTAGAATCAGGTACTTTTAGTATGAAAGTAATTGGGAAAAAGTAGTCGGGAAAAATCACAAAAGGAGAGAAAATGATTGCGAGCAACGAATTTAAAAGTATCAGATGAAAGTAGAAGTTTCTTATTGAAACCGTGTAGCCATTTTTTATATAACTGCACAATGCATCACCTACAAATAAATGACAGTCGTCTTTCCTTATACACTAAAAAAAAAAAAAAAAAAAAAAAAAAAAAAAAAAAAAAAAAAAAAAAAAAAAATACACATCATCTGACTATTTCAAAATGACAAATTCGCTAACAGTGGAAGTTGCTTCTATTTTAAGCTGGTACTGCATTCATTCGGTGATAGGATGACTTAATAAAAAATCGTGTTCTTGTGTATTTTCTGTGCCTTCTTAAGTACGTTCCAATAAGTAAAATGGAATATTTTTCGGTGCTCAAGGTGGCAAACTTGATGTAATATTATCAAAGTCTGTATAAACTTATTTAAAATCTGACATACAAGTACAATATCACTTCCTTCAGGAATAAAAAGGTGATGAAATTCTGAAAATGCTACAACGAAAGGGAATGAGCATTTTATGTAGTAAGGCACAAAAACTCTGCATTCCATCGAAAGAACGATTATAATACAGTAGTGCACATGTTTTTAAAAAAGTACGGTAGTTTTTATCAAATTTAGTGCCAGGTTATTGCTAAACATAATTGTTTTTGGAGGAGTAAGCTACTTATTAAAACGTATGGAGCACGATACTCTAAGAGCTGGAATAAATAAAAGTAATACATACAATAAAGGTGATCGAAGAAAGGTAACGGAGAAAGAATATGTAAAAATTGTCAGACTGTAAAATTAAAAATAGCAGCATTAGAAAATATTTATAAACTGTCAATCAAGAATGTTAAGAACAAATTGTCTCTCATTGTCACTCGTGTTAGATATATTACTTTAAAAGTAAATGAGTAAGTCTACTTTGCCCCCCTAATTTCTTTCCTAGTTTAAGGATAACTGGCACAATGTATCATGTGATGTTGGTCCTCCTTCACATCCTCAAAGTCTCCCGCATTGAGTTTTGAAAGAGTTGCCTGAGCAAGGGAAGGGGGCAAGGTCCCTCATCTTACTTACGGCCCTGTTACCAAGACATTTACAAGGAGAGGATGCCTACTCGTCATCGCCGAATTCGTCCAAATGCATGGTACATGTAGGGCATGGTGAGATATGAAAGAGCACCAAGTAGGAGGAACTCCAGATCACTATGCGTTTACGAAATAAAAGGAATTTTCATACGGAACTATCGCCATATGCATCGCATCAACTGCTCCCGAGAGATTCTGTTTAGAAAGTGGTGTTTGGCTCAGCCTTGCCGCCCTGCGTCAAATTTTCATTTTTGTTTTCAGAATGTCAATCAAGTTTGCTTTTGTATGGAGACATTAAAAAAACCATGTAACTGCAATAGGGCGGCGTTCATAACGAGCGCAAGATGCGGTCAAAATTATTGCTTCCTTCACAACAGTATATGTAAGTGATGAATTGCAAAAGAATGAAAGTATCGATTTGCATAGACGACGCCCGCAAGTACGCGTTAGCTACTACCTCTTTTCAAATGTTTGTAGTCGCGAATTTCATGCAATGACTTTTTTGCTTATATAAATTAATAAAAAAATCCTATATGATGCTTAATTGTGACGTCAGTGTGTACATCTACATCGGTACTCTGAAAACAACTGTGAAGTCATGGCAGAGGGTACGTCCCACTGTACCAATTATTACGGTTTTCTCCCATTCAATTTACGTATTGAGCGTGGGAAGAATGATTGTTTAAATATCTCCGTAATTATCTACTGTAATTAATTTAATCTCGTCCTCACGATCCCTACGGGAACAATATGTAGGTGTACGCATTGCCAAGGATCAGAAAAAAATTTACCGCCGGGTGTAGATGAACCGGCAATCTTTCCAATACGAATTCTATCTTTTACCGCTGAGCCAAACACCGCTTCCTTAATACGCCCTCACAAGGACAGTTGATACGATGCATATGGTGAAAGATCCGCATCAAATTTCCTTTTATTTCCTAAACGCATGGCCATCTGGAGTTCCCAATTGGGGCAGTTTCGTGTCTCACCACGCCCTACATGTACCATAAATTTGGACGAATTCGGCGATGAGGAGTAGGCGTCAGCTCCTTGTTAGTGCCAATGTTTCTATTTGTGATAGAAGAAAGCACTGCTCGTGAGGGGTCGTATAGCTTCGTGTTTCGTCGGGGTATGAAGAGAGTTTCTTTTCACTAACCTGATATCTTCGTTACGCTGCTGTTGTCCCATGTTGTCCCTGTTGTCTGTTTATGAACTCTGTCCTTCAGGATCATCTTAGAATCCTTGTAGTTGCGACTGCAACACGTCTCGTCTACGTTATGCCAAATACTGTCATAAAAGTACTTGTCATAACAGTATTTGTCATTACATAGTCGAGACGTGTTTCAGCCGCGACTACGTCACATCCAGAAGAAGGTCGCTTGCAATAGTGGCCGAAACGTCGGAGAAACATTTGATATGTTGAAGATGCGATCCAATACGCAGAAGAGGTTTATCAACTATGACAACGACTGATGACCCCGTAGTTAAGTCCCATAAGCTTTACAAACATTTGAACTATGACAACGGCCTCGGAAGCCTTCGTTTACATTCTGAAAATGATCCCAAAGGATCTAAACACAGACACACACACGCGCAAACACACACACACACACACACACACACACACACACACACACACACACACACAC
Source organism: Locusta migratoria (assembly GCA_026315105.1). Taxonomy (NCBI): domain Eukaryota; kingdom Metazoa; phylum Arthropoda; class Insecta; order Orthoptera; family Acrididae; genus Locusta; species Locusta migratoria. Next base: position 223,352,721 of record CM048745.1, read on the forward strand.
ACACACACACACACACACACACACATATATATTATATATATAAGTTGCAACTGTTGACTGATAATCAAACAACAAGATTATTTCAAACTTTTACAACTGCCCGCTTATGTATCACACGGTCACACGGTATACGCAGTTAGCGAAACATCCAAGGTAAGTAGCTAGGAAGCGGAGAACCCGGTTTCGGATCTCGAGGAAACGCCATAGTTATCATTTCTTTAAATTGTAGTATTTCGTATCAGAATTCGTAGGGATAGGAAGGTAAATGAGGTAGGTAAATCAAAAATAAATAATAACAATAAGGTAGGCAAACAAATGTCCGAAACAACGCGAATTAGTGAAGAATTACACTTTTAAGCCTTGGCAGATGAAAACAATTCCGAGTAAGAACGCTGCGATTTGCTCAGGAGCGATCATGGACAATCGCGCGACGCTTGTATACCGCGAGGCACGGAAAAAAACACACACGGGGACAGTTTTGTTGTCCTGGTTGTATGTTCGTCTTATCACTTATGTGAACCTGGAAGAGGGAAGGTTTCCAGTACGAACCTTGTAAAAGCTTATATTACTTCCTCCAAATCCAGGAAATTCACAAATGCAATATCCTGAGAATATTTTAAAACCATACGTTGCTGATAGTGCGCCTCGTTTTCTGGGCGCCGTGGCTCTGCGCGCCCGGTCAGGGGGCTAAACACCCTCTGTAATAAAAAAGCTGAGACAACCCTTCAACGAACAAACTGAACGAACGATCGCGAACCATAGATCTACCAGATGATAAAAAAAGCTGCACAGTGGTCGAGTGCCAGACTGGAAATCCAAAGGTCGCGGGTTTGATCCCCGCCAGGTCCTAGGATTTGTATGTATCACTTCCCACTTCTTTCACCTCTGGCAGTGTTGCTGATGTGAAAAATACCGAGTAGCACCGTGGTTCGGAACCCACGTTAAACTGTAGGTTCTCCAATAATTGGCTGGGTAAGTCAGTTCGAAGGTCGGAGGAAGGCTTCGGCATACCACCTCCAAACAGGACCATGCCTAGCAAAGCACTGGTGTTCAAACCAATCTTCTGGTTGTTGACTGCTTTACCTTTTACGTTGCTGATAAGTTTGGTCTGTTAATGTATTCATGGTCTGGAAAAACTATTAGTGTAATGTATGAACCGTGTTTATAGTCCATCCCCTCCTCGCGGATCCTGGTTCGCTGCCGCGCCCCTCCTACCCCTCCCCCCTCTCTCCATGTCCATCCTTCGTATTCTCTCCTATGTCAGCTTCCGCATCCTCCCCCTCCCGGATGATGCCCTGCACCTTGACATCCTTCCTACCAGCTGTGATCCCCCACTTCCCTCCCTCCCCCTTCCATTCCCTTCCCTTCCCTTCCGAATGGCCCCATCCCGCCTGTCTCTCCTACCTCTTCAACATGTTCAAATGTTTGTTAAGCTTATGGGACTTAACTACGGGATCATCAGTCCCTAAACTTACAAACTGCTTATGAACTAGCTAATATTACGGACGGCACAAATATCCATGCCCGAGGGGGGATTAGAACCCCCGACCGTAGTGGCCGTGCAGACAGTGACTGACGCGCCGCAGAACGCTCGGCCCCCGCGGCCGGCCCCTACCTGTCCCCCCAACATCCCTCCCTTCTCCCACCCCTCCAGGCTGCCTGGTACATCCTGCCTCGCTTTCCTCCCCCCCCCCCCCCACCAAACCAAAAAAAAAAAAAAAAAATCCGGTGGCCCCTGTCTGTACCTCTCCCTTTGCTTCTCCTCCCGCTCTCGTCCTCACTGTTAAGTCCTGCGATCTGCAGGAAAGATAACTCATCAAATTGCCAACGGTTTATTAAACAAAAAGAGCCTTCTGGGCGTACAACAACACAACGTCAAGAAAACAGTCACGTAGAGACACAAACAACAAGTATATTAGTGGAACGAATAAACAGACAGTATTTTGTAAGCTGTCATGTTATTAACTTATGTATTTTTTTATATAGTGCAATGTTGCACTTGTTATTTTATACCCAATTTCTTTAACAAGATGACCAGATCATAACTTATATGTGACCAGATGATGGTGACACAGTGCACCGAAATCGGTCGTCATTTAATAAATTGAAATTTTGAAAACTATAAAACGATTAGATCACCTCCAGACCCGACTATAGCCCGGTTTCTGGATAGCTGCAGTTACCGTCCCGTTAGCTACCGCCGCGTTAAAATTTAACATGCCAGATAACTTCCTTGGGTTTCCCGTAGCTGTTTTCAACGATCGTTAGTTAACTGCGCGGTAACTACGCCTCCTGTCGATGCTAATAGTACGTCTCAACAGCTCACAGATGCCACTACTAACGAAACTCGCAATTACTCGAGTTTTATCGATTATTTAGAGCAAATCGAAGACGGGCCAATAGTTTGTGTAGGTGTCACGAGTTTTGTTTGTTTTGAAACGCAATGGGCGACAAGCGAGGAAAACATTTTACCCTGTTTGAGAAAAACCTTTCGACTGACCTAGTCTTAGAAAGGAAATCAATTATTGAAAATAAAAGGACAGATGGCTCGACTATTTTAGAAACGCAACAGGCTTGGGAAAATGTCACAAAGCTGTATAATTCATCAAGTCAGACAGGAGAGAGAACGGTACGGCAGCTCAAAGAGCTGCATTCTGTTTTATAAAGAAAAGCTAGGACAAACAACAACGAAGACCGGGGTAGTATTAAAAATCATATGTATTATTTCTGTTGTCAACATCTATTTTCATAAATTAACGATTTCCTCTTCCCATTGTTCTGTGAATGTAACATTACTTTTTACAATTTAAACTAATCAATTTATGTCCACCCATCCACCTACCCAAGCCCCATGATTTAATATAAAACACTAATCACTTGAAACACTGATCGATCGAAATGGCAATTGCATGGCAGAACACTATTTCAAAGGAAAGTATTTTTGTCCGTAATTGAAAGTTTTATTACGAGAGCATTGTTTTGTGATCCGGAATGTGGTAAAACTTTTACACCCAGGTCGGCGATCGCTTGATATAATGTTCGCAACTATTTCTCAGTCACTTGACCAATCGCTAGGGAGATGCAGCTAATGCATACGTCACTCGCTGCCAACATTATGTCTCACGACCGCCGACCGCGATGTAAAATATAACCCGGATTGTTGTTTTCCGCGTTTTTTCCGTTTGGTATGTCCCATTCAATGACGTCATTGGTTAAAGCAGACAGGTGTTATCAGGTCTTTTAGTACTGCCCTTAATAGTAATAATTTACTAACAATAAACAATGATTTTGCTTAGTACATTATCCATAGTTCCATTTCAGTAGGTTATAACAGTTGCATTATGGAACAATAAATCGCATAAAAAACCTTAGGTTCTGTCATTTTGTATACATTTCAGGTGGTACTCACACTCCTCAATCTGATGACATAGATATCAAGATAATATCAAGTTTGAGATGCCAGTTTGAACCAGATAAAAATCCGTATGACTCAAATGCTACACTATATGAATGTGAAGAACCAGAAGACCCATTTACAACAAGTATGCATTTTAACACAGCAGATGTAGAGGACACAATTTGTTCAGCGACAGGTTCAACTGCTGCTCTTGGTATTGGTGCTGGTAGTGGTAGTACTTTCACTACAGTACCAGGGGACGTAATTATCTTGAATTTGAACAATGAGATTTCTGCCACTCACAAAGACAAATCCACGAAATCAAAACAAGGGAATAAAAGAAAAAAAAAAGACGATGCTTTAGAAGAATTAAGTGAGATCATTATCAGTCGAAAAAAATCAAAAACATTTACCGAGGGAATGCTGGCAGAAAAGAAAATGACCATCTTGCAAGAGGAATTATTAATGAAACGAGCCGGCCGCGGTGGCCAAGGTGACTGAGGCGCTCCAGTCACGGTCAGCACGGCCACTACGGTCGGGGGTTCGAATCCCTCCTCGGGCATGGATAATTGTGCCGTCCTAGTTCGTAAGTAGTTCATAAGTAGTTTGTAAGTTTATTTATTTATTTATTTATTTGTTTTTTCTGTTCCATAGGACCCACTTGAGGAGTAAGACTCCATGGTCATGGAACAAGTCAATACATTGTTACACAAGAATGGTAATAGAAAAATTTTAAGTAGTCCTTTGCACAAGACAATCTTAAGACAAAGTGAAAAGAATCAATAAAGAAAAAATGAATTAGCTTAATTGTTTAACTTTTCTAGGAGCTCCTCGACAGAATAAAAGGAGTGAGCCACGAGGTAACTCTTCAATTTAGATTTGAAAGAATGTGGATTAGTGCTAAGATTCTTTAGTTCTTGTGGCAGCTTATTGAAAATGGATGCCGCAGAATACTGCACCCCTTTCTGCACAAGTGTTAAGGTGGTGTGGTGCAAATGTAGATTAGACATCTGTCTAGTATTCACCGAGTGAAAGCTACTAACTCGTGGAAATAAGCTGATATTATTAACAACAAAAGACATTAAAGAAAAAACGTATTGTGACGCCAGAGTCAAAATTCCCAGACTACTGAAAAGGGGTCGACATGACGTTCGCGAACTTACACCAGATATTGCTCGAACCGCCCGTTTTTGAGCCAGAAATATCCTTTTTGCATCAGGCGAGTTACCCCAAAAAACAATGCCGTACGTCATAAGTGAGTGAAAGTAAGCGAAATAGACTACTTTTCGCGTTGAAAAATCACTTATCTCAGATATTGTTCTAATGGTAAATATAGCAGAATTTAGTTTTGGAACAAGATCCTGAACATGGGCTTTCATGACAGCTTACTGTCTATATGAACACCTAGAAATTTGAACTGTTCAGTCTCACTTATCACATGCCCATTATGTGTAATCATAATGTCAGATTTCGTCAAATTATGGGTTAGAAATTGTAAAAACTGAGTTTTACTGTGATTTAACATCAACTTGTTTTCTATTAGCCATGAACTTATCTCTTGAACTGCATTATTTGATACTGTGTCAATATTACGAGCAACATCCTTCACTACCAAGCTGGTATCATCAGCAAACAAAAATATTTTACAATCACCTGTTACATTCGAAGGCATATCATTTATATAAATAAGAAACAGCAATGGTCCCAAAGCAGACCCCTGGGGCACCCCATACTTAATTGTGCCCCATTGAGATTGCACGTCATACCCATTTTCTACACTGCGGAGAATTACCTTCTGTTGTCTATTATTAAAGTAAGAGGTGAACCAGTTATGGGCTACTCCCCGTATTCCATAATGTTCCAACTTCTGCAACAATATTTTGTGATCAACACAATCAAACGCTTTTGTTAAATCAAAGAAGACGCCTAATGTCCGTAGCCTCTTATTTAACCCATCAAGTGCCTCACAGAGAAACGAAAATATAGCGTTTTCAGTCGTTAAACCACTTCTAAACCAAACTGTACGTTTGACAGGAAATTATGTGAACTGAAATGATCAATTAATCTTGAATATACAGCCTTTTCAATAACTTTGGAAAAAACCGATGGCATAGAAATAGGTCTATAGTTGTCTACATTATCCCTTTCTCCTTTTTTATAAAGCGGTTTCACTACTGAGTACTTTAATCTGTTAGTAAACTGACCATTCTGAAAGGAAAAATTACAAATATGGCTTAGTACTGGGCTAACATATGGAGAACAGTACTTTAGAATTCTGCCAGATACCCCATCATATCCACAAGAGTCCTTAGTCTTTAGTGATTTAATTACTGACTCAATCTCACCTATGGAAGTATCATGAAGGATCATTTCAGGTAACAGCCTCGGAAACGCATTTTCTAAAAACGTTATATGATTACCTGTAGAAACTAGAGTTTTGTTTAGTTCCTCTACTATATTCAGAAAGTGATTATTGAATACTGCACATATATCTAACTTGTCAGTAACAGAAACATTCCTACTACGCACTGGTGTTATATCTTCTACCTGCTGCTCCTGACCAGACACTTCCTTCACGACTGACCAGATAGTTTTAATTTTATCCCGAGAGTTTGCTATTCTTTTTGCATACCACATACTTTTTGCATTCTTAATTTTTTTCAGAACCTTACAGTACTGTTTGTAATGAGCTACTGCATCTTCATTCTGACTGCTTCTAACATTTTGATACAACTCCCGCTTAGTTCTACATGATACTCTTATCCCCTTTGTCAGCCTCCCTGGCTGTCTGTTACTGAAAGTACCCTGTTTTGAGCGTTCTAGCGGAAAGCAACTTTCAAACAGCATAATAAATGTGTACAGAAAAGCATTATATTTATCATCTGCATTATCAGCACTATAAACATCCTGCCATTCTTGTTCCTTAATTAGGCTTAAAAAGGTCTCAATTGCAACTGGATTAACTTTTCTGAGTAGTTGATATTTATGTTTAACATTTGTTTGAGAACAAATACTTTTTAGAATTAAAAGTTGGGCATCGTGGTCTGATAGGGCATTTACTATTCTGCTGACAGAGTGCCCCTCTAATAATGAAGAATGAACAAAAATATTGTCAATGGTAGAACTGCTATTTCCTTGCACTCTCGTTGGAAAAAATACTGTTTGCATCATGTTATAGGAATTAAATAGATCTAACAGCTGACTTTTCCTTGAGCTATCACCTACACAATTAATGTTGAAATCTCCACACATAATTAAATTTTTATACTTCCTATACAGTGACCCCAGAACCAATTCCAGCTTGGGCAGAAACATTTTAAAATCTGAGTCAGGGGATCTATAAATAACAACTATTACTAGTTTAGTTCCATTAACATTAACAACTCCTGCACAACATTCAAATATCTGTTCTGTGCAGTGTTTAGAAAAATCGATTGACTCCGATGAAAAATCGTTTTTTACATACATGGCCACTCCCCCACACTGCAAGGAACTCCTAGAGTAGAAGGCAGCTAACCTGTATCCTGGCAAAGGAAGTCTCTTAATTGTCACACCACTTAAAAAGTGCTCTGAAATTCCAATAATGTCAGAATCAGTATCAATAAGCATTTCATTAACTTTATCTCTGATACCCTGTATATTTTGATGAAAAACAGTAATTCCCTTATTACTTATATTCTTAGACTTTGTCAAAGGTGGTTCATTTCTTAGAGGGACTTCCTTTAAGCAGGAATATCTATCAGCTGTCTTCAGTCTAAAAAAGGTGCAGCCCTAACACCAACTACTACAGGAATTTTTCCATGAGTGAAACCCCCACCCCCTACTACACTGTCACCTATGAGCTTTGCCAACCTCCCCTTCCCATACCTATTGAGGTGCAGACCGTGCCTAGTAAAATCCGACCTTTGGATAGTCTCAACCGGCACCACTGCAATGTGATCCATGCCCTCCGTCATCAGCGCCTTCTCAAGCCCCATGTTAACACGGCTGACAGCCGTATTAAGACAAGGCCTATCATGACGCTGAAAAAGCTGCACGAAATGCACATTTGTGCCACCAGTTTCAGTTGCTATCCTTTCCAGATCACCACCTATATCATATTCCCCGTCCCTATCAAGACTATTCCCGGCCCCACCCACTATAACTACCTGATCCTCTTTTGATAAATTCCTACATAAGTCCCCTATGTTACAAGTGACCTGAGCTAACCCTGCACTAGGCTTCACTATGCTGGTGACCTGGTACTCACTCCCAAGTACTTCCTGCAACTGTTGGCCAACACCTCTGCCATGAGAACTACCTAGCAGCAGAACCTTCTTCTTCCTAAGAGACCTCTCTACAGATTTCGGCTTACCAAAAGCTGAGGTCTGCTGCGTACTTCCTACACCTACAGCTACAGGAGGTTCATCTCCACTCAACTCTGACAGTTGGTCAAACCTATTTGCAACTTGCAATGTAAAGCTATCTGAATACCTTCTCCTAGCTACCTTCTTGCCAACTGCCAGTTCCCATTCCCCAGCCCCCCTTCCCCTCCTCAACCTACCTAGTTCCTCTTCAGCGTTTTTCAACTGCACCTGAAGGGCGCAGATCAAACGCTCCTGCTCCTCTATCAACTTATTCCTGCTGCAAATCCTACAGTTCCAGGAGAGAACCTCACCACAATGCCCACTGTCTTCCCCACTGCACTCCCCCCATGAAAATACTTACTACAAATCCCACACTGCAGCCCACTACGCACGACCCTACGACAGAGCCCACACTTTTCACTCATGGTAAAATTTTACAATAATTTGTTAAGAAAAACTAGACGTCTACATTATGAAGTTAAGTTTCTACAAAATAAGTAGGAAGTACCTTTTAACTACAGCAATCAACAAACCTCAGTCTCTACAAGTCAAGTAACAACAACTAATAGTATCAGAAAAGAGCAAATAACACTACCACAGAAACTTTACACTGTTGCTTGTATAAACAAGTTCAAATTCAAGCGTCACTAATAAAATAACTAAACACTGTGAGAGTACAAGAGTTATCAAATACCGTAACTTAAAGTTTCCCAACCTCAACTACGTTAAAAACAGCAAGTCACCTGTTGAAAAGTACTAAAGTTAATAAACAACTAGCGCGATAACACCTCCTGAAATCTAAAACTTTAATAATTTAACTACAATACACAAACACTTATTGTAACTTAGCTTTCGGAGACCGCTACAGCTGGAACCACTCGCCACCAGATGTAAACAAAGCAGTAAGACGTCGATGCCGGCGCTCACGCGAACACAAATAACACCACTTAAAGCAATTACGGCACAACAAACGCTAAAATAACTGACGAACCTTTACTAGAACACCTCTAGATTGAATATTGTCACGTAATAACAATTATATTAATCCTAAAATTATATAAAAAATCGAGAGCGATGTGCACAGCAGTCCAGCACTCGTGACGTCACTGATGACCCCGTAGTTAATTCCCATAAGCTTAACAAACATTTGAACATTATTTTTAATGAAACGAGAAGAAAGAGTAATGAGGGCGAAACAAAATGAAAATACAAATCGAACTTTTAGAACATGAAAAAAAGATAAAAGAATATGATTTAAAAATGAAAGAGCTAGAATATAAAAGTAAATTGAAACAACTTGAAGCATAATTATTCAGATGTTATATATTTCAGTACTGTACATGTCTAGTCAATTATTGAATAAAATTATTTTCTTCTCTGAAAAATGTTTTTAGATATTATTAAGTTCATTCTTTACCATTACATTACATAAATGCAGTTCGCACCAAAGCAGCTCGGATGGCATTGCCCTGATTGTCGGGCAAATTTTCTGTGGGTACGGGGTCGTCATAATCTGCTTCAATCTCTATATTAGGTACAGCTTCATTTTCCTGTATAGCCATGTTGTGTAGGACTGCGCATGCCACTATTGCCGCCAAAGTTGTCTCTTTTTTAGTACGAAACCCCAACGACAGTACAGGAAATCTTTTCAAAACACCGAAGCATCTCTCTATGCCATTTCGTGTTCTTATATGTGCACTATTATAGCGTTCTTCTCCAACGTTTTGAGGATGTAGGAAGGGAGTTAAAATGAACTTCTTTTGCTGATATTCACTATCAGCAAGCAAGAAACAATTAGTAAATTCTCCTTCTGTGAATCTGAGGTATAATGAAGATGCCCTAAAAATGCTGCTGTCGTGTGTTGATGCTGGCCAGCGTGCATCTATGTTCATTATACGTAAGTTTGCATCACAAACTGCCTGGACATTGTATGAAAAATACCCTTTCCTGTCTCTATATTGTTCAGCGTTTTCACCACCTGCGGACATGATTCTGACATGGGTACAATCTATGCAGCCTATCACTGATGGGAATCTGGCTATCACGTGAAAAGAATTTTTTACTTCAGCAATTTCTGTTGCATTTTGTGGCATCAATATGTATGCATTGTGCAAAGCTGCAATTTGCGGTATCATTTTACTTATAATACGACGAGTAGTCGATTTATGAATATGCATGTCGTCTCCTAATAAAATTTGAAATACACGAGTTGCCAGAAATCTCAGTCACTAAAAGTTGATTCATGGAACTTATTGAAAGAATTTCTGTTAGTAATCGGTTCGATATTATGTCCAATTCGTTGCAATAACCTCAGGACAGTTAGTTTTTTTAGTCTGAAACGCATATGGAACTAGCTCTCATTATATAGATCAAACGGTTGAGTTCTAACGCGAAAAACGCGTCGTGGTCTTGCAACAGCGCCGAGTACAGCTAAGTTTTCCTCTTCTGAAGAACTGTTCGTAGCATCAGAAGACGACGTCGGTGACGAGGAGGAAAGAACTTCCATTCTTCAGCTTCAACAGTTTTAAAATTGTGACTTTTCAAGCTTTCACGGCGGATCTGTTGTAAATACACTTCGCGGGTTTGCCGCCGGATGACATTGTGAAGTACTGACAGCTACCACCACCTGAAGATGTCGAACAGTTGTGTCGGCGAAATATTGTGGGAGATTCACAATGTCATCCGGCGGCAAACCCGCGAAGTGTATTTACAGTTTTAAAATTGTGCGAGAATTACACAGAAGCCAGCCATAAAAACAAAAACAACTGTTGAATAACTTGAGTTTGGAAGACCACTAGCGCTACGTAGCGGATATAGTTTAAACTAGCGTTAACGTGTAGGTAACCCCAGGGGAACGCGCATTTATCTTTGACGGACAGGTAACTACGCGTGTGACGGTAAGTGTTGTTTCGGAAACCCATTTTTTACTTAACGGTCAGCTAACCCACAGATAACTATAACAGGACAGGTAACTACTGTTTCAGAAACCGGCCATATGTCAGGTAATCTTAGACAATAAACTATTTACACGTGGCGCTGGGCCAAAGCACTCCAGAGAAAACTAGGCTGAGTGCGGCGGCAGCTGGATCCGGCGTAGGAGCGGCCGGTGGCTGAGTCTCCAGTCTGCACTGCCCTCCAGATCTCATGTCATGATGAGCTTTAGCCCTTTCTTCTTCTGAAGGTCCGAAGGTTATCCTTCCTGCCTGCTGTCTCAGGTATGTTTTTTTAAGAAATGGTGGACTTAGTACATATATGTGTGCCTGTTGGCAAAGGGATGATGGGTTTTGTGCTTACATAATCGCCTAGTGGCGAGACAGATGGCTATAAATATCATTTGTCACTGCCTGAATTGGCATGTGGTGATGAGTTTGGGGTGTTTGTAATTGATTTGGAAGGCGTCGTGCCCTAGCAGTGAAATTAGTTGGTGAGGTGAAGTTTGGGTTTGTTCATAGAATCTGATTGTTCTTTGTTGGATGAGTGATGTGATGAGGGGGATATTGAGTTCCTCCCTGATGCTATTGTTTGGTCTGAACCAGGGGGAATCCGTAATGATACGGAGTGCTTTGTTCTGAACAACTTGTAGCTTATCTAAGTGGGTGTCTGCAGCTACCCCGTAGACCTCACAGCCGTATAATAAGGACGGAAGTATCACCATTTTCCAGATCATAACTTTTACTTCAGTGGTGAGCCCGTTACTCTTGAGGAGGGGGAACAGTTTCAACAGTTTGGCGGAACCTCGATTACATGACTCTGTGATGTGGAGATTCCACGTTAAAGACTTGTCGATTTCACTGCCCTCCACACTCCGTCGGTGCGCTTATGAAGCCGGCATCGGCGGAGGCTACAACCGGTTACTGCGCTGTCATTGGATGCGCACTGTCACATGGTGGCCGCGGTGGAGTAGCCGAGCGGTTGATCGCCGTAGAGGTTTGAGTCCTACCTGGGGCATGGGTGTGTGTGTTTGTCCTTAGGTTAGTTTGCCTAGGTTTAAGTAACTTGTAAGCTACGGACTGATGACCACGCAGTTTGGTCCGATAGATTTACAAACATTTGAACATTTTCACACGGCGGACCGTAATGTAGTGCCGCCGTGCAGCGCCGTTTCTTCTACTGCTGGCCGCTGTTTATGTTTATGTGATTACGTGTGAGCGCCTACGAAAGGGAGCTCAGCAGACCGCCTTGTCTGCTTATCGTGCGGGCACTCTATGCGGTCAACGGCTACCACAACAGCCGCCTCCACCCCTAGCTTCCAGCCCATTCATTCAGATGTTCAGATGTTTGTAAAGTCTATGGGACTTAACTACGGGGCTATCAGTCCCTAAACTTACAAACTACTTATGAACTACTTACGAACTAGGACGGCACAAATATCCATGCCCGAGGGGGGATTCGAACCCCCGACCGTAGTGGCCGTGCGGACCGTGACTGGAGCGCCTTAGTCCCCTCGGCCACCGCGGCCGGCCCCATTCATTCAGTGCTGTCGTTCTGTGCTGGTGCTAGACCCACGTGTATTTTACCAAGTGTGGTTTTTAAAAACGATCAGCGAACGACCAACTTGCAACCGACGCCGAGTGCGTCTCTCCCTTTTCCTCTCTTCACCCATCTGTGTTCTTCGGTGTTTTAATGTGTGCTCCGAGATTTTGGTGTCGTCTCAATGTGCTATATTATTTTAAGGAATAGTAAACGGCCACTCCGCAGCCGACTCCTTGTGTTTTCTTTTAGATGTTTTCTGTGCTATGTGGTCTCCGAGTCTATTATATTTATTTTTTAACCTAACACCATGTCAATTTTACAAAGACAGCATTCTTTGCTCCATTCTAAAACTCTTTTCTCCAACACTGTCATCTTGTTCATTTTCATTTTTTCAAATTTTATCACCTTTACTTTCTTGTATTCTCCTTTGTATTGTTTATTTCTCTCTTGGCTGAGGAGCGCCTGAGTGCGCTGACAGCCCGCCCCTTTTAGGGGAATAGAAATTACAATTAGAAAAAAAAGTGTTTATACAGCTAGACGACGAGGTCATCTGGCGCACAGTAAACGTAATACCACCAGACTACACACAGCCGTGATATTTAGTTCTACCGCCGGGTTAAAAACTTTATTTCAAGGCTTCGGAATTGGAGTGTACTCCTGCAAACGCAGCGGTTTCGCACAATCGCAAGGATGCAGTAACTAATCACAGCTTAATTTGTAACGAACTTTCGGCACCAATTTTTCAGGCATCGATATCATATGCGTAAGTGCGCATCATAATAAGAAGAATTATTTTTACATGCAAACCAAGACGTTTTTCCGCCGACTCTTCAGAACGAACAGTGTAGTTTTCGTCAGATTGCATTATTCACATGTGCTTTGTGATGCGAGTATATTTGGGTCGAACATTTATATGACAAGTACCATCCATCTAGTTTTTCTAACAAAAGTGAGTACACAAAACAGTGACTGGAATGGGCATTGTAAAGTGACCTAGGAATAAGAGTGCAGTTGTGTGCAATCCCAAGTAGTTTGAGACATTTATTTGCTTACCTTGTTACCATTCCTTATTGATTTATTCACACAATTAAGCAACCTTATTAATGAACCTGAGCTATCACGGCACGTTTTACGCTCCGTCCTCACAACTTCTGCCAATACCTAGTCTCGTACTTTCCAAACTTCACAGATGTTCTCCTGCGGACCTTCCAGAACTACCACTACTGGAAGAAAGGGTATGGTGGAGATATGGCTTAGCCACAGCTTGACTCATTGAGTCCCGGTAGTTCAGATAATTTGACGCCCAACACAAAGATAGTGTTTTTGCTTGATCCTTTTCCTTTATAGACTTATTCTGTAGAAAATTTCACCATAAGTTTCTCCTGACCCTTACTGTTAGATATATTCCTCCACTTTTAGAATATGCTGGGACAATATTAGGGAACTAAATACTCGAATAACTTTTTTAAGGTTCATAAATTATCTATTCTGAAATCAATAGTTACATTCATAACACCTTCACAGTATACACTTTATAAGTTCACAATTCGTTATTATTTTCGTCAAAGTTTGATTGTATTAATCTCTCTGGAATGTTCCTCAGTTTATTACAGGAGGCAGAAGTTTCTAATTCTTCCGTCGTAGCCTATCCCGATCAAAGTCCAAATATAATGTTCACTTTCGCGTATGATCACGATATGAAATCTAATATTAAAGTTTAAATACCTTTTCGGGTTTCTTACTATCTTGGAATTTAACCGCGTATAATATTTTAGATAAGCACTGAGAGCTCGTTACATAGAGAGCTGAGCACATAGAGAAAGCTAAGCACATCGGTAGCTAAGCACATAGAGAGATAAACACATAGAGAGCTAAACACTCAACTGCGGGTACTATATATAACAGCAATCTGACAATACGAGATGTTTTGACCTAAGTATTCTCTGGATACTATTACCCTGAATTACGCTGATATAATTTGAATTTACTAAAAATTTTGAAAAATGAGAAAATTCTGCCTCTTAACAAACTATTAAAATTACGTAACGATGAAAAATGTCGAAATACCGTGATTCTAATGCTATGGTCGCGATGTGGTGTTACAACGTGCGGGCAAAAAATGAATTCCCTATTAAGAAACGTACGCGGTATTAATATTTTCGAAAAAACGGATGTGCTGTTCATCAATGGGCCATACATCGGATGCTGTTGATCAGAGGGAATTCGCTAGGTTTAGAAACCGTTTTCATAACTGTCAGAAGAATTGACATGCTGTAGCAACCCTGCCATCTTACTGTTCCTGGCAAAATTAAAACTTGTCACAAATCTAGCAGCCTACACTCAATGACAAAAATCGGTTTCTTTTTCTTACATGTTGAAGCGTTCAGGGTGGACTTTATGGCTTTTAAGAGTACCATTTGTTCATGGGCGGTACTTCACGAAGATAGAAAACGAAAATAGAATTTCTGAATACTGAAACTATGAATCGTGGGAATAGCCACTCCAATACCATTTGTTTATTGAAAATATTTTAACGTGTTCTTAAGATGATATTCGCAAACAACTGTTACGAATTTTTCCGATATCTGCATTCGTTAGCGAGATACAGAGGTTCAAAATTATCTCACACACAAAATTACAAAAACCTGTTTTAGCCATTTGTCTGCCATGTGTGACAAATATATACTTAGTCATAGAAAATGCCTCACATTTTAACAAGGTATTCGACTGAAATTTGTCTAGAAACCCCATTTTCTCGTTCTCGAATATATTTATCCAATGGATGTTTGGATACAAAATTTGCTAGTTTTCCGGACGCAATAAAACTTGCCATCCGATTGCAAGAAACCTACCTGGGGAAAATTCTTGATATTTGCACATCTTAACTGTTTCATATTTTTGCTCTATATAGGCTTCATCTTATTTGCATTCTTCGTCATAGTTTCTGCGCAGCATCAAATTAAGTACAGGATTACAACTAATTTTTTACAGAGTTGAGATCTCAATGCGTAGACTTGCGTATAGTTGTGTTTAGGGCGTACATAGTATACAAAACTCAGAGAAGACATCGATATTTTTAATTGGGAGCACAACAATATTTCCTTAAGGTGTAAAGATACTGGTTTCATATCCAGAGAACAAACGTGTAATACGTGCCCACGTATTTCGAACCGTGCTTGGGTTCCATCAGGAAATAATTCTAATTCCATTTTAAGGAAACTTATGTCTGAAGAAGGGCACAAAGTGCCCAAAATCGGTCAGATAAAACGAATGTAAGTGAAATCGACAGCTGTAATTCTATAAGCCAGTTGAATAACAGTTACTACAATCGAGAAATTACCAAAAAATTCCCCATCCCCTACAGTACGTGTTTTTCTCTGGTTCTATGAATTACTTACGATCCAGACGGGAGAGAAGACTATGGTGATTGAAAAGGCAGAAAGCAAACAATAAGAAAGAAAGGGACCGTGGCAAAGTATGAGGAAATAAATTGGACAATGGCAGAGAGAATGAAAGTAGCAGAAAAAAGTCAATGGTAAGGAAGATAGAGAGAAAGGGATGGTCAGTGGGAGAGACAGCAAAAGAAAGAGCAATTGGTGGATATATATGGAGACTGTCAGGGAAATAAAGATGTAATATTTAGAAAGTTCATTACAATGAGGGACTCAGTATGAGGATTTAGCTATCTTAGAAGGTTTCGTGGGTAGTGTACATACTGAAATCATGGTTTGAAATTTGGCAATGTGCGCTTCTGTTCAGAGGAATACTGAAATACGAACATTAAAAACATTCGTGCTTATGGCAGGGTAAACTCAGTACTGTAACTGTGGAACACAAATGCAAAAGAACTTAATCTTACTAGAGTGCTGGTCTATGTAAGATTCAGAAACTTCTCCGTACTAACGGGTGAACTCTAGTTCTAGTTGAGAGCGGTCGTTTCTAAATGAAAGAATGCGTTATTTAAATTATAGTTTATTATTGCTAATAAGCACGTTAATGGAAATAGGTGCAGGCAGGTGCGAAAATTACAGAAACATCAGTCTAATAAGTAATGATTGTAAAATTATGACACGAATTAGTTGCCAAAGAATGGAAAAGTTGGTATAAGTCGATCTTGGGATGATCAGTTTGGATTTAGGATACTTAGGAACAGGGCAGACATTATTCACTTTACGACTCGGATTAAGGAAAGGAAAACTAACAATTATAGCTTCTGTATATTTGGAAAAAGGTTCGTCTGTTTTGATTTGAATACACTCTTTCAAACTGAAGTCGGCAGGGGTAAAATAAAAGGAACTAAAGATAATTTGCAGTCTGTAAAAAACATATAGCAGTTACAACAGTCCAAAGGCATAATGGGGCAGTAGTGGTTTGGAAGAGAGTAAGACAGAATTCTAGCCTTCCCCAATGCTATTCATTGTGTACATTGAAAGCGAGAACAAATTTCGAGAAGAAATTAAAGTTCAGGGTCAAGAAATAAAAATTTTGCCGTTTACTGATGAAACTATAATCCTATCAGAGACAGCAGAAGACACGAAAGGGCAAATGAACGGAATGGACAACGTCATAAAAGAAGCGAATAAGGTGAACATTAACAAGAGCAAAACAAGGCTAATAGCATGCAGTATAAGAAAATCAATCGATGCTGAAGGATTTAGATTTTATAACGAAACATTAAAGGTGGTAGATGAGTTTTGTTGCTTGGGCAATAAAATATCATTCAATCGCCGCAGTAAAGATGATATAAAATGACTACAGAAATCAAACAATCATATTTATGGCAAAGTTGGGATATATGGGGAACTATAAAACCTCATACTCTATTCCACAGTTTAAATGGGATTCCTCCTGACTGGATCGTACGGGATCAAAATTAACGCAACTGTTTTCCTCATGCACTAAATAGCAAGAGAGTGGACTGTAATTGGCGAAACAAGCAACACCCACGGGCTGCAATAGCCCCTTCGTCTTTCGAAGCAGAGCCTGGCAGAGTCTGTGGATCGGTCGCCGTGCTACTTGGTACTGAAGTGTACCGTTACTCCGATGCCGCGGAATGGTAAATTGTATGCAGGACGCTAGCGAGAACCGGATGAGGGCCTCCGAGAACCGCGGCTGATTCTGCTATCTAATTGGCGCACTTTCCTGCCGTCTTGCCGAAGAATCGATTTGCTTGTCTCTTGCACAGGCGTAACGAGAAATGCAAATACAGAATGCGGGCAGACAGAAGCGAGAGTGTGAGTGCCCTCGATTCGAGAAAGAGGTCAGGTCCTTAACTGTCGCTATCGGAAAGTTCAGAACGGATTTCCAAGGCTTCTAACAATCGAATGCCTCCAAATTACTGAAAATCACTCAACTAGCCACGGGGTAGAGACCGCACGTCGGCGCTTTTACCAACCGACAACCTCTGTCTCCACACATATCAGACATGGTTGCAAAGTGTATGTGTATTTCGACCCCCATAACTCGCAGTTCCAAACAAACTCATAAGTTTATAAGCGACAAACAACGGTGTTCTTGCCATGCGGTACCAAGTACAATATTCCAGAATGAAACTTTTACTCTACAGGGGATTGTGCGCCGATGCCAAAATGTTCAAATGTTTGTTAAGCTTATGGGACTTAACTACGGGGTTATCAGTCCCTAAACTTACAAACTACTTATCAACTACCTTATACTAAAGACGGCACAAATATCCATGCCCGAGGGGGGATTCGAACCCCCGACCTTAGTGGCCGTGCAGACCGTGACTGGAGCGTATCAGTCTTCTCGGCCACCGCGGCCGGCTACCGATGCCAAACTTCCTGGCACATTAAAATTGTGTGCCGAAACCGGTTTCGAACCAGTGACCTTTGCCTTAGGCGGGAAGCATCCCAGCACGCTTCACGGTTTGTCCTCCCAACTTCTGCCAAGTATTTCGCCTCCTACTTTCCAAAGGCAAAGGTCCCACGTTCGAATCCTGGTTCCGGCACACAGGGTTAATCTTCCAAGAAGTTTCATATCAGCGCACACTCTGCTTCTTAGTAAAAGTTTATTCTGGATACAGATTTTCATGCTCGAACATTAAAATAGGTCTTTACGTATAATGAAATCCAGAACCAATATTTACAGTAAAAAAATCAAGAAAGATATAAATTGTATTAACTGCGAAGAAGTACCAGGGCTATCAACTGAATTTTCATACTGAGGTGACAAATAGAATTTTGAACCTATACATCCAATACAACGGTGGAAAATAAGACGGCCGGCCGTGGTGTCCGAGGAGACGAAGGCGCTTCAGTCACGGTCTGCACGGCCACTACGGTCGGGGGTTCGAATCCCCCCTCGGGCATGGATATTTGTGCCGTCCTTGTTCGTAAGTAGTTCATAAGTAGTTTGTAAGTTTAGGGACTGATGACCCCGTAGTTAAGTCCCATAGACTATACAAACAACATTTGAAATTAAGACGTAATCTACAGCTTAAAAGTCGCAAGTTAAAACCCTAATATAAAACGAAGTCAACACAACTGTCGCCCCAGTCACAACCCAAATCATGTCGCCGCCCAGCCACAACGTGGAAGCAGATGTCCGCTATGCCGTTTGCACTTCTCTTTCCATTTTTACGCCTCGCTTGTGAAAGCAAACGTAATAGCGGAAAAAAAGGATGACTGTATTCGGGAAACACAATCAGAATATGAAGGGAACACCTGTCTCCTTTTTCATGCGCTGTCGACTAAACGTAGTTATGAAACACGGTAGCAAGGACGCGCGAGTAATTGGACACGGATTCCGGAAACTCCAGGAGGGGGCGGCACAATATTTTAGCGGCTGCAGGCTACGTCGGCAGCAGTTGTCTGCGACCGCTGTAAATTAATTAAGCCCCGCAAACACGACCGCTGCGCGGTGCTCGCGGGTTTGGACGCCTGGCTTTGATTTCCCCACCGTAAAAATTTAATCACCCCCTCAGAGGAACGTGCGTTTCTTCTGGTACCGCATGGTTAGCGGCCTCTGGCATTTGCGATGAGACGTGGTGTATCGGCGGCTGTTTACATATGTTGTTAACCCTCTGATGCGTCGCGTCCTCAAATGAGGACGTTCAATTTTTTTTTCTTTTTTGTCATTTTTTATATATGATGTGACCGTAAAAGCACCGGTACCACATATGAGGACTAATAATGGATGCTAGAATGTCTACTAGACGGCAGTGTTAGTCGAGCTAAAAAAAAGAAATGGAAAGTAGTGATTGTAAGAAATAGTAGAATCAGACCATCAGATGAAAGCACATTGTTGCCTGTACATCGAAAAACCGAAAGGAAGCCCGTCAATCGGAAGCCAGCATTTATGTTTCGATGAAATATAACTGTAATCAGCCAAGTCAGGTGATCCTAATGTCATAAGGCCGACGGAAAACACGTTACATTTGAGAAAAAGTGTAAACTTGCCGTGTGATCTGAGTGCCTGAAACAATTTCATTGTTTGTGGCCTTCTACTTAGCTTGCATTTATCGCGAATCTTTAATTCAGCGCAAAGTTCTTAGTGATTGGAAAAAAGCGCAGGTGACTCCCGTTTATAAGAAAGTAAAGAGAACTGACCCACACAATTACAGGCCAATATCGTTGACATCAGTTTCATGTAGAATTTTATAGCCTATTCTCAGTTCGAATATAGTAAATTTCCTTGAAACGGAAAAGCTTCTTTCCATGAATCAGCACGGGTTTAGGAAACATCGTTCATGTGAAACTCAGCTTGCCCTTTTCTCACAAGACATCTTGCGAGCCATGGATGAAGGGCAATAGGCGGATTGTGTTTTTCTCGACTTCAAAAAGGCGTTCTACGCGGTGCCACATTGCAGACTGCTAACGAAGATACGAGCTTATGGAATAGGTTCACAGATTTGTGACTGGCTGGAAGACTTCCTAAGTAATAGAACGCAGTACGTTGTTCTCGACGGCGAGTGTTCATCAGAGACGAGTGTATCGTCAGGCGTGCCCCAGGGGTGTGATAGAACCGCTATTACTTCCTATCTATATAAATGATCTGATGGACAGAGTAAGTTGTAATTTGCGGCTGTTTGCTGATGATGCTGTGGTGTATGGGAGGGTGTCGTCTGTAACTGACTGTACTAGCATACAGGGTGACTCAGACAATATTTTTCTAGTTGGTGCGAAGAATGGCAGCTAGCTCTCAATGTAGAAAAATGTAAGTTGATGCGCATGAGTAGAAAAAGCAATCCCATAATGTTCGAATACAGCATTAGTAGTGAGCTTCTTGATGCTGTCGCGTCGTTCAAATATCTAGGCGTAACATTGCAGAGCGATATGAAATGGAACGAGCATGTAAGGACAGTTCTGAGTATGGCGGATAGCCGACTTCGGCATATTGGGAGGATTTTGGGAAGCTGTACTTCACCTGTAAAGGAGACCGCGTATAAAACGCTTGTACGACCACGTCTTGAGTATTGCTCAAGTGTTTGGGACCCACAGCAGATCAGTTTAAAGGAAGACATAGAGGCGGTTCAGAGACGAGAAGCTAGATTTGTTACCAATGCGCGAGTGTCACGGAAATGCTCCGGCAACTCAATTGGGGATCGCTGGAAGAAAGACGACGTTCTTTTCGTGAATTTCTTTTAAGTAAATTTAGAGGGCCGGAATTTGAAGCTGAGTGTAGTACGATCTTGCTTCCGCCTACTTACATTTTGCGTAAAGATCAAAAGATCACAAAGACAAGAGAAATTAGGGCTCGTACGGAGGCATATAGGCATTCTTTTTTTCCTTGTTCAATTTGGGAGTGGAATAGGAAAGGAAATGCCTAGTAGTGGTACAGTGTACCCCCCGCCACGCACCTTACGGTGAATTGAGGAGTATGTATGTAGATGTACGAAAAATACACTCTTCACATATTCTTTGATATTATTAATAGATGTTCCATGTAAAATGGAGCAGTTTTCGTACTCACGGTTCTCTTTTCACGACACCTCTCTATTGGTCTATGGAACTATTTTTTTTAGATCCATTATGTTTAATTCTTTAGAAGATAGGTCTTAAATTAGCCAGTAATGTATAAAAAAATGTTTGTTAAGCTTATGGCACTTAACTTCGGGTTCATCAGTCGCTAAACTTACAAACTACTTATAAAAAAATCGCACTGACATGTTTTACGGCCCTCTTTTGATTTGTAGTTTTAGAAGTTTTTGCAAACATTTTATACCAAAATAATAATAAATTAATTAATAAGAGTGTCTGAAACCCTTTTAGGAAAAAAAAATTGGGTAGTAGCGGGTTTCGAACCACCGACCTTTCGCGTCTCAGTCGATAACCTTGCACACTACGCTACGGCTAAAAACAGTAGTTCTTTAATCTTATACTACTAATGGCCGTTGTTAACTGATGTTAATATGGCATTTGTAGACGTTAGATTATCATTTATCGTACGAAGAACGATGTGTGTTGGTTAATTTCTCAGTGGGCCGTTGCTTTGAAATGACAACGTGTAAGTTACAATAAGAAAATCATGAAATACGCGAGGAATGTCACGTGACATCTCCGAACGGCTGGTTTTCGTTAATTCAATGGAGGGTGTCAAATCTCCGTTATTTTTGCAAATATGTCTCAAACGATACGAGATATGAAAAAAAGAACATAATGGAGCTAAGCTATAGAGAATTTTCTCCTCTACCAATTAGGTTATTCAATTTTCGTGTCAGATGAATAGTTAAGCCGTTATTTTTATTTAAATTTCGAGCTGTCAAAAGACGATCGCAAAGGCCCACTTTTAGTGTTACTACCGTAACCTAAAGTGGGCCAATATCTTATACTACAGAAAACACAAACATTCATGCCCAAGAGAGGCTTCGAACCCCCGACGGGGAGCGGCCTCGCGCATCGTAGCATAGCGCCTCAATGCGCTCGGCCACTCCGACGCGGAGTAATGTATCAGAAATTTTGTTTATTGTCGGAATGATAATTCGTGCATGAGAGGGTTAAATACAGCTGTTTCCAGGAGTTAAGGGATTAATAAGAAAAAAACTGTTAATGTAAACAACTGGACTGTCTAGGAAACTTCATAGATATTTTTGGTAATTCAATTATGATGAATAAACATCTGTTGTTTTAAACTCCACTGAATTACCAAAAAGTTTAGACTTTCGAAATTATAAGGTTGGGACTTTACATAGGTAAGTGACTTAGGAAAATGACTGGTGGAACACATGTTAAAATGAAATAAGGTTGTTACTCATCAGGCATTCCATGAGTGACGAACGGGACATTCAGTCGCAGAAAAAATCAAAATAAAATGTTTGTTTTTATTTTATCCTGTGGTTTCTCTCTCGAATCCAAACATTCATTATTTGGTACAGAAGATTAATGGGAAATTTTGCTAGTTCATCACTAATTTTGTCTGTAATATGGAAAAATTATGGTGTGACGGACGGGACAAAAAATGAGCCTCAAGTGTTGCAGCTTGCAAAACATTGCAATATTTCTGTTCTTTATGTATACATATGATATTTGAAGTGACGCAAATGAACTTCACATTCCAAAATTTAACTTATGCAATGTACAATATAGGACATTAATAAATTTAAGTTTCTGAAAAAATAAATGTTATGTGACGGACGGGACTCGTCCAATGACCTGACTTCCAAAATTATATTTTACTCCTTTCAGAGAGATTACATTAAACAAAATAGTGGCAGTAACACAAATAATGCTCAACTGAAAGAAAGGTGTCTTAAAAACAAGCAAAACAGAGAACAATGAGTTAACTATGGGGAGGGGGGATCACTGCTAATTGGACAACCTATTTTACTACTACCACCCAAGATTTTAACATCTCTCAGTTGATGATGCTAAATTAAAGGAAATTGCAATATGTTTCTATCCTGTACAGGTAACGTCAGTTCCTTAAGATTTTTAAGTACTCATAACCATCATGATTTTCAGATTTTCAATTTTCACTCATGGGCTCATTCGCTCGTGGAATGCCTGTCATGTGAGTTTTCAAATTCATATGTTTGTTCAAATATTCTAATGTTTGTTAAGCTTAAGGGACCTAACTCGGGGGTCATCAATCCCTAAACTTACAAACTACTTATAATAAGTTAAAGCACAGACAAATATATACAGACGGGAAACCTCCGTAAGGGCCCAGTCACACGCTCAGGGATGTGGGGAGGGAGGGCCAGAGCAGTTCC
Source organism: Locusta migratoria (assembly GCA_026315105.1). Classification (NCBI taxonomy): domain Eukaryota; kingdom Metazoa; phylum Arthropoda; class Insecta; order Orthoptera; family Acrididae; genus Locusta; species Locusta migratoria. The sequence goes on from CM048745.1 coordinate 223,376,107, forward strand.
GTAAGATGTCCCATGATGGCGCTGAGGCCAGAAGCAGCCCTTTAAAACTGGCCAGAGCAGGCGGCAGGTAGCGGCTATCCCCACCACCACCTCCCCTCAAACGCTGGCATACAGGACACAGCCGTGGCCTCGTGACAGGCGGCACGAGCTCTCCCCTCAGCTTCCCCTCCTCACTACCCTCAGAAGCGCCTCTAGTGTGGTCTACCGGTACTAAGCCGGGGAACCGCCTGACACCTGCTAGCATCGAGGGGAGCGTAGGACAGTTGTTCAGGGGGGGCTTCCTCTCTGTATATGTTACTCTGTGGTTAAACTAACCTAAGGACAACACAAACATCCATTCCCAAGGGGGAATTCGAACCCTCCGACCGTAGCGATCTTGCAGACCATGACTGGCGCCCCGTAGACCACTCGGCCACTATGGCCGCCCAAATTTTTGTAATCCTGTGGAGCCAAACTACAGTGGTAATCAGTCCCTAGTCTTACAAACTACTTATACTAAGTTAAACTAACCTAAGGACAAGACACACATCCATGTCCGAGGGAGAATTTGAACCTCCGACGCGGGAGGCCTAGCGATCCGTAACGTGGCGCTCCAGACCGCTTGGCTACTCCCGCGCGGCATTCATGTGATTTTCTGGCTGTAGTTACATAAGTAATAAAGTGCCTGTGTACGCAGAGAAGAGCAGGTGCGAGGTTCGCTGTTGTGCGGTTCATACAATGCTGTGGCTTTTACAATCTTCTTGGCATCAGAAATTGAATTCAGTAAGGCCAACAATATTTGCGCTATTGCCCACAATATGCAGCGTTCGTCATCCGAGGTCATTTCCATAAACTCTTGCAGTATTGACCTTGATACAACACCGCCTCCGCCGCACGCTGCTAACCCGTCAAAAGCTCAGATACTACTCTATTCAAATAGAACCTTAGTAGCGCGCAACAGGGCTGTTTTGGGCCGCTTTCCCCACATTTTGCATTCACGCCCGCTCCTTCCGTTTTCCAATTACATTACTCTAACATTTACAAAAACCCAAAGCCAGAGCCTGCATAAAGCTATCACAATAAAATAATCGCAACATTTTAAGTTAATAATTCGTCCAGTTTGCTGCTATAAATATTTATTTATAATGTAAAACAGCTGTTTCGGCTTTTATAGCCATTGTCAAATACCTGGAAATAACACTGGTGATAATACTGGGATACATTTCGTAAATTTTGTATACAATTTGATTATAGATTACTAACAAAATTTTCTCTTACGTCTAGATGGGCCTGACTTCCATATTTCATCAGTAGTATTCTGTCATCTAAATGCCAAATTATAAGGTGGTAATTCCATTTTTAAATGTTGTGCTACTGACGTATGATGAAAATTAGATGGTTATATCAAGTAACTAATGAGTAGGTGCTTAACCGAAATGGGGAGAAAAGGAGTTTCTGGCATATCCTGGCTAAGAGAAAGGATAGATTGGTAGGACACATTCTCAGGCATTAAGGAATTGTCAACTTAGAATTAGAAGGAAGTGTGTGGTATAAAAATCGTAGAGGGAGACCGAGGGACGAATACAGTAAGCAGATTCAAAAGGATGTAGGTTGCCGTACGTATTCTCAGATGCAGAGAGTTGCACAGGACAGGGTAGCGTGAAGAGCTGCATCATACCACACAACAACAACAATTCTATTTTTTTTTACTTTGATGTATTACGTACTTTTCGACAGTGACGAATTTTGACAGTTAACTTCTAAGATGTTCTATGTTTACATAAAAACTATATGCAAATAAGCAAAGATGGTGTATCATGGATCGCAACTTTACTGTGGGTTATCTTTGATTATTATGAAGGCCAAATATATAAATCTGTGGTTGTTAATGCTTATGTTTCTAATTAGCCGTTATCGTTTATTATGTCGATAAAATTTTTTAGGCGGTATTTAAATCTGAAGTCTGTTTGTTTGTTTAATACAAGTTCTGGATAGTTCTACATGTGAATATAGACTTCAAATTCTTCAAGAATGTTAATTGTTAGACCTTATGGCCTCCATAATCTGGAAAAAATCGTGGAACTTGGAACAATTCTTCTTATCTGCAGGAATCATCACCGTATTATAGTGATACACGAATGGTGTACGCAGGAGTCCGTATTGGTGGATGTATGGACTCCTATGTTGTTCCGAATAGCTAGCTCTTTGACTGCTTAGAGGTTTAGAGATGAGCTCCTTCGACTTTTTATGTGCGCTGTCCTGGTACCATAGGAGATGGGTTCCTTCTGGTAAACGATAATGCTCGTCGACGGAGCTGCACTGGGGGACAACGTGCTTTTTTAAGCTGAGGGAATTAAAAGAATGGAGTGGCCTGTTTCTTCACCGGACTTAAAACCCGATTAAGCAGGTTGAAAATGTTCAAATGTTTGTAAATCTAAGGGGCTAACTACGTTGGTTATTAGTCCCGAGACTTACAATCTACTTAAAGTAACTTATGCTAAGGACAACACAAACATCCATGCTCGAGGGAGGACTCGAATCGCCGACGGCGAAAAGCCGCGCACACCGCAGCCAAGCGCCTTTGTCGCATGGCTACTCTGCCGCGGAGACTGAGCACGTTTGGGATGCACTTGGCAGACGTATTGCAGGCAGACGAGCATCTTCCACAACGGCAGTATAGTTGGGTATTGCACTCATGGAAGAATGAGCCTATTGCTTACCATATAGTGTCCATGCCACACAGGTCTGCCGATGTACTGGCGATCCGAGGTGATCACACACCATATTACTGGGCAACAAGACCGACGTTTTCACCATTATGGTCCCCACAATGTGAATCGCTCTTAGTGAACTTAATGTAAAAATGAAGGAAAGAGTTGAGACAACAAAATATCGTGTGTGTCACACACTGTCACTAAAAGATACATAACCACACACGTATATCACATATGATATCTGACCTGAACCTATAATTGTTTTGAGCAATGTACACACATACATACATACTTACTGGGTGATCAAAAAGACAGTTAAATTTAAAAACTTCATAAATCAGGAAATAATGTAGATAAGAGATAAAAACTGACACACATGCTTGGAATGACCTGAGGTTTTATTAGAACCCCCTCCCCCCCAAAAAAAAAAAATGTTCACAAAAATGTTCGACATGGCGCTGAAGCAGCAAAACTTCAGTGACTGCTATCGTGACGCGTGAGAGATACGCCGATATGTTACAGAATCACATCATCCCCAGCCCGGCTGAGAAACACATGCTGGAACGTAAGATTTTTATGCAGGATGGCGCTCCACCTCATGTAGCTATACGCGTGCAAGATCCCGTGCACGCGTCTACATCTACATAGATACTCTGCAAATCACATTTAAGTGCCTGGCAGAGGGTTCATTAACCACTTTCATAACTTTTCTCTACCGTTCCATTCTCTAATAGCGCGCGGGAAGAAAGCACACCTAAATCGTTCCGTTTTCGATCTGATTTCTCTTATTTTATTGGGATGGTCATCTCTCCCTAAGTAGGTGGGTGCCAGCAAAATACTTTCACATTCAGAAGTAAAAGTCGGTGATTGAAACTTAGCAAACAGATCACGCCGCAATGAATAACGTCTTTCTTTTAATGATTTCCACCCCAGTTCGTGCAACATTTCCGTGACGCTTCCCCCCATAACGTGATAAAAAAAACGAACTGCCCTTCTCTGAACCTTGTCATTGTCTTCCGTCAGTCCCACCTGGTGAAGGTCTCACAAGGGGCAACAGTACTCCAGGAGAGGACACTCAAGTGTGATGTTGGCAGTCTCTTTGGTGGAGCTGGTGCATTGGTGTTGATCTTGTGCTCAGCCGCCACTTTAGTCTTGCTTGGCCTCCCAGGTCCCCAGACCTATGTCCGTGAGATTATTGGTTTTGGGGTTACCTGAAGTCGCAAGGGTATCGTGATCGACCAACATCTCTAGGGATGCTGAAAGACAACATCCGACGCCAATGCCTCACCGTAACTCCAGACATTCTTTACAGTGCTGTTTACAACATTATTCGTCAACTACAGCTATTGTTGAGGAATGATGATGAACATATTGAGAATTTCCTGTAAAGAACATCGTCTTTCCTTTGTCTTAATTTTTTATGCTAATTATTGCTTTTCTGATAAGATGATGCGCCATATGACAGACATTTCTTGTAGTTTTTTTTTCACCCGGTACATAAATTATTATAGATTTAAAGTAGTTTGATTGGGCGCGTTCTTATTACACACAAAAATCTGTGAAACTGTACGAGAATTCACATTACAGATTTCCTTGTAGTGTATAATATAGGACAACAATTTTGTAATTCTTAAAGTAACATTGCTTACAAAAACAAATTTTACCCGATAAACATATTGAGCGCATCGATTCGATACCAAGCACATTCGATACCATAGTAGAAGGGGTAACGAAGGCATAATAGGTCTACCAGAGCCGTGTCAAAGTTGGCATTTTGCTCTCTCAGAAGTTGGGAGCTCATATTAATTACGTGGTTTAGAGGGGTAGCGAGGGAACCAACTCCAGGCAACTCACGACAAAGGGAAATTCCCCCTGATCCATGAAGCACGTCCAGTCATATCTGCGAGATGAATTTAAGCAATTTTAACGACACTGATATTTTCTTTCTCAGGGAGAATAAAAATAAGAGAATTATGTAATTCGATAAAAATTTCTAATTTAAAGTGAGTTGTTAACAAACAATTTTGCTTTATATATCATGAAAATACGATAGCAGACCATGAGTCGTTTCGAAAGGATACTTCCATTGCTAACTGAGTAGTTCACAGAAATTTTGAATAAGTTTTTAGGGCCTACACCAAACCCTAGTGCCTCGGAGATAATTTTTATGTCTTCTCGTCCGTGTTTTCCATTTTATATGCCTTCATTAATACTCTGCAAGTCACAGGAAAGTGCATGGAAGAGAGTTTATCGAACCGCTTTTATGATGTTTGTCTACAGTTCCATTCTCCAATAGCTCGCGGGAAAAAGGAACACGTAAATATTTTATTATTATGATCAAGTCTCTCTCTGTCAAGCTGCGTGCTAACCTTCGCCTTATTTGGTACTTTTTCTGTCCAACTAATCAACACTCATCTCAAGTCCCACATTTCAAACCTTTCAGGTCTTATTTTCCGCTGACCTTGATTCACTAACATAACAAAAATCAGCCACAAACGTATATTTTCAGAAACCTCATTCTCTATTTACGGATCATATTTGATAGCATAAATGCCATTTCCTTCTGTGCCAACTGTCGTTAAAGTTTTCCTAGCTTCGCCTGTCGTGAGATACTTTTGATTCCAGTTTTGGTGCAAATTGTGCTTCTTTGCATAACCTTTTCCTTTTAGTCGCTTTCACTCAGTAATGATTACGTACTCATGACTGTTTAGTGCATTAAAAAGATGAGGTAATTTTCTTCCCTTCACTATAGATAGCCATGCCATTATATAATTATCATCCTTTCGAGTCTTTCGTCCCCATCTAGAAACTATCGTTTGTTAACATTATCGCTTCTTCGATTTATATAAATGAACACAAAAGGGGGACGGGAGGCGCAAGACTAAATCCTTGTTTTAAATAATTTTTAAACGATAATTTCGACTTTTTTGCAGTCTTATTTTTTCGTCTTGTACATACGATCAACCCTAATTTTCTTATAATTTCGAAAACCATGCGGTATTTCAATCGTCGATCAATTTTTTAGATCGACAGATCTCATGTACGTGTCCGGATTTTCTTCGGTCTTACTTCAATTACTAATGGGTTGTTTCGGAATTGCATCTCTGGTAGCAATTCTCAGATAACAGTTCGGCGTTCTTATTTCCATTCTCCTGTACATACGCTCGTCCGTATCTTGATCCCATGAGCGATTTGGCTATCTTATGCTAGTTACAACACATATCTGCCATTAGTAACTGTGTGTATTTTTCCGGAAGTTAGGTGATAAGTCACCAGTCAAAAAACATCGTATAGTCGTTGATTCTATAAATGCAGATGAATTATTGTTTCGTTGCCTTATTTGATTTCTAGTCATCCAGATTTCTGGTAATTGTGAATGTCAATACTGGATCGCCTTTGTATTCCGTGTTTAGACGGCACTAGAGTTCAATTATAACTAAAATCCGGTCGAAAAAATCAATTGTGACTTTACAAGGTTACATTCGTACTGAAGTAGACGTTTCGATCGAAGCTGGTCAAACACAATACATTCACACAAATGTAGAAACCAGTCCTTCCAAATAGAAAACCATGATAGGTCAGAAATAAAACTACTCAATGATACAGCCATGTTCGCAATAGCAACTTTTTAATGCAAGCCCGTTTCTGACTTTAAATTGAAATATCTACAGACAATTTGCAACATGATGATGGCTGATGACGTTGGACGGACACAAATCCCTAAGGACACGAACCTCAACTCCCTGAAAATAAAAATGTGTACCTCTAGTCCTGTAGTTAAGCAGCCTGTGCATTTAGTGTAGCTGCAAAATGATGAAATATTCACAAAGATTAAATAAGCGGTACTGGATAATTAATCAGAGGGTTTTCATTAATTGTTTGTAACTGATGCGGAGAACACCAGAGAGTTTATTTAATACTGTTTCAGTAAATTAGTAGTTTCAAATAAGAGGATGGTTGTCCAATAATAACTAACAATAATAACCAATAATAACTAATAGTTCATTACAAGTAGGAATACTTTTCCTAAAGTACATTATAAGAATTATATCAGTTCCCTCAAAATATTTCATCGTTGAATATGAAAAAAAGCTAAGCCCATTCCGTGATCATAAAACAAGAAAACTTCGGCAATTCCAAATAATTGGGTATGACAAATGTAGTGTCAATACTCGAGAAATGAAGAAACACGTGTTCTGCTCAGCTATAACTCAGTATTTCAAGCTGAATAAATGAAAGGTATAATCTAGCACTCATTTAGCACTCGACAAAGATAAATTCCTCACAAAAATTAAACCATGACGCATCCATTTCCTGCACAGAATGCATCACTCTCGTGATCGAGTATCGCCAGATTAGAACAGAAACCACAGGTAAAAAACTCCCAGACCTCGACGTATAGTGAATTCTCCACATGGATTCGCATTTTCTTTTGGAGCTCTCGACATGATTTGCATATGTATCTTCATCGGCTTCAGCAGTCTTCCACATTTGCCTAATTCTGATTGCCATTATAATATCCGAGCGAAAGCTATAGATTCCTTACATTCGAAATACAGGATTTGACTCAACTTTCAGAAATTTCCGTGCAAAAGTAACATATTATAACACTACTTAACAGAATTCAACTATTAGTTTCCATTCAAACCAGTTACCATAAGTATAAAATTTTTTTTTTTACCACGAACTAATAAGCCAAATATCTTGACTAAGGGCACTCATAATAAACGAATAATTTTCAAGCAAATTTGCTGGAAAAACAGTGAGATATTCATTAAGTTCAGATGTTTCTAAATCTATGGGACGTAACGGCTAGGTTATTAGTCCCTAGCGTACAAGCTATTTGAACTAAGTTAAACTAACCTAAGGACAACACAAACACCCATGCCCGAGGGAGCACTCGATCCCCCGACGACGAACTGCCGAGCGCACGGCAGCACGGGTCCTCAGTGCGCACGGCCAATCCACCGCGGCATTCATTAAGTAATTATACATGTATCAGATACGTAAGGCATGTCTTGCAGCACTCAAATTCTGTGTTAGTGTGGTGAAAATGATATTTTGACAATTATATGGTAACACGTATAAGTGTCGTGGTATTCCAATAAAGGAAGGAAAGAAGGTTAGGGTTTAATGTCACGTCGACGTGAGGGATGAGCAAGGAAGTCGGTTCTTGAAAGGAAATATCCTGGCATTTGCCTGGAGTAATTTAGAAGAAAAAATCAAGGAACATTTGAATCAGTATCACTGGAGCTGGCTTTAACCGATGTTCTCCCGAATGTAAGTTACCATTGCGACACTTCGCCTGTGATATCACAATAAATATATTTAGGTATGCAGTATTCGAAGGTGATAGCTCTACTAAAATGTTATCAAAAGCTCCAGTGTTTGTTGAAATTCCTTGATGTAATTAGAAGACATTTCTTTCATTGGCCAAAGATCCAGTAACTTTAAATATTAATGATGTAGTTGTAAAGTTGAGAATTTTGTCTCACTAGATGTTATAATGTTTATTCTATTTTTAAGTAATTACATTTCATTCATTCTCCCACTTTCAAAAGATACTCAGCTTTTCAACATTGCGATGTATGGGGGTTCTGCTCGCTGCAAAATTATTCTCCTGGGGCGTCGTGGTAGAAATAAATACTCGTAGGTACAATTTTTTCACTTCTTCTTTAATTTCCAATCAAACTGCTTCTCCACCAAAACATTACAAGTTCATAACTTATACAATATACCACATTACAACTTCATTTCATAAAATACACAATGCAACAGAACTTAGCTGGTAGTACATCCATTTTAAAACAACAGACTGACGTAACTTCCAGTGCACTTTAGAAAATCCAAAACCCGAACTCCCACACGCAAAGCGGTGAGGCAAATATATAACATTGACAACAATGACATTACATTATACATTGTTCATAACAATTGAATATACTAATTTACAATTACCAAACACACAAGTAAATCATTTCATGTACACAAAAATAATCACAATATAAAATGAAAACTATACATACAATAATCTTAGATGGCACATATCTTTTTAAGTCGTAATTTAGGTTGTTTTTGTTTCATAACAAAGAGTAATATTAAATATCAATTAATTTGTTAATGAGTACATCATGCATGTTCCTAATATATATTGAAGCATCAAATATCTTGCCAATTCTCAAAATAAGTTCAAAATCTCACGTCAGTCAATATATACAAGGAATTACAATATTAAAATTTTGAATATTATGTTAATTAACACAATGAGCTGGTCAACACAACTTGTTTATGAGCCTAATATATATAAAATGTTATTGATTTTCATTTCTTTTTGTTTTGTACAATTCGTCTGTTTAGTTAAAGAAATAATGTACAATGACGAAACTATTGTTCATAGAACTGTCTGGAAAGCAAATATACGAATCTCTCAATTAATAAAATCTATCACTTGTTAACTAATCACAGTATCACCGAGACACTGTCCTACACTGACTCCTAGGCTGGCTATTTCGTTTGTAGCTTCACACGCAAAATATATCACTATTAAATCACACGATCCCTGGTCCGACGTAGACGGTATCGTTCGATAACATTGAGATAAGAGGGCCAGCAGTATAATTACTATGTGCACCTTTTTTTTAATTGCAAAATTATATAGCCCTTGTTTCTATCATACTGATGTATTATTCACTTTAGAAGTCCACCTTAATACATCGCCTGCTAGCAAAGTTGGCAGTCGACCGCCACTGTATTTCCACTGTGCCCTCGCGCTCCAGGACGAACCCACGTGCTGACTGTCTCTTTCTACTTGCAGCACACCTGGCGCTCGGGCGAGTCGCGTTATAAATCACCCTTTAAGCGAAATCGGCCTTCTTCGTCCCAACTCTTGACAACCAAACAGCTCATCTATATTCGTTATGTTACAATATCAACACATACTGCCTCTTCTGTCACGCCATCAGACAAATCGTCCCTAACACAGGACTTCAGTGTACCCTGTCCACTCATCCGCAGTTTCGTTTGTGCTCAACCGTCGAATTCCTAATGCATTCAGCCTTTTAATTTCACAGACGGTTGTTATGATTTTTCAGTACTCTGAGTCAGTTCTTCTGGCGATCAATTGATGCTTCAAAATTTGCTTAGGCATTTTCACTTCGGTTTACTTATTATTGCTGTTTATTTCTATCGGTACTTACCTGTGACTTCCTGCACATCTCATATTCTTCCGCCGGCCGCGGTGGCCGAGGTGACTGAGGCGCTCCAGTCATGGTCAGCACGGCCACTACGGTCGGGGGTTCGAATCCCCCCTCGGGCATGGATATTTGTGTCGTTCTAGTTTGTAAGTAGTTCATAAGTAGTTTGTAAGTTTAGGGACTGATGACCCCGTAGTTAAGTCCCATAAGCTTAACAAACATTTGAACATATTCTTCCATTATTCGAAATTTCATTACAGATACTTTCCTTGTATCTGTGATTGCCTGTATATATCCGTGTCTGCCAGAGTAAGAGTTCAGTATTCATCCTCAGTATAAATGCTTTTCTAGATTCCTTCAAACGTTTCTCGTACTCACTACTTTAGTTTCCCACTTCCTTCCCCTCCGATTATTCCATTTGAATTTCTTTAATTTCAGCCTATTTTTCATCAATACTCAACTGCGTCGATCTGCTCCTAGTATGCCTTTCCATCCAATATCTGAATTACGAATCAGCTGGGTTATTCACCGTTTTCCCTGAATCAGCTGGAATATTCCCAGTTTCCCCTGGCGTTTTCAAGTATACAGTCTCCTCTTTCCATGCTTGCAATAAGCATTCGCTGCCACCATCTGTAATTAATAGAGAACGCTCCTGTACGAAACAGCTCGCCCATCTTTTCCTTGCTATTAAATTATCATTTTCTTTAACATACTGAATTACCCTTTTATACCCTCATATACTTCTCTAAATCTTCACTTTTGGATGCGGCGTCAGCATATATAACTGAACAACTGTTGGCAGCGTTGTTTCTCTATTAAAAGTGATGGTAACTGCCCTATCACAATGTTCGCAGTAGATCACTATCTGCCCCACATGCCAAATCGTAATGAATCCGTAGGCCTTTATCGTATTTAATCATGCTTTTTATATTACCCTACATTCGTGTGTCCACAATTAATTATCTTATTTCCCTTTCACATTTCTGACACCATCGATATGAATGTCCCTTTTCAGATTTTCCAGATTTCCATGTTCAGTCATACATCAGATTTTTTTGTCTTCGATGATTTTTTATGAGGTTCAGCTCGCATTTGTCAGTTCCGTCAGGGAAATCGATGTGGGGGACTGATTCGGAATCTTTTCCGTAACGAAAAATGACAATTACTGTTTGTAATATTTTATACCACCTTTGTTTGATCCTTTCTTCGAACTTTCCACTTCACGACAACAACTCCAATATACTGACTTTTATATAAATGAGAATAAATAAATGTAAATACAAATCTTGGATGCACTTATTTTTATTTTTTGAACTGAAGTCTTCAACACCAACCTCGATAATTCCCGAAAAATGACTTTTATGTGAATAAAATGTCTGTAGTGTACATATAGCCCGCCATCACGGAGTCGCCATTTTGTATTTTTCACTTCCTGGACTCATTCTTTATCACCACCTAGATAATTTCCTAAATTTTTCTTTTATATAAATAAACTGACAGTGGTGTACATAGAGAGTGCAATGATAGATCCGCTATTCTGTTTTTCAATATCTTTAATTTTTTTTCATATCATATTCTTAATCAGAAACCCAAGTTCAAGACGGATTTAGAAAATATCGTTCATGCGAAACACAACTAGCTCTTTATTCACACGAAGTAATGGGTGCTATGGACAAGAGTTCCCAAATTGATTCCGTACTTCTTGATTTCCAGAAGGCTTTTGACACCGTACCTCACAAACGGCTTTTAATGAAATTGCGTGGTTATGGTATAGTGCCCCAAATTTGCGATTGGATAGGGGATTTCCTGTCAGAGAGGACACACTTCGTAGTAATCGATGGTAAGGCATCGACTAAAACAGAGGTGATATCTGGCGTTCCACAGGGTAGTGTTATTGGTCCTCGGCTGTTCCCTATTTACATAAACGATTTAGGAAAAAATCTAAGTAGCTCTCTTAGGTTGTTTGCAGATGACGCCGTCATTTACCGTCTAGTGAAATCATCTAAAGATCGAAACCAACTGCAGAAAGATCTAAATAAGATATCAGCATGATGCAGAAATTGGCAATTGACTCTAAATAATGAGAAGTGTAAAGACGTTCACATGAGTACGAAAAGAAATCCGTTAAACTTTGTTCACAAGATAAATCAATCAAAATTGAAGGCCTTAAACTCTACAAAATACCTAGGAATTACTATTACTTCAGACTTAAACAGGAAAGAACACCTAGATAATGTCGTGGGAAAGGCGAACCAGAGACTGCGCTTTATTGGCAGAACACTTAAAAGATGCAACAGAACTACAAAAGAAACTGCATACACGATTGTCCGTCCATTTTTGGAGTATTGCTGCCCAGTTTGGGATCCTCATCAGGTGCGTTTGACGAAGGACATCGAAAGAGTGCAGAGAAGAGCAGCTCGCTTCGTATTGTCACAATACAGGGAAGACAGCGTCACGGAAACGGTACAGGATCGGGGATGGGAATCATTACAACGGCGCTTATCGCTGCGGCGTGGGCTACTTACGAAACTCCAATCATCAACATTCTCCTCCGAATGCGAAAATATATTGTTGACTCCCACTTACATAGGTTGAAATGATCATCAGAATATGATACGGGAAATCAGAGCTTCAGGTGTTCTTTCTTCCCTAACGCTATTCGAGAATGGAATGGGAAATAAATAGTATAATGATGGTTCGATGAACCCTCTGCCAGGCACTTATATGTGATTTGCAGAGTACCCCACGTAGATGTGGATGTAGAAACGTCGTTAACCCTTCCATACAAAGTTTGGTACAAACTCAACTGCTTATATTTTGACCAGCTTTTTGGGATTCCACCCAGTGTGCGGCACACTAAAGTCCTTCAAATTTTTACCCAGCTTATTTTACCAGAGGTTTGATGGTGCCCTAATTGTGCGAAACGAATTAATATAATGTTTGCAGCTAAGACTGTCTTTCGTAAGAAGTACTTAATTGTGGTCATTGTGATCTTTGTTACTGGCGAGAACGAAAGTGAATGCGTTTGGTAACTGATTAGAAACAACAATTTCTCGCCGAAATAACTCCAAATATCGTCATCAGGGACACACAGCTTCAATATTAAAAATAATTAAATTCATTTAATGCACTGTTGCGCGATGCGTAGCAGCTAACAGAATTCTGATGCTGCTGTCATATTACTGCTCTTCATAAATAGCACCTGAGCTCGAATGCCATTACGTGGCTGGAATGTTAAATTGGTCGTACGTGCTGCGAGACCCGCGTGGCTGGGATACCTGCCGTTAATGCCAATCACGCCGCTGGAATGCTAAACGTTGTCAGCGCGGTGCCGCGTGGCTGTCGTGTGTGTCGCCCGTTTGTGGAGCTCTGCGCGTGAAAGTTAATGAGCGCGATGGCAGCGCCCGGCTGCTAAACAGACGCGTGGCCGCGGGACGAAGCACGCCCTTGAACTACTGACGGATTGGTGTCTGGCGATTACTGACACAAACACACACTGTGACGATACTGCTGGCCCTCTCATCTCAATGTTATCGTACGATACCGTCTGCGTCGGACCCGGAACCGTGTGGTGTAATAGTGATATATTTTGCGTGTGAATTTACAAATGAAATATCCAGTCTAGGAATCCGTGTAGGGCAGTGTCTCGGTGATTCTATGATCAAAACAAGTGATAGACAGTTCAATAAACAATACTTTTGTCATTGTACATTATTTTAATAAATAGACAGACGAAGGGTAAATGTAAAAAATAAAGTCATGAAAATAAATAGCGTTGTGTATAGGTTAGGCTCATAAACAACTTGTATTGACCAGCTAATTGTGTTAATTAATGTAATAGTCGAAATTCAATATTTTAATTCTTTGTATATATTGACTGACGTGAGATTTTAAACCTAGTTTCAGATTTGACAATAAATTTGATAGTTCAATATATGTTAGGAACATGTATGATGTACTCATTAACAAATTAATTGACATTTAACAGCCGGCCGCGGTGGCCGAGGGGACTGTGGCGCTTCAGTCACGGTCTGCACGGCCACTACGGTCGGGGGTTCGAATCCCCCCTCGGGCATGGATATTTGTGCCGTCCTTAGTTGTAGCTGGTTCATAAGTAGTTTGTAAGTTTAGGGACTGATGACCCCGTAGTTAAGTCCCTTAAGCTTAACAAATATTCGACATTTAACATCGCACTTTGTTGTCAACAGAAAGATCGGAAATTTCGTCCTAAAAATACATGCGCCATCTAAAATTATTGTATGCATAGTTTTCATTTTATATTGTTATTATTCTTGTGTACATGAAATGTTTTGTTTGTATGTTCGGTAATTGTAAATCAGTAAATTCAATTGTTATGAACAATGGATAATGTAATACCATTATTGTTGATGTGATATGTTTGCCTCACCGCCTTGCGTGGGGGAGTTCGAGTTTTGCCGCTTCTGAAGTACTTTGGAAGCTATGTCAGTCTGACGTCTGCGTCTGTGTTGTGGTGTATTGTATACGTTATGAACTTGTAATGTTTTGGTGGAGAAGAAGTTTGATTCAAATCAAAGATGAAGTGAATAATTGTACCTACGAGTATTTATTTCTACCACGACGCACCAGGAGAATAATTTTGCAGCGAACAGAACCCCCAATACATCGTAATGTTGAAAAGCCAAGTATCTTGTTTGGAAGTGGTAGAATGAACTGTAATTACTTAACAACCATAAAAACATTTTAACGCACACAGAAAAACGGTACAGTGACTTGTCATACTTCATACATTCTTATATATCTTTTTACACGTATAATGTTCCACGGGACCCAATTGAGGAGATATTTCCCGTGATCATGGAACGAGTCAGTATATGATATTGTAACAGAAGTAGTCCAGTCAATGAATGCATTGTAGAGTGCATGGAATATGTGAGAATTTTTGACTTCAGGACTTCGTTAGGGATAGTTAGGAGGTGAATATACTAAAAGTCCCCGCCCCTGGGGGGTGAGCTAAAGCGGGGAGGGAGGTGAAAAAGTACCAATTTTATAGCAAATTCAATTATCTTTAACTTTTATTTGGAACAATGTTTTCCTAAAGCCGACCGTTTTCGAGATATAAGCGGAAAACCAAAAAATGGTACCTTTTCACCCACCTCCCCGCTTTAGCTCACCCCCCAGGGGCGGGGACTTTTAGTATGTCACCTCCTAACTATCCCTAACGAAATCCTGAAGTCAAAAATTCTCGCATATTCCACGCACTCTACACCCCTCTTGAGCACTCATTGACTGGACTAAAGTGCAGTAACATAAAATGAAGCGTGTAGGAAGTATACGCTGTAGTGGGACACGGCCGGTAGGTTCAAAAATAAAGTTCTTCAGTATGATCATGTTGGACTTCAATCCTGGCCCTTGCACTACACTCGAACTCAAACGTCACTGTTCAATTATAGAAAAAAACCTTTAAATGTTTCTTTCTAGGTTCTCGTGCAAGATAAGAGAAAATAAAACTGTTCCTAAATCAAAATACTACAAAGTTCAAAATTTGGTATATAGTTCTTACTGAAATTTCATATGTTTTGTAAACCACAGATATTGTTCGTTGAATCCGCTGGGAAAATATATCGCTTTGCAAACTACGAACTCACTGTCTTTTAATCAACAAAATTACAGCTAAGTCCCTAAACTTCTCTAAAGTCCAAAAAACTCTGTAAATAACTTCGTAATATAGTTTCAGCACAATATATAAATACTCGTTCTTCTAAACAACTGAAATAACTATTCTCTAAACACTGACACTTGAAGTAACGTTTTATTTTCTTAAGTCACAAATCCATATATAATATAACACGAAGTCTGATCTCTCTCCTAAGGACTCAACATAATGACTGAAACTGTTTTTCTGAACATACAGTCATGAACAACTTATGACACTACATTTATTTCATTTATTTTATTGTGACGGTTGGCAACGGAGGTCTTCACACAGGATCTTCTCTGGCTAAGCGGCTGTCGTCCTGCGACGATTGGTGGCCAGCTATGTCATTGTTGGCTTCCGCTGAGAAGACGCTGTTCTCGTTGATTGCTCCGTTGTCACTGCACATGAAACATAGGAAACACACATTTCTTTTAAAAAATCACAACAAAAATTATTATATTAAAAATTATTAACAAAATAAAAAAAATTTACTTGCAAAACTGAGCTGATGTAAGATAGCGGGGATAATATATCGTCCCACTAGAACGCTCATAAGCCTAAGACAAAGTCAACACTATCGAAAACGTACATCTACAGCTAGATGATACACTCTGCAAATCACATTTAAGTGCCTGGCAGGCGGTTCATCGAACCACCTGTATAGTTTTCATCCACCATTCAACTCTCGATAACGCACGGGAAGAAATAACACCTGAATCTTTCCGTTCGAGCTTTCATTTCTCGTATTTTGTTGTTCAAATGTTTGTTAAGCTTATGGGACTTAACTACGGGGTCATCAGTCCCTACGTATTTTGTTCATTTCTACCTAAGTATGTGGGAGTCAACAATATATTTTCGAATTCGGATGAGAATGCTGGAGATTCGAGTTTCGTAAGTAGACCACGACGCAGCGATAAACTCCGTTGTTGTAATGATTCCTATCCTAGGCCAGTCGCCAGGTATGTTTAGGTCGAAAAAAATAGCAGGAAGCTGAATTTTTCGTGTGTCGTTAAGAACATACTAGAGTAGTATTAAACTAAGTTTTCAGCTTCGAAATCCTTTAGCTTAACTTTTAAGAGCCCAAAAATCTCGAAATCTCGAAATTTTTGGACTTTTTTCTAGTTTTACCTTATAACTCGTGAAGGGTTGCTTTTTACGGAAAGTCATTAACACCTCTCTTTATATAGATAAAATATTCCATAGATTAAGTCCAACCGCAGCTCTGTAAGTCCAATAATTCCAGAGATACTGGACTTCGATAATTGACTTATTTCTCCAAAAAGGTCAAATTTTCGATTTTAGTCAGATTCGGATAGAATATTGACTCTAATAAATACAGCTTCCTGCTATTTATTGGACCTAAGGAATTTTTTTGTTTGTCTACGACGAATGGCCTGTTCCAGATCCTGTATAATGTCCGTTACGCTGTCTCCCCTGTATCGTGACAATACCAAACGGTCTGCCATTCTTTGGACTCTTTCGATGTTCTCCGTCAAATCCACTTGACAATGATCCCACACTGTATAGCAATTCTCCAAATAAGGACGGACAAACGTGGTGTGTGCAGTCTCTTTAGTAGTTCTGTTGCATCTTTCAAGTTTTTTGCCAATACAACGCAGTCTCTGGTGCACCTTTCCTACGACATTATCTACGTGTTCTTTCCAGTTTAAATCTGATGTAATAGTAAGTCCTGGGTATTTAGTGGAGTTTACGGCCTTCACATTTGAAATATTTATGTTGTAAACATACTTTAACGGATTTCTGTAAGTACTCATGTGAACGACTTCACACTTCTCATTATTTAGAGTCAACTGCCATTTTTTTTAACCAAACTGACATCTTATTTAGTTCGTACCAGAGCCGTGCAGCGCGCCACATTTACCCGCCCCAGCTCGCCTGCGTCCGGCCGCTGCGCTCTGCTGCCCGCACCGCGGGTAGTCGAGCCACATTGCACCGCTGTACACAGCGAGCGAGCTGCGGTGCGCCGTCGAGTCCCGACACTCGCCGGGCGAGCGGGTACCCGCCGGGCTCGGTGCAACAGCGCTACAGGCGGCGCTGCGAGCGGGGGAATGCAGACAGTTCTGAGCAAGACGTAATACTTGCAGCGTAGGCTTCACGCACCTTGTATGTTATCTACATAGCAATATATAAGTTATCTATCGTTATGTCTGAAATAAATAGCGAAAAGGACAGATCGTACCAACGTGCAAGGAATAGACGATCCGAGGAGAGAAAAAAAAAAAAAAAAAAAAAAAAAAAACGACGTTTCCAGGAAACTCGCGGAGAGAATCTACTAGCGTTTAAAGATATCTGGAGACAGCATTGTATGAGAGCGTTTTATGTTGATTATAGGTAATGAAAATAAACATGTGGGAATTGCAGAGTGTAATGGCTGCCATAAATTATTGTCGTTCCGTGATGGCAGTACCACTACGCTGTTAAGGCACCTGAATAGCTGCAAAGCTTATCTGAATACTGATTTGAACGGTTGTAGCAATATTCCAGGGTCATCAAAATCTTTTGTGCTGGAGAAATGTGTAAGAATGTGTGCAATAGATATGCGGCTCTTCAGCATAGTTGTGGGAGAAGGATTTCGAGACCTCGCACAGACTCTGATGGGGATATTAGCACAGTACCCCAGTGCATGTGCCAAAGACGTTCTTCCTCATCCTTCAACAGTTTCTAGGAACGTAAAAAGAATAGCAGACGAATAAAAATGTTCAAATGTTTGTAGAGTCTATGGGACTTAACTACGGGGTCATCAGTCCCTAAACTTACAAACTACTTATGAACTACTTACAACTAAGGACGGCACAAATATCCATGCCCGAGGGGGGATTCGAACCCCCGACCGTAGTGGCCGTGCGGACCGTGACTGGAGCGCCTCAGTCCCCTCGGCCACCGCGGCCGGCGCAGACGAATACCATGTTCGCAAACTACTAGCTTTTTAAAGATTTCCTGTTCACCTTGGCAGAATTTTAGCTAGGTAATTAGTTGGACAACCTTGAACATAATTAAATATCACATCATCGTAGGGCATATAATTTTTGTTACATACATGAAATATGTAGACTTACTAGCAACAAGGAGATTTAAGGAATAATCGTGTTCTTTATGTTAGAGGCATCACTTAGTTTAATATGAAGTGGAACACTGTGTAAGTAAATACTGAGCAGAGTATAAAATTACCTACAAATTTGCTGGAGCCGGCTAACGCGAAGCCAACGACTTTCATCGTGCTTAATATTTCCGGCGCGAGCCGACTCGGCTACCGTTTTGCTTCTGCACCACAAAAATTGAACGTTCTACTTTTACCAGGTGTATTACTGCGCACGTCAATTTTTTTTCCCTCGCAACTGATAGTACACCGACAATTCCGTCAGCGAGGAAAAATCCCAAGTGTTTTCAAGATACATGAAAGACTGTCCAGCGATACAAAACTGATAACTGCGACCTTGAATGTCACTTCTCGAATAGTGGTGACTCCCTTGGGGTTTCAGCTACCCCCAGCCAGAGGCTAAAAGGGGGAAATATAAAATAAAATAAAACAACAACAATGGTATCCTGTATCGAGGAACAGTAATTAGTTTACTTCCCTTGGAGTGGTTAAGCGTAAGCTGTACCTTCCAACAGTCTACCAGTTAATCTTTTATAAGGATCTCGATTGCAACTGAACGTTTATTCTTATTTATATTTATTTACTTATTTTTTTCTTAGCAACAAGGAAACATCAAGCAATTTAGCGAAATGTCCACAGAAACGCTGCTCGAACACGCGCTGAATGCGTATACTTGCTATCGCAGCACTGATGCTGCTCATTAACTCGCAATTACTCATGATTTGAGACAGCTCTATTACACTCGCGATAATGTGTGATCTAAAATGCATCGGTCATTAAGCTGCCCGCTATCTAAATTTTTCAATACATGATTTGTAAATGAGAAGTTGAACGCTTTGTTAGAAAGCTAAGTTACTGTACTATCAGATGTCCAATAATCAGATTTTTTTAACCCCATAGTTTCTTCAGAATCGAGTGAAAAGCATTATGAAACTACAAACTCACGCGGAATAAAAATCAGACATGTTATTTTTTCCAAGGAAAGTAAAAGCTTGTAAGAAAAAAACTAAGTTAATAAACTGATGTGGGATGGTCGTTTGTAACGTGAACAGTTTTTTCAGTGTGGAAATCGGAACAGTGTATTGTCCGCTAAGAGCGCAGCGGCTGGCGGGCGCGTGCCCCGGCTAGCAGCAGAGCGGCACGGGCGGCCGGGCGGACTGTACCGGCACTCGGCGGGTAGTCCGGGTACCCGCGCTGCCCGCCGCCGTCCGGTGGGGCTGGTGCCGGCAGGCCGGGCAGCGCGTGGCCAGGCCCGCCCGGGAGGCGCGGCTACGAGCCCGGGCGAGCAGCGCAGGCCCGCTGGTTCGTACTGCAATTGGTTTTGATCTTCAGAAGACTTTACTAGACGATAAATAACGGCGTCATTTGCAAAACACCTAAGAGAGCTGCTCA
Source organism: Locusta migratoria (assembly GCA_026315105.1). Taxonomy (NCBI): domain Eukaryota; kingdom Metazoa; phylum Arthropoda; class Insecta; order Orthoptera; family Acrididae; genus Locusta; species Locusta migratoria. Next base: position 223,396,180 of record CM048745.1, read on the forward strand.
GATTTTCTCCCAGGTCGTTTAAGTAGATACGAAGTAGCGGAGGACCAATAACACTATCCTGTGGAACGCCGGATATCATCTCTGTTTTAGTCGATGCCTTACCTTCGGTTACTACAAACTGTGTCTTCTCTGACAGGGAATCCCCTATCCTGTCACAAATCTACGGCGATAATTCTTAACTACGCAGTTATATTAAAAGCCGTTTGTGAGGTACGGTGTCAGAAGCTTTCAGGAAATCTAGAAATACGGAATCAATTTGAGATCCCTTATCGATAGCACTCATCACTTCGTATGAGTAAAGAGCTAGTTGTGTTTCATATGAACGATAATTTCTAAATCCGTTTTGACCTTCTGTTCGAGATAATTCTTAACATTTGAATACACTATATTGTCCAAAACCGTTCTGCAAATCGACGTCAGTGCAATAGGCCTGTAGTTTAGTGGGTTACTCCCACGGTTTTCTTGAATATTGGCGTCATCTGTGTAACTTTCTAGTCTTTTGGTACAGATCCTTCGCTGAGCGATCGGATGTATATAGCTACTAAGTAAGGAGCTATAAAATCAGATTAATCAAATAGAAATCTAATGGGTATACAGTCCGGACCAGAAGACTCTAAGCGATTTCAGTTGCTTCGCTACTCCGATGATATCTACTTCTACGTTATTCATTCTGGCCTCTGTTCTTAATTCGAAATCGCGAATATTGGTTTCGTCTTCTTTCGTCAATGAGTTGCGAAAAACTGTGTTTAGTAACTCTGCTGTAGTAGCGGTGTCATCGGCGGGATCGCCATTTCCATCACGAAGTGCGGGTATTGTTTGTGTTTTGCCTCTAGTATATTTGACATATGAACTAAATCTGGGTTCTCAGTCAAATTTCGAGAAAGTTTCTTTGTGGAAAGTATTGTAAGCATATTGCATTGAAGTCCTGCTAAATTTCGAGATTCTGTGTAGAACTCTTAGAAATATTGCATGCCTTTTTCGCTGTTTTTGCAACAGTGCCCTAACCTGTTTTGTGTACCAAGAAGGGAATCAACCTTCACTTATTCATTTACTTGGTATAAAATTGTCGATTGCTGTCAATACTACTTCTCTAAATTTGAGCCACATCTGGTCTACACTTATGTTTAGGGTTTGGAATGAGTCGAGAGCGACTTTCAAGAAGCAATTCAGTGTATTTCTATCTGCTTTTCTGAACAAATATACTTTTAGTCTGCTTTAGGTAACTTTGAGACGTTCGATATTCAATCTCGCTATGATAGCCCTGTACCAGTTATGATGCTCGTTATGAGCTGGGGATCATTTGTTGCAAAGAGATCAACTGTGTTTTGACATCCATTTATAATTCTAGTTGGCTCAATAAGTAATTGTTCGAAGTAATTCTCAGAGAATGCGTTGTGTACAGTTTCGCACGATGTTTTATGCGTACCTCCTGATTTAAGAATATAGATTTGCCAACAGATTGAGGGTAAATTGAAATCACGGTCTACTATTATTGTATGAGTCGGATATTTGTTTACAATTTGACACAGGTTTTATTTGACCCTTTCTTCTGTACTATCGTCGGAGCCGGGAGGCCGGTACAAGGAACCAATTATTAACTTCTTAAGATTTTTAGGTACAACCTCTACCCATAATAGCTCAGGGGAACTATCAACTTCACTAGACAATAGACCACTTTTGACGGCGACAAACACGCCTCCACCTATTTTGTTTGATCTATCCTTTCTGAACACAGTTAGATCTTTTGCAAAAGTTTCTGCTGAACTTATTTCCAATGAAACAAATCGCAATTTGCAATTGCTTATGGCTTCACTGTACTATGTTCAGACGTAATACTAATGTGCGGCGAATGAAAATTTGTGCCCGGTCGGGATTCAGCCCCGGGATCTTCTGTTTACTGGGCAGACGCGTTGACCTCTGCCACCGAGGACACAGTGACCAACCCGACTGCAGAAGACTTTTCCCTGCACGTCTCCCAGTACACCCAAATTTCCATTCGCCACACTGTCTCTTATTACCGCAGTCTCTTAATTCTTAATAGGAAGGAACAGTGTGGGAGATTTGGGTGTGGCAGGAGACGTGCAGGGAAGAGTCCTCTGCAGTTGGGTTGAACGCTGTAACGTTATCAATGACATATAATTGGACTTTTTTCGGCTTGTGCCAACTTTCACTGCCTATAATGATGTGTGTTTCGGCGCTTCCTATTAACGCTTGGAGTTCTCGCACTTTCCCGTCACAGCTACGACAGTTTACAACTGTTATACCGATAGTTGCTAGATCTACATTTCCTCTGTGATCCACCTGCAACCTTTGAGATTGCCTATTTTGATTTCCCCCAAGGCCCTCTAACCTGAAAAACCGCCCAGTCCTCGGTGCACTGCCCCTGTGCGGCCGCCAGGCTATTCAAACGTGAACCACCTGTTTACCCTTCCCATCCCTCTCCAATTTCCAGACTCGCAAACACCTATACCCACTATCTCGGACAATCCTTATTGTACACGACATATTTACAAATAGGGCAGTATTTCCTTTACTTCCTTCCTTATTTCTCACCGCCAAGCCTTTCGGCACTCTCCTCTCCACGCTTGACACATGCACGGGCTGCACACACCACGTGTCTCTCAAACGCGTGATGGATTGCACGCGCGTGGCTTCTGAAGTGCTTCGGCCGCGGTCCCCTTCAAGTGGCCTCTTTGGGGGTAATGGCGTGGTCTGAGAGCTGGCAAATAGCCTTGCGTTGTAGCGGGTAGCGCTGGCAATCCATTCCTTCTGCGGCTGACGAGGAGTAATGCCGATCTCTGAATAGGTTCCGCGGCAGCTCCACCAGCAAGTGAAAAGCGCCGCGCTACCACTTTGGTTTCGGAACTGCACCACCTGCATTTTTTTTTCAAAATTCGGAATTCAAAGTTTCACGTTCAGCAAGAGCAGCAGTCGTCGCTCTTCTGAAAAATAAGCAGGCGGCAAGAGTTGTACATTATTCAAACGCTATCAAACTGCTTTCAATGTCACTCACTGTGATAATTATGTTTTATTATAATGACATAGTGCACCTATGCACTGTAAATTATATAACAACTCATTTCATTACAAGATTATGGCCTTGTAAACTGATTTTATTGGACCAGATGATGCTGACATAGTTCAGCGAAACCGGTCGTCTTAAATAAAAATTGATGATCAGCGATCTTGGCTTTTTTTTATATCTTTCTACAATATTAATAAACACGTTAATGCACCTCGTTGGCGTAGCCCATTTTTTATTTTGAGGGTGTCTCAGTAATTTCCATGATCGTTAATGCAGCTTCTTACGTAAGACTTCTTTTTAACAATTCTCAGAAGCTTTCCATGTACCCATATCTCCTGTATGGCATGAAACAACTGGTTTCTATTGATGCTGTCGTATGCAGCCTTACTCAATTAAGAGGTGATGTGTTCCAATCCTATATTCAACAGTTTTCTCCAAAATTTGGCGCAGGTTGAAAATCTAGTCTATTATTGACCGTCCTCGTCGAAATACACTTTGGCATATTCCAGTTTCTTTATCCAACTATGGGAGTAGCCGATCTAAAACAATACTAGGTAACACCTTGTAGCACAGGTTTAAGAGGCTGATTTTGCGGTGATTTCTGCACTCCATTCGGTCGCCCTTTTGATGTATGGAACGTATAATTGCTTCATTCTATTCATTTGGTAGCCTTTCCTGTTCCCATATGTGAGTGATAAGTTCAAACAGTGAGTGCTATAATGGTGCTCCTCCACAGTTTAGCAATGCTGCAGGTATACTATCAGTGCCACGATCCTTGTTATTGTTTAGATTCCTTAAAACATGTTTTTAAATAGCCTCTAACCCTGGGCCATCCACTGGCTGATCCTTGCTCACAATCGTCAAAAATATGGTCTGCTTGCTCCAGCTCACGATTCTGCAGGTCATTAAACTATCTTCGTCATCTTTCGAGAGTATTTACTCTGACTTATTATGTTTCCTTTTTCATCTCTAATCAAGCTGGCTATTGGAGCAAACTGTCTTCCAGCAGTGATTACTTAAAAAAAACATTCTTGTTTCATTGTTCTTCTTGGATAATTACATTCATTCTATTCCTGCCTTCGACCATTCTGTTTTTTCGGCGATGTGTCATGTTTTAGATCCTCCCTTTGTCTTGATAATACTCCATAAGGTTCTTGTAGAGTTCGCCTGTAATGTCTTTTGGTGATCAGTGTTCTTTTCTTCTGTCACTTTCTTACACTCTTTATCAAAGCATGTTGGCCTTATTGATATTCTCCACATTCCTCGTGTTTCCTTAGTTGAAATGTGTATAGCTCTTTTTTTTATAGTCAACCAGTTTTGTTGTATGTCGTTACCGTCTTGCATTGTTCCTTGTTCGTGTTGGACCTGATAAACTTTCTGACAGTATGATCCGTAAGTTTCTGTCAATTGTAGTGCTGCAATATTGTACCGTTCCTTTGTAATGTGTCTTTATTTCTGCGCATTTGATATACTTGCTCTTATCTTGGCCATTACAAGAAAATGATCTGACTCCTCATTATGGCCACGAAAGGTTCGAACACACAACAAGTACGATTTATGCCTCTGATGTATCATTACATCATCAATTTGATTAATGTTTCTATAATCATCTGCCCTTGTGGGGAAACCTGGTAAATTCCACTATCACATTCCAGAAGAGGATCAATCTTATTCCTTTATCATTAGTGGATCCAAGTTTACTATGGGCTCCAATTAAAGGTTGGAACAACCCTTCTCTTCCGAGTTGTGCATTAAAAGCTCCCAGCACGATCTTGGTGTCATTTCATGGACATAGTAAGCGTTTCCAAGGGCATCATATAAATCATCTTTTAGGTCTTCTCAATAGATTCTTCTGATTTTGCAAGTCCATTAATTACACTATAATTAAAGAACGTACCTTTAATTCCAATTACTGATAGCGGTGGATTAATGGGTGTAAAATTCCTCTCCAAATGTTTCAGGTATTAATGAACAAGGAAACATGTACGAAATTCATGTCAATTATCATCACAGCTATAGAACATAGTGTCCCCTTTCTTTTCCAATACCCGTGTCCATCGAATTTCTTGGATAGCAATAATGATCCCCTGCTGGTTTAATAACTTCTTTAGAGAGGCTGGGCTGTATAAAGATCGAACGTTCCAGGTATCAGTTCCAAGATCTGTTTCCAGCTTTTCAACCATTCGTAGAAAATTGTCGGCAATCGTAAACGTTTTATTCATTCACCAGATCTAGATTTCGACCTCCATGTTAAAGGTTACGATCATACTCAAGAAAAGTTTTATGTTTTTTAACTGTTTGTTTTAAGCATTTATAATAATCACACAGTGATCGAAATCTAGATTGGTGAACAAACAAAATATTTACCACTAATTGCTGACACGTTTCTACAAATCGAAAAACATTCGTTGAGCACAAGAGCCATAACGGTATCAAGCCTTTTAACCATTCGTTGTCCAAGATCCGTGCAATGTCGTCGTCTATTAATCCGTACCGCTTCTGCTCTTAGGGTTTTCGAAACTTTAATTTTTAACAGTAAGAGGGTATTAGCCTCAGATACAGCCCCCCTCCTAGAGGGCCAGGATTAGGTTTATTCCCCTAGGGAAGCTGGCTTCACTACACTTCTACACCCGTCCCTGCCGTATGTTGTGAAACACAGTCTGGCTCCTCAACCGGCCGCGGTAGCCGAGGGGATTGAGGCGCTCCAGTCACGTTCTGCACGGCCACTACGGTCAGGGGTTCGAATCCCCCCTCGGGCATGGATATTTGTGCCGTCCTTAGTATAAGCTGGTTCATAAGTAGTTTGTAAGTTTAGGGACTGATGACCCCGTAGTTAAGTCCCATAGACTTTATAAACATTTGAATCTGGCTCCTCAATTGAGACGAATACGGCTTGGGTGACCCTGCCAGTAGCTACGCCACGGCCGGAACAGCTCTCTACTTCAACGAAGGAAGCAAACCCTCCCGCCCCGCACTGAAAGTACCTATTACAAGATGGTGTCCCCTGGGAGGGTCCCTGGGCTTACTGACTACTTAAAATAAACTAACCAACGGACATCAGACACACGCACACACACACACACAAACACACGCCCAAGGGAGGACTCGAACCTCCGACTAGTGCAGCCTTGAACCGCTTGACTCTTCTCGCGCATGATGTATAGCAGAATGTCCGTATGTTTCTGTGTACGTGTTGCACACAAATCTACAATTTTGTTCCAGTCTTTATGATATTTTGTACACGTAAGCTTCAATCCATGAGCACGGTCGCTGTAGGTGTAGTAATCACGTACAACATGTTGTTCACGAGATATCACGTCATAAACAATGAGATGCGCCAAAAACTGCGGCATTAAGCGACAGTGCTTCTCATTTTCTCCTAAACCGCTGGACCGATATAAACCAATTTTGGTACACGTATTCCTAACAATTTCTGTAGGAGTAAGGAACACATACGACACATGGTTCAGGATATAACGTCATAAACAATATAGTTCCAAGAAACTGCCACATAATGCGACGACACTTTATAAACACACTATATGAGAATGACAGTACCTAGAGACTTGCAACAAACTTTAAACATAATTTCAAACCTTTATTAAACATTTTCTCGCTTACAACCACATCAAAATAATGAAAGGAAAAAGTTTCTCGCTTACCACTTTTTCGTTTTTCATGGAGCAAAACTACGGCATTTGGTATGATGTTACAATTTAAAATTTTTACACAACAAATTTTTCAGACAGTATACACACAGCTGAATGTACCTTCAAAATTGTTTCACAGTACGACACGTAGTACATGAAATATTAGCACATAAACAGTAACGTTTATGGAAAATCGTCCTATCACGCACCAAGTTTTAATCTAATACTTCTTTACTGCTAATTGTATTCGCAAGAGATTTTACACACATACAGCACTTATACAAATGAATACATACCTGAAAAATTATACAATTGCACAACATATAACTCAATAAATATATAGTTGTACGCATTTTGTACGTCATTTGCGTTTTGATTAATTTGTTTGGATACTGCACTTATAATTTTGTACATTATTCGACACAGTCTTACTTCTTATTTGTTCTCCAATAACTATAACATGTTTTTAGAAAAAGGGAGATGGACAGAGAGAAAAGAGATAGGAGAAGTACTAACTCAAGACAGGAATAAATAAATAAATACCCGGGCAAAGCCGGGTTTTCAGCTAGTAGTAAATAACGTGTCTGATGTAGGCATGACTATGTAGGTATTTTTACCGTGATCTTGATATTTGATATAAGGTAATTATTTTTCTTCAATTTACTATCGGAAACAGCCAATATCACTTAAAATTTATATTTAGATGACCGGTTTGGGCATATTAAATTGCCATCTTCGGATCTTTCATCTCATGCTGCAGATAATGAAGATAAACTTTTGAAAACATACTTATTTGCCACCATTATTGTTGGCTTCTCATGGTAAAAATAAAATATCAAGAGCGTCATACGATAATGTAATGTGCTCGCACCAAGTTAAAATAAAACAGCCTGGTGAATAAAATGAAAGATCCCTCGATTTCAGCTTAATCTCGTTAAACCGGGCAACTTAATTAAAATTATAAGCGGGCTTGGCTGTCTTGCATAATAAACTTATTGAACGGATTGTCCTAAAATTTGACAAGCTTTTATACTAATTTTTAGTTTCTGAGTTCGCGTAACTACGACTAGACAAATAGGAAATAAAGTGAGATGTGGAGTAGGAGATAGAAAAAGAATGGAGGAAATGGAGATGGGAGAAAGAAGGACGCGAATGGCGTGCAGGATAGGGATGCGGTACGGATAAAGGAAGGATTGGAGGACGAGGTGGAGAAGGAGGTAAATCTAGGGGGCAGGAGTGGGTCCAAATATTGGAAGAGGGAAACAGATGTACATCGAAACCGTTGGCTTTTCTCAAAGGCCATTATACGCTTCATGTTCGTTAACTGTTAAAATCTCTGATGATATTTACATCGAAAAAGTTGCAAAAATAATCAATCCACAGTCTTAACAGTAATTAATGATTTTCTGAGTATCATTATTTCTAAATTTCCTTTTGCTTCTCACAGGAACACAAAGTTGTGTACATATAAATTTGATTGTATTTTAGGATGTTATTAATCATCGGCTGTTTATTTTAGTTACATTCATCGACTGGTTTCGATTTTAAACCAAGATCGCGGACTGTAAGCAAGACGAACTGATTAAGTGGAAACATCATCTAAGATCCTCGTCATTGCCTACTGGCAAGTCAATATAATGCGTATCTACACCTACATGGGATACTCCGCAAATCGCATTTAAGTGCCTGGCAGAGGGTTCATCGAACCACCGTTGTGCTATTTATTTCCCATTTCATACTCGAAAAGCGCGCGGGAAGAAAGAACATCTGAATCTCTCCGTTCGAGCTCTGATTTCTCTTATTTTACACTGATGTTCATTTCTATGTAAGTGGGAGTCAAAAATATATTTTCATATTCGGAGGAGAATGTTGATGATTGGAGTTTCGTTAGTAGCCCATGCCGCAGTGATAAGCGCCGTTGTTATAATGATTCCCATCCCAGATCCTGTATCATTTCCGTAACGCTGTCTCCACTGTATCGTGACAATACGAAACGAGCTGCCCTTCTTTGGACTCTTTCGATGTCCTCCGTCAAACCCACCTGGTAAGGATCCCAAACTGGGCAGCAATACTCCAAAAAAGGACGGACAAGCATAGTGTATGCAGCCTCTTTAGTAGTTCTGTTGCATCTTTTAAGGGTTCTGCCAATAAAGCGCAGTCTCTGGTTCGCCTTTTCCACGACATTATCTACGTGTTCTTTCCAGTTTAAGTCTGAAGTAATAGTAATAGTCACTTGATGTCACTTGACATCTAATCATTATAAAAACATAAAAACAATCCATGATGATGGTTTAAAATCGACATCGGCCGATGAATATAAGTAAAATAAATAGCTAATGATGAATAATATGCACCTCCTAAAGCATCTTACAGCTCTTTCCAGTCATCTCAAGAAGTATTAGACTCAAATGTTCAAATGTTTGTAGAACGTATGGGACTTAACTACGGGGTCATCAGTCCCTAAGTTTACAAACTACTTATGAACTAGCTAAGACTAAGGACGGCACAAATATCCATGCCCGAGGGGGGGGATTCGAATCCCGACCGTAGTGGCCGTGCAGACCGTGACTGGAGCGCCTCAGTCCCCTCGGCCACCGCGGCCGACTATTAGACTCTTATTTTCTCAGTTTAAGTATATGCACAAGAACTGGTTTATTTAGTTTTGCTTAGACTTCAGATCAGACTAAACCATAGAGTAGCTTGGCCAGATTTAGTTTACTTAAATAATCATCCACTCACCCCGTGTCACAACAAAAGTGTTCACTGTAGTTTGTGGATACAGACGAAAATGTCAGTGGACGACCTAGAGAATGATTACAGGATGTAACAATTCTCCACAATATAGCCGAGTGTGCAGACTGAGTAAGTACAGACATCTGCTGTGTGAGAGTGAAGACGAAATAAAATTCACCGGCCCGGAAATTATAGCTACTGAGAAAACGTACTAGGCCCGCTTGTGCACGGAAGCCGTAGAGATTTACAAACTTCTATAAGAAAGAAAAAATCCTCAAGCTAAACGTATTCTGAATTCTTATTCTGCAGAGAAAGTCTACTGCAGGCGCCAAGGCGAGACCCACAGCGGAAATGAACAGGGAAGCCTTCGGAGGCCGGAGCGACAGGTACTCAATCTCCGGACCGAGAAGCCTCCTACCCGGCCAGCAGCAACGAAAGGTGAAGCTCTGACAATGCCAGCCACTCCTGCCAGCAAATCACGTGATAAAGTATCAAACAAAGCGATGAATCGTGTACAAGAGACAGAAGCCAACTGACGCTGTGTGAAAAAATAGCCACGACATACCGATTACTTTGTGACGATACATAATTATTTTGAAATTTTTAACTAATCTAATATCCATAGAATATATGACTTCAACTGCTATTGGGCAAAGCTGAAAATGTGTACCCAGCCGGGATTCGAACCCGGGTCTCCTGCTTTCTAGGCAGTTGCGCTGACCCCTACACCACTGGGGACACAGTGATCACCGCACCTGCAAGGACTACCCATGCACGCCTCCCGTCAGATACAAATTCCCAGCTTCGCCCTGCCCATAGTACTCAAACTCGTAGTTTAACTAATTCCCGTAAGGTGCGGTGATCACTGTGTCCCCAGTGGTGTAGGGGTCAGCGCAACTGCCTAGAAAGCAGGAGACCCGGGTTCGAATCCCGGCTGGGTACACATTTTCAGCTTTGCCCAATTGCAGTTGAAGTCATATATTCTATGGATATTAAATAATAACAGCTGCAGGATCAGAATGTGACGTCTGTTCTTTCCGAACAGACGCCACATGTATATATATAATATGCCGGTGACGGGCAATGATCCTATCGTTAGTGGGGAGGGGTGGGCAAGTTTGAAGCCCTTACTCTTACGGGAATTAGTTAAACTACGAGTTTGAGTACTATGGGAAGGGCGAAGCTGGGAATTTGTATCTGACGGGAGGCGTGCGTGGGTAGTCCTTGCAGGTGCGGTGATCACTGTGTCGCCAGTGGTGTAGGGGTCAGCGCAACTGCCTAGAAAGCAGGAGACCCGGGTTCGAATCCCGGCTTGGTACACATTTTCAGCTTTGCCCAATAGCAGTTGAAGTCATATATTCTATGGATATTAAATAATAACAGCTGCAGGATCAGAATGTGACGTCTGTTCTTTCCGAACAGACGCCACATGTATATATATTTTAACTAATCATTTTGTCTTTTTGTTTAAGAACGGAATATTTTCCATCTCACATTATTGGTATTATTGATGCATATTTCTGGTTCAATGAGTCATGAAATTTAGTATAAAATTCCACTTAAGGTCGAAACTGGCTAATGTTGCATATTGTGTACTGTTATAGTCGATGTATTTCAAAGATTCTGAAGATGAAATGGCTATTGACAATCTAATGTTTGCTGATCCTCCAGTTGTAATTATATTAACATTTTTTATGATTAAGAGTAATTGTATTAAAAAAATACTTAGAATTACTGAATTTAACACAAACAATTATGTACAGGTTTTATATGAAGCGTAATATGCTAAAACCCTGAGATTTGTGTGTCACATGACGTGCCAGAATAATCACTATGACGTAAACTGTGTTGTATATAGATACACTGGTACAGCTAACATTGACTGTGTGTGTTGTTATAAAGTTTATATACTGAACTGATAGAACCAGTGAATAAGTGGTAGATTTATTTCGTCGGTATAATGATATAAAGTTTATTTTAATACTGTGATAATGGACTCAACGAGTAAGATTATTGCTATGACGAGGAATATCTACATTCAAAAGCTATGCTATGTGAGCTTTACAAACATTTGAACATTTGATTTCTGGAGTTAGTATCTCAGTGCAACTGGTTGAAAGGAACTCATTTTTAAATTATAATTTGGACCAAACAAAGAAGATAATTTTGATTACTGTACTATTTGTGTTTAAATGAATGTTGTTTGTGTTCTGAAGAACATGTATGAGTGCAGTGTAGATAGAAGAACCTAGTAGTTTTATTCCGATTTACAAATAAATTTTTAACAGTTGACTTTTTATGACTGTTTACAGTACTATTTGAAAGAAGTGTTCAGCTTACACGTTGAGACATTTCAAGTTTCTCATCTGTTAGGTCATGAGCACATCCTGAGAGTATTTCAAATTTCAGTCCAATACTTTACAGCGCAACACTTTCGGCTTCCGTGAGCGTATATACGCACACATAGAATCGGAAGAGAATTAAACTCAGAGATTAATGAATGTGTAGCTAATTGCTCGCAGCTACAACTAAACACGTGAATCATTTGGCCTTTTTATTGATACGGAACTTATAAAATATTGCTCGTTCCTCCGATTACAATAGTTAACTTGTCGGGTGTTTAAAAAGATTTTGCCGTACAAAGCACTGTGCCGTAATCGGCGTCCTTCATTAGAAAATAAATAAATAAATAAATAAAAATAAAACATTTATTTTTTTCGCAGCATGAACTATTCGACATACAAGTAAGACTGGTTCAAAGTTGGACAGACCTTTCTGTATGACGTCTCTGCATCTCTGCTGTCTGATTCTGGCAAACAGCTTTGCGCACTCCATTTATATACTTTCATAACAATTCATAGATTGTGATAAAGATAATGTCACTTTTCTCTAATTTAAATTGAGTGAAGGCTATAGAACAGTCGTGAATATTTATAAGAAACAAACATAATGGTACTTTGATACAATGTCATCGTAAAAGTTTGAGAAAATCTGTGAAATCTATTTAACTAATTTGACGAAAATGATGAGATTCTGAAACAGTTATAATTTACAACAGTTTGTGATGAAGTACATTATTTTTCCACGTTGAATCCACTTCGTGGATTTTTGATTCCTAGGTCGAATCTAATAAATGTGTATTGTTTAGTTACATAGAATTTTCTAGAACCTTAAGTGTCGAACTAATTACTCGTGCGATTTGCTGACTTTATACATATTTGATCATACTCCTGTTGGTCTAAAATGTAGTTTAATATATAATTAGCTGCCAAAAAGTGACAGAAATATATAAAATATGAATAATTGTACTGAACCCCCGGAATAATAATAATTAACGTAATCACTCGTACGAATAGCTGACTATTTACATAAATGATCGTAATTCCATAATATAATTATACCAGTATGCTGATTTAAAGTTTTTTTATTATAATTTTGTTATGGATCCATTTCGCCACAAATAGCCATATCCATAACAACATTATAATAAAAAACTTTAAAGCAGCAGACTGATATATTTATATGATGTCTCTGAGAGATATATTCTGTGCTGCGAGCCCATTGGATAGAAATTGATCGTACTTCCGTTGGTCTAAAGATGCAAGAACATAACACATTGGAACAAATGTGTTACATACTGGCGTATTTTGATACCAGTACGAGTTATCTGTACAAGTATGTGGTCAGTATCCGTTTGGCCGCCGGCTGATACCCAGCAAATTATTGACAAAGGAGGGAAAGAAATAAGGATTAGGAAAGAAACGAATGGCAGTGGCTACATTTGGGCATTGAAATGAAACAACGGCGACAAATGAAAATGCGATCCGGGCCGGGAATCGAACCCGGGTCTCCCGCTTCGGGTCAGCAGTCGCCTTTACAACTTAGCTACTCGTGCTCGCCTCCGTCTCAAAGTCCCACAAGTCGCACGCTATGGCTGTAGCTCCCCCGTCGTCCATGCCCCTCGCCATTACAGATTCCCGTGCGAGGTCGAACGTATGACCGCATCTGTGGTGAAGTAATTGAAGCTAACGCCTTCTTCGCGTGTAAATACTTACAGGGTGTCCAGAAAAGGGCTCCCTGATTTCAAAATTAAATATCTCGAAAACAAAGATCGATAGAGGAATGCAGTAAACGGTATGTTTATTGTGAAAGGTATAAGACGTTTATACAGCAGTTTGAAATAATAGTTACAAAAGCTGCTAACAAATCGCGCTGTACGCTGTACAGCTCATATCAGCATACATAAGTGAAACAATCGTATGAAAACACTCTTTGCAAACAATCACATCACAATGTTTTCAAAATGTTCACCATTGGCAGAACAGAGGTGGGGGCAAACGAAGAATGAAATTCGCCATCACATTTCGTAGTGTCTCAACCGAAATGGATTCACATGCCACAGAGATAGCCGATTCAAGCTCGTCCAGCATGGCGGGATGCTTTGGGTAGACCATGTCTTTCACTATGTCGCACAAAGAAAAGTCGCAGGGAGTCAAATCCGGCGAATATGGAGGCCTGCACCAGTAAATTTGGGACATTTTTTAAAGTAATGACTCGATTCCCGAAGTATTCCTCAAGAAAGCGAAACACTTGTTGAGTCCGATGTCGTCGGGCTCCATATAAACCATTCAGTACCTGGTCGATCCTCTAACGCTTGCTGTGTGGCGACAAATTGTTCCAAAATTGCAACGTAACGTGCACCAGTGACCGTTTCTCGAAGGGAAAAAGGGCCAATAATGCCTCTGCTGCATACAGCAGCCCACACAGTAACTTTAGGAGAATACAGGGGTTTCGCTTCACACCAATATGGCTTTTCGGAACCTAAAATTCGCCAGTTCTTCTTATTCACGTATCCATGCAGGTGGAACTGTGCTTCATCTGTAAACCAGATGCAGCCAACATCAAATCCTCCACTATCAGTCATAGTGAGCATCTGATTAGCAAAGCCAACCCTTTGTCGCATAGCTCGTACGGGTATGGTCTGGTGCGTTTGAATTTTGAATGGAAACATGTGTAGTCTCTTTCTCAGTATTTTCTGCGTGCTGGAACGCTTCAAATCAGTCTCAGATGCAATTCTACGGACGGATGACATTGGATTTCGCTGAATAATTCCAGAAACTGTGGCGATATTTTCAGGCGTAGCTGCGGTTTGCTTGCGGCCAACATGCCCCACTAGATCATCAGTTACGCTACCTGTTCGTTGCAATTTTGCGAAGAGCGTACCAATGGTTTTCGCATCGGGTCCTTTTGGAACATTAAATCGTGCTTGAAAACTTCACCTTGTTGCCGTAGGACTCTCTTCTAACCGGTGGTACTCTAGCACCAGAAAAACGCGTTGTTGAATGGATTACGTGGTTTTAATCTCTTCCTTCGGTACGCTAACCTCCTTTCACATTTCAATAGTGGAACTGATCCTTCCGGGTTTCGGATCACTATTTATACTACGTATTACGTATGGCGATTACAGTGCCATCTGTTAGCAGCTTTTGTAACTATTATTTCAAACCTGTATAAACTTCTTACAGCTTTCACAATAAACATACCGTTTACTGCATTCCTCAATCGATCTTTGTTTTCGAGATATTTAATTTTGAAATCAGGGAGCCCTTTTCTGGACACCCTGTATTACATTGGTGTGGTGACACCACACCAATATAATAAGCGATACGCAGCCAACAGCGCCTTCATATTTCATAAGTCGAACCGGCTTTTGATTATCAGCGACCAACTGTAATTTGATTTTTCTCTGCGTTTTTTTCTTTCAATTTTTTACATTTATCTGTGCTCTCATGCATATTACATTCAAATTGGTGTTTAAGCAACAGTGTAATCTTAATTTGAGCTCAGAACAAAGCACACCGCTACTTGTAAGTGTAAGCAGATTCTTACTAGAAGCGACAATTTTGACTGATCAGCGAGGTTTTGCTTCAGTTCATTAAATTTATCGTCTACTCAGACTCGCGTTATGTGGATAGTGTATTCTTTCACAGAGTGAATCCCAATAGTCGTCTGTTGTGTTTTAGTTGGATTAGGACCATCTCTAATCGTCTTTATGACCTTAGTTACCCTCTATCGGGTTTACATCGTGTCTTCTAGTTCTTAGTTTTTCTGGGTATTGTAATCTTGAATAAGGACTGTCACTGCTGTGTGCGGATGCAGACTGAGCTGGTGACACTTCGCTACCAGATTCAAGATGTGTTAACCTAGCTTCCACAGCTAGAGGCTGCGGTCTAGGGGCGCCGTATTTGTTGGTAGACCGTGGGAAACGAACAAATTCCCGACGTGTCCACCGATCAGCCTGTGGCAGCGAAAAGACCTGTTACTGCACACAATGAGGAAAACACTCTACTCGCGGTTCTATGGTAGGCAGCGGAAAACATTCCGGGAAACTGATCGTAAGGCCTCTCCGGTTCTTCTTGACAACATGTTTCTGGACAATGTTCCTGAGCCGCATGGTATCGCTCATCCTGAGGTCAACACGCAGATAGCAAGATCCGGGATATCATAAAGGATGAGTTTGCTTCAACCTTTGGCGGTTAACTGAGTCTCTTAGGGAAATGCTTGCTAAGGAAGGGAAGAAGGCCAAAGTGCACTCCGTATGCATATACCGTGTGGGGTCATTCCTGGTTCTTTCAGATGCCATGATGGATACGGGGTGCAGCCACCTGCAGGTGGTGGCTCACATCGGTGAAAATTATGTGTATCGCTTTGGATACAAAGAGATTCTCTCCGGTTTTGAGCGGTTATCTCAAGTGGTAAAGACTGTCAGTATTGCTTGCAAGATGAAGGCAAAGCTCACCATCTGCAACATAGTTGATGATACCGACTGGTATAGAGACGAGTCGTCTGAATCAGAGGCTCAGACGATTCTGCGACCGTGTAGGCTGCAGATTCCTCCACTTGCGCCTTCGGGTGGTGGAGTTCCGGGTTCCGCTGAAGAGGTCACGAGTCCACTACATGCAGCAAGCGGCTACACGGGTAGCGGGAGCTGTGTGGCGTGGACCGGGCCTTTTTGTTAGGTTAGGTGGCCTCAGGTACACGCAGAAACGGTTTCAATCTCAAAGAGCACTGGCCAAAGATAGGACAAACACAGATCTAAAAACCAATGGTCTACCACGTAAACTGTCGTAGCTGTGCGGGGAAAATACCAGCGTTCCAAGTGCTAACATAAAGTACTGAATCTGAAGCCGAAGATAAGCGAATTTTTTACAAAGTGGCAAATGGTGTTCAGGTAGGATAGATTGAATAAAATAGGTGGCGGCGTATTTATAGCTGTCACAGGCTGTTTATCCTGTAGCGAAATTTAAGCAGATCGCTCCTTTGAGTTGGTGTGGGTAGAGGTTATACCTGACAATTAGAATAAATCAATAATTGTTTGTTTTTACCGACCCAGTGACTCAGGCGATTCGATTGCAGAAATCGTCAAAGAAAGCTTGAATCAAATTTCAAAAATGTACCCACAGCATACAATTTTAATTGGAAGCGACTTTAACTTACCTCCGTATGTTTATAAAAATAAATGTTTAAAACCGGAGGCGAGTATAAATCATTGTCCAAAATTGTACTGAACGCATTCCCCGAAAATTATCTAGACCAGATAGTTCAAGAACCCCCTAGAATAATAAATGGTTGTGAGAACATATTTGACCTCTTAGTAATAAATAATCCGGAGTTAATAAAGAGCATCAATACAGACTGAGGGATTAGTGAACAAAGAGTTGTCGTTGCGAGTCTGAATATGGATCTTTCCAAATCCACCGAAATTAAAAGAAATGTACATTAAAAAATAAATAGATAAAATACGATTAAATCTTTGAGAATTTCCATAGAAACAAACAATGTGAGGGTAGATCGTGTGAGCGAGTTACTTTCAAAGAAATAATATTCCCAACCAGTCTCTTATTTATACTAAACAAATTAACACAAGAGGGGTCTTACTCGCCGTGGTACACAAAACAGGTTAGACCACTCTTGCAGACGCAAAGAATAAAGGTCATATTTAAACGGACACAAAATCCCCAAGACAGGCATTGGTTTACAGAAAACAGAAATTTAACACGAACTTCATTGCCAGAAGCTTACAATACGTACCACAGCGAAACCCTCTTACGTAATTTGGTAGAGAATCCTAAGAAATTCCGGTCGTTTGTAAAGTAGCCTAGCGACAAAACACAATCAATATCTTCACTACACTATAGCAAACATGATGATACTGATGTCAGTTATGCTAAAGCGAACTGCCCTACACAGCTTTCCGAAATTCCTTCACCAAAGGAAACGAAGCAAAAACTTCAGAATTCGTATCAACAACAGATACCAGAATGAGTACCTTAGATATCCCTGGAGTATAAAAGCAAGTACATAACAAACGTAAGTCTCCCAATGCCGATTGTAGACTAATTCGGTTCCTTTCACAGTATGCTGATGCAATAGCCCCATACCTAGTTATTATATACAAACGCCCGCTCAGCGAACTTTCCGTCCTTAAAGACTGGAAAGATTCACAGATCACTCCAATTATCATGAAAGGCAATAATAGTGATCCGCAAAATTACACTCCTACATCATTGACGTCCGTCTGCAGCAGAATTTTAGAACATATACTTTCCCCAAATATCATGAACTACCCCGAAGAGAACGACCTATTGCCCCTTTCTTGCAGACATAACTAGCACTTTGCTCACATGATGTGATGAGTGCTATCGACAAGGGATGTCAAATAGATTCCACATTTCTAGATTTCTGGAAGGCTTTTAACATTGTAGCACACAAGCGTTTTCTAATGAAATTGTGTGCTTATGGAATATCGCCACAGTTGTGCCATTGGATTGTGTCAGAAAGGACACAATGTTGTACATGACGTAAAGTCATCGAGTTGGACAGAGGTAAAATTTGATGACATAAAAGTTTTCTGGGTATGGTACCGCGTCATTATGTAAGGCTATTACTTAAATAACCAACGTTTCGGCCAACGTTACAGTGGCCTTCATCTGGGTAACTGACCCAGATGAACTGACCCAGTTACCCAGATGAAGGCCACTGTAACGTTGGCCGAAACGTTGGTTATTTAAGTAATAGCCTTACATAATGACGCGGTACCATACCCAGAAAACTTTTATGTCATCTCACTCTGGCCGCGGAAGCCTACGTAATTATATGTAAAATTTGATGTTCCATAGGGAAGTGTTATAGAGTCCCTACTGTTCCTCATCTTTAAAAATGATTCAGGAAACAATCTAAGTAGCTCTCTTACACTGTTCGCGAATGGCGCTGTCATTTATCGGTTAGTGTGGTCGTCAGGAGATCAAAGCAGCTTTAAAATATGATTATTAAGGGTCAATAGCCGACTTTTGCCTCACGCAGATATCTAATCTGCGTGAGGCAAAAATAGGCTATTGACCCTTAATAATCATAAGTGCCCACTAAAAGAAATCTGTTGAACTTGAGTTACACGATAAATTATTCCAACCTACAGGCCTTCATTTCAACTAAATACGCCAGCGTTGTCCACCGCCACGGCCCGCCATCAAGGTGCAAGTCATCTGAAGATAGTCTACAATGACTTGACTTGAAATAACAATGACAATTTTAATTTTAGTTTTCAGACTAATACATCCATCCTACGACCTCATTTATTTGCTGTAGTATTCTAATATTTTGTATTCGTAAGATTTGCCCTTCGTAATTATTTCTAGTGCCAGGGAGGCTGTTCCCCGATATTGTTTCTAATTTTCTGGCAATCTGTCCCTTATTCTCGAAAGTGTTTTCTATTTGATTCTTTCTTCACCAATTCTGCCTACAACCTCCTGATTCAGTACTTTATCAGTCCACCAGACCCAGCGCCTTAGATTGTCTTCTCTTACCGTTTTTCTACTTTCCATGCTAAATTCACTTCTATGTTTCAAACGTACTTTCATTCTCATTCATTTCTGCGTCTAATTATGGTATATGCTTGATCTCAATAAACTTCACCATGAATGGTTGCCCTCTTCACCTTTGCGACTCTCCTTATTATATCTTCTATCCTTCGTCTGTCGTGGGTTATTTCTAAGAACCGACCGACTTCTCTGTTTCGGCTGCGTCCAGTGGCCTCTAAAATATTACTTTAGACCGCAGTTTCACTTTCGGCCAAATAATCAGCCGAATCTTCTGCTTTGTCCAAACTAGCTTTCTTGGACTTACTAATGAAGTCTTATGGCATTAAGGATGGATTCAGTCAACAATAACGCCAAACTTCAGTTGATGGCTCGTGGTTTAAGTGCTATTAACCTATCCTCGCACGAAAATATTATGGGTATTTTATCGTTAAGCACAATATAACGATATCGTATCTTATAGTGACGTTCTTATACTAAGTTAGTTACAATTTAACGTAATCAGTATTGTACGTAATGGAACGGCTGTTCTTATTGTTATGTTGTAAAGTTTTATTAGCCTAATGAGTTTTCTTGAAAGCCAGGAGCTTTTTTAACGAATAAAATAACACTGATCATGTGGTACATAACTTTTCTTGTTCAGTTTGCGTAAATTTATACTGACAACAAATATATTGTTAGTCGAAACTGTCACCTTATTTTTCGAAATACTTTCTGCAGCACTGATTGAAGCTGACTTACTGACTGTAACGTATCTGTATTATATATTTAGGAATGCCATAAAGAAGACATGCACAGTTGTTCGTCGATTGCAAAAACGAAAGTGAAGATGGCTATAGAAAGCTAGCGCTCCCAAGAAAGAAACTGTATACGCTACTTATGGAAGTAAATAGATTATTACTTTCTGTGTATTTTGCAGTATGGTCGTCACGTTCAGGCTATAGCATTTGGTAGTGTATACTTGGTAGGTTAGTTGTGTAGCTGGAGTATCTTCCCTAAAAGAAGATATGCAGGACCTCGAATTACCAAAATGTAAGTGCAAAGAAAAAGTAAATCGACCTGGCAACGAATACACGTGTCAAAAATTATGAACTCTTTTTAACAGAGTGTTTAAAAAGGAATTTACATTGTCAGTCTACAGGTTTTAAAGTCTTTTAACCCTCCAGCAGGTGCATCAACTTTCATGACGCCACTAGTCGCGATGTATCTCCTGGATACAAGCGATGATGATCTTTGTGGTTCTGCCTTTGTTTACAGCTTCTTCTTCTTTTGATTCTGTTTTACATTGCAGTTACCTTTATTGTTACAGATTTGGCAAATAAATAAGTGAATATTTTGCTCATTACACATTGAAATTAACAGAAATATTTAAAATATAGTAATAGAGAAGTACGTGACATTCTTTAACAAAGTGACTTCATTGTAGAAAATTATTGAACTAATCAGAGCATGTTTCTTTGTATGGTTTGCTCTCTACAGAAAGACATTGTTCACAAATTATTTTTGCTTGCTTTTGCAAACAAAGATGTTTACCTCATTTTTCACATGCTTAGGTAAGTCTTTTTTGTCTCCCTGTATTATGACTGGCATCTTTTTCATTCTTGAGTGCAAAGATAGTTCAGGGTTTTCTTGCTCTTTTCCTCGAGGTTTGTACTTTACCAACATCGACTTTATATCATCTGGTAGAGTTATAATAAGAGCTCTTCTTTTGAGATGATCTTGCAGTAGAGTCAGGGCCAAAGTTTTGAGGTAACCACGCCTATTTGAGTATTTATTCTTGTTGCCCAATGCCTGCAATGTTTATTATTATTACAACTGAAAGCATTTTAGTTGTCTTTTTCACTCACAAAAATATTAATGTTCATCACTTTGTTACACTTCATTATTTTCCTCTTCATCAAATTCGTGATCTGTGTATGAGTCTACAGATCTTTCTTCGAGTGTATCTTCGGTTTCCGAATCAGTTTCTACAAGATCATCTTCAATTGTTACCTCATCGTCGAAAAGAAGGCGATGTATTTTTTCCAAATCCTTAGGATTTTCTAAATCATATATTTTACTCAATTTGAAAGAGAGTGCGTGTAGCTGCAACGAAACGTTAGTTCATCTAGAACGCAACAACGCAATTGCCAATAGAGTTGGCTATGGTTTCATGGTTTCGAAACCAGGATTCGATACACACAACAGTTTCAGTATTTCAAAACTGGCATGTTTCACGGTTTCGAAACCATGCGGTTTCATTCCGTTCTGTTTCGGATTACATTCGCGGTCGATTGTCGATACACTGAAACCGTTTCTTCCTGTCGGTTTCACGGTTTCGTGTCGGTTTCACGATTTCATGCCGGTTTCACAACACCGGTGTTTCAAACCACTAATGCAGAAAGGCGGAACAGACTAATGGTATCGAAATGTGGTGTATCATTTTACTGAAGCTCCACACAGATACACATATAACTTACTAGTATATAAACCATTTAGAGACTGTCAAACAGCAGTTGACACTCGTGAATCTGTAGCTTATGATTACTGAAATAAAGATTCGTTTGCAAGAGACTGCTGTATTCCGAAATGACATAATGTCTGATTTATAAATGGAAAAGAACAATAAAACAACGTTCACTATTTGCATTGAAGTAACCGGTTAAATTCTAGATTTATCTACGATATTAAAAACGCACGAGTGAAACTACATTTTTAAAAATAAGATACAACATGAAGCCTGAAATGACATTTTTATACTAACAAGGGTAGATCGCATATTTAATCTTGTGTTAAAGAATTAGTTTCTTACGAGCGAAAACGAAGTTACCTACTGTCATTATAATTTTTCGACAGTCATGTTAAAGGAATTGCGGCGGCGGTGGTGTAACGGTCAAGACGTACAAGTGGTGAACTTGCCTCTTATTTTATTATTTCTGTAATTCCATAACATTATTTGTGATTATTTAGTGTGCCCTTTATTCTCTATAATTTATTTAGTATGTATAGAAAGTAGTATTTATGATCCATCACAGTAATAAGCGTACCGTTTTGCAGTTTGTGAGTTCCTAACGGGGAAAACTTTTACCTACCATACCGGCGGCCTTGTGTGACTATGGCAACATCAATAACTCGGGAGAAAATCTTTATCAACATGTTTCGTACAGACCAAGAAGTAAATATATACTCGATGGTTGACAGGTTCTTGTATGTACCCTTGTCCGCATAGTGTAAAATATTGCCCTCCTAGAACGAAGATTTCATGACAAAACATACATTGCTTCACGGTTTCATGGTTTCGAAACCACAGATGGTACGGTTTCATTTGTTTCGAAATCGTCAGATGTTTCAGTTTTCCCATCTCTAATTGCCAACTTCAGTACGCTGCAAACAATGCTACGGCTGCTGTCATTAGCGGCGACAATGCGTTACGCGAGTAGGCGCGCTGTATCTGACAGGTACAGAAAATACACGTGCTCCCGTCTGAGTCATTTATGATCTTGTCAGAGTCGAGATAAGGCTGAAACCAGTGGCGTAGCTATCATAGGGCTAGGCGGGGCAGTGCCCCGGGGCCCCCGAGCTCCAGGGGCCCCTCGCCCTCCGTGAGCGACTTTCGAAAAGTGTTGCAGTAGAGTGTCGAATTTTTTATTATTATACTGTCCATCATATCCCTCTCCCCAAAACCAAATTTCCCACTGTAACCTAATAGGCCATCGGGTCGCGGAAAACACACAATGCCACTCGGAGGCGCTGCTGACCGGCCAGGCCGCCAGCTGGTGTGTACAAGTGTACAACAATCCAGTCGGCGTGGCAGCAGACGTAGCGGCAGCATCAAAGCTGCTCACAGCAACAACTGAGCATTATTGGCGTGCTGTGTTGCGCGACTGTTGCGGCGTGCCGCTCGGCGCAGTGTGAAAGATCGCGCGCCTCCTGTTACTGTATAGATACATTCACCTCTTATTGCCAAATAGAAGTGTAGAGTTTGATTATCCCATTCATGTCACCCAATTACTTCGCTTAATCGACGTTCTACTGTATTTAATATTTTAGATGAATGAATGATTGTCGATTTTGAACTGTTTGATCCCTGTTCAACAAACCTGAAATGCACGAAGTGTAATCTAAAAATTATTCCCACCTCAGAATATAAACATAACAAAGTCTACTGCTTGTCCGCTAAGCGTGGACCCTGCCACCGTTAGCGTGTTGTCGATTGAAGTCGGAGTTGCCATGGCTGCCAATCTTTGCGAAATAACAGTGAATGACGCTGAATTAACAGCAGTTTGAAACTTCCTGGCAGATTAAAATTCTGTGCCAGAACCGGGACTCGAACCTGGGAAGTTTGGAAAGTAGGAGGTGAGGTACTGACGGAAGTAAAGTTGTGAGGACGGATCGATCGTGACTCGTGTCGAGACAGCTCAGTCAGAGCGCTTGCCCGCGAAAGGCAAAGGTCCCAGGTTCGAGTCCTGGTTTCGGCACACAATTTTAATCTGCCAGGAAGTTTCTTAACGGCGCATACTCTGCTGCAGAGTGAAAGTTTCATTCTACCAGCAGTTTGTTTAACAATGCAGGGTTTAACCACATTTGAGTATTAAGACTCTACAATATATTTCAGAACGGTGTTATTATGGTAACTCAACTGTTTGTGAAGTGAATTCCCCCAAGGGAGTGCTCCTTAATCGTAGATCCCAATGTAGTGCTGTAACCAATTTCGCTCTAAAATTCATGCATAAGAAGAGAAAATGTGGACCGTAGATGGTTTTGTGGATTGTATTACTAATCGGTGCTTCATCAGTGAAACAGAAAACAGCTCAAGTGGTGATGTGTATGGCTGTATCCACAGAGACTGTTACAAGCTGTTCATATTTTAACTGATGTATTTGATATTTCGACTAAGTGCTATGTAGCACGTGCTACTTAACGTAAGATGAGCCCATTGAAACCGGCCGTCATAAAACAAATAAGTATTTTGCGATCTTGGCTTTCTATTTTTGAAGATAATCAATCTATCAGACAGCCTACACAACATGCGATAGGAGGTAATGTTTATTAAGGTACATTTCTACCCGCACACTGTTTGTTTATTCTGCCATTTAACTAACGGTTTAGCCACATTCACGAATCAGAGATTTCATGTAATAATTACTTTTATAATAGTGAATTGTGCATTCAAGACCCTGCCCTCTATCCCACTTTCACGATAATAAACGAAGATGTGGACTTAGTTATTTTACTTATTACTTCTTCCTAGACAGACACTAACATATATTTCAAGAAACATGGTAGGGGCACAGCTCAATCCAAAGTGTTTTATCAAACAAAAACCGCCGGCCGAGGTGACTGAGGCGCTCCAGTCACGGTCAGCACGGTCACTACGGTCGGGGGTTCGAATCCCCCCTCGGGCATGGATATTTGTGCCGTCCTAGTTTGTAAGTAGTTCATAAGTAGTTTGTAAGTTTAGGGACTGATGACCCCGTAGTTAAGTCCCATAAGCTTAACAAACATTTGAACATTTTGAAACAAAAACCGAAAATTTTCTTTTGCTGAAACCATTCTACACGAATATTTCCCGTATTTTCCTTCTTTGTCTGGGCTATTAATGAAATTAGGTTGATTGGTACGGAGCAATGAGGTAACAGCGCAGTAGTTCGTCGAGAGTGAGTTGTCAGCACTGGCAAGTCCGCCTGCTGTCACCGTAGACGGGCGAATTCTGACCTGACTGTTCCCGGTTTGCTTCGCGGCAGGGTCCATGTTTTCTTGGATGAGTAATACTTCATCGTTTATTTTTTTATTAGCTTCTACCTGCGACCTCATCAAAAACCTCTGCAAAATTTCATCCAAATCGAACCAGTAATTTTTCGCGAAAGCATAACAAACTTTCACAGTTATTTTAAAGAGAACGATTAAACTTCTGTTGTGTGACACATAATAATTTACTTAGTAGCATTTAGGTTTGTCTTATTATGTCTTCCAGTAGGCAGTGAAGAGATGATGATGTAGTTTCGTATCTATATAGTTTTATTTTAAAGAGGGCGCCAAAGTCATTTTTGCCCCGGGGCCTTTGGTGACATAGCTACGCCACTGGCTGAAACTCCTGTGAAGCAATAAGAAAGTATGACACAAGATGTCGTGGGCCAGCAAGCCTTTATCACTGTTCATTGCGGTAATATTAGATAAAAAGTAGGTCATGTATCTCACAGATACATACGCGACTGTCGAAGGGTTAACTATTTACTTCGCGATGTATTGGTGGAGGGCTCTTTTCGATGAAGAAAGAATGTACACACAGTTTTTTTTCTGACGCTCGTCACTCTGTGACTCGAAATTCGAGTCTCCTTGCACCTCTTTTATAACTTAATTTAATTTTTTGGGGTAGAAAATGTCACAACGAGGAGAGTAGAATCCAATTTGGAAGTACTTCAACAAAAGTACTGCCTATTGGTCTAAACATGTTCGCCTCGAATGTTTTCCTCCACGGACTCAAGAAGGCTTAATACAGGGAGGCGATCTTGCGAAATGTGGAGAAACTAGTGATTTGTGGTGTTACGTAAATACAAAGAAATTTTAAAGCAAGTTTTGCTTAGGGTTTCGGCCGAACCGAATATTCGGCTACGGTTTCTGTTTCGGCCGCAAATAATTTTCGATCGGATTTTAGTTATTTTGAATTCAAGCTAGCAAAATTCCGCAACTACATCTACTTTAATTTCTGATACTTCTCACTACTTTTTTCTTCATGCGATTTACTATCAGACTCTTCTGTATTCGGTGGAATGTTCACTACATTCAACGAATCATGCCATTCTTCGTCACATTCACTGAGGTTTGCAGTGGCGCCAGCGACATTTTCTTCTTTGTCAATGAGTTTTTAATTCGTCATGAAATTTTCTTTTTTTTCTGCCATTTATCCTTGATGTACAGAGTGACAGCAGGATAGAAATACTGCATATTGTTAGAGAACATTTCTAATCCGATCACTTCGTTCCTGGTAATGCTGTCGTACAATTCCCTATTGGCACTGGTTACTCGTATTTTTCTGAAAATTTCGAACATATTTGACCATTTTAGAATATAGAACTTTTTATTATTAAAAAATACGAAAAAGTTGTCTTTCAGTTCTCTTTGCGCCATTATCTGGCGCTACCTTTCCTAAAGCTAAAAATGACGGACATGTAGCAAATCCTTAGTTTTCTTTTCCTTAATTTTCTTTTCTTTTCCAGCGTACATTCTCGACAGTAACTTGGATGAATCAGTAGTTAACCTAGTGGTGCGGTAGTTACCACACCTTGCGGTAGTTTAAAACATATTTTTGGACAGTCTGTGTGTCCAGTCTCTTTGATTCTACACTCCAAATTGTATAGACTTTGGTTTCATAAATCCGTACCTTATTTGGTATGAAATTTTTACAGTGCTCTGTTAAATTTCGATTCCAATACCGGATCTCCTATATCCTCTATATCGCGTTCAATTTCTTTTTCTAATACATGTCAAGTGTCCTTCTTCGTAGAGACTTTCAATAAACGCAATCCACTTTTCCAAAAAAAACACCCCTTCCTCAGCACTTAAGGCCTTATATCCCGTTACACTCTTTATGTCAACACCGTATCTTTTAATTTAATCGGCCGGCCGAAGTGGCCGAGCGGTCTGCGGCGTGCCAGTTATAGTCTGCACGGCCTCTACGGTGGGGAATTCGTATCCCCCCTCGGGCATGGATGTTTGTGTCGTCTTTAGTATAAGGTAGTTCATAAGTAGTTTTTAATTTTAAGGACTGATGTCCCAGCAGTCAAGTCCCTTAAGCTTAACAAACACTTGAACATTAACTTAATCTAATTTTTGCTTTGACATTTCTGTATGTTGAGTCTTTACTTCGAACGATCACTTCCTTTTAGATATATTCACATTTCGTTGCTGTCGTTTTGCCTTGTCATTGTACGATAGTATAGTTGGACAACTTTTTATGACACTACATTCAGACTAATTGAAAGGGATCCCACTGACAAGATGGACAGGAAGACCAGCAGAGAGTCGGTAGTACCTGAGGCCGAAACCTCAAGTACACCAAGGTGTTTATGGCCTGTCCAATGTGAACAAAGAGACGGTACTTCTTCTCCATATAGTCAGCAATATCAGCGGTGCCACTTACAACATTGGGCAGCGCCTGAAGTAGATGTTGTCGGCATATGTGGACAAACGTGAAAATCACATCCGCAGCTCTGAAGATTTTGTACATCATGTGAAGTAGTTGAACATCACAGAGTCCGACATTATGGTTGGCTTCGATGTGGTTTCCCCGTTCACCAGGATGCTACTGACTTAATCTATAGAGATAATTGGAAACAAAGTTCGACGGTGCTCTCCTGGACATTTTCAGGCACGTTTTATCGTTAAATTACATCCTATGATCTAACGGAAGGGGTGGCTACGGACAGCCCACTCTCAAATATAGTGGCAAACATTTTTATGGAAAAAATTGTGGATGATGCACTTGAATTGGCCCAGATTCAACCAATCTCCTTTCTCACTTACATGTATGGTACCTTTGTGATCTTGCCCCAAGGCAAGGAGGTGCTTAAAATTTACTAGAAAAGAATGGACAACTTAGGAAAGTCTCATTGTTGTGGTAACGTTTCGATGAGTTTCGTACCTACCTCCTCAGGCGAGGGTATAATTCATGGCCACTTATGGACAACCACGAGCCTTAGGAAGCAGGTGCCGTGTTTGTGGTGGGGGTATGTTGTGTGTCAGGTGGAGAGACATGCTGAGAGTCCTGGTCGCTTTCTATTCTGTTCGCGGAAGCCGAGGCTTTCAGAACACAACGTTCAAATGTTCAAATGTTTGTGTAGTTTATGGGACTTAACTACGGGGTCATCAGTCCCTAAACTTACAAACTACTTATGAACTAGCTAATACTAAGGACGGCACAAATATCCATGTCCGAGGGGGGGATTCGAACCCCCGACCGTAGTGGCCGTGCAGACCGTGACTGGAGCGCCTCAGTCACCTCGGCCACCGCGGCCGGCAACACAACGGACGCATCTCCTCAATTACGGGCTTCCACGCTGTCTTGAGTTGAAAATCGCTATCCTGGTTGACCAGATTGTTGTGGTGACGTATTTACACAGCTTGCTTGAAGACTGAGTCCCATAATCCTTTGGCACTGCCAAACGTCTTCGTTTCTTTTAAACTGAAGGGGTCCCTCGTTAACACTATGCTCTTCTACCTGCTTTTCCGTTCTTGGCGTACGTTTCTGTGCGTAACAAGTCAGAAACGTACGTCTAGGATAAAAAACATAGTCTGCGGTAGCAGAACACAGCATTAATGAGGGGCACACCTTCAATTTAAAATAAAAGAGTAAGTTATGAAGTGCCAACGAATTTTGGAACCCCGTCTTCAAGGAAGGAATGGAAATATGTCTCCACAATATACTACCTCTTCTTGGGAGATATAGTAGAGGGCTAATTATTATTACGTACGCATTGAGCAACCTCAACACTTGCAATGTAACACTACAGTTACGTCTTGATATATACTAGTTACCTTCGTACCATTTTACAAAGTTAAATTGACAAAATAAATGTAAATTTTGACGTAAAAGAAATTGTCCCTTATACACTGCATTGAAGCAAGTAAATAAGACGAGAGTTTGAATGCGTCACTACACGTGGAAATGCCTCTTAATTTTTTTTACATTAAAATACGCCATGTGACATGAGTGCACATTTTCCTGATTGTTTATTTATTACAAACTGTTTTTCACAGCGACACGGCTACTGGTGTTCAAATGTTCAAATGTTTGTATAGTCTATGGGACTTAACTACGGGGTCATCAGTCCCTAAACTTACAAACTACTTAGGAACTAACTAAGATTAAGGACGGCACAAATATCCATGCCCGAGGGGGATTCGAACCCCCGACCGTAGTGGGCTACTGGTGTTTTAGGTTGTTGTATGACAACTATTATGATATTATATGCTTTTAACTCTTCTTTTAACGAACATTAAAATCTATGGTTTTTCCGCCCATCCCCAGCCCACTCCACCCTCCCCAAGGGCACCATATAGCATTATATCGCAAGGTAATACTGTCGTAGGCAAAACACTTTTATTTTTACATTAGCTATGTAATAAAATGTTCAAATGTTTGTAAATCTAAGGGACTTCTCTGATTATCAGTCCCTAAGCTTACAAATGACTTAAACTAGCTTATACTAATAACAGTGCACACACACACACACACACACACACACACACACACACAAACACACACACACACACACACACACACACACACACACACAAGGGAGGACTCAAACCTCAGACGGCGAGCAACCGCGAGCTTCGCAACAAGGCTCCTTAGAGCGCTCGGCTACGCCGCCACGGTTATGTGATAAACCATATTATTGAACATACATTATTACGTACGTAAACGTGATGCATGGTCTTCTTTCTGGGTGGAATTGATTTGCACTTAAATTTTGCAGTTTATTTTCTTTTATATCTTACAGACCTAAATTATAACGCTTTATGAAATGCACCAATATGCTGTGCAATAAACTTTATTTCGCAACCAGTTGCGGTTTTAAACTCTACACATGCCAGGAAAAGTACAAGACAGTCAGTCATCGTAGATTTCCACTGTCAATTATAGGCGTGTAAAATGGCACATTGACCTTTGCCATGACAAGATTTTAAAATAAAATAGTTGTAAAAAAATAACTTGAATAATACACCGAAGATTACTCCCATTACACACACCTGCAATTAGCGAAATAATTGTATATGAGACTGCCTTGTAGAAAATTAACTGCAACCCGGTTTGTTTAAAATCGTAACTTGTTGCTAAATGAAGTTAATTGTACAGTACAGTGTCATGCAGCTCTTAAAGTCTCAACTATTGTACTTCGTTCCCTAAAGATAACATTATAACGTCGTAGTGAAGTGTCAGAAGCATAGCTACTGCATTTGCCATCAATATTTTTCCATCACGTCCAGATCAAGTACAATACCCTCCATACGGTTGGAAACACCTAGTGATTATAGGCAATGTAAAGGAAATACAGTATAAATATGAATTTCGTGATTTTTCAAAAGTTTATCATGATCAAATACTACACAGGAAGATGTAACAATGAAATTTTCGACTCCATAAAATAACCACCCTTTCCTTTCATCGGTGCTCTGCACCCTCTCGACATGCGCTGCGTCAGTTTTGCCAAGGTTTGAGTCAGAATTAA
The DNA here is from genome assembly GCA_026315105.1 of Locusta migratoria. Taxonomy (NCBI): domain Eukaryota; kingdom Metazoa; phylum Arthropoda; class Insecta; order Orthoptera; family Acrididae; genus Locusta; species Locusta migratoria. Next base: position 223,426,673 of record CM048745.1, read on the forward strand.
TCTCCATTCTTGCTGCAGAACCTCCTTCAATTGTGTCACACTCATGATTTCTCGTTTCCGGATCCTCCTATCCATCCCACATCAGCTAGATTGGATGATGGCGCCCATTCCATGTTTTTCAGTATTTTACGAACCTCTAGAGACTTCTCATAGTTGTGAGACAAGAGAGTAGTATGATTCGGTTCACTGTCTCGCTGCAAGACAAACCCTTTCTCAATCAAACTAGATGTCTCAGCATGCCGCTGGAGAATGGCAAGATAATACGTTTGATTTATTTTTCCATCTATTTTACACCAAATCTCAGACTTTATTTCCCCCGAAGAATCCCAGAACCTCCCTGCCCCCTCCATGCTTTACAATTGGAATTATGGACTGCCGATTCAAGCTTTCATGGGGTAAACGGCATACAGATTGGCGGCGTTTACTTCGAAATATTTGGAACTTACATACATTAGTGAATAAAACACTTTCCTAATCCCCCACACTCCAATGTTGGTGTGTCTTAGCCCAGTGTAGACTTTTCTTCTTGTTAACAGAGCGCAACAGTGATTTCCTTGTTGCTACATAACCTCGGAGGTTGTTGTGTCCCAGGCGTCTCACTGTTGACTGATTCAATGGTGTACCCCTCGTTGCGTTCAGTTCAGCACTCAGTTCACGGACAGTTTTTAATCTGTTACGTTTGCTGGTCACTACCGAATACTTTTCCTCGATGCTTCTGAGAGAGGACGATGTTCATTGGAGCCTGTTTCTCGGTGCCTGTGTATGGTTTTGACAAATCCGCTGATGTACATCTTCAATTTCTTTGCTATTTGTCGGACACTATTGCCTTCCTGGTGTAAGGCGATTATCGTTACCCTTTATTCGGGGCCATTTTCATTTACTTTCGCGGCGTGTTATACCTTTATTCAAAGGCAACTACAACATAAGTGTGCTGCGTTGGAGTAGCCGAGCGGTCTAAAGCGTCTCGCTGTGGAGCGCGTGGTTGTTCGCTATAGAGGTTCGAGTCCTCCCTGGGGCATGGCTGTGTATGTTTTTCCTTAGGTTAGTTTACCTAGGTTTAAGGAGTTTGTAAGCTACGGGCTGATGCCACGCAGTTGGGTCCGATAGACTTACAGACATTTGAACATAACTGTAAACAACGTATCTCTACACAGCAATACGGTCTACTCTCGCCACCTGGCGTGTTCAGTAGAATTGCTTGGACAGGTAATATCGGTTTACATAAAATCGAGCAATACTAGTCTGTTCCAATATGTATATTGACAATAATTAAGTGTACATTACTGTACGTGTCGTCGTCGACCGTTGTTTGAGCTCGCTATTCCGTTTACTAACCAATAACTCACTTCAGTGTTGCTCCCTTGTAATACGCAGCATGGTGTTTCCAAACTTATGGAGGGCAGTATATATAGAACACAGTTGTAAATCAGAAGGAGGGCAATAATTGCCTGAACCATTCGTAAATAAAAACAAAGACCCTCAAACAAAATGTTCAAATGTTTGTTAAGCTTAAGGGACTTAACTACGGGGTCATCAGTCTCTAAACTTACAAACTACTTATTAACTACCTACAACTAAGGACGGCACAAATATCCATGCCCGAGGGGGGATTCGAACCCCCGACCGTAGTGGCCGTGCTGACCGTGACTGAAGCGCCTCAGTCCCCTCGGCCACCGCGGCCGGCGACCGTCAAACAGGTTGCTACTTTATTTAAACTAATCAAAGGAAAAGCACATTCGTAAATCGCATAAGGTCAGCTAAATAAATTTGTAAAACATTTTTGAATATAGCAGTATCATCTCCGCCGAACATAAGGAGCGTGGAACCTTACAGAAGAAAATATTTACGAAAAAACGTATTACTTTGTAATCGAATGGCAACAATAGGTCTGTAAGTAGAGTTCCGCAAAAAACCTAATGGAGTGGGGCAACCGTCTGTTTCTTTGGTGGAAGACGTGCCCTAACCCGCTGGAAGCAAACTTCCAAAGTCGGCCGGTGCGGTTCGCAGCTCGATGCCGTCCCCAGGGTACCAGGAGGGCCACACTTTGGCTGCGTTCGGCAGCTCCCAGTTCGGCAGTCGCTCCCCAGACAGCAGCGAAACTTCGGAAAGTCTGTATTTAGAGCCCTCGCTCCTCCCTGTATCGAGTATTTCACGCTGTAGTGCGTAGTTTCTCTGTCCGTACACTTTTAACGCGTTCAATGAAGTTCAAAGAATTATCGTGTAACAATTGCAAGGGGTTAAACATTATTTTTGCCATTAACATGTCAATTTAATACGTTCAGCTTATTCTACGAGGTATTTCATGGAGTTTGCTAACCCGCATGTCATATTTTAATTTAATAGAACGAAAGATTTAGGGGATAGGCCAAACATTTATGGCAGTCGTTGGATTATGGCAATGGCGCACTTACATACATTCCTAATGACCACGTAGTACGCGGGGAGCAAGGAAAAGACTAGCGCGGGGAAGAAATATTCCGCCAGCCAGCCGCAGCGAAGAACAGAAGACGCAGGGGGTGGGGTATCACGTGATCGCCTCATGCACACCTCTTGTCAGTCACATGGACGGACCGTGTTGCCCGCCTGTATCTAAGATGGCTATCCGTTCGCAATAAAATCGTTTCCAACTTTTAACGAGATACAATATTTCCGTTCCGTAGTTCCACGTCATAAGCTTCACACCTTTTAGTACGCACCGTCGCCTAATAGTCCAGTCAATATGTCTTTTTACCAGGAACGTTTTGGGGTAGTTGTGATTTCTTCGATTCTACATTTTTTTGGTGTGCTGAATCCGAATCTGCCATTTCCCAACAAAATTTCGCGACGCAACATTGAAAAAAATGCAAAAATTCGAAGAAAATAGTATTCTTCGTCGGTTTTCTGCTTATAACTCGGAAACTATCAACTTTTCACAAATTGCCTCCCAGTACAAAACTGAAGTCTATAGAATTTCCTAAAGATTTCACTACTTATGTTTTGCTGTTAGACGAGGCGTTCTGGCTCAAGCGCTAATTGGAAATTGGCGTATTTTGGCTGTCTCCGCTAAAATCCACTTTTTCCACTCAAGGATAATTCATTATTAAAAGCTGATATTCACTAAATTATTTTAATTCTATTTATTCTCTCCTGACCTCTTTATATCGTTTTGTAACTGACCCATCTGGTTTAAATACCCTTTTCCAGATCCTTCATACTCCAGACACGAACAGGATGACAGCCTGACTTCTGAGTTACCAGTCTCGAGTTCATCTCTATTGTTCCGACGGCTCCCACCCTCTATCAGCAAAACCCACAAACACACTGAGACATGGCTATCTGCTCAAGGTGTAGTGTCTGGCCACGCCTATGCAAGGGCTATACGAGCTCATATGTTGGCTCACAGAACTTTGGCCAAAATAGTGATTGAATCAATGGACCTTTCGTCAACAGCGGTGGATCAATTGGAAGAGATCTTGTTCAACATGAACAGAACAGTGATTCTATCTACTGAGGTGAAGGAGATTGCGAAAGTTGTACAAGAAGAATTCAAATCTACGCTTCAGGTGCTGGCAGAACATGTACTCACAGCCAAGCTCTGGGTTGAGTATTTTGAAATGGTGACTTTGATTAAGCGCTTTGTTGAAGCAGAAAGAAGCAGCAACTGGGAACTACAACTCCAAACCATATATGAAATGCTCCCATTCTATCATGCAAGTTGCCATAATCTGTACGCCAAATGCAGCCATCTTTACATTCAGGACATGCATACCTTGAAAACTACAATGCCGCCTGCAGAATACGAGCGTTTCAACACCCAGGGATCTTTCAGCATTCGTAAGAGTGAGAAACATGTGGTGTGGCTCTTGGAGTGATATAGCTATTAAACAAACTCTAATGAAGTCAATGAAGACAAGTGGTGGCCTTACTCATGGCCGTGGAGTAACTGCAAGTGTTGTGGCAAGATGGACACAGGGGATGACAGCACTGCATGTGTGTCAAGAGATTGAGCACTTTACGGGAGTTGAACTCGCAACGTCAGAACAACACGTTGAGAGTAGGGATACTATGCAAAAGCGAGACAACACTGACACACATAAGTTGCTGAACTGATTTCAGGAGCATCCTCCATTCCCAGAGACCACTGACGTAATGTCACTAAGTACAAGTGTTGTCGGAGATCAGACGATAAACTGCCACTTGTCCAAAGAGATGGGCATGAAAAGTATACAGTGCATCGTTGCTGGTGATTTCCAAAGAATAAAATTCAAACGAAGCAAAAGAGTGCGGCCTCTTGCAATCATGAACAGCTCCATTCAGATACAAGACAAGTCATCAATCCAACTACACTTTTTCAGCGAATGACCATCGTGAAACATTCAGATAAAGAACTGCGAGAATTTTTGTGTTACGAACTTAGCTCCTACCCTCTCTCTTTTCGATGAGCATGGGATAAGGAAACGAACAAAATCAGGCTTGTACAAGGTTTTTTCACCGACTGAACAGGCAGACTTGAATGGTACAAAATATGTAATCGACGGCGGGTTTTTGTTACATAGGGTCAAATGGCACCATGCCCAGACATATGCAGAAATTTGCGACAGTTATGTATCTTACGAGAAGTCAAACTACAAATCAAATGTCGTTGTCATTTTCGATGGTTACCCTGACGAAGTCTGTGAAAGCACCAAAGGCTTAGAACGATTAAGAAGAGCGCAAAGAAAGCAATCTGCTACAATATCATTTACAGAAACGATGATGCCTACTGTTTCGCAGGAGAGTTTCCTTGCAAATTATAAAAACAAGGGACGGTTCATACGTATGTTAATGGAAAAATTTCATGTTTCAAAAATTGATTCACGGCAAGCTGTGGAGGACGCTGATACACTAATTATCACAACAGCCCTTAACTTAGCCCCGGCAAATGAATACGTGGCGGTGGTGGGAGACGATATAGACCTTTTGGTGATTTTAATGGGTCTGTGTAGTCCTGGCGTCCTGGCGTAGGAAAAGGAAAGGTACCTCCAACCGTCTAGAACCCTCATCTTTCCGCTGACAGAACTGTATCACATCATATATTGTTCCTGCACGCGATGAATGGTTGTGACACTACTTCCGCTTTGTTTAACTAGGGAAAACTTAAATTTATAAAAGTCCTGCAGAAGTACAATGACTTGCAAACAGTCATTGATGTTTTCTACAACCCTCGTGCACATCAGGATGAGATTGCCGAAGCAGGAAACATGTTTCCCAAGAAACTGTACGGGAAAGGACATCAGACTAGCCTGAACGATTTGTGATACAGGCAATACGTATCTATTTTTTACAAAAGTAAAACCAACATTGCCTCACTACCCCCCCCCCCCCCCCCCGAAGCTGCTGCACGACAACATTCACTGAGAGTTTATTTTCAAGTGTAGCAGTGGTTATCCAGTAAAATTACTCTCGATGAACAACAAAGAGACCCAAGCAAATGGTGATGGAAAAAAAAGGAATGGTCTTGTTCCTGTGCCAACAACTTTGGATCCTGCTCCGGACTCGATACTCCGACACATTTCTTGTAAATGCAAGAACGGCTGCCAACGAAATTGTGGATGCAGGAAAGCGGGCTTCCACTGCTCCCCCATCTGCACATCCTGTGAAAGGCTGTGTAATAACGTCAAACTTCCAGAAATCAGCACTGATGTAGAAGATGAAGAGATAGAAGAAGAAGAAGAAGAAGAAGAAGAAGAAGAAGACAAAGAACAGGCTGAAGAAACACACCTGCAGCATGTGGACGGAATGTCAAATCTCCCAATCTGTTTCGTAACAATTCTCCTTTAGATATGTTCACTGGTCATTGATTTCTCACCCACCTACTTCATTTTCCAGATGAAGTAGCCCGAACACTGGCGACAGAACAACCTGCACTTATGCCAGGAACCACCGCCTTGGAAGAACCTCAGGCAGGGCTCTCTTGAAAACGACAGCGGCATATAAGTGATGCACATAATGTATTCTGTGTAATACAATGTAATAATATGTACAAAATTTTCAAAATTTAGTTCGGAATTTCAACTTTCTGTGACAATTTGTACAATTTCTGATTTTATTAATAACTTGAACTTCATGTAATTTCTTTTTTAATTTCGTATACCCTTACATATATGATCTAAAGAAGGTGTGCATAGAGAACTGGAAGAAGCAATGGATACCAGTCTACATTCTATACGACTTAGAACTTGTAGGAATTCACTAAATATCAGCTTTTAATAATGAATTAGATTTCTTGATTGGAAAAAGTGGATTTTAGCGGAGGCAGCCAAAACATAAATAGTAAAACCTGTAGTAAGTTTTATTGACTTCAATTTTGTACTTGGAGGCAATTTGTGAAAAGTTGATAGTTTCCGAGTTATATGCAGAAAACCGCCGAAAAATGTTATTTTTTTCGAATTTTTACATTTTTTTCGATGTTGCGTCACGAAATTTTGTTGGGAAATGCCAGATTAGAATTCAGCACTCCAAAAAACATACGGAATCGAAGAAATCAAAACTACCCCAAATCTTTCCGGCTAGGGGCCCTATTGAGCACAAGTTGACTGGACTATAAGGACAGAAGCATCCTTGTGATTGGCTGTCGGAAATAATACGAGTTATTTCATTGGAGTAATTCTCTGACCAGGTGGCATCAGTGACAAGGAGTGGGAAATTTTAGCCGAGGCGATGCTTGCAGAGCAGCGGAGAATTACTTCAGCACGAGAGGCCTGGTGTATAGATGTAGTCAGCCAGCTCCACTCTGAACGTCACAGCGATCTTGGTGCGAATTTTCCTAAGTGGGAAGTGCGCCCATATTAACGATTTTACCAAGTGTTGGACTTGCGCTTTTCGCAAGTTAGGGTAAAAGTCAGAGTGGTGGACGTTAGGTCCAATTATTTAGTAAAAGCATTTCGGGTGGTTATAATCCCTTCAGGATTGGTAGAAGTGTCGACTGTGAATACAGTCCAGAATTTAGGCGAGATTTTCTATTTTTGAGATTAGGTTTCAGCACGCCTGGAGAAGCCGCAGCAGCTACGTCAGAAAGGTACTGTGAGACAGTATAGGCAACACAATCACATCACACTTAGCCTTGCCATTAATCCTGCGCAGAAATCGTGAGATAGGGACTGGCTCAGTTAGTTCCTAAATATCTGCAATAATTTGGGAAACATTTCATGATAGTTGTCCTGATAAATTCTTTAAGTAATTAAGTAATTATTATTAATTTGAATGTCATTTTCTTGATTCTGTCTTAGTTGAATGAATAAACAAGTGTCTTTTTACAGAATTTCTTGGTATTGAACATTTAATGCATGCCCCGTATCACTCCTTTAGCAGTACCCTTTAGTGTAAGTGATATTGGTAGAATTTCCTGTACACGATTTTTATTACACAGCTTTGTGTTTCGCCTCACTGCAAGAGAAGCGACAAGCGTTTGCTACCTTGGAGTGAAACGTACGCAATCAGCTGAATTGTGACCTTCCGTGTCTGGGACAATTTTTCCGCCCATGCAGGTCCAACGAGGTACTACAAAAATTACTTCTGATCCCTCCATTGCGCAAAGGTTATGGGTTTGTGAAAAATTTCAGTCCAGTAGACGACCAGAAACGGTAGAATCTCACACAATGTCTTTAAACCAAACACACTTTACATATAGTATATTAATAAAAGATACGAAATATTTAAACATGACTGTTATGAAAAACGGTCACAGGATAGCTCATTAATCATCAGCGAATTTTATAAACTTTTATCGCGATTTAGACGGTTATAAATCCGTCTTCATTAGAAGTACATGTGTCATCTGAAGTCAATGATACGGCATATATCAGAAATTCATATGCGTCTTGTCTAATGTTACCAAGCATAAAACCTGACACATGTACCTCTGAAAAAGACTTATATTTTTCTAAACCAAGGTAAAGGTTTATTAAACCACTCTTGTTGTCACTGGTTGCCTGATTATTAATTTGTTCCGAAATACTCAGTTATACGCTTTGGGTGCAGCTGTGTACCAGAAGTATTCACTACCTATAAATTATCACCTGGTAAACAAACTTGTCGTTAGTCTTCTAGTCTTCGTATATTCACCCACTGAAGTGACACGTCTCTTGTATAGACGAAGGACCTGGTTGAAACTGTACTTGGACATATGACTTTACCTGCTCTTTTAAACGCTACATTTCCCACAAAAACTCCTTCAGTGCAAATAAAAAAAATAATAATAACAATAAAAAATGGACATCAAATTATGATCTTCCACCATTTTTGGCGATGATGTCTCTACTGATAATGTCTCTATGTTTCTATTTCAATTATGTGGGTACGTACGTCATCAGAATAGACGTGACGCTGCTGCAACATTTCCACAAAAGCTTCGGCTTACAGACAATTTTATTGGTTGTTAGCTATGTAGGTCTGTTTATTAATTTGTTTATTAATCAAAACATCCTTAGTACCGGGTTTGATCTCATCTAAGAGCCGTAGCTTAACGTTTGTACTACTCTCTAGGCTTGCTCAGGATACAGTAGGGTAAAGAACTGCATCAAACCACTCTCCGGATTGAACAACACAGCAACAACACAACTCTATGCGGAGAAATCCATGTTCAACTTGATTACGAAACGTCTACAGACGTTTTCCCACCTAACTGAAATTTGTAAAAGAATCTCCAATCAACTTTCAGACGGACATAAGCCATAGAATTGGACATAAGCCATAGAATTTCAAAAATATGTAGAATACGCAAAGGAGAATTTATGTTAGTAATAAACTCAAACAGTACATCGGTTTACTGGACACGTATAGTAGGTCTAAGAGAAATAAAGGTAGTAGTTGGGTATTATTACCGCCCCCTACAGTGCTGCTGTAGCAGTTTTACAGTCATTGAAAAACAGGTAGTTCGTAGGTATCCGGGCCATACAATATTCAACCTTAAGCAATCTTGCGAGATACTACTGGACACGTTTTTCGAAACATGTCTTGAGCAGTTAAACCGACAGTCTACACGAAATGGAAATTGTTTACACTTCATATACACTACTGGCCATTAAAATTGCTACACCAAGAAAAAATGCAGATGATAAACGATTATTGGACAACTATATTATACTAGAACTGACATGCTATTACATTTTCAGGCAATTTGGGTGCATAGATCCTAAGAAATCAGTACCCAGAACAACCACTTCTGGCCGTAATAACGCCCTTGATAGGCCGGAGCATGGAGTCAAAATGAGCTTGGATGGCGTGTACAGGTATAGATGCTCTTGCAGCTTCGACACGATACCACAGTTGATCAAGAGTAGTGACTGGTGTATTGTGACGAGCCAGTTGCTCGGCCACCATTGACCAGACATTTTCAGTTGGCGAGAGATGTGGAGAATGTGCTCGACAGGGCAGCATTCGAACATTTTCCGTATGCAGAAAGGCCCGTACAGGACCTGCAAAATGCAGAACGTGCATTATCCTGCTGAATGTTGAGTTTCGCAGGGATCGAATGAAGGGTAGAGCCCCGGGTCGTAACACATGTGAAATGTAACGGCCACTGTTCAAAGTGCCGTCGATGCGAACAAGAGGTGACCGAGACGTGTAAACCAATGGTACCCCCGTACCATCACGCCAGTATGGCGATAACCAATACGCGCTTCCAGTGTGCGTTCACCGCGATGTCGCCAAACACGGATGCGACCATCATGATGCTGTAAACAGAATCTGGATTCATCCGAAAACATGACGTTTTGCCATTCGTGCACCCAGGTTTGTTGTTGTGTACACCATCGCAGGCGCTCCTGCCTGTGATGCAGCGTCAAGAATAACCGCAGCCATGGCCTCCAAGCTGATAGTCCATGCTGCTGCAAACGTCGTCGAACTGTTCGTGCAGGTTGTTGTTGACATGCAAACGTCCCCATCTGTTGACTCAGGGATCGAAATGTATCTGCACGATCCGTTATAATCATACTGATAAGATGCCTGCCATCTCGACTGCTAGTGATACGAGGCCGTTGGGATCTAGCGTATCGTATTGCCCTCCTGAACCCACCGATTCCATATTCTGCTAACAGTCATTGGATCGCGACCAACGCGAGCATCAATGTCACGATACGATAAACTGCAATCGCGATAGGCTACAATCCGACCTTTATCAAAGTCGGAAAAGTGATGGTACGTATTTCTCTTCCTTACACGATGCATCATAACAGCGTTTCACCAGGCAACGCCGGTCAACTGCTGCTTATGCATGAGAAATCGGTTGGAAACTTTCCTCGTGTCAGCACGTTGTAGGTGTCGCCACCGGCGCCAACCTTGTGTGAATGCTGTGAAAAGCTAATCATTTGCATATCACAGCATCGTCTTCCTGTCGTTTAAATTTCGGGTCTATAGCACGTCAGCTTCGTATTGTCGCAATTATAATGACCAGGAGTGTATGTATGTGTATAACTCATAAAACGCCGTAATCGTTGCTCAAAGTGTCTTTATGTCTTTATCAGCAACTTTTTAACATTTAGTCGGTATTACTTTCAATTTGTTGCTGTGGATACGTTTTTGGAAAATATTTCAGCTAAAAAAAAACCGAATCCTAGATAAAGAGTTTGTAATTCATCTACCAGAAGCTGAATGCAATGGTTTTACTATCTGAATCATATTAGAAGTGATTCATACTTCCATAGACGTTCCTACAAGTACACTGTCTAAACTCGCTTTAGTAATGAGTGAGTAATGATTACATTAAAACTAAACATTATATGACGCTAGTACTAAACATGAGGAAAGAAAGAAAATCCTTGTAATTGTATCCAATACTGCATTTAAGCTTTTTTGCCTCGTGTCAGCGACGCTTGTTTGCAAACTTTTAAGTTAATGTGAGCACTGAGCACTAAATACAGCTGCAACTACAGTGTGAATTTATAGCAGGTTTTCTGCCACCCGGGCTGCATTTCAGACTGCAGTGCACATTGTCTGAGCGCCCGCTTTTGCCATCGCGTTAGGGACTGCTGTCACTCGCTTCTCGGAACCCGGCGTTAAAGCTCCAGTCCGTGTTTCTCAACCGCAATCAGACATTCCGCGCGTTCCTACTGGAATGTACAACGGAATTCTCTCCCTTACGGACGAAATGAGATGCTCCATCACTCCTGTGTTACGTAACAGCTAGCACCTCACTCCAATGCAACGTGTCGAAACACAGGCCAAATTTATTCGGAACCGTTACGTTTTTTTGTCTCAGGAAGCGTGAAAATAATTTCACTTCTACTCAGCCCTAGTACACTGGTTAAAGAATGAGACATCCCATCAATACAACACCAGTATGTCGAAGATATTAAATTGAAGGAGAGGTATTGAATTATAATTTGTGTGCGGCAGGGATTCGAACCCGGAAGTTCCTGCTTACTAGGCAGATGCTATAACCACTAAGCCAACGCGACCTAATGAATACTGTAAAATGTAAACTTTCACAGCCGGAAAGATCAATATTACTAAAATTTTCCGGGTTATTATGACGTAGTCTTATGGATTTATTACTCACACCCAACGTATCCTCCCCAACTACGGAGGATATTTTCAAGGGGGATCGTGTCACTTTTGTATGTCCGATGCACACCCTGTCTCGCTACCGACTCGTCAAGAAAATTCAGTTTTCCGTCTGCTTCCTCCACGGTAAACTGAATTGTAAAGGAACAGGCAATGGAAACAGCAAACAAAAAACCTGCTATTTGGTTCCGCTATTTAGACGACACGTTTGTTGTGAGGAAGATGGTAGAGAGGAACTAGATCGTTTTCTTCAATACCTCAACGGGATTAATTATAGAATTTAGTTTCCCGTGGAGATTGAGGCAGACGGAAAACTGAATTTTCTTGACGTGTCAGTTTTCAAAATGGGAATGGCAGATTGGGCCATACTGTTTAGCGGAAGCCCACTCACACAGACCGTTATCTGCACCGGGATTCAAACCACCACACACAGCAAAAACAGGGCATTATAAAGACGTTGGTGGACAGAGCAAGGAACATCTGCGAACCGGTATTACTCGACGCGGAATTGAAACACGCGAGTAATACTCTACTTAATAATGACTGTTCGTTCACAGAGATAAAGTTAGCTTTGAGACCGACACGTAGAATTGAAAACGATGAAACGTTTCCTGTGAAATCTAAAGTCTTCCTGCCTTTTATTAAGGACGTCACCGACCGCATCGGTAAAATTTTGACGAAACGGAATTTTGCCGTTATTTACAAACCTACTCGAAAAATACAGGATCACCTGAAATCTGCGAAGGATTCTCGCAAATCGCTGGAAAAAAAAAAAAAAAAAAAAAAAAAACAGCAATTTATAGGATTCCGTGTAGCTGTGGAGACATATATGTGAGAATAGAAGGGGAGAGAATGCCAGATCAACTGTTGTTGAAAATGTTTTTCAACCAGGGGACAACCTTATTCAATTTGATAAGACTCAAGTTGTAGCAGCCACAAATGGATACCACGAAATACTGTACAGAGAGGTATAGAAACTGTAAAACACTCCAGAAATTTCAATAGGATGGAGAAGGGCGTGAAACTAAATGAAATCTGTATTCCGCTGTTGAAGAAGAAATGGAACAGTCTTCCACCATGGGACGATATTAAAAAAGGACGACGGCAATCGGCAACGACGGATTGGCGCGCATATCCAAAACATCTTACGTCACACGTCTGCGCGCGAGCTCTCGTAAATGGAGTTTGTCCGCAGTCAGTAGCGAGCCAGGGTGTACATCGAACATACAAAAGTGATACAATACGTCTTGAAAATGTCTTTCGCAGTTGCGAACGAAACGTTGGGTTTGAGTAACAAATCCATAAGACCACGGCATAATAGCCCAGAAAATTTTAGAAATACTGATGAATACCATGATTATACGGACTGTCTTCAAACTTCAGTTCTGCCTATACCGTATTCAATCTATACCGTCAGCAGGGAAGTCATTTAGGCTAGTATTACAGGGTGCACTTTACAAATAAGGCCGCTTTTAACGTAAGCTGTCGGTGAAATGAGAAATTTGGAATATAATGCTCTTAATGGTTCTATCGGGAATCTGGCAGCAGGAACATGATAGGTCTCCTTTTCTACGTCCTGTTACTGCAGTAGGTGTGGCTCCATTTCTGTAATCTTATGACTGTCAGGAAACACCTTGAACACCTGTATCCACTACGTAAAATTCATATTATGAGATATGCTGCAGTGATCTTTGTAGAAGTCACTCATGGTCTTTCGTAACAACTGTCGTTACCGAACTGAGGCTCTTTCTGCACAAGTCACTGACTCGCCACCGGCTCCCATCGCGAGCTATATACAACTTTCTCCAACTTTAAAAAGAACGTTCTAACTGAACGTCCCAGCTAAAATAAAATAACATTACGCAAGTTACACCTGGTGGGCAGTTTGATGAATGGGACGTGTTTACATTATCGGAATCAGGTTCCAAATCGAGCTTCACTTGCGCTGGTATAAACCACAATGACGAAAGGACATCAATGCCAACATACAAACCGAGCGAGGTAGCGCAATGGTAACGGACTAGACTCGCATTCGGGAGGACGGTGGTTCAAATCGACCTCCATCAAGATTTAGGTTTACCGTGGTTTCTTTCAAAGGGCATGGTCGATTTCCTTCCCCTTCATTACCCAAAACTCCGAGCGTTAACTCCGTCTCTAATGACCTAGCTGTCGACGGGACGTTAAACCCTAAGCTTCCTCCCTCCTTCCAATATACAAATGTCTGGTTTTTGACACAACGTTGATGCTGGGGACGTTATTACACCATTTTTATTAATTATAATTCTTTGATTGAAGTAGTAATTACGTTTAAAATAAAAATCTTGTTCTAAAGAAAAAATTTATCTTCTTTATACTTCATGAAAACAGTCTTTACGTTCCCTTAAAGTACCAATATTGAAACACTGTCAGAATATGTCCAACACCTTAGTAAGTGTTTTGTCTGGTTTCTTTAGTTTATGAATAACAGCGCAATGGAATGACATGAGTGAAAATTAACGGCGATTCTACTCTAATATTATTAACACAAAATGCTATAGTTTACTGAACGGTGATAGCTCGGAAGCTACATAATACAACAATGCAGACAATATTCGAAATCAATATTCGATACTATGAACACAACAGATGAAATACCGAATGCCCCTTATAAGTATAGTAAATACAGTGAACGAAAGAGGGAGAGAGAAGACTTTCCCACGATATAATTGAATGTCTTTTCTCACGCCAGTTTCTATCTAGCAGTGGTGACACCAGAAGTTGCAAAACGCAAGCTTATTTCATCTGTGGGGCTACTGAAGTGAGAAGAATATAATGAAACAGTCCCAAAACTCGCGAGGTTATTAACAGTAACTTCCGAATGTGTGCACTTTACAAGGGCCAGACGTTTATCGTAGCAATGAAACCACCCAGTATGCGAGATGAAGAAACGCACACACCGAGAACTGCACCGCGCTAGTGGCGTTGTGAAGCTGGCACGCTTACAGCTTTATACACGAACGACTGTCGTGCAATAAAAACAGGGATCGGGAAGTCGGTTAAGAAAATGTGACGCCTCCAGAAAGACGAGGCTGGAAACTTCATTAAGAATGTCGATGAAATATCTGTGCTGCAATGGTCGGCTGTTGTAGTAAACGTTATTTTCGAATCACGTCCGCCAGAAGTCCAGAAACGACTTTACTTTGTTCCAGGACGGGATAAAGTAGTTTCGGGATGAAGCAGTAGAATTTCTTTGCTAACTTACGGACCTCATACCACGGCTCTGAAGCAACCATTTCTTGTCCAAACAACAACGTGTAGGGGTTTCTAGTTTAAATAAATGATACACTTCGTCTGTAACTGATTGACACATGCTAGAAAGTAATCGAAGACAATGACATCGCTACTATACAAAATATGATGGAGTCAATCTGCAACAATATTTTTCTTCTTCATTGTTCTTTCAGTCACTTCACCCATATGGGAGGGGAAGGTATGGGGTTAAAGTATTATTTTCTTCAGCCATGTCTTTGGATAGAATATTTCTACGGTGAAGATATTGGAAAGTACATGATATCAAAATGTACATTAGTTACTGAGATATATACAGTACGCTTTATTTGGCGTTATAAAACAGTTGTAGTTCCAAATAAAAGATTAAATGTCAAATATACATACAAATAAGAATACACATCGCGAAAACTATCACTCTATTGAAAGACGGTTCTGAACTGTAACTCCAAAGCTGATGGAAGGATTGGACGGGGGAAACTAGTGATCGGAAACAATAAGGGACGTGGAAAGTAGATTATTTTGGCGGTTCTTTGCGTAAGAGATGTGGAGATGAGTGTTGAGGTCTACTAGCGATAACATATGATGAGGCTAGGTGGGGTGAGTCGGGTGGCCATTTGAGCAAGTGAAGGAATGAAGTGGGAGCGGACAGGAAATAGGGCATGGGTTCAAAAATGCTCAAATGTTTGTATAGTCTACGGGACTTAACTACGGGGTGATCAGTCCCTAAACTTACAAACTACTTACGAACTAGGACGGCACAAATATCCATGCCCGAGGGGGGATTCGAACCCCCGACCGTAGTGGCCGTGCAGACCGTGACTGGAGCGCTTCAGTCTCCTCGGCCACTGCGGCCGGCTAGGGCATGGGTGCCCTGGTACAAACATGAGGTACACACATTATAAAAATGTGTTTTATCACCTCGGTCGAACGTTTCCTGGATACTGACGTCGAATGTGTGTATTGTATCAAGGAGATATCACTCAACACACAAGAAGATTTACATAAGCACACGTGAGCAATACCGGGACGGAAGTATACTGTTTGTGTTGACGGTAGTTCTACCATGCCTAGAAGGTCATTGATCATGTTTGATGATATTTGCATTGTTTGATTGTGTCATCGGGGGCTCCCATAAAGGGAAGTTTCCAGACCTCTCGGAGTGAAGCAAAGTGATGTTTTCCGGACGTGGGGGATGTACAGAGATAAACTGTACTTCGCTGTGGACACCCAGTCTATGCCAGCAGCTGATGGCTGTTTACGGATTACAGGTCGGAGGAACGCCAAGAGGAAGGTCACTGTGCTGAGTAATTATTTTCGTGTAGCCAAAAGACGTCGTGTTTCGACACAAGCTGTACGTGCACGACATGCATCATCACTCCATATGGCCTTGACAAAGTACAGATTGGACACCTAGACATTATCCAGCGTGGTATGGATGTACCCAACAGCGTGCTGAATGGGCTCGTCAGAATTGACAACAAGTGTTACTCAGATAAGACTCGCATCTGGCTTCAAGCAACAATCTTGTTTTTGGAGACCGTGTGGTTAGCCTGAATTCCTTCGAGACACCGTCCAGCGAGTTCTCCCCATTACAGTTGGTAGGACTGACAACTTAGTGAAAGGTTGTAGACCCAACGTCCGGACAGTTGTCAATAGTTAGACGTCTGCTCGGATGTGAATATCCGAGGATATATCCTCGGATATCCGCAGTATTTCTTACTTTGCGGATAAAATTGTGATCGACGCGTATTTCCGCGTGTTACATGCGGATAGAGAGCGAGGTATCTGCCCAGTACGTCTGTCGAAATGTTAGCTGAAAACTTCAAACCTGCGGAATTCTTGCAGGGCCCAAGTAGAGCGGAAGTCCGCTGTGCTTATCCCTCAACCCGAGGGACCTCCACCTAATCCGTTTACGCGACCGTGTCTTATCTGCGGTCTGTCCAATGCTTTCTGTGTGGCAAACCGGCCCACTGCCACAGACAGGCGGAACGAGCTCTCCCCTCAGCCTCCCCTCCACGCTACCCTCTGACGTGAGAGAGGCACCCTAAGCCAGGGAACGGCCTGACACCTGCTAGCATCTAATGGGACTACGAGGGGAGCGTAGGACAGTGGTTTAGGGGTGGGTGCTCCTCTGTATATGTTACTCTGTGCCACTGCCCACCAGAGGTGCCATGCCAAATTACCGGAGCCGTTGGTTAGCGCTTTGTAGTGACCGAGTGACAACATATATCGTAGTGAATACAGTGACAGTTTATTCTTAAAATGAACACGTCAAAGAAAAGTGAAAAGAGGTGATTTGACATTAGTGAAAGAAAACATATTGAAATCATTAATTTGGGGAAAAAATTTGGGTAAGTATTTGATGGCAAGGAAAAGATCAACGATATGGTTTTGCGTGTAAAAAATACATATGTTCTTACACTGTTTCATCGCAACCGAATGAACGGTACAGCCGGACATAAAATATGAATAAACATACAAACAAACATTCATGTTTATGTATTAGATAAATGGTGACAAAAGTAATAATGATTGACAATAGCATTTTGTAGCAGATTCCATAATCAGATACGGTGTACAGTGACAGTAACGTATTTAGGAAAGTACACAATGTTAGATTGTATAGGCTGGCCGTAGCTACTGCCGACATTGTCTCTTTTTGATGACAGTTACGAATTAGAAGTCGATAGCAGCTTTAACACTTGAAATTACATGATTGCTTTGTGTCATATAACTTCTTGTGCGCTAATATGGGAAAAATAAAGCTCCGATAGACCTTTTTTTTTTTTTAATTGCTAGGGGCTAGGAGTATATAGGATTGTAGTTCTTAACAGCGCTATTAACTGGATATTCATAACATAATCAGAATTAATGACGCGTGCAGGACGTTCAATCTTGATTTATTGTCTAATATTCCAATGACCACCCCCACGAACCACAGACATTGCCGAGGTGGGGTGGCTTGCGTGCCTCAACGATACAGATAGCCGTACCGTAGGTGCAACCACAGCGGAGGGGTATCTGTGGAGAGGCCAGACAAACGTGTGGTTCCTGAAGAGGGGCAGCAGCCTTTTCAGTAGTTACAGGGGCAACAGTCTGGATGATTGACTGAGCTGGCCTTGTAACATCAGCTAATGTGGCCTTGCCATGCAGTTACTGCGAACGGCTGAAAGCAAGGGGAAACTACAGCCGTTACTTTTCCCGAGGACATGCAGCTCTACTGTATGAAAATATGATGATGGCATCCTCTCGGGTAAAATATTCCGGAGGTAAAATAGTCCCCCATTCGGATCTCCGGGCGGGGACTACTCAGGAGGATGTTGTCATCAGGAAAGACAATACTGGCATTCTACGGATCGGAGCGTGGAATGTTAGATCCCTTAATCGGGTAGGAAAATTAGAAAATTTAAAAAGGGAAATGGATAGGTTGAAGTTAGATATAGTGGGGATTAGTGAAGTTCGGTGGCAGGTGGTCAGGTGAGTACAGGATAATAAATACAAAATCAGTTGGGGGTATTACAGGAGTAGGACTGATAATGAATAAGAAAATAGGAATGCGGATAAACTACTATGAGCAGCACAGTGATCGCATTATCATTGTCAAGATAGATACGAAGCCAACACCGACAACAGTAGTTCAGGTTTATATGCCATCTAGCTCTGCCGATGATGAGGAGATCGAAGAAATATATGAGGAGCTAAAGGAAATTATTCAGAAAGTTAAGGGAGAGGAAAACTTAATTGTGGTGGGAGACTGGAATTCGGTAGTAGGAAAAGGAAGAGAAGGAAAAATAGTAGGTGAATATGGACTGGGCAGAAGGAATGAAAGAGGAAGTCGCCTGGTAGAATTTTGCACGGAACATGATTTAATCGTAACAAACACGTGGTTTAAGAATCACAAAAGAAGGTTGTATACGTGGAAGAGACCAGGAGACACTGGAAGGTATCAGATAGAATTTATAATGGTAAAACATAGATTCCGGAACCAGGTGATAAACTGTAAAACATACCCAGGGGCAGATATAGACTCTGATCATAACTTGTTAGTCATGAACTGTAGGCTGAAACTGAAAAAACTGCAGAAAGGTAGGAAAATAAGGAGATGGGACTTAGATAAATTGAAGGAAAGTGAAGTTCTGGAGAATTTCAGAAGGAGATTTAGGCAACAATTGACAGAAACAGGGGGAAATGAAACAGTAGAAGAGGAATGGGTAGCATTGAGAGATGAAATAGTGAAGGCAGCAGAGGACAAAATAGGTAGAAAGGCAAGACCTACAAAAAATCCTTGGATATCACATGAAATACTAAATTTAATTGATGAAAGGAGAAAATATAAAAATGCAGTAAATGAAACAGGCAAAATGGAGTACAGACGACTAAGAAATGAGATTGACAGGAAGTGCAAAATGACTAAGCAGAAGTGGCTAGAAGCCAAATGCAAATCTGTAGAAGAATGTATAAATAGGGGAAAAATAGATACAGCCTACAGGAAAATAAAAGAAACATTTAGAGATAAGAAAAACAGCTCTATGAATATAAAGGACTCTGATGGAAAACCAGTTCTCAGCAAAGAACGGAAAGCTGAAAGGTGGAAAGAGTACATAGAACAGCTCTACAAAGGAAATGAACTTAGAGACGATGATGTAGGAAGGGAAGAGGAAGTAGATCAAGATGACATAGGAGATACTATACTGAGAGATGAATTTGACAGAGCCCTGAAAGACCTAGGTCGGAACAAGGCCCCAGGAGTAGATGACATACCCTCAGAACTACTAAAGTCTCTGGGAGAGCCAGCCATGACAAAACTATTTGAACTGGTGTGTAGGATGTATGAGACAGGCGAAATACCCTCAGACTTTAAGAAAAATGTAATAATCCCCATTCCAAAGAAATCAGGTGCAGACAGGTGTGAAAACTACAGAACCATCAGTTTAATAAGTCATGGTTGCAAAATATTAACACGAATTATCTACAGGAGAATGGAAAAGCTGGTAGAAGCTGACCTCGGGGAAGATCAGTTTGGATTCAGGAGAAACGTAGGAACCCGGGAGGCAATACTCACTTTACGGCTTATCTTAGAAGATAGATTAAGGAAAAGCAAACCTACATTTTTAGCTTTTGTAGATTTAGAAAAAGCTTTTGACAATGTTGACTGGAATACACTCTTTCAAATTCTGAAGTCAGGAGGGGTAAAATACAGGGAAAGGAGAGTTATTTACAACTTGTACAAAGGCCAGACCGCAGTTATTAGACTCGAAGGGCATGAAAGGGAAGCATCAGTTGGGAAGGGAGTAAGACAGGGTTGTAGCCTTTCTCCGATGCTATTCAGTTTATACATCGAGTAGGCGATGAAGGAAAGCAAAGAAAAATTTGGAATAGGGATTAAAGTTCAGGGGGAAGAAATAAAAACATTGCGTTTTGCTGATGACATTGTAATTCTGTCCGAGACAGCAAAGGACCTGGAAGAGCAGTTGAGTGGAATGGACAGTGTGTTGAAGAGAGCGTATAAAATGAACATTAACAAGTGCAAAACAAAAATAATGGAATGCGGTCTTAGAAAATCAGGTGATGCTGAAGGAATTAGATTAGGTAACGAAACAATGAAGGTGGTAGATGAATTTTGTTACTTGGGTAGTAAAATAACATGCGATGGTCGCAGTACAGAGGATATAAAGTGCAGAATGGCAATGGGAAGAAAAGCATTTTTGAAAAAGAGAAATTTGCTAACTTCGAATATTAATTTAAGAGTAAGGAAGTCTTTTCTGAAGACATTTGTGTGGAGTGTTGCCTTGTACGGGAGTGAAACATGGACGATAAGTAATGCGGACAGGAAGAGGATAGAGGCTTTTGAAATGTGGTGCTACAGAAGAATGCTGAAGATTAGGTGGGTAGATCGCATAACTAATGAAGAGATACTAAACAGAATTGGAGAGAAAAAGAATTTTTGGCACACCCTGACTAAAAGAAGGGATCGCTTGGTAGGACACATTCTTAGACATCGAGGAATCGTTAATTTAGCATTGGAGGGAAGTGTGTGGGGTAAAAATCGCAGAGGGAGGCCAAGAGACGCGTATAGTAAGCAGATTCAAGTGGATGTGGGTTGCCGTTCTTATGAGGAGATGAAAAGGCTTGCTCAGGATAGAATAGGGTGGAGAGCTGCATCAAACCAGTCTCCGGACTGAAGACCATAACAACAACAACAATGCCAATGTACAGTGTCATAGAACGATGTACTGTGAAGTTCAAATGTTTTCTTAATTTCCATCAAAATTTATTCATAGAACCAATACGACTTTGACTTCGGTAGATTGCAGAATGTGAATATGAACCGAATTTTTTGTTTTGTAATTAGTAGTTTAACCACAATATTAATTTAAAAATTGCTGACTAATGACCTTTTTACAATGAACGACCGTGTGTTGCAACAAATGAAAGCATTACTTGCAAATAATTGCCTATTTTATTGAAAAATCTGTTAATATTTTACACAGTAAAATGAAATGTGAATAGTATTATCTGAAGTAACAGTTTTGCAAGATTTCTGAGGAGCTGGAATGTCTCTCTCAGGATAACCATCGATGATTTTTTAAATTTTTTTTACTTGTCTAGGATAATGTGCATCATACTGAAAAGTCATCCATTTTGCCGGAGAAAAAGAAACTTCTTGTTCCTTGGGAATTTTTCCCATGCTTGATTCGGAGAGGCAAGACTTTTTAAAATAGGCAGGCCACCAGTTTTTACAGGCTAATACAGGAACATTATCAATAGTTTCCACTGAGTATTTACATGATGCCATTTTTATCATTATGGCATACTCTTCAGGTAAGTAGATCCGGTCATGACGTCTTATAAATTTTTATATGGTCCCATAATCTCTATCGTTTGGAAGAAAACTATGCCGTGTATAGGGAAGTAATGTTTCATCTTCCTAAATCTCCCATTTGATACAAGTTTTAAACAGAAGCGAATCGTTGGTTGATTTTTGTTTTGACTGGCACACCCGTCAGAATAGGTAAAGCTCATTCACATCTTTTGAGATACACTTCTCGGTGTAATTATACAGAAATGAGCAAACCTCATTTGCACCTTTCTTCGCTTCGACTTCATGGTACACATAAAAGTGTGACTGCTTAGTTTTCATATTATGTATGCCAAAAACATTAACCCATAGATGTCTCAAATAAAAAATATCCTGAACAGGAATATTAGGTAATGGTAAATGGTCGATCATCTAAATATTGCAGTACCTTTCCAGAATAGTTTTCTTAGGAAAAGAATCAATATGGTCATTGATCGTTTGACAAATTTCTCCTGGTATGGCATTGCCTTTTACATATTTCCCCATGAGCTCATGAGGACTTTTTCCTTGACCTAGCAAGAGGCATAATCTTCGGACCCTTTTTCCTGTTACGCCATGCAGACTAATAAAGGCTTTTTACCATGCCTTTATTTTTGTTGTGCCTGTAGTGATGAAATAACTGCAATGATAGCGGTCTTCTGCTCTTCACATCTTATACTTCGATTAGCCCTTGCGGGAAGATATCTTGTTGATTCTTACCACTGAAACTGTTCAAGTGAGCAATGATAATTATCTCCGCGTCATTATCAAACAGAGAAAAACAGTCCTTTTTGCACCTGAAACAGTTGACCTTATCAATTACGATAAGCTTAAATTCCATACTATGCAGGTATAAGCATACAGAAATCAAGTACACGTATTTTACTCACTTGCAGTCATCTCCTGTCCTTCGACGCTGAATTTTCTCTCCTTTTCAATTCACGTATTCCACTCCCTTCTGAATCACGAATAATATTCCTTTTGTACTTATCAGCATTTCTTGTCCGTTTCTTGCCTGCATGAGACATTTCAGAGACCGAAGAAGACCTCGACAAATAAGTGGCTTCTGAATGCGACAGTAATGACCTATTATTTGAACGTGCAATGCTGTAAATAAAACAATGAATTGTTGCAGTGATGCTCACCTCAGACGACAAAATACGCCGGAAAGCAGCGCAACTCCGCCAACAACTTTTGCTTTCGATTAAATACACCTCCACAGTCATTGCAAAAACGGCATGAGTCAATGACTCTTGACCTTTTTTGCAATGAACGAATATTTCAAGGGTCAATAGTGACACCATTTGATAGCTGACTTCTGCCCTTCTTTTACGTATGTATTCCGCTACACTTTCCCATCCATTTCCAATGAATAACTCATTTTCGTAAAAAAGTTGACTTCTGACCTTTTTGCAATGGCCGATTCAATTGTGGCAAAGAGGGCCAACTATAACGAATGTTTAATACCTTATAGTTTACTAAATATTGCCCCCCCCCTCGGGCATGGATATTTGTGCCGTCCTTAGTGTTAGCTAGTTCATAAGTAGTTTGTAAGTTTAGGGACGGATGACCCTGTAGTTAAGTCCCATAAGCTATACAAACATTTGAACATTTTTTGAAAATTGTTAATTTTGTGACTCACTCAGAGATCTTCAAATCTATAAAGTACTTCTTGCAGACAGAAAGACTTTAAATTTTGGATTTAGTTAGTATTCAGCCTATAATATAAGGAAAAGTCAAACATCCTTAAAACCAAACCCGTTTCGGAAGATTCAGAACTGTTTCTTTAACGGCTAATGAAATAACAATTTGTAACAATTATAGTCTCGCGGTATAAAACGTAATAAATACACGCGTACTGAAAGCACACATGACAGTTGCGGTAGTTCATTTTCCCAACGTATGATGATCACTCACTGTCTTTAGATGTAATCTCAAGAAAATACTAACTACCTTGAAATGAATCATATATTTTTGTTTAAAGGTATCAATTTATTTACTCATACCCTGAAGAACATACTCTTAAATTTCAGTTCTAGTATGTATCGCATTTAATTATGTTTTAGTTTGTTTTGCTAGTCCATTAATAGCCACCTGAATGCAGCGATACAGCATCTGCAAATAAAGGAAATAGGTATGCTATTATGTGCGATGTTCAGATATGTTGTGGCTCTAATCTCCTGTGATAGTGAGGCATCATTTTTGAAAAATTACTTATGATCGTTTATGAGAAATTGTTTTTCGAAAATAAATGTAGTTCGCGGTAGATTAAAAAGGCGTATACTTATAAAAACAAGTTCCTATTGTAGTGTTATGGTGCCAGAAATACTCATAACTGTATAAAGCGAGTGCAGTGATGAAAGGACAAAGATCAGTCCTACGGATAAAAAAAATATATGTCAAATAAACATTTTCACTGTGACGTAGTTGTCCTAATGGATAAAGTTTCATTTGAAAATTTTCAAATTCTTCTTTTCTGGATGCGTTTTTCTGAATGAATGCATTTATTTTCACTGCCAGCGGAAGAAATATTTGACATTCTTAACATCTCGCGCCCTCTACTATGTAGCCATAGCTGTGCTTTGTTCCGCGTTGAGAGGGGTTGTAACAGCGTGCCATTACTTCTGTAGAAGCAATTTTCGCCTGTCGCGAACGGTGTAATGGTCTTCACACTCCACGAGTCCCAAGCCTATAAGCACCGTAGGGCTACAAACCTATTGCCCTGAGTAAAGCCTTATAATGGTTCTACGGTAAGTTGCTTGATCCGTAAATACCATGGATAACTGTTATACTACTTGCCAGTCTGTTATTGCACAGTCTCTTCAATGAAACAAAATGTCCTCCAAGTACTTCGACAATTTCCTGTCGCAGAAGCTACGTAGCCAACTTTTAGAGCCTTGAAAGTAACCTGCGGAGCACTAAATGTAATTAATAGGTGCCTCTTGCCGAAAATCTCAGGAAACACACAAAAATTCAAATGATCAAATGTTTGTTAAGCTTAAGGGACTTAACTACGGGGTCATCAGTCCCTAAACTTACAAACTACTTTTGAACTACCTTATACTAAAGACGACATAAACATCCATGCCCGAGGAGGGGATTCGAATCCCCGACCGTAGCAGCCGTGCAGACTGTGACTGGCGCGCCGCAGACGGCCACTGCTGCCGGCACAAAAAAATTGTTTCACTTTACTCCAAAGTTAAGAATTGTTTCCAGCTCTGTTTATTCTCATTCTTTTTGTTCCTTTCATTCGCTATTTACACTTAAATTCAAAGTATGTGCCAATGACGTGTAGAGATTATCAAATATTTGAACTTAAAATTGTATAATACTGTTAGCGCAAAATAATGTACTCCAAAATTAATTGCATAATTACTAAATAATGCGCAAATAGTATTCAGCATATTAAATAGAAATTTAAATTAAGCTTTCACTCTCAATCGAATTTTTATCACCTTTGTTCTCATTTGATTAAACTCTTGTTTTATCACTTTGTCGCTGCAGTTCACCATTCATTCACGATATAGTCGGTGTCTTCCTTTATAATTTTATACCCTCTTTAGTCCATAGAATAAAAACATATTTGTGTCTGAAATGAAAGCAGGAAACAGTTATTTCCCAGTCTATGTCGAACTCATAACATGCAGTTCACAAGTATCTTTACAATCCTGTACCGCACGAACGACGGCGTTTCCTTCAGCTTACAACCATGAGAACTATGACGTCAGTGACGATTGGATAGTCTCGCACCCAATATCACTGTAAACACAATAACAGACCGGACGTAGTAGTATGGCACAGAGAAGCCTAAAGACTCACAAGCTGTGGAGGGACGTAAGGAGAATTGTAGCAGTTATGTAATAACCACGCAATAGGACAAACACAAGAAGCGGTTACTTAAAAAAAAAAAAAAAAAAAAAAAAAAAAAAAAAAAAAAAAAAAATGGAAGTACACATGAGGGACGATCTGAAATGGAACGAAGGCATATGCTAGATCAAAAATGTCAATTTTGTTGTTGATTTAAATTGGCACTCCTGTTTGAATGCGAATTAGCTTGTACCTACCTCCTACTGCACCTACGATTCCACAATTACAGAGGGGAAAAGTCAGTAGTGCCTGTCATAGTGATTTTCAAAACGAGGTTTACTGAGGATCAAGTATACAACACTTTATTGGTTGCACCACCAACATATGTGTAGATGACAGCAATTACAACTTCGATGGATTTATTTTGACAGGAAGTATGAGAGATTTCAGTAATGCTAATGCTAAACGGGCATTTCCGTCTGTAAATAAATATGTATCCATGTTAATTTGTTACATTCTGCATCTATATCTACATGGAATACTCTGGATATCACGTTTAAGTGCATGGCAGAGGGTTCATCGAACCACCTTTATACTATTTTTCTATCATTCCATTCTCGAATAGCGCGCGGGAAGAAAGAACACCTGAATCTCTCCGTTCAAGCTCTGATTCCTCGTATTTTATTCTGATGATCTTTTCTATCTATGTAAGTTGGAGTTAAAAATATATTTTCGCATTCGGAGGAGATCGTTGGCGATTAGAGTGTCGTAAGTAACCAACGCCGCAGCGATAAGTGCCGTTGTTGTAATGACTCCCATTCCTGATTCTGTATCATTTCCGTGACGCTGTCTCCCCTGTAACGTCACAATACAAAACGAGCTGCCCTTCTTTGGACTCTTTCGATGGCTTCTGTCAAACCCACCTGATCAGGATTCCACACTGGGCAGCAATATTGCAAATGAGGACGGACAAGCGTTGTGAATGGAGTTTCTCTAATAGTTCTATTGCATCTTTTAAGGGTTCTGCCAATAAAACGCACTCTCTGGTTCGCCATTCCCACGACATTATCTACGTGGTCTTTCCAGGGTAAGTCTGAAGTAACAGTGATTTGTAGGTATTTAGTGGAGTTTACGGCCTTCACTTAGGATTGATTTATCTTGTAAACAAAGTTGAATGGATTTTTTGGTATTCATTTGGACGACTTAATACTTCTCATTATTTAGAGTCAATTGCCAATTTTTACACCATAGTGATATCTTATTTAGATCGTTCTGCAGTTGGCTTTCATTAAATGACGGTGTCATCTACAAACAATCCAAGAGAGCTGCTTAGATCTTCTCCCAAATCGTTTATGTCAATAAGGAACAGAGGAGGACCAATGTTCAAATGTTTGTTAAGCTTAAGGGACTTAACTACGGGGTCATCAGTCCCTAAACTTACAAACTACTTATGAACTACCTACAACTAAGGACGGCACAAATATCCATGCCCGAGGGGGGATTCGAACCCCCGACCGCAGCGGCCGTGCAGACCGTGACTGAAGCGCCTCAGTCTCCTCGGCCACCGCGGCCGGCGGAGGACCAATAACGCTACCCTGTGGAACATCCTATATCAACTCTATTTTAGTCGCTGCCTTATCATCGATTACTACAACCTGTGTCCTCTCTGATAGAAAATCTCCCATCCAGTCGCAAATTTGGTGCGATATACTATAACCACGCAAATCAAATCCTTTCATAACTAGTAGCTAATATTCTGTTACTTCGATTTGTGTGGAGTCAAAGTAGGAGGGGGTGGAGAGTCACCTTCCTTGCAGGACCCGCGGCTCATTTATATTCTTAGTATGCCCAAATTCCCAGAAAGCGTGCCTGCGGCCAGTGCCCTCTGTGCTAGATATACCATGCACTGACCACCCCCGAAGGTGTTGCAGGTATTTTTGCAACGTTACCGCCATTATGCTGGCGCCGACGACATTGGCGTCGTCTAGGCGAGAGTGTTGGAAAATACAATGTACGGTTGTGGGCTGTTTGAGCGGTTTTACAAGGGGAAGGTGGGCACGTTTATGGAGGCCAGTCCACTGGGACGCACACGTTTGCTGCCAAGTGGGTGAACGTATGAGAGATGACTAACAAGACAAATTACGTCTCTGTGGGACGCAAGTATCAATAGAGTAAGGAAGGCGGGTGGTTGTAAAGAATCACTGGCCGACTGTGTTCACGGCGGTTCCCTCAGGCCATCGTACCGTGCCGTGAGAAAGCACGACGTGTGGGTGTGGCTCGAGCCGTAAAAAACGCGGGAAGATAGCTTTTTCTTTTTTTACAATCCATTTTCCGAGCGCAAGTCGACATTGATCGGACTCTGGCGCCTCGATGCGGATTTGCTGGAGGGGAGAGAGAGAGAGAGAGAGAGAGAGAGAGAGTTGGTGTATTTTGAGAAGGGCAGTTATCTTACTTCTGTTCTCAGATCGTTCTTGTTTCGAGGAGCTGAACTTAAAAGTATTCCGAATTTATTTATTTTTCGTATGGCTTAAACGCAGCGTTAACATAAAAAAGAGATAATACTTTTACAGGTTAGAGGTAATAATATAAACACAACAAATACAAAAAAACAATCTAAATTTTAATATCTAAGTTCCTAAGCCAGGTCAGCGCTGCAGGGTCAGCCCTCATGAAATCACTCCAGGTCCCTTGGAAGGCTCTCAAAGGGCACTCTTCCCTGATGTGCCTGGCTGTCTGTTTCAGGGATCCACAGTCACATCCTAAAGACTCCACAAAACCACATTAATGCAGTGAGTCCGCACAGCGACCGTGTCCCGTACGATCTCTGTTTAATTTCACCAAGAGGTTCGTTTCTAGTTCTGCGCCGGTAGTGTCATGGTTGTAGTCGTAAAACCATTTACGTATCTCGGGGTTTTCAATGGTTTTACATTTGTGCTCACACAAATCTCAATTTTTTCAGCTTTCATCAGTGGTGAATATCTTGAGCAGAGCCGGTATATCGTCATGAACAGGCAGGTCCACGTTCTCCTGAATCTTCTGTAATTCTCAAAGCAGTGTAGATGTTCTGCGGATACCAGGTGGAAGCCAATATGTAGGTGTTGATCTGATAGTACCAGGTATAAGGAGCATAGTACTATTCAGCTGTGCATCAATCAGGTTGGTATGGCAGCTGTTCATCCACACTGGAGCACAATATTAAGCAGCTGAAAAGACCAGCGCTGTTGACGACATTCGCAACGTATCCATCGAAGCTTCCCATGTCGTGCCGCATAAGTTTTGGATGATATTGTTCCGTAACCTGATCTTGGCAGCTGTATTTTCAAAGTGATGTTTGAATGGTGATGGTCAATGGTGATTCCAAGTGTTCCAAAACTTACACTTGTGCTGAGTGTTGGAAAGCCGAGAACAAGTCAAAC
This sequence comes from Locusta migratoria, assembly GCA_026315105.1. Taxonomy (NCBI): domain Eukaryota; kingdom Metazoa; phylum Arthropoda; class Insecta; order Orthoptera; family Acrididae; genus Locusta; species Locusta migratoria. The sequence continues at coordinate 223,455,524 of CM048745.1, forward strand.
TGCCGCATCGAAGCGCTAAAAGCGGTTATCACTGTTTCGGTGTCACCTTATCCTACAGCAATTTCGTGCACTATTACACGTTGGCTGTAATGGCAACACACAGGTGAAAGAGTGAATTCGTAGGCACTAAGTGTTTAGTCCTAAGTGTTTAGTCCTTCCCATCCTATCTTTCAAGAAATGTTCTGTTCACGACGCATGAGATGTGTGGACAGTTAAAATAGCTATACAGATTAGTATTACAAGTTTTATTTACTAATGTTTACACCAAATACTCAACTTCTATTAAGTATGTCTGTTCTTTTCTCGCGGCGGCTTCTTCCTTTATGTTGCCAGCTGCGCTGGGCCCTAGTTACTGTATAGTTTGAACTGAGTTCAGATGTGCCCGTACACATGTCGTCGGCCTAGATATAGCCGCTTGTAGTGGGCGCGCTTCTAGGTTGCTCCCTCCAGGAGGCGCATTGCGGGCGTGTGATTGGCTGCCGGTCATCCGCTGCCTTCTTCCACATTCGTTCTCTTGCGTCTGACTTTGCGCCACAACACTGAGATCTGCCAGAGTCACAGAGGCTGACAGTAGTTAAATACCACTTCTGCAATGCGAAACAGAGTTGTGTTTTCGAGACCGTGTCTTACATCAACAAACGTAAACTGCCGCAGTCTGGTGCTGAAGCAGCAATTGCGCCTGCCACCTCTGTTTGGTATCGCCTGGCCTTGCGTTTGTGACTCAGGCTTGTTGTCGTTATCAAAGTTATGGAACAACGTTAGGTTGATTTCACAATTCAGGCAGCAGAATATTGCTCCTGATTACCACTGTTTCTCAGTTAATGTTGGTTGTTTCGTGTATCTTGTATCAGTCACAATAATTGTCGACTTACCAGTTGCTTACCGTACAAGTGATTATCCTTACTGTGAATTTTACATGGTTATGAATTTAATCTTTTATGGTTTATAAAAATGTTCAAATGTACAGGGTCATCAGTCCCTAAACGTAAAAACTACTTATGATCTACCTTTTACCAAAGACGACACAAACATCCATGCCCGAGGGGGGGATTCAAACCCCCGACTGTAGTGGCTGTGCAGACTGACTAGCGCGCTGCAGACCGCTCGGCTACTGCGGCCGACAATTAATTTTCAATTTATTTAATTCAGATTAGTTTAGCTCCCTTTTGGGTGGGTTTGATTGATCAGTTTAGTTTGCAAATTACAGTTTAATTACTCAGTCGGTCTTTGGAGGGTCAGCCACGCCTATCCTTTGATTTCAAGTGTATTAACCCAAGGCGTATCACCTAACATCACTCTTATAATGGAGGTGAGGAAGCTGATATGGTAGATGGCTTGTAGATTAGCTACGCTGCAGATAAATGCTATAGCTGCTTCGGCGCCCAACAGATTACACTAGCGTACGGACATTTCTGGATGCAATGAATCAAAACATAGATCTAAGTTCGACAAAATATCACTTTAGTAAATGTTATGTATTTTATTGGTTTTTACTGATTTATGTGTGGTAATTAGGCCTACAGGAATTAAGCGTGAATGTGAAATTAAAATTCTAGAAGGTAATTGTACAGGGTGTCTCATGAAAGACGTCTGCCAGGCGTCCGCGGATCGCGCGGTACGGCTCCCAGCCGCCATCACCGCAACCGCATACACTCGAAGAGTTGGAAGACAGTATTCGATTAGTCATTTCCTAGATTTCGGTAGCCGCAATTCGTCGAGTGTTCGCAAATGTGTTCAAGAGATATCAGGCCGCTCTTTCCATACAGGGACATCATTTTGAACATCTACTGTAAATTAAGGGAAACTTAGGTTACTCAGATGGCAATGTTTTTTAGATTTTAACTCAGTGTATGCGCCCGCGACACAATAGAGTCCGAGAATCGAGCGCTGCCATGGCCGGCGGATGCGGTGGCGGCGGCCGGGAGCCCTACCGTGCGATCCGCGGACGCCTGGCAGGTGTCTTTCGTGAAATACCGGGTACTATTGATTCTACACGTCGATTGCTCTGGAAAGAACGAGCGATTTTCATTGTCTGTTTATGGAGCGCGGGTTTCAAGGTATGCTTATTGGTGATGGACAGAAACAGGCATATGAGCAAAAGCTTAAAAAAGTGTTCTGTAATTTCGCATAAAACTGAAAGTGTTGGATCAAGATATATGGGAATCTGTTATGTATTGCTTCTGTGTGGTGAATAGGTTTAAAAAAAAGTAATTTTTATGAGTGAAGTGTTGTAATGAAGAACCTTAAATCCACGTGGCATGTTCCACAATCTACCACCAAAAACTGAATATTCTAGTAGGTTGAAGTGCACCATAATCGAGCGAGCAAATTTCTTCAAAACACAAACTGTTAATTTGATGACTATTTGACAATTTTTATCAGGCTCCATGAGTGACTGCGGATCTGTGTGCATAACAGTGCTTTTTCCTTTAGCATGGCCTTGGCAGTAATCTTTTAAATCGGCTGTTATGACCCCAATTGGGCGGTTGAGACCGTAGCTAGAAAGTTGTCAGGGTGGCCAGCATGTAACACAGTCAGAGGCACAGCGGACGGGTAATTTCTCCGCGCAGTTATACACTGATAGAGTGGTATCAGTTTTATTTCCTTCAGATACACCTGCTCTTCCCGGCGGTTGCTCGCCGAAGGCGGACGCGACGTAGCCGCTGCCATGACACGCCCAATGACAGCCACTGCCGGGTCGCGTGGTGTGCGTTGACTCAGTGAACCCGGCGCCGTGTGTACAAGGCAGAAACGCGTACACAGCACTCTCGTCGAGCAACCGTGTGCTGTGCACGCCGTTTCACCTTGCGTAAGTATCAGCGCGCTAAGGCGCCTGCGGAAGACAGCCTGGTGGCGGAAGGCGGTAGAGGAAAGACCCTCACGTCTTGTGGTTGGAAGAAACTAAGCGCACCGTCCGGTTTGAACGGTACGCTATTGTCGTTTCGAACAGGAAGCTCCTCGTCGTCCCATTCCCATCTCGTGCGGACAAACTGTATGCGATCTCAGTGGAGGCCTGAACAGATAGACCTGCTGTCGGATCTTTGATGGTGTCAACTGGACCAGGCGTGGACCGCCCCGCGTAGTCGTGCTGATAGCGGTAACCCACTGTTACCAAGCGGAGGTGTTGATCGTCTCGCGTCGAAGCTGCACATATCCTCACCTGGCCGTACTCAGACAAGACCAGACTAGCACAATACAGTTATGTTCTTCCACATCCACTATTTATGCTGTTTCCTGTCCCGCTTGTGACGCGTTATGCTCAATGTCAACTGCACTGCGGTCGATCTTCCCGCGTACCCAGCGGTTCGTTTGAAAGTCTACTAAGCCCCTTGCTTCAGTCTGAGGCAAATATAGCAATGCGTGTGCTTTAGCTTGGTTACTTTCCACATGCTCTTTCAACACTGCTCTAGTTTGCTAACTCTGCCGGCACGTATGGCTGTTTACTTTCCGTGTGACCTAATGTTGCCACGGTGGGTACTTGCTGTACGCTCGCTGTCCAGCTCTCCACTACTAATTTCTATCAAAAATACTTATTACTAATTCTAGTCGCTTTACACTGCCCACTAAGATGAATAATTCATTCAACAAGAGAAATTCTTCATTATTTCGTATATTTTGGAGACCTGTTACGACAGTCTTATATTTCAACGCAACCTTTGGAATGTTTGCACTGCGTCCAGCTTTTTCTGGTTTATCAACATTGTACATCTTTTACAGTGCTGATTTGGACTGTTTCATCAATAAAGGTCAGCTATGCTGCAAACCTTTAACTTTCATATGCATACTCCCGTGACCTATCTTACTTTCTCTCCCACACCATTCAAGTGTGATTATTGAGTAATTCATCTCTAACGTCTATGCCATCATTATATCTAACCGTATGTTTTCGGACGTGAAATGTGCACTCTTTTGCCCCTAAAAGTCAGAGCGATATCAGTTTATCTGTACACCTCGTGATTGTGCCGGTTCATCTACAACTTCAGTTATTGTAACACCGTGCATTGATTGCCCCCCCCCCCCCCCCTCATTGTTCATAATTTTGACTGCAAAGTTTTACGTTTGCGACCAGAACATTGTGGATACATTCCGTCAGTTATTGATTCTGTTTGCATGACAAGTGTTGGTGTTATGATTTCGCCAAGGGCCACGACCATTGTTTTGCTAGCCCAGGTGGTACCTATTATCTTGTTCAAATGTTTGTATAGTCTCTGGGACTTAACTACGGGGTTATCAGTCCCTAAACATACAAACTACTTATGAACTACTTACGAACTAGGACGGCACAAATATCCATGCCCGAGGGGGAATTCGAACCCCCGACTGTAGTGGCCGTGCAGACCGTGACTGGAGCGCCTCAGTCTCCTCGGCCGCGGCGGCCGGCTATTATCTTGTCGGCGGAGGTAATTGTGGTTGTCACGGTAAAAATTTCTTCTGCTAGGCGCATGACTTTATCTTAAGTTGTAAGGTCCCTATGGTCTCGACATAGTCGGTTTTCTGTAATGTTTAGTTTTGTGAACTGGCCGCAGATGTATATTGTAAGTGGCTCAGTAATATTTGGAAGTTCGTTTGTAGAATAAGCGCTGTGGCAGCGAGAGGGCAGTCAGTTGCGAGCAGTGTTGGGAGTCAGTTGTCAGGAGTGGCCAGTTGTGTGAGGTAGCGCGAGGACGCTGTTGGAGAAGGCAGTCGTTAAGTATGTGTAGCAGCACGCTATTATTGTAATGCATGATGTTAATTTCATTTTCTGTAATATTTTTCTACTTCATATTTTTTTAAGTATACATTATTTCTAAAAATCAGTTTGCGTTCTCATTTTGGTAGTTAGTTTCCCCTTCCTTTTATTTTCTTTATTTATAATGATTGTAGAACTTAATTACTACCCACCTATCATTTCTGAAAATTTTAATACTGAAATATTGCATGACGCGAGCTGCTTGCTGTTTCCTGTTTCCAGTTTTGTAATAAGAAGGTACGAGGTAAGTCAGTTTTTATTTATCTGTGTCGCAGTCAGATTGTTTCCCACCTTTCATTATTCAAGTTAATAAGTTTAATTGTACCCTTTGGCAGTACTTTCGACAGGGCCATACATTTTAGTGTTTTGTTTTCCGTATTTCACGGGCGTGTCCGTTGCGCATAGTAATGTTTTCTAAGGCTTACAACGGTGGTCTTAGTCACAACATTCTTTTGTTTTGAAAAATTCAGTTTTGCACGTACTTAGTGCCGATCAATTTCCATTAAACGTTAATCTATTCGTGATACTGTAACGGTACACAAGAATTTTATTTCTTTTTTGTCTTTATTTGATTAGCGATGCTTATCGCCTCAAAAAAAATGTTCAAATGATTGTTAAGCTTATGGGACTTAACTACGGGGTCATCAGCCCCTAAACTTACAATCTACTTATGAACTACTTACGGACTAGGACGGCACAAATATCCATGCCCGAGGAGGGATTCGAACCCCCGACCGTAGTGGCCGTGCAGACCGTGACTGGAGCGCCTCAGTCTCCTCGGCCACCGCGGCCGGCGATTATCGCCTCCGGTTCCTTTCATGTATCCGTTCAATGTAAGAAATTGTGATGCAAGTTGTTGATAAAATATAATACTTAAATTTAAAATCATCCCCTCTCCTTGGCTTTTATTTAAATGAATCCCTTCACGTTAAATATTTATTTTCTAATGTTTTCAGCTCCTCGACGTCCATAATAGTTTTAATGTTAAGACGCCATTAAGATCGCCTCGCATGTCTTCAAAATTTTACTCCCTATTAGTCATTCTTATACAATACTTTGCTTGATTACAGAATTTTACGAAGCCCGATCATTTTTTCCTCTTTCTATTATTACCATTAACTTCATGTTTCATCCACGGTCATACAGCAATGAAAAGCGAAGTGAACTGTCTGAGCATTAGTCTAGTACGGATAGTATCTTGAATAATCTCATATTAAATAAGAAAAGATTAACATTTTCAGTTTCTGCAGTACGAAGCATAGGATACAGCAGGAAGCTTTCCGTAAGTCTTATAACGTGACGTTGCTTTCTGTGGTGCCCGACTAATATTCAACCCTCGGTGTATTTGGCTTAATGTTTATAAATGTTAATTTGTGCTGTGTTTTAACTAAATTATTCAAAATTCCGATACAACCAGTCCTTTGTCCAAATTACAATCAATTTTAACAACCTATGGCATCATACGAAAGCAAGGGTAACGTTACAATACCTTGCAAATTTCTATTAAATATTATTTATGTAATTGATTCGGGATGCCTTGCAAAGTCACTGGAGGCAGTGGTAGGCGCGTCCGAGCAACAAAAGACGGCCTCGAGTCAGCTGGCTGGCTTTTGTTGTTGGTCGTGGGATGGCTCGGTGCTGGGTAGCTCGAGGCGTTGCCACGCTTGTGCTCATGGCCGTGTTCATCACCTTTCTTAGAGGCACACCTGTCTTCATATATAAGACCCATAGGATCAATTACTGTCAAAGACCTTCAGTGTTAGAGATTTTCACCAATTTGGTTCTTATGTGAGTCGGCAGCTAGGCTTTTAGAATAATCAGAACTTCACGTGGTGGTAAGGATTTTGTTTAAATATTTCATAAAGTACTCCTCATATTGCCGTTCCTTTCGTTGAAGGGTTCCGGGCTGTACACTTAATTCCTTAATAGTTCTTGTACATTCAACGATCTGTGTTCTGCAAGAACTACGTGCCTGAAACCCTCCAGCGTGTTGCAATAATCTGCTATGACACCGACACCATATTGTGCCCTCTCCGTGAATGTACCCTGCGACAAACTGTATTTTCTGTCGACCTGATTAAGATCCAGGCAAGACACGTCTAGATAACTTTAAAAAAATTACAGGATGGACATTGTTACGTTCCAGATAGAAAACATGCAACTACTTGTGTTTAACTTTAATCGATAAGCAAAGATTTTACTGTGTGTTCGTATGAATCACTTCTGAGTACACGAGGTGGAGGTGTTAATTCAAAATGCAAACGTTCACTTCGTCATTTTTGCGACTATTAGCTGCTATATTTTGATATGTGCTGGTATCAAGATTATTGTTCATAGCAGCATTGGAGCCTGCAATTAGTCTTTCCTGATACTAGCTATTACTTTCCCTAAGTCGCCTACTTGTGTATCCACCGAGCGTTGCCAATTTGGTGTTTCGTGTTGAATGATTGTTTTCTTCTAAGTGATTTTGTGTTGAATTGGTTGAAACGTTGTACTGTGTCGTTCACGAACTCATTGTGGCATATTGGATTAAATTTCCTATTTGAAGCACTTGGTTATTTCTGCTTCCTTTCTGTGTAAAAATTTCTTTAATTTTGTTTGACTATATTTTACAAGGTATTCAGTTTGTTCTGTCATGTCTGAAACAGACGTTTTAACTCTTGAAAGGGGCCGATGGTCATCGACGTCAACCACATATTTCACAACGCCTGGCTGCCAAATGAGGCAATAATTCTCATTGTGAGCGACATTGTTGGTAAGGGAGTTATCCAGAGAACTACCTTATCTAACAGTGTGGCTCTCAAGGACTGCTGCCATTTGGACGCCAGGCGTCTTGTAATATGTGCTCAACATCGATAACCACCGCCCAGAAAGAGTTAAGATTGTTCTGTTCTATATGAAGATTCGAGATGTCTTGAGTCAGAGTTTCAATAGAGCCTGGTATACTTTTAACAGAATCTTTGATGTGTGACATTTATGCAGTAACTGATAATTAAATCTTCGAAATGTCAGTAGACACAGATTTAAGCTCATTCTTCACTGCACCCATTACGGTGTTAGTCACTTGTGTTTATAATTTGTTAATCTTTAGGTGAAGGTTGGCCTCTCATTGTTCTCTCTTGTTTGTAAATGGTTACTAAACTCTTCGACTATGTGTGAGGCCAGTTTTATTGTTGCGTTTCTAGGAAGGTAAATCTAGTTTCAAATTCCTCGTTAGATATCATTTGATTCGTTGTTTTGATATAACAAATATCAAGGAGTGTGCCAATTCCTGAGCATTTAGCCATATTTTTATTAAAAGAATTATAAATTTCAACAAATATCATCATTCATAAGGTCGCGACCTATCATCCTTAGCCCAAGGGATAGATGTCGCAGTATAAGGTTTTCTTAATGGTCAAACCTCATGATGAATAAGTGTGTGTAAAACTCTCAAAAAATTATATTTACGGAAAACTGGTTTGTTTCCGGCTACATCATGAGATTTATTCATTGATATATCTGAAAAACTGCGCCATCTCTCCCGGATTAACCCTACTTGATAGGTCTACATAACATCCCGTCTTGGTTCTTCACACTAGAAGAACAAAAGCGTTGGTGAGGAAAGAAATAAGATCCTCTCTTCCTCTCGAGTGAGAAACAGACAATGAATGGGTCATAAATACCCAGTGGGGAAGGCAGAAAGAAGGGAAGGTTTCTTTTTTTACTTTTCTTGTAGCCGAAGGAAGGCAGTGTTTCATCTGCCAGGAACTTTCATATCAACATACAATATGCTGCAGAGTGAATATATTATTCTATGGAGATAGATATTCATGACCGTTTCGCAATTCATTGATACCTTGAGCCGTGTGATTAAAATCGTGTGGCAAATTGTCGCGAATGCTACTACCTTCATGGTCATTGTTGTTTTGTACGTACTTATTTTTCAACATGGCACGATCGTATCCAAAATTTTCGTCTGGAGGGGGCTAGGGTCATAAAAATTGTGTCACCATGCCGTCCTCAAATTTTCTAGAGTAAACGAAGGTGTTTTCTTTACTATAATCCCAGATAAGAAAGCCGAGATCTGTAAGTTCTCTTCCACATCTCCACCTATCCCCCCTCAGTTTTTTGAGACGAAAAGGAAAAATTTGTAGTTTTGCGAGAGACTGCTGCCACATACTCCCTCTATTCCTCTCTGCTGCTTAGTGAGAGTAGGGCTTAGGAAAATCTAGTGTACACACAGCTTATTATTTATCTCAAGAGTAATCGCTTCAATATTTTGTAGAAAATAAATAGCAGTACGTTTACGTTGGCAACTTTTGCTAGGACAAGGATACATTCAGGTATAATTTTTCAGTATTTATGGAAACAGAAGACGGACCTTAACCTAAACTACAGTGTGGAGTAACAAATATTTTTAAATTGTATGAAACCGATATATTGCTACACAGTGGCATAACTAGGACTTGGCTTTGGGGGGGGGGGGGATAGATCTGCTTGACGAGCAAAATTTTAATCAATTTCCAGACAGACTACCATCTACCACTCCTGTTGAAGAACCTAACACACTCCCATCCAATGAAAGATTATGGTAAAACACCCCAAGTTTTCAATCTTTACCTTTACCAGATTTCTATTAAACGATTTCTTTTCTTTTTTTTAGTATTTTTCTCTTTTTCTTTTTTTTTTTTTTTTTTTTTTTTTTTGGGGGGGGGGGGGTTCTATCCCCCTCATCCCAGCCCCCCACCCACAATAGTTACGCCACTGTTGCTACACATTTTTTTTTGGTAAACCACGCATCGTGTATATAATCTCTGTTGTACTCTTTATGGCGTGAAGAATTAATAAACTCATTTTACTTTCTATGTCCTACTGTTGCCTTAACAAAAAGTAAAAAGCTAATATTTGTGGTGCCTACTTACATTTTCTGTGCCGCAAACTAAAATCTGGAACTGCAAAAAAATTCTGTTGGGATCTGAAGGCTAATTATATTCCACCAAAAAACCAATTATGGATGGATTTCCGGGCGTAATGAGTTTGGTTCCTCCCCTCGTACAATGAGGAACGAAACATTCTCTAAATGACGGCTGGATGAAGTCGCAACTGTGCACTGCCATGCTTCCACCCGCGGTCTGCAAATAAACGCCACCTTCTTGCATTACAACGTTTCATTTTCGCATTTATTTCGTACGACTTTCATCACCAGTTAAATAAAGACGATGTGTCATACTTATCTGACAGCTAGACTGCGCTGACGACGTTCAGTAATTCGACCATCTACTCTCTCTTAGTTAAAAGAAATTTAAGACTTTTGGACAAGTGCTGCTACGCAACTGTCAAAAAGGTAGTGGGAGAGCGGAGGGTTAAACCAAGTTGTGGGCACCAAAGGTGATCCAAGTTTTATGGGACCATTGAAAATCCATACTGCCATAGAAAGCAGAACGCGGTGATATCGGTCTTCCAGTGAGCTCAGGCCTACAATAAAGTGAACCCTTTACATCGCGATGCGCATTTGTAATTTAATATATTTTGAGTACAAAGTAGCTGAGACATTACTTCCAACGGTAAACTTTTTTTTTTAAATTTTTTAGCGATTTCACTCCACCGACTTGTTTGAGTGTAAATTGACTACCTACACAAAGCTTCAAAACACATTACTGTTTCTTGATGCAATCTGAATAACTGCAGGTATACAGCTGGGTTAATTCGGAACAGTCACTTTCTCTAAAGCAGCTGTGAGAGGCTGACTCGTAAATTAATGAAGTCCAACGAACATTGCAGTTACAAATTAATCCGTGATTAATTACAGTATTAGTTATAAAACACAGTTTGTCATCACACGAGTGCACGATTGCTGAATTATCACAGTTCCACAGCCCTACTAATGTCCATAGGTTACCACTTTTCAACCAGAGACTAAGTTCTGCAATCACAGTCCCGAAAATTTTCTAAGTCCACACATGCCTATCTCTTCAAATCACAAGTTCCTAACCGCCCAGCGTCACAACCTTTCACCGCCACGTCCCTTCCCAATCGTTTTAAAGCGTCTTCTCTCTGCTCCCAAAATTGTATCCTTCCGCGCATCTTAATGCTTCATCTTTAAAATATAATTTCCCTTCGAAAATATTCTACATTTGAATATCACAGAATTAAATGCTTTGACCACCTCCTTACAAATGTTGTTTACATTTAACAAGCAAATATATATTTAACAATACTAAAAAGCGGTTGACACTGAAGCTCTTTGTTCAGATAGCCATTAAGCGTGGCATCTTACTGTTCAAATATACTGCCACCGTTGAAATATAGTTACACAATTAATATTTAATTTATCATGGTTTTTATACAAATATATTCAGCTCTTATCCACAAATACTTATAATTGTTTATATATAAATAAATTATCTACTGCATATCTACTTGAGCCGTGTCATTACGACTCGCCTAGTGTATTCTCATCTTTCACCCCTTGCTTTCCTTTCTTCTGGACTGGCGCCAGTTCGAGTCCGTCGTGTTTAGGTTGGTACGGCCAACGATCCTCTGCGCGATTGTCTGCTGTCTCTTCTGCCTAAAGTCGTTGCCGTCTTGGCGCGATAAATAGGAGTGCGCGGGGCGGAAGACTATAGTCAGTTCCGGCTTGTTTCTGGGGTAGTGTGACGCCAGTCATCTGACGTCAGCCGCTGGCGCCGGTCCGCAGATTTCATTTCGTCCTCTGCTACCAGAGGGAGGTACATGGCGGCTTGTCCGTCGTGTTGCTAGGAGGAAGCCTGTCGCTGTCGCCGCTCGGGAGAGGTGATTCGCCTTGCTGAGGCAGGGCGTGGTCGCTTCGCCCGTTGCACCGCGAGGAGGTAGGCCTTGTTGTCAGTCGTTGTCCACCGTCCTTCGATGGCGTGAAACTTCGCGGCGCCATACTCTGCCGGGTAGGATTTCTAGTCCTGCTGTTTCTTCTCATCGAGATCAACAGTGTGACAGTTAAGTTCTATTGTATTCCGCTAGGTAGAGCAGGATACCTGTTATTGTGTTCCCTCTCGCTTGAGCGGCGTTGTGTATGTTTGCGGGGTGTACCGATGGCGCCTCAACGTTGGCATACACCGTGTTTTCGTTTTTAATGTATTGATGTGGTTGGCGATAGTTAAAGGTGTCTTGTTATTGCATTGTGAATTGAGTCAATTAAGTCCTTTAGAGACTAACGTCCACTGAGGTATTTATTTGGCGGAGTGCCCGCTGGTTGATTGTTGCCTGTCCGGAGACCAGTGTTACTTTTTTTTTTTTTTTTTTTTTTTTTTTTAGGTAGTGCCCATTTCCTTCCTGGGAGCCTGGCCCGTTCCTGATCGTAGTTTTGACTGTTTGCATGTGAAGGTTCACCAGGATACCGGCTAGTCCAGTGTCGTTGATCTTAAGTGAGCTTTCCTAGTCCAGATACTGGGTAAAACCTGATAACTCAGCCAAGGTTAGGTCGGATTTTTGCTATTCCGAGCTGCACATGTTAGATGAATTTGTAGTTCTATGGGCCTGTACTACTGTCAAGGCTGAAGTTCGTTCGTTGTGAATCTATTTACTGAAATCACTACGGAATGTGCAGTTTGACTGTGGTGCCAACTTAGTCTTAAACTTCAGTTAGTTTAGTTTCTTACTAAGGTTCCTTCTGAACCTGTGTATTCAAGGCTATGTGGAGACTGTAATTCTAACCAAAGTTTAAATTTGTTTACCACAATTTCAAAATTGCCTTGCTTGACCACTGTTTAAAAGATTTGTCGACGCATTCATGCTCATATTCAGGAAGGCCTGTTTAACTCAGTGTATGTATTTCAAATATATACAAACATTTAATAAATATGCACTAGCCACTTGTAAAACAAGCATTGACTATTAAGATAACCCCCACCCACCATTCCACTTCCTGTATATTCCCCACTCCCACTGTTCGTATAGTTAGGCTGTTGTGACGCACATGTGTTCGTGCGGTAAAGGTTGGAGTGACGAGTGTGTTGCTCCCAATTCTCGATTTCACGTTGATGTCCTCCTAAAATTTCGGGAGTGTCGGATCACCAATCTCTGGGAATTAGTCTCTGTTTAAATTTTCCATTTTTCTTCCTTTTTTTTTTTTTTTTTTTTTTTTCCTCTGCAGCATTTATCTAACTCGTTTTTGGTCCACTATTTTGTTAATTTGCTGTAAATTGCTCAACAGCTGTCAATACTACTTTAACATTTAGGGCACACTTACAATATTTATTTGAAAGGAGTGGCATTAAGGAAAGTTTCCTTTGTTATTCTTCTGTTTTGGAATTTTCGGTGTTTAATCTCACTCAACCCTGCTTTCGTTAGACCGTGCATCCAATTATGATTAAAAATCATACATCGATGATAATTCCCTAGTCTTAAAAACTACTTACACTAACTTTAAGTAACTTACGCTAAGGAAAACACCCATGCCCGAGGGAGGGCTGGAACCTACGACGGCGAGCAACGGCACGTTCCACAGCAAGGCGCCTTAAAACGCTCGGCCACTCCACTCCACTGCGACTCATTACCATCCACATAATGTTCTCATAGTTATTTGTTGCTAAGAAATTTAGTATGTACTAACCAACTTTTATTAATCAAGTGGGCTCGGAGACTAATATTGATGATTTTCAAAAAATGCGTTCAGAACAATTAAAACATATTTTCGCCAGCGAATAGAGAAAATTGAAATTGTTGCCTACTATAATTGCGTGATTCGGATAAATATTTGAAATCAACGTTTCTCTGAAACTTTCTGCAATTGTATCGTTGGAATCACGAAGCTGGTCCGTCTCCTTCTCATAATAGCTTACAGTAACTATTCATTCCAATTCATGAGCACAATAAATGCTTTTTTAGCGACAAACCCGCCACCGTCTACTTTATTTCATCTATCAATTGGGAAGACCGTTAAATCCTATGCAAAATATTCATCCCAACTTACAGCCAGCATCAGCCCCCTTCAACACTTAAGAGTTCAGTTCTTTTCATAAAATCATAGTTTACAACAGTCGTACCGCTAGTTTCTAGATCTATTTTCGTCTAGTGTTCGACCTACACGCTTTAGAGCAGAGACTCTTGTAACATGTTGGTTTTGATTAATAACTAAATGTTTAGTGAATGGGTCATCTCCATTTCTTCCTTTTACACTTAATAGGGAAAGTATGAAGTTAGATTAATTATATGAAATTAACTGATGTGATTATTAAAATCAATTAAATATGGACTGATATTATTCTGGGATCTAAGGAACACGCGTTGGTCAGGTGCGTTGTTATACTATAAATGGAATAATCATTACCGTATTCAAACCTTTGCATTTTCATTCAGCCCAAGCACGTTCACTTTTCAATTTCAAAGTGATTAGCTGATTCAGCACTTTTCAATTTTACTCTCTCTCTCTCTCTCTCTCTCTCTCCCCCTACTGAATGATTTGAAACAAGATGCCATTTCTTCGAAAACATTATATTCGAGCCGCGTCCAGAAACTAAGTTCCGTTTGGTTATATAAAACGAACGGGGAGAGATACAGAAAAATATTGATTGTACAAAAATCTAAAATTGTTAAACTAATTTTCTAAGTAGCTTCCGAAATTTTGCAGGCAATTATCATAGCATGGCACAAGGTTTTGTGTGTTTTTTTTTTTTTTTTTTTTTTTTTTTTTCACGATAATGCCTGACTTCACACACAGAATGTGACCAAACAATTGTTACGGAAATTTCAATGGGACCTGTCTGATCATCCTCCATGCAGCTCGGACCTCTCTCCTAGCGACTTTCATTTCTTCTTACACCTAAAATCTGTCCTTGTTGGTCAACATTTCAACGATGATAAACAGCTGTTACCACACGGTTGAATACACACGCGGCAACCTTCTGTGAAGGATACATGCAAAAACTTGTGGCACGTTATGACAAGTGCCCACAATTTCGGCAGTTATATGGAAAAGTAGTTTAAGAGTTGTAGAATTTTGTGCAATAAAATTTTCTTCAGTATCTGTGTACAATTTCATTTTATTACACCAATTGCACGGATTTCTACCGCCACCAGCCCAAGCCCCGCTCTTGAGACGGAGCTTCCCCAGCTAATATCAATGACCGATCACCTTGGCTCTCTGTAGCTCCAGGCGCTGGCAAAGACCTCCCATTTCGCTGGCAGTGAATTATTTCGTCCATTGCCGCCACGTGCTATTTTCCCCGAAGGCCGTAAAACGATTCGACACACCGTTGGAAACCGCACTGACCTTTCCTTAAAGTTGTAACACCACATCGCGACCATGGCATTAGGATCACGGTTCCGATATTTTTCATCATTACGTAATTTTAATATATTTTTTAAGAGGCAGAATTTTCTTACTTTTCAAAATTTTTTGTAAATTCAAATTATATCAGCGTAATCCAGAGTACTAGTATCGAGGGAATACTTAGTTCAAAACACATCTTATTTCAGATCATTTGTAAGATTGCTATTATAAATAGTACCGTGTGTGTGTGTGTGTGTGTGTGTGTGTGTGTGTCGATGTGCTTAGCTTTCTCTATGTAACGAACTGTGCTTATCTAAAATATCATACACAGTTAAGTTCCAAGATAGTTAAAAAAAACGAAAAAGTATTTAAACTTTATTAGTTTCATATCGTGATCATACGCGAAAGCTAACATCATCTTTTGACTTATATCGAGATAGGCTAGGACGGAAGAATTGAACTTCTGCCTCCCGTAATAAACCGATGAACATTCGAGAGATTCATACAATCAAACTTTGACGAAAATAACGAATTATGAACTTATAAAGTGTGTACTGTGAAAGTTTAGTGAATGTAACTATTGATTACAGAATAGAGAATCTATGAACCTTGTAAAAACTGAAACAGTTATTCTAGTATTTAGTTCCCTAACATTGTCCCAGCATATTCTAAAAGTGAAGGAATATATCTAACAGTTTTGGTCAGGAGAAACGTATGGTGAGATTTTCTAAAGAATAATTCTATAAAGGAAAAGGATGAGGCAAAAACAATATCTTTGTGACGGGCGTCAAATTATCTGAACTACTGGGACTCAAAGATTCAAAATTTTATTCTTCGGTTTATGAAATACCAGCGCGCCGCCCCCCTCCCCCCCCCCCCCCCCGAGGAACAGATTTTCATGCTCAAACAATAAAATAGGTCTTTACATATAATGAAATCCAGAACCGATATTTACAATAAAAAAAATCAACAAAGATAAAAATTTTATTAAATGCAAAGTACCAGGGCTACCAACTGAATTTTCATACTGAGGTGACAAATAGAATTTTGAACCTATACATCCAATACAACGGTGGAAATTAAGACGTAATCTACAGCTTAAAAGTTGCAAGTTAAAACCCTAATATAAAACGAAGTCAACACAACTGTCGCCACAGGCACAAACCAAACCATGTTGCCGCCCAGTCACAGTGTCTGTGAACACGTGCAGCAATCGACATTGTCGCCAATGTTGTGACTGCCAGACATAAATTTCCGCTGTAAAGAAACGTAGGAAGACGGGTCTCGCAATAACAAACGGCAAACGGAGATCACAGCGCACCCACCGGCAGGTGTCAGCCAGGCGCACGGCTTTCCTTGGAGGCAGTGTCCGCTTGTTACCTGCTGTCGGCTTAATGCTCCACAGGAAAACACCAGCCGTCGCCTCGCCACCTCTCAACCCTGCCTTTCTTAAGCCCTTGTTAAACGATGAACGAAAGCACAGAGTAACATTTACAGAGGAGAAGCCACCCCTAAACCACTGTTCTACGCTCCCCTCGTAGTTCCGTAAGATGCTAGCAGGTGTAAAGCGGTTCGCTGGCTAACGGTGCCTGTCGTACGTCAGAGGGTAGCGTGGAGGGGAGCGTGAGGGGAGAGCTTGTGCCGCCTGCCACGAGGCGACGGCTGTGTCCGGCTTGCTGCCGTTTGAGGGGAGGGAGAGGGGGGTGGTGGGGACAACCGCTACCTGCCGCCTGCTCTGGCAAATTTAAAGGGCTACTTCTGACCGCAGCGCCATCATGGGACATCTTACAGAACTGCTGACAACCCTCCCTCCCCGCACCCGTGAGCGTAGAACCGGGCCCTTACGGAGGTTTCCCATTTGTATATATTTGCCTGTGACGAAAGTGAACAAGATAGATAATAGTCTACTGAAGCGCTCCTAGCGTACTAGCCCTTAACTACAAACTCATGCAACATCTTGTGGCAGCTTGTTTAGACGATAAACGTAATTGATAGTAATGTTGAAAGTGAGGTTATGACTGGTGATCTGTTATGTATGAAGTCATAGTTTAATACTGGAATTGAGGAAACAGAGATAAATATTATTGACGGCCAAAGAAAACTTTTTGATGTATGTTTTTGGTTAATTTAGTGTGGTAAAGTGCTGGGAAGTGAAACGTTTCAAAACATCTATTTTCAAGCGAAAAAATAAACACATGAACACATCAAACAATATTTATGAGCATAAATATAGCTTGTTTACTTTATCTATTACGATTTGGCCACTGACATTGTTAATAACGTCATGCACAACTGAATTTTTAGTCCTTCGTTTGGACTGACTTTCATTTGAAATGGTACTTACTGAAAATTGCATCAACAATTATTCATATGAACAATTGGCTTCTGTGTTTTGTTACTATATTTTACAAAATAAACCATTTTTCGGTTTCAGATATACAACCTCACTTTTAGGAGGACGCTTAATTGAGAAATATTTAAGTCGACATGAAACATTTGCAATTTAACGTTAAATCAAAGTATACTAATAAAGTAAAGATTAACAAGACACATTTGCGTGCAAACCGTGTAACCGAAGATAATATGAAAATCGCGTGACGCAAATAGGTTAATTTACGAGTCGCGATGTTAGCAGTCGACCGTTCCATCAAAATATTCTTCTTGAGAAAGCTCACGTTGACGTGAAGTGACGGCCCGGCGACGTACAATGTGAATTCTGCCATTAGAAATACATAGTGGAATACATTCTGATCGTAAACTTCGACAAAACGCAAAATATACGTTAATATAAAGGAAAATGGCGGACTAACTGGAGCGGTGACTGCAGCAGACAGCTACTAGCTCGCGCATGCGCAGTGAACCTACTAGTACCGAATTTTGGAGTGGCTGTAATATATATATATATATATATATATATATATATATATATATATATATATATATATATATATATATATATTTTTTTTTTTATCGCTATGATTATCGCGCTTCGATACTAGTGCGATCGTACTAGGGCAACCGTTCAAACGACAGACGGCTGCCATTAACACAACTTGTTATCAGTCTATTACAAGTTTGTCCACAGTTTAAAACGGGCTTTAGGCGCACCGCGAAGCTGCCAGACATTCGCAGAATACGTAACAGAAAACTTTACAATGGCCTTCCTCCCCAGAGGACGCTAGCCAGCCCACCCAGGGCGTGGGAGAGCGGTCATAACACGCGAAGTCAACTTAATGCTGCTCCCAGTGTGAAGACATAAATAAATGTGAAAATAAAAATAAACATGTCGGATCATTACTGTAGCCTGTTACCCCTCTCAGAGAACACGGAATCATATTTATTAATCATTTCCCGTACCTCTCACTATCTACCCCTAAAGATCCACCATCCCCACATTACACAGCCGCCTCCACAGTATAAAGGACTATGACATATTAGCGGAACCAAAACCACTCCATCCTATGGCGTAAGACGAGAAATCTACAGTCTACACAGTCGAAGAACCGTGTAAGCCTCTAAGCCCTGCACCAGATCAGCAATGGGTCCTGTCAATTGTGCTGCAGATAAACGGCTTTGCCAATATTTCGGAAGCAGCACTTAAGACGTCGCAAGCTAGAATTTACATCTACATCGAGTACTCCGCAAATCACATTTAAGTGCCTGGCAGTTGGTTCATCGAACCACCTATATACTTTTCATCTACCATTCCATTCTCGAAAAATAGTGCGCGGGAAGAAAGAACACAAGAATCTATCCGTTCGAGCTCTGATTTCTCTTATTTTATTCTGATCATTTCTACCTATGTAAGTGGGAGTCAGAATAAAATACGAGAAATCAGAGCTCGAACGGAGAGATTCTTGTTCTTCCCGCGCACTATTTTTCGAGAAGGGAATGGTAGATGAGTAGTATATAGGTGGTTCAATGAACCAACTGCCAGGCACTTAAATGTGATTTGCAGAGTATCTTACGTAGATGTAGATGTTCAGCGGATTTCTTTTAGTCCTGTGTATTCTTCAGTTGTCGTTATTTAGTGTTAATTGCCAATTTTAGCACCGTGTAGAAATTTTGTCCAAATCGCTTGGCAGTTGATTTGATCCTCTGTTGACCTTATCAACCGACAAACGACAGCATCATTCGCGATCAGTGTAAGAGAGCTATTCAGATTGCCTCCTAAATCGTTTATAATCACAAGGAAGAGCAGAAGACTTATAACGCTTCTCTGGGGAAGCAAATTCCGGCTATTTCTCGTTCTTTGATATGATCTGTAACACCACGTGCATGAATCGGGAGTAATAAGTTACCTGGTAGGAATCCGTTTCATTGTTCAAAATTGTTGGTTTGTGGCCAACCAGTTGTCCTCACACGATCGATTTGATGTATTACGAGTTTTGTGGAATCACGTGTATGAGTTAGGTGCGATCTTAGATGATTTACGATTAACGTATGCACTGAAATATGAGTTCAAAATCTGTGTAGTTTCAGCGTTGTTCAGTATGTTTGCTCCAAAACCTAAAACCGCAATTAACATTTATTCGAGAACTGATTGTGCTGTTAGCCTCCACCGTATATCTGTTCTGCCGTAACTTCAGCGAACAAAATTACAATTTGTCATCGACTAGATTCCTTTTTGCTGTTACCCACATGAGAATCATTTGATACTTGCGTGCTTTACTCGGTTGAGATTGGAAAAAATCGAATGTTTGTAAATACGTGGGACTTAACTACTGCGGTTATCAGTCCCTAGGCTCACAAACGAATAATCTTAATCTAAGGAACGCACGCACGCGCGCGCGCGCTCGAGCGAGGGAGGACTCGAATCTCCGACGGGGAGCAATCAATCACTCGCTCAGGAAGGGACCTTAGAGCGCTCGGCTTGAAGAGGCTTCTGCAGGAAGTCAGTGAATTTACTCCACAAAAATAATTCATATTACACACTTTAGACTCTGAAAACTTTTGCTTAACTTGAACAATTGCCCCAAAATATGATACCCTAAGACATTATCGAATTTAAAGTAAGAAAAGTATACAAGCATTTTTGGCGCTAATTACCGTAAAAATTGTGCTTCCTAAAACCACAAAAAAACAAGCATTTTTATTTTTGACTCCTACGTCCGATGATACTCGTACTGCAAATATAGAATGGTTAAGTCACTTGTGCAGTTCTGTGGTGTGCGCATCCAACTGAATTTATTACCTATCTGTAATTCCAAGAATTTAATACTGTAATCCCCTTCCATCTGCCATTCTTCACACTTCATGCGTGTGCCGGATGGAAACCTCTTACATGTTCTAAACTCCATGTTTCGAGTGTTTTCAATGTTTAATGTAAATGAGACCCTTCTATAACTGCTCAACATGTTATTTATTGCAATACTTGTATCATATACAAACAAAACGAACTCTGCTTCTGGCAATGTAACTGATGAGACGTCATTAATGTACACAACAAAGAAAGCAATGGCCCTAAGATGGATCCTTGTGGGACACCAGATGTAATTCCTTTCCAATCCTATGATGACTGGCTTAATTCACTGGTCCGTTGAACTGACACACTTCGTTTCTTGTTAGTTAGGTGCGACTTGAACCATTTTTGCAGCAATGTCCATGAAATCACAGAATTCTAATTTACTTAAAAAGATGTTGTGGTTCATACAATAGCATGCCGTTGACAAATCTCAGAAAATACCTGCTGCTTGTTATTTATCTAATGAATTAAGTAGGCTACATTCTCACTGTAGGTGTAAGTAGCCTTTACGATATCTGATATCTAACCTTTCAAAAATCCAAAAGGTGTTCTAGACAATGTCATTTGTGGTCAGGTCCAGGTAAATTTATTATGTAGCTGTAATTTCTAGAATTCAGTATCAATCTTTTGTTTCCTTATCCTCATATTTTAGGAGTATACTGTCCGAAGGTATCATATGACTCGGATTATCTCTTGAAGAACCGCTTTGTGGAGTTACTGGTATGTTCTGTTAGCAATGTGATGTATGTACTGAAACCCAGGAGCAAAAGGGTGAGCGGAGTAAGGATACTTTCATATAAAATGTTATGGATTTTGAGTAACCACAATGAGGCTCATGGTCAAAATCTTAAAACTGTGTAGATCGCACGCACATTTATTGATTGATGACACAATATCAATCTTTAACATGGCTGGAACAGGAAATGCTGAAATGAATGAAGAACTGCTGGAGATAATCAGCTGAGGTTGAGCAAAGATTACGTAGGAAAGGGAAACAATATCACAAAATCGAATTCAGAGACTGTTCCGACGATTCTTCAAAGAATTTTATTCATTTTCAATGAAACACACAAGACAAATGTGTAATACTCCGCAAATTCATTACTTTTACTAACAGATTTTCGGTTGTTAAGGGATCATCAGACAGGATAATAAAAACAATAGATTTTCAGATTATTACACATTTATCTCGTGTTTCATTGAAAATCGTAAGAAAGCTTTGGTTACGAGAAAGAAAGATGAGGTGAAAAGCATTCCAGTTATTACTAATAGTTTGTGGTTACTGCATTGTTAATACATGTTTGCCACATGGTTCCTTGAGCTACAATCCACGAGTCTACAAATGCAGGGAGGCACATGGAGTAGTGTGGCTCGTCGGTTATGTTGGGATCAGTGCGGATTTTGAATGTGATGGTTTGTGTTGTAAGACAATTTCCGGAGGAAAACTACCAGGGTACTCATAGTTACCCGGGTGTGTGCTGTTGTTTAACAGTTATGGGTGAATTTCTACTGTGTCCCCGGTTTTGTCGACTGCGACGGTACTCAATATGTAAATTTCCCACTTGATTCAATAATCTGAATTCTTTAATTGCGTATATCAAAGTGATATCACAATATTTCTTATAATTAATTTTGGGCCACCATAATGTTTATAAAAAAATGGAAAGTTTTTTTTTTTATTGACCTCACTTGCTTTGTGGCGTATGATATGGTCAAGCACATTTATTTTATAAATTCCTCACCAATATCACAATGAGAGGTACCATCAATGAAGACAATTTACTCGATACACTCTTTGACACCTGTTTGCTTCTCCAAACATGTAAATGATTGGGAAACTTTGAACTGATAGAAAGTGTTCTACAAATTTCATTTTATTACCATAAAAATTCATCCTGTCACATGACAAAGTTAACGGGATATTACAGAAACTTTGAAGTAAAAGAGATACTGTATGCAACAGCTACAGAAATTGACGAATAACAGTATGAATCTACGTTGTCTATATATTAAATCAACAAATGACTCATTAAACTACTACCCGCAGATACATAAACTCAAAGGGCAGATGAAGTTTCGCAATTTGAAGAAATAACGGCGGTTATTAAAAAAATCCTACAAAACCGCAATGTACTGGCCCTAGGAATGATGCAGGCGATACATCACATTACCAAATAGATGTAGCAGAAGATGGGCACACATAGGAGTTGTCACCTGCATATCAGAGCTGAAATAAATCGCGACCGTTTTCTCACTTCGCTCTTGGAAGGAGAGACGATATGTAACTAACAGTCTCTCTAGCGTCGCTGCTGCTAGACAGACAATGGATGCACAACTTCATATCGCGAGCAAGCAAATCGATCGAGGTGTACATGTGAAACAGTGTTCTCAAGTGAAAATCACCAAGTCTAACTTTCGACACAAAAACTTAAAATAAGCACGATGTGAATAGTGCGAATGCTCAAAGTGAGACTTCTAAAATATCTAAGTCAAACGTGGTCATCAGAAGCGAACCTACAGGACAACAAAGTTCTGACAATAGCACAAGTTAACCACAAAATCAAGAGGTACGAACATTTAGGAGTCCTCGGCACGTGACCTAAGTCGAACCGCACACTGTGGAGACCTACAAGCGAACCTCCTAAAAATCTGCGCATTTTCTCCTTTTCACGCCGTAAGGAGTAATCCAATAAATTGGCATGCAGCCGTGAAAATTCCACTTCTTCCACTGATATTTCGGCCGGATATCGCCCGGCCATTTTCAGAGTGAGTCCAAGACTGGCGACAAATTATTTCCTTTTTCTTTTCTTTATTGATATTTTAACACCTGCACTTAGAGGTAGGCTGGCAGCAGCCTCCAACGCTGCTCTTCAGCCAAGTGATTTTACATAAAATGAATGTGAAGTTATAAACAATAGTAAAATAAAGAATTTAAAATTGTAGAACTTGAAACAACGTAAATGTAAAGGTACATTGCAAGGCAGTTAAAACAAAAGTAGTTCGTAAAATAAAAGCCTGTGCCGTGGTGACGCTAAAAACTCAAATTTAGACAGGAGCGCCGGCCGCGGTGGCCGAGGGGACTGAGGCGCTTCAGTCACGGTCTGCACGGCCACTACGGTCGGGGGTTCGAATCCCCCCTCGGGCATGGATATTTGTGCCGTCCTTAGTTCTAGGTAGTTCGAAAGTAGTTTGTAAGTTTAGGGACTGATGACCCGTAGTTAAGTCCCTTAAGTTTAACATACTTTTTCTTGAGACTGGAGCACAGAACATAACACTTAAAACTGGCCATTGCAACGCTTGTCCGTAACTGCGGTGGTTGCGCTGTTAAAACACACGCTGACGACGATGGTATGCGCAACACTGAATAGAGCACTGAGTTAAAAACACTGCCTGATGGGAGGACCCCACAGGGGAAGGGGAGGAGGAAGTGCGGGAGGAGGAAGAAGATTCTACATCTACATTGTATCCTCTGCAAATCACATTTAAGTGCCTGGCAGAGGGTTCATCGAACCACCTTTATACTATTTTTGTACCATACCATTCTCGAATAGCACGCGGGAAGAAAGAACACCTGAATCTCTCCGTTCGAGCTCTAATTTCTCGTATTGTATTCTGATGATCATTTCTACCTATGTGTCAGTCAACAGTATATTCTCGCATTCAGAGGAGAATGTTGGCGATTAGGGTTTCGTAAGTAGACCACGTCGCAGCGATAAATGCTGTTGTTGTAATGATTCCCATGCCAGACCCTGTATCATTTCGGTGACGCTGTCTCCCCTGTATCGTGATAAAACAAAACGAGATGTCCTTCTTTAGACACTGTTGTCCTCCGTCAAACCCACCTGATAAGGATGCCACACTGGGCAGTAATACTCCTAAAACGGAAGTACAAGAGTTGTGTATGCAGTTTCTTTAGTAGTTCTGTTGCATCTTTTAAGGGTTCTACCAATAAAACGCAGTCTCTGGTTCGCTTTCCCAACGACATTATCTATGTGTTCTTTCCAGTTTGTCTGAAGTAATAGTAAGTCCCAGGTATTTTGTGGAGTTGATGGCCTTCACTTTTGATTGATTTATCGTGTAAACAAAGTTTAAGGGATTTCTTGTAGTACTCATGTGGACGTCTTCACACTTCTCAATTGCCAATTTTTACACCATAGTGATAGTCAGATCGTTCTGCAGTTGTTTTTGGTCTTCAGATGATTTTATTAGACGATACATGTCGGCGTCATCTGCAAACAACCTAAGAGAGCTATTTAGATTTTCTCCCAAATCGTTCATGTAAACAAAGAACAGCAGAGGACTAATAACACTACCCTGTGGAACGCCCGATATCACCTCTGTTTTAGTTGATGCTTTACCATTGATTACTACAAACTGTGTCCTCTCCGACAGGAAATCCCCTATCCAGTCGCAAATTTGTGGCGATATACCATAACCACGCAATTTGATTAAAAGCCGTTTGTGAGGTACGGTGTCAAAAGGCTTCTTGAAATAGAGATATACGTAATCGATTTGTGAACCCTTGTCAATAGCAATCAACACTTCGTGTGAGTAAAGGGTTAGTTGTTTCGCATGAACGATATTTTCTAAATTCGTGTTGACCATTAGTCAGTAGATCATAGAGGTCATAGAGAGGATGAGGGGTGCGGCTGGGGAGGGAGTGTATTGACTCTAGGAGAGGGAGACGTCCTGTTATAAATGTAACGGGAAAGGAGTTGGACGATACTACAGTCTCTGTCTTAAGTAAAGGGCTAAATTTTCCCCTAATCCAAAGACATGCCGATACCATCTTTAATCAGTGCCATAAAAGATCAGTCATAATCGGGTCTGTTAAAGATGATTTGTTGCTTCGCAAGTCTGTATCAGATTCCATGCCGAAGTTGTGATCGTTCATCTATAGGACAAACAACACGCGCTGCCCACGAGAGATATGTTGAACACCGACGGTATACTCGCTTATTACAACCAAACAAATCAGCTGTGGCAGAACATTGTTTAGATACTGGTCATTAGGTGAATTATTTTGATGTGAAGCTTTTAACACCCTCATTTTGGAAATGAATTTTCAAGGATGTTTGGAAATAGAATTTTACAAACACTGAAACTGTTTTTCGTCTCGTACATATCAAAGATAAAGCATGGAATTAAAATTTGATATGCAGCCGGGAATCGAACCCGGAACTCCTTAGTGACTAGGCAGACGTTCTACTAGCAGACCACCGCACCACTAGAGGTTAAGACGCCTCGGAATAGTTTACTTAAGACTTTCCTCCACCTCGCAAAATTTTAATTCAGCTTCAGTTGAAAGTAGTGTGCAGTTCTCTGAACAATTCTGGCTCTCATAGAAAAGTGAAAGAAGCGTGTCTTTAATATTTTTCTTAATGGAACTGCAATAATTTAATTGACGATGTCCATCTATGGATCTTAAATAACATATTAAAAGGTGACAACGGAAACGCGGGTTAGTTGGCTCTCCTCCAGATGGGAGCAAGAGACAAGATATTTCATCCGAATTCACAAAATTTATAAAATAGATTGTGTGGGAGAATTTAAATTTATTTGTTGTCCCAGACAAACAACAAAGGGGGAGACCAATTTAAATATAATAAATACACATCTTACAAAAGAATACACATTTACAAATATTACATGGCCCTAATACCGCCTACCTCACCGTGGCGGATTAGCCGCGCGTGCTGGAGCGCCGTGTAGCGGTGCGCGTGGCAGTTCGCCGTCAGGGGGTTCGAATCCCCCCTCGGATATGGATGTTTTTGTTGTCTTTAGTATAAGGTAGTTCATAAGTAGTTGGTAAGTTTAGTGACTGATGGCCCAGCAGTTAAGATCCTTAAGCCTTACAAACATTTGAACATTTCTGCCCACATGCAAAAGCTGTACTAGCATAATTGATTATTTTTCAGAGGGAAGAAGGAAATAATTCGTACACATTTTCACACACATCCATTCGCCAAACCATGCAGGTACTTACCAACAACGAACACAAAAACAGGAACGCCAGCAGCAGGACGCTGTACGGTACAGCAGGCTCACTCGAGCACCAATCAAAGAAAAACTTTGATCCGTAGCGTATGGACTTAAGGCTTAGGCTCAGGGTAGGTATCAGAGGGAACAAACGCACGTGGTAGAATACCATGTGGCGTAGGGATACAGTCGCGAAGTTTCAAGAGAAATTCATTATATCGATTAAAATAGAAAAATTCGCTAAATAATACTTGAAAGCGGGCGTTCTGGTGTTCGTTTTGCACAGGGGGAAGAGAGGTACTGAATGGTAAAGGTTTCAGGTCAAAACAGCACTCAACCGGGTCGGCACTTAGAATCCCAAAATTTAAATTAAAAAACTTTTAGCACAAGTAAGACCGTGAGATAGGTCGTGCAACAATTCTTTCTACCCAGTGGAATGATATCTAACTAAGAAGTTAGATCACAGCAAGTTAAGGGTCATATCGCTAAATTAAAACAAGTTTGAAAAAATTCAGTTTCATAAGAAATGAGATAGCGAGATAGGTCGTGTAACCATTCGTTCTACTCAGGGGAATATCTAGCTAGTAAGCAAGGTTACAGAACCCTACAGTACTTCACGGGGTTGGATCACAAAAAGTTGAAAAAGAAATTCACAATTTCGAAAAAAATTAAAACGCGAGATATGTCGCGTAACGATTCATTTTACTAAGGGGAAGAAGAGCTGTTTACTACGAATGACTACGCTCTTCTTCATACACGTGGGGCAGCGAGTGCGGAAGTTACAAGTTTAGAAGTACCAAAAATTGGGGGAAAATTACCACTTTACACGTACTAGAAATCACCACATCTAAGCAAGACTCGTGCGCATAGGGTGATGGAATAAGCTCAGGGCTTTATCTCATATCGTCCACGTGTTCTAGGGACAAACGGCAGAAGTGTCGAAACGTTCCCGAAAACCGTCAGATTGGCCGATGAAAAGAACATGAAAAAAAATTTAAACATGTTTAAACGTAGGTAGGAAGAACTCTATAGTGCAAGGATTCTGTTAACAAAAAGCAAAGAGGCCGCGAAATCAAACTTCGGTAAAAATAACCATGAAATTAGCAATCCAAAATAAAATTGAATAAAATCTCATGGATACGCATTGCGGTGATGTTATAGCGTGAACTAGAAACGCGAATGAGCATTTTCAACGTACTATCGAATCCGAACAAACTTTATCCACTTGCTCAGAACAGAGCCAACACCTAAAGGCAAACGCCAGCCATCGATTTCTGGATGCCGTCGTAGTCGCTATTCTCCCGCTACCTAAAGTGGAGAGGGAACACCTCCAATGGGCTTAGCCGACTCAAGTAGGCAAACTTAACGTACAGACCTGACAAGGGGAGTGAATGGGGACCTTCGCTAAGCATCTTTGCTAAAGATCTGCCTCTGGCCGGGAGTTGGCAGAACTTGACCAGAGGACCAGAGACCACTGCTGCCATGCTGTTTGAACCAGCAGACAAGAGCAGTGGGGCGCGGCTAACGCTTGTTTAAACTGTTTTGTACAGCCATTCATTCTGCGCAAGTGGGGTCAGTGGGAACATATAACTGCATACGCCATAACATATGGGGCCTCGTACACAAAAACATAGACAATTAAAATTATAAAACACAACATAGTTATTCCATATTTTGGACAAAAGATATCTTGTACATCTGCTATCTCACATAATGCGAATGGAGCGTCTCGCTATACTCAAAAATTTCTGAAGCCCATCAACATTTTTTTACTGGGGATAAAATAAATGGAATATTCTATATGGACGTGTTTCACTGTGGTCCGTTAAATATTGCCACTACTGTCAAGGCACTCCATGAAGAATAGCACCTCGGCAATGGACATATTGGAACATTCCTGCTTTCACCTCAGGCTAAGGTGATATAAATATTAATGTAATTAGAATTTTATAAAACCTGAATGTTTTTTCGTCTCGAAAATGTCAAAGACATAAAAGGTGAAGCACTGAATTAAAATTCGTGATGCGGCCTGGAATCGAACCTAGACCACCAAAATGACCATTGCCGAGGCGCCATTCCACTGCATGGAGGGCCTTGGCAGTAGTGGCAAAATGTAATGCAACGCAGAAGCTGAATTAAAATTGGTGACGTGGAGGGATGTCACACTACTCAGAGATGCATTAATCGCTGGTGGTGCGGTGATCTGGTGGTAAGACGTCTGCCTAGTAAGCGTGGAGGTCCGGGGTCGATTCCCGGCAGCATCACAAATTTTATTTCAATGCCTCACTTTTATCTTTAATTTTCAAGGAAGCTGTAGAAATTAGTTAGCAGACAATTTGATAAATAGAGATAATGTCTTTACTACAGGCCTATTTCATTGACGTCAATTTGCAGCAGGGTTTTGGAACATATCATGTATTCAAATATTATGAATTATCTGGAACAGAACGATCTATTGACCGAACGTCAACACGGATTTAGAAAATATCGTTCATGCGAAACACAACAAGCTCTTTATCCACACGAACTGATGGGCGCTATCGACAATGGTACGCAAATCGATTCCGTATTTCTTGATCTCCAGAAGGCTTTTGACACCGTACCTCACAAATAGCTTTTAATTAAATTGCGTGGTTATAGTATATAGCCCTAAATTTGCGATTGGATAGGGGATTTCCTGTCAGAGGACACAGTTAATAGTAATCGATGGTAAGGCATCGACTAAAACAGAGGTGATATCGGGCGTACCACAGGGTAGTGTTATTGGTCCTGTTGTTCCTTATTTACATAAACGATTTAGGGGAAAATCTAGCTCTTAGGTTGTTTGCAGATGACGCCGTCATTTACCGTCTAGTAAAATCATCTGAAGATCCAAACCAACTGCAGAACGATCTGAATAAGATATCAGTATGGTGTAAAAATTGGCAATTGACTCTAAATAAGTACGAAAAGAAAACCGTTAAACTTTGTTTATAAGATAAATCAATACAAATTGAAGGCCGTAAACTCCACACAGTACCTAGGGATTACTATTACTTCAGACTTAAATTAGAAAGAACACGTAGATGATGTCATGGGAAGGGCGAACCAGAGACTGCGTTTTATTGGCAGAACCCTTAAAACATGCAAAAGAACTACAGAAGAAACTGCATACACTACGCTTGTCCGCCCATTTATTGAGTGTTTCTGCCCAGTGTGGGATCCTTATCGGGTGGGTTTGACGGAGGACATCGAAAGAGTCCAAAGAAGGGCAGCTTGTTTCGTATTGTCAAGATACAAGGGAGACAGCGTTACGGAAATGATACAGGATCTGGGATGGAAATCATTACAACAACGGCGCTTATCGCTGCGGCGTGGACTAATTACGAAACTCCAATCGCCAACATTCTCTTTCGAATGCTAAAATATAGTGTTGACTCCCACTTACATAGGTAGAAATGACCATAAGAATAAAATACGAGAAATCCGAGCTCGAACGGAGAGATTCAGGCGTCTTTTCTTCCCGCGCGCTATTAGAGAATGGAACGGGATATAAATAGTATAATGGTGGTTCGATGGACTCTCTGCCAGGCACTTAAATGTGATTTGCAGAGTATCTTATGTAGCTGTAGATACGTTGGACAAGGAGTGGAATCCTGCACTTGGTATAATAAAACTAAATAGAAGTCGTCAAGGTGCTGCCACCGCAGAACATCTGTCGATAAGACAATCGAATACCTGATTCTTTTCGCCTTGGGTGGCGCGCATGCTAAGCGTACCTCTTTGCCGCCGACCGGCATCCGTGACTCGCATGTGCAGTGCCGCCGTGATGGGACATAATAGCCCCTTCAGAACCAAAGTTGTAGGTGATGTGACATTAATATGGAGAGGTATGTTTAGGATACAAAATACATACAGTAATTCATTACAAAAAAGAAAATATATATATTTCTTACAAATATTTTGTACGCACATAGTTGTCCGTTTGGGCCCTCGCTACAAATTTTTATGATCTGTACCATCTTACAGTAACATGTCTTTGAAAGAAAGGACGTAAAAACAACACACTCATTTAAAATCAACTGGCTGTCAGATAAGATAGCTTCACATGTGAAAACAAGGATATCAACACCTTGTCAACAAGTTTTTCTTGCCGCTATTTTAAGTGTACTGGAATTTTGTCGACTGTTGTTACCACACCCCGTAATAACATTGAATTAAAACACGTTGCGCACGTTACCCCATGCCATCCACGATTGTGTGATGCCAGCCCTAACATCCTAGCGTGAATCACAAATAAATAGAGCTAGGAAAACGAGAAACGCACAATTGTGCGTGCAGGGCCTAAAAGGGATAAGGCCGCTCCTGGCAAGTTATCGACAGTCTTTGATTCACTCTGAGGATGTCTGGTCGATATGCGGCCGAAATATCAGTGGAAGAAGTGGTGTTTGCACGGCTGCACGCCCGAAATTTATTGGGTTAGTCCTAAAATCTCTCCCATGCCAAAATTCGTGCTCGAAACATGCGACGCTGCCTATGCAGCCATAGCGCTTCATTTACCACATACTGCTAATTTGCCTGCCCAATGATATCGCACGAAGCCGCTGACAAATTAGAAAACTGTCACAATTCTTAAGCTTCGGCGAATCAGTGTTCTGCAGAGTCCCTACAAACTCCTCTCACAAGAGCAAAGTTCCCACAGAGACGTTGCCCTAGAGAGGTTCACCATCTCCCCGGCATTTTCGGACGCTCTCCTTCGCTCAATGGCCTCAAAATACAAAAAAATTATGGCCACTGGCGCTGGCACAAAGCACCAAATATGCGCCCTACATTCGTCACGGAGAACCTTTCTGCAACCATCCGCAGCAGCAAATTTGGTGAAACCTTCCAGGCAGTCGTGACCGTGAAAACGACATGCCGCCCTGGCGTCGGTGCTATTCAGTTCTCTGCAGATTTCGCCCTGAGGTAAAACGGCCGACTGCCTTGCAGTGGCGTCGGTCTGTCGGATAGCCTGTAGAGCGCCCGCAGAACATTGTCACATCCACAGTGACACCAAACAAAACCTCTGAGGTAGCCATGGCCGGCCCTGAGTGAGAGCACTCTCCATCCACTGCCCACCGAACGGGAACCCATGAGCTCCCGAGCACAACAGGGTGACTCCCTTCGCCAGCCTTTCGCAACAGACATTCCACGAAGGCAAAAGCCCAAACACGCTGATTTATGAACTCCAGAATACCGACTGCGAAGCTACATGAGAGAAAGCACGCCAGCCGTTCCCTCGGCGTCTCCAGCCTGTCCACTGGACAGGAGATATCAGAAAGAATCGTAGAAAAATTCAGAAGGAAACCGCTGTAATTGAAGGAATTTTCCTTAGGTGATATGCCCACATAAAGTTGTAAGAAATCTAATAAAATAATGTATCAATATGAAAGTGAGCGTCCCCATCAGCCTAAAGAGAAAAATTAAATTAATAAAAAAATATGGTCGACATACTACCGCCACCTGACAAGGGATGGCCTCCAATTTAAATATTTACGTATTCTAGATAGGCATTAATGTCGGTTGAAATTAATTTCTGGAGAAAATTGTGACAGATACAATAAACATGTTTTATGCATGAGATGGGGAGGATGATGAATTAGTAATTTTATTGTATATTTACGAATTTTGCGCGACCAGGTTTTATGATTTTAGAACTCGATGTGTATTACCTGTAAGGAGGGTTACGCTGCAAGATATGTACTGGGTCATTCGTTCACAAAACTAGCAGCACCACCACCGGAGTTCTGTGTTTACAAAGTGCCATTTTAGTTAATAGGTGCATGTGCTCTTCATTCATTGATACGCTCTACCAGTAGTATAATATTTTACTTAAGGTACGTCCATATTTACTCGGGTTGTAATTTTTGCGCATTATCGCTCTATTCGGAAAAAGTATTTCTCCTAATAATGTATAGCTCGTCTGATAATTGCATAGTGATTAATTTATTTCATTCCATACCAAATGTATGATCATTGCTCGCGCACCATTTAACTAAAAGTACACTCTAGGATTGCTGAACGTTGTTGCACTGATGCCATAAAGAGTTGTAGAGAATTAGTGACAGTTCATATCTCACACGTATGTAGGTTAACTAAACGTATATGACAACATTTCCTAATAAACACCGCTTGTTTATAAATATGAGCTTGTGACCTCATTATTAAACAGGTGGTGTGAACTGCAGTTTAGATTGGAATGTATAGCAGGTAATAACGCGAATGTTTCCGAGAACGGGAGCCACAAATGGCAATGTAAAAATCTGTTATCTACTGGGGGTGAACACAGTTTTATAACGATAAATTGTTTCCAAACTGCCGTCAGAATTTCCTCAATTACAGTAATGTCCTGAAGTTGAAAATTAATGGAAGCACGCTTTAACGAAAATGGAACGCCTTAATGCCGATTATTATATCTTTATGTTCCACTTATAACCTTCTGAACTATCATTACTAACTGTACGTAATCACTGGAAACAGAGGTCACCAATTCATCTCTTCATCTCTTCATTTCTAAATTTACCATGGCTTTACTTTGTCTTTTTCTTCCGGAAAAATAAGAGGTAGCAACAACTTATACACTGTCTCAGCATACGATTTACATATGTTACACATCAACCACGCTGCACTAACGTCAATACGGTTCCATAAGTATTACCTATGATCACGCATCTCGGTTAATCGACTCCCTAATCGTTTCTGACGAAACTCGTTTGAATGGATGATAAACTTTGTTACAATATAATTATCCAGAGAAATATAGCGTCGTTCTGCTATGATGTAATGGTGACGAAACCAATCTAGAATTTTCATAAAGCCAAGCTCTAGCTCTGATATGGATTACAATTATTTTTGCTGTACGTTTTGTTGAAAATACTTCATACGATGGTAATTGGCGAAATGTTAAATTATGGGAAGTATAGTCTCTCTTATTCTAAGCTAAATGTATCTCCATCTCTATATATAAAGCAGAGTCCGTATGTTAGTGTTTGTGTGTACATATTGCACTCAAATCTACAGTTTTGATCCAATATTTTTTTTCAAATTTTGTACACGTAAGCTTCCGTCTATGAGGACGGTCGCCGTAAGTGTAAGAATTACGTACAACACATAGATCACTAAATATGACCTCATAAACGATATAAGCGGAAAATTGCCGCATTACGCGACAATGCTGCTCATTTTCTCCTGAACCACTGGTCCGATTTAAACGTCATAAACAACATAGTTGCAAGAGACTGCCACATAATGCGACGAGATTTTATTCACACACTGTATTAGAATGACAGTACTTAGCGACTTGCAACAAAATTTAAACAATTTCAAACCTATAATTTTGTTGTCAGCGAGAAAAAGCTGAATATAGAAGGAAAAAAGTTTCTTGCTTACTAGTTTTCCAATGTTTGTGGACTAAAACTACGGCATTCGGTATGACATTACAATTTATAATTTCTACACTAAAAATTGTAGGCTCAGAAAATTTTGCAGACAATATAGACCTACTGTCGAATATACCTTCTACATTGAATCACAGTACCACACGTAGTTCACGAGATAAAAGCACGTAGGCAATAACGTTCATGGAAAAAACCCCGATCACAAACCAAGCTTTAATCTATTACTTCTTTACCACTAATTGTATTCCCAAGAGATTTTACAGACATAGAAAAACTTGTACGAATGAATGTATACCTAAAAATTATACAATTTTCAACATATAATTTAATAAATATGAGATGGTACGAATTTTGTCATTTGTATTTTGACTCTTATTTTTGTTTGTTTGGATACTGCACTTATAATTTTGTACGTTAAAGAAGACAGTCTCATTTCTTATATATTCTCCGATACATATAACATGATTTTACAGAAGAAAGGAGAGGAACAAAGAGAACGCATAGAAGTACTAACTCAAGGCAGGAATAAATAAATAAATAAATAAATAAATAATAAATAAATAAATAAATATCCGGGCAACGCCGGGTTTTCATGCAGTAAAGTATAAAATATTAATAAGTTTGGAAAACTGTTTCCTACTGGAAAACAGCTAACTGCTATACGTTTCAAAATGAGAGTAACAGTCACGTTAGCAAGATGCTTTTACAATTTATTTGTTGGATGACAGTTTTCGATCTACTCGGAGTCCATCATCAGACCGATTCGTCTGTAAAATAAGACAATACGCTAAAGACTTAAATTACACCAAATAACAGCTACGATATTTTACACGAATGAAGTGAAGTAAAACTGACTGTTAAATCTCTGGCTCGACGTCCGCTTCGCTGCTGTACGTGCTAACACCGGTCTCCTCTGAAATCGCGGCCTTTTTCCACGGTGACCGACCGCGTCCCGTGGCCGCTACATCTCTGGCGCGTCGTCTCTCACCATTTGCAAGACTTATCGATGTCTCCAAGCAGCCGTTTCTACGGCAACCATCGGTGTCACTGTATTTTACCTTTGACTTACACTGTCTTCGATTTATATTTTATCGTTATCAACTGCCAATAGATGGCGAATATTTCTTAAACATACTTTCTTTTTACTATTCAATATTTTCGATTTAACTGCATTAATGACATGGCAAATAATTTTTGCAGTTACCGAAATGCATTTTTACATCCATTATGGATTTTTTATATTGTTATACAATTTAATACTGTGTGCCGCTGCGTAGCACAGTGGTAGAGTGCCAGACTACAAATCCAAAGGTTGCGGGTTCGAGCCCTGCCAGGTCCTAGGATTTTTGTCACTTTCCACTTCTTTCATTTCTGGCAGTGTTGCTGATGTGAAAAATACCAAATAGCACCGTGGTTCGGAAGCCACGTTAAACTGTAGGCTGTAGGCTATAGGCTATATCAGGCTGAGTAAGTCAATTCGAAGGTCGGAGGAAGGCAACGGTATACCACCTCCAAACAGGACCATGCCTAGTAAAGCACTGTGGTGTTCAAACCAATCTTCGGATAGTTGACTGCTTTACCTTATTGTATGACGCACCTCATTGGTTTATGATGGGTTGACGCTGAGGCGATGCGCGGGGCTTATCCTTTATAACGAACAGCCGGTTAGCAGTGGCCGCACGCTCATCGCCTCGGCATCAACGGTGAGCTACAGCGTTTTACTTAATTTTAGTCATGCATGTAAAATATTGTAGCTATTATTTTGTGTAGCTGTTTCCCTCTTTAGAATATTGTCTTTTATTTTACAGTCGAATCGGCCTGATGATAGATACCGATCAGCCGCGGCGGATTAGCCTTGCGCACTAAGGCGTCGTCCTGCGGTACGCGCGGCCGTTCGTCGTCGGGGGCTCGAGTCTTCCCCTCGGGCATGGTTGTCAGTGCTCTCCTTAGGTTAGTTTACCTTAGGTAAGAAGTTTCTAACCTACGGACTAAAAACATTTGTACATTTTTTAAAATCGATCACCCTAAAAGAGAAATTGTAAAAACATCATGCGAACGTGATTACTATTCTAATTTTGAAAAATAAAAATTTTGTTTAACCTGAAGGCAATGTGTTGTAAATAACAAAAAATAAACATATGACCAACTCTGTCTAGATCAAACGACGAATTACAGAATTTGAGATACTATTCTGGCTTATCGGATACCCTATTTCCTGTCGAGTCGTGAAATGGGTCATACGTATTCCGAACAACATGGCTTCGAGAAATATGTCGAAATAATTCTCAACCACTGAGCATTTTCTACAAGCTGCAAGATGCGTTCTATCATTGTGGCTTCGTTATTCAAATTCTACACAACGCTTCCCGCTGGTGCTTTTGTTTGTTTTTGCTTTCGGAGACCGGCGTTATGGCGGAGTCCATGCGTACGAATGCAAACAGCTATTCGTAGCGCCGGGAGATACTGAGTAGTATATACACACACAGCCCGCAGCCTGCATGAGTACCTGCGCTTGCGCTGCGGGCAGCGTACCCACCAGGGGAAGTGCACTCCGTGAAATACCGGGTCGTTCCTGGAAACGGCGGAAGCCTCTAGTTGTGCTGTTCCGCCAGACGCAACGCCCGCGGGAAAGCATTCCCCACACACAGCATGGTACTGTATACATTTCTCATTCTCTGTTCCTCTGAGTGTCATGTCAAAGAGTCATGACAACTTCAAAGCGGAATTTCTAGGATTAATTGTTCTGTTCATAGAAGGTAAATGATTCAAAGAGATGGCATTTAAATTCAGAATTTTCACTCCGACGATATTATTGAAAACGATAAACTGTTACGCGACTGTGAATTATATATTGCAAACTGGGGCGACAAAAATGATGGTTTACAACGAAGTTCTGTGTGAGGAATAAATAAATAAATAAATAAATAAATAAATAAATAAAAATTCTAAATGTTAGAGTACTGCAAAACTGATGCTAATTCGTTCAGTTTCCAAGTCATTCGAATGTGGGGAAAGTGAGTTTACTGTGACTCCTTTCTCGCGGCCTGACGTCAGAGATCAAATGTGTAATACGTCTTATTGCTAACATTATGTACAATGACGTAGAAGTGAAGTTTTGAACTGAGCTAAATGAAACAGGTACGTGCTATCGACACTATATCATCAGATCATAGATAACTGGGACATCGTTCCTAGCAGACACTGAAATTTTTAGTTTTCATAATGCATGTTACCTTAAATAAGAACCATACTACCATACGCTTATGATAATAAAACTTATTCTAAACACAGTAACAGAAATCACAATAAATTTGTCGAAGCATGAATGTTCAAACAATCGTGACTAGACACTACGGTACGATATATGATATTATAAAATTTCTCTCCAGCTGTGGACATGGCACAATGTCCTCTTCCCGTGACCATTCTACGCAATTAATATAGCAGCCAGCTGTGGCTCCTTTGAAGATAAGGTGGGTGGATCGCGTAACTAATAAGGTAGTGAACAGAATTGGGCAGAAAAGGAATTTCTGGCATATGTTGACTAAAAGAAGGGATCGGTTGGTAGGAGACATTCTTAGACATCAAAGAATAGTGAATTTAGCATTGGAGGGAAGTGTTGTAGGGTAAAAATTGCTACAGGGAGACCAAGAGATGAATACAGTAAGCAGATTCAAATGGATGTAGAGTGCCGTTGTTATGAGATGGAGGGGCTTGCTCAGGATAGAGTAGGTTTGAGAGCTGCATCAAACCAGTGTTCAGACTGAGAACAACAGCCGCCGTGGAGTAGCCGAGCGGTCTAAACCGTCTCGCTGCGGAGCGCGCGGTTGCTCGCCGTGGAGGTTCGAGTCCTCCCTGGGGCATGGATGTGTGTGTGTTGTCCTTAGGTTAGTTTGCCTAGGTTTAAGTAATTCGTAAGCTACGGACTGATGTCCACACAGTTTGGTCCGATAGATTTACAAACATTTGAACATTTTGAACAACATGTTTACATATGATTTCGCTCAATGAAGCACATGGGAAATCTGAAAGTATTAAACTACTTTCAATTAACAGATACCTAATGAGAAAGCGAACTAAACTAACATTATCCGCTATGTCACAAATAGAAGAAAAGTTTGTTACGTGATCAAGACAGATTGTGGCTGAAGAGGTTTGAGACGAAATCGAAATGAAGAGACTTGCAAAATTCGAAGCAGAATGGAACCTCGCAGTCAGGAGCCGTTTCAGCACCAAAACATCAGAAGAAAAGTCCTAACTCACACATAATTGATGTAAACACTCGCTCGTAACAGAAAAAAATGCTACCGTAACCATAAAACAAGGAATTTTCAGCGGTGAAGAAAGGTTATTTGGGAAGATGGATCTCGTTTCACATTGTCAGTTTCTGATAGTGTATTTCCCAAGAGTGAAGCATGGCCATGTTTGGATAGTTGATCTGATAAACTTAGCAGAGAACAGTTATGTAGTTCTGTCTATGTAATCTTACCCTTCTGATGATGGATAATATCGAAAACCGATAAAGTTTTGAATACAATAAACAGCTGATGTTTGACTATGCATTTATTTGAATTTGAATTATTTCATGGTGTGTTGCAAGGTGATAAGATCACAAATTTCGCATCAGCTAGGTCCGTTTTTGTGAGCCGATGCTGAATTGATGCTCCTTGAATAACCATAGTAATCGCTATATATCGATGTAATTCAGTGTACGTAATCGCCACGCTCCAGCTTCATCGCAGTTAATTGCATTTGTCAGTATTTTGTAAGAATGATCTACTTGTACTATGTAGTTCTGTACTTTTTCATCACGAAATAAGTGGAAAGCCGAAGTTCTCCGACATAGTATTATATATCGTAAAGTGTCGTATTTTTGTCATATTCTTGTCCACAGCTGTTTATTGGCAATTTACAACAAAAACTATTAGTCGATATAGTTTCACAGAATTAAGTAATTGATATACAATGAAAATTACTCCCGTCACAGTCTTAGTAAAAGTGCATATGTCCTTTACCACACTCAGCGATGTAAGAATAGAAAACTAGCTTCTCGTCATATCTGGCATCTTTAAAAACAGAAAAACGTGACATCCATAGTCATATATAGAGCAACTCCATTCATATTTTGAAGTCCAATAACATACACTGGTCAAAAAATAGTATCTTCGGCAGAATGAACTAAAATGGGCGGCCGCGGTGGCCGAGGGCACTGAGGCGCTCCAGTCACGGTCTGCATGGCCACTACGGTCGGGGTTCTTTTTTTTGTGGTTTTAGGGCGCACAACTTCTATGGTCATTAGCGCCCAGCCAAGAACATAGATTCGCTATGATCTAAAAAAATGTAGACTGTCAGAACATCACCAAGAGGCTAAAAACGAAAGATAAAAGACAATTAAAAGAGTTAAATATCCTTGGATAAGTTGGCCAAGTTGATAAAACGCAAAACTCGAGCAGCTGCTCGTGTGTCATCAGCTAAAATTTCCTCCAGAGTAGACGGAAAGTGAAGGGCTACACGGAGATGATTAAAATTAACACAAGTCAGTAAAACATGTCGCACTGTCAGCAGTTCACCGCAGGAGCATAGCGGTGCAGGTTCGGCGGATAGCAAGTGACGGTGGCTGAAACGGCAATGACCGATCCGCAACCGAGCCAGGATGACCTCCTCCCGCCGAGAGGGGCGTGAGGATGTCCTCCAAGCGGTCGGGATCGGTTTGACAGTTCGCAATTTATTGTTGTACAGTGAAAGCCACACACTGTGCCATTGCGACACGATACTCCGGCGAAGAGCCCGATGAACATCGTCCGATGGGACGCAAAAGGTAGCCATGCGAGGCAAAAGAGCTGCTGCCTTGGCTGCTGTGTCGGCGGCCTCATTCCCGGGCACACCCACATGGCCAGGGACCCACAGGAAAGAAACGTGACAGCTGTCATCCGCCAGCAACTGGAGGGAGCGTTGGATCCGATACACGAGAGGATGGTTCGAGAAAGGGTCCTTAAGACTCTGCAGGGCACTAAGGGAGTCAGAACATATGGCATAGAAAGGGTGGCGGTGGCGGCAGGTATACAAAACGGCCTGGTGGAGGGCGAAAAGCTCAGCCGTGAAGTTTGAGCACCGGTCAGGGAGCTTGTATTGGAAACGGAAACGGTTGTCCCCGACGACGAAGGCAGATCCGACACCGGCAGTGCTCTTGGAACCATCAGTGTAAATAAATACGGCATTATCGAACCGCGAACGGAGTTCGACAAGCCTCGAGCGGTATACCAAATCCGGAGTGCTCTCCTTGGGGAGCGAACTAAGTTCGAGGTGTGTGTGAACCTGGGCCTGATGCCACGGTGGCAATGGGCTTTCGCTCAACCGGAAGGTGGAAGGAAGGGTAAAATCGAGCCGCTGTAGCAGGCGGCGAAACCGAACTCCCGGTGGAAGCAAGGCAATCGCAGACAACTGATATTGGCGATCGAGTGAGTCGTCAAAAAATAATCTGTAAGATGGATGGTTGGGCATCGACCGTAGGCGGCATGCGTACCGACACAAGAGTATGTCACGTCTATTGGTCAAGGGTAATACAGCAGCCTCGGCATACAGACTTTCAACAGGGCTGGTATAAAATGCACCGGTCGCCAGACGTAATCCACGATGGTGGATAGAGTTGAGACGGCGGAGAATCGACGGCCGTGCTGAAGAGTATACAAGGCTTCCATAGTCGAGCTTCGACTGAACAATGGCCTGGTAAAGGTGAAGCAGGACGGTACGATCCGCTCCCCATGACGTGCCACTGAGGACACGAAGAACGTTAAGGGATCGGGCACAACGGGCAGCCAGGTAGGACACGTGCGTGGACCAGCAAAGTTTCCGATCCAACATGAGTCCCAAGAATTTTGTAGTCTCCACGAAAGGGAGAGCAACAGGGCCGAGACGTAGAGAAGGTGGAAGAAATTCCTTGTATCTCCAGAAATTGATACACACGGTTTTCTCAGTGGAGAATCTGAAGCCGTTTGCGATGCTCCAGGAATATAGACGGTCAAGACAGCGCTGGAGAGAACGCTCCAAGAGACACGTCCGCTGGGCGCTACAATAAATTGCGAAATCGTCAACAAAAAGAGATCCGGAGACGTCGGCCGAAAGGCAATCTACGATCGGATTGATTGCAATGGCAAAGAGCGCCACACTCAAGACGGAGCCCTGTGGTACCCCATTCTCCTGGCAAAAGGTATCTGACAAAACAGAGCCCACCCGTACCCGGAACTTGCGATCCGCCAAAAACGCTTGAATGAAAAGAGGAAGGCGGCCCCGAAGGCCCCATGTGTGCAATGTGCGGAGAATGCCCGCTCTCCAACAGGTATCGTATGCCTTCTCCAAGTCGAAGAACACGGCTACTGTTCGACGCTTCTTTAGAAAGTTGTTCATAATGAAGGTCGACAACGTAACGAGGTGGTCAGCAGCAGAGCGGTGTCGACGAAAACCGCATTGGATATTAGTCAGGAGGCGGCGAGATTCGAGGAGCCAGACCAACCGAGCGTTAACCATGCGTTCCATCACCTTACAGACGCAGCTCGTCAGAGAAATGGGACGATAACTGGAAGGAAGGTGTTTGTCCTTCCCTGGTTTGGGGATGGGGACAACAATGGCTTCACGCCAACTTGTGGGAACATGACCTTCAGTCCATATGCGATTGTAGGTACTAAGAAGAAAGCACTTGCCCGCTGGAGAGAGGTTCTTCAGCATTTCAATGTGTATGGAATCGGGCCCGGGAGCAGAAGACCGGGACAGGGCGAGAGCACGATCTAGCTCCTGCATGGTGAAGGCGACGTTATAATTTTCACGATTAAAAGAGCGGAAAGAAGGCGGCCGTGCCTCCTCTACCTGTTTGCGAGGGAGAAAGGCAGGGTGGTAATGGGCAGAGCTCGAAACCTCCGCAAAGAAACGACCCAATGCGTTTGAAACATCAGCTGGGTCCACGAGGACTGTGTTCTCCACGGTCAGGCCAGGAATCGGGGAGTGGACCTTGATGCCGGACAAACGGCGTAGGCCACCCCAGACAACCGTGGAGGGAGTAAAACGGTTAAAAGAACTAGTAAAAGCAGTCCAGCAAGCTTTCTTGCTGTCGTTTATGATACGACGGCACTGCGCTCTCATACGTTTGTAATTGATGCAATTCTCCAAAGTCGGGTGGCGGCGGAAGGTGCGTAAAGCACGGCTCCGGGCTCGAAGCGCGTCGCGGCAGGCTGCAGTCCACCAAGGGACCTGGACACGACGTGGAGAAGAGGATGTACGGGGTATGGAACGTTCAGCAGCAGTGAGAATAACCTCTGTGAGGTATTCGACCTGACTCTCACAGTTGGGAAAATTCTGATTGTGAAAAACAGCCATGGAAGAATAAAGCCCCCAGTCGGCTTTAGAAATGTTCCAACTGGTGGGACGTGGAGATGGGGAATGATGCAGGAAGTGGATGATACAAGGGAAATGGTCACTCGAGTACGTGTCAGAAAGTGCATACCACTCAAACCGACCGGCAAGCTGAGGAGTGCATATTGTGAGGTCTATATGGGAGTAAGTGTGTGTTGTGTCAGAAAGGAAGGTCGGTGCACCGGTGTTGAGGCAGACAAGATCGAGGTGGTGGAGAAGGTCCACCAAAAGGGAGCCTCTCGGGCAAGGTGCCGGAGAGCCCCATAGGGGGTGGTGGGCATTAAAGTCGCCTACCAACACGAAAGGTGAAGGGAGCTGGTCAACAAGGTTTAGCACATCTGCCCTTGTAAGGGCAGATGCGGATGGCGAATATATATTACAGAGGGAGAAGGTAAATGTGGATAAGGTGATGCGGACGGCAACTGCCTGTAGGTGAGTGTGCAAGGAAATGGGATGGAAATAGACGTCGTCTCGAAGGAGCATCAGAACCCCTCCATGGGCTGGGACACCTTCCACGGG
This sequence comes from Locusta migratoria, assembly GCA_026315105.1. Taxonomy (NCBI): domain Eukaryota; kingdom Metazoa; phylum Arthropoda; class Insecta; order Orthoptera; family Acrididae; genus Locusta; species Locusta migratoria. The sequence goes on from CM048745.1 coordinate 223,498,042, forward strand.
TGGCAGGTCGAACCGCACAGAGGTGTAGTGTGGAAAGTCTGCACGATCACGTGGACGCAACTTAGTTTCCTGGAGGCAGACTAGAAGCGGGCAGTGCAATCGAAGGAGTAGTTTTAGCTCCTCCCGATTAGAACGAATGCCGCGAATATTCCATTGAAGGAGCGCCATGATTAAAATGAGAGAAGAAATAAGGATAAAAACCAAGTAGCGAGCGGGGTCACCTCGACGGCCGCTGAGGACCGGATTTCGAGGGAGCACTGCTATCGCTGTCTGGGGGCAAAGGGTCATGTTCCATTGGTTCGACCGACGCGCCTGCCACCTCCCTGAGTTGATCAGGAGGGGCAGTTTCCACCGCCGGTAAAGGGCCGGGCGCCCGGCAAACGGAGCGTCCCGGTGAAACAGAAGACGGCCGAGGCCGGCAACTGTTGGACGGCGCGACAGATGGGTCACGCCTTGGCGGGGAAGGAGAGGAACTCTTTTTCTTGTCAGCTCTTCTGGAAGAGTGACGGCGGGAAGAGGCAGTTGACGGTTGGGAAGCCTGAGAACGCAGAAAATCCTCACGGACGGGTTCCTTTTTCAAGGTCCGGGCATCTTGTTTAGGTGCTCGCGGTTTACTAGAGTTTGACGAAGACTGTACCCTAGAAGCAGCAGGAGGAAGCGGGGACGTGGAACGGGCAATCTTCGGGCTGGCAGATCGCACAACTGTGTCAGCGAAAGTGAAGTCACATGTCTGTGTACTGGAATCCTTGGTAGGTCGAGTTGAGGTGAGTACCTTACTGTATGTACCCGCTGGGAGGACAGTGGGCTTTCGACTCGCCAACAACTTTCGAGCGGCAGATGTTGATACCTTCTCCGTAACCCGAATTTGCTGGATTACCTTCTCATCCTTGTATACAGGGCAGTCGCGAGAGGAAGCCGCATGGTCACCGTTGCAGTTTAGGCAGTGAGGGGACGGAGGTGGGCAATCCCCCTCATGGGCGTCTCTACCACAAGTGACACACTTTGCTGCATTTGGGCAATGTTCACGGGTATGATTGTACCTGTGGCATTGAAAACAGCGCGTTGGGTTAGGCACATAAGGTCGGACAGAGATGACTTAATACCCTGCTCTGACCTTCGACGGGAGGTCAACTCTGTCGAACGTCAAAAACACAGTACGAGTCGGTGTCAATTGGTTATCGACCTTTTTCATCACCCTGTGGACGGCTGTCACACCCTGATCGGACATATACGATTGGATGTCTTCATCAGACAGCCCGTCAAGGGATCTCGTAAAAACTACCCCCCTTGACGAGTTGAGTGTGCGGTGTGCTTCTACCTTAACGGGAAACGTGTGCAACAACGTAGTATGTATCAGTTTTTGGGCTTGGAAGGCACTGTCCACTTCCAGCAACAATGTGCCATTGCGCTGACGTGAACAGGTTTTAACAGGGCCAGCAATTGCATCTACACCTTTCTGTATAACGAAAGGATTGACAGAATTGAAATCCTTTCCGTCGGTGCGAGAGACAACCAGAAATTTAGGCACATTAGGCAGAGTCTTTTTAGGCTGAGGCGAATCTAACTTACGTTTATGGGTCAACGTCACGAAAGAAGAGGAGGAAGTCATCGCGGAAGTGTCCCCCGTGATTACCGGCGTCTCCGATGGCGCGCTCCTTCCTAGTGGGGACCCTCTCCGAGGGCTTACCCGCCTTAGGTGATTGTTCACACCTCAGGTCACACCTCCCGAGAACTGACGGAGGGACCAATCGGCACGTTCGGAAGGTACCAGCTCGGGTAATCACCCCTCCCTGGGCCTGGCCTTTACCAGGGGGTACGTACGTGCCCTACTTGTCTACCCGGGGCGGGGAATTACGCGTTACCCCGTCACCTGCTACGCACGATAATGCGTGGGTCGGCCTTCAGACACGCACAGGGAGGAAAGAAGAAGAGGATAGGAAATGAAGAGAGATAAGGAAGAAGTGTCTCAAACGCCGAAGCGGAGACTAATGAGGAGAAGAAAGCTAGGAGAGTACAAGGAGAGAAAGACAGAAAACAAAGGGTAAGAAAGGAAGGAACGAAGGAAGAAAAACCACAACAAGAACCACAGTAGCTCACGAAATATGCCCGTCTCCGGGCGAAGGCATAAACCGGGAGGGACAGTGAAGCAGCCTGGGGCAGAAGAAAGGCTGCTCCGGCTCGGGGCCCCGTGCGCGCCACACACGTACCCACAAAAGAACCGTGGGCCCCCTGGGGGGGGTCGGGGGTTCGAATCGCCCCCCCCCTCGGGCATAGATATTTGTGCCGTCCTTAGTATTAGTTAGTTCATAAGTAATTCGTAAGTTGAGAGACTGATGATTCCGTAGCTGTCCCATAAGCTATAAAAACATTTGAACATTTTGAACTTCAATGGTTCGACTTCTTACTGTTAGTTCAATGGGCGTGCAGGTAATATTACGCAAACGAGATAATGGTTATGACAGAAAGATGCTGCAGAGGGGGTTGGTGTTGACATCTGTTTACTATACCAAACGAATTAGACAATCAGCTGAGTTCAGACAGTGTAGTGCAGGGGTGGCGAAGCTTTAAGAAAGGCGGCCCAAATTTCTGAGAGGGGATTACGCCGCAGGCCGCATTACCATTTTTGATTTATGAATTTTAAAAAAGCAAGAAATTTAAATGTATTTAAAAATGAAATTAATTTGAATAAAGAATATTTATTGTACAAATTATTATATAATTTTATACAGTTTATTAAACATTTTAATGGAATACAGTGCTAGTGGGATGTTTGGCTTTGTTTCATTGAAGTGGGTGAATCAGTGTTGTTGTGAAGTTGTTGCTACACGCAAAGAGTTTTCCACATGAACATCAGTAAGTCGTGTTCTCATGTGTGATTTCATGTAATTCATCCGACTAAAAAGCTGTTTACACGCGTATGTATTTCCAAATAATGAAATCATTTTTAAGGCATATTTGTGAAAGGCTGGATATTTCATCTCGTCTAAGTCTGTTCTATAGAAAGTTTCCAAATCAACCTGATGAAATTTCTTTTCATTGTGTATCACATTGCATTTCTCAGCATTCCATTTGCAAATGTCCCGATAGTAAACTCATGTCTACAGACAGTGACGTATCAAATGCAGAGAAAATAGGATGTTACTTGAAATCTTGAAATCGGGTTTCGAATTCGTGTTTCAAGTCAGACATACAAGCATATTTAATCGCTGCTGCCTGTGTGACGTCCGATTGCTTTGACAGTGCAAGAAAATGTGTAGTTTCTTTGTTTGTAACTGTTGCTCCCAAGGCCCAAGTTTCATTTGGAATACGGAAATAAGATCATGCATGACATTAATATTTTCCTTGGAGTCGAGTATTAAGATTGTTCAGGTGGCTAGTTATATCGACCAAGAACGCAAAGTCTGAAAGTCATTCCTTATCTTCGAACTCTGAAAGTCTCTTTGCCTTACTTTCGAAGAATGATCGTATTTCATGTTGCAAATCGAACATTCTTTTCAACATTTTTCCACTGGTTAGCCATCTTACTGCCGTATAAGAAATGTTATCATGCTCTGAATCCAAAAACTTCAAAAATTCTTGGAACTGGCGGTGATTCAGACCTCTCGATTTAATAAAGTTCACTGTTTTCACTACTAACTTCATGGCACATACATTCTCTTGATGGATAATGCAATGAAAATTTAACATCGATGTATTGCCAATTTTGCGGGCCTCGTTTTCAATTAACTGAACTAAACCTTCATGTTTGCCAGTCATTGCTAGAGCTCCATCCGTCGTTAGCCCCGACATGGTGTCAAGCTTTAACGAAAACCGACTTAATGTCGATGTAACTGCTTCCAACAAATCTCGTGACTTCGTGGTATCCTTGAGTGGATACAATACCGCTAATTCTTCTGTATTATTGAAATGCGTGTCAACATCTCTGATATAAAACGCCACTTGGGCGGTATCCGCCATACGTGCACTCATCCAGAGCTATTGAATAAAATATAAACTCAGATGAATGATTTTTTAATTAACTTCAATTTGTCTTCCAATGTCAACACGTCTGGTAATAGTTTGACGAGACAGGCTGGTTTTTGAGAAATCCTGTCTCTTTTCTGGACACAAAATTTCGACGACGGTCTCTAAGCATTCCTTTACAATTTCGCCGTCTGAATATGGCTCTTTTTGCCAGTATCAGAGCTACTGCATAACTCGCTTTTACATAACATGTTGACTCTGAATTCGCCCTTTTAAACAACTGCTGTTGAGTTGTAAGTTTCTTTCTTTAGTCGTTCACTTTATCTTGTCGAAATGGTCCTTTGTATTTATCAAACATAACTGCATGTTTAGTCTCGTAATGTCGTTTTATATTATATTCTTTTGGAACCGAAATGGATTCCTTGCATGTTAGAAATATCGGTTTTGTTTTGTATTAAAAAAAATACTGTCCACCTGTCTTGAAAAGTTCTCAACTCCTCTGTAACTTCCTCTTCTTGGATCCTACGTCTTTGCTAGTTGACGCCATACCAAGTTTACGTCTTCAACTGAAACAGACATTTTCCCCCATAAGTCAGACTGCCAGTGAGACCAAACGGTAACTGAAATATTCTGATTTTTTAAAATATATATGTGGTACATGAAGTTCTGAATCAAATATCAATTACGTAAAGTAGTCACTACATTGTAGTGAGTAAGTAGTACATTGCAGTAACAACGTGACTTACCCGAAGCTGTGGCATGGAGAGACATAGGAAGGTTGGAAGCGGGGAGGTGGCTGCAGCCACTGGAGTGGCGCAAAGTGTTATTTGCAGGACCTGGGCGAGTTTTCTGACAGCAGGAACCGTTAAAAGAATGTACAAATGTTTGTAAGGCCTATGGGACTCAACTACGGGGTCATCAGTCCCTAAACTTAACTACTTATGAACTACTTACGAACAAATATCCATGCCGGAGGGGAATTGGAAACCCCCCCGACCGTAGTGGCCGTGCAGACCGTGACTGAAGCGCCTCAATCCCCTCGGCCACCGCGGCCGGCACCGTTAAAAGGTCGTCTAAGCGGAACAACAGCCATGAATGACAGTTACCTCCGGTTAAAAGCCCTTCGGGACAAGGGGCTGAATGGAACTCGGATGCAACGCACCCTCCAGGTAGCTACAGAGCGCGCAGTATCAACACAAACAGTCTTAAATCACCGGGAATGTGACATTTATGCATTGAGGTCTATGGTGTGAGACACGACGCCGTTCAGCACGGCAGGGGAATATCAAGATGGCACAGGGTGCTGTTCACAGATGAGTCAATATTTTGTGTTCAGCCGGACAATCGTTCCATCATCTGTAGCGTACCTGCATCTCGGGACAATCTTGCTTATACACAGGAAACATCACTATATCATGGTGATGGACGAATGGTGAGGACATGAGTTAGTATTGGCGGAACCTCTGTGTCCTTCATAATGACGATTTGACTGCTCAGGTGTATAGAGACGAGATCCTTCGACCTTTTCTTGTGTCCTAAGGTGATACCGTAGGAGAAGGGATCATTCGGGTGGAAGATTACGCTCGTCACGAGAGAGCTGTATTGTTGGACAACATGCTTGATGCTGAGTGAATTGAACGAATCGAGTAGCCAGCCTGTTCACATACTTAAACTCCATTGAGCATGTCTGGCATTCACTTGGCCAGACCATCACCTCCCACAACAGTTACAGAGCTGGACTTTGCACTCATGGAAGAACGGGCAAATATCCCTCAAGAGCTGATTGATGACTTCATACAGTCGAAGCCTCGCTGATGTGGAACTGTACTGGCAGTCCGAGGTGATCACACACCACAGTAGAGAGCAACCAGAATGCCTTTTTCACTATTTTGGTAGCCCCATGGTCCCTCACTATAAACAAACAATGTAAACCTCAAGTAAAAGTTGAGAGAGAAAAATATTGTCTTGTATTCACTACTAATTAAAATTGTAGCCGATATCACAATAAAATACGTTAGCGTAGGTATATTGTATATGATAACACACCTGATCCCCCAATTGTTTTGAGGAGTGTAGTTAGTGGTATAACGTGGTATTCAATGTAGCACTTCTGGATTCGGGCTTCTGTAGAAGAGCAGACATCGAGCCATGTCTTACCGACCCCCATCAATACCTCGCCTCAGAACAGTACTCCTTAAAGAAAGGGTTGCCATTCACCAATAAACGTTCCAGCACCTTATTGAACGTATGCCGCCGAGTGGGGAAGCTGTCAACACTAAGGGTGGGCAGAAAAAAATGTTAAAATGTTTGTACAAAGAGGTACAGAAACTTGAAGGACCAGTTCTTCAGGGAACTGAAAGCCACGAGACTGTGCAGCTGGGAGCAATGCGGTAAGAGTCAACTAGAAACTGACCCCTGGGGCATGCCGTACAAGCTGGTGCGAGACAAGGTGCGTGTACCAATGGTTCTCTCGACTCTTAGGGTGGACGGCCGAACCACGGACTCTTGGCAGGAAACTGCCGAGGTCCTGCTCCGGACTCTACTCCCTGATGACGATGTAGCCAGCGACATGAACATCCAACAGGAGGTACGGGCAAATAGTTCAGCCCCCTATACCAATGAGGTGATGGTCTACCCTTTCTCCCAGGAAGAGGTGGCCCACCACATTCGCAATCTCAAAAGGAGAAAAGCCCCAGGGCCAGATCAGATCACCTCTGAGGTAGTGCAGTTTCTCTCCCCCCCCCCCCCAGTTGGTGCCTCAAGGGACCTGATAAGAACCCGGATTTTGCCAAGTCCTACAGGCCCATCTGCTTGTTAGACATTGTTGGCAAGTTACTTGAGAAACTACTGGCTGATAGACTTGAAGCACATCGTGTCTTGTGCAGGGTGAGCGACAGGGAATTCGGCTTCCGAGCGGGGCGATCGGCGTGTGACGCAATCGCCCTGGCGGCCGAGGTCTGTGGCCTAACTGCGCACAAGTATGTGATCGGCATCATGGTGGACATCAGCGGTGCCTTTGACAACCTCTGGTGGCCTTCGCTCTTCTCTCGACTTCGAGAGATGGAGTGCCCAGGGCCGCTTTATGGTTGTCTAAGGGACTACTGTGTAGGCCGGGAGGTCAGGCTATTATCCCCTAGTGGGGAAGTAAGCAAGGGAGTGACCAAGGGGTGTGCACAGGGCTCCATCCTGGGGCCACTCGTTTGGGACGTGAACATGGAGCCACTGTTATACGACTTGAAAAACAGTCAAGATGCACTATAGGTGCTGATGATCTCCTCCTTGTAGTCGGTGGCGAGGAACTGGAACGCAAAATTGATAATACCATTAAGATTTTGACCTTATGGTGTCAAAGAACAAAATTGACCATAGCGCCAAACAAATCAACCTATCTTCTTTTGAAAGGCAGTCTAGTTAGAAAGCCAACTATTCGAATAAACGGAGTATGTTATAAGAAGACCCAAAGCCAGGTATTTAGGCGTAATACTGGACGAGCGCTGGGTTTTCGCGGCCCATGTAGATGCAGTTCCAGACGGAGCCCTGGTAGCACTTAAGACCGGTTGGGATTGGGCAGAGAAGGTTCCACCTCCCACCCAGTCTCATTAAACTTTACCACAACAGTATTCTGACATCCATCATGGGCTATGGATCTGGCCGCTGGGCCCACAGACTCACTAGGGTGGCGCCTGCAATGGCGGTGAGAAGAGTTCAGAGAAGTCTCCTCCTCCATTCAATTGGGGCATACAGGACGTCGCCGGGCGGCGCCCTCTTGGTGTCGATGGGGGCTTTGTCCCCTAGATATCAAGATTCGGGAGCTGGCGGCGGCGTACTGGCTGAAAAAGGGAAATGGGGGCAAAATACAGGAGATCATGGAAGCCAGGGTGTAGGGGAAAAGGGAAATCGAAATTAGGGGACTAGAAATTTGTCAAAACTGGGACCAGGACAATACTGGAAGGAGGACACACCAGTTCGTCCCAAAATGTGTCAGAAAGACTTAGGCTGGAAGTATCCCATTTTATCAGAGGATTGATTCACTTTCTCACCGGCCATGGCCCGTACCCGACGTATCTGTCGGTTCAGGAAGCAGGCGACTCCAGAGTGTGGCTCTGGAGCTCCGGAAGGAACTCCAGAACACGTTACTTTAGAGTGCCCTACATACGATCATATTGTCTCTCATCTGACTACAACTACCTAACTCGGACACATACCAACTCATCAGACATGAAGCACATCTGCAAATTCTCAATGAATTAACCGACAAAATCTCAAACCACATCAGACGTGAATTTATAAACCGATTATGAGTCATTTATTCCAGGCATGACTGCTGCACCAGGCCGTGCCTATGGGGTACTCCGCCGTGCCCTGGATCAGGAGGACTGAGTGCAGCCAAATCACCGATTGCGACGCTAGATATGTTAGATTCAGTTAGGCTTAAGAGAAAACAACACAAGGACTGCAGTGCAAAAGGCCAGCCCAGTGCCAGGGGCACGCCCTCCGGAATTAGTTCGGGGGGCAAAGGCCAACCAATAGGTTTGTACATTAGTGGCACACCTGTAAGCACTGCAGGGGGGTACACAAAATAAGACACTAAACGTAGCAGTAGCGACTTCCACATGAAACACAACATGCCAACGGACCCTGCACGACACAGCACATACGGCAGACACAACAGCAAAAACAAAACGTATCATGTAGCTCAGTAGAAACATTAGAAGTAGCATAAAAAGCACAAACAATGTAGTAGCATAAGAAGACCCATTTATATATAGGTATTGGGTTATTGTATAATTAAAAGAATTATAATAAATGCTTTCAGAACAAAAAAAATTGTTTGTTCAACTTATGGGACTTCACTATGGGGTCATCAGTCCCTAAGCTTACAAACTACTTATGAACTAGCTACGACTAAAGACGGCACAAATATCCATGCCCGAGGGTGGATTCGAACCCCCCCCCCCCCGACCGTAGTGGCCGTGCTGACCGTGACTGGAGCGCCTCAGTCACCTCGGCCACCGCGGCCGGCAAAACAAATCCAATTCCAGCATTAAGGAGGGGGCTACGAACTTGTAAGTAATTTTCAGACAAGAGTCCGAATACCTTTAATCAGTTTAGGAAGCAAGCACCAAACTCGCACAAAATTTCACTTCTAAAGTCTAAATTTTCACACCTGTTTATTACAGGGTTGACGCGCGTTGTTAGCCAAAAATGTTTGTTTGTGAATCTATCGCACTTAGCTGCTTGGTTATTAGTCCGTAGCTTACAAACTACTTGATTTAACGTAAACCAACCTAAGGACAACACAAACACCCATGCTCGAAGGGGGGACTCCAACCCCCGACAGCGAACGGCTGCGCGCACAGCACCATGACCCCCAAGTGCGAACGGCTAATCCGGCGCGGCTGATGATAGCCCATAACCATATTATTTCTATTTACTTTCACAAATCTAATTCCGCCGTACGTCAGCCGTGTGTCGTCGTACTAACGCTTCAGCACTGATGTATCGCCTGCCTCGACGCCGGCCCCTGTCAGTTTCCCTGCAGTGCGGTAACTCCTACCACTACACAGTCGCTGCTGTTGCCTTACGCTCTGCACTGACGACTTGTTTACTGTCGGCTATCATGATTTATTCATACCTGCATGCTCATACATACTGTTCGTTGAATAACTATAAGCCATTTTGTTCATTTTGCACATACACAAGTACTCTCATAACACCATGTTGTAAACATGCCCTTTCACTTTAAAGTGACAAATTTACTGTTTACATTATTTTCTACCGATCTTGTAATGACCATTTATGCCTTCTTGTCAATTAGGAAAATAAAATCTTTGATTTTGTGCATACACTCATTCCGTTTTGTTAGTATAACGTAGAGCAGAGGTCGGCAAGTAGCCTTACATGGGGTCCGGATACTTTTGAAAATTTTTATCGAGGTCCAGATGTAAAACCTCATGTTCCATAATAATTTTTATGTTAAATTTCCCTCACAAAATGATGTGAAATACAACTGACAGGCATTTTTGTATTCAAAAATCTAGAAAAAAACTAATATTCTTTACCGATTTTTAATTTTTTCTCTCAAAATATCAAATACAGTACATGTACAATAAAAAGGTATAAACAACCCAGAAAAAAAACTTATATTATTTGCTATTGATTGTTATTTTCACTCACAAATTATGAAATAAAATGTATAGTCAATCTTTTATTGGAAAGTCCAGAAAAAATCCATGTATTATACATACTATTTTTTATTTTAATTTTCACTAAGAAACTATGAAAGACTATGAAATGTCCGTATGTCTTAAAAAAAAATTCACGGGAAAAAATTGCATTTGCTTTCTTGAGACAGTATCTTAAAGTTAGGTTACGGGCCGACATACTGTCTCCAGACAGCACCGTCGTTAGGCTTGAGCGAAAAAATTTTCTCCATTAAATTCAGTCTCGAAAATGAAACGTCACGAATTATTGTGGACCCAAACATAGCAGCGAGGTACACCGCAAATTTTTTTGTTGTTGTAATTTTCATATTTTTTCGTGATATGTTGACTCCTAAATTGTTAAGTGCATAGTTATCTCCATTTGGAGTAAAGGCTTTGAAACGTGAAACAACTTCGCAGCCACATCTGTCCATTCTGCTACAGGAGAAACGTCTGAAGGTGATTTTAAGAATCGTGAGAACTTGTCTATTTCTAAGAAGTCTTTGTATCTTATTGCAAATTTCTTCTTAAAATCAGCCAAGAAATTTTATATGGATTATTTTATATTCAAAAATTGTAAAATGAAGAAATTCTTGACTTAAAACGTCTCTTTCAAAGAACCAGCCTACGAAGGAATGATGATACACATTGAACCATATCACATTAATTTCCCATTTACTTGTAGCTTGGTGTTATCCACATAAAAATTGCTTTTTAATTATTAGAGTACGTAACTTATACTTTCAAGATAATTTTGGCGGTCCAGTTTTAGGTCTTCTGCGGTCCGGACCTGGACCACGGTCCGCCAGTTGCCGACCGTGGCGTAGAGAATTCTCTATGTACTACAGTGCAGTTAGATTTCAGATTTTATATGTGTAACCTCCAATAGTTTGATGTTCACTGTCCTGATTACTGGTGGGGAAAATTTCGAAGCTTAGTGGAATGTCCAAGCTAATCTCGGAAAATTCGCTGTGGGGTTTGATAAGTATACAACTTCTGTAAGTTGTGAAGGGGCTGATCTGTAACCATTTACTTGCTCTTTCATATTTCTACTCTGTAAGATCTCTTTACTACGTTGAGAAGAGCATTGTGAATATGTAACGTGAGTCAAACTTCATGTGGGAAAATTCCGCCTATATTTCTCTCTAAAAACTGATTGGCTCCTACAAGTAATATCAGTCTGCCAAAACCTTCCTGCATTTTTATTAATATTTAGTATACTGCAAGTAATTTAAACATGTCTGTTTATACAATGTAATTATCTTTCAAGTTATGTTCCTGTCATTTAAATGTTATTTAAATATTAGTTTAATAGATGCCAGGCGTAAAACTCTAGAATGTTCCCTTGCCGCCAAAATATAGCCACAGGCGCGGAGTCAGTCGAGCACGTCAACTTGTTAGGGTGCATTTACGCTGCCACCTAGCTACTGGCAGCTGGCTGCTCGCTGCTGGCACCTGCAGCTCACTGCTCGCCGGCAGCCTTGTTGCTTTCACGCTGCAGACACCTCGCTGCTCGCCGTGTGTTCCTCCTGCAGCTGTTACATTACAGCTCAGTCCACAACTGTGGTGGCGTGAAGCGTCAAACATGTTCTACACATGGTCTTACGACACTGACAGTGATCTGTACGCTACAAATATGTTGTTACTGGAAAGGAAAAGGAAGAGGGGGGGTATGGAGTGCATCCTCTGAATGCTGAACATCATCAATACGTTTACTTTCACAAGTTCTACCAATAGCTCAAAAACTATCCAAACCGTTTTTAAGGGCTTAGTAATCATATGCTTCTGATCTTCACTCATTGTTTGCTATAGTGAAACGACCTCTAACAAACAATATTGTACGCGATGGGCACGAGAGATCCACGCGCGCAACTTAAATCCGCTGCTCTGCTACAGTGACCTTGAAGCAACCAGTCACAGTGCAAGTTTCAGGCCGGGCGGCGATGATCGTAGCGCGAAACGCGAACCTGCTTGATATCATCGCCTGGCGAGAATAGTAGCGAGCAGCGAGCTGGGCGAGGTGCGATGGTGCACGCTAAATGGACCGGTAAGACTATGGGTTTGATTCATCATCGCCGTGTCATGCCGGCGAGAAGCAAGATGGCAGCATAAACGCACCCTAAGACTCGAACGCGGTGCCTCAGAAAGTTAACAACTATGTAATCTGAGCTAGGCTTCAGGCTGTATCAAGGTGCAGTGGCCGAGCGGATTCAGGCTCTTTGCTCCGATGCACGAGACCGTTCACCGTCGGGAGTTCGATTCCCTCCTCGGACATGGATGTTTGTGTTGTCGTTGGTATAAGTTAGTTTGTAAGTCGTTTGAAAGTTTAGGGACTGATGATCCGCAGTAAAGTCCCATAAGCTTAACAAACATTTGCATTTGCTTCACACCATTACGATATACGAGTCGATGTAAATAGCGTTCAGATTTCGCTTAAAAAGTTTTATATTGTTAAATATTTGTGGATCTTAAATAAAAGGAACAGTAACTTATAAATGAAACAAAACCACTGGCATCTCAAAATTTCGTGTGACATACATCATTTCAGAATCTAAGCCTACTGTTATTACTATTATACTTCTATTTCAGCTTCACATCCGTATGCACGACATGAATTCTGTTTCTGCGCAGGAGACAACAGCAGCGACAGAAGATACCGTAAACTCTCGTCTTCATACCCTGACGAGGTACGAAGCAATGCGACCCCTCACGTGCAGTGCATTTTTCTGTGACAAATAGAAATATTGGCATGAAGTGTCTTTGTAACAGAACCGAGAGTGAAACAAGGGAAACAATTCTAGAATATCCCTCTTCAGATCGCTTTTATTTCCTAGAAAGTGACCGGTTTTGAGACAGCTACCCATCAACAGATCTGTTAACAAATGTTGAATGTAAGCTACTATTTACAACGTATAATATCCCGGGAGTTAATGGAAAAAATATTAAAAACATACCAATTCTATGAAGTTAGAGTAACCTGTCACGTTAAGAGTCGACCACTGTACAGAACAAGAGTCTTGGTTTAACACTAAAAATTAACAAATAAGGGCCGTGTGAACTACCGGTTACTCCCTGTTATAAAGCCTTGTTCCCTGGCCCAAACTGAGAACTGACTCGTTTCAAATTATTTCAATAACAGGAAGTTAATACTACAGTGGTCAATATACATAACAGCTCACACGTTATTACACCCCGACATTAATAAGCAAGTCACCACAAGTAGTTATCTTAGAAAGGTGGCTAAGAAAACATTTATGGCACAACGGAATTTACTCATAAGAAAATTTGTATCTGATCTTGTTCTCAGCACATGTGAAGAATAATATTAAATAAAAGCGGGAAGGTGCTCTAAAACTACAGTTCATAGGCAACTTACGGGTTATACTGAACATAAACTTGTCTATTCAGATAGAAAACAAGCAAAATGGGCCGCGGTGGAGTAGCCGAGCTGTCTAGCGCGTCTCGCTGAGGAGCGCGCGTTTGCTCGCCGTGGAGGTTCGACTCCTCGCGTGGGCGTGGGCGTGGGCGTGGGCGTGGGCGTGGGCGTGGGCGTGGGCGTGGGCGTGGGCGTGGGCGTGGGCGTGGGCGTGGGCGTGGGCGTGGGCGTGGGCGTGGGCGTGGGCGTGGGCGTGGGCGTGGGCGTGGGCGTGGGCGTGGGCGTGGGCCCTTAGGTTAGGTTAGGTTTAAGTAGTTTGTAAGTTACGGACTGATGACCACGCAGTTTGGTCCGATAGATTTACAAACATTTGAACATTTGAAGCAAAATGGGGAACCAATTTCGTTAACACAATAAAAATTCATCTCCTACATGGATTAATTCAGACGTTGCCCACCCTAAATTATACAGGATTTAACGTTACTGGGGGGAAGGATTCACAAGCAACACTCATTCGCACACACACACACACACACACACACACACACGCAATGCTACAGTGAAACTCACCAAAATAAGCCTTCTTAGACGAGGCGGAAGCAGGCGCCGCTATCGTAGGCGAAAGTCAGCAAGTCGGAGGTAGCACAAACATAATATACAAGAACACTTTCAAGGTGGCTCTGGTCTGTCGTACCTGTTTTGAGATGGTGAGTGTGTATAGCCAAGTTAAATTACATAGGAATTGGACCGCGAGCAAACATGCTGACAGCGACACACGGCTATATTACATGAACGCACTGCACTGAAGGTAAAGTGGTTGAAAATCGCATTCATTATACAAAATCACGGTGGATTCTTAAGTTGCAGTATGTTAGAAATCGATCTAGGTACTGGTTTTATATGAGAAGTAGCGTGAATTGAGGCGGCTAGCTGCAAACCCCAGAAGTCCTAGCTCGGACCCACGTGGTTCCGAAAACCGATAAAATTGAATAAATTCAGTTTCCGAAAAATAAAGAAAATTAACTACTGCATGAAACCCATAGAAATGCTTAGAATTACAAAACGAAGCTATTGAAGGAGGTTATACAAGGTTCAGAGAGAATTACTGAGAAAACAGTGTGTGTGTACTACAAGTCCGAGAAGAACAGCAAAATTAAAATAGGCGGTGAGAGAATATCGCGAAATGTTAGTGGAAATCAGGATACCCGCATAGTCACTTGCTGATGGGCCAGGAACAAACAAGAGTGGAAGCTGAAGGCTAGGTTGTATGAACCAACTATGTGGAACACACAACACTCACGGAAGGAAAGGATGAGAAGATTTTTACATGCTCTGTACAAAAATGAACATATGACATATTAGAAACCGGACCCCACAAAGCTAGAAAGTAGTTACATAGAATTCATACACTGCCACATGATCACAAGATTTCAACAGAGGCTGCTATCACACTGCAACTAGAATCGCACACACTGCGTTTATCTATTGGAAATCACTGAACTGAAAAACGAGAACACATTTCCGCACACGATCGGAGAAAATATTCCAAAAAATGATTCTAATTTCACGAATCTAAGTTAAACATGCTAGTCAATGTAACGAGACCATCTCCAAAAACAAGAGCAGAACCAACCTTACCTCACCAGACGATCGGCCCAGAATGACCAGACCGAGCGGCCACAAGAAGCGGGAAGCCACCGGAAGTCGGAATAACAAAGATCAGCGGTGGTGGGGACGGAGAAACTCGCCCTAGAGAAGGCTCGCTGACTGGACTGTAACCAAAGGGTGTAGAAACCTCTTTAGTAGCCTCAGCGGCTATCGACTCTGAGCCAGAGAGAACGATGCAAATTGAGCTATCACTCCCCACATTCAGACAGCCATAGATTCTCGCACATAAACTTAAAAGTAAGAGAAGTACACATTCTCACAGGGACAGCGGTGTAGCGGAGAAGCCACATTTATGCCACATTAACTAATATAATAAATTCTTAACATAAAATAAGAAAAACCTAGCAATATTAACCAATATTTTTACACATGAAATAAATATGCTATTCCTCAAGCCTTGAAAAGAGTGGGGTTCAAGTTTTAACAAAACGACATTAAATAAATTATAACTTTACAGAAATATACAAAAAATATATGGAAGACGACAGACGCTCGTCTTTCAACGTGATAAACGAGTGTTCACAATCGTTACTAAAATACAATACTCTCTTGAGGCTTTATATAACGGTGGATATGCTGGATATATTTCCGTTAAAATTGTTATTAACAAGTGATTGTTGACATAAAATCAGTTCTAAAGTGAAGGTGTAAAACAGCAGTCAAGGTATAAAATAGCAGTTACAACTGAGATACATTAGCTGTCAAAGTATACGAGGACTTAGTAATAGATAGCATTGGGTTTGGGATGCATATTTAAATATTTACATAAAATGTTTTTAATAAGTTATACACATTTTAACATGGTTAAATATTAAGACATTTTGGAAAATCTCTCAAAGGCATTACTTTTATTATTTACTTATTTATCTATTTTTTAATGTTGAGGACAATGCCTACTTTCCCGTCTGCGGATGACGCTTCAGTGTGTCAGGCAGCAGCAGCGTCGCCGAGGTTTCCTCCGCTGCGTTTCATTCACCGCCGCCAGTGTGTTGAAAGCCGCCGTTGCTGATGTTAGGCAGCACGTTCCATTTCAGACAAGGCTACAAAATGTCCCTACATATTTCAAAGAAGTTTTTATGTACGAAATCTGTCTGCTAATTTAGAAGTTTGTCCGGGTGTTTTTGCTTGTGTGCGTACACTTCAAGCTCATCACGCAGATTTAAATGGAAACATTTCGGTGCCCTGTGCAGCACATTCATTTGTTCGTCAATAGTGCTCATATGGTATTTATCGTCTTCATAATGCGCTCCAAATTCTGTATTTTCTGTTACTACAGTGCTCTGAGAATTCAAAGTTGGGTCCAGTTTGCACTATGTAATATTTATCACACTTGGCGCATTTAATCTTATATACCCCGGAGTTGCTGCACTTTGTGCATTTTTTGTGCTTGGCCTATGCCTGTGGTTCATGGTGTGGGTTCCTGTAGTCATGTCCTAGTTCATGAACCACGGTAAACGTATGAGTGGCAAATTAAGTGGTCCTGACAGTTGGGTTACCAGTCACTCTGGAATAAGGTTGGGCATCTGGGACATATTCTGAATCGTGGCCACGTTTGTACTCAGCCAGCAAAGACTACCAAATCCACCGGTTAGCGCCTCAACCGTTAGGTGTAAAACCCAGTGGGGCCCTGGGCAAGTAAGGCTAGCAACCTGCTTCCCAGGTACTTCAATATCATGCTGGCAACAATCAGAGCAAAATGCCTCGGACCTTTGGAGGTGATAGAGTCCCACCTCTAATTGACAGACCAGGGACTCCTCAGATACGACTTGGCAAACGAACTGCGATGAGATGGGGAGCTATTAATATCATCGGGATTAAAATGGAAAGAAGGTAGAACTGGCGGAGGCTTCAAGTAAGATGAGGTTTGATGTTTTAGCTGTTAGTGATGTTAGGGTAAGGGGAGAGAAAGAGGACGAAGTCGGAGAATACAAGGTCTACCTGTCAGGAGTCAAAGTAGGAAGAGCACAGTGGGGTGTAGGATTTTACATCAGGAAAGCAATCGAATCCAGCATAATTGCAATAAGGTATGTAAATGAACGACTGATGTGGATAGATTTGGCCATCTCCAGGAATAAAATTAGGATCGTGGCAGTGTATTCACCCAGTGAAGAGACAGATCAAGATGAGATGGACAGATTTTACAACGCACTTAGTGATGTAGTTGTTAGAGTGAAGGATAAGAATAGTGTTTTACTTATGGGTGATTTCAACGCCAGGATAGGAAATCGAACAGAAGGTTATGAAAAGCTTATGGGTAAGTTTTGAGAGGATATGGAGGCCAACAGGAAGGGAAAACAGCTCTTGGATTTCTGTTCCAGTTCTCACAAACTCCTTCTTTAAGCATAAGGACATTCACCGCTACAAATGGGAAGGAAGGGGAACCAGTTCTGTCAATGACTATATAATAACAAACCAGGAATTCAGGAAGACAGTAAAGGACACACGTGTTTTCAGGGGGTTATTTCATGATACTGATCATTATTTATTTTGCAGTGAAATTGGTTTTGTGAGGCCAAAAGAGCAGAAAGTCAGGTCCATGTGTAGAAGGATAAGAGTGGAGAAGCTTCAAGACAAGGAAATTAGGCACAATACATAATAATGATCTCGGAAAGGTACCAGTTAGTTGAATGTAATGATTTACAGTCACTGGAAGAGGAATGTTCAAGGTACAGGGACACACTACTGGAAGCAGCTAAAGAATGTCTTGGAACTGTAGTGTGTAAAGGCAGGAAGAAGAAGACATCTTGGTGGAATGACACAGTCAATGGAGCCTGTAAAAAGAAAAAGGCATATCAAAAATGGCTCCATACTTGAAATCAGGCTGACAGAGAAAGTTATGTTGAACAAAGAAACAAAGCCAAACGGATAATTACAGACTCCAAGCAGAAATCATGGGAAGACTTTGGAAATTTAGAAACTCTGGGTCAAGCCGTAATCAGCTGGAGCGTAATCAGCAATCTTCGAAAGGTAGGGAAGAAGGAATTAACGTTTTGGAAAGGTCAGAAAAGCTGCTAGTCAATCCTGTGGATGCCTTGAACAGATGGAGGGAATATTTTGAAGAATCACTCAAAGGTGAAATGTTCAATGATGTGTCAGATGTTCATGTAGAATGGGATAGGAACGAAAATGGAAACAGGATTTCATTTGAGGAAGTGGAGAAAATGGTCAGTAGATTACAGTGCAATAAAGCGGCTATGGTGGATGAAATTAAGCCGGAACTCGTCAAATACAGTGGAATAACATGTATCAAATGGATACACAGGATAATTGAGACGGCGTGGGAATCGGGACAGGTTCCGTCTGACTGGACGAAAGCTGTAATCACGCCAATTTTCAAACATGGCAACATAAAAGATTGTAACAATTATCGAGGTATCTCTTTAATTAGTGTTATTGGGAAATATTCTCAGGTATTTTTGAAAGGAGAGTGCGAGTATTAATTGCGGACAAGTTAGATGAAAATCAGTGAGGGTTTAGGCCTCTTCGAGGCTGCCAGGACCATATCTTTAGCTTACGGCAGGTAATGGAAAAGCGCTATGAGTGGAACAGGGAATTGTATCTATATTTCATAGATCTAGAAAAGGCGTATGGCCGTGTTCCTAGGAGGAAGCTACTGTCAGTTCTACAAGATTATGGTATTGGAGACAAACTACTGCAGACAATTACAGGGCTTTAAGTAGACTGTCAGGCAGCAGTTAGAGTAGATGGCAAATTAAGCTCATGCTTCAGGGTAGAAACAGGGGTAAGACTAGGCTGTAACATGTCATCACTGTTGTTCATAGTATTCATGGATCATATGTTGAAAACAGTAGACTGGCAGGGCGGGATTAAAATAGGTCAAAACAAAATAAGCAGTCTCGCATATGCGGAAGACTTAGTTGTAACTGCCGATTCGATTGAGAGGTTGCAAACTAATATTTCAGAGCTCGATCAGAGTTGAAAGGATTATTATATGTAGATAAGCATCTCCAAAACTAAAGTAATGTCTGTGGGAAAGAGATTTAAACAGATTGAGTGCCAAATGGGAGGAACAAAGTTAGAAAACTGGATTCTATGTGCAGCAAAGCTAATGCAGTGAGTGCTCAGCTAAGATCTACTATCTTCTGCAAGAAGGAATTAAGTACGAAGACTAAGTTAGCAGTGCACCGCTCTATCTTTAGACCAACTTTGTTGTATGGGAGTGAAAGTTGGGTGGATACAGCTTACCTTATTCATAAGGTAACCTCAGGTGGTGGGGTCATGTTACACGCATAGGAGAAGCAAGGTTACCTAAGAGACTCGTGAACTCGGCAGCGGAGGGTAAGAGGAGTCGAGGTAGACCAAGAAGTAATTAGATTTGGTGCAGACTGATTTTGAAGTAAAAGGCATAACATCAGACGAGGCATCAATGTTAGCATTGGATAGGGGATCATGGAAGAATTTTATTAGAGGTACTATGCTCCAGACTGAACGCTGAAAGGCACCATCAGTCTCTGATGATGATGATGATGATGATGATGATGTTCTGTGACTTAACCTTTGTGTCATTTCCTCATCATTTTTGAACGCTATTCCTATTTTCTAGGAGATTATTACACCTTGACTGTTATTTTACACCTTGACTTTAGGAATGATTTTATATATATATGTCAATAATCTCTTAGAGAATAATTTTAACGAAAATGTATCCACCAAACAGATGAATGGTAGCACATTGTATAAATCCTCAAGAGGCTAATGTATTTTAGTAAGGACTGTGAACACTCGTTCATCATGTAACAGGTTACTCTGTAACTTCATAGAATTGGTATGTTGTTCATATTTTCCCCATTAACTTTTTGAATATTATACGTTGTAAATTGTAGCTTAAATTCAACGTTTAACAGATCTGACGATGGGCAGCAGCTGTTCCAAAACCGGTCATTTTCTAGAAAATAAAAGCGGAGATATTAAAAAATTTCATTCATATAGCGATCGCGGAACCTCCCTCGAGACTCATAGGTCTAGCTTTGACAAGGGTAAGTAGTTGGAAACTTCGTATTCAGTTTGAAATAATTAACTTTCTGGGAGTTTCAAGACATTTCCCCACGATTTTATCTTTAAATCCCGCCGTAAAGTGTATTTGATACATTTCACGTACCAATTATGTCTGTGCAACTTCTCTACGACTGTTTCTTCACTCTTTCTGGGAATGGTATCCTCTTTCGTTGTAACTATAGAACAAAAGTGAATCTGGCGGTATGCGTCTTGATGGGTGACTACTAGATCGATACTAGACACGTGAAAGAAAACATTTCAGTACTGCAGGTATTAGTAAAATGTGGTGGACGGAACAATGATATCTACACGAAATCATATATGAATAATATGTAACTAGCAGCTGGTCCAAAAATGAACAAGGAAACAGGAACAGATTAGTGATTGGATCATAGCTAACCGAGGAACCACGGAAGTTCGCATGTTCAAATGGTTGTTACGCTCAAGGGACTTAAACTACTTATGAACTACCTTATGCTAAAGACGACACAAACATCCATGCCCGAGGCGGGATTCGAACCCCCCGACAGGAAACGGCCTCGCGCGTCGTAGCATAGCGCCTGATTGCGCTCTGGCGCTCCGCCGCGGCGAAGTTTACATGGTATTACTCCTGAAGACGTCGAAGAACCTCAGTGAATGCCTGAAGACACACTGAAGAGCTGAAGAAACTGGTACGCCTGCCTAATACCGTGCAGGGGCCCCAGAGGCCACGCAGAAGTGCCGCATGGACTCGAGTACTGTCTCACCTAGGGCTGGAGGAAACTGACACCATGCATTGTGCAGGGCTGCCCTTATATTCGTAGACTACGAGGAGGCCGAGAACTCTTCTGAACAGAACGTTGCAACGCATATGCAGAATAATTATCATTTTTGTGTAGTTTGGTGGCCGGTGGGGATGAAGTGTTCCTGGAGCCACTCAGTTGCAATTCTCAACGTTTGGGCGCGTCGAATTGTCCTGGAATTTCTCAAGTCCGTCGGAACACACAGTGGACATGAATGGATGCAGGAGCCGCGGTGGAGCAGCCGGGCGGTCTAAAGCGTCTCGCTGCGGAGCGCGAGGTTGCTCACCGTGAAGGTTAGTCCTCCCTTGGGCATGGGTATGTGTGTATGTTGTCCTTAGGTTATTTTACCTAGGTTTAAGTACTCTGTAGGATACGGACTGATGACCACACAGTTTGGTCCGATTGATTTACAAACATTTCAATTTCATGGATGCAGGTGATCAGTCAGGATGCATACGTACGTGTCCCCAGTCAGTCGTTTCTTATCAGGGGCACGTACGCCTCCACATGTACACGCCCCACTCGGTTACAGAGCCTCCAGCAGCGTTAACCATCCCCTACTGCCACTCAGGATACATGAGGTTGTCTCCATAACCGTTCAGGTCCACCCGCTACATACAATTGGAAACTCGTGATACCAGGTACAAAGTTTGCAGTTATTAACAGTCCGGATCGACTGGGCCTAGCGAGGCGGAAGGTTTTGTGTCGTACAGTCAGCAAGGGTACACGAGTGGTCCTTCGTTTCTGGAAGCCCGTATCGATGAAGTTTCGCTTAATTATTAGCACACTGACAGATTTTAATGGCCCAGAAATTTTAGGAAGGATTGCACTTCTCTCACGTTGACTGAATCTCCTATGTAGTAGTTAGTCCCGTTCATACAGGACGTTCTTCAGCCTGCATCAGTGTCGAAGATTTGATGTTTTAATAGATTCCCGATATTTACGTTGCACTCATGAAATGGTCGTACGGGAAAACCCCCACCTCATCGCTACGTCTGAAATCTCATCTCTCATGTGCTGACTGTATCACCACGTTAAAACTTACTTAAATCGCAACAGATTGCCATCGTAACAGTAGTAACCGATCAAAACCCTGTGCTAGAAACCTGTTGTCCAGAATGAAACTTTCACTTTACAGCGGAGTGTGCACTGATATGAAACTTCCTGGCAGATTAAAATTGTGTGCCGAAACCTGGACTCTAATCTGGGAACTTTGCCTTTCGTGGCGAGCGCTCTACCGCTGAGCTATCCCGACACGACTTCCGCCAGTACCTCGCCTCCTAATTTCCAAACTTCACAGAAGTTCTCCTACGAAGCTAGCAAGACTGGCACTCCTGGAAGCAAAGAAAATTTCTGTGAAGTTTGAAAGTAGAAAGCAAGGCACTGGCAGAAGTAAAGTTGTGCGGATGGGCCGTGAGTCGTGTTCGTAGAGCACTTGCCTGCGATAGGCAAATGTCCTAGGTCTTAGTCCCGGTTCCGGCACACAATTTTAATCTGCCAGAAAGTTTCATCTGTTGTCTTACTCGTAAATAGGTGGTGCTAACAGTAGCGGCTCTCTCTGAATGGTTACATATCTGTTTTCATAAGTATGCATATAGCAGACCCTTTGGCTTTCCGTGCGTTTATGACCAAATAATGGGAGAAATAATTTCTGAGATAGTGTAATGTAGGGCAACTAGAAGGTAGCGAAGAAATCTATGTAAATCATGAGCTAGAATTTTACCCGCTCAGTCAGCCTAGTGGTTTAACGCAACGCTTTCCGAGACGGGGAGGCGTACCGCTCAGCGGATTAACGAAGGGGATCGGAGTGCCGGCCAGCCTGGATGTGGCTTTTAGGCGGTTTTCACGTTCCTCTTTGGTGAATACCGGGCTGGTTCCCAAGTCCCGCCTCAAATACACGATTCGCAAACATTTTGTAACACTTTACACTTTTACACATGTAACAGTATACGCAGACATTTCTGATACACATTTCGCCGGCCGCGGTGGCCGAGGGGACTGAGGCGCTCCAGTCACGGTCTGCACGGCCACTACGGTCGGGGGTTCGAATCCCCCCCGTCGGGCATGTAAATTTGTGCCGTCCTTAGTATTAGCTAGTTCGTAAGTTTAGGGACTGATAACCCCGGCGACAGGAAGGGCATCCGACCACTCCGTAAATACTAACACACCACATCCGCATTAACAAAGCCGACCCTGCGTGTGCGGAAACGTGGCGAAAGAGAAATACAGAAAGAATGCCTGCTAGAACACAGTTTAATCATGACTGACATTGTTTTAGGAACCGTGGAGGACTTGAAATACAGTTAGAGATGCTTTAAGGTTTCGGACACACTACATAATGGTTACATCGTCATTTAGAAATCATGTTTCTCCTTCACAAGTCGAACATGCAACACTTATTTTTCGGTCTTGTCGCTACCATTTTGTGAGATTAAAACCACTGTTACATCTCAAGAGTCTGTGTTCCTTCAAACGACGGCGACGCGTAATACATACTAAGGCCTGATACATCAAAGAAAATATTCATTTTGATATTTGTATAGCTAATCTCGTGATATGGTACGTGGAATATTACTTTGAGTAAAATTATTTGTCTTCTTAGGAAAACTTAATATTTACGCAAATAATTAAGAACTCGGAATCCGCTATAGCTCCAGCGGAATACTCCGTTGCGATGATAGGTGTACGTCAGTCCGTCGTTTTAATGAACGGGATAACATGTTTACATCACTTACATATTTTAAGTGAAAATTAAACACCCGTATGTAAATATAAATGCATAATAAATTATTTATGTATCTGAGTAAAAATATATTCTTACGTTATATCGTATACGTTAATCTTCTTATTTAGTTGTGATTATATATTTGCATAAACGACATGGGTTACAATGAATATTTTGTAGAATTTCAGATTCACTGACAAATACAGCCGAAAATTTTAGTTTCGAGTTATGTTCCACTTACGTTTCATGTTCGTGGATCTCGCAAAGATAGGTCTTTGTACCTGTGGAAACGATCTAATACGTCCTAAGACATAATGGTTTTAATGAAAAGCTATGTGTATATATCTGTAAATAAAATAACTACCAGTAATAAACGAAAATAAAATACGACATAAAAAAGAAAGATAAAAATGCATCCTTAAGTATCAGGGCTTTTGTCGCTAACAAAAGTCAATAAATAACTACACACACACTCTAATTTCAATGTAAATGTTTCAAAGAAACCTGCAAGGCAGAAATCTGATCCGGCAGCGAAATGAATTGCATTCTCTGCATTTGACCAGACAAGAGAGTAGACTTATTTCTAACTAAAATCTTGCTGTCATGAGTAAAATATGGCATTGATTCACCCGTTTCCTTAGTGATACGTATGAGTACATGTCCGAGGAACAGTGAAGCAATCACTTACCTTGCTGACTTTATGTGGAGGAACGTTAAGTAACCCCATAGCGAATTCTCCAAGGAAGAGAGGAGTGATGCACTTCGAAGATTACGTCCGAGACCACCTCGTATCATGCAAACGTCGCTCCTGTGAGTGAGTACAGTAACTTCGGCACTCCAGTCCATTGACGAGTTTGAAACTTGTGTGCATAAACTGTACTGTTGTGAGTTTGGTAAAAATAAGAATGTTGAAGAAACCCGCTGTTGGTAGGGCAGTATGTAGGGTGTTCGTGAAGTTGTTTTGAAACAAAGAATCTGCATTATCATCATCAAAAAAAAAAAAATGTTTGTATAGCTTATGGGACTTAACTACGGGGTCATCAGTCCCTAAACTTACAAACTACTTATGAACTACCTTATACTAAAGACGGCACAAACATCCATGCCTGAGGGGGGATTCGAACTCCCGACGGGGAACGGCCTCACACATCGTAGATTAGCGCCTGAATGGGATCGGCCGCTCCGCCGCGGCTACAATGTTTGAGAGACATACTTTTCTACGACATGTTCGCAACTTTGAGCACACCATAAACACTGGTTTGCGCAGTGGTTAGCACACTGGCCTCGTAGTGGGAAGGGCGGTGGTTCAAATCCACGTTCAGTCATCCAGTTTTAGGTTTTCCGTGATTTCCCTAGATCACTCCGGGTAAATGACTGGATTGACACAGTCGATTTCGTTCAACCAACCGTACTCAAACAATTCGAGCATGAGCTCCGTCTCTAATGACCACGCTGTCGCTGTCGACAGTACGTTGAACCCTAATCGCCGTCAACATCAAAATGGTTGTAGTCTATGTTGCCACCACAACTTCGGGCCCGTTCAAAATATCATAGCATTCTTTTTCGCTGATCTTCTCTACTACTTCAAGATCTTTACAAGTGTATACTTGTCTTTTTACAATAACCGAAGTTCACGTATTGTGCCATAGGACTGTTACTGCCATAGCTATTTGTTCAATATTCAAAATGATATACGCTTATCCGTTTTAATACCGTCTCTCAACTTTCCAATATGTTATTCATAAAATGAATTATAATTTAGTTCATTACAAGATAGAACAGAAAAGTAATTGCCTAAGAGGAACATTTTTCTCCTGTCTAGCTTGCATACATCAGTTTGCGGAATATGTATTTAACACATCATGAATTCGTAATTAACCAGTATGTCAGAAATGTCACGGAAGCTAACTCTCAATTCATTTTGAGTTGCGAATTATTCTATGTATAAGTACAAAATAAGAGAAATGTCATGAAGAATCACATTCAGAAGGAAATTAAGACGAGAATGATCTTGTACTGAAAAAGTAATAGCATCATACTGCCAAAATAATTGAATTCGCCAACATTTTCTTTAGTAACTAACGAAACAATTGAATGCCTTGTATGCAGTTACTGGTGCTACGGCGTCTTGCTAGTGCTTTGCAGAGCGGGTCGACCAACGCCGTCAAGTTTTGGTCGATAAATCTGAGTGTCCTCTCCAAAGTTTCAGCGGGTCCTGTGAGTAACTGCAGTATAAGCAGCGCAGGGTGATACACAACACGCTGGACTCAGCCAAGGAAACCTTGCAAAGAGGCTTCCTCACCTACAAGACAAACTACTGGTAAGTAGTATATCTAGCGCTAGTAGGCTAAATATTTGTATCAATATATTCTTTTCTTTTTTATCGTATGTAAATTTTTAAATGTCTTTGTAGAGTCTTAAGGTGTTAGCATTATTTGACCAAACGCGTTGTATGTATAATAACGTGATTATCGTTATGGAAAATTTTGGTTGAAGAGCCTGTCATACCTTTAAACACTAATGGCACAAACGGAAAATTGCTTCATTTACATTAAAAGGATGCTTTACCAAATGAGAAATTCCATTGGTTTGTACACTGTTTAAATATTTCCGAAATTACGTAGCGACATTTGTCAGTTAAAATAAAGTTGCAACGCGATTGCTACTATACGTTGTAGGGTTAATTTCGGAAAAAGAAGGCAGAAAATGCGAAGGGGTGATTGATGTGCATTTTCAAACATGATCTAATGACTTTCGCCGTCTTCCAGCCTAACCAGCTACTAGTTCTGTCGCCACAGCTTCAGTAGATTACTAACCGCAATACGGCCACCACAATACGCACTGGACTGGTTCCAGATATTTTGTCACCTCGCTCACTTTCTGTGCATATTTTCTTCTTACCGTGTTTATCACCTCTGTTCCAAACATAAATACCTACATTCTTGAGTTTGAATTAATAGCATTAAGAAGTAAAAAGAAGTACTATGGTTAAAATGATGTTGATTCTAATTTACGACTGTGTTGGTATTATCCTAACGCATTACATTCCTCCACGGCAGACCATCAATGCACAGTATTACTGTTCGTTTTTTTGGAGCTTTGCTAAAGAAACGGCAACACTTTCTGCGCAACCCACCTATCACTTGGCACGACAATGCGCGGGCGCATACAGCGCAAGCTGTGGCTGCTCTGTTCCGTCGATGGGACCGGGAAGTACTGTACCATCCACCATACTCCCCTTAGTTCTTATGACTTACATTTGATTCCGAAGATGAAGGAACCACTGCGTGGCACTGGCTTCGGAACTTCTCCAGAGATTCGACAGACAGTAGACCGCTTCATTTGCACCATCAACAGAACAGGCTCTGCTAACGGTATACCACGCCGGCAACGGGTTCTGCAGAACGCTGGTGACTACTTTGAAGGACGGTAACAAAGTGCAAACATGTAACACTTTTATATCGGTTGTGAATAAATAAAT
This sequence comes from Locusta migratoria, assembly GCA_026315105.1. Taxonomy (NCBI): domain Eukaryota; kingdom Metazoa; phylum Arthropoda; class Insecta; order Orthoptera; family Acrididae; genus Locusta; species Locusta migratoria. The sequence goes on from CM048745.1 coordinate 223,525,256, forward strand.
GGCACTATTTATGTTCCAAACCAAAAGCATTAGCTCCGTTGAAAGTTATATCTCTACCAACTTAAGATGTATGAATGTTAAACTTGAAATGTTTACCAGATGATGGCGAGACAGCCGCAATCCGGTTCGTAAAAAGAGAGAGAAGAATATCTCGCAGTAATCTTGTGTTTCATTCGTAATGTACAGAATATTGGGTCAAGAACGAGTATAGTGAATATATTATCAGGTTTCTTTCCTGTCGGAACAAGCAGTATCCTTTTGCGACTCTTGGAATTACCGACAAAGCTTCTTCTGTTAGTATTTGAATATTAGTGGAAACCTTCAGCGTCAAGAAAGTCCATTGCCCTGAAGAGGCTTGTAAGAATGTAGGCAATAGATTTGCGACTGTTGGATACAGTTTCAAGATAAGGCTTTCGAGTTGTTTGGGCAGTGCTAGAAATAGGAGCAAGCAAGAGACGTGCTTCCCCACCCGTCAAGTTTCTTGAAAGGTAAAGGAAGTATACTAGAGTAGCAAAACGTGGATATTGCTCCCTCATGTGTTGAAGGATGCTGTGTGTGCATATTGACACACATGTACACTAAAACGAAATATCGCTATATCTCTCTTTGGTAGAATTAGAATAAGCTTTGCTATTCATAAAAAATAATTACAACGTTTTTGTAACCTAAATCCAATGGAAGTTTTCGGAAGCTGCTTGTTTTAAAATGAATGAGGATTTCAGAATTATGCTCTTTCAAGAGATTACAGATACAGTTGCTATTACTGGACAGAACAGGGAAACGGTGATTATAGTCATTTAAAGTCCGTTTATTTGGTTGGTTATGGTTTAACTGTGTTTCTTTCGAAGAAGATTAAATGTTTACTAGGAGAGCGTTCAGGGTACCGATGTACTCTATTTGATTAAAGTTTATATAGATTTCCCAAACTGTAAGATTTTCAATGAAGTACACGATTAGTATTGCACTTGAGAGGTTTGTGTGCGATCCCTCAAATGTTTCAATTACTTTTAAGTTTACCATCTTTCAATTAAGGATATCATCAGCTTTCTTGATTGTGTTAGTGTATATAAAAAATTCACCAAAGTGTTGACCATGTGACATTTTGGTAACTTAAGCATCTTTATTAATGCAGATAAACCGTTAATTGCTTACTTTCGCAAATTTCGTATATTTTTCTGTATCTTATTTCAAAATTTAAGGTCTACACCGACAAGCTACGTATTAAACATGATCCCTAAATATCGTCTCTCATTCGTGCAGAGAATTATTTAATAAGCTGTTAGTGAGTAGTATGAAGTGGTAATAACTATAGTCGCCACATACCATATTTACTGTTAGTTTTCTTTAGAGATGAAAGCAAATGAATGTAGTTATCTTCATGAATTTTTCCATAGAAAGTACGAATAATGAAATTCCGAATAACGTTAAAAATCTATATCTATAAATGTGAATGTCTGTTCGGTGTACTTTCATCACGTCTGAACCACAAGACATGAAGAGCTAAAAATTTGTACAGTTACTAATGTCTAGCCGAGGAAGGCTTTAGAAACGGTTTTATGGCGATCGGATAGCTATTTATCTATCTATATATTACTGTGACTCTGTTCGGTGTACGCAGAGACTTAAATATTTGTACAGTTTCTAATTTATATCTGAGGAAGGTATTAGGCACGGTTTATAGCGATCTGATAGATATTTAGTAATTTGAAGAATATAACGCGAAATGCGGAACAATAATTACTCTTTGAAAATGGTTTTATTGGTTGCATTGTTGCTTGAGTGTTGATAATGATAAAAGGGTGGAGTATATTGGGAACTTAAGTCTCCCGTTGTACACCATAGCAGTTCCATGACGATAGCTACAAGGGGGTGGAAGATATGGTGGTTGAAAGTCGTCAAATTATTAAAAAAAAAAAAAATCTGTCCGAAGGCCAGCGAGGACGTTGGCGACTCTATAGCAAAGAGGTTACATACAGCGAAACATGCCATAAACCATATCTTTGGTCTATGCGTGCTACAATGTCTTCAGCTCTTTCTCTGTAAGTATAAGCATACGAATAAGGAAATATAAGAATAAATAAATAGCGCACTACAGAAAGATAGCTTATCGATCGTAATCAACTGAAACGCGAGCGGAGCTGCGGGTTTAAGCTAGTTCCCAATAAATAATATTTTGCAAATGGTTTAATTGCTAAATATACTGTGGAGAAAAGGACTGGGAGGTCATAGGTGATGAAAACTTACATCAGATACACAAAGCCACGCGGGATCAGCCATACGTTTCTAGACGACCTGTCAGGGACTGCACGGCCGCTCCCACCGGAGGTTCAAGTCTTCACTTGAGCACGCGTGTGTCTTGTGTTTAGGCTAGGTGTAAACTTGGTTTAAGTGTTTTGTACCTGTACAGTCCGATGAGCACAGTAGTTTGGTCCAATAGGTTTGCAAAAGTTAGCTTTCTTAGTTATACACAATAGAAAGACGTCTAACCATTTTACTTCATTTTGCCGATGACAATAGTTCAGAGCATAGATATCTCACAAATGACCCCCTCTTTGTTTAGACGTGTGTAGAAATTCAATATGGAACATATCAGCTAAAGAACTTGAAAAGTTTGTGGAGTTTAAATTAGACAGTGACTCTTAGAAAAAGTGTAACGTATAACGATATTGAAGTGCCAGTTGCTTGATTAAAGATCATGTAAGATATATTTGATTATTTAGATTGTGTTTGAATGTGTGTGTGTGTGTGTGTGTGTGTGTGTGTGTGTGGAAGCACTTCCACGCGGCCCTTTCTTACCCTCTCCCTCAGTGCTAGACGGTCTCGTACTTTTCAGCTAAATTTCTCCTTTAGATCATACCTTAATGTTCCTCCTCTCATGAATATAAAGTGTATTATCGGTACTTCATCTTCGTGTACGCCTTGTAATAGCACCATAGATTATTTTGTGTTGTCTCCTTATGATACTAGACGCGTCTGTGGTTATATTGGCAATGGGTGTTCAGTTATCGGACGTTCGTTCCGCGGACAAAGTAAAAAACTGGAGTAATATGAAAGAAAAAAACGCCGCATCCTACGAATGACGTTTCTATACATGAATGTAATGTTACTCCTTCGGATATCATTTACACCTGCCTCCATCGCCTTACGTCAATCGCCTAACCATGGCCGCGATTAAACGAGGATAGTGGACAAGGAGCACTACGACAGTAGTGTAGAATATTTAAGTCGGGAGCGTGCCTGAGCTGTTCAGCTGCGATATACACCATATGCAGGGGGTTTAGTGGATTTGTCTAATAAGACGTCAGCACTCAGCGCGTTCGGTCAGAAGGCTAGCCGTCCTCTGCAATAAAAACTGAATCAAGATATCGACATGGAAGATTGTCTACACCGGAATTCGAACCACCACACACAACAAAAGCGAGGCACCATAAAGACACTGGAGCGTAGAGTAAGGAAAATCCGCGAACCAGTACTACTTGACGCGGAATCAACAGCATTCACTAGTGCATTGACCAAGAATGGGTATCCGTCCACTGAGATAAAAAGAATACTAAGACCGCCACGTAAAAATAGTATGGGGGTACAAACTCCAGTAAAATCGAAAGTTATCCTAGCTTTCATTAAGGACGTTATCGTCGGTTCGAAACATCGCCTTAGCAAATAAATTTACTTCGATGACACAGTATCCCTAAAATTACTAATGTATACTTATAAACCGCTGGTACAAAAAATAAATATTTCGTGCACTTTTGAGGAAGTGTATTTGGATACCACAAGAAGAACAGCTGTAAAACAAATGGAGTAGCAGAAGGGCAGCTGTAGCAGCGGAATGAGTGACAGATCATATGTTGCGGAATGTGCTTTGCATCTAGGAGACCATCATATTCAATTTGTTAAAACCCAGGTACTGGCAGCCAAAAGGGGCTACCATGGAAAGCAGTGAAGTAAGATGGTGTAAATGTCACACATGCCAATAATTCCAATGCGAAAGAAGACTACATTAAACTTTGTGGCCTATGGCTTACGGTGGACAGTGACAGGCGATAATTAGTAAAATGATCATAGCACCACCCCTCTTTTTGCCAGGGACGTTTTGACGATATTGGCTGTATGTGGGCGAGCGAAGTCGTGAAACTTGAAGATTCGCCAGATCTAAATCGTAAAGACTTCTTCCTGTTGCCTCGAATTAAACTCGGTTTGAAAGAAAGACATTTGACGATATTCCTGACGCCCAACGAAACAGAACTAGGTTTATAACATAACCCAAAGGAAGACTTTGTGAAAAGTTTCCGGAACATGTATCATTGAACTCAGCGTTGCGCAGTTGTGGCAGTTGCCTAATTGGAAGGACAATAAGGTAACCGTAGTTCATAATTCATCTACGTACATGTCACAGGACTATTCACCATACTATTCAAGCTCACAAATGATCTGAGGTATACAAGGATCTTGAGTAATTTAAATATGAAACTGGACTGATAGTGTAAACAAAGAAGTAGCCAAAGGGGGGTGGGGGCTCTTGGGGTTCCGGACCACCCCTATCACCTAAACGATAAAATACTACTCAAACGTATGTTAAGAGCAACACACACACACACACACACACACACACACACACATGCCCGATGGTCGATTCGAAACTCCGAAGGGACTATATGAAATAGGACACGACCTAGCTACCCTGTAGTGAAACTGAATGATATTGTTAACAGCCATACGACGTAAAAAGCATATGCACTATCGACAGTAAACAAAGACATCTATGGATTTTAATTATCGATACATCGATATTTAATTATCGATACATAGATACATCGACTACTGCCCAGTCCTCTTTTAGTCGTTGTCCATTGTTCTCCTTACTCCGTTATTGCTATGTTAAGCACTAAAGTGCAGTTCATACTATTAGTATAATGTAATGTACCTGATGCCGTTTATTTCTTTTATGCTGTTAAAATCCCTTTCAATTATGGATAAAATTATAACAAGAAGAAAGAGAAAAACCGACTTTCATTCATCCACTAGCCTTATGGTAAGTTAAAATACGTAGCACTAAAGTAGCTTATTTATCTATTTACAGCAGCTTAACGTTTGCAGTGGAGTCGTTATTTGGACTGGCAATATTCCAGTATATCATAAAGCACCTCACTCTGTTTTGTATATAAAATACTGCAGTATTTGTAAGAAGGTCTTACAAACGCAAACTATGTACATAAAATATAAAAAAAAATTGTTAATTTTTTTTAGAATAAATGAATAATGAGCCTTTGTAAATTTCTCTCCAACAAGTCGGAACCGGTACGTCACTAGTGTAACTATATGGAAATACTAAAATTTTGAAGCATGTATTGTGTCCAAATACGAAGTGAATGTTTCTCAGAAATTCCATCTGTAAAGTCGTTGATACTGATAACTTTATAGAGATATAAACTCTTACACTTAAGAAATAAACTCCATGTTGAATTAAAACGATGACACTGTAATATGTTTAGAATCAGGTTATGTATTTTGATTCCGCCAATGCTGCCGGCTGTCTGAATAAAAATACCAATGCCTAACGACCAGTCATGAAAGCAGTAGAATCCATTACGGTGCATAAACAACGATAACACAGTAATAATATGCAATTTTGTAGGCTATACGACAGTATTTCATTAACACATTCAATATAAACGTTCGTGGGAAAGTAGGTTACGCACTCTGTAGTTTAACATACAAATAATTTGACGCATCCATACAATACAACAGTATTTATTAATTATGACGCGCGTTTTCCTGTCATGAAACACCGCAAATTTATGAGATGTACAACCGGATGCTTTTTTTTCTTTTATTAACAAATCATCGCTAGGGCTGCTTCTGTAAATATATCTATTTGTATTCGTAGCGGTCGTATATAGTTTGTCAGTAAAATGCACAAATCATGTACACCATTTCTTTTATCTTTCCATAAATTTTAAAATCGACGTTTTTGTTCCTCGTTAGTTACACAAGGTCCAGTCAATGAAGCACAAATTCAATTTCGTCTTCTAGATTTTCAATGTTTTCAGGAATCCGTCTATTATTGTGTTGCGTTTCTGTTACTATTCCCTGCAAAAAGCTTCTCTCGTTTCAAGAACTATGACCGAGCGAGGTGGCGCAATGGTAGCACACTGGACTCGCATTCGGAAGGATGGTGGTTCAAATACGCCTCCGGCCATCCAGATTTAGGTTTTCCGTGATATTCCTAAATCACTCCAGGCAAATGCCGGGATGGTTCCTTTGAAAGGGCACGGCCGATTTCCTTCCACATGCTCAACCAAATCTTCCGTGCGTAAGCTCCGTCTCTAATGACCACGCTGTCGACGGGACGTTAAACTCCAAGCTTCCTTCCTCCTCAAGAACTATGTACTACAGCTTCATTCGTTTTCCTTGTTATCGTGGTCAGAAGTAGCAAAATCACGAATGCAGCTTTTTAAAAGCGCTTCACGTATTGTGAAGGAACAAAAAAGGCAAATGCCTGGGCAAGGATCTGTCTTGCGACATCAAACTAAGGAGACTCCTCGCCTAGCGTCCACAGTGAGAACAACATAAGGGCAACCTAACGAGCCTATCCGACAAACGTCTACTAGGGAGTCATCTATGCAGATGGGGTTGATTGACATAGCACTATTGTTGTTGTTGTTGTTGTTGTTTTGGTCTTCAGTCCGAAGACTGATTTGTTACAGCTCTCCACTCTATTCTGTCTCGAGCAAGCTTCTTCTCCCCATAATAACCACAACTCACATTTGAACCTGCTTATGGTATTCGTCTCTTGGTCATCCTACGAATTTTACACACCACATACTTCCCTCCAATGGTAAATTCATGATTCAGTATTGTCTAAGAACGTGTTCTGCAAATCTATCTCTTCTTTTCGTCAAGGAATGCCAGAAATTTCTTTTTTCCTAATTCTTTTCAGTACCTCCTCATTAGTTACGCGATCTAATCCATCCGATCTTCAGCATTCTTCTGTATCACGTTTCAAAAGCCTCTTCCATTTGAACTATTTATCGTCCATGATTCACTACCATACAAGACAACAATCAATACGAAAGCCTTCAGAAAAGACTTCCATACACTTAAATATCGTTGTTAACATTTTGCTATATTTTCAAAAACGCTTCTCTACCCGTAGCCATATTGGACTTCACAGGACCCAGCGAGGTGGCACAGTGGTGACACACTTATTCGCATTCCGAAGGACGGTGGTTCAAATCCACCTGCGGCCATCTAGATTTAGCTTTTCCTGAATCACACCACGCAAATGCCTGGATGGTTCCTTTGAAAAGACACGGCCGATTTCCTTACCTTTCCTTAACCAAAAATCCGAGCATGACCTCCGTCTCTAATGACCACGCTGTCGATAGGACGTTAAACGCTAAGCTTCCTTCGTACATGCCTGAGCATTATAACTTCTCCACTGTGACTATCATACGTTTCTTATTGTCCAAATAACAAAACTCATCTTTCACCATTATTGTTCTGTTACCTAATGTAATTCTATCATCGTCGCCTGATTTTCTTTGACTGCATTCCAATCCCCTCGATTTGCTCTTTTTAATGTTCCCCTTATACGCGTCTTTGCTAACACTGTCAATTCCAGTCAAATGCTTTCCAGTCACTCTGCTGTCTCTCAAAGTATTACAATGTCATCGTCTAACAGCATAGTTTTTATGTCTGTCCTGATCTTTAATACCTTGTCCAAATTTACCATTGTTTTACTTCACAGCTTGCTCAGTATACAGATTGAATAACATTGGGGAGAGGCTATAACACTGTATAACTCCCTTTTCGCCCAATCTTTCCCTTTCATACTCTTCGATTCTTCTGTAGTCTGGTTTCTGTACAAATTATTAATAACCTTCCTTTCCCTATATTTTAAGCATGCCAACTTCTGAATTTGAAGGAGTGTATTCCAATCAAAAGCTTTCTACAAATGCTAGAACTGTCGTTTTGTCTTTCCTTCATGTGTCTTCTCAAATAAGTCGTAATGTGAGTTCTCTCGCGTGTTCCTACATTTCTTGTAAATCCAAACTGATCGTCCCCGACGTTACCTTCTATCAGGTTTTCTATTAAAATATTCAAATGTCTGTAAAGCTTTTGGGACTTTACTGCGGGGTCATCAGTTCCTAAATTTATAAACTGCTTATGAACTAACTTATACTAAAGGCATCACACACACATCCATTCCCGAGAGGGTATTCTAACCTACGACGGGGAATGGCCTCGCACATCGGAACATAGCGCCTCAATACGCTTCGCCGCGGCGGTTTTCTAATCTTCTGTAAACAATTACCCTAAAGATTTTGCAACCATGACGTATTCAACTGATGGTTTTGTAATTTTCACACCTGTCTGCGCCGATTTTCTTTCAAACCTTCTTGAGGTTTGAGGGTATTTCACCTGTCTCATACATCTTCCATAATAAATCTTGCAGACATTACACCAGCAAACAATTAATCACTTGCACACCTTGCGGACTGGCCTGTGTGGACCATTCCATTTCAAATCGCACAGCAGGAAACCATTTTTTTGCAGAGTTAATTTTTATGTCATAGAAAGTCGACGTTAAGTTAATATATTTGACAAACTCGCGGCAGTGACACACAAATGCTTCCCGTTGTTTTTTTTTTAGAAGCTAAAGTAACGTAATTTCACGTAATCACGCGTTTGACACTCATAACTCGGAAACTATTAAAAGTAAAATTTTGAAATAATTTACAAAATGAAGCGTTGAAGTAAATTCAGCGACAAAATTAAAAATTTCTGCTGGACCGGGTTTCGAATCCGAATTTACCACTTCGGGCCAGCGGTAGGATTAACTAATGGCGCTATTCAGGCACACTTCCCTGCCAACTCAAATTCTCAACTTATAGCGCACTACGATTGTAGTGCCCCCTGCTCATTGGTTTCTGTTGCTCGCAGAACTGAATTCCCGCAAGGGACTGAGCATATGAATGTGTCTGCATTAAAATTGTCACTTGGCGTATATTCGTTTCGAACATATACGCAAGTTCCTGACTTGGAAGCACGACATCTTAGGGCACACGAAGTTGAGCAGGGGCGAGGTGGATTGACCAACCTTGTACTATCGTCATTGGGTTCTGAACTACGGACTCGTAGCATCAGCCAGGCAGAACGGCATCTGGGATCTGCGGGAAGGCCTCTCGTATTCAATGTATTTTACATGAAGAAATGTTTCATCTAGTAGCTGCGCTTCTGTTCCAATTATTCCCATTCCAACTGGTGCTCACTGCAATATTTGTGTCTCTAGCTCCATGCATCATCTAGGTTAGTCTCTCTGTGTGAGTTTAAATCAGAAAAGGTCGTATTGAATTGAACAGAGGGGTGTTAAGTGAATATGGACGATTTTTTTTTTTTGACTTTTTGAATGATTTAGGACACTAAGAGTTGGGGTTGGGAGGGTAAAGGTAGAAAGTTATGAGGCAGTTATGGTCACATATTCCTATTCAATGTGATACCACCTGTCCTAATTTATTTGTTTATGAACTTAATGTTTACCCATGTTGGTGTGAAGTTTTTTATTTTTATTAATGACAAATCTTCTTGTAGCAACGAATACTGACACCGCCAGCTGTATTTTCATCTTGTTATTTACTGGCAATGAGTTTCGATGGACCACGCCATCATCAGGCCTTTAAATAGGGAAAACTATATTTTGCTGCATTAAAAAAACAACAAAATGACTGGTGTCGTCCAATAATAGAACATAACAGTACCGAGGATCAGTTGGGGCTGTTGATCCTCCTGTTATGTTCTATGATTGTGTGACACCAGTCAAAATATGTTCAAATGTTTGTAGAACTTACGGGACTTAACTACTGGGTCATCAGTCCCTAAACTTACAAACTACTTATGAACTAGCTATGACTAAGGACGGCACAAATATCCATGCCCGAGGGGGTATTTGAACCCCCGATCGTAGTAACCGTGCAGACCGTGACTGGAGCGCCTCAGTCTCCTCGGCCACCGCGGCCGGCTGACACCAGTCATTTTGTTTTTTAATGCAGCAAAATTCATTTTACCCTATTTTAAGGGCCTGATGATGATGACGTGGTCCATCGAAACTGGTTTCCGGTAAATAAAAAATGAAAATACAGCTGGCAGTGTTATTATTCATCATATTCATTGCTCTCTCTCTCTCTCTCTCTCTCTCTCTCTCTCTATATATATATATATATATATATATATATATATATATATATATATATATATATTTCAGCGTCCATGCGTGAGATGGACAAATGTTTAAAATGTTCAAATGTTTGATAAGTTTATGGGACTTACCTGCGGGGTCATTAGTCCCTAAACTTGCAAACTAACTTATACTAAAGACAGCACAAATACCTTTGCCTCACGCATCGCAGCATAGCGCCCCAATGAGCTTCGCCGCTTCACCGAGGCGGTGGACAATGTCAAACAATTTTTTTCTTTCTTCTTTGAACGTTAACAAAATATTTTTTTTATTGCTCATCAGTATTTCCATATTTGTATCACTGATGAAACCATTATATTTCTGTCAAAGTCACTGTTCTACAAAGTTTGAATGATTACTTTTATACTTCCATGCAGTTTGTGTTTGATATCGGAAAAACTATGCCACCTGTATCCCTTGCAAAACGCGTATAAAATTTCACTCGGCGGATTCCTGATTTCTGATGTAGTCCTCCGTTGTCTAAATTCCAGGAAATGTTGTGGAAATGCGTTGTTATTCTGGTAAACGATTCTTGACATTTCTGCCAGAAAATTAGGTATTCTCTTGTTGTTGTATGCCATCGCGTGTGTTCCGTTCACCGTCGATTTATTCATTTAGTGCTTCTAGGAAAGTCGGGAGTGTCACCACCCAGAATTCCTGCTACTGCCACTAGAACTGCGCTCGGAAGAAACACCAACCGGAAATGTAATGACTGTTCAAATACCTCTCATGGAATCCCGTCTTCAAGACTTAAACATCTGTGCAGTATAATAAAAAAAGTTAATGGTCAGAGGAAACAGAACCCCGTAAAAAATTGCAGACACTGATATCAAATTCACGGGACATATACACTACTTTCTCCAGAAATGAAAACGAATTATTTTGTACTATTTCGACTCCCGGGCAATACCGTGTCCCTTGCGTAATATTCTGTGACATTTACACTTTTGAGCAGATACTTAGATTACAATAAAAGTATATACATTGTAGTACCACCCAGATATTTTAGGATGATTGGAATTAGATAGAAAATGCGCAGTGAAGGAATTTTAAGCACATTGTTACCTTACTGACGTTATATTTTTTGGGAGAGGGAGGGGGCGGGTTCCAAACAGTAATTTTCGACAATTTTATAAATTTAAAAATCCAAAGAGTTTACGGTACATGAAAGTGTAACTCCGAAATTATTTCAGAAAATTAAACCCCATCATACTGAATATCATTTCTGCGCTGTCACTCATTATTGAGATAAAAAAAGATATAGCACAATTGCAAAATTGTGTGGTTGCTGTGATTCACTGCATTACATTATTGTTTACTCCAAGGGAGAGGCGTTAACTTACGAATGAGACCAACTGCCGATGCTTCGGCCTTATATATGGACATTTTAGCCTTTTTCCGGATTTTCGGTATTGTATCATACTGGATTACCATATATGTACACTGGTGATGTTGCATAGTGGCAAGTTGAACGCAAGGAGAGCATGAACTCCTTCCTTTTAGATTTCTGTCCCTTTAGTATTCATTCGTCATTCTGAATGTGTGTGGTGGATAGCTCATGAGCCGGCCGCGGTGGCCGAGGGGACTGAGGCGCTCCAGTCACGGTCTGCACGGCCACTACGGTCGGGGGTTCGAATCCCCCCTCGGGCATGGATATTTGTGCCGTCTTTAGTATAAGTTAGTTGTTAAGTAGTTTGTAAGTTTAGGGACTGATGACCCCGTAGTTAAGTCCCATAAGCTTAACAAACATTTGATTTTTAAAAATGAATGTTTGGGTCTTTGTATTTAATGCGCGGCCGTACCATTCAACCAATTGTAATGAAACCTTGTAAACATATTGCTTGCACTTTCACGGTGCTCATAGTCATCACTAAATGACTGTACGGCAAATAGTTCAGGAGATATGACGTAAAAACCTGTGGCGTCATGCGAATAAGGATAGTAAGGATGTACGTTATTTCATCCTAATATCTTCATGACATTTTGGACACTAGACGTTCAAAACAAGAGGAAGGTCACTGTCACAAAAATATTGTATGCTGCATGACGGAGGATACTTTACATATAGACTTCGTCAGATTCTACATATGTATTCCGATCCTGATGAAATATTTAAATATGATGGAACAATTAGCTACACTATTCCTATCAAAACAATCGAAGCTTGTGGTTCGTTTCTAATAAGCATGTTGTTGCTGGGACCTAAATTCTCATCTTTCTTCCATCCGTTTATTCCTCAAGCGGCTATAGAATTCTGGATAAGAAGCACATTCCTCGTAGCAAGGAAAATAACTGAACGTGCTAAAAATTCTCCTCTCGGAGCTCAGAAGAAGTAAAATATGTTCCTGTTAAGAAACTAAGACAGGAAAGTGAGAAACCATTTGCCTATGTCGGCTTGCCAAAATTTTTGCTGATGAAGATGGTATGAGGACTCAGGCAACAGGTTGCCCACTTTTCTGTCCGCGTCGATTAAACCGGAATATTTTTGCCTTTTCGTTTTCCGTCAGGAGCCCTATTCACCTAGTTGTTATTATTATTATTATTATTATTATTATTATTATTATTGTGGTGTCGCACAAGTACAAAGTGCGCGCCACCTACTTTCGCCGCGCACCGCCATGCGCACACGGCGCAGCGTTCTCACGACAGCCACGAGCGCCCTCTACTGCAACCCCGCTCGTGGCCACCACGGAAAGACATCGGTCACTTGGGACTGAGTTAGCAACCAGTTAGGACCTTCGTAATCAGATAGGCACCAGTGAAGACTTTGCTATCGTACAGGCACTAGGCAGGCCTCTAACAACTATGTATCAACATTCTGCAGTACTATGTAAAAGTTAAGTATTGTTACATTCTGTGCAATATATATCTCTTCCTAATTTACTCTAGTGTTTAAAGTTTCTGGCTGCTCCCCTCCGTACCTGCACCGGCGTGCTATCTTTGTTACTGTGTCGGTCTCGTTCCACTCGGCCACCGACACCTACGACGATGCTGGGACACAAAAGTGGCGACGAGGAGTGATAGAACCTTGGACCAGCCCGCTTGCAGCAGCCAGACAGCAGCAGTCGGAGCACGCAGAAATTGCTCCCGCCCACCCACCCTTATTATAAGAATATTGGGGGAAGATAATTTGTTCCGTGTTTTGTGGACTTTTTTGTTGCAGAGCGTCCTCTTTCGTATTGCATCTGTGTTTTGTTATAATTTACTTGTATGCGCGGCGCCTAATCGGTCAGCATGGCCACTACCCCAAACCCAAACTTAATGGAAATTATTCAGTTACAGACGGCGCAAATCACTCTACTACTGCAGGCCGTGTCGCAGTTGACGGCACAGGCTGCTCACCAACAACAACAGCCATCACATCAGCAGCCCACACCTGCCGCTGCACCACTTCCTACATTCCGCCAGTACAACGAAAGTGAGGAAGAATGGAGCGACTATTTCGCACAGTTTCAAGAACTCGTCGCGGCTCATCAAATTACAGGTCAGAGAGTGAAGAATCTTTTCTTATCGATTGTGGGCCCCCAGACCTTCGTACTATTGCAAAAACTTTTCCCTCTCGCATCTCCTCGTGATGTAGACTTTGAACAAATAGTAGAGGCACTGAATGCTCATTATGAGAGGAAAGTTCTTGTAGCCGCTGCACGATACCGATTTTTCAGACTTAAAAAATTGCCGCAGCAGTCACACCAAGAGTGGATTACGGAATTGAAGGGCCTAACCCGCCAATGTAAATTTACTTGCTCTTGTGGACTTTCGTATAGTGACGTGATGTTGAGGGATGCGATTACGCAGAACATTCAGGACCCCAGAATTAGGGCAGCAATTCTAAAACAGTCAGACCCTTCATTAGACAGTGTACTGCAGCTTATAGAAGCACATGATACTTTTGACTTAGCAGATGTAGAAATGCAAAGCCACAGTGTTAATTCAGTGCGCCGCAACGGTCGCTTTCCTAGCCGTAGTTCTCAGTGTAGCACTAGTGACTCTTACAATAATACAGGCCGTGCTGAAAAGACAGTGAACAGTAGCCAGTGTAAAAGTGCGACACAAAGGTCGCCCCGTCGTGTTAGTAACTGTAATTTGATTAACGGGCGCCAACGCCCATTTCAGAAGAATGTTCGTAAGTCTTGCCCCCAGTGTGTATCTCGCCACAAACGTGCACAGTGCCCAAGTCGCAACGCAACCTGTTATCAATGTGGCAAATCAGGACATGTACAGTCTGTGTGTATGCTAATTAAAAACTCAAAGAACGGTACCATTAGAAGCAGTGCTTCGCAGAGTGCGAGAACAGTTCGTTCTGTGAATGTTACACGGGCTGTGGAATTGAACACTGCTTTCCTTGGATCTCAATTGCAAGAAAGTAGTTCTGCGCCTATTGGAAAACTATGTAGTGAGCCATGTAGCAAGCGCCGACGAGCGCGTAAAACAGTGCAACGGAAAAGGGTTCGGGACAAGCAAAATGACTATGAACAGTGCATTCCTGTAGTGAAAATAGTGCCTTCTGCAACTGCTCCTTGTAATAGTGCCCAGTACTGTGTAGCTAGTGACAGTAGACGTCAAGTAGCTACTCAAAATAGTAGTGCAGTAGTTAGTGACTCTGTAGTAGCCTCGCATTGCGCGGTCGCCGATCCGGCGGTAGTGCTATCTAGTGACAGTGTTGTTAATCCGCTGCGTGCCGAGTCTGCGCCGCTTACTTCACTACGCGGCCCGCGCAAGCGCAGTAAACTAACCGTAGCAGACGTTGCCCACATTCGCGCACCTGTCGAGCGCCGCAAGCAAAAACTGTTTGTGACTCTCTTCATAGAAAATAAGACGGTGCAATTTCAGCTTGATACTGGTTCCGCTGTCACATTAATAAATAACGATACTTATGAACTTCTAGGTTCGCCAAAATTGTGGCCGTCACAGCAAGTGTTAACAGCTTATACAGGTCAAAATATTCCCCGTGCTAGGAACGTGTAGCCTGCCCGCCTCTTTTCAAGGTGTAACAAAGACAGTTGCTTTTGTAGTTCTTCAGGCCAAATCGACACAGAACATTTTTGGACTAGATGCTTTTGACTTGTTTGGTTTATCAATTCAAAGAGATGTGCTTCAAATTTCGTCAATAGTGCCTCAGGATAAAATCAATGCATTGTGTGACAAATATATTGACTTGTTTTCGCCGGAACTAGGTTGTGCAAAAGACTTCGTGGCACATGTAACTTTAAAAGAATCTGCAGTTCCAAAATTTCGTAAAGCTAGACCAGTGCCTATCGCCTTGCGTGATACAGTTGCCGAAGAACTTAAACGTTGGCAAGATAGTGGGGTGATTTCTCCTGTTTCTGCGAGTCAGTGGGCCTCGCCTATAGTAATTATACCCAAGCCGTCAGGAAAACTTCGTCTCTGTGCGGACTTTAAATCAACAGTGAACAGTCAAACAATTGTTGAAACTTACCCCCTGCCCAGACCTGAGGAACTGATGGACAAATTAGGACAGTCTCGCTTCTTTTCTAAGATTGATTTAGCAGAGGCATACTTACAGATTCCACTTGATGACGAGTCCAAAAAGTTTTTCGTCATTAATACTCACATGGGCCTTTTTCAATTTCAACGCCTACCCTTTGGCAGTTCTTCCGCTCCCGCTCCCGCTATTTTTCAGCGTTTTTTGGAACAGCTGAAAGTTTCTGTACCGTGTTGTTCGAACTATTTAGATGATATTGTGGTATCCGGACGTACAGTTGAAGAACATTTAGCAAACCAGGAGTGCCTTTTCAAAGTTTTGACTGCAGCAGGTCTACGTTGTAATAAAGCAAAGTGTTCGTTTTTTCAAACTGAAATAGAGTACCTGGGCCATGTGATTAATGCCCAAGGAATCCATCCGTTACAGTCACATCTTAGAGCAATCAAAGACTTGCCTCCTCCTAAGAATGTGCACGAATTGCAGGCAGTATTGGGAAAGCTTAACTATTATTTCAGATTTATTCCCAATGCCTCTCAGATTGCAGCTCCACTGCATCACTTACTTAGGAAGAATGTTCCTTTTGTATGGTCTAAAGATTGCCAAGTTGCCTTTGACAAATTAAAGTCTGCACTACTCAGTGATGCATGTTTGATTCCCTTTAAACTCTCGTCGGGTTGCACAGGAAACAGCTGCGGATGCAGACCTAAGTGTGGTAGCACGTTTTGTTCGCTCAGGGTGGCCTGCCAGAGCCAAAGACATTGATCGGCCTCTGGTTCGACGTTATTTTGCACAACGTCATGCATTCTTTAAGTCAGGGTGTACTGTTGTTGCATACCGACAACGACCAAGCAAGAGTGATTGTTCCTCGTTCCCTGCAACGAGAAGTGTTACGCCTCCTGCATCAAGGACATTGGTGCATTGTTAGGACAAAGCAACTGGCCAGACGTCATTGTACCTGGGTTGGTATGGACGCTCAGAGAGCATGACGTCACAGTATACAGTTTGTGCAGAGCATCAGGCGGCTCCTCCACAGCGTTTCTCAGACTGGCCACGCCCCAAGGGACCATGGCAACGTTTACATATTGACCTTGCCGGACCTTGCCGGACCTTGCCGGACCTTTCTGGAATACGCGCTGGTTAATTGTTGTAGACGCTTTCAGCAAGTTTCCTTTTGTGATTGCCATGAACACAACGACAGCTCCTAGTACAATCAGTGCCTTAACATCAGTGTTTTGCATCGAAGGTTTGCCTGAAACTATCGTCAGTGACAATGGACCTCAGTTTGTTAGTGCGGAATTTCAACAGTTTTGTCGTGTGAATGGCATTCAGCATATCACCACCGCACCTTTTCACCCTCAGTCCAATGGTGAAGCAGAACGTTTCGTTCGAACATTCAAGTCTCACATGGAGAAGATGAAAGGTCAGCACTCCAGGCAGCAAGATCTTCAAATTTTCCTGTCTACGTATCGGTGCATGCCACGTGACGGCCCGTCTCCTGCCGAGCTGCTACACGGCCGCCGTCACCGCACTCTCCTTCACCTGCTGCAGCCTCCCACGCACCGAGTCGGTTCGTATGGCGCTACGCGTTTTCAGGTTTCTACGCCGGTGCTGTACAGGGTGTTTGCTGGTATGAAGAAGACATGGTTGCCAGGCACCATTCAGCGCGTGCTCGGTCGCAATATGTATGTTGTACGTTCTTCCACAGGGTCGGAGCTGCGGCGCCACGCAAACCAATTGCGTTTGCACAGGCCGCGCGATCCTGTCTCCGGTTTCTTGATTCCAGACCCAGTTCACCGCCAGGGAGCACAGCCACATCGCTCGCCGCCGGGCCCAGCTTCCCCGGGCTACGAGCTCCCGATGGATGTAGACGCGCCTCCTATGCAGTCGGCCCCTTCGCCTCCGTCGCGGCCTCAGCTGCAAGCGTCAACGAGAGGGACTCCGGGACCGTGCGTGCCCCCGCCGCCTGGGCCACGCACCTCAGAAGATGACCTGCTCCCTCTGGGCGGGGGGTTGCGCCCTTCCCCATGTTTCGGTGGGTTCCCTGGAGTATCGCAAGGTCGGATGCCGGGGCACGGACGGCATCTCGATCCCAGCCTCAGCTACGTCGCCCGTCCCACCAGTAACGCCCCCGCCCAGGCCCTCCTCCCAGTGCCGTCGCCGTGGCCCTCAGCCCTACGCCACGACGGCGCGGCGGTTTGGGGGGGGGGGGGGGAGGGGTGTGGTGTCGCACAAGTACAAAGTGCGCGCCACCTAATTTCGCCGCGCGCCGCCATGCACACACGGCGCGGCGTTCTCACGACAGCCACGAGCGCCCTCTGCTGCAACCCCGCTCGTGGCCACCACGGAAAGACATCGGTCACTTGGGACTGAGTTAGCAACCAGTTAGGACCTTCATAATCAGATAGGCACCAGTGAAGACTTTGCTATCGTACAGGCACTAGGCAGGCCTCTAACAACTATGTATCAACATTCTGCAGTACTATGTAAAAGTTAAGTATTGTTACATTCTGTGCAATATATATCTCTTCCTAATTTACTCTAGTGTTTTTAGTTTCTGGCTGCTCCCCTCCGTACCTGCACCAGCGTGCTATCTATATTCCTGTGTCGGTCTCGTTCCACTCGGCCACCGACACCTACGACGAGGCTGGGACACAAAAGCGGCGACGAGGTTGGGACACAAATTATTATTATTATTATTATTATTGTTGTTATTATTAACTTTCACCATGTGTTGATATTCGAATTCACAATGGAAACGAAGGGCAAACTTTCCTATCTTACAAAAAGCCTCTATTTTCTCTCTTAGCTTAGAGATTCGAGTCATGAATACTAACCTTCGCATGTAATTTATTCGTGGAAGTCCATTACTGTTTGCGGATCTTGGCTCTTGGCCGTTGAATGTATACGTGTTACCAAGGAGTAGGTAATGATCGTGTAGAAATGTTTTCGCCCATTGATCTTACGTAGACACTTATTCGAAATCAATTACCCATCACTTTAAAACACTTTCTGTATGCTTTAAAATTGCATATTTCCAACCGTCAGCTGTTTATTATATATAGAACTTTACTGGTTTCAATTATTAACCATCATCATAAAAATTAGTTAAACCGCAACTACAATAATGAATTACAAACAAGTTAAAATAAAATGTCATAACCCGGTAGTTTCATCCAGAAAATACTTACAAATTAAATAGACGGATGAAGCTGGTACATTTACTGTCCCCTTATCTACGTCATACAATAAAAGCTACATAAAATGTCACTTGACATTAGGTCTTGATGGTGAATAAAACAATGCCAGGCGGCATTACAGTGAACCTAGGTCTAAGAATTCAAAGAGTAACTATCAAAAATATTAAGAACAGCATAGTTTATGTGATGAACTTAGCAGAAAGCTAAGTATTCATGGTGAGAAAATAATATATTTTTGACAGCCATCAGAGGATACAGCTTTGACGAGGTGTCGTGGCGGACTGATACAGAGTATTATGCAAACGTTTATGTAAATAAGTTTGGAGCGTGAAAACGATAAATATGTCGTATAACAACCATTGACTGTGATAGTATAAAGTAAGGTAATCGAAATAAACATTAATAACGTTCTGTAAGGGAATATAGCAGACCGTTATCCTGTAACAGAATAGTACAATTATAATGCACATATGCATAAAATAACTAAAACCGGTAAAGTTGTAAATATAATAGACAGATGATGGTTGCCAGTATGAATTTTTAAAGTATATTGCGGCTGTTAGACTTTTCGTATGAAATAAGATGATCCGTCGCCTCCGTTGGCGTATTATACCACTTTATTGATTCTGTATCAACCTTCTCAGGAATATAGACGTTTGACGTCTGTCCTTCAGGATGATTGAGTCTAGGATACGACGAAGTGTTCCCCCAGTCTTATGTCGTATTCAAACGGCTATTGATATAATTTAGACCACAAAACCTGAAAATTTTGCAATAGTATGGTTTGTCATCGAAGATTACGTCCTAATTTTTTTTATTGCTTGTTAGCTCTGTTTAGTCGTAGACAAGTATAGTTCCCTCCCGCTAGATTAGTGAGTATTATTGAAACTGAAGTGCTATCAAGACTTGAAAGAAAGAGCTTACATTTCAATGGCTTCTATTACACGCAGTCCCTTTCTGCCTACTTGCAATTTGCTTACTAAATAAAATAAAAAACTGGCATTCTTCTTTTTACTGTTTATTACCTACCCCTGTTTTATAATTCATGTAAATGTTCACAAAGATACAACACAATTCTTACATATTTTCATTGACACGGATTTCTGAAGGTGTACAACGTGCATAAACATATTGTAAACTATATTTGCAAGCATAATCCAATGCAAAACGAGATCTCATTAACGATTTAAGATAATCTTACTTGTGGTGTAATTGCTATGAGTGGCTAAATATCTACATAATTACATTTTATGTGATAAAGTCGAGAAACAGCACTTTTGACTTTAGTTTCGTAAGATAATGAGAATAAATAGATACGTCCTTAATCCATCGCTATTTCCTTTCAAAACTAATTTCAGAAGTAATCTATGTATTCTACCTTCAAGCTTCTAATTTAAGTCGGGGAGCTACTTTCCACGGTTACGTCTTGGGGTTTCCTTGGACATAAATTCGTAGTAAACCTCGAGCAGCAGAGTCGTGGAGCGTTATTTACCTCAAGTAAAGCAGATGTGCTGAAGACGAAGCTGGAGTGTAGGAAGCACTTTAACTGAGATTAACGGCCTCCAGTGCTGGCACGGCACTTGTGAGGAAACTATGTTTTAAACTCAAACGACTCTAGTATTTAATTAAAACTCAGCTTTATTGCAGACGATATCAGACGCAATCATCTTGATATATGCCGGGAGAAATGTAGAAGATAGCACTGAAACAAATACTGCCGTATCTACCGATTTATGAAGTAAAGACGTGATGTTGGATGGAATCAAATATGATACGTAGAACGTTTAATGATTCATAAATATAACTAAATACTATCTGAAAATCCGGCATTGCTTGCGTATTTATTAGCATATGGATTCTCTCTGCCCATTTCCTTTTTTCTAAAAACATGTTATATTTATCGGAAAATATATGGGAAGTAAGACTGTATTGCATAATGTGCAAAATAATAAGTGCAGTATCCAAACAAAGAAATGTAGTAATCAAAATTCAAATGACCCATAAAAAAGTAGGATCTCATATTTATTGAGTTATGTGTTGTGCAATTGTATACTTTTCGGGTATACATTCATTTGTATAAGTGCTGTATGTCCGTAAAATATGTTGCGAATACAATTAGTGGCAAAGAAGTAATACATTAAAATTTGTTGTGTGATGGGATGGTTTTCCATGAACGTTGTTTATGTGGTCGTATGAACTACGTGTCGTATTGTGATACAATTTCGAAGGTACATTCAGCTATATATGTCTATGTCTGTAAAATTTCCTGCGGCTAAGATATGTAGTGTAAAAATTATAAATTGCAACGTCATACCGAATGTCGTAGTTTTATACCATGAACATCGGAAAAATAGTAAGCGAGTAATTTTTTCCTTTTTACTATGGTTGTCAGCAAGAAAAGTTTCCCTAGAGTTTTGAAATTTTGTTTAAAGTTTGTCGCAAGTCGCTAAGTACTCTCGTTCCCATATACTGTATTCATAAAGTCTCGTCGTATTATGTGGCTGTTTCTTACAACTCCTGTTGTTTATGAGGTTATATCTCCTGAACCATGTATCTTATGTCGATCATACCATCTCAAAATTGGTATCTCACGGTAAGGAATATGTGTACCAAATTTGGTTGAAACCAGTCCAGTCGTTTAGGAGGGGGTGTGCAACATCGTCGAGTAATGCAGCAATTTTTCTCGCATCTCGTTGTTTATGACGTCACATCTCGTGAAGTGTGTGTTGTACGTGATCCTTACACTTACGGCGACCGTCCTCATGGATGTCCAAATTACATGTCCAAATTTTCATAAAGATGGAACAAAACTTTAGATTTGTATTCAATACGTACACACAAGCAGACGGACACTCTATATATATGTATAGATTCTAATCTGTAGGACATTAAAATTGCTTGTCATGCAGATATTGAATTGCAAACTGAACTGTAAGTTAATTCTTTAAATGTATAACGTATATGTGCAACTACCAACCTATAGTTACAAACGAAAAAAGTTTAATATTTCAGGACACTCACTGAGAATAGGTTTAAAATAATCGAAACGTGTTTCTGTGGAAAATAAAATAACGAAACTTAAAGTAATACATCACCTTAAACAATTAATTTTACGTGCATACCTTTGATCTGGAGAAAACAATCGTATTACTAGTGCTTCGAACTATTTCCACAGATTGCCAGGCACTTACGTGGCAAAAAGAACATTTTATGACATGCAGGTTCGAAGGAACTGACACCATATAGCTAACAGTGTGTCATACAGGCTCGCAACCAAATCGTTTTCTTTAACTGGGCGTGGTATTATCAGCGCAGCTGCTCCACCACACAAATATATTTAGGCTGTCTGCCCACAGACGTAATCAGCCCTCATCAATGAAACATGTGTTATGTATACATCACACTCCTTTTCCAGTGTACGTTGCCATCGATATTAGTTATGCCGATATTTTCAGCCATTCTACTGAAGGTTGAGATATTACCCCGTCTGTAATTATCTCTTCAAAGGCGACAGCCATCATCAAATTCTGGTATACGACGCGCTGTCTGCGACAGCCCTATCTTCCCGCACACTTTCTAACATATTTATTCGCAGTGGCGTGCTTCATCCTTAAAAATCGAATAATGTGCATCACAATCACTCAACTGACAGTCGCATACATTTCCCAGGACCCTGTTGTGGCTTGCCGTGAGCAGCACATTCCTCTGTTACGCCACTTTCCAGTTCTGTTGAGTTGACTACTGTATATGACGTAACCATGAATGATTTTGCCAACATGTCAATAACACCGATCGCTTTCTGATTCGGAGTAGTGCAGCAACTAAAATCACTTAACAAGAACAAATCTTCTGGTCCGTATTGTATACCCATTAGATTTCTGATTATGCTGAAGCGCTAGCACCTTACTTAAGTCATATACAACCGCTCTCTTATAGAAGGATCTGTACCAAAAGATTGGAAAATTGCCCAGGTCACACCTATATTCAAGAAAGGCAGTAGGAGTAACCCACTAAACTACAGGCCTATTACACTGACGTCAATTTGCAGCAGGGTTTTGGAACATATCCTGTATTCAAGTATTATGAATTATCTCGAACACAACGACCTATGACCCAAGGTCAACACGAATTTAGAAAATATCGTTCATGCGAAACACAACTATCTCTTTATTCACACGAAATGATGGGTGCTATCGACAAAGGTTCGCAAATCGATTCCGTATTTTTTGATTTCCAGAAATCTTTTGACACCGTACCTCACAAACGGCTTTTAATCAAATTGCGTGGTTATGGTATATCGCCTCAAATTTGCAACTGGATAGGGGATTTCTTGTCAGAGAGGACACAGTTCGTAGTAATCGATGGTAAAGCATCGACTAAAACAGAGGTGACATCGGGCGTTCCACAGGGTAGTGTTTTTGATCCTCTGCCGTTCCTTATTTACATAAACGATTTAGGGGAAAATCTAAGTAGCTCTCTTAGGTTGTTTGCAGATGACACCGTCATTTACCGTCTAGTAAAATCATCTGAAGATCAAAACCAACTGCAGAACGATTTGAATAAGATATCAGTATGGTGTAAAAATTGGCAATTGACTCTAAATAATGAGAAGTGTAAAGTCGTCCACATGAGTACGAAAAGAAATTCGTTAAACTTTGTTTACAACATAAATCAATCAAATGTGAAGGCCGTAAACTCCACAAAATACCTAGGAATCACTATTACTTCAGATTTAAATTGGAAAGAACACGTAGATGATGTCATGGGAAAGGCGAACCAGAGACTGCGTTTTATTGGCAGAACCCTTGAAAGATGCAACAGAACTACTAAAGAAACTGTATACACTGCGCTTGTCCGTCCATTTTTGGAGTATTGCAGCCCAGTGTGGGATCCTTATCAGGGGGGTTTGACGGAGGACATCGAAAGAGTCCAAAGAAGGGCAGCTCGTTTCGTATTGTCACGATACAGGGGAGACAGCGTTACGGAAATGATACAGGATCTGGGATGGGAATCATTACAAAAACGGCGGTTATCGCTGCGGCGTGGTCTACTTGCGAAACTCAAAATTACTTGACTCCCACTTACAAAGGTAGAAATGATCATTAGAATAAAATACGAGAAATCAGAGCCCGAACGGAGAGATGCAGGTATTCATTCTTCCCGCGCGCTATTCGAGAAAGGAATGGGAGATAAAATAGTATAATGGTGGTTCGATAAACCCTCTACCAGGCACTTAAATGTGATTTGCAGAGTATCCCATGTAGATGTAGATTCCTGTAAAAAATCAATACTGGGCTAGACGATTCTCCCAACGTAATTAAAATTAGCGAGTGACAGAAGTCTTTCCGATTAGATTAACATCGAATCACACAATTATTTATGTCCTGACAAAGAGGCACGTCGCAGATATGTAAAACTGTGTAGAACGTGCTTGCAATCTACCAAGATGTAATAAGGTGGTACACCAGACCTTGTCTCATGTGCAGCATTTTCAGTTTATAATAGGGACTCAGAGTTTGTGTGTTACAGTTAGTGATGCTCTTGACAGGACAACAGCAGTTTTAAAAATCACCTATGTTTACTAAATAGTCATTACTCAAGCCATAGTTCTTATCTGTGACTCTGTTCATTGGTTAGAAAGGCTTTGTTAACGTCATCGTCATTATAAGCAGAAGAACAGTGGTACTTTTCCCGAAGAGTTCGGAGAGATCATGTGGCTATCTAATGTCAGCTTCCATTTTTGTTTCGGACAGAAAAATAATACGGCATAGCAGAAAAGAATCCATAATTTCTCAATTTGTTGGAGAACGATATTTTGGAAGAAGAGGAATAACACTAATGTATAAGTAGAAACAGAGCATATTTTTGTGCAGGAGAAGTATGTGATAGATTCTGTGTCTATTATGTCTTAGTTTCTGAAACTATTTGTTTCCTAACTTCAAAACTGTGCATATTTAAATCCTAAAAAGAAACCAAGAGACACCTTTCCTAACTATTTGGCCAATTGTATGCGATACTTCATTACGAAATTCGAAACGGAATTTACAAGGAAGGAATTCATATACCCTTGGCTGAAATTGGTCAAATAATGAATGATAGTGAAAATGAATACCTCATTGTCCACAATTGATGGAAACAGTTGTAGAAAGTCAAATCCTACGGTGTCTAAGATATTAATAATTGGGTGTACTACAATACTATAAAACAACTCACTCGGAAATTATAAATACAGCCCAAAACTGAAAATCAGCACAGATTCAGTGTAGTTTTGGCGTCATCCTTTTATTGTGTCCCACTGCGAACGAACAGCAACTGAATCGCTGTTCTGTATTGATCAGCATAGACCGTTACTGCGATAAATGGACCAGAAATACCGCCCATGAAAATGCCTGCTCCCATTCATTTTCACAGTCGATGAGGCTAATTACCACTATATGTTCGGAGATTTATGTTAACAAAATAACAGCTAGAGTTCGTAAATGCAGCAAGCGTCACCATTTAGAACGCACGTCTATAATATTTTATGTGGTGGAATTCGCTACTGATTTTCCAACATCTCACTGAACTGAAATCTAATGTACTCTTAAATAATCTCTTTTTAAGCCTGATTATACACGTTGCTGAGTAGGCCTGCTGTTTCCATTTATTTATCTATTGCTGCTTTCTAAATTTTCGGATACCT
Organism: Locusta migratoria; assembly: GCA_026315105.1. Lineage (NCBI taxonomy): Eukaryota > Metazoa > Arthropoda > Insecta > Orthoptera > Acrididae > Locusta > Locusta migratoria. The sequence goes on from CM048745.1 coordinate 223,550,815, forward strand.
CATTTGAATACAAGTGCCGTCGTGAAGTTCACTGTTGATCAGTAACTTCAAGCCATGTCATACAAACCACCGTCTCTGAAAGTTCCCGTACTGTACAATTAGCAGAAATAGTTTTCATCCTTCCGGTGTTAGAGTTTCCCTTATTGCAGTAAGGGGGATCACATTCCAACCATGAAAAACACGTCCATACACCACCTTTTACGTAGCCTTCTTTCCTTCTCTCATGGCCTTTGACAAGTTACATTCTACAGACATACGCCAAACCCAATCCCCTCCATTGGGTTTTCAAACGGTGGAACATATTTCACTGCTCCATCTAACTGCATAGGTATTGCATACAAATCTACAGTTTTGTTCCAATATTTATAAAATTTTGCACACGTAACCTTCAACCGATGAGGATGGTCGCCTTGAGTGTGTGGACCACGTATAACGCATAGTTCACGAGGTATAACGTCGTAAACAATGAGACGCGCGTAAAACTGCTAAATTGCGTGACAATGTTGCGCATTGCATCATAAACCACTGGACTCATTTCATCCAAACTACGTACACGTATTCCTTACCGTGAGGTAACAATTGTTGTAGGGTCAAGAACCACATAAGACACATGGTTCAGGAGATATAACGTCGTAAACAAAGAGTCGTGGAAAGTTGCCGCATCATGCCACGAGATATTATTCACACTCTGTAAGGTAATGCGCGGGGGGGGGAGGGGGGCCAAAGGGGGCAGTTGTCCCGGGCGGCAGAATTTAGAGGGTGGCAAATTTTGACAGACTCTTTTTTATTTTTCTTTATTTTATTTATTTATTTATTTTTTTACAGAATGTATCTTTCTGGTATAATTTAATAAAATTAACTGACACCGAATCATTAAAAGTATGACTGAAAGAAATACCGAAATCATTTAATAAAACTAAAATTCATGGTTGCTGACTTCAGTGTTGCCCTGTCACAGGTACTTCAGCTAATCAGACTTCAAAAACTACTAGATGTTAGCCTCAATGAGGGAGATGTTTGCGTTATTGCATAAGTAAATGCACAATTTTTATTAATTTGCAAAGATTTCCTTTGTCAGATAAATGAATATTCATATTTCATATCAAGGTAATATTTGTAGAACAGGTGAATCTGAATAACGTTCCAGTCCTTATTTTCATAAAGTTTTGAAGGCCACGGAAGAAACTGAAACTTATAAATTGTTAACACCAGAAACAAAATCAGAGACAAGATCTATTTTAAAAAACATGAGAAAATTTAAATTCATTATTTTAACTTGTTTCTGGTATGCAATATTAAAATAAATTGCTCATGTTAATCAGTTTCTGCGAAGTTAATACTCTACAATTGATAAAACTGTTCGAAACAGTCAAGGACTTTTGGGTTTTGTCAAAACTTCCCGGGATTTTTGTACCTCTGAAGCTATTTCTGAGGCCAAAGTGCTAGCAGAAGATAATGAGGTATCAACGGTATTCTCCGAAAAACCGTTTACGAAGAAAGAAGAAAATGGCCGATGAGCTTTGTGAGGATGAAGTATCCAACATTCACAGAAAAAATAAGGAATAATTGACAGAGCTTAGTACCAGGTTTACCGCACTTGAGAAAATTGGCGCAAAAATTAGTTTTCTGTGTGGTGTGCAAATTCGAGAAATGGAAGTGGAGGACTTTAAGGCCAAAGCTGCGGAACTGGCAGAAGATCTTAGCGAGGAAGAACTTGAAGTTGAAAGTTTCAGACAACATGCGCTGGCAGTAGACAGAGCCTTGCAAGATTCCACTGTATCATCAAAATTAAGTTTAATGTATAAAAATAAATTGGTAGATGGGTATCCCAACCTTACTGCTGCGTTAAAATATATCTTACCATTCTAGTTTGTGTTTCGTCTGGAGAAAGAATTTTCAGCACGCTGAAACTAATTAAATACACTTGAGGAGCACTACTGCTTAACAAATCTGATTATAATATCCATAGAGCACAAAACAGCTGCTTCTCTAAACTATGATGATATCAAAAACAGTTTTGCAGCAAAAAAAGCTACAAAAGCGAAATTTTGAATTGATTTTTGTACGATGAGTAATATTGCAATATTTTTGTATGTATTAAAATTGTTCTGTTTTCCTTTGATCTTAATTCAGTCAATAAAATAAGTGCATGTTGTGATATTGTGACATTTACTTAGAAATATGTAACCCAATTAGCGTCAAAAAGTCGATTCTTACGGGGGGGGGGGGGTGAAAGAAGGGGCGGCAAATTTAAGCTTGCCCCCCCCCCCCTTGGCAAATATCCTAGATCCGGCCCTTCGGTAATGAGAATACTTAGCGTCTTGAAACAGACTTAAAACATAATTTCAAACTTCTGTTATACATTTTCTCGCTAACGACCACGTCAAAGTGATGAAAGGAAAAAAGTTTCCCGCTTACTACTTTTCCGCTGTTCATGCAGTAAAACTACAGAATTCGGTATGATGTTAAAATTTATAATTTATACAATACAAATTGTATTCGCAGGAAATTTTACACACATACAGATGGATGTACCTTTGAATTGTACGACACGTAGTTCATGAGATATGAGGACATAAACAGAAACGTTCATGGAAAACCGCCCCATTACGCTTCATGTTGTAATTTATAACTTATTTCCTATAAACTGCATACGGAACAGATTTTACCGACATACAACACTTATCAAAATGAATATATACCTGTAAAATTATACAATTGTACATTATATAACCCAATAAATAAAAGATCATATATACTGCTAGAAACTCTGGGTCAAGCGGCGGGAAAACCATTTTGGAGCGTAATTAGCAATCTAGCAAGTTAGGTGAAAATCAGTGCGGGTTTAGGCCTCTTAGAGGCTGTTAGGACCAGATCTGTAGATTATGCCAGGTAATGTAAAAGTGCTATGAGTGGAACAAAGAATTGTATCCATGTTTCATAGATCTAGAAAAGGCTTATGATCGTGTTCCTAGGAGGAAGCTACTGTCAGTTCTTAAAGATTATGGAGTAGGAGGCAAACTTCTGCAGGCAATTAAAGGGCTTTACGTAGACTGTCAGGCAGCAGTTACAGTAGATGGCAAATTAAGCTAACGGTTCAGGGTAGTTTCAGGGGTAAGACAAGGCTGTAACCTGTCACCACTGTTGTTCATACTATTCATGGATCATATGTTGAAAACAGTATACTGGCAGGGCGGGATTAAAATAGGTGAAAACAAAATAAGCAGTCTTGCATATGCGGATGACTTGGTTGTAATGGCCGATTCGATTGAAAGGTTGTAATCTAATATTTCAGAGCTCGATCAGAGGTGCAAGGATTATGATATGAAGATCAGCATCTCCAAAACAAAAGTAATGTCTGTGGGAAAGAGATTTAAGCAGATTGACTGCCAAATAGGAGGAACAAAGTTAGAACAAGTAGACAGTTTCAAGTACATGGGATGTATTTTCTCACAGGATGGGAACATAGTGAAAGAACTGGAATCGAGGTGCAGCAAAGCTAATGCAGTGAGTGCTCAGCTAAGGTCTACTCTCTTCTGCAAGAAGGAAGTAAGTACCAAGACTAAGTTAGCGGTGCACCGCTCTATCTTTCGACCAACTTTGTTGTATGGGAGTGAAAGTTGGGTGGATACAGGTTACTTTATTCATAAAGTAGAGGTTACAGATATGAAAGTAGCAAGAATGATTGCAGGTACTAATAGATGGGAACAATGGCAGGAGGGTGTCCATAATGAAATCAAAGAAAAACTGGGAATGAACACCATTGAAGAAGCAGTTAGAGTGAACAGACTGAGATGGTGGGGTCATGTTACACGCATGGGGGAAGAAAGGTTACCTAAGAGACTCATGAGCTCGGCAGCGGAGGGTAAGGGGAGTCGAGGTAGACCAATAAAAAAGTACTTAGATTCGGTGCAGAATGATTTTGAAGTAAAAGGCATAACGTCAGATGAGGCATCAATGTTAGCACTGAATAGGGGATCATGGAGGAATTTTATTAGAGGTACTATGCTCCAGACAGAACGCTGAAAGGCATAATCAGTCTCTAATGATGATCATGATGATGATATACTGCGATGGGTGAAAACTTTTCACATCATACACCACGTTTTAATACATTTACGTATTTCCCTACTGACACGCCTGTATTCCAGTCAGCTTAAGGAAATTCCTGAAAGATGATAGTGCTCTTGACAAATTTCAACCAACTTTGAACTGTGAAGCGCACACTGCTGCAGGCAGAAACAATAGACTTCTATAGAGCTACAAGGAAAGGAAGAAAATAAACTGTACATCTAATGAGTACCCATTATTTCCGACATATATACATTTTAACTTCAAGAGAGTGCAGTTTACAGCGGGAGTTGGATTTTCTATTACAATTAATAAATGACAGCGTAATTAATCAAATATTGTGGAGTGGATTTAGCGTTTCCATGATTCTAAAACGGACAAATGTCTCTTGCTCACGGGTGTGCTTACTAAAGAATTTATTCATGTTACATGCTGGACAAGTAACAAGAAATATTGTCAATAGTCAAGTTTTGAATTTGTGATTGTTACATATCATTTGTATATTGATTACTATCTTTCTTTGTTTGGATACTGTACTTATAATTTTGTACATTATGCAAGATGGGCTTATTTCTAATACTTTTCTCATAAAAACAACGTGTTTTTAGAGAAGAGAAGATGGAGAGAGAATGGATAGGAGAAGTACTAACTTGAGGCTGGAATACATAAATAAATAAATACCCGGGCAACACGGGTTTTTCATCTAGTACACTATATGGTAGAATCATCTTTTCAGCTATCGCAAGTAGAATAGGACTGACTGTGGAAATGTTTGGCTTATAAAAATGCTTAATCATTATTCCGATCTTTTTTACACCAACTCACAGTAATTCTACCAGCTTGACTGATGGAAACACTCTGAAAATGTCGAATGATCTCTCCACTGATTCCGTGCGATTATATACTATCATGCTAGTTGTTGGTCAGCATATGATATCCCTTTGGTCTCGGTGTACCTGTCCTTGTTCCATCACGCTCGCACTTTCACGTCACCTCCGGTTAACAACCAGCGACAAGCACACGTTGTAAGTCATGGTGCTCTCCCGACCGAAATATTCTAATATTGTTGCTTCTCATCTGACAGCGTAATAAAAATCCTAAGCATTTGAAATTGTTTGCCGGACTGCGCCTCGGGTAAAGATAATATCTCTTTCGCTGAAGAGCGCTCTACCGACAGAACTACCCAAGCACGAGAAAAAGATTTCTGGCATTTCCTCAAACTTCACTAAAACTCTCTTGGAAGGAATAGCAGTCCTGGAATACACGATCTTATGAGCATATCGCTGGGAGATGCAAAAAGGTAGAAAATTAAGGAGATAGAATTTGGACAAATTAAAGGCACGAGAGGTGGTTGAGATTTTCAGAAGGAGCAATAGGCAAGGATTGGCTGGAACAGAGGTAAGTAATAAAGTGGAAGAAGAATGGGTAGCTCTGATAGTGAAGGTGAACGTGTAGGCAGAAGGACAAGGCCTAAAAGTGACTGATGACCTTGCAGTTTAGTCCCCCTATAAAACAACAATATCAAGGCGTAATAGAAACCATTGGATAACGCAGGAGATACTGACCGTAATTAATGAAAGGAAAAATATAAAAATTCATCAAGTGAAACAGGCAAAAGGATGTACAGAGGTCTGAAAAATAAGGTTGACAGGAATTGCAGACTGGCTAAGCAGCAGTGGCTTGAGGAGAAATGAAAGACTGCAGAAGAATGTGTAACTAGGGGAGAGATACATACCGCCTACAGAAAAATAAGAGACTTTGGAGACAAGAAAGGAAGAGGTATGAATATCAAGATCTCAGATGTAAAGCCAGTACTAAGCAAATTAGAGAAGCCTGAAAGCTGGAAGGAATATATAGGGCCTGTACAATTAAATAAACTGGAAGGCAGTATTCTACAAATGTAAGACGAAGTAGAAGAAGATGAAATAGGATATATAATACTGCGAGAAGAACTAGACGAGCAGATTTCAGTAGAAATAAGGCCCATGGAGTAGATGATGTTCCGTCTCAACTGCTACCATCGTTAGGAGAGCCAGTCATAATCAAATTGGTCCACGTGATGTATGACACAGGGTAAATACCCTTAGACTTCAAGAAGAATATAGTGATGCCAATATCTAAGAAAGCAAGTGCAGACAAATATCAAAATTACAGAACTATCAGTTTAATAAGTCATGGTAGCAAACTATTAACACGAATTATTTTCACACAAATGGAAAAACTGGTGGAATCCGACCTTGGGGAATATCAATTTGGATTTAGGAGAAATGTAAGGACACGCGAGGCAATACTCATGTTATGACTTATCTTAGATTCAGGAAAGGGAAACCTACGATTTTACTATTTGTGGATCTGAATAAAGGTTTTGACACTTTTGACTGGAATAATCTTTTTTCAGATTCAGAAAGTAGCAGGGGTAAAATATAGGGAGTGAAGATTTATATTCAACTTCTACAAAAACCAGACTGCAGTTATCAGAGTCGAGGCGCATGAAAGGGTTGCAGTGGTTGGGAAGGGAGTAAGACAGGGTTCTGGCCTTTCCCCAATGTTGGTCAGTCTGCACATTGAGCAACCTGTGAGGAAATGCAAGAAGACATTTGAAGAGGGAATTAAAGTCCAGGGAGAGGCAATTAAAACCTCGCGGGTTGCTGACGACATTGTAATTCTGACAGACAGCAAATGATCTGGAAGAGTAATTAAACGGAATGTTCAGTGTCTTGAAAGGAAGGTATAAGATGAACATTAACAAAAGTGTAACGAGAGTAAAGGAATGTCGTGTCAGAAAATCAGACGATGCGAAAGGAATTAGTTTAAGTAATGAGACAATAAAAGCAGTAGATGAGTTTCATTATTTGGGTAGCAAGATAAATTCTGATGGCCGAAGTAAAGAAGATATAAAATGCAGAATCTCTTTGAGAAGGAGCGTTTCTAAAAAAGTGAAACTTGTTAACATCCAATATTTATTTAAATGTTAGGAAGTCCTTTCTGAAAGCATTTGTCTGGAGTGAAGCATTGTATGGGAGTGAAACGTGGACGCTAAGGAGTTCAGACAAAAAGGGAAGTTTCTGAAATATGGTGTTACATATTAATGATGAAGACTGTATGGGTAGATAACGTAATTCATGAGGAGGTGCTCAACAGAATTGGGGAGAAAAGGAGTTTCTGACTAAGCGAAGGATAGGTAAGTGGGACACATTCTGAGACGTCAAGGAATCGTCAACTTAGCGTTAGAAAAGGATGTGTGTGGGATAAAAAATCGTAGAAGGGAGATCGAGAGACGTATAATTACAGTAAGCAAATTAAAAAAAAGGATGTGGGTTGACGTACCTATTCTCAGATGAAAAGGCTTTTAAAGAACAGGGTAGCGTGGACAGCTGCATCAAACCAGTCTGCGGGCTGAAGACCACAACATGTCTCGGCAACAACCTGGAGCGTTGTTGCCAGTGTGCGTTTTCACTTTGAGTCATTATGTTTTGATGTGTATCATCTTGGCAAGAATGAAATTCGAAATTGCCTTTCGTAGCAGGCAGTCTACCAACTGAGCTACCAGAGCACGACTGAAGACTCGTGTTTACAGTTTTCCTTCCACCCATACCTCATCTCCTACTCTACTAACTTGCTCGCCCAAGGCAGATATCCAGAGTGCTCAATTACCGATTCGACAAATACTTTTAATCTGCCATGGTGTTTCATATCTGCGCTCACCCCTTTTCTGAGTGAAAATTCATCCTGAAGACGAGATATTACCCTCATCGTTCATACTAATACGTTGCCATTTTTGACCTGCAGTGGTAAATTCCGCATTATGTAGTTGTCTGAACATTTTAAGCAAACAGTGTGTAGGTACCAAAGTAGAACTCTCTGATATGATGTGTAACATCTGACTATGCCATCGAAGTGTGCTTTGATCGATACTTCCGAAATTTGCAAAATGTGTTACTTGTAGCACCCACTAGTGAAACGATATTAATAGTAACTGACATAGTATTGAATTGTAATCAATAACGTAAGTGCACTGATGTCAAAGTGTTACAAAGGACGTCAAAGAACTTTTTTCACAAAAAAGAAATTTTAATATCGTCGTGAATGTTATCTCAGCTCTTTGGTCGAGTACTATTTCAACAATTAAACAGTGTGTAAGCCTTCTTGCCTTGTCTTGTTCCTGTACGAGTCATTTAGTAATTTGTAAAGACGAAATTATTATAATTTTGCGAGAGTCTTTGATTCTTTTTTCTCAACGGTGTTAATCAAGGTCTGTAAAATGTCAGATATGATCTTCAATAGAAAATACAGCTTGAGCGACGATGGAATAAATTGTAATTTACATAAGTAGATCTAGTGACCAAACTGAAAGGATTCATAGAAGTCTTTTTCTCTGTATTGTGGCTTGGACAGATCTTCGGAAACAACAATTATAATACGGACACGGAATTCTCACGCTTAAATTTATTACAGAATGAGTCTAGCTACTGATTAGTGAAACCTTTCATTTTATTATATAACAATCTACTGTTTCATCAACTTTTTACATAATACTTACGTAAACATAAAGCCTTAAATATTTTATTAAAATCAGGTCTTTGGCTAATGCACTCACAATAAAGGAACATCACTATCAGTATTTAAAGTTAAGGAAATGTCAGTTCAAGTAACAGCAGAGCACAGTTATTATTATTAGTTTTTATTATTTGCTAGGGCACCATATAGTTATATTAAAGAAATATTTTATTTATTAATATACATGCAGTAAAAATGAGAACGTAGTGAGGCTCTTTACTATTTACATAACTTCAAATAGCATTTTCTAATCTGGTATGTATTTTAAAGGCAGCGAAATCGTCCCTTGTAGTAAAACTCAAGTAATTATACTGTTATCGTTGCAGATGCCAAACAAACATTAGTCCTTTCGCGGAATCTATTAAAACTAACAGTACGGGCCTCTTCCAGGAATTCATTTGGATACTAGTGAAAGGACCGCTAAGCGCCAAAACCGCAAACGCGGTTACAACGTAAACAACCATTTCAATAAATCGGACTCGTACTGGTGCTGACAGGCGCTACGTAAATCGAATTACAACAGGTGCTAATGCAAAGCAGTAATTTCGCACGAAACGTATAATGCACGAAAGTTGAGATAATGTTATCCAAGAATCAATAGTGTAATGTTCGAAACAACTTTTTTAAAAAAAAAAAAACGCACGCGAAACATTTGCCTGTAACACTTGTTCATTTATGGGAATTCTTTCAAATATCTCTTGAGTCAATACATTTTTGCTTGTTTGTAAATTGCTACACTGGAACAATGACATAAAAGTGTGTAATTTTTGGTATTGAGATTTTACTGTATTTAAATTAAAAATAAATAAATAAAAAAACAAAGCAAAGCATGTCATTTCAAGTGATAAAACTGTCATTACTTCTAACTGGTAACTGTCAGCAAAAACAGACAATGTCGGCTGCATTTACGGCCAGCCTATACAATCTAACATTGTGTATCTTCTTAAATACATCACTTTCACTGTACACAGTATCTGATTATGAAAGTTGCTATAAAATGCTATTGTCAGTCTTTATTAATTCCGTCATCATTTATCTAATAATACATAAACATGGATGTTTGTTCGTATTTAATGCGCGGCTGGACCGTTCATTCGGTTGGGATGAAACTTTGCCAACATATTGCTAGCACTTTCGTGATGGTTATTCATATAATTAAATGACTGTAAGATACATAGTTAAGAAGATATGACATAATAAACAATGAAATGTGCGGTAAATTGTTGCATCACGCAACAATATTGCACATCTCCTGCTAAAGCACTGGACCAATTTTACCAAACTTGGCGGAACTTCAGGAACTTTTGCATGTCTTGGTATTTAAATAAGTAATTATGAGTCTTTGTTCTGTTTCAAACGAGTGTTTCAGCAAATTTCAAGTTCCACTTTTGTGTCCAGTGAAAGAATATACTTTTTTACACTCAAAACAGGCCACCACATCGTTGATCTCTTCCTTTCCATCAAGTACGTATCCAAATTTTTGCAACTAGACGATTTCAATTTGTTTTTTCTTCACTAATGTCAAATCACCTCTTTTCACTTATCATGATATGATATCCATTGTCACAGTACAATGCCAATACCCTCAAACGCCAGCATGACACTGATCGTAGGGTACATTGAAAAAAAGTGCCAGCAGCTGGATAAGATTTTTTAATTAAGTGACCAGTTTCGGTGCTATATTCGCAACATCTTCAGGTCCCTAACCAAAAGAGGCAAGTACGACAGTTACAATATTGGCCAACAATAAATGTATAATAAAGTCAATGCATAAAAAACTATTATCAAATAATAAACATGTCATATAACAAGTTATTGTCAATTAATAAACAAGCTATATAAAAATTATTGTCAAATATTAATCATGCTAGCACTGTATAAACTGATAAAAGTTACATCATAGAAAATGTGAATTTGTTAATTACTTTTTTATGGGTTCGTTATGGAAAAACATATGCCAATAAAATAAACGCATAAAATACTATTTCAAATTAAAATGATAACATAATTCAATTTTATAAACATCATTATCACAGCATTATTATTAAAATGGCCAGCTTTGGAATATACGCAAAGAAAGAATAATACGTATTTTTGGCGTGTATAGATCTATCAAATTTGTAATGTATTATGAAACTGCCTGTGCTAAAGGAACATAACTCTGCTAAAATTACCAATAATAAGGTACCAATAGCCAAGTGTGTATTAATTTGAAAACAAAAGTCTGTATGTAATTTTAAGAAATGTGTGAACCACAGTGACGAAGTTCAAACAGATCAATCCACAAGTCAAAGAAGCTAATCATTGGGCCTCTTCAAGGACCGTGATTGAGGTGTAGTAGCATTGATGATATATCCAAATATCCATGTATAATATACGAAGTATATTAAAACATACGGATATGTAAACAAGGCGACCAATGTCTCACGTAGTCATTACAAGTCATAGCATTCATAACATGAACATAAAAATTACGAAGATTAACTTATGAATGGCACATCTGGAATCCAAATTCTTTAACAGGTGTCATGTACTTAAGAGTAGTAACATAAGAAGGCATTAATCAAATAATAGAAAGTGCAAATTTATCGTAGGTGTCTGTTTTCAGCTTTCGTAACAAATTAAGACTTTTTCAGAAAGATATTGGTGCTAAAACATTTGCCTAAAGAAAATTTCTGGAAGCAACATTTTAGTTCAGGTACAAATACAAGATTATTTAACTAGACTTTGCTGAAGATATAAAAGTCAGTTTTAGTGACGACATTTAAACCTCCACTTTCATTGTAGAGTGCTACTGAATCAGACGGTTAGCTGCATTGATTTACTCCTCACATGTGCGTTTTTTTTTTTTTTTTTTTTTTTTTTTTTTTTTTTTTTTTTTTTTTTTTTTTTTTTTTTACTGTATTATTCCTCCTTTGCCTTGTAAAAGTAATGTCACACACTACTTTTGCCTTATGAGTTGCTTACTGGAAAGATTAGAGGCGTAATACTGACATTTACTGCATCATGTACATAATGGAAGCACTATATATCTTACCAGCAATGAACTTTTAGGTGCTGTTTGTGCATAATAATTTAAAGTAATTTACACACATGCATTAAAGGGTCAACGTAAAATTAGGATACAACTGGCACTATATAAAGATTGAGAAGTGCAGAAGTCAAGCAATATGGTTAAACACAGAAATAAAACTGTTACATAAGAAGAAAGACATTCTGAACAGGCAGTTTATGGACATACATTTACATATAGCCAATAGAATAGACCCAAACAATGGATTCTTGTATGGGAAAAATTCATTACATCATTTGCATTGAGTAACTTACGATCTGTAACACTCACACTAAGAAACTGAAAACCTAAAATCTAAACAAAATTGAAACAAAAAACAAGGAAATAAAGCTAAAAGCACGCACTCATTTTACAAGGTAGTAGACAGACATAATATTCAATGAAAAAGAATTACACACGTCAAATAAAGTTTGAAATATAATTCCAAAACAAACCTATCAGACAGCACACTGAAACAGCTCATACTAGCAACAAAAAATGCTGAACAGTAATGAAAAAGCTAAACAAACTCGTAGAGAACGAACTAGTGAAATAAAAAGATAACAACTGGTAAATGCAAAATGATTAAAAAACAATAAGCAGTATAAAAAATATACTAAGAGATAATCAGGCCTCGACTACAAAAACAGATAAGTCAGACGATACTAATTATGAAAGAAAGTTAATACACTGAGAGATAGTCTAAACATTTTCACAGAAAACAACATAGCACAACTAAAAAAATCTAACAAAACAATTCCACAACAAAAGTAAAAGACAGTTAAAGAAATAATATTTGTTACAGACAGAATATGAAAAGAATACAATACATTTATGAACGCAAAAGCACCCAACCTAAGGTACACAAAGAAAGATGGCCCATAAAACCTGTCGTTAACAGTATGAACAGCCCTGCATACTATCTCACAACCTCAATCAGTTCCTAAAAACGTTTTTCACTTGTGAATGTACACATACTGTAAAGAGTAGTAGCACGCTCATCGAAGAAATAAGAGAAGTAAACATTCCAGATGGTGCACAGTTTATATCACTAGACATCACAAACCTGTATTCGAATATTCCTGTTAAAGAAGCTACTGCTGTAATAAAGTATAATTTACTGAAGCATAAAAATGTTCAAAGGTTGAAATTGTTGAATTTATAGAGTTACTAGAAACAATACTAAGTTACAATTTCTTTACATTCAATGCTAACTTTTTTCAATAGCCATATGGGCTACCCATGGGCTCACCTATATCTGGAACAATAGCTGACGTTTTCACAAACAACCTAGAACAGAAAATCTTCAGCAGCCAGGAACAATGTTTAAAAAAGATTATTTACTACAAAGTATATACAGATGATACCTTAATTTTATGAAATGGTGACACCAAAGACGCTTACATCATAAACCTATTTAATGAAGTAACCAAGAAAATTAATTTCACAGCTGAATTCCAAAAAAGCTACAGTATCAGTTTTCTGTATTTGTACATAGAAAATCACAATAATAGACATAGTATCAAGATAACAGGACAACAATGAGCCACAGAGCAAACAAAATACCATTACATAAAGACAAGAGGGGAAAAATGGGATAAAATTATGCAAATAGAGATGGATAATGGCTTTCAAGGCTTAATGATGACAAAATACGGAAACAAATAGCAAAAAAGAAAACCCAATCACTTTAGTAGCAAACAAACAACTAAATGAATGGCTACCATACCTTATGAAGGTGACAATACCCAAAAAATAGCAAAAATACTTAGGTTACTTAAAGAATAAAAGTTGCTTTCTCCACAAACAACAAACTACAAAAGAAATCAGTTCTCACCTTAAACAACAAAGATAAATTCTCTGACTCAGGAATATACAAAATCACATGGAAGACTTGCTAAAAGTACTATTTCGGAAAGACTGGCAGGAATTTTCAAATTAGATATAACGAACACTTCAGCTGTTACACATGTAACCAGTTCCTAAAATCAGCAGTAGCAACACATAAAAAAACTGGATACCCATTTCAAAATAAAGATTTTAAGATACTCTACCATTTGAAAACGTCACAGGCAATGGATTTAAATGGAAGGACTTGAAATTTTTGTACACCACAAAACGCAAAAGAAAAAAGCATAAATGTTCAACTGGATAGTGAATCGACTAATTTCTTTAAAGGATTCTCATTTCTTACATAAATAGTAATGTAATTTTAATTAATTTCTGACTAACTCGCACTAACTGTAAATAATGTAAAAAATGTAACATCTTTGAATGCACACAAACACTGTGTAGAAATTAAGATCTCTGAATGCATACAAATTCTGTGTAAATCTGTGCTATATTAACGTCTATGTAACATGTTTGTTTACAAGAACAATGTAGTGATGCTCTCTATATGTGTGAGATTCTCTACAATGAAGAAGGCACAATACTTGTAAATAGAAGCTTAAAAACACCATCTACAAAAAATAATGTAGAAATAACTTTCTAATATATATTATTCAAACTAGTCTCCAATTGCAGTATCATGTCTAAACCACATGGTAGGAGAAACAGAACACCACAAATTGAGACATACACAATAAATACAAATATGAAACAAAAAAGAATCTGAAGATGGGAACTAATTCTTCAAATGCGTAATGATGACCATTAAAAACAAGTAACTGGGGCGTTTTCTTTATATCAATTGTGAATAACACAGTTACAGACTTTCATAAAACATCAGTATTATGACGGAAATTAAACTGCATTTTCTATAAATGTTTCAAATTCTTTAATAATTACGCGAAGCTTTCAACAATTTCATATATATTTGCAATTAAATATTCATGATACTGAAAATAGGATTTTATATTCTATTGTTATACTCTGATGAAACGTGTGGCTCACTTCGAAACAGCTATGTAAGTCTGCGACCCCCAAAGGTAAGGTAGTGGCCATCCCCGACCAATAGTATCCCCAAAATCTGTGGCCATCAGGATGACATATTAATGAGTCGAATAGAATATTAAATTTTCGTTCTCTGGGGCCCGCAGTGTGGAGTATGTCTTTGATTGACATGTTTAATACCACAGTAATTATAAATTATTTTAACACTGCAGCAAATAAACAACAATATTATAAGTAATGTAAGTAAAACTGTGTAAAAAAATTACATAATTATGTTATAGAAGAGTTGTTACATATATTTTTAGATTACTTGTATTACAGAAGACCTGATGATGGCCTAAGGCCGAAATAGTGAGTTAATAAAGTTTAAATCAGTGTTAACATAATTTATAATTATTGTGGTATTGAGAATATTAAATATTGGAGAAAATGTTAAACTGAAGCAGTAGAAATATTGGTGCGTATCTACAATCTAATTGACCTCGTAAATTACATTTGTAACCAATATGTGAATAAAATACATTACTATATGTGTATGAAATCTCATCTGACCTCGTAACTGTTTTGAGCAGCACAGATAAATAGTAGGGTAATGTGTGAGTTCTGCAGTGCAGTTCAGCTCGGTACCAGTTCCAGATACGGCTACTGTTCGAGTGCGGGCTGATGCCGGTGCTGGCAGTATACGGCGCTGACGGCCATCGCCAGCAACCTTCGGTGGGTTCTACATGGAGCCTAGCAGGCTCTAAGTGGCGGGAAACAGGAACGTGGTGTAGACGAAAGGAGGCGTCAGTGCCGTAAGCGTCTCCTGCGAGCGGGCAGCCCGATGACAGTCGTCACCGACAACCGACAACAGTGGACTCGGGTTCGATTCCGGGGACATGCACTCCCCTCCAAAAAGGTAAAATGTTTGTAAATATATGGGAATTAACTTCTTTTGTTATCGGTCCCTTGGCTTACTAACTACTTAAACTAGTTTTTGGAGAAGGTCATTATGGTTGACCGAAGTTGTTTATTTATTGTCCAAAGCTACATGTTTCGGTTTTAAACCATTTTCAAGCGACAGCCTGACACAGACAAAAGTTACAAAGTGCATTGCTTATCAATTATGTACAACACCGATGGAAATTGTGACATAAATTATATGTAAAAATGCTGACAGAGCTTGAAAAGTTGCTTAAAATGACATGTTACAATCTTGCAAGGGAAAAAGTTGAAAATATACACCTTGTATTATGTTAGATTTGCCGCATGTGTATCTAAAGTGAGTGCTCAATACAGACTGAAGCACACTTTGGTAAGCGTACAGTAACAGGTATTTCAATGATTACATTAGATATTTAGAGCAAATATTTTATAGTTCGGACAGCAGTGACGTGTACATGACAGTCTTTGGTTTACTGTGGGACACTTGGTTGTGTCTTGATGTAGACAATATAAATAGTGTAAACGAAGGTTTCCGCAGCCGTTGACACTGTCAATAAAATTCTTCAGAGTTTCTGGCCGCATTGTCAATATACAAAATCCGACGTTTCGGCCACTGTTGGAAGTGGGCTTTGTCGCAGTAGCCCACTGGAAGGCTTCCAGGCACCTGGCTTGTTCCACGATATCAATGGAGTTCCTGAAGGTGGTCGAGGAGACTGAGGCGCTCCAGTCATAGTCTGCACGGCCACTACGGTCGGGGGTTCGAATCCACCCTCGGGCATGGATATTTGTGCCGTCCTAGTTCGTAAGTAGTTCATAAGTAGTTTGTAAGTTTAGGGACTGATGACCCCGTAGTTAAGTCCCATAAGCTGTACAAACATTTGAAAATTTGATTTTGGTTTAACGTCCCATCGACCGCGTGGTCATTAGAGACGGAGCTTACGCTCGGATTTCGGGTAAGGATGGGGAAGGAAATCGGCTGTGGCCTTTTGAAAGGAACCATCCCGGCATTTGCATGGAGTTATTTAGGGAAATCACGGAAAACCTAAATCTGGATGGCAGGAATTTGAACCACCATCCTTCCGAGTACGAGTCCAGTGTGTTACCGCTGCGCCACGTCGCTCGGTGGAGTTCCTGAGCGAAACAAGTTGATTAAATGAAAATGATTACACTCAAGACAGTTATTTTATAGATAAACTTTATAATAACACAGCTGCATTGTATTGTTCATCTATATATAGCCTTGCACTTCAATACGTTGCATGACGCATGTTACTATACCTAGTCACTATTTACATCATGATATGTCCATGTGTCCAAGTGTAGACGAAGATGGTCATGTACGCATCACTGCTGTCCGAACTATGCTGTAAATAACCAATGTAATCATTGAAATACTTGTTACTATACGCTTACCAAAGTGTGCTTCAGTCTGTATTGAGTAGTCACTGTAGATCCACATCTGGTAAATCAAGCATAATGTAAGATATTTATTTTGAACTTTTTCACTTTCAAGATTGTAACATGTTATTTTAACCAACTTCTTAAGCTCTGAATGTTTACATACAATTTGTCACAACTTCATCATTGTTTTTCATAATTGATAAGTAATGCACTTTATAACTTTTGTCTGTCAGGCTGGCGCTTGAAAATCGTATAAACACAAAAACGATAGATTTGGGCCAATAAATAGCTTTGGTCAGCCATAATGACGTTCTGCAAATATATAATCTTTTCACTTATCTTACTTAAAATAACTATTTCAGGCACCACACACACACACACACACACACACACACACACACACACACACACACACACATGCGTGCGCGCGCGTGCCTCACGAAGGACTCGAACCTCCGACGGCGAACAACCGCGCGCTCAGTAATACACATTATATGTTACTTAAGGAAGAACACTGTATTCATTCACAAAACGTATTTATTTCATTCTGCGCATTAAGGTTGGAAAAATCACTACATGTATCCGCAAGGTTCGCGGCAGCCTAATGACGGAAACAACTCTTTCCGATTGACTTACATAAGGCTCGTGCTGGACACCTTCACTCTTCCAGGTTCACAACTATGATACGACTAAGACGCAGCCGGGACGACGTAACTCTCCCCGCGTGCATTCTGTCGCCTGCCTCGCTTTAAACAAGCGTCGCGTGGTTGGCCATATGTGATCTCTCGTGACGTATTCGCAGCACTCTTACTCGGAATTGTTTTCATGTGACAAGGCCTACTGATTTATTTACCTTATTAATCCTCCTATCCCAATAAAGTGAGATATGGAAAAATACAAACGAGAAGAATGACATCCGCTAAGTTCCTTCAAGATTCCAACCCGGGTTCTCTGAATCCCAGTCAGGTATCTTGCCCGTGGCGATGTCGGCACTGTCGAAGCGCTCGGCGAAAAGCGTTTACCATGTGGTCACAGAAGCTGCAGTTGTAAAAGTTTCTTTCCTCGATTTCTGTAAAAGTATGCGTTTGCGGACCCCATACCTGATGATGAAAAATGCTGTGTTTACGATTTTTTATCGATCTCTCCAATGTTCGATTGTTCGTCATCACTTTTAGAAGCGATATCGTCAAAAACGCTGGGGTGTTGACCCAAAATATCTTAGATTCCTTCGTTTTGTATTGTACACAAGCGATCTGCCAAATCTGAGTCGAATCGGTTGGCCGTATCTGAAGCCTTCCCCTCGTTAGACCACCTGGGCCCTCCACCGTGGTGCTCCCCACCACGCCGTCAGCGGGTCCCGCAGCAACACCAGCAGTAGAGGTCTGCAAATCGCCGGTTTCGCTCTCTCGTACTCGGTCGAGTGCGCAACGCTCGGCGGTGGCGCGGCGAGTGTGTACGCTCGCAGCGAGCGTGTTAACACTCGAACGAGGCTGCGTGGGGCGGGACGTGCAGAGGCCGCACAGCGTAGTGCTGCCGCTGTACTCACAAGGAAACCTACCCAAGTCTCTCCCCGATTTTTATGAAATTTGCATGTAATACATGAAAAACTATGGGACACGTAATGTTTTTAGCGGCGGAAAAACATATTTAAGGGATGAAACGGTAGCTCCAAAATTGGGGCTAAAATAGAAAAATGGCGATAACTTAGATTAGTGAAGAGATTTTAATAATTTTTGGTATGAAAGTATAAAAGACAAATTTCATACATTCAACTTCGATTAAATCAAAACAATTTTTGAACACAAAAAAAATGGTTACTTTAGCTGTGGCTGCCCCCCCCCCCCCCCTAATTGTCACTTCCCTTGCAATGTACCTAGGCCGATCTCTTATCCCGACATTCCGAAAACATGCAATTCATTATTTTGGCTGGTGCACCCTGGTGACATTCTTCAGACGACTCTAAACAAATATAACACAGATATCACTGAAACACAAGGAGTACCATAAATTCGTACAGCTGTGTAAAGTAAACAATTGGAATAAGAGGATTTAAAACAGGTACAGGATATATGAGCATTAGACCAGCATATGACCCTGACGACGGAAGAAAGGGCGGATTCTATATATTGTACAAAAGCTTGCATGCGTTCTTTATTATGTAGATAAAAAAGACGACAGTGGCAGTGGGGTTATATGAATGTTGCAATTGGAAAAATTCCCGTTAAGGACTCACTTGGAAAAGGTAGAGCCGCAGCAACAACGCACAGTGCCAAAATGCTACGGGAATATGTATTAACGGGGTGCAACAGAGAGAGAGAGAGAGAGAGAGAGAGAGAGAGAGAGAGAGAGAGAGAGAGATGCACAAACCTAACCTAACGGGTGTACATCAATATAGGAGTATTTAATATCAATAGAGAAGACGCACAAAGTATACCAGGACTTGAGAGTGGTGAGAGGAATGGATATTAAATATAATCATTTCCTCGTTAAGACAGCAAGTTACACCTGCCACTAAACAAGCACTAACAGTCCACAAAATGGGAACAAGAAAGAAAGAAAGATCATGAATAACTCATGCAGTAAATGATCTTAGCACAGAAACTTTATATTAATCGCGTATAATAACTAGTATGGTACACTACAAAATGCGAAACTGAATGGCTAGTTCAAGTGGATCGTGAGAACAGCTTTCGAAGCAACCGGGAAAGGAAGCAATTCCAAATTTCGCAGTCGGGATTTATTCTGTAGCGTCCAGTTTGCTGCCGACACTCACCTTGGATTAGAGTGGCGCTGCGGTGGGCGACCGAGTGGCGAGCGGGCAGTGTGGACGGCCGGGCCAGTCGAGCGTGCGCCGCTCGAACGAGCCTGGAGGAAGTCGAGCGCAGCCACACACCTTGCCGCAAGCTGCAGTACCGACACCTGTCTGACTGTCATAGAACGACATGCTTCACGCGATTCGAGCGAGCAACCGAGCGAGGTGCAGACCTCTAACCAGCAGTCACGAAGAAGGATCGCAACTACGCCATGACGGAAAGCCGCCTGCGGCGGGTTCTGAGTCTACATGCAGAGCTACGCGGAATTCGCCCGTCTCGTACACTGTGCGCTCGAAGCATTGCTCAGCACGCAGTCAGCGAAGCGCCACAGAGCGGCGAGCGCGCCACTTACGGAGCTGGAGGTGCCCACTTACGTACCTTGCGTTCAATGAAGACCACTGTACTTTGAGTACCGTCTCATTTATGCCTCAGAACCTGAGTCGACTCCGAACGGTAGTCCCATAACTATGCAAATGCTTCCGTAATGGCAAGAGATGTCCTCTCTCACTCCCCCACCATTACAGACCAAAGGTATTACAAGGACTTCTAGACTCACTTCCACAGCGTCTCGCTGCAGTCTGGCGCCTAAAGGCTAGTCTACACGACGACACCAGGTTGCGACACTCGTTGCATGAAATGAATTGCGCGCAACTGGTTTCGTGTATGTCTGTAGACACGGCGCCAATACTATACACCCCACTTTCCTTGTTTTGTGAGTGCCGTAGTCACCGTAGAATGAAAGTTTTGGTACCTGTAAGAGTTGTGGCGGAGCTACTGCTTCTCTCTGTGAAGTCACTGCATGAGACTAACAACAAAAAGAATAAGGAACGTGTTTCGGTTTGTGACTGGATAAAAAAAAAAGACGACAGCTCGGTTGGTTAACGACCTTGCTGAAAGAAATTGTAATTGTAATTGAAGACCCTACAAGCTATTTTGATCAACTTAGAATGTCACCAGAGCAGTTTACGTTCCTTTTTAACAGAGTTAGTAATGCAATAAAGAAAAAAGACACTTTTATGCGTGAAGCATTCTTATCAGAACTGAAATTACAAATTGCATTATGTTTCTCGTCAAGTAGATATTCGTCTCTACAGTACCTGTACCGTGTTCCCAAATGCCCAATTGTCATAGGTCGTTTATATAGGTATTTGGAATTCAATATGTTTTAGTCTGCGATTCACTAATCGTCAACCCATCAATATTTAATTCCCGAATAATTGCTTCAAGAGCACTAAGACGCCGCTGCTTAAAATCGCTCAAACACCTATTCATCGCATATATGTTCAAAAAACCGAATTAATTCTTCCGTTCCCCACGTTATATTGTGTTTTGTTCTGTATTGGTTATAACCTAACCTAAAAACACGCGCAATCAGTTTCACCAAAGGTGGAAGGTGCTGAAACTGTTTAGTTTCGCCAACGAGTTGCGCGTAAGCTTGCCGCGCATGCGCAATGGCCAGTAGCGCAGTTTCATGAAACGTAGTGTCGTCGTGTAAGCTAGCCTTAAGAGGAGGCCATGTATCGTAGGGATGCCCAGATATTCTAAATCAGGTAACATCTCTATGCCCTACAGAGACCTTTACATAACAAGATTTTTTTTACAATTGTATCAGATCATAAAGGTTTGTCATTTATGGGAGAGCGATTCTTTCAATCAATTTATTACGATTTCATTGCAGTGGACTCGGCACTCAGTACCCCGGCAGTCCGGATGAGTCGACCACACCCGGCACACCCCTTGGATTTATTCCGTACTTGAAGAATGCAGTGTAGAACTGAAATCTTTGCGTATAGCAATTTCAGGCTATGCTATGTTTGGGCCCAGACATCATCTTTCCTTGTCCCACCAGCACTCTGTTTAAGATTCCGTTTACATTAATGCAGTATGTAGATGCTTTTTCATACTAAAAAAAGTCGTGATATAAACTACGGGAGGACAATTTTTCACTGTCGTTTTAAATCAGCTTAGGTGTGATGGACAAATAATGAACTTGGTTACAGCAGACAACACTGCCATGTGACACGGCCTCGCACGTTCTGCCGCTGTCTGCCTACAGCCTTTGCATTTTCTTGACCGCGTTTTGTGATAACCATGTCAGTGTAACTAACGAATATCATTTGTTAGGTATTGTCTTAAATTTACTTTGTGTTACTGTATCCATTATTTGTACTGTATTCTGAAGTAACAATAGAAGTATTTTTAAAAACAAAATCTTACCCTTTCTTCTCTTAACACCGTTCTAATGTTCAAATGTTTGTATAGGTTATGGGGACATCAATCCCTAAACTTACAAACTACTTATGAATTAACTAACACTAAGGACGGCACAAATATCCATGCCCGAGGGGGGATTCGAACCCCCGACCGTAGTGGCCGTGCAGACCGTGACTGACGCGCTGCAGTCCCCTCGGCTACCGCGGCCGGCCTTAACACCGTTCCCGATAACCCGGCATTTTCACAAACTCGGTCAACGTTCGGTCCACATTACGCAGTGTTTTCCAAAATCCAGTGTATTTTAATAACTTCAACATTTTTGAAATATGTTTCATTGATCCAAGACGCGTTTCCGGTTTTACCCATCTTTAGCTGGCGTAATTACATTTTGGTTTCATGTGTAGGTGTCAACATCAGTTTGGAAGCTGTTTGTGGCCTGTGCAACATAACGAATTTTTATGCATCTTTCTTGAATTTTGTGTGTTTAATTTTATGAAATGCTGAGCTTGAGAGTACTTACAGTCTCGTCTCCGTGTTGGTCTTGTGTTTTCTATTAGATGTTGAGACACTAACAGTTTTTTATCTTGTGTTTGCACATAATCACTGCTCTATCCGCCATGTTATTGACTGACAGCTTTTGTTTAGAATGATATCTATCGCCAGAGTTATCACTTTACGTTTCTTTAAATTTGACATGAATATGGTAAGTGCTATATGTGACAATATCTGGTTATTTAAAATATATTGAACATTTTAAGTACCATAAAACTTTTTCTACATAAGATAAATATTACTTATTTTATTTTAATTCGGCAGGCATAACAACTAGGTTTTACAAATTGCTAGAATGTTGCAGGCATTGGATGGGCTTATGTTACATTATGTATTTCACACTTAACTTGGTCTTTTGGTTTGATGAGTAACTTATGCAAATTGTTACAATAATTCAGTTTGGTCATTGTCACATGGTGATGCACATACATGAGAATAGATTTCAATATCTTCGAGGTGGTTCATTCTTCTTCCTTTACTGGCTAGGTGAAGTAGTTGTAGGTTATGTAGTATGTATGTCACTTGATCTTCTTCAACTGTTTTTGCTTATAAACTTTTCCATTTGTTACACATTATGTCATGATGCAAATGCCTGAACTATTTCAGTTCATTTTACCTACAGTGCTATATACTACAAGAATTTCTTAAGAGTATTGCCGAATTTATCCAAGAATTTTTTCGAGGTATCAAATACTAGTTGTCTGTACTGTACAATGTCTATACTACGACAAATGGACATGAGTTACAATTAGACTTTGAGCACCATTTGGCTGCATTCTAAATAAATTGTTATGTTCAGAAGCACAATAATTGTTATTAATCATATGAATTGTGCTGCAAATATTTCATCGTTATGTTTTTGTACATTTCAATTAACTAAGATTTGATTGTAAGGATCCATACTTGGACCTTCGGTTATAATGCAGATTCATCATTCCGAACTATTTTCACAATGGAACTCTGTACTGTGAAACTCGCCCGCTGTTCTGTTAATTAGCCGTATTTGTGAAGTTAACAATCGACTGCTTGCTCACAAAAATCTAATTATGGCGATATTCACATAGCGGCGGAAGTATACTGTTCCCTTAAGCAAAACTATGATTCTATAAGTTAAGCAACAGTTCTACCTTTACTCTAATCTTTTGAGGAAACCGCAGACAATTAAATAATGATCCGCAGTCATGAAGCTAAATCAAAAATAAATGTTGGCAATGAAAACGCAACTATTATCTACTCCAGAAGGGAGCAGATACACAAGATACACGAACAAATTACCCCACAGTAATCCAAAATAAATGATAAGGGGAGAATTTAAATTAGCACAAAAGGATTATAGTTTGACAAATTAATTTATTGTTCAAAACAAGAACAACAAGGGGAAGACCATTTTTTTTAATTACAATAAAAAAACACACCGTACAAAATATTCGAAATCTCCAAAATTACATAGCCCTAAAATTCTGCACCTGCAAAGTTGAGTACAGGTTAATTATGATCACGTTTCACAGGGGGAACGGAGGAATTGCAACACATTCACACTCAGATTTATACGTCAAGCCATGCAGGTACTTACCAAGCACCCGACACCAATACATCAAGACGATAGCCAAGCAATGTGGAGAATGCAGATTGAAGGTTCACTCGCGCACAATCAAATAGTACTTCGCTTCCATAATGTGTCAAGCTAGTGGCTTAGGCTCATGATAAACTATCAGAAAGAAACCCACTTGGTTTAAGACCACACGTGCGGTGTACAGACGGAAGTTAAAAATTCCCTAGAACTTCTAACTATACATTAAATCAAGATTTCATTAAATAATACCTAAAAACGGTCGCTTTGCCGTTCGTTTAGCACAGGGAGAAGGTAACTATAGAAGGTTAATGTTGTTAGATCAATACAGTACTCTACTAAGCCGGAACACAAAATATGCAAAAAAGTTACCAAAATCAGTTTCGAAGAGAATAAGATCGCGAAATATATCGTGTAACCATTCTCTCTAATCGGAGGAATGATATCTATTAGATAAGCAAGGTTACAGATTGTTACAGCACAATACAGAGTTTGGTCACAAAAATTCAGAGAAGTGACATAATTCTATTTGATGAAAATTAAAAACATGATAGACGTCGTGCAATGGTTCTTCCTAAACAGAGGAAAAAGATCTGTTTAATGGTAATAACCATGATAGGGAACACGCTAATCAGTGCACACATGGGCCAACAAGTACACAGTTTACAAGTTAGAATGGACAATTTACGGGGAAAATTATCACTCTACACTCTCTAGGAAACACCTTAGCATATTAGCTATACAATTATTAACCACTCATGTGCACTGAATGATGGAAAAGCTGAGAGACTTAGTCTGATATCGTCCACGTGTTCTGTCGACAAAGTACGAACAGTATAGGCACCACGAATCCCCGAAAATATTAGAATTCAACTACGATAAGAACGCGAAAGACATTGAACATCTTTTAACAGGTGAAGAAGTGATTTAAAAGTTATAAAGTTCAAGAACTATGCTAACGAAACACCATCAGAGCCTCGGAATCAGATTCCAGCAAAAATCGACATAAAATTAGCAATCCTGTACGAAATTAAGCAAAATCTCACTACTACACATATTGTAGCTGCTACTCCCGGAATTAAACTCGCGAAAAGGCTTAAGAACGACTATGAAGCCTGAACTAAGTCGAGCCACAAGGCCACAGCAGAACCAAACCCAGAGGTACTTACCAGGAACCAAGAAGCGAATGAATAGTTCTCTTCACCACTGCTTAACTGTTAGCAGAGAGAGATAGTACAGGGGAGCCCAGAGAGCGTCACCGTTTGTCAGGCAGATAACCTGACCAACCCCCAGCCAAGGAGGTTAAGAGCAAGCTACATTAGGAATCTTTGCTAAGACTGGGTTCTGCTCAGCAGTTGGCAAACCTACTTCTCGTCCAGAGACATTCAACACCCAGCGTTTGAAAGAGACGACGACACAAAAGAGACGAGGTGCACCTAGCAGTTCCTAAACTTTCTTACATACAAAGTTTCATTCATTCTGTGGAAGCCAGGGCCAATACACAATACATATATGGCGCCTCATGTACAACATACACAGAATTTTTACATATAGACAAAACTAAATTAATATATAATGCCTGGTATCTTGCATATTGCGAGTTGAGTGTTTTGCTACACTCAAAAAAATGTCTGAAGCTCATCAACATTTGTTCATGGGGAGTCAATTAAATGTAACATGTTATGTGGAAGTGTTTCAACTGTAGGTTTGTCAAAAAGGTCACAGATTAGTTAAATTATTTCTCTGGGCCCATATATTTATGCATTACGTCAGTTAATTGATATCCGATGATAAAATTTAGACTTTTGGCTACAAAGAAGTAACCTTCATATCTGTTCATAGCGATTGCACATTATATCTTTTGTATTTTCTTATAATGTTAAGTAACTGACCTACCAAACGAAGAAAAATTGTAGTAATTATTGTAATTGTTATCTTTGTCTGCTTTTGAAGTTATCTAACCTAGACATTGGGCAACATTTATTATAGATTATAGTATTTTAATTGCATGACCTGTATAATGTGACAACTAGTTTACTCTCACATGTTACTGGTAAATTACGATACGTTGAGGTATATGTTGATTGTCAATTTCGGTAATTTAAATGTTAATGTCGTTATTTGTATGTAACGTCGTTGTTCTTGCCATCAGGAAAGTGTGATGCTCGAATTTCACGTCTATAACGCCATCTGGCAACATATTACAGGATGGGCAGCTAATTTAGTCAGTTATCTTGGTGTGTAAGTATAAGTTCTTTATTGTGATGGGGTGAATGAAGAGATACGTGGATGTGGAAAAAGATGTTCAAATGTTTGTAGAACTTATGGGACTTAACTACGGGGTCATCAGTCCCTAAGCTTACAAACTACTTATGAACTAGCTAACACTAAGGACGGCACAAATACCCATGCCCGAGGGGAGATTCGAACGCCCGACCGTAGTGGCCGTGTAGACCGTGACTGGAGCACCTCAGTCCCCTCGGCCACCGCGGCCGGCAGGTGGATGTGGAAAGTGAATGCATTTAAAGAAATGTATTTCTCTGACTTTTATGATATAATTTTTGTACAATATAACACGTGTACTAACAGATCCGAAGATGGCACTTTAATATGCCGAAAAGGACAATGAAAGTAAAAATCATAAGCGATGATAGATGTTTTCCAAAAAACATTGTGTCATATTAGTGACCCAAAAATTTAATATATAACCTAACAACGCATGCCCCAGGTACAAAAGCGTCTTTGTGTATAAGATTCTACTTAATTATTTCCGAATTTCTGGCAATATTGTAAGTAATTTATTGTCCCGTTGCTGTATCTATTTTGCACCAATCTGCATGTATTCATCCCACTGGAAGTATATCTTCCTTAAGCAGTTTAGGTTCCCTTTGCATTGCGCAACAGAATTTTTTTGTAGATTTTTCTTTCTGACTTAAACCACTCAATCGCTCCCATTCGTAAACCGTTTAACCGTGAGAAGCAGTGCATTGGTAACACTTTGGTGTCCCATTTGTGAGGATGGTGTTTCAAATCCGTCTCCGACCATCCTGAATTATGTTTTCCATTATATCCTTAAATCACTCCAGGTGAACGACGGAACTGTTCCTTAAAAGAGCATAGCAAATTTCTTTCCCCATTCACGAAAAAAAAAAAAAAAAAACCTATCCAAGAGTGTGATTCATCTCTAATTACCACGCTTTTGACGCGCCGTTAAACCTAATTTTTTTTCCTTTCTTTTCTAAACAGTCTCTAAGCAAACAATACCATTGTGTCTACAGGCCCTTTCAGTTCCCCATAGCTCGGGAACTCTACGAACCCTGTTGCACCGAAGCTCTGTGATCAGTCGATAACAGCGCGCACCTCGTCTGTCTTCCATATCCTGGTTATCCGTGACTCGACGTAAAACTCGGACTCAGAAGACGCCTTTGAAGAGACGCGGAGGGACTGAAACTCTCCAGGCGACACCGTCTCCCCGCAACCGCCACAAAGTCTCGTTAGTGGCGAGCTGGCTCGCAGATTGAAATTTTATCTCGACTTTCCCGCAACTAAGCAGAAATTAAAAGGGGTAAAGAAAATTACGCGGTCTTATTCCACGACGTATGCGCTCGGGTGAAAATACGGGTATCTTTCGCCAAAATTCAGAGCACTGCACAGAATTAATACTTTTGGTTCAAAAGTTTATAATATGATTATGAATCTCTCGCCTTCACGTTACTTCTTCACCACAGTATATATAGCACAGGTTACAATTCTCTCTCTCTCTCTCTCTCTCTCTCTCTCTCTCTGTTTCTATCTACATCTCATTATAATACTAATCACAATTAGGAGTTGACAGCATTTATATCATCCTCCCATTTTGCAACAGAATTAC
This sequence comes from Locusta migratoria, assembly GCA_026315105.1. Classification (NCBI taxonomy): domain Eukaryota; kingdom Metazoa; phylum Arthropoda; class Insecta; order Orthoptera; family Acrididae; genus Locusta; species Locusta migratoria. The sequence continues at coordinate 223,578,735 of CM048745.1, forward strand.
TTTCGTAGCCAGTTCTGGTTTTACGAGGCACTTGCTTTTAGTGTGATATGAATACCTATTATTTCTCTTTAAGTCAAACGTAATTTTTACTCTTTGGGTTTAATTTGTTAATAATATTTAAGAATTTACACCATTTTTCGATCTTGAGTGCAAAATTCTGACCTTGATTAATTCGCAAATTTTTACATCTCCTAAAAACACACAACTCCTTTCAACAGTCTTAATTTATAGTATTTTGTCTTATATATCTTTTTTCAAAGTCGCAATTATAAAAGTTTTGTGGGCGAGATCTTTTCTGCGATTGAATTAAAATTCTATTGAGATGAAAATCTTGTGTTTTTATTTTGAACCACGTTGAGTGGTCAGCTTTCTCATCTTTTTTTACATCATTATGATGATTTTTTACTCTCTGTACATCAAACAGGATGATTGCAGGGAACGTAACAAATACAAAAATGTAAATATATCTCCCAAGTGTGAAATGCTGTGTGCAGAAGTATAAAGTGGATGTGAAAAAGAACCTTAAGAGAAACTATGTCCCAGTATGCATGTTGTTTAAAAATACCTTACCGAGGCAGATGTATTGAAATAAAGGGAAATGCGTTTGGTCTTAGCGAGACATTTATCACATCCGCAAATGTAAGTATTACACTATATAATATGTTTATAACACCTACTCTTCTGATGGTCGTTTGGGGGAAGAAAGAAATAAGTGACTGCAGGATAAGTTAACATGCCTGTCTTCCACAGGTTACGTACCTGACATTCTTCTCCTGTTATGACCGTTTCCAGCATCGTTTCCTCTCGTCTAGAAGTGGTTTCTGTTACTTAGTAAGTGAAGAATAATGGATGCAACAGGCGAAGGCTACAACCCAGAAGTTGGATGTTAACTGAAATAATATATTCTGCAAGTACCAAATATAATTCGGAGGTAGCCTATTACATTAAACAAAACAGCTACAGAATAAGAAAAACAAAAAGATAGAAAACCTCGACAAGAAGGAACATTTAAACAAAGCTACTAGCCTTTAAAGACAGATGGCGTATTGAGAGTGTTTTCTGCAAATATCCGTTAGTCATGAACACAATAGACCGAGCCCAAAGCAGGGGCGTCACAAACACTAACACGAAAGCATTTTAGTCTTATTCACGCCTATCGCCAGATACGCGAACCGTTGCATGTTTCGTAAACTCGCGACCTAATGCGATCACTTTACCTTAATTGCGGAAACCTGCTCGGTGGAACTGTGAAGGTCATGTCGATCAACGCAAATAATCACAAAGAGGTAGCCACGACGCTATTCCGGTTTTGTTAACGCCAATTTTGCATCGCTGATTCTTCCGCCGGCGAAAGCTGGGTAAAGCAGAAGGAAAGTCCAGCTGACTTTTTAACATGGGTTAAATGTTGTTCAGAAAGGATAGAGTGAATAAAATAGTTGTATTTATTGATGTGACAAGCGGTTTGTCCTGAAGTGAAATTGAAGTAGATAGTTCCTTTGAGTTGAAATGGACAGGGATTGTACCTGACAATCGGAATATATTAATAATTACTAATTTTTCCTCACCCCATGTTTCAAACGTTTTGATTGAGGATATATTCAAAGATAGCTTGACTCAAACCTCAACAACTCACCAGAAGCATACAGTTGTAATTGGTGGTGATAAACGTACCCTCGGTGTGGCCAGAATACATGCTCAAGACTGGACTCAAGCATAAAACATTGTCCAAAAGTCTATTCAACGTTTTCTCTGAAAACTATCTAGAAGGATTAGGTAGTGAACCTATTAGAGTAGTAAATGGTTGTGAAAACTTACTTTACCTTCTAGCAACAAATAAATAATCCGGAGCTAATAAAGAACATCATAATAGACTCAGCCATTAGTGAACATAGTTACAACGAGATTGAGTATCGAAATACCAAAACTCAGCAAAATTAAACGAGAGGTACAGACTATTTCTTCAAAAAAGCAGATAAAATTTGCTTTTTTGCTTTCATGAATGACAGTACACACTCTTTCCAAACTAACGATGTGAGTTTAGATCAGATGTTGAAAGATATGTACCAAACTAGTTAACAAAAGGAGGGACTGATCCTCCGCGGTGTACAAAACAGGTTACATCCCACTTGTGGAAGCCAAGAAAACAACTTGCCAAATTTAAACTGGCTCAAAATCCCCAAGATTGGCAGACTTTTTTCGTAAACTCTAAATTTTGCTCGGACTTCAATGCGAGATACTTATCATAGCTTCCACAAACGAAACTCTGTCTCGTAATTTAGTAGAAAATCCAATGAAATTCTGGTCATGTATAAATTATACACCGAAATACAATCAATACATTCGCGATAGAAATGGCGATGCAATTTAAGACAGTGTTACTAAAATACAATTGCTAAACACCGTTTACCGAAATTCCTTCACCAAAGGTGACGAAGCAAATACCCCAGAATTCTAATCAAGAAAACCCCCAGTGTGTGTAATTTAGAAGTAGTAAAACAAAATCACTTAACAAAAGCGTATTTTTCGGTCCAGACTGTTACCAATTCATTGCACTGTATACCTTGTATCCCAGGGTTCCTTTCAGAGTATGCTGACGCAATAGCTTCGTACGTAGTTGTCATATGAATTCGCTCCTTCACGAAAGATCTGTACCAAAAGATACAAGTCAACCTAAAATTCAAGAGAGCTAGTAGGAGTGATCTGCAAATATATAGGCCAATGTCATTGACGTTGGTTTTCAGGATGATTTTGGAACATGTAATTCTTTTGAACATTATGAACTATCTCGAAGAGAACGATCTATTGCCTCACAACCTCCATGGATTCACAAAGTATCGTTCTTGCGAAACATACTCACTTGAAATGAGTGCTGTCGACGAGGGATCTCAAATCGATTCTATATTTGTAGGTTTCCAGAAGACTTTTGACACTGTACCTCACTAGCGGCTTGTAATGTAATAGCATGTTTATGCAATATCGCCGACCGCAGTGACCGAGTGGTCTGCGGCGCGCCAGTCACAGTCTGCACGGCCGCTACGGTCGGGAGTTCGAATGCCCGCTCGGGCATGGATGTTTGAACTGCTTTAGTATAAGGTAGTTCATAAGTAGTTTGTGAGTTTAGGGACTGATGACCCCGCTGTTAAGTCCCTTAAGCTTATCAAACATTTCAACATTTTTATGTAATGTCGTCTGAGATGTGCGATTGCATTCGTGACTTCCTGTCGGAAGGAACACGGTACGTAGTAATTGGCGGTAAGTCATTAAGTTAAACGAAAGTGATTTCTGGCGTTCTCCAGCAGTGGCGCAGTCAGGATTTGGTTATGGGCCCCGCATTGGGGTGATAATTGAAAAAGTCCCGCAAAATGGCAAAAGCGTCTCGCATTCCAGTAATTTTAGTATTGTTGGTCTAATAGCACAAGCCGAAACTATTTGTGTACGGCACACTATGTCATACTGCTTGCAAGTCAACTTCACAATGAATCATCTACGAATAAATGACAGTCTTCTTACTTTAAATAAATAAATAAAAGTGACACACATGATCTGACTATTTCAAAAAAGTCGCCAGCAACAGACGTTTTTGTTTTAAGCTGGTACTGCATTTGGTGACAGGATGACTTATTATAAAATTGTTTTGGCATATTTTCAGTACCTTCTTAAGAGAGTTTCTGTAAGTGTCATGGAATATTTTTCGGTGCTCAAGGTGGCAAATATTATGTAATATTATCACAATCTGTATAAACGTATTTAAAATCGTGGTGCAAATTAGAGGTCTGCACCTTGCTCGGTTGCTCGCTCGAATCGCGTGGTACATGTCGTTCTATGACAGTCCGACAGGTGTCGGTACTGCAGCTCGCGACAAGGCGTGTGGCTGCGCTCGACTTCCTGCACGCTCGTTGGAGCGGCGCACGCTCGACCGGCCCGACCGTCCACACTGCCCGCTCGCCACTCGGTCGCCCACCGCAGCGCCACTCCAGTTCAAGGCGAGTGTCGGGAGCAAACTAGACGCTAGATAATACATCCTGACTGCGAAATTTGGAACTGTTTCCATATGGCGGTCTAATGCTCATATATCCTGTACCTGTTATTCCAATTGTTTACTTTACACAGCTGTACGAATTTATGGTGCTCCTGCTGTTTCAGTGATATCTGTGTTATATTTATTAAGTGCCGTCTGAAGAATGTCATCCAGGTGCACCAGCAAAAAGAATGAAGTGTATGTGTTCGGAACCGCTGGACTGTGTGAAATGCGCGAGGCGCAATCCACCAAAGAGGTGGACCTTTATTCAGCACGAATTGATGGTGATGATTACGATCCACTTGAATGGTGGACACGCAACAGTACTCTCTTTCCTAAGCTAGCTGTATTAGCAAACAGAGTATTTTGTGTGCCCTTGTCAAATGCACTTAGTGAACGAACTTTCAGTGCGGCAGGGAACCTGATCTCTGATAGAAGAACTTGACTCGATCTACAACGTGTCAATGATATTTTAACAATACATTGCAATTACAATACCAGCAACGAATAGTTTGAGGATAATGTTGTTCCTTTTTCGATGTTTACTTTGTTGTACGGCAACATTCACTTTTGTACATTGCAATTAAGACGTTCTTCTTTCCGTAGTTTGTCTGGATCCTTTACATTACTTCCAAATGTTGTAGTTAGTGAAAACAACCTGTTTGACTGTTTGTGGTATAATGATATTACAGTTACATGTTACTGTGCAGGAATACACGTGTACAGCATAACTGATTTTAGTTCCTTTAGTTAGCAGTGGTGCGTCAGACGCAACAGCAGCCCACACCTCAGAGCCACAGAGTCGCTACCGTAACGACTGAGAAGGAAACCTCCCAAGTGTCACTCTCCGATTTTTATGAAAGTTGGATATGTTATTATACATGAAAAACTGTGGGACCCGTATTTTTTCTTTTAGCGATGGAAAAACATATTTAAGGGGTGAAACGGTCCCTCCAAAATTGGGGCTAAAATAGAAAAATCGCGGTAACTTAGAAATTAGTGAAGCGATTTTAATGACTTTTGGTATGAAAGTATCTTTTGATAAGAGATCGGCCTAGGTACATTGTAGGGGGACTGACAACTAGGGGGCAATTTTTGTGACCAATTTTTGTGCTCATAAAACTGGTTTTGATATAATCGAAGTTGAATCTATGAAATTGGTCTTCTATCAAAAGATACTTTAATACCAAAAATCATTAAAATCGCTTCATTAATCTCTAAGTTACCGCCATTTTTCTATTTAACCCCCAATTTTGGAGGGAGCGTTACACCCCTTAAATATGTTTTTCGCCGCTAAAAAAATTTCGTGTCCCATAGTTTTTCATGTATTATATAACATATGCAAATTTCATAAAAATCGGAGAGTGACACTTGGGTAGGTTTCCTTCTGAGTACAGCGGCAGCACTACGCTGTGCGGCCTCTGCCCGCCCCGCCCCACGCAGCCTCGTTCGAGTGTCAACACGCTCGCTGCGAGCGTACACACTCGCCGCGCCACCACCGAGCGTTGCGCCCTCGACCGAATACGAGCGAGCGAAACCGGCGATTTGCAGACCTCTAGTGCAAATACAGTATCATCATTCATTTTATACTTCTTCAGAAATTAAAAGGTGGAGAAATTCTGAAAACGCAACAACGAAAGTGAGTGAGCATTCCATGTAGTAAGATGCAATTAAACTCTGCACTTCATCGAAAGAACTTCTATAATACAGTAGTTCAAATGGTTCAAATGGCAAATTATAGTTATGTTGTGATTTATTATATGACATGTGTTCTGTTTTCAATTGCCGGTGCCGACCTGTTTAAAAAAATTAAAACAATAAAGAATTAAAAAAATTAAAAAATCTTTGGGTAGTGCCGGCGGGTGGGGGCTGCAGGTCCATTAGCCATGCTATCCACCCCACGTGGCTGCGCCACTGTTCTCGAGGAGTATTGTAGGGGCCTTAGTGATTCTTGTCTTAAACCATTTAGGAGACAATCTGAGCAGTTCTCTTACACTGATAGGGGACGATGGAGTTATTTATCTGTTAGTACATTCCCCCGATGATCAAAAGCAGCTACAAAACAATTTTGACATGATACCTACATTGTGGAAAAACGTCGGGCTCTGTGGTCTTGAAATAAGGCACTCAACTTTAAGCCGAAGGGTCGCGGGTTTGAAAACCAGTCTGGTCTCGAATTTTTATCAGTCTGCGTTTTAACCTATCCTTCACCTCTCAACGATGTGAGGAGTCGCCAGAAACAACACGTGGTTCGGATTCCACGTTAAGCTGTAGATCCCTTTTTCCAGTTTGGTAACTGGGGTAGGCTAGGGACACGCAAGTCGCCGAAGTGGCGTCCAATTGAAAGACTTGCACCAGGCCAATGAGCCACACGAAATTATTATTATTATTATTATTATTATTATTATTATTATTATGTGCAAAAATTGGCAGTTGTCAGTAAATATTGAAACGTGTGGAGTAATCCATATAAGCTGAAAAAGAAGTCCTTTAAGCTGCATTTTTACGATAATCAGTCAAATAAAAAAGCCCTTAAATTCAACTAAATTCCTAGAAATCACAGTTACGAACAACCATATTTGGAAATACCGTAGGGAATTCGTTCCAAATGCCGTATTTCATGGCCTGAACACTTTAAAGATCAAACATTTCTAAAGAAACTATCTACACTACACTTGTGTTTTCAATTATGGACTATTGTTCCACTTTATGGAATGTAAAGAAATTTCAGAGAAGGGTATCGTTTTGAATTACCAGGATACAGAGGAAAGAGTCTCTCGGAAATGATCACAAGTTCGGGTGGAAAGTGATTAAAATGCGCTTTTGTTACGACGAGATCTACTTGTGAAATTTCTTTCACCAACATTCTCCTCCGAATGCGAACAAATTTCGATAACACCCAACGACATAGGAAGACATAATGAAATAATAGAAATTAGATCGAAAATTGAAAAGTTTTGGTGTTCCTTTTTCGGTGTGCTATTGGAGAATGGAGAGGTGGAGAAGTATCATAAAATCGGTTCGATGAACGCACTGTCATGGACTTAAATGTGATTTACAGAGAGATAGGTTAATGAACTTCCTATTTTCTAGCTTTTCACGAGCAACCCTTAGGCTGTCAGAATTTTGCTGCTAGTATCTCTTAAACATTTACTATTGTAGATGTTTTCTCCGATTACTTTCGAACAAATACGAGTAACGAAATACAGCATTAACGAAGATGACTGTTCTAGGTAGGTCTTACAATTCTTCATAGTTTATCGATAGCAGTCAAATGGCGGAGATTATTATTATTATTACTTTGTAAATTTACATTATTGAGTCTCCACAAAAATCAAAAGTCATAAATCTGGTTTATCTGCTTCTCGTTTTTCCTTGTTCCTATTTCAGATGTGTATCGCAAGTTTAGTCCTCGTTTCCACATTTATTTATTCCTGTTTATGTGTTCTATTTCTTTCTTGATCGATTAAGGAAACAAGGAAAATGCCTCATGAAGCGTTAACAAAACTGTATTGAATAGTGAGTTAGTATATGTGTAGATGTGATGCTTTGGTGAAATCCGTAATTTATAACGTGATAGTGAATGAATATCAGGCATAGGCATGTATGCATAAGGCAGGCCGAGGATGATGTGCTATGCAGCAGGTGCGAAGTATTGAAGAGGACAGCTGGCAGCTGCAAGTGTAGAGAACCGCGTCAAAACAGCCGTAAATTTGATTATCGAAACAAGAAAGTAAAATTCCGAAAACAGGAGAGAAGTACAGTATTATTTTCACCTGTGAACAATCAGCGTATTTACAGCTGCTGGAAAAATCTTGAAAACATCGGTGTGTTCTTAGATTTTCCGCATTTATTCGATTAAATAGAGCATTGCTCACACAGGTAAGATGATCTACCGCTTTATCAAGGTAATTAATCCATTACAACCCTCATATCTTACGATGTGAGGGTCATCCGGAAAGTAGTAGCCGTTTGGGATAAGAATAGTAACCAGTATTTATTAACAAATTTTAATTTTTTAATATAAATCTATATTAATAAGATCGAATTACCACATGTATGGAAGCGCATCACTTAATAAGAACTTCACTGAATTGGCTGATCTTTTCTTTGTTCTGTTCGTAATTCTCAGACAGCAGCTTATTCATTCGCCACTCGCCTTGCGGCGAAATACGCTGTAAGGGAGCAAAAAATAAATAAATAAATAAATAAGTAAATACGGCAAGGAGGTTAGAATAACGGGAATGGCGTTATCTATCCTGAGAATACACGAAAAATATCTTCCTTAGTAAGTTTAATGTGTCTGATACTAAATTCTTAAACTTTCAAATCTTTGTTAAGCTTAAGGGACTTAACTAAGGGGTCATCAGTCCCTAAACTTAAAACTACTTGTGAACTACTTTATACTAAAGACGACACAAACATCCATCCCCGACGAGGAAGGGCCTCGCGTATCGTAGCCTAGCGCCTCAATGTGCTCGGCTGCTTTGTCACGGCGAAACTAAATTATGTGGATTAGCAAGATAATATTGTTAACTATATAGAGAAAACAACTTTCGCCATCTAAAATTTCATTGTCTATCTCAAGCTTTACCAAGATTCGTCGGCTTCAATCCCACGATCCAACAGCTGTTGCCAACATAGCTATACCACGCTTGTGTCGCGAATTGTAAAATTTTGTCAATCGTGATTCAGTTAGATTCCTAATAACAGTTCATTATTCACTTAAAAGTCAAGAAACAAACACGAATATTGCTGCCAATTGCAAAAACTACATTAAATTGAGCGAACGAACCATTTTTGCAGCGTAGATGACTTGAATATAAAAATTCAAAGCCTAATCGCTAGCCAATTGCATCCATTTACTTCGATGGATTCCATTACCGATCCTGATGAAGTTATCAATTATCCAACAGAATTCCTGAATTCATTGGATTTTGCTAGGAATGACACAGCACCATTTTCAACTCAAAGTCCCGTCTGTGACAATCATGTTACGCAAACTAAGCCAACCGAAACTATGTAATAGAACAAGACTCTCTGTGAAGAAGCTGATGAACAATGTGATTGAAGCAACGACAATCACAGGAAAGTTCAAAGAAGAGGATGTTCTGATTACAAAAATACCACTGTTTCAAAAAGACTTGCCTTCAATTTAAGCGTGTCCACGTTTCCCGTTCGTCTTGTATTCGCAATGACGATTAATAAAGCGTATAATGCTACTGCCTATTTGGATTACGGAATACTTTTAAGTCTAAGACCTTGCAAAAGATCGCGAATAACATTTAGAGAAAATATATTGAACTGTAAATAGGGCTTAAACTGATAATTCAATACAATTTAGTGTATAATTTGAACATTAAGGTCGTAAATAAGTCGGCTAGTAATAAATACATTAAACTACTTCTCTTCATAGTCATAACGTACGACGAGTTATTGTATCGCGGCATCATATTCGTTCGCCGCCAGTGTCTTTCGATAGTTCTTCATCACTTTTGAATTTTTTTCCAGCCAAACAGAGTTTAAGTTTAGTAAAGAGATGGAATTTTCAAGTAGCTATAAGTGGATGGTTGAAAGTTTCCGACTAAAATTGTTGGCCGCCGCTAGTCTTCATGTGAGTTCCCTCTCAAAATGTTCAAATGTTTGTATAGATTATGGGACAACTACGGGGTCATCTGTACCTAAACTTACAAAGTACTTATGAACTAGCTAACAATAAGGACGGCACAAAATTCATGCCCGAGTGGGGATTCGAACCCCCGACCGTAGTGGCCGTGCAGACCGCGACTGGCGCGTCTCAGTCCCCTCGGCCACCGCGGCCGGCTGTTCTCTCTCTCTCTCTCTCTCTCTCTCTCTCTCTCTCTCTCTCTCTCTCTCTCTCTCTCTCTCTCTCTCTCTCTCTCTCTCTCTCTCTCTCTCTCAGTTACAACACCGCCGAACAGACGATTCGCCCATAAGTCCATAAAATTACCTCTATAGACCGCCTTCGTCGCACATTTCTTTCGTTGAACCTAATCACAGCCCTAACTTCGCAACTGGCGGCATTCCCTATTTCTGTTAAACATTGTAAACACCATTAATCAAAATACAGTCAATGCCAAAGGCACGTAACGTTACACTTAGAAAGCAAACAAACAATTGAAAGCATTAGATCCTACCTGGCGGTTACTCTAGAGAGCCTGTACAGGGAGAGAGTAGGCAATCGGCCGGTGCCCCGTTATGTTTCTATCAGATTGAGCGCGGGACGTGCACTGAGACAGCAGATAGCAGAAATTCAGCCACGTAACTACGAGGTTCAGAACTTAAACAGTGGCAATTATTTATTCACAACCGATACAAAAACGTTTGCACTTGTTACTGTCCTTCGAAGTAGTCACCAGCGTTGAGTAGAACCCGTTGCTAGCGATGTGGAATACGTAGTATATCGTTAGTAGAGCCTGTATTGTTGATGGTGCGAATGGAGCGGTATACTGCCTGTCGAAGTTCTGGAACAGTTTTGAAGCGAATGGCAAGAAGTGGTTCCTTCATCTTCGGAAAAAAATCGAAGTCACAAGGAATTATGGTGGATGGTACAGTACTTCGCAGTCCCATCGACCGAACGGAGCAGCCACAGTTTGCGCTGTATGCACTCGCGTATTGTGCAAAATGATGGGTGGGTTTCGCGAAAAGTGTTCTACATCTACATCTACATACATACTCCGCAATTCACCGTAAGCATTTCCTTTCCTATTCCACTCCCAAATTGAACTAGGAAAAAAAGAATGCCTATATGCCTCCGTACGAGCCCTAATTTCTCTTGTCTTTGTGATCTTTTGATCTTTACACAAAATGGAAGTAGGCGGCGGCAAGATCGTACTACACTCAGCTTCAAATTCCGGCCCTCTAAATTAACTTAACAAAAATTCACGAAAAGAACGTCGTCTTTCTTCCAGCGATCCCCAATTGAGTTGCCGGAGCATTTCCGTGACACTCGCGCATTGGTCGAACCTACCGGTAACAAATCTAGCTGCTCGCCTCTGAACCGCCTCTATGTCTTCCTTCAAACCGATCTTCTGCGGGTCCCAAATACTTGAGCAATACTCAAGACGTGGTCGTACAAGCGTTTTATACGCGGTCTCCTTTACAGGTGAAGTACATCTTCCCAAAATTCTACCAATAAACCGAAGTCGGCTGTCTGCCTTACTCACAACTTCCTTACATGCTCGTTCCATTTCATATCGCTCTGCAATGTTACGCCTAGATATTTGAACGACGCAACAGCATCAATACGCTCACTACTAATGCTGTATTCGAACATTATAGGATTGTTTTTTCTACTCATGCGCATCACCTTACACTTTTCTACATTGAGAGCTAGCTGCCATTCTTCGCACCAACTAGAAATTTTGTCTAATTCAACCTGTATGCTATTACAGTCAGTTACAAACGACACCCTCGCATACACCACAGCATCATCAGCAAACAGCCGCAAATTACAACTTACTCTGTCCATCAGATCATTTATATAGATAGAAAATAATAGCGGTCCTATCACACTCCCCTGGGGCACGCCTGACGAAACACTCGTCTCTGATGAACACTCGCCGTCGAGAACAACGTACTGCGTTCTATTACTTAGGAAGTCTTCCAGCCAGTCACAAATCTGTGAACCTATTCCATAAGCTCGTATCTTCGTTAGCAGTCTGCAGTGTGGCACCGCGTCGAACGCCTTTTTGAAGTCGAGAAAAAACACAATCCGCCTGTTGCCCTTCGTCCATGGCTCGCAAGATGTCATGTGAGAAAAGGGCAAGCTGAGTTTCACATGAACGATGTTTCCTAAACCCGTGCTGATTCATGGAAAGAAGCTTTTCCGTTTCAAGTTTAATATTCGAACTGAGAATATGCTCCAAAATTCTACATGAAAGCGATGTCAACGATATTGGCATGTAATTGTATGGGTTAGTTCTCTTTCCTTTCTTATACACGGGAGTCACGTGCGCTTTTCTTCCAATCAGTAGGAACTTTGCACTGAATTAAAGATTCGCTATAAATGCAAGCTACGTAGGGGGCCAATGCCGCAGAAAAGTCTTTGTAAAACCGAACCGGTATTCCATCCGGACCAGCAGACTTTTTCGTATTTAGCTCTCTCAGCTGCTTCTCTACACCGTAAATACCTATTGCTATGTCCCCCATTTCGGAATTAGTACGTTGATCAAATGATGGTATATTTGTGCGGTCCTCCTGCGTGAAAGATTTCTTAAAGGTTAAATTTAGAACTTCAGCTTTTCGTTTGCTTTCTTCTATTACTGCCCCGGAATGATCAACTAGTGACTGGACAGTGGGCTTTGACCCGCTTATCGATTTTACATAGGACCAGAATTTTTTCGGGTTCTCGGAAAGATCTTTTGCTAAGGTATAGCTGTGATAATTATTGTATGCTTCACGCATCGATCTTTTTATAGACGCACGAATCTCTACTAACTTTTGCCTGTTATCATTTGCGTGTTCTTTTTTGAATCGAGAGTGCAACAGCCTTTGCTTTCTCAGCAGCTTTCTAACATTATTATTATACTACGGTGGATCCTTTCCATCCTTAATCGTCTTTACTGGCACATATTTCTCTAACCCTATATTAACAATGCACTTAAATTTAGTCCACAATTCCTCTACATCCATAGTCCCAGAATTAAACAATGCCCAATCATTTTCTAAGTGCGATCGTAACATTTGCTTGTCGGCTCTTCCCAACAAAAACACGCTCCTAGTCTTCTTGACTGGTTTATGAACATTGGTCACTATCGACGCTATGACGATATCATGATCACTAATTCCTGTCTCTACAGAGACATCGTTAATAAGGTCAGGCCTGTTTGTGGCTATAAGGTCTAGAATATTTCCATTGCGCGTGGGTTGCCGGTTTAACTGCTCAAGACAGTTTGCTGCTTCTTTCGCAAAGCTGGTCGCTGTTGATGCTCTAGAAACAAATAGTGTACATTGGCGGTCTGTCCTGGAGGAACATAATGCGTTAGGACACCACTATCATAGTCGTACACGGGAATGACCGTAGCTTTCAACATACTGGGGCTCTGTCGCGGTGTAGTGGCCAAGCGCATTGAGGCGCTATGTTGCGATGCGCGAGGCCATTCCCCGTCGGGGGTTCGAATCCCCCTCGTCATGATGTTTGTGCTGCCTTCAGTATACGTTAGTTAATAAGTAAGTTTAGGGACTGATGACCCCGCAGAACCATAGGTTTAACAAACATTTGAACATTTTTGGACTTTGACGCACTTTTGACTTTCGCGGCGACTCATAATGACGTCATTCGTTCGATTGGCGTTTCGGTTTTGGCTCGTACTACGTGGAAGAGTGTTAGGAAGCGCAAAAAAGCCTCTCCTTCGCTCTCATAGCGCTCTAACTGCGTCTGAGCAGCGCCGCAACGCATTCATTTCGGCATCGTGATGCAACTTTTCGTATGCCCAGGCACATTCAATCTTGATCCAGCTCCGTTGTTAGTGCTTCAAAAACATAGTGACACTGTTATGTTAAACCGCTCGCTCACAAGTGACTGTATTCCTCGATTGTGCGCACGCCGGTGACGTGGGACGTGAGATTCCATTTGCTCAGAGGTAAAGTAGGTATTTCAACAATGTGTGCTACCAGCGAAAATAGTAGATTCCATTGCATTGTGCCTCCACAGCAGTGTCGCCACTATTTATGTTCCGATCTTCCTATTAAAGTTACCACTTCCCCATAACAAACTATTAAAGTTCGGCATCATTAGACGTATGTGACCAAAACAGATCTTCTAGCTTAACACCGTATACCTGGTTAAAACAAAGCCATTCATGCATATTTACATCGGTCTAATAAATTTGTGAGCGAATGAAAGTATCGTGAAGTAGCTTCTATGACTGTCAAATGTTAATATACATGTTTTACGACGTTCCAGTAACAATGATAATTGGCAGTTGAATAAGAAAAATAGATGTTTCATGTGATGTATCTCAAAGAAAATGATATTATTTCAGGTTTTTCTGTATAGATATCCATCGCTAAAGTTAATAAACTCTTATCCCTTTACGCTCCCATATAATGCAATTAAGTGTGTACCTGTCGAACATTTTCCTATACTGTTAAATAACAAAAACGTGATTCTGTACCTACTTTTAGAAACTCCGCAGCACAGAAAATCGGAGAAATATCGATACTTGCTCTACTGAAACAGCAAAAAGTGGCTCAAAATAGATAACGGAATAACCACAAAACGTAAATAAGCCCCCTTTCTCCTCTTACATGCCGTAACGAACTAAAAGATTTAAATGTGCAAATATTTCTAGAGCTCAAGGGACTTAACTACGGGGTCATCAGTCCCTCAACTTACAAACTACTTATGAACTAGCTAATACTAAGGACGGCTCAAATATCCCTGCCCGAGGGGGGATTCGAATCCCCGACCGTAGTGGCCGTGCATACTGTGACTGACGCGCCGCAGAACGCTCGGCCACCGCGGCCGGCTCGGTATTTCTGACATCATATTTGGTTGTCTGCTGACACTGTTGCTTATTATTCATTGTGTAATATTTTTTTCAAATTTCATTGAAAACACAGGTATTAAATATCCATGCGCAGTGCTTCCTTTGTGCCGCTGCCTTCAAAATAACTGGGTGTGCTCCAGTCGAAATATTGCATAGGCCTGATTTTAGAGTTTTGAATACGTCGAAAGAAGCGCAAGTTTCACATGTGCTTCGATATTTACTTGGCAAATCAGATTTTAATTTAAGACATAATTTGTCCCTTATGAGTCAGTTCAACGTTATTTCTGAGTTGGAATTTTCTGCAAGCTATTTAGAAATTCGCATTATAATATTTGTTTTTGCCACGTATTGAAATATGTTAAGTAAATGAAATGAATGGGTTTTATTTAATATTGCCTTTTTTAGTAATCCTATTAAATGTTTGAAATTTTCGTTTCATTTTACCCCTTTAATGCATGACTTTTATTTGAAGCTATAAAAAATACCACGATTAATGTATATTCCGCATATACTGAGAAACATATTGAAAAAAATCATTAAAATTATGATGCACTACTAGCAACAAAAGTTCATAGATGGTCAGCTATATAGTGCTTCCATGATGTACCCGATGTAGTCAATGTCATATTATGCCTCTCAACTTTCCAGAAAGTAACTCATAATGCAACAGTAGTATGTGACTGACTACATTTACATGGCAAAGGAGGAATGCTAATTTAAACAAACCCATATTGTTAGGAGTAACTCAATGCAGCTAACTGTCGAAATGATTCAGTAGCACTCTGCAATTTATAATTTCTAGGACGAGATACTAGCATATGTTACATTATGTACACAAGCAGCTACAAATAAATTTGTGGTCAAATTTTGATCAGTTTGAGAGACAATTGGAAAAATAAGATATGCAGTTGATCAGATTCACTAATCCTTGAAGGGTTAATACTTTATAACAGTAAAATAAAAATTTCGGGTCTTGGTACGCTGTGCTTGGTACATCAAATACTGTGCTAAGAATATAGTTTTCTCTTTCATTGCCACTATCGCAAGTCTCTTTACCCTACTTTTATTATATATTACTTTTATACTTGTAGTTTCTCTTTAAATTATAATTACTGGAAATACTTATTTTGTTGTTAAAAAGTTTAAAAGAGTTCTCGGAAAACTGTAAACAAAGTAACAAAGCATGTTCGACATTCATATCTGTAAATTGTATAGGATTGTGTTCCTAATCCAGATAATAAACGACGATACATAATACAGGCGTTGCAAGAGTTTGCTAACAACGTGCTGCGTACGTTGCTTTCTGTTGTGTTCCAGAAGATTAATGCTTCCAAAAGCGAGAGCGAACATCGATGTTACTGTGTGTTTGTGTCGTTGGTACACACGGTAGTTGGGACATTGTCCACATTGTGAGGCCATTGTCCGCTACCAGCGGAGACACTAATGTGTAGCACGAGCTGTGCATTAGCCGACACTAAACGTGCTGCGATTAACTTCCCGGCTTCCATGAAACAAGGGCCGTCCAGATAACAATCACCACCTACATATCAGGCAGCCCACACTAAAGCATCTGTAGCTCTCCACTGCTCGCTAGCTATTGGAGGGGAGGACCATGATCACCGTAGTGTCTGCTCCCTGTCACAACCAGTCCAGGAGAGTGCCATACTTTTTCGATACGAGACCACAACCATAACAAATTCAGGTGTAAATGGAAGGTTATATGCCAAGATCGTAATTTTTTATTTTATTTATTTAATACCATCGGTTTCGACACTCTATGGCGTCATCAAGTGGTGTCATTGACGAAAAACTGCTTGTAACAATGCTCCCCATAAAATATTATTATAAGCACTTTTTTGTCAATGAGACTAGGTGATGACACCACAGAGTGTCGAAATCGGTCGTTTGAATAAATAAAATAAAAAATTGCAATTTTGGCATCTAACCTTTCATTTACAAAATAATATCGCTGTCTGAGATGACTAAATAATGTGAAATTCAGGTGTAAAGTCTACAGAGTCTGAGAATTTGAAAGCGTAGAGTCGTACGGAAAGATGAAGTTTCGGAAATTTGTTTTAGTGCGGAAATATATTATCTGTTAGAACCATGTTCCATTTACATCAGATTAATTCCACGAAATGTCGTTGCCTCTATACTTAGCATTTTTATGGTGTACCCCGTAATTCAATGAGTTCACTATTGAACTATTATGAAAGGTATTTGCAGTAGGAGGTAGCCTGCATTTCATTTCCACGGTTTTGATTTTTCTATAAATCAAATACTTTGATCGCGCAAGGCTATTTTGGCATCGAAGAAGATGACAAACTCATTCAACGACATCCAATGCAACTTTTGAGAAGCGGTAGGTGAAGGGGAGAGGACGTACCGTTTCCGATATGAATCGGTTACTGAGTTCGATACATGTGATGCCATAACAGCTGACTTTTACAGGTGCTTTAAAAAGGTTACTACATCGCATCGAATCGATGGATAATTCAACGAGTCTCTAACACACTCGTATAACAAATTTCAGGATAAGCAGGAAGGAACGGCGCACAGGAACATCAAAACAAGATAAACATCGAAGGTCAAGAAATAAAATGGAACTTTACCGGTAACAAGTACAGACACGATCTTGATGAAGAGGATACTCAACATGTACCGTGCAACGGAAACGCAATATGTGCAATCCCTCTCTTCATTGTCGCATTTCTTGGAGTATGTTGGTTTCGCTTTATTGCGCTCTAGTCTCGGACAGATAAAATTATTAAGGCGAGCTGAAATGGGTTTCACGTTTAACCGCTGTATGGGAAGCCAGACATGATCAAATTAACTATCGTTAGCGATTTATAGACTGGTCAAAACAATTAGGGGATCAAATGAGATATCTAGGTTCTGAAGAATTGTCAAAGGCAGAATGAACTGAAATGGTTCGACGTCTTTCTATAGGTACTGTGGAATGGAAACAACATTCCGGCAAACGAGATAGTCGTAATAGCAGAAAATTGCTGCAGATGATATTGTTGTAGACTTGTCTTTACTCAATCAAACGAATTACACAAGCAGTTGGGTTCAGATAGTGTAATGAGCAGGTACTCAAATGTAATAACGTCACTTACACGAAGCTTGGAGAGCCGTAGGAAGTCTGAAAACTGGACAGAGACAGAGGGAGCTGGCGGCAGCTATTGGAGTGTCCCAAAGTGTAACTTCCAGGACCTTGAGGTGATGTCCGACAACAGGAACCGTTAAAAGAAGGCAAGGCAAACGTCGAACTCGCTTAACATCAGCAAGAGATGACCGTTATCTCCGGTTAACAGCCCGTCGAGAGAGGAGGCCGAATGCACATCTGAAATGTACCCCTCAGGCAACAATAGGAAGTGGATTGACAACGCAAAGTCCGAAATCGCCTTCGGGAATATGGCCTCTCCGCACAGAGGCCTGTGGTGTGTATCCCATTAAAACCGCGACATCATTTGGCTCGCAGGAATTAACCAGAGGAACATGAGGATTGGAGTCGTAACGAATGGCACCGTATTCTGTTCACAGATGAGTCAAGGTACTGTGTTCAGGAAGACATTCGTCATTTCCTCATCTGGAAAGAAATTGGAACTCGGTACCCTGCTTATGTGCATGAAATGTCAACATGTTATGGTGGTGGAAGAATGGTATTGGTGAACGTACGGACACCTATGTTGTTCAGAATGGCGCATGACTGCTCAGAGGTATAGAGACGAGATCGTTTTGTTGAGCCCTCGCTGGTGCCATACGAGACGGGATGTCCTGGTGGACGATGACGCTCGTCCCCACAGAGCTGCAGTAGTGAAAAACATGCTTGAAGCTGAGGGAATACAACTAATGCAGTGGCAAGTTTTTTCATCGAACTTACACCCGATTGAGCATGTCTGGGATGCACTTGTCAGACGCATTGCAGCCAGACCAGAACCTTCCTAAATGGTTGCAGAGCTGGATATTGCACTCATGGAAGAATAGCGATATATCCCCCAAGAGTTGATTGATAAAGTCATACTGTTCATCTGTCCATGCATCTGTATTGGCCCTCCGAGGTGATGACACACCGTATTAGAGGGCAACGAATCTGACGTTTACACTATTATGATAGCGCCATGGTGCGTCGCTATAAGTAAACGCAATATAAACCTCAAGTGAAGAGTTAAGACAGCAAAATATTGTACTGTATGCCACACACATTACACGATTTTGAGTTTGTTCTACAGGTTTGTATTATGTATTTTGTATTGTGTATTGTACTGCGTATTTTAATTTTTATTATGAATTTGTTCTACCAAGAACTGACGGAAGAATCAGTTAACTCCAATTACAATTATAAGCAATATCTGACTAAAATACGTTTATGATAGGTATATTGTGTATGATATATTACCTGTTCCCCTAACCGTTTCGAGCAGGTTATTCATTTACATTCATATTTACTCCTATAAGACCGATTAAACATGGAACATGTTACAAATAAGTGAAAACCAGGTACACACAAAAAAAAAAAAAAAAACTACAATAATACTTTAACACAATTCAGCCGGAGCATTATGTTCACATACCTAACAGTCTGTGTGTTCACCGTTGACACCGTTAACATAGGCGACGAGTCTTGGCGTGAAAGCAGTCATGCCTTGGTAGTTCGCTGGAAGGATTTGACACCACATCTCCACACACAAGGCACGTGATTTCCGTAAATAACCAGTGCGTCATGTTCCTGGTCTTGTGACTTGGTGCCGTATTCTGTTGAAAAATGACACGGACATTAGGATACGTCTTCGCCACGAGATAGTTTACGTGGTCTGCAACCACTGTGCGAAGTTTTAGCCGCCATGGTGTCTTGCAGGCTTTCCACCGGATCCATGGATGCCCACGTGAATGCTCCCCAGACGAATTATTAAGCCACAGGCAGCTTGTCTCCGCAGTACAGCGGTCAAGGAACTCTTCACGTGGAAGACGACAGATTGTCACGCACCCATAGACATGATGAAGAAGGTATCAGAAGATGCAACGCTCCGCCATTTGAAATTCTAGTGATGATGGTCACTTACCCATTACAGTCGTCGACTGCGCATCTTTAAGGGTTTTCAGTGCATTGTGTCTTTAGATACACTTAAGGCACTATGAACAGCATTAAACTACGATTTTCGTACCTTCATAATGTGTCGCCAGGCTTATTTTACCAGTCTGATCGTCCGACATCTTTAATGGGGACTGCTCGTTCAACCCCACGACATTTTTTACTTGGTTTCAGCTTCCTTTCGCCACTTGTTGAAGACTCCACGGCGCGATGGAATGGCCGAGCTCTCTAAGGCGCCTTGCTGCGGAGCTCACGGTTGCTGCTTTTAGAACGTTCGTGTCCTCCCTCGAGTATGGGTGTGTGTGTGTCACGTCCTTAGTTTAATTTACTCCAAGAAGTTTGTAAGCCTAGGGGCTAATAACCACAGTAGTTAAGTCCCATTTTAACATTTTTGAAGACTCCACAGCACGTCTCGAGCACCCTGTAGCATTACACTAAATATTTTCGTGAAACTTAACAGTGACACTTGTCCTCTTGCGTATTCGTTTTCGCTTCAAAGTGTACGTCTCGCTACTTTTTGATGGTCGAATTCTTTTCATATGACTTGGAACGGAAGCGACTCTCTTCTTTTTTCTCTACTCTGTGATGCTGTTTGGATACCTCTTATTCTCAGGAATTAGAATACATGTGAATGTGGTCTTTTTATGGCAATAAATACCCCTTTATAAGATTGATTCATGATTTTGACTTATCATTTTAAAATGATATATTTTTTCCTAATTAATTACCAGTTATTTCCAAGCCTTATTTGAACGTAAAAAGATGTTTGTCCGCCATTACGGTTCACTTCGCGATTGCACTCAAATTTAACACAAATTTATTGCTTTTCAACATTCCTTTTGTACGGATCTTGTTTTCTCAGTGCCTGTAATCAGTGTTTATTTCCTCTTCTATTCACCTATTGTAATAAGTTTAAACACTGTTTCGAAACTTTATTCCGCGAAGCGTAACCTTGTTACGGCGAGAAGTTATCTGATTCATTTAATTATCAGTTTCAGCTCATCACAACCTCATCCTGTTAATGTGAAGAGAAGTAACTTTTCGCCAGTTTCCTCTGTGGTGATATTTTAGTGTGTTGTCGTCACCTCAACAAAAACTACCGCTATTTCCTTATGCCGGATTCATTCATATTTTGCTTCGACTTCTTCCCTTTTAAATTTAATTGTTACTGCTTGTTCCAAATTTCATTAACTTAAACAAAGTGAATAGAAAGTAAAGTGTACTGACTTCGCAGTTCATCGGTTCCGCCTCCAGATGCAGTAGCTTCGCTTGCGACCCAGAGAAGTAAATATTACTATATGTCAAACGCGGCACAAAAATTCATACATCCATTAAATGTACAGGAATAGTAATTATACTCCAATTATGGTAGTTTGTGTGGAGTCTTCGAAGTTTTTAAAGATATAATTCCCGTGAAAAATCGGCATTTCATGTAAAATAAATCAGTTCAGAAATGATGTCCATCATAGTATGTAGGTAAGAATAAAGGGAGATGGCGCAACATATCCCAGCCGTACTACGGTTTGAAGCTATGGCCGCCATGAAACTCCGAGCAAAACACTGACAGTGTGTTAAAGTGTCTGTATTTACAGTCACTAATGTAACGTCCTCAAAATGGTTGTTTCAAGTTTTTGATTAAAATAAAATCTCGAAAAACGAAAAAAATTTCGCGTTTATTCTGTTTAAAAATAGTTGTTACTACAATATTACAAGTCACAAACGTGGGTTCTTTCTTTATCTAATCTATCGACAGATAAAATAATTTCTTTGTGTAGTAAGTTTCATTAACACTGAAACTAGGTTTTGCTTTGGAAATCGACTTAATAAAAATCAGATTTATATTTTATTCCTTATTCATTTGTAAATAGTATGTTAAGTGAGGAAATAACTTTCATCTTTAGGAAATCGAAAATCATACGAGAAAAATGCGCTACAAGTAAAGATGTTGTATAGGTCCGTTCACAATAAAAGTGGTAAAATCACACGTTAGCGAGGTAATTTACACATGAAATGGTATTTCCTTCGATTTTGCGTCACAATCAGAACGATTAGTACACATAAACATTACCCAAGTTACCATAACAGTGCAAAATCCTTCCAACAAGGAGCGACAAGCATACGCATACGCATTCGACCTTGAAGATCAGTTTTTCGAAAGCATATCCACGACCGAAGGCACTGGACATCGAACAGTTTATTAGAGACGAAGTGAAAGTTGCCTGTAGCGAAGTTGTAGGTATTCACTTTTCGATAGTGAGCAGTGTCGTGTACTTAAAGCTCATCAACGACGCGGTCTGTGAGAGAATTCTGAACGCGACCAGAAGTGGACTGAAGTTCCGTCACTCGGACGGACATATTGGTGAAGTGACAATTGAACACACGGGTCTCTGCACGATAAGGGTATTTGAACTTCCATTTGAGGTGCCAGAAGAAACAGTGATTTCCGCGCTTCGCCCTTATGGGCACGTGATCTGTCACGAAGCTGAAAAATGGGCACAGTTTACCACATTCCCCGTGTTCAATGGGGTGCGGCAAATACGTATTGAACTGAAAAAACATGTTCCATCTTATCTGACCATCGGTGGATGCCGTGCAATAATAATTTATGACGGCCAGCCGAAGACGTGTTCAGGCTGTGGACAAGGACACCTACGTTCCCAGTGCATGCAGCGCAGGATCACACAGTTGCCACCTGGGGATGAACAGCTCCCGCCTGCACCGACGACTCTTCCGGTGACGTATGTTCAGGCTCTCCAGCATCCTGTGCCGACGTACGTTAAGGAACCCTCACTGAACGCTGTAGCGCACGAAGGAAACGAGGACAAACTGGAAACTACGTCCACAACCGATCGTATACCACCAACGAATAATGAGGTGTCTCAGGTTGAGGAGATGGACGCCACATCACCGGTAGTGCCTAATGACGTTCTTGCAAAAGACCAAACAGCAGCGCACCAATCGACAACAGACGACAAGACGACGGCCAACGTACAGTCGTCGCTCTTACACCCGGCCGAAAATCCTGAAGGCACCGACCTAGCACACCACCAGACTGACACTGTTGAGAAGATGGTTGTCGAAACTGAAGTAGTACCGACGTCTGCCTTCATCACTACGGAGACGGCGTCAGATGACTGCCGACCGACCTCCGATACAGAACACCACGTCCGCAAACAGCGCTCCCCGCGGAAACGCAAGAAGAGGCGCCATTCGCCTTCTGATGATCAGATGCAAGATAAGGACGAGGAACCGACGTCGGATGAAGCAACTGACTCTGCCTCTCAGGTGTCCGGTGTCATCACTCCCCGTCTGGCACGTCACGATACAGCAGCGACAACACCTGCTCCTGTCTCAGATTCACCTTCACCTGCTACTGAACACCAACATGAGACTCAGGATGAAACATCCCCTCCACAACTACGAAGTTTCACGTCTGACGCTTGGGCAGACGATATCGAGAATGAAGCGGAAGATCTTGAGGGAGTCGAGGGTAGAAGTGCTCCCTCGGCTGCATCCAGCACTCCCCTATCACAAAATGACTGAGGCTGCACCAACAGCTTCCATGGCGCCGCCGGATCCGCCTGCTGACGATGTACTGGACAACTCAATAGAAGGTCTAGGCGCACAGACATACCGGCTCGCTACCGTTAACATCAATAACATACGTGCACGCCACAAATTGGCCATGCTACAGGATATGCTCAATGCAGCGGACATCGACATTGCCCTCCTTCAAGAGATGCATGTAGAAGACTTCACAGAACCCTACGGATACACGACCTACATCTCCCATGCGTCTGCCACTGGCAGTGGAGTGGTGATCATCCTCCGTGAAGGTCTTCTTGCTGAAGATGTCGAGTATCTTCCTGACGCCAGAGGGATGGCTGTCACTGTCCAAGGAGTTCGAATAATTAACGTCTATGCGCCGTCGGGATCGGGACGCCGTCGTGAACGATCCACCTCCTTCGCAGAAGCGATCACACCCCTCTTTGTGGGACAACAAGACGCCTTGATAGTAGGAGGGGATTTCAACTGTACTCAAGCTCCGAAGGATCAATTACCTCGTCACTCTCCGTGCATGGAACTCGGAACACTCGTCCACGATCTTCGGTTGGTGGACTCATGGGAACATGTTCATGGCGACCGGCCTGGCTTTACGCATTTTACCAGCCATTCATGTAGCCGCATTGATAGGATTTACATCTCGTGTTCCATTGTCAGAGGGACGAGAGCAGCCGAAGTATGGCCTGTAGCGTTTTCTGACCACGAAGCCTATATTTGCGACCTTACCCTCAGACGTCAGAAAGTATGGCACAGCCGTGGTCCATGGAAGCTGAATGTGTCCCATCTCGCCTCTCCAGAATGTCGGCATCTCGTAGAGAACACATGGAACAACTGCAAACGCCGACGCGGCGCCTACCAGTCTGCCCTTGCTTGGTGGTTATTCTGTGCTAAGCCTGCCCTGCGGAAGACTGATAGGGTATGGGAGAGACGTAGCGGCATGGAGGCGACAAACAAAGGACTTTTACTTCAATATTTTAAGGGAATGTACCAGAATGCCATATTCACCTGCGAGGCAGACTATGGTGAATCACGCCAAAGCCCAAATCTTCAGACTTACACGCCAGCATCTTGAAGGAACGATAGTCAGAGCCCGTACTGAAGACAGAGTAGCTCAAGAGAGTCCCTCCATGTACCATATCATCAGAGAACGACGGCGTCGACGAAGGGCCTTGATACATGTGCTGACTACAGATAGAGGACGATACGACACCCAGAGAGATATAGGACATGTCCTTCACGCTCACTATACGCAGCTGTACTCAGAGCTCCGCCACCCCCCAGAAGTAATCGAAGCGGTATCCCAGCTCACATACGGCAAAATTCCACAAGCTGCGGCTACTGAACTGACAGCCGATATAACAGAGGAGGAAGTCACTGAAGCGATACAGATGGGACCCACCAATAAGTCGCCAGGCCCTGACGGCCTCCCTCTGGAGTTCTACAGGGCCTTTCAACAACTGCTAGTACCAGTCTGGACGGAAATCTGCCGCGATCTCATGTCCCCCACGGTGCAGATCCCTGAGACGTTTTGCGAAGGGCTTATCATACCTATACACAAACCACGAGGTGGGACCAACATCAGCGACTACCGCCCCTTGACCCTACTGAATAGCGACATGAAGATCTTCACTCGACTGTTGGCAGCACGACTCAAGCACACGGTCCGATACGTTGTTTCACAGGATCAGGCATCTTTAGGTGGCAGTCATAACATTCGCACTGCCCTCTGCCGCTATCGCGATATGATCGCACTTGCCAAGACAAATAAAATGCCTGGAGTTTTGGCTTGCCTCGATTTCAGCCAAGCTTTTGACAGAGTCGACCACACATTTTTAAAGGCCGTAATGCAACAGATGGGTTATCCCGAGACCATCGTAGCGTTATTGGTGCGTCTCCTTCACGGTGCGACATCAAGTGTACTGTACAACGGACGCCTCACACCGCCGATCCTCATCCAGAGATCGGTGCGACAGGGGTGCCCCCTATCAACGATATTGTACGCCCTCAGTTTGGAACCGCTGCTCTGTGGCTTTCGACAACGTTGACAGGGATCGCACTCGGTGGACATACTTTTTGCTGCACTGCCTATGCCGACGATCTGGTTCTCTTTCTTCGTGGTGAAGACGACGTCCGTGCAGCTTTGGCGTGGGTGGCGACCTACGGCGCAGCATCGGGCAGTGAACTGAATGTACACAAATCGCACGCTCTATCTATAGGCGACGGGCTGCCCGATAGGTGCGTGGCCCCATTGAGAATAACAGACACAATGCGCTGTTTGAGCATTGATTTTACAACTGACCTGCGGCGGACGATTGCCCTCAAAAAAATGTTCAAATGTTTGTTAAGCTTATGGGTCTTAACTACGGGGTCATCAGTCCCTAAACTTACAAACTACTTATGAACTACTTACGAACTAGGACGGCACAAATATCCATGCCCGAGGGGGGATTCGAACCCCCGACCGTAGTGGCCGTGCTGACCGTGACTAGAGCGCCTCAGTCACCTCGGCCACCGCGGCCGGCACGATTGCCCTCAACAGTAGGCGCCTATTGCAACAGATTAGGGCAGGGATAGGCGACCACCGTCTTAGAACACTAGACATTCTGCAACGGGTGCGATATGCTAACGTCTATTTGGCGTCGCGCATCCCCCATGTTGCGCAGACACTGCCGATCCCGCCATATCTGGCCCGCAGCATGCTGGCGGCTATGGGGTCTTTTGTAAGTACCGGTATGCTCTTCAAGATTCGTTACGAATCCCTCACACTACCGAGGAACAGAGGTGGTTTAGGACTTTTTCACGTTCCGGACAGAGCACGGGCCTTATTTGTAAGCTCTCACATGAAGATATGGCGACAGTGTCCGACGAGTCTTACAAGCCTGCTGCTAGAGGCCTTAAGGCCGATCTCCCTCACCCCTCCAATACCACTATCCGACATTCCAGCCCCTTTCTTTTATTTCGGGCAATTCTTCCTCGACCTCAGCTACATGCGTACCGCACTTCCGCCCACACAATTGATATCGGCGAGGGCAATATACAACACCATGGAACTGAGCAGAGCCCCGAACGTGATAGAATCAAAACACCCCCATATTAACTGGCGTGTTGTGTGGCGAGCGGTGAGCGCGCCCACTCTCAACACAGACGTACAGTCTGCGTGGTACATCACAGTCAACGGGAAGCAGGTGTGCCAGTATCGCCTCCACCGAATTCATCTTGCGGACTCTCCTTTGTGTACCAAATGCGGAGTCGTGGATACAGATGAGCATCGCCTTGACTGTGGATCGGCGAAGGATGTTTGGTATTTGGTGCGCCAGGTACTAGCTTTCTTCACACGCACAACCCCCGAAATGATAACTACCAAATCGCTTCTCTTTCCAGAAGACTCGTATTACCCGAGAGCGAAAACTAACTCTGTTAAATGGATATGTGGCCACGCTGTACACTATTTGTTCGGCGATGGAGAGAAGACTGTACTTGATTTTTGGAACTATATAAACGAGCGACATTGTGCAATAGTTAGGAACCCCAAGTACCGCGAATATTTTTCCAATTTTCTTTGGGGTGCGTTCCATAACCCGCCTCGCAGCTGGAATATTGATGAAAGGAGAAGTTGACCCCAGAACGACAGAAGCACTGATTGAACTACAACCGGCAACGAAAGAAGTCGAGAAGACGTTCATTGATAATCCGCAGCTAGACCTTCCTTGGAACGCACCATGTCGTAATGCGACGACCTCTTTATTTTGTTTTTACGCCGGATGTGGAACGGCAGTATTTTCTACATAAAAATGCAGAACTATACATACTAATAAAGAATATATATGAAGCAACTATTTATTTCTCCCTTTTCCCCATTACAAATCTACATATATCTTTATGGGCCGATGCGGAGGAGGATTTTTATTTCATTTTATTTCTTTATTTTTATTTTTTTACTTATTTAATTTTTTTTTCCATCGAGCACGACTGGAGCGTTTGTGTACGTTCTATACTTGAGGTTAGGGTAAAAGTGGCGGTGGCACTAGCTTATTTTTTTTTTTAGGTTTGTACATAATTATTAAGGGCGTGATGGGTGTTAGGAGCCAACGCCTGAAGTGGCAGAGATAGACGTGGGAAAAAAAAAAAAAGGTGACTGAGGCGCTCCAGTCAAGGTCAGCACGGCCACTACGGTCGGGGGTTCGAATCCCCCCTCGGGCATGGATATTTGTGCCGTCCTAGTTCGTAAGTAGTTCAAAAGTAGTTTGTAAGTTTAGGGACTGATGACCCCGTAGTTAAGTCCCATAAGCTTAACAAACATTTGAACATTTTTGTGAATCGCAAACAGACCAATTTTAAGACAGATCTATGGCTTTGCTTTAACCCATTTTACAACCTCTAATACGTTTTATGGAGGTCTACAACTGTTTTTTTTTTTTTTTATTTTCTATATAGCCATACCTGCACGTCGTTACTGAACAGTCGATGATACTTTGTTCCTCTTCTTTAAAATGTAGGTAAATATAAGTCGGACTTCCATTTTATGTCCTCTCAGCCTTCAACTTCTCAACCCTTAACTCACAACCTCGTAAATAAACGCTCAAAATCAGCACAGGCAATCGCAACATATACTGTCCGCAACACCAAAATCACGCTAACTTGAATATCCAGCGACAGTGCTGCTCGTAGTTCGCAGGCTCGCCACCCATCCTAAGCCGACTTTGTTAGGATAATAACTGTATGGTGACGAATTACAGTGTTGATATTTTTATCATAATTATTTCACTATAGCGAATTTTTCTTAGAGTCACTATATAAGGTATGGATGTTATACCAAATTGTGACATATGAAAATTTGTGCCGGGCCGGGACTCGAACCCGGGTTTCCCGCTTTTCGTGAGTGGTCGTCTTAACCACTAGGCTATCCGAACACGACTCCAGGACCGTTCCAAACTTCCATATGCCACAATGACTGCACATATATGAGTCAACTACATTCATCTCTTAGCACTCGCAGCTTAATCTGTGTTCCCGCACAAGGGAGAATGAAAACAACGAGACATTAACCTACGCTGTTGTCGTCATTGCCTCGTTTAGGCATCTCTTACATAACTGTATGGTGAAGAATTACAGTGTTGATATTTTTATGAATATTATTTCGCAATAGCGAATTCTTCTTAGCGTCACTGTATAAGATATGGATGTTATACCAAATTGCGACATACGAAAATTTGTGACGGGCTGGGACTCGAACCCGGGTTTCCGATATCCGCGAGCGGTCGCCTTCACCACTAAGCTACCCGATCACGACCCCAGGACCGTGCCAAACTTCCATATGCCACACTCACTGCACACATAACCTGCGCTGAGTAAGCTCACTTCTGCTTCTGCTCGCTATGCCTTATGGTTTATTCTTCTTCTTCCGCGAATTTCAATTTGAACCTCGCCCAGGTGGCTCACGATTCTTTCGTGATAACGTGCGTGGCGAGCACGGGGCCCCGAGCTAATGCAGTCTTCCTTCCTTCTTTACTTCCCGGACTGCATTTCCTTTCGCCCTCCCCCCCCTTTCCTATCATCACTCCTTCCCCTCCCCTCCGGCGGACTGATAACCTCAGTAGTTTAGTCCCCCTATCCCAACCAAACAAGCCAATCCAACCCAATTTGAACCTGTACCGATCACATCACGAGGTATCGCTACAAGTCAAACAATTTCGGAAATGCTCATGTTGAGACTCCAGGCTATCAGAGTCTGACCTTAGTCAATTTCGTGGACAATACCAATTTACAACATGGACTGCCCTCTCAGAGATGTACTAATCGCACGGTACGGTACGTGTCAGGTGACACTGGAGTCACGTCGTGGGCCTTACATCGATAGTAGGCAAGTGGGCATAGTGTTCTACCGCGCGGAATGGTCGCGCGGCCTAAGGCGTCCAGCAACGGCCGGGGCGGCCGTTCCCGTCGGAGGTTCGAGTCCTTCCTCGGGCAGTGACGTGTGTGTTATCCTTAGTGTAAGTTAAATCGGTCTGTAACTGAGGTCTGATGACCATAGCAGTTTGGTCCAATAGGCTTAGAAACATTTGAAGATAATTTTCCTGCTGATTACTTTGTACAGTGTACAGCTATGTGTCACTGGCATCTCCACTGAACCTAATGGTTACATATATTCGTAGTATCGGTTCTCCTGAGTCACGTCCAATTTTTCTGTCACAGTGACAAGTAACACACGGAAAATCACCTTATAAAATAGAAGTGGCATATGGCAATCTCCAAGAATTCATTTAAGAGACAATCTGAGAAAATTTCTTAAATTGTGTATACATAATGACGTCATTTACAGTCAAGCAAACAAAATACCAAAATAGTGCGCAAAGTGGCAAACAATAAGTGTGACGTCATCCACGCGAATTCTAAAAGGAATCAGTTAAATTTAGGATACGAGGTAAATAATAGAAATCTCAAGGCTATCATTTCAAAATAAATACGTAGGAATTACCGTTACCATCCATTTAACTACAATAATCATAAAACGTTGTGGCGAAATCGAATAAAGACACAGTTTTACCCCCCAATTACTATCGGGGGGTCATTTTTGACCCGAGAAGAAACATTGTCTTATTTATCTCTGGAATAGCGCCACTCTTGTGCTAAAGATTTTATGTATTCTCTTATAAGTCAATTATCTTCAAGGAAACAGGGTAGTGTAAATAGTGAAATTTCTTGTTACGGAGTATTTGTATTTTTGGGTCGCTAAAGACCCCGAGATTGTACCTACGTTTACATTATTTCTGAATATTCCATTGTGTTTAATGAGTTACGTGTGTAATGTAACACTGAGTAGTGAAACAATTTGCATCTACAGAAATTTTATGGCGACGGAAGAGGCAATGGACTATTTAGATAACACAGAAAATGAATCTGCAGGTGGACTACGGAGCCAGGAACATAATTCCTATGAAGTGATTTTCTAACTGAACACAGTGCTCACAATACAGACAGAAAA
The DNA here is from genome assembly GCA_026315105.1 of Locusta migratoria. Lineage (NCBI taxonomy): Eukaryota > Metazoa > Arthropoda > Insecta > Orthoptera > Acrididae > Locusta > Locusta migratoria. The sequence goes on from CM048745.1 coordinate 223,608,908, forward strand.
TTCCCGAATTTGGATGTCTCAGAAGAGGAAATCTCGGAAAATGAATCCAATAGTTACTACTATGGAAAAAACAGCTTCAAATGGTCGCAAAACCCGCCCAGTAGTTCCAGAACGAGAAAATTTAATATTATTCTTCACGGTGATTAATTTTTTGCTTTGTATTAAAAATATTAAATTTCCAATTTCAGAGATTAATTTGGACCTTAATAAGCAATGCAGATGAAGCAAAAAAGAAGAGTTACTAGTAAAATGAAATGTTTCGTTACTTTAAACTTTCCTATGCATTAAGTATTGAAAAAATTGAGACATTGGAATTAGCATGTTTTGGGGTCATTAGTGACCTCACGATAGTAGTTGTGATAGTGAAAAATATTGATAGTAACTCAGGGTTAAAGGTAGATCAATGAAAGGTGAAACAGTTTCACTAAACAGACTACGTAAAATAAACTATTCGCCCATTGCAAGGATATGGTTGGGACGCATGGAATCCTTGCCACATTGACTGACGGAGAATAACGAAAAAGTTCAAAAAAAGGCAGCTCATTTTATATTATTGAAATATAGGGTGGAGAGTGACACGGAAGTGACACACGAGTTAATGCGGGAACCATTATGAAAAGAGCTCTAATAGTAGCTACAAGACATTCATACGAAATTTAAATTATTATCTTCCAATTGCCAATACGAAAATATTTGCTTGGTACCAACCTGCATAGGGAGAAATTATTGTTGTGATAAAGGAAAAGATGTCGACGGTTCCAAGTAAAGATTTAAATTTGTTTATTTCCTCGAGCTGTTGAAAAGTGTTCCGGTAGAGAACGAATTTAAAAGTGCTTCGATGGACAATGCAACGGACACTGACGTGCGAACTGCAGAGTAGATGTAGATGAATCATTACATTGCTTACAGTTCATATGACCTCATTTGTTAATGATTTGTGTCCCTCTCCATAGGGTAATGTACAGCTTATTACGCTAAAGAAACGTTGGGTCATCATAGTACTTCGACGAGAGATTGCCTGGGAAATAGGCTGCTGTTGACTCTCTCTTCATACATACAACGATGTAGTTCCATTCGGTTCACATCATGACCCAGCCGTACGACCTCACTTCTATGAGTCTTCAGAGGCTCTGATAGAGGCATATTTTTCCCTTTGTTGTTATTTCAACTTCCCTCGTCCCATAAAGGCGACAAGTGATAGCCGAAAGTTAATATTACGATTAGGAGCAATACATGCACCACAGACATTGCCGAAATGAGTTGGCTTGCGCGCCTCATCGATAAAGTAGATAGGTACACGCTACAGCGGTGGTGTGTCTGTGGAGAGGCCAGACAAACGTGTGGTTCCTGTTGAGGGGCAACAACATTTTTTCAGTTTTTGTAGGGGCAACAGTCTGGATGATTGAGCTGGTCTTGTAAAATCAGCTAACATGGCAGTGTCATGCAGTTACTGGGAACGGCTGAAAGCAAGAGGAAGTACAGTCGTTAATTTTTCGGAGAAAATGCAGCTCTACTCTCCGAATATATGATGACGTCTTCTTGGCTAAAATATTCAGGAGTTAACATAGCCCCCATTCGTATCTCCTGGCGGAGACTACTCAGGAGTATGTCGTCATCAAGAAAACCAAATCGGCATTCTACGGATCGTAGCGTAGGTAGAATGTTCTATCTCTTCATCAGGTAGGATGGTTAGAAAATTTTAAAAGAGAAATGGAAGGTTAAAATTATGTATGGTAGGGATTAGTGAAGGATGAACAGTATTTCTGGCCAGGTGATCACAGGGTTATAAACATAATATTAGATGATGGTAACGCAGGAGTACGTCTGATAATTAATAAGAACATAGAAATACTGTTAAGTCAATATGAACAGCACAGTGAACACATTACAGAAGCAAAGATAGACAGAACCACAACACCGACCACCAGTAGTTTATATGGCAACTAGCTCTGCCGATGATGAGGAGATCGAAGAAATCTATGAGGAGATAAATTATTCATACAGTTAAAGGAGAGGAAATCTTGATTGTGAAAGGGACTGGAACTCGGTAGAAGAAAGAAAGAGAATGAAATGTAGCAGGTGAAAAAGAACTGAGGGAAAGGAATCAAAGAGGCGTTCCGCCTGGTAGATTTTTGTGCAGGACACAATTTAATCAGCAGAAACATTTGGTTTAATCATCATGAAAGAAGGGTATACACGTGAAAGATACATGGGGACAAAGGTGCCAGATTGGCTTTATAATGATAAGGCAAACCAGGTTTTAAACTGAAAGATATATAGAGGTGAAGATACAGATTCTGAACATAAATTATTATGAACTGTAGATTAAAATTTTGCAAAAGTGTAGAAAATGAAGGTGATGGAATCTAGATAAATTGAAGAAACCAGGGAGAGTTTTAGAGGGAGCATTACGTAAGAATTGATTGAAACGGAGGAAGTAATACAGTAGAAGAAGAATGGGTAGCTAAGAAATAGGGTAGTGAAAGTCGCATAGCATCGTATAGCCAAAAGCACAAGGCATAACAGAAATCCTAGGTTAACGCAGAAGATACTGAACATAATTGATTAAAGGAGAAAATACAAAACTAGAGCAAGTGAAGCAGGCAAAAGGGAGTACAGACAGCTGAAAAATGGGGTTGATAGGAAGTGCAGATTAGCTAAAGCGTGGCTTGAAGACAAACACATGACCGTAGAAGCATGCATAGCTAGGGGACAGTTAGATACCGCCTACAGGAAAGTAAAAGAAACATTTGCAGGCAAGAAAAACTCTGAGATTAATATCAGGAACTCAGATCGAAAACCAGTACTAAGCAAAGAAGCTGGAAGGAATATATAGAGGGCCTGTACAAAGGAAACAAATGCAGTATTCTAGAAATAGAAGAAGAATTGGAGGAAGATGTATTACTTCCTCCGTTTCAAACATCATGGTGGCTAAATACTAACTAGGCTTATTTAAAGACGAGTGGAAAAACTGATGGAATCCGATCTTGAGAAAGAGCGGTTTGGATGTAGGAGAAATGTAGGAACACGCGAGGAAATACTCACATTACGACTTATTTTAGAAGATAGGCTAAGGAAAGGGAAACATACGTATTTATCATTTGTATATCTGGAGAAAGTTTTGACAATGTTGAATGGAATACACTCTTTCATATTCTCAAAATTGCAGGGGTAAAATATATGGAGCAAAGAGTGATATTCAACTTTAGAAAAACCAAACAGCTGTTATTAGAGTCGAAGGGCATGAAAGGTTGCAATGGTTGGGAAGGGAGTAAGACAGAGTTGTAACTATTCCCCAATGTTGTTCAAATTGTACATTGAGCAAGCTATGAAGGAATGCAAGGAAAAATCTGGAGAGGGAATTAAGGTTCAGGGAGAAGAAATAAAATCTTTTCGCTTTTCTGATGACGTAGTAATTCTATCAAACTCAGAAGAGAAACTGGAAGAGGAATTAAAAGGAATTAACAGTGTTTTTAAAGATGGGTACAAGATGTACATTAACAAGAATAAAACAAGAGTAATGGAATGTAGCGTCAGAAAAACAAGCGTTGCCGAAGGAACTACTTTAGGTAATGAGACAAACGTCTATTATTTGGATAGCAAAATAAATTTTTTTGGCCGACTTATAGAAGATATAAATTGCAGAATGGCTACGAGGAAAAAGCGTTTCTGAAGAAGCGAAATTTGTAGACATCCAATATTAGTTTAAATGTTAGGAAATTCCTTCTTTCTGAGCCGGCCGTGGTGGCCGAGGGGACTGAGGCGCTCCAGTCACGGTCTGCAAGGCCACTACGGTCGGGGGTTCGAATCGCCCCTCGGGCATGGATATTTGTGCCGTCGTTAGTATAAGGTAGTTCATAAGTAGTTAGTAAGTTTAGGGACTGATGACCCCGTAGTTAAGTCCCAAAAGCTATACAAACATTTGAAATTCTATCTGAAAGAATTTATCGGGAGTGTAGCATTGCATGGGAGTGAAACGTGAACACTAAGGAGTTCAGACAAAAAGGGAAGCTTTTTAAATATGGTGTTACATATTAATGATGAAGACTGTATGGGTAGATCACGTAACTAATTTGGAGATATGAACAGATCTGGGATACTCTGCAAATCACATTTAAGTGCCTGGCAGAGGGTTCATCGAACCACAATTATACTATTTATCTCCCATTCCATTCTCGAATAGCGCGCGGGAAGAAAGAACACCTGAATCTCTCTGTTCGGGCTCTGATTTCTCGTATTTTATTCTGATGATCATTTCTACCTATGTAAGTGGGAGTGAACAATATATTTTCGCATTCGGAGGAGAATATTGGTGATTGTAGTTTCGCAAGTAGCCCACGCCGCAGCGATAAGCGCCGTTGTTGTAGTGATTCCCATCCCAGATCCTGTATCATTTCCGTAACGCTGTCTCCCCTGTATCGTGACAATACGAAACGAGCTGCCCTTCTTTGGACTCTTTCGATGTCCTCCGTCAAACCCACCTGATAAGAATCCTACACTGGGCTGCAATAATGGACGGACAAGCGCAGTGTATGCAGTTTCTTTAGTAGTTCTGTTGCATCTTTTAAGGATCCTGCCAATAAAACGTAGTCTCTGGTTCGCCTTTCCCACGATATTATCTACGTGTTCTTTCCAGTTTAGGTCTGAAGTAATAGTAATTCCTAGGTATTTTGTGGAGTTTGCGGCCTTCACGTTTGATTGATTTATGTTGTAAACAAAGTTTAACGGATTTCTTTTCGTACTCATGTGGACGACTTCACACTTCTCATTATTTAAAGCCAATTGCCAATTTTTACACCATACTGATATCTTATTCAAATCGTTCTGCAGTTGGTTTTGATCTTTAGGTGATTTTACTAGACGGTAAATGACGGCGTCATCTGCAAACAACCTAAGAGAGCTACTTAGATTTTCCCCTAAATCGTTTATGTAAATAAGGAATAGCAGAGGACCAATAACACTACCCTCTGTTTTAGTCGATGCCTTATCATCGATTACTACGAACTGTGTCCTCTCTGACAAGAAATCTCCTATCCAATCGCAAATTTGGGGCGATATACCATAACCACGCAATTTGATTAAAAGCCGTTTGTGAGGTACGGTGTCAAACGCTTTCTGGAAATCAAGAAATACGGAATCGATTTGCGAACCTTTGTCGATAGCACCCATCATTTCGTGTGAATAATGAGCTAGTTGTTTCGCATGAACGATATTTTCTAAATCCGTGTTGACCCTGGGTCAATAGATCGTTCTGTTGGAGATAATTCATAATATTTGAATACAGGATATGTTCCAAAACCCTGCTGCAAATTGACGTTAAGGAAATAGGCCTGTAGTTTAGTGGGTTACTCCTACTGCCTTTCTTGAATATAGGTGTGACCTGTGCAACTTTCCAATCTTTTGGTACAGATCCTTCTATGAGAGAGCGGTTGTACATGACTTAAGTAAGGAGCTATCGCTTCAGCATAATCAGATAGAAATCTAATGGGTATACAATCCGGACCAGAAGACTTGTTCTTGTTAAGTGATTTTAGTTGCTGCACTACTCCGATGATATCTACTTCTACGTTACTCATTACGGCATCTGTTCGTAATTCGTAATCTGGAATATTGGTTTCGTCTTCTTTGATGAATGAGTTTCTAAAAGCTAAGTTTAGTAACTCTGCTTTAGTAGCGCTGTCATCGGCAGGATCTCCATTACTATCACGTAGTGAAGGTATTGCTTGTGATTTGCCCCGAGTATATTTAACATATGACCAAAATTTCTTTGGGTTTTCACTCAAATTGCATATGCTGAATAAAAGAAGGAATAGACTAATGGGGCATATTCTGAGACGTCAGGGAATCGTCAATTAGAAGGAAGTGTATGGGTTAAAAGTCGTATACGGAGATCGGGAACGAGACACAGTAAGCGAATTCAAAAAAAAGTAGCTTGCCGTTCTTATTCTCAGATGAAGAGGGTTGTACAGGACAGGGTAGCGTGGGGAGCTGAATGCTGAATAAAACCCGTCTGCTGACTGAAGACAACAACAACAATAAAATAACAATGAAATGCAGTAAACATGAACTTAAAACTTTAAAAGGAGATATCAGTAGATGAAAATACATTTAATGAGATATCTTCCTGTGTGTGTTTTCCTAGACGATTGTTCCATGCCATCATGTTTGAGACCGTAGGCTGTAAAGCGTTCGGTTGAACAATGACAGCTGTAGGTCGTTTCACTCCATGACATTAGCTGTACATGAAACCACCGATTATTTGCGTTTAGTACGCACCCCATTCATTGGCGGAAAGAGGCACAAGTGGCCGTTCGACAATTAATTACTAAAATCGTACAAAACTGTTATCGTCTGTGCCTTCTCGTGGTTTACGATACTAGTGCGTGTCCAATGCATATATGAACAGGTAGTTTACTGGCTCTGGGTTCGACGCCAGGTCGGTACAGACGTGATGCGCAGCGAGCGGCTTTGCGCTTTTACTATTACGTTCAGTTGTCTCCATTCGTAGGTCAGTGACTTAAGGGATGTTCTAAAACATATTGTTGTCCACGATACCATGAGCAGTAATGTGTTTCGAATTGAAATAAGGACAGGAATAGCGCGAACGCGTTCCACAGTAGCAAAAGTTGTGATCCCGTGTAACTGACAAATGTTTTTATGCGCCAGAATTACTTATTTTATTTTTAATCACCTTATTTGGGTCATCAGCCGCCCCTTCAACCCGTCCTAACTCGAACCATAATGAAAGAAACAAAACAGAACCTAAAGGCTCCTTTGTTAGAACAATAACAAAAATGAAGTAGATGCATTCTGATCCCGCTCAGGGTAATTCTTGCAACAACTGCCTATGACACTATCAGACATGAGAACAATCCAGCAGTTGCAAGTTTGTGGAGTTGGAGACATGCTGTGACAAAACATACTACCTTTATAACAATTTAATTCTGACAGATAATTAATCAAACATTAATGTTCATTAAAGCAATCATGACTTCACTTCGAGATGAAAGTTAACTGTGACAAATAATTATTCATTAATGCTTATTAAAACTTTTGACTTTCACTTAAAGACGAAAATTTTTACATAGTATTATAAACTTTACGCGAATTATATATTCAACATCAGATGCAATCTCTTACTTTAAATGTTCGAACAGAACTCTTTAGAGAAATATTTGTAATCCTTACTTCTGGTACAAGTTACCCAGTTCTTTACAGTGAAACGTCAAAGCACAAAATTTACGAAGAACATACAGCACAGCAACACAATTTAAATCCAATTACGCATCACTAGAGCCTCGAATATTAATTCAGACAAATCCTTACAATGATAGCAGGTCCCATTTCAACTCCAGCATACGTATGCAGTTTTCCTTTGAAATTCAGAATACATGATCAGTGACAAGTGACATTATGGGGTTTATTGAAATTAGAGAAAAACTTCCATTATATGGCCATTAAATGTCATCGCAATGTAACAGCACTACTGCACAGAATTTTCATTACACATACCCTGCAACATAGGACTGTCAGCAACCACTCATGACACACAATTCTTGTACAGCTCTTACTGAGTTCAGTCTCAACATCGCTGACCAAGTTAATGTCTAAGCCTCGTTTGGTTCGTGTAATTGCCCCACACCATTGAAATCAAGTTCCACACAGTCAGCATATATACAAGCTCTAGCAATAGTTGCTCATAACAAGTCTCGATCAGAACTTTAAGTACTCAAACGGCAACCTGAGCAACGGTACTAAACGCCCCAGCCTTGTTAATACACAACTCGTAAACGCCCCAAGCAACCAGAGTGGCAGCGTAACACAGGACTACGGTAGTTCGTATATTGAAACCTTCCAAGCGCTTACCCCCGTCAGATTCTGCAGTACTTTTTCCAGCCAAATGCCCATCCACCTGGTTCTCTTAAATCCGTGCAGTTTTCCAGTTAATTACTGCAATACTCTTCCAGGAAAGAAAACAGTTAATATTACATTTGCCGGAGGCCAAGCTTAAGTCAGTAAATCCACCAAACTCCATTTCCGAGCGCCGACACAGATAACTGTGGCCTTCCGTGTAGCTCATAGTCCAGCCAGACCTGGCGCCGGACACCTATTATCACAATCGAGCAACATCAACACACAAGCTCCCGACACAGCCTTGTCGCAGTGTCACCACAACGAACGCCACCTAGATACAAGGCCTGTGCGCTGCATGTCAAGAGAAGTCATAACACAAGCAGACTATTTGTCTTCAGTAGCATTGTACTGAGTTTGGGAATGCGTACACGATACATAAAGTGTTTTAGAATTTTCTTAATGTTATGTCATTGGCAGACAAATTTGTGTTGGTATCATATTTTTATGGACTATTAGTAAGATATCTTACCGATATTGGACTGGAACGTTTCATATTAGGCGTTTTGTCTCATAACAGAAAAAATATGCACGGAGAATCACATAGATAACACGTTGCCACAACAGACTCTCCCCGGCAATCTACTCCAGAGATACCACTCCGATACATGGAAGCGGACAACCGAAAGATTAGATCTGTGGAGATCGACGCCACGACTCACATTCAAATAAAGAAACTCCCATCTCGCAAAGGGAAAAACCTTAATCCTCTGGGAAGAGAATCCATTTTCGCCAAAAAATAAAACAAATATTCAGTCCATAGTGGAACACTAAATTAAAAAAACGGCAAATGACTTAAAGAAAAGTAAGTCCACCCAACAGGAGTTGCTAGTAATGTACCACAAGTAAGAAGTATTGAAATACAAAATGGTCTGAAAGTAATGGGAGATCGATTGACCGCAAAAATCTATTAAAAGAAGAGGAAAAGGAAGATGACTTGTTACGCGCTTATACCTAACAGGACACCAATGAATGACACAGTTGCAACTGACGACTTAATACTCGTTGGTGGCCAAGAGTGTCGCCGTGAGGTAATTGCCATAGAGTTGCCCCATACGTTATGAGTGATTTTGTCTGCTGGTGAGCGTTCCACTGAGAAGCCATGTACGCCATGACATCTCCAAGCCGAAGGTCGATAATGGCAAATGAAGAGCGCCCCAGTAGCACATTGTGGCATTGTTCTTGGTACGTGGGCACAGCTTCATACCCAGCAAAGTGAACGACTCCACACAGGGACACTGGAACCATGGTCACAGGAGTGAGGAACATGGCACAGCAGACAGTTGGGCGAATGAATAAATCAATGTTAGCGAGTCACTGAGTCGTCTTGATGACGTTGACCAATCGATACCATAGCCCTCGGACGCCCATCGGCAAGAGAGGGTTAAATATATTCACTCACATCCGCCACCAACTGACCGTCGGGTGCCCAATCTCCAGTTTGTGGAGCGGTGGGCGTCCCTGTAGTCTGTCATACAGCAGTCTTGTTGTATGTTGTCGATCGTTCGCCGTCCGAAGGACATAGAATCTATTGTGCATTGTCCGGGATCATTATCTCATCTTGAAGGAGATACCAACGATCGACATCGGGGCCTTTTCAGACTGTGATCGGTAGAATTATAATATCGCCGCCGTCAAGCCCTGCGCATCGGTGGTCTCGAAGGTAGCAGTACGCTGCATGAGTAATGGCGTACACTTGCACGTCAACAAGACTCAATCCTTCAACAGAAATGTCCAGCACACACGTCTAAGCATTAACTTTAAAGTATTCATGTCGCCACAATAACCGCAGAACTGCCTGAGAGACAGACCGAACTAGCATTTTGGGGATGTAGAACAATTGTGCTACATACCAGGCTCGGAAGAGTATAGATGTGTTGATCAGCAAATCCCGCTGAATTAGATCAAGCCATCGTCAGGCACAATTTTTGCATAGGCCTCAAATGCAATCAAATACCCTCGGTCATGTGAGCGTTTCCATCTGCTTCGGACACGCGGTAACATTAGGCCCCAAAATCTTCTGCTCGTGGACAACGCGATACCATTGCCGGGAGCATCGATACCGGCCTGACTAATGGGAATCAGCACACTCTTACGTTAGAAGAAACAGCACTGAAGGTGACGGAGTCCTCTACGGCATGTACTGTAGTAACGCCACGGTATATTTCACCACCTTACATGCTAAGTTTACGCCACTAACAATTACAAGGGGTCTTCATTTACAATATATTAATGTGTCCCTTTTATTCCGCTTTATTTAGAGTTAATCTAGGTAGGAAGAGAGGGTGAGTTATTTGTTGTATAGGTCTCTAGAATGTCCGGTTCAAACTGAGAGATAACACTTAGCGTTACTGAATTTGCATATCGTAGTTTTCTGGTGACGGAAAGTCAGAATGCAGCTAACACAATCGTAATGGAAAGCGCCCAGCCGGTAAATGTAACGGTACCGGAGGGGAGAGACTTCTTGTCCGAGCAGAGCAAGATTGCAGGTGACTGATCTGCCGAGACCGTAGGTGCCGGCCGTGGTGGCCGAGTGGTCTGCGGCGCGCCAGTCACGTTCTGCACGGCCACTATGGTCGGGGGTTCGAATGCCCCCTCGGGCATGGATATTTGTGCCATCCATAGAATTAGGTAGATCATAGGTAGTTTGTAAGTTTAGGGGCTGATGACCCCATAGTTAAGTCCCATAAGCTCTACAAACATTTGAACATTTTTGAGACAGTAGCCGTTTTCGAGCCAAAACTACCGGGAGACGATGCGATTGAAGGATGATTTCAACCGTCAAACGGTCGAATATTATGAGAATATTCCACATGATTCTAGAAGCTTCTTTCTGGCGGGATAGATGCGTGGATGGAAGAAAATGGTGGAGCCGTGATTGGCTCTGATGTGAGCGGGACGAGAGACATGTGGCTTTCCACGAAGCAAGTTGGAGATTCGACTTGCTGCGCTCCTAGGGAGTGGACGCATGTGAGGTGTTGAGGACAGTGTGTCGTGTGACGAGCCTCACACAATTTTCGAAGTGTTGATTACATTGCCTGAATTAAGATTTGTTTCTCTGTTACCAGGGGAACAAATAATTACTTCATTGCATTGTACTTGGATTTAGAAGTACTCATTTATGAGCGTACCACAGAGTTTTCCTTCTGTTCCTGGATAGTGTGGCAAGCAGTTTGTAAGGATCTCTTGTTCGTCTTCGCTACTTGAATTACTTCAAACTAGGAGTTTTTTGGACGAAATAATTCGTTCACTGAGTAGCCTTAGTCTCTCAGCTCCTACTTCACGTTGTGCGTCGAGCCATCCACGGTGCCTTGCCGCCGTCCGTCCGACCAGAACAATATGACGAATAATTTGGAAGTCGGTGATATACGGCCTTTGCATTTGGTATAGCCCAGTTTTAAGACAAATTTACCGTTCCGATAGTTTACTGATTTCTGTAGCTTTTCTTACATCTTTTACCAAGTTGGATAGCAACTTCTTTCCTTTCATAATAGGTATTGGTTGTGCCATCCTGAATTGTGCACTGTCCTATTTTTTAAGAAATAAACATTCATAATTGACTCCTCCGATTTCTTATTTATTAGGATTAGGCATCTCAGCTGACCTGAACAGATAAGTACTATTCCTCAAAGTCCAATCATTGTTTTGTATGCAACTTTTCATGTATACCGAGGGTCAACTGATTTTTATTTTATTTTATTTATTTATTGTGATATCGCAGTACTAGTAAACCACTTGAAAAAGAAGTAGCCACAGGGCCATTACACAAAATTTACCCACTAGTTGCGACATATCACACAGTAAGAATTACAGGATCCGCGGAGCTGGCCCACGCTTGGCGTGACGCAGTTACCTACGGATGATGGCGTGCCAAGTGTACGTTTCCCTCTTCAGAAATTCCTTACAAGCAGGTCACAAGGTAAGTATTTTATGCTACCTCCCTCTATGAGAGCGACCTTATAGCTGGTAAATAGGGCTCCATTGTCGAGCACCGCCGTCCACCGCTGAGCAACTGAGGGTCCACAGCTTTTTATTTAGTCAGATGCGTTCAAGGCAGCTCGAATACACTCCCCAGAGCGCGAAAGACGAGCAAACACCAGGTCGGTATTATCTACGTCATCGGACTACCATGGAACAGAAGACACTTAACAGTAATACTCCCGGTAAAATTTTACTTTATGATCTCGCCTGCGTAGAGTGCTAATGTTGGTAACGATCTTGCAGTGCCCTTTTTGAAAACTCAATCACACAGAATGAGACCGAATAATTTTTCGTGTTGTGCATGAAAAAAGTAAATAATGTTTCTTCCCTGTTGTTGTCCTGGTGTGATGGTTCTGGCTTTTGCAACCCCTAATTTAAATTTTTGTTAGGCGTATTATAGCTGGAGAAGTCTCGTAGCTTCCCATGACGTCAACAGTGGCGTGAGAAACCTGACGTTTGGAAGAGATTGCGTCAGGTCAGGTCCTTTCCGTGGGGATGTACACCATTTTAGTAACAGATGCTATATGATTATTTGCTGCCAGGTTAATGAGTGATTTTAGGCGCCATTCTTGCTTTATTAATATTTTATAAATCGTCATTTATTTCAACATAGATTCAGTATAAGAAAACATATCTCGATAACATCCTACCTACGGACATTTTCTTAATTTTGTAAGGTATTTTTTATGAACAAACCAATAACTAAATCAATGAGCGCTCCTCGAAAACATTCTGTTCCACCAATAGCGTGCAGAGAAGCCTCTCACTTCTAGCAAGTTAGCTCACTCCTGTTTCAGCTCCTGCGAAGGTCAGATTGTGCCAAACCATGGACAGGTTTTTCGCGTTTAGCAGCTGGATTAATATCAGAGAAGCGGTTGGTAATAATCCATTTTACGTAACTAAAGTTTTGTTGTAGTTGTGTAATTTTGTGAATAATTTACCTGTTGCATTTCAGTGCGTTTATTTGTAGTTTGCTACTTTACTACGGCAGAATTAACTCGTCCCTGAAAGGAAACTATTATATGACGGTATCAGTTTACACCGGAGCCCAAAACCCTCACCTTAGATTCAGTCTCACTTCAACTCAACGGATCTACGACCTGAGCGTTACGCATCTGTGCTAGGAGTACATCTGAGAGGATTCAGGTTAGTGAAAAATTTCTTAAAGGGAATATACCTTCTATTCTGTTGCGATAGAAGAAAACTACGACCGTCACGTGTTCTGATTTGCTAGTATAAATAGCGACAGGTTTACGTAGGTCTTGTAACACAATTGAGGCAAAGGGGACAGAAAAGGGAAGGAAATTAAGGTGGGATCTGTAAATTTTTAAAAGTGTCAATGTCACTTAATATATGTGACGTACTAACTGAAATGAACTTTTCCACCATACACCCAAACTCCTGATTCTACTACTCAAGTAGTCGAACCGTGTGTAAATTTTTTATCCTCCAACAAGTAACATTTTGTTGCCAACAATAGCACAACAAGCTTCGAATTCTACAGGTAAAATTTAACCACAGTTGATTCCAGTTTCATTTGCACTGTCATTTTGAATTATAGGCTCAAGTCGAAGCCTATTTAATTGTGTCTATGTAGATATTTTCTCTTCACGCTAGAAAGTATGCGGAAAAATTTGGTTTCATTCTCTACGCTAGGTAGAAACGTTAGGCGGTGGGAAATAAATGCAGCATGACTGAGCACCGCTGTGGAGCTCCATCTAGTAGTAAACACAGGTACTTGCAGGTGACCAAAGTATAGAATGAATAGGTAGTAGCAGAACAAATTGCGTATTTTTATCACTTTTTTTCATTGTAAAAATACGGTTATTGTTTGTATAATGAAATGCTAATATTCGAGACAGTCGGCTTTGTCTTGTGAATACCATGAAACATAAAAATGTTAATTGAGGAGAATTTAGTTTTGTTGGTAGTAGGTGTGACATTTACACTAAAATTTGGAAACAGTTGATGTGTTTGCCAAGCTCGAATTGTCTCACAATGAAAAATATTTAAATATTATCAGTGAGTAGAGAGAAAAAGTACGAGCAAATTATAACCCTTTACAGACGGAACCATCAAAATAACAGCAGCAGAGAGAAAATAATATAGCTGTTTACATCCATCCCCGTCGGAGGTTAGAGCCCTCGTTCAGGCATGAGTGTGTGTTGTCCTTAGATTTGGTTAGTTTAAGTAGTTAGTAAATCGATGGACTGATAAACACAGTAGTTAAGTCCCGTAGAGTAAGAAACATTTGACCATTTTTTAACCATACATACTGAAAGCAAATAGCATCAAGAAATGTTCAACTAGTTTGGTCATCAGTCCCTAGGCTGAAAAAATATTCAACTAGCTTATACTAAGGCCAACCAATACACCCATGCTCGAGCGAGGACTAGACCTTCCGACGGCGAGAAGCGGCGCGGTGCGCAGCTAGGTGTCTTGTAACGCTCGGCCACTCTACCGCGGCAATAACATCAGAGACACATACGTAAACTTGTAACTGTCATTGAAAAACGACAACTGTGAGTGAAGAATATTATATTTTAGATTAATAAATATAGTGAATAGTTATGGAATTATCTCACTGCAAAGGTTAAATATTTTATACAGAGTTATTGTAATTAAAGTTAAGCTTTAAAACGTTGTAAAAATAACAGCACTGGTCAGAATGACGCCAAATTAGAAGGGAATATTATTGGAAAAGGGGGAAACGTTAGACAGAACAAAAATAAATAGTGCGAAAATTTATCAATAGATAATGTGTTACAATATGTAAATGAAAACAGTCGTTTTGCGCACGACTCATTGAAGTTGGTATAAACAAGCCGGGTGCATGGCTTTTCCTGATTGCGCGTCTGAGACGTTTGTCATGACTGTTTCAATGCTGGATCACGCCCTGCTGATGAAGCTGTTTTCCAAAAATGATTACTGTACACAAGTAGCTCTGCAAAACTTCCGGACAATGCAGAACAATTAAAATACGATGTGAACGATGCTTTTAGTAGTTTTTGGCCTCAGAACAATTAAAAAGCATTTTCCGCATCTGGCCGTGGTGAAAGGAGTTACGGAACTCACAGTATGACAGTAGACTGATCAGTACAGTCTGTTTAACGTGTAACCTTAGGCATTGTGTGATTCATTTGTAGTCGATCACTATTAAATTATGATGCTTACAGCGTCATCTAAGGATCAATTTTCACACTAATACTTCTCTTCTGCCATGCGTTGTCCCCCTTCTCCGATAATAAATAATCCATTGGAATTTGACGTCATTCTGGCCAGTGGTGCTATTTTATAGTATTTTGAAAGTTTAACTTATAATCACTCTCAGTATTCCACGAAAGAATGTTACATTGCTTCATTCCTCACCGAACGTGTTGCTCGTTCACGAGGACAGGGTTCGACACAGAGGGAAAAATTTTTTGTATCCTTACCACGCCAAATTTGGAACTTAATTGTGCGGTTGTATGGTCTCGTCGTGGTTTAAGAGCTACATTCGAAGTTCCATTTCTTGGCGCTTGAAAATTTGTCAGTTGAAACACAACTTCTGTACACAATCAACATTCCTTAGAGCAGGGCCGGCCAAACAATACACACTGTGCAGAGGTCTGGAAGTGCTACACAGGTGCACACATGTGAGTCAATGAGCAACAGCGACATCTATTATTAGACATATGTCCATAGTGAACGACGACGACTCCACTTCTTGGTTTATGCCATGAGATTATAGGCAGCGCCGGTGTCACGTCAGACCAGGTCGCTCTGCCAACACCACGTAGTAGCCAAGGCCTCAGAGCTAGCCAAGGCCAACGAGAAAGACAGGCCCCAGTGCACACGTCATGCCACATAAGCAAGGTAGTTCTGAGCCGGCGCAATCGCTAGCTGATTGGCAGGCCAATGGGGCACAGCCCACTGCCTCATAGCAGCCAGCCACTGAGCTAGCTATCGAGCCGGCTCAGAACTACCTTCCTTACATGATATAACGTGCATGCTGGGGCTTGTATTTCTCGTTGGCCTCGCAACTGGCCGTGCCTATGTCACACACAGAGGCCGCAGCCGCCAGAAGTCTGTCTGGCCACTGGGGCACACCCACTTCCTCTTAGTGGCCGGCTAGTCAGCTTGCGTTCGCGGCCTCTGTGTGTGACGTAGGCACAGCCAGTTGTGAGACCTTGTCTTGTAGGTGTTGTTGGCTCTGCCTGCTAACAAGAAAGGGGACTTGACCGTGAGACATCACATACTCTGTACTGCTGCCGCAGAGAAATAGAATGCAGCATGTGGAGTGCAGCGATTTAGGAAAGACAGGCAACAGATCTGGTTTGAAAAATACGGTTTTAATTAAATATTAGACACAGGCTATACAAAATTGTTGGCCCATATCGCCTATGTACCATGAGAACATTATAATGTATGTGTAATTCAGTGTGAGATTAGCAATGTTATAAAGTAAAGAGAATGGAACATAATATAATTTTTCCATAATTTATAGTGTAGATGTACAGTACAATTAAGTAGACTTTTTAAGACATTTTACAGATAGTTTTCTTTGGTTAATTTTTCAATGTTAGGATGCAATGTTTGATATATTTTTAATTGAAGACTGCATTTTATGTTGTGATTCGACAAGGTGTTTCAGTATTGGGACTTTACTAATTTCATAATAGAAAATAATTGTTCACACACACACACACACACACACACATACATACATACATACATACATACATACATACATCGAATAGAACACATACAATATCCATGAAGCAAAACAGCCTCAGAAATCCTCTTTTGAGGAACATTCTAATAAAAATCTGCCAAGCCTGTCATTGTGTATATACTTGATCTGTTTATACTTAACACTGTAAATTGAAATTTTACATTTGAAACCTGGAAGGAACATTGTTAATATTCATTGAAAAATGTTGCAAAGGGCTGAATCACATTCGACAGTATTTCCACATTTTTAAACCTAGACTCAAACTGGTTAGGATGAGTTACAAGAATTTTCACATATTCTTCAGTGACAGTAATGTCAGAAGCTCACATCTGTGATAGCTTCGGAAAATGCGCAGTGTTTGCAGCCTGCAGTCGATTCAGCCACAGATTCAGAGCCATTTTGAAGGGTTTAATTCTACAGTACATATATGTTATGAGTAGGCCTTTTCTTTGGATTTAGGTATTTAAATCGTTGAAGTGGTCTGTTAAATTAGCAAGGAATATTAAGTTACAAATCCAGGTTTCTTCTTCCAACTGATGAAAAGGTTGATTTTGACAAGTCATGTATAATGCTATTTCACTTCTTAACTCAAAGAATCTAGCACCTTACCCATGCTCAATCAGAACACACTACAAATATAAGGAAGATGACCATACCAAGTACCCAATTCTTCAAGAAAAATTTTTAAGTTGTCTATGTCTCAGGCATCATCATAAGATGAAATTTGTGACCTGAACCACCATATCACTAACATTCATAATTTTGCGCGTAGATACTTTTTATGAAGTATGCAATGGACGGCAGTGAGTTCTTGTGTTGCACCAGAAACATGTTTCATGTGTTATTACGTTATTTCACCCATCTTATCAATCCCTCATTAACTCCTACCATAGACGGAGGCCCATCTGTTGTGACAGAAACAATCTTATTCCAACTTAAGCCAACGTTTTCAACAGCTTTTGCAACGCCTTTGAAACTGACCAACCCAGTGGTGGTGTCCTTTGAGGGGTGGGATCAAATCTAAAACTTTCTCTGTTACATTCAGTTTATCATCGACGCCCGGAATGAAAATAGCTAACTGTGCAATATCTGGTAAGTCAGTACTCTCATCAAAAGCTAAAGAAAAATGTATAAACCTATGTGCTGTTAACTCTCAGTTCTTCTTGGACGTCTCCAGCAATGTCCTGAATTCATCCCATAACAAATTCCAGATTCTTCTACCCATTTAAGTGAATGGTCTGAATGGTCTGTCTTGGTTATCACTAGAGCTATTCTGCAGCTCAGACGAGCTACTCTGACAGTTCTCTACTTCAGCACGTTCCTTTAATTCAGATAGTAAGGCGTCTCGTTGTTCTCCTTCATATTTCCCATACTCATGTGCACAGCACAGGGAATAATGACGCTGTGAATTACTTTTTTTATACTTCATACTTCTCTGTTACACAGAAAACAATTTGCCACGGCGAATTGGCCACGCGTACTGGAGCACCATGTTGCGGTGCCTGCAGCTGTCCATCGTCGGGGGTGCAATTCCCCCCTCAGGCATGGGTGTTCGTGTTGTCCTTAGTTTAGTGTACCTTAGGTTAAGTAATTTGTAAGCTAGGGACTAATAACCAAGCTGTCGAGTGCCACAGATTTACAAAAAATTTGAACATTTGATCAAAAACTTTGCACCTTCAACGCAGTGTACAAAAAGAAACAGATTTTCCCACACAGAAAGAAGAACCGATTGCTCCGTTTTGCTTGTAATCTCCATGTCATAGTCGTCAAGAGCACTACTACTGACTGAACGCTCCAGTTCCGTACTGACATCCCCATTTACCTGGGCACCACAGCTCTGAAGGGCAACGAGAAAGAGGCCACGGAGCGCAAGTCACGTCACGTGATCAAGTGAGACCTGAGCCAGCACGATCGCTAACTGAGTGGCTGGCCGCTATGAGACAGTGGGATGTGCCCCAGCAGCCGGCCACTCAGCTAGCAATCGTTCTGGCTCATGCCTCACTTGATCACGTGACGTGACTTGTGTGCCGCAGCCTGTTTTTCTCGTTGGCCTCCCCCAGCTCTAATCTGACATCTACATCTACATTTACATCTACATGGGATACTCTGCAAATCACATTTAAGTGCCTGGCAGAGGGTTCATCGAACCACATTTATACTATTTATCTCCCATTCCAATCTCGAATAGTGCTTGGGTAGAAAGAACACCTGAACCACTCCGTTTTAGCTCTGATTTCTCGTATTTTATTCTGATGATGATTTCTACCTATGTAAGTGAGAGTGAACAATATATTTTCGCATTCGGAGGAGAATGCTGCAGATTGGAGTTTCGTAATTAGCCCACGCTGCAGTGATAAACGCCATTGTTGTAATGATTCCCATCCCAGATCCTGTATCATTTCTGTAACGGTGTCTCTCCTGTATCGTGACAGTACATAACGAGTTGCCCTTCTTTGGACTCTTTAGATTTCCTCCCTCAAACCCACCTGATAAGGATCCCACACTGCGCAGCAATTCCCCAAAAAAAGGACGGACAAGCGTAGTGAATGCAGTTTCCTTAGTAGTTCTTTTAAGGATTCTGCTAATGAAACGCAGTTTTTGCTTCGCCTTTCCCATAACGTTATCTACGTGTTCTTTCCAATTTAAGTCTGAAATAATAGTAATTATTTAGAGTGTATTGCCAATTTTTACAGCACAATTATGAAGTTAGTTTTCATCTTCAGATGATTTTACTAGACGGTAAATGACGGCGTCATCTGCAAACAACCTAAGAGAGCTACTTAGATTTTCCCCTAAATCGTTTATGTAAATAAGGTACAGCAGAGGACCAATAACACTACCCCGTGAAACGCCCGATATCAATTCTGTTTTAGTTGATGCTTTAACATCGATTACTACAAACTGTGTCCTATCTGACAGGAAATCTCCTATCCAGTCGCAAATTTGGGGAGATATACCATAACCATGTAATTTCATTAAAAGCCGTTTGTGAGGTACGGTATCAAAAGCCTTCTGAAAATCAAGAAATACGGAATCGATTTGCGAACCCTTGTCGATAGCACTCATCACATCGTGTGAGTAAAGAGCTACTTGTTTTTCGCATGAACGATATTTTCTAAGCCGTCCGCTGAGCTGTATATACAGCTGCTGGAGCCAAACCTCTGGGGTGCCAGACGGGCAGAAAGCTTTCCTCTCAACCTAACCATTTGTCACACTATGTTCAAACTCTGCTGCTTTCAAGGACGTTTTTTAGATAGTATGAAAAATTAATTACAGCCTCCGTCTCACACAGTTGCAAAAATGCCTATTGTGCTGAAAAACGGCGTTCAGGCCGCTAGGAAACTTACCATCCGATTAGAAAAAAATTAGTCGACGAAAAATTTTTGTCTGTTTTACAAACTGATATGTTCGCTCGATGAAGGGGTGATTTTATTTTCGTTATACATCAAAGTTAATGTGTACTATTCAATTTAGATAAGTATGGCGACATATTTTAAAGAATTTGCAAAAACTCATTCGGTAAACTTTTTGAGTGGTTGCTTTTACGTCATACCTAGCTGCGTGTAAAATGTAGATGACAAATCAAAATTTTATTTAATGTTGAGAGGAGAATAATATTTGGCTCACAAGATATCGGTCCGTGCACGTTAGCATGAGACAGCAATATGTTCTAAAATGCTATTTTTAAACAGTCGTATCTTGGGGAGTAGCAAATGACTGAAATGATATTTCTACATTGTTTACACGATTATCTAGAAAATACGTTTCAGTTTGCGAAAACCTGTATTCGTTATCTTGATATGCTAGAAAAATCTTAACTTTTGGTATCAAAAGAATGTGTGGATTGACATGTCCACACTTTTATATTCATGGTAAATCGTAGCATCTGTTAACGGTATGTTCTTTACGTGATGATCTCAGGTATCGTTAAAAGCTTTTTCTATAATACTATCCGTTACCGAGATCCGTAGATTCTAAGTTACCATACAAATGCACGTAAAAATCTGGTCTTACGGATAATTGTGGTTTACATTCACGTAATGCATGACATTAACTGCGAATGGGTAAAGTTGGAAATGTGTAGCCAGCAGTAGGAAGTTGCGTGGACACCTAGACCACTGGGGACACAGCGATCACCACACCTGCACGGAATTACTCCAGCACGCCTTCCGTCAGATACAAATTCACAACTTTAGCCTGCACACTCAAACTGCAACTCAAACTCGAGTTAATCGCCGGCCGCGGTGGCCGAGGAGACTGAGGCGCTTCAGTCAAGGTCAGCACGGCCACTACGATCAGGGGTTCGAATCCCCCCTCGGGCATGGATATTTGTCCTGTTCTAGTTCTTAAGTAGTTCATAACTAGTTTGTAAGTTTAGGGACTGATGACCCAGTAGTTAAATCCCATAAGCTTGACAAACAACATTCGAGTTACTTTGTAATGTAATAACCTAGGAGTGCCTCCGCAAAAGATACTGTGTGCGGCTCCTCCAGGGAGACGCTTGTCCGTTGTTATTTGGTCGAGCTGATACCTGAGAGTTTACGAGAGTAACTCCGGCATCCAATTTTTGACTGTCTGGAGTCCACTCGTGCTCACTTGAGAATCTGCTTTTAGTCTGGGACAATGTCCCAGAAATAAATTAACTTGGTTCCAATCCCCCAGTTCCGACCAAGATTTTCAAGAGGTTTTCCTTAGTTTTGAGGCGTATGCCGGAACTTGTATGCCTTCCCACTTATTCACCAGTTGGGATCCCCCTTTGCCCCACTATCAGCTTGTCTGATATTGGCTAAATAGAACCGCGGCTCTTAATGGGTCGGATCTCAAACTGTCCACTCCACTCCTGGGAGTGGAGAATAAAAAGGACGGTATATATATTATGCTTTCAGCGTTGTTCAGTCTGGAGCATAGTACCTCTAACAAAATTTCTCGATGATACCACGTCTGATGTTATGCCTTTTACTTCAAAATCATTCAGCACCGAATCTAAGTACTTTTTTATTGGTCTGCCTCGACTCCTTTTACCCTCTGCTGCCGAGCTCATAAGTCTCTTAGGCAACCTTGCTTCTCCCGTGCGTGTAACATGACCCCACCATCTCGGTCTGTTCGCTCTAACTGCTTCATCTATGGTGTTCACTCCCAGTTTTTCTATGATTTCCTCATAATGGACACCTTCCTGCCATTGTTCCCATCTATTTGTACCTGCAAATATTCTTGTTACTTCCATGTCTGTAACCTCTACCTTATGAATAAGGTAACCTGTATCCACTCAACTTTCACTCCCATACAACAAATTTGGTCGAAAGATAGAGCGGGGCACTGCTAACTTAGTCTTGGTACTTACTTACTGCTTGCAGAAGAGAGTAGATCTTAGCTGAGCGCTCACTGCATTAGCTTTGCTGCACCTCGATTCCAGTTATTTCACTATGTTGCCATCCTGTGAGAAAATACATCCCAGGTACTTGAAACTGTCTACCTGTTCTAACTTTGTTCCCCCTATTTGGCACTCAATCAATTTACATCTCTTTCCCACAGACATTACCTTCGTTTTGAAGCTGCTGATCTTCATATCATAATCCTTGCAACTCTGATCGAGCTCTTAAATATTAGTTTACAACCTTTCAATCGAATCGACCATTACAAGTAAGTCACCCGCATATGCGAGACTGCTTGTTTTGTTTTCACCTACTTTAATCCCGCCCTGACAGTCTACTATTTTCAACATATGATCCATAAATAGTACGAACAACAGTGGCGGAGGTTACAGCCTTGTCTTACGACTGAAACCACCCTGAACCATGAGCTTAATTTGCCATCTACTCTAACTGCTGCCTGACAGTCTACGTAAAGCCCTATAATGGCCTGTAGAAGGTTGCCTCCTACACCATAATCTTGTAGAACTGACAGTAGCTTCCTGCTAGGAACACGGTCATAAGCCTTGTCTAGATCTATGAAACATAGATACAATTCCCTGTTCCACTCACAGCACTTTTCCATTACCTGCCGTAAGCCGGCCGCGGTGGCCGAGGGGACTAAGGCGCTCCAGCCACGGTCTGCACGGCCACTACGGTCGGGGGTTCGAATCCCCCCTCGGATATTTGTGCCGTCCTTTGTATAAGGTAGTTCGTAAGTAGTTTGTAAGTTTAGGGACTGATGACACCGTAGTTAAGTCCCATAAGCTTAACAAACATTTTTGAACCTGCCGTAAGGTAAAGGTCTGGTCCTGACAGCCTCTAAGAGGCCTACCCACACTGATTTTGTCCTCAATTAATACTCGCACTCTCCTTTCAACAATACCTGAGAATATTTTGCCTAAAACGCTAATTAAAGAGATACATCGATAGTTGTTACAATCTTTTCTGTTTACATGTTTGAAAATTGGCGTGATTACTGCTTTCGCCCAGTCAGACGGGACCTGTCCCGATTCCCACGACTTCTCAATTATAATGTGTAACAATTTTTGATATGATTTTCCACTGTATTTGACGAGTTCCGGCTTAATTTCATCCACCCCAAACGCTTTATTGCAATGTAATCTACTGACCATTTTCTCCACCTATATATATATATATATATGTGATTTAATCTGTCTTAGCGGAACAGTAAGGCTTCTTCGTTCGGAGGTCACAGTCCTCATTCCGCCTTCCTCACCAAAATTAAAAATGTTATCATGTGAACATAGTCACGATTTCTGTTTCTCTTACTGCTGTAGATTGGCAGAGTGATCGTGGAAGAAAGAATAGGCGGTCTGAGTTGTAGATTGTGGGAGAGAGAGGCAGTGACAGTACAAAAAGATAAATAGATCGAGACCGTAAGAATAAGAACAAAATGAGGAGACAGTGAAATTGGAAAAAAGGATGAATGTAGATTGTATATAAGTTTTCGGAATCTGAATCCTTTGAACCGTCGAAATTGGATAACAACAATATTTTCCGCTTTTCCCAATCTCCCATACCTACTAGTTAGTTTGTCGATCAAGGAATTTAGAAGTCCGATCAAAACATCCACAAGGGCAGGTATAATGAGGAAGTAATCGTTACTGAAGAAACAGAGAGCAGACTGTGAGAAAGGAAGAGGCAGTAGCAATGTACATCGAAAATATTGAAAAATAGACGAAGGCAGAAGAAAGCACCCATAAAATGGAGAAACGGATGAAGGCAGTGGCAGTGGGAGACACAGTCAGAAGAAAGTGCTAATGGTAGGATAGCGGGGAAAGTGGGGCAGATTCATATCCAGACACTGACAGTGAAAGGGAGAAGTTTTGTATGAAACGTTTTCAATGAGAGACTCGGTAAAAGAATTTTGGACAAAGGATAAAAAGTAAAAGCTAGCCAGTAGCCAGTAGATGGGCTAGTTCTTTCTTAAAAAAAAAAAAAAAAAAAATTGACGTAAGCTTTACAGCTGATTTGTAACTTTTATTATGTGAGTTGTTTTAATTTTTAATTTACGATGAACGAAACCATAATTATTGCGGGAACCAGGTTAAAGGATTTATTTTCTCGACCGAAGAGTGCATTTTCATTCTTTGACGTTGTAACGGCCGCGGACAACAGCAGCTGTGTTCAAAATTTAAAGAAATTAGGATGGTTTGTGTTAAAATAGGGCGAGTTGTATTCGTTGACAAAATTTTTTGAGAGAAAGGCGGAATTAATACTGAGATTGCGGATTCACCACTTTTCCTTCAATGTTGTTTAAACAGAAGATATTTGCATTTCTTGTGCTCAGAAAGGAGCATTTTCTGCTGGTATTCGTTTTGCTTGTGTTTCACTTAGGGAGTGGAATGATAAATAAATGTACGCAATATCTATATATTACCTGGATGTTGAAATACAGAATTCTGAGCGTGCTAGAGAAAGATTCTGTTACTTGACTAATTACAACATGGCTGCTATGAAGTATTATTAGAAAATGTAAAGGAAGTATGTTTCGATTACGCACTCACGCGAGTCTGTTACTTCGTATATTGACATAAATTTCAAATCCAGTGGTAATCTAGCAATAATTTGTCACTTAGTAACTGATGGAAATGCGTTGAGTTATAGATGCTGGTTATGTAGAGATCACTGGTTTCTGTATTCAATGTTGACAACGAATAAATGCGATAACACTCTGAACTGTTACTCAGCAGAAAAGTGGAAACGTCGAACTCCATTGCTGTATTTTATTTTAAAGTTGTGGAGGTAAGTCCTATCAGGACACATCGGATTTCTTTTATCGAACTGGAGCACACCGGCAGAAAAATGAAGTTAGTCTTGGTGCAGGATATTACATTTCGCCCAATCTACTTTAGAAAGAAACAGCAACACAGCTGGGTCAGCAACAAATTTTCTGTATCAGATTGAAGTTGATGAAAAGAGAACAGTTTACGAGAAAGAAGAGGAGAGAAGAGGCGATCAAATGTTTTTACTCCTTGGGATCTGGAGTACTATGAAGATCATATAATGACATCGATTTTATAACGGAACACATTTTACGCTAGTTTCTTATGTCTTGGTTAAATGACGTGCATACATAATCGTTATCAAGTGTCTTATATACATTACATTTTTATATCATTATTTGGTGTTCCCACGTTGCGGTGCTACAAGTTTACAACTGATATTTCGATGATAACAAAGATGGTATTTATATTACTGTTCGTTGTTGCTGTGATCTTTGATTACTGTTTTACGTTTAGCTGTATCTACATAAAATTACAAAGAGATAAATGTCAGAAAATCTTGAAACTTGGTTGTTAGTGCTGTTTAATAATTCTACGCGTTATTTTTATTTTATTTACATATATTACTGTATAATATACTCGAATTTTCTATTTACGATGTAACAGAGCTATTATTAGTTTCAGTTGCTATCTTATTTTATACGTTATTTAATTATTAAATATTTAATAATTAATTAATTAATACCTAGTCCTAAGGAACTATTTGTTATACATACAGAATAAGGAACATAATTTTAAATACGTAGGTGCTAGTAAAATTAACTATATAACCGCAGCTCACTTGAAAGTGGCTGTAACGTAAGACGAAACAGTCTGTTGTGAAAATAAAAATAACATCTCCACCTATCAGTAAATTTGTACCTTTTTAATAACTAAGAAGAGATCGTTTCGATCTCCATATGCAACCCATATTCCTGCAGGACGGTATTTCAGAACGTACTGTGATCATTTTTAAATGCAAAAGCTAATCATAACAGTAAAGGATAAGTATGGAAGTTGTCATAGAATATAAAGTTACTAGAGAAAAATGACGGTGAAACATTATTTTAAACGTTAGCTGCTGTTGGTTGCTAGTTACTAAATAATTTAATGTGGCACCTTATAGTCACCCGACTAGGGGCCAAAATCTCTACCGATATCTTAAAAGACCATTATTTACACGTTAAATGTCCATACTGTGCAATTGACTCATAAATTAGGAAAATTTACTGCACAGTTTTCACTTTTGAGACTGTATTGCCATCAAAAATTTATATCTACCACAGTCCTTCGTCAGAAGACAGGATTAGTATAACAGCAAAAACATTGGGGACTGGCTCATTGTTGCATTCTCGCTCGTGCGGAAATATAAGCTGCGAGGACAATGGACTGAGAGAAGTTAGTCACACATACGTAGTCAGTGTGGCTTGCAGAAGTTTGCCTCCATCCTGGAGTCATACTCGGATAGCGTAATGGTAAGGCGAGCAATCACGAAAACTGTGAATTCCGGATTCGAGACGAACTCTGGCACAAATTATCGCATACCACCATTTGGTGGTAGGTGGGATGTTATCTTTAGCAAATACATTTCGATTGAAAAGATACTACAGAGAGTTTGTGTTTGGAATAATGTTTCGCAAATTAATTTCCGCCCGTAGTTATAGGGACCTTCTTCCTGCACGGGAAAAATCGGCCAGTAGTGGAACTGAGGGGCAATTGTTCTCCTTATGTAAATAACCGGGCCACTGGGCTCGCTCCGACTGATGCTGTGATTAATGACCCGCAACTGTGACCTTTACTTATCAATATGACTGCGTAGAAGGTAAGTACCATGTTGTTTAAACAGGTGTAGATGATAAAATGTGTTAGCCTAAGCTTTTGCATGTGAAACTTAGCTTGCCCTTATCTCACATGACATTTTGCAATCCATGGATGAAGTGCGGATTGTGTTTTTCTCGATTTCAAAAAGGCGTTTGACGTGGTACCACACTGGAGATTACTAACGAAGATACGACCATATGGAATAGGTTCATAGACTGACTGGAAGACAGTCACAAATAGTAATAGAACGCAGTACATTGTCCTCGACGGCGAGTGTTCATCAGAGACGAGTGTATCGCCAGGCGTGCCACAGGGGAGTGTGATAGAACCGCTATTGTTATCTATAAATATAAATGATCTGACGGACAGAGTAACTTGTAATTTGCGGCTGTTTGTGGTTGATGATGATGAGATGTATAGGAGGATGTCGTCTTTAATTGACTGTAATAACATACTGGATGACATAGATAAAATTTCTAGTTGGAATAAAGGCTTGTTGATGTAGTCGCGTCGTTCAAATATCTAGGCGTAACATTGCAGAGCGATATGAAATGGAACGAACATGTAAGGACAGTTGTAAGAAAGGCGGACAGCCGACTTAGGTTTATTGGGAGAATTTTAGGAAGATGTTCTTCATCTGTGAAGGTGGCCGCGTGTAAAACGCTTGTTCGAACACGTCTTTGAGTATTTCTCAAGTATTTGGGACCCGCAGCCGTTCAGTTTATAGGAAGATATAGAAGCAATTCAGAGACGAGTAGCTAGATTTGTTACTGGTACATTCGACCAATGCGTGAGTGTCACGGAAATGCTCCGGGAACCCAAATGGGAATCGCTGGAAGAAAGATGACGTTCATTTCGAGAAATTCTGTTGAGGAAATTTAGAGGGCCGGAATTTGAAGCTGAGTGTAGAACAATCTTTCTGCCGCCTACTTACCTTTCTCGTAATGATCACAGAGAAAAGATAAGAGAAATTAGGGCTCGTACAGAGGCATATTGGCAATCTGTTTTTCCTCGTTCTATTCGGGAATGGAATGGGAAAGGAAATGCCTAGTAGTGGTACAGTGTACCCTCCGCCACGCACCTTAGGTGGATTGCGGAGTATATATGTAGATGTAAATGTAGAAGCGTAATAACCATAACTTGTTATCCATGAATGTCAGTCTCCTCTCTCGTGCTCAAGTAGTGCGTTCATAAGGGTCTACTACTGCGAGACCACATCACCACTCTTCATGGTACCCATCACCATGGGGCGAAGCGTAGCATCTCGTGCTCTTTACCTAAGACAGTAAACACCACGGAGTGTCAGCAGCAGGATCACGGAGAAGCTGCAAATCCCAGGAAAGTAAAATATGAAGACTTTCACTTTGGAATAGAAGTAATAATACTTCCGAATCAATCTCACTGATATTTGTAATTATTATCATTACACATAGAGTTTAATTTGGTATTATTTCTTCCACATTGTACCAGACTCTGCTGATGATTGAGAATACCATACAGATTTATGGCACTTAGTTGTCCATTGGACGTTTTGATTTTTATGTTTTAAACCACCTGATCGTTTCCTTTTTATCTCTATGTATCCACCACAGCAACATGAAAAATGTTGCAGCGACATATTACAGCAGGACCGTAAGTTCCCGTTCAGCTAGAGCAATCAAAAACAAGCTGTCTTGAGACTTTCGGTATTAAGATACTGTGGCCACCCATAAATAAAATAACCTACCTGTACGAAACGTTCACTCTGCAGCGAAGTGTACCCTGATATGAAATTTCCTGGCAGATTAAATTTGTTTGCCGGAACCGGTATTCGAACCTGGTACGTTGCCATTTGCGGGCAAGCGCTCTACCGTCCTTAACTATCCCGGCACGCTTCATAGTGCGTCTTCACAACTTTACTTCTGCCAGTACCTCGCCTCCTACTTTCTAAACTTCATAGAAGCTCTCCTGCGAATCGCGCAGGAATAGAGCTCCTGGTAGACGGTAGAACGCTTGCCCGCGAAAGGCAAAGGTACAAGGTTCGAATCCTCGTTTTGGCACATAATTTTAATCTGCCAGGAAGTTTCAACCCATCTTTAAATCGATGCTCATGATCCAGAATAAAGAAAATAAAAAGGATATGGTCTAAATGAAGCATGGCCAACATTTTCGCCCGCGGGCATCGGCATAGTGACATCTCCACTTTGTGACTGCGGCATAGCAGAAGACACAAATATTTTTTTTTTTTTTTTTTTATGCATGAACGGGTGGGAGCTCACATCAAAGTTATATTGTGATCAGGGACTACCAGTTACCAATATCTATCTCAACATTATGGATAACCAAAGACATTGGAGTGTACAAAGAACTTATCTCCTTTTTAAGAAAGAATTATAATCTGTTATGTAAAAGATAAAACCATGTTTAATCACTATATGCTATTTCAAATTGCTCTTGTCTTTGTGTCATAATCTAAATGTTTGTTATGTTACTACAAATTGATCTTTCTGTTTTTGTTTTCTGTCACATATTTGATGTTTTGGTTGCTTTTGTCACCTTGCTTTTGTCACAAAATTTCTTCCTGCGCATATTTCTGACAGTAAACGGACGTTGAAGACTGTTTTTGGAGTGTCTTTCATGCCTCAGTGTTTTTCAGAATTACACAATTACACCAATAAACTTCTAGAGACTAAGTGCACTTGTGTGTCAACGTTTGACGCGTAAAGATGGAAATTAAGATTTGACGTTATGTAGTGGAACGATGGATTTTATAGTTTATTACAATAACTTAAAAATTAATAAATTTTATCTTCTGGAGAGCTCGTATTTCAAGTACTGCTATTTGTTTCAAATGATCAGATGCTTATTAAACCAATGCTTAAACTGTGTACAAACTGAAATTTTTACAGTTATTTCAGTAGCATTCATTTTTCTTGGGTCCTACACCATTCACCTCTCAAAGCCAAGAAGAAAACAGAACATACAGATAAGTAAGAAAGAATTGTATAAGCTAGTACGGAATTTATTAAATTATGCGAAACAGAACTGTGCTTCATATTTGTGACTGACCTCAATCCGCGTACATTGTAGTAAAATTAGTGACCACAATTAAAAATATTGAAATCCTAGTGAAGAAATTGCTGTTCAAGTAAAGTGAAGTTTATAGAGAAATATTTTGAATCCTTTCAAGCTAGTCGGTTCGTAATTAAGGATTTAACATTTTGCGATTTAAAATTTTTTGGTTGGACTGCCTGTGTTGTTAAGTGGTATAATGCTTCCTTACGGTCCAATAATGGTCGTAAATCTCAGCTTTATTTATTTGGTGGTACTAATATTGGCAAAAGTAATTGAGAACGTCGTTTCGCGAAAGCAGCATGTTTTGATGCCATATTGTTTCTAATTTGGATTTGGAAGTTATAATGAAAATGTGCATTAGGTAATTTTGTTTGAAGAATTAAAATGATGACGTTGGCGTCCATTTGTATCTATTTTGAAGCGTATCGTTAAAGGTCGCCCTGTGACTGTACATCTTAAGAATAAACCTAGATTGACTATATGTCATCGTGTATTAGTTATATTTGTTTCCAATGAAATGGCAATTGGTGATGAGGCGTTGCTTTCGTGACAAAGTGTAGTTCATGCGGACTGTCGTATAATTCATTGTAGATGTGTGAAGGCGGAGATTGATTCGTCGTTGTCGAAATCGGTAGTCGTGGACATATCGAGCGATTCGACGGAGGCTGTTGCTACGCCGGAAGAGGAAGATTTGGGGTCGTAGAAGACGTGCTATTATTACCAAACCAGTTTTTCGACACATGTGTCGTTGAGGTACGTGAAGATCAGATCTCAAATAACAGTCAGCCAAAGCCATTGCCGGCCGCGGTGGCCGAGGAGACTGAGGCGCGCCAGTCACGGTCTGCACGGTCACTACGGTCGAGGGTTCGAATCCCCCCTCGGGCATGGATATTTGTGCCGTCCTAGTTCGTAAGTAGTTTGTAAGTTTAGGGACTGATGACCCCGTAGTTAAGTCCCATAAGCTATACAAACATTTGAACATTTGAACCAAAGCCATACGTAGCAATTCTCAAAAATTCTCGAGAAAATCGACTTCGAAGTTTTGCATGTTGATCTAAATACCAATAATTATTACAATTGAAACGTATGTTGGTATAGCTGAGGTGGTAACATTCTGGCCTTACAACCATAGGGCTCGATGGTTCGACCCCCCCCCCCCCCCCCGTGAGAGGTTTTTTTTCTTTGTTGTTTCAAATAATTGCGCAATTTTAACATATAACGGTATCCTTTACGAAAAATGCTCATACATGTATTTATTCGTAATTTTCTACATTTATAAAAGGTTG
Source organism: Locusta migratoria (assembly GCA_026315105.1). NCBI lineage: Eukaryota > Metazoa > Arthropoda > Insecta > Orthoptera > Acrididae > Locusta > Locusta migratoria. The sequence goes on from CM048745.1 coordinate 223,639,872, forward strand.
TCAATAATGACGACTACAATTTTTAAAAAGTAAACACATAAAACACCGCAAAATTCCATACTTATGGTAATAGTGAAAATTAAAAGAATCCTTCATTTCTATGTGGTCTCACACATACCAGGATGATAAGCATCGTTAATGCATGATAAACAAAGAGTTTCACGACATCGAACACAACATACAAATACTGCATTTTATCAGTCGCTATTTTTTTTCCGGAAACAAAACTTCATTTACGTTCATGAAGATTTCTCTTCTATCGCACAGCTTAAAAATATTCAAATGTTTGTAGGGACTTAACTGCGGGGTCATCAGTCCCGAAACGTACGAACTATTTATGAACTAACTTATAATAAAGACGGCCCAAACATATATGCCCGAGGGGGATTCGAACCCCCCAACCGGGAACGGCCTGGCGCATCGTAGCATAGAGCCTCAATGCGCTCGGCCGCTCCGCCGAGGCTATCGCACAGCTTATAAGCAAACCACGCATACTTGATTATTTCACTGTAAATTAAGAGAGGGCAGCTGTGATCTTCTATATCGCTAATTTCACGTCCTCGTTCGATCAGGTAGGCACAGTTTTGCAGGCGCTTAATGAAATTCTTTATATGACGGTAGCAATACACGTCACAAGGCTGCACCAACGGGGTGCATTTTGGTGGAATTACTTGAACGGTGCAGGTAGTCAGACGCCTGTCGTTTCGAAAAACTTCATTATACAACACAGGATCGGATTGTTCATTCCAAGAATCAGTCAGTTAACGTATTCGGAAGCAACGAAAAACAATTGTTATGCCGGGATTCGAACCCTCGACCCTATGCTTGTAACACCAAAACGCTACCACGTGAGCTACAGCGACAGATACTTCAATTGGTTCAATTACTGGTGCTTACATTTACTTGCAAAACTTCATAGTCGATTTTCTCGACAATTTTTAAAAGTTGCGTCGAATAGCTTTGGCTGATTGTTATTTGAGTTCTTAACGTCACATACCACAAATCCGGTACCCCTGTGGTCTCCTTGAAAAAACCGCAATAAAATATTCTTTGAAATGAAGATTACACTGGCTGCTCAGTAGTCTAGAACTAGACTTTTAAAGCAAGCTAGGATATTTATTATTATTCCGATTAATTATAATTTTTGTCAACTACAAGGTTTTATTCCTTTAAATTTTCCGAAATTTTTGGGCCGAACAGTGTATGTCTTAGGCTACTGAAATCGTAAGTTATTCTCGCTCTAGGCGGCCCAGGACAACAATAGCAGGGTCATCCCCTACTGGTGTGAGTAAGGTTGGCTGGGGGAGGTGAGGGGGGAAACTGCTACGTCCAGGAGACGCTTTGTCTGCTGAAGGGGGGGGGGGGCGACGCTAGCGCCGCACAAAGGCAGCGCCGTGAGTTATGGAGGGTGCGGAAGCGAGCGCCACGGCTGATCCACCACTCATAGCCACCCTGTGTAGCAGCACCGTGTCTCTTTTCTTCACGATTTCACAGCAGAGCTGCAGGTACGCATAAGGGCCAGATTCAATATCCCTCTTTATGACTTCATTTATCCATCACTTACCGTACATGTATTTTGTGTTACTTTATGCACGATAATTCTAGTTTGTCTGTACACTGTTGATTCATAATAATGCGTAAAACTTATAGGCCATTATAATGTTCCAGCCTGGCTATTAATGTTTGAGATTATCAAATTTACAGAAGGAAGAGGTTTGAAGTTAGAAGCTATGAAAGATTCCCATCAGAAAATTGCCGAAAAAATTGGGAAAATGTTACATACATGTAAATGAAATGTCAAGCTAATTAACGGTGGAGTGTTGTGCAGACAGAACATTACAAAAAGAATCGACGAGCGGTTACCTTTAACAAGAGATCCATCGGTGGTTGAAATTTAGCTGTAAATGAAATTTTCATAACATGATAACCATTCGCCGAACAGTGGGTGACAGTTCGTCAATATCAAACTACGACTCATGTAGTAGACCGTAAAGTAAGATAAGTGACATGATAAAATTCGGATACGAACATTACGTAAGTCAAACACGCCGGACTTCTAAAAATTTACAAGAAAATTGACTGCACATTGTATTGCTGGTAAATGATAATAATAGTATGGAATACATTTAGAAAATAAGAGTGGCAAGCTACACGAAATATCGACATTCCATATTAACTAAAAACAGTGCCATCCATTGTTGCGATAATTCAAGAAGGCTGGAAAAGTCATTATGGGGGACGGAGGAATAAGGCAAAATTATTAATAAAAATTCATAAGTCCGAATTTAAGTGAGATGTGGGATTTATTGATAAAAGTACGGTACGGGCACAGCACATATATTTACCTGGCTGTAAAATACACATAACAGCGGCCACATAAAATGACAAAAGTACAGCTCTCGCCTGCAAGATGCTATCGCTACGAAGTACAAGGCAAGAGTAATTCCTATCTCCTGTCTTTCAAAAAAATTAAAAGTGATGTTCCTAATTTTTTGTCTGACATTCATGGATAATTATTTTTACATGCCGAAATAAAATAAAAATACAAAATTTGGTTTGAGAATATCGGGGAAAGGAAACCGTGTCATTATACCATTCACATGGCAGACCAAACTCAATAACTATTTTCGTCGTCGTCTATAATTTATTATGATAACAAAAATTTACTATGTAATTACTAACATAAAATACTACTGTGCGTAACAGGAAACACTGGTATACCTCACACAGACTTCAGGTCACGTCTGGGACTTCATAATTCTACTGCCGTATGGATTGGAGTTGACAAAACTTTCATCATTTTATTCTAATTTCGTTACGTGAAAATATTCTAAGTCTGGTTTTGTGATAAAATTAGTCAAAACCTAGTAAAACTAATTCCACTGGTCGGAATGGGGAAATAAATGGTGAACAAAACTTTTATATTTTAAAGAATTTGGATATTACACAACAGGTCATTAAAATCGCTACACCAATAAGAAATGCAGACGATGAACGGGTATTCATTGGACAAATATATTATACTAGAACTGACATGTGATGACATTGTCACGCAGTTTGGGTGCATAGATCCAGAGAAATCAATACCCAGAACAACCACCTCTGACCGTAATAACGGCCTTGATATGGCTGGCCATTGAATCAAACAGAGCTTGGATGGCGTGTACAGATATAGATGCCCATGTAGCTTCAACACGATACCACAGTTCATCAAGTGTAGTGACTGGCGTATTGTAACGAGACAGTTGCCGTACAGGACCTGCAACATGCGGTCGTGCATTATCCTGCTGAAATGTAGGGTTTCGCAGGGATCGATTGAAGGGTAGAGCCACGGGTCGTAACACATCTGAAATGTAACGTCCACTGTTCAGACTGCCGTCGATACCAACAAGAGGTGTCGAGACGTGTAACCAATGGCACCCCATACCATCACGCCGGGTGATACGCCAGTATGGCGATGTCGAATACACACTTCCAATGTGCGTTCACCGCGATGTCACCAAACACGGATGCGACTTTCATAACGTTGTAAACAGAACATGGATTCAACCGAAAATATTACATTTTGCCATTCGTGCGTACACCATCGCAGACGCTCCTGTCTGTGATGCAGCTTCAAGGATAACCGCAGTCATGCTCTCCGAGGTGATAGTCTATGCTGCTACAAACGTCGTCGAACTGTTGTTGACTCAGGGATCGAGACATGGCTGCACGATCTGTTACAGCCATGCGGATAAGATCATTCTGATCAGATGCCTGTCATCTCGACTGCCAGTAATAAGAGGCCGTTGGGATCCAGCACGGCGTTCCGTTTTCCCATCCTGAACCCACCGATTCCATATTCTGCTAACAGTCATTGGATCGCAACCAACGCGATGAGCAATGTCGCGATACGGTAAACCGCAATCGCTACAGGCTACAATCCGACCTTTATCAAAGTCGGAAACGTGATGGTACTCATTTCTCTTCCTTACACGAGGCATCACAACAACGTTTCACCAAGCAACGCCAGTCAACTGCTGGCTGTGTATGAGAAATCTGTTGGAAACTTTCTTCAACTCATCACGTTGTAGATGTCGCCACCGAAGCCAACCTTGTGTGAATTCTTTGAAAAGCTTATCATTTGCATATCACAGAATCTTGTTCCTGTCTGTTAAATTCGCGTTTGTAGCACGTCATCTCCGTGGTGTAACAATTTTAATGGGCAGGAGTGTACTTAAAGTAATTTCAACATTAAAGAAAATATACATTAATTTTAGCTAAAAATTTTCCGTTTGCATTATAATACATGTACATTATATTGGCACTCATAGGAGCAATATGTCTAACAGGTATTCTGTGAACTACAGTAACAAAATGCTAACATTAAAGTGATAAAACCAGAATTACGCTATGCAAAACTGAATATCATTAAAAGAATTATTTTGACAGAGACATTAGAGAAGAATAACTTAATATAAATAATCAAAATAGTTTGCTGGTAGCTTTTGTCTGAAGCTACGTGTATGGAGCTATCCCCGCATCTGACATACACAACCGAGAAAGAAAAGCTGTTGGAAGGGCTACCCATTTGAGAACTTGTCAGCCGGAAAAACCCGGAAACCAGGAGACTATAGACAGTCAACCAGAATAGGCAGTACAGTAATTTCGTAAAAATTATCAGTCAGAAGTTAGTTTGAAGTATTCGTCATTAGGGAACAGAATTTCTTGTAGCAGTTTAACGGTTTCGATAAAATTTTGTAATAATGTTCGATTTAACACAATTTAGTTCAGTTTATAGGTTAGTAAACACAGTCGTCGACTATCTTCGGGCCGGCCGCAGTGTCTGAGCCGTCTGCGGCGCGCCAGTCACGGTCTGCACGGCCACTACGGTCGGGGTTTCGAATCGTCCCCTCGGGCATGGATGTTCGTACCGTCCTTAGTATTAGCTAGATCATAAGTAGTTTGTAAATTTAGGGACTGATGACCCCGTAGTTAAGTCCCATAAGCTCTACAAAAATTTGACTATCCTTGGCGTTGGATCGCAGACGCGTTGTTGAAGGATAGCGAAGGACTGCAGCGTTGCAGTATGGGTGACGGGCGAATGGGGAATTATTGCCAGTGAGATGGAATGGAATATGAAGCTGGAAGGTATGGATTCTAAATATCCGGAATGGTGGACATCAGTGGCGGCTGGTGTTTCAGATGACTGGGGGTTCACTTCTTTCAAAGCTGAATCTTGATAGTTCCAAGCTAAAAACTGAGAAATTTGTTTCTAAAAGATAATGAACGTTGCTCATTTTTCTTTGATAATAAACACCACGAACATTTGAATATGCGCATGAACACTAGAACACAGTTAGTAACTGATTTCACTGTTACGTGACTGTAGTAATATGAATCTGTTACGATGAAGAAACAAGCTACCTTCCGGTCACGAGACACTGTAATCAGCACCACCTCTGACCTTAAGCATGCGCATTGGCTGCTCTCCCCCACGCCATGTCAAATAGTTAAATATTTGTTACAACAAAGATTATAAATGTCATTTGCCCTCAAAATCGCGACACATTTGCAAAAACGTCAAAATATATGTGGCAAGTAACAATACAAAAGTAATTGTTGCCCCCGTATCTGTTAAAAAGAAGATTGGGTTTTAAAAAAATGCATGCAGTCGGTCTTCATCTCAATACCTTTGACACCGCAGCGCTATGCTGCTGACCACACGGCTATTCTTGCTAGGTGGAGAGTTGTGACTTCATTATTATTCATAATCGGATCTTTTGAAAACTTTTTAGAGTTCAAGCGTTTCTAATTTATAGTTAGAAGTTATTTTACTAAATATGACTTGTTCTTGATCAATCTTCAATGCACAAAAAAACAAATATGAAGGGTGGATGTTGCCTTCATGGAGAATTTGCACATGCGCAAATCGAGGTGCGCAGTAGACCCATTGTCTAGTTTCTGGATCATTCGTGCATAACCGCCAGAGGCCTAGAGCTCGAGTAGCCAGGAGCTGGTGGCTCTGCCAGCTCAAACGCCACTGTTAATGGCGGCGTTTCCCTCGCCATTCCATGTCGCGGGAGCGCCCATATTCTGCCTCCAGGGGGTTCAGAAGAGAAATTGAACCTCAGCCGCGCATGTGCATTGCAACATTGCGGCTATTGCAGCCTGTATCAGACGGCCGCGTTACGACTCATGTACGTGCTATCTCGACGGCGTAAAACGTCCCTCATGCGATAAAAATACTTTGAATTTGCATATAAAATTATCTGATAAAAGAACGAAACGAAGTGTGATTTTTTAATTTACTTATTTACTGTTTTTCACGACGAGCTTTTTTCCGAAAGTTTACTGAACCAGTGAATACACAGGACGCGCAGCCACTGGTGAACGTGGAAAAATATTCATATGGGACTTCACTGAGAGATCTATCCTCCACACACTGGAAGCGAACGGTTAAGCACACTAGTTCGTGATCCAGCATGAATTCAAATGTTGGGAAAGGATTCAGGTTCTGTTGCACCGAATTTCCCAGATACTTGATAAGTGCATTTTTTAGACGGAAAAAATTTGAAAATTGTCTACCATATACTTTCCAGTCACATAGTATATGATTCGCATTGAAAAAGTACACAGGAATACAGACACTGGTATTGTGCGTTCATGCTTTCTGCTCTATGTCTTTGCATACCTCATCCTGCAGTAAATTCTATCATTTTATATAAGCATATTTGTTTTGCTAAGTTCGCCCGTCGATAACCCTATAACCGCCCCTCCGGAGCACGATGCGGTCGGAATTTGACGACTGCGTATCGCGGTTGCGATCCTCATCGTCTGACACCTCCGTAATTATCGTCGGCTTTTAACGCCAGTCGTTATGTTGGTAGTACTGGGCCTGCATTTGTTGTGGTTAGCTGCGCCAGTCATTTGTCGCGGACTGCGGCTGCGCCGCATGTAGCTGCTGTTGGCCATAGTTTCTATTTCAACCATAATTATCCTTTGTTGGGTTGTATGGGATTGAATCGCGTTGCTGGCCTGTTATTTATCATCTTATTATTTACTGTCATTAACGTATTGTTGGTTGTTAATTCTGTCAAAGTCGTGTGAGTGGTCGTTATTATTGTTTCTAAACGTCAGTCCTTTAATTTTGTTTGTACAAGGCGGTGAGGTGTTATCGCAATCTGTGACGTTTTATCAGGGTGTGCAAGTTTTGTGGCAACGCTATGTTAAAATCGAATGAAAAATAATAGATTATTTTCAACGGTTTGAACGTAATGTTTCATTATTGTGTGTTTTCCTGTTATTATAATTCAATTCTACTGTTCCTTATACTGTAGTCATCCTCAGTACTGTCCGGATTCGCCTGGCCTGTCTGCTATTGCCACGCCAGCCGCCAAGGCATTGAATCTGCTTAAGGGTTGCGAACTCATAAGTGCGAAAATATTGTACTAGACACTAAAAATTATAGATTTTGACTCAGAATTATCGTACATCACAAAAAAAGGTTAAAAAAATAAAATAAAATAATTAATAGAATAATAATAGTATTTTCCAAAAACGGTGTATATCTAAGTAGCGGCATCTGTGCCAGCGATATATATCGCACGTTTGACTAACGTGTCTTTACTTTTACTTTTTACAACAAAAAAACTGATCATTTACATTGACGATCCACATACATCCCGTGTTTTTTTTAATTTATTTACTTTTTTTTTAACAAACAGAAAGAGAAAGTATTACGCTACACTGATGCCGCTACTTCGATGTACACACTTCTTTGTAAATCACCAAAATGATGTTAGGAAAACTGACACTTTAGGTTATTAAATAATTTCGCCACAGACATACGTGAAATAGTAGTCGTAGTAACAAGTAGTATCATTATTATAGTAACCTAAGTCTTATGATGAGTTTAATGTCATTCCACTTACCTTCGTTGAATCGACAATTTGTATTGATGTGCACGGTTTAAATGGTATCTCCAGCCGGACAGAAATTATCGTATGTTTGGCCAGTATCGTACAAGGCACTATCGTACATCGTACAAGCACTGAAATTATCGTATGCCCCCGTAATTATCGTACGAGTTGGCAACACTGATCTGCTTTCAACATCCTGACAGCTCCACACGCTGCCAGTGCGCATGCGCGCTGCCCAGTTGTCCCCCCGCCTCCCGCCTCCCGCTTGCGTTGAATCTGTTTCCAACGCCTTGCGTTTGATTGTTGTTTCCGAGTTACGTGCGAGTGTATTATTGCTTATGCGACCAAATCAGGCGTGGAAAAGTTTCATATGGACACTGGAAGTGTGGTATGATATTAATTAAACACCAGTTTTTCATCACATTCTTATAGTGAAAAGAAAAAAGAATTGATTGTTAGAGACCGACCATGTCCCTTTCAGTAGAGATCAATACGTATGCAAGGTGCGAGAGGATGTTTCGAAAAACATAAAAGTTATATGGAATTATCAAGGATACGGAGATGTGAACAAATGAACACTGCCGTAAGAATATACAGTGAATCTGAAATTCATGTTTCCAGTTCGTTTAAATTTAAAAAAAAGTTCGTCTCCTACTAGAATTGATATGATATTGAATTTACAACGAGGAGCTGAAATAAAAGTTCACAGTGAAAAAGTGAGAAATAACGTGAAGATATTAAAGAGGCTCATTACTCCTGTATGCTGTTTAGGGAAACAAGAGCTGGCATTCCGAGGTCACAGTGAAAATGGAGAGTCCTCCAATAGAGGAAATTACATTGAATTTATTACTGCAAGTGCTGAGTTCGATTCTGCCCTAAAAGAACATGTAGCAACTTCTACATTCTTCCGCGGGACATCAGCAAGCATTCACAATGGTACAATAACATCAGTTATTGATCTATTAAAGGACAAGATTTACTGTGAAATTCAGAAAACAGATTTTGTATGGAAAACAATTGAGGTGCGAGGTACGTCTCAACCGGTACAGCATAGAGATCAGTTGGTCACACTGAGTGTGTCATTCGCTGCAAATTCATAGGAGCCAAAGAGGGTGATTCGTGTGAGAAGGTGGTTTTTGAAATGGGTATTAAAAACTGAAAAAAAGGACAAAAAATCGTTGTCGGAAACATTTACCGTTAAGTGGCATCCCTTAACACCCCCCTCCCCCCTCTCATCGAAGCCACACGCCCAATGCCCAACAGATCCGTTCACGAGACGTCACTGATCGCAATTATGATTGTAAAATCGTGAATTTTCATTGGAAAATTCTCTTAGATTATCTGGTAAATATGTCAAATCACTTCGTCTGGCTTCTTCAATTATCAGATCATTTCTATCCAAAATAACCAAAATATCTTTAATGTTCTTATACGTGACATTAACAAGCTGGTCTTGTACTCGGATAGGCAGTGCATAAATTAATGCTGTCACGTCGTTCTTCTTTGCTACCGTCTCATCTATGTGCCAACGTCTACTGAGATATTTTTCGACGAAACATCTCAAAGTATCTTTCGTTAAAGAAACTGGCTCCGTGTACAACACTTCCCTGCGGAGACTTTATTGTGTCCCAGTGGACCATTACTTGGCTAGGAAAGCAGTTTTAAACTCATCGTAAGAGATACAATTATTTCGCATTTCGTTAGGCCAGAGTCCACCGTCTCCGTGAATGAACCCGGTGACAAATGTAACTTTTTGTCTCTCCGTCCAAGAACTCGGTGAAAAATCATTCAAAACTCGAAACTAAGATCACAGGATTTGTTGATTTCTTACCCGGATTGAATGTTTCGAATTGTCGGCGTATAATTATCTTCTCCTCAATATACGTGCTTGTATACACGCCTAGATATGTTTTGTCATAGGTCGGTGAAATGAAATTAGAGCATATCTGACCGGGTTTAAAAGAATCTTTGTCAGACGAATTTGGAGGTAGAAGTGTAGTCTACGGTCTTGCATTAATCGGTGCGCGAGATCCTGGCGAGTGGAAGTAAGAGCTTCTTATATCGTTCGCTTCCAGTTATTGAACTCATCTCCTAATTGTGCTCTTACTTATCAAGACCAAGCATAAATGGATTAACCTCAGCGTCTGGTGAAATAGATCCAACAGCAGATTTTTTATTTATTTATTTTTTGCTTCTCGCTGTTTACAAGTTGCACATTCATTCAGTTTTTGCTTTCTCGCTTCATTCCCTACTGACAATCGGCTTAGCTGAGTTGTGATATGTATTTTCTGGACTATGTCTCCTTGGTTTTTCTTGACTTGAGATGAGGACCTATTTAAAGTGTCTAGCTGCTCCGGAAAAGTTTCTTGCGTCTGTTTAATAACTCTAATTTCAGCTTACAAGGCCTGTTGCGACTCAGTAAGTTCGCAAACCTGCATTCACAGTTAATTCCGAGCTGTCATTAAGGTGGGAATAATTTCGATTTGTTTCCCCATTTCATGAGACTGCAAATTTAGATGAGAGTTCGTCTTTAGATTTCTGAATTTGCTCAGATTTAGATGAGATATATGCATGTTTCGAAAATTGGCAATTAGCACTAGATAATGAGAGCCATCCATATGAGCACGAAACAAATAATTTACGCTTCATTTACACGATGAATCAGTCAAATCTAAAGGCCATAAAAAAATAAACAGCTAGGAATTACAATTACGCACGACTTTAATAGGAATACACACAGAAAACATGGGAAGGCGAACCAAAGGCTGCGTTTCGTTGACAGAGAACTTAGAAGAAGCAATAGTTCCTCTAAAGAAGTTGTTTACACTACACTTGTCCGTCCCTTCTGGAGTATTGTTTAGACTTCTGGGAGCCCAGTGATGTGGTACTAACGGAGGAGGTATAAAATTTCAGAGAAGGGCAGATCGTTACATATTGTCACGATACAGGTGTGAAAATATGAAGAAATGCGTTATTCATCATAAAATAATCGAAACGAAAACGGAAAGATTTAGATGTTCCTCTTTTCCTGCTCGCTGTTACAGAATGGAACGGTTGAAAGTAATATGAAACCGCTTCCACGAATCCTTTGCCAGGAGCATAAATGTGATTTGCAGAGTAAATATGTGAATGTTACTATTTACCTACAAGTACGACCTACTACAACCATTTCCATTAATGTACCTGTAGTGTTGATCTATATTATTTAATTAGTTATGAAATTCAAAAAAATGTAGACGTCTAAAGAAAATATCCGTAGTCTACTGAATAAGCAGAGAATATAGTGTACATTTAATAAACAATATAAAAATATAGACTAACAAAAATAATCTTGCTACCAGTGAACTAACACACTTTTATTACGCGACAACGTTCTGCATATTATTCCAATTTTGTATAATGTTTTCAGGTATTATGGAAAATATGCATTATAGTTTCGATGAATAAGCTACAAATAACGAATAATTTCCATAAAACACAAAATAAAGGCGCTTTAAAATAGAAATAGTTAAAAAAAAACAGGGCTGTAGCCAATGGGGGAAGATGAGTGGGCTCAATCACATTCCCCCAAAAAATTATGTTGTAATCCTTTACAAAATATAATATATGTCATAATTTAAAGTTTTTATTGTTTGCAGTCTGGAGACTGGTTTGATGCAGCTCTCCACCCTACTCTATATTGAGCAAGACTCTATATCTCATCGTAAGAACGACCCCTACATCTATTGGTATCAGCTTACTGTATTCATCTCTTGGTCTCCCTCTACGATTTTTACCCCACACGCTCCCCCACAATGCTAAATTTACGATTCCTAGATGTCTAATATTGTGTCCTACCAATCGATCTCTTCTTTTAGTCAAGGTATGCCAGACTTTCCTTTTCTCCCCATTACCGTTCAGTACCTCCTCATTAGTTACGCAATCCACCCACCTCATCTTTCTTCTTAACACCATATTTCAAAAGCCTGTATCCTCTTCCTGCACGCACTGTTAATCGTCCATGTTTCACACCCATACAAGGCAGCACTCCACACAAATGCCTTCAGAAAACACTTCCTTAGGCTTAAATTAATATTCGTTGTTAACAATTTCTCTTTTTCAAAAACGCTTTTCTTTTCATTGTCATTCTGTATTGTATATCCTCTGTACTGCGACCATCGTGTGTTATTTTACTGTCCGGGTAACAAAACTCATCTACCACCTTTGTTTCGTTACCTAAGCTAATTCCTTCAGAATCGCCAGATTTGCTTAGGTTGCACTCCATTACTGTTATTTTGCTCTTGTTAATGTTCATCTTGTATGCAACTTTCACACACTGTCCATCCCGTTCAACTGCTCTTCCGGGTCCTTTGCTTTCTCTGACAAAACTACAACGCAATGTTTTTATATCTGCACCCTGAACGTTAATTCCTTCAAATTTCTCCTTGCTTTGCTTTACAGCTTGCTCAATGTACAAAGTTAATAACAGTGGAGAAAGGCTACAACGGTGTCTTACTCTCTTCCCAACCTCTGCAACCCTTTTATGCCCTTCAACAATGATAACTGCTGTCTGGTTTTTGTAAAAGTTGTAAATTACCCTCCGTTCCTAATGTTTTACTCCTGCTAATTTTAGAATTTGAAACAGTGTATTCCAATCAACATTGTCAAAAGCTTTTTCTAAATCTACGAAAGCTAGAAATGTAGGTTCGCCTTTCCTTAATCTACTAAGATAAGTCGTGTTCCTATATTTCTCCTGAATCGAAACTGATCTTCCTCAAAGTCGGTTTTCCCATCTTTTTCATCCTTCTGTAAATAAAGTGTTACAATTTTGTAACCATGAAAAATTAAACTAATAGTTCTGTAATTTTCACATCTTTTTGCGCCTGCTCCCTTTCGAATGGGGTTATAACGTTCTTCTGAAAGTCTGGGGGCATTTCCCCTCTCTCATACATCTTACGTACCAGACGAAATAGTTTTCTCATAGGTGGCCCTCCCAGAGACTACAATAGTTCCCAGGGAATGTCGTCCACTCCAAAGGCCTTCTCCAAAGGTTCTCTGTCAAATACTTCTCTCAGTCTAGTATCTCCTATTTCATCTTTATCTACTTACTCTTCCCTTCCGACAACACTAACTTCATTTCCTTTGTAGAGCCCCTCTATATACTCTTTCCACCTGTCAGCTTTCCCTTCTTTGCTGAGAACTGGTTTCCTATCTGAGTTATTTATGTTCATACAGCTGATTTTCTTGTCTCCATATTCCTCTTTTATTTTCCTGTAGACAGTATCTCCCCCCCCTGCCACCCCCCTATTTAAACATTCTTCAACTGACTTGCATTTGCTATCTAGCCACTCCTGCTTTGTTATTTTGCACTTCCTGTCAATCTCATTTCTTATTCGTATGTACACCGTTTTGCCTGTTTCATTTACTGCATTTTTATATATTATCCTTTCATAAATTAAATGTAGTATTTTCTGTGATATTCAAGGATTTTTGTAAGGTTTAGCCTTTCTACCTGTCGTTTAAACCCGCCTCCGAAATTCTCAAGAACTTCAAGTTCCTACAATTTACCCAGGTCCCATCTCTTTATTTGCCTACCTTTCTGTGTTTTTTATCTGTTTCAGTCAACAGTTCATGACCAGTAAGATATGGTCAGAGTCTATATCTACCCCTGGGTATGTTTTACAGTTTAAAACCTGATCCCGAAATCTATGTCTTACCATTATAAAATCTATCTGTTACCTTCCGGTGTCTCCTTGTCTCTTCTATGTATACAACCTTCTTTCGTGATTCATAAGCGAGGTGTTTGTTATGATAAATTATGTTGCGTGCCCAGACCATATTCACCTACTGTTTTTCCTTTCCTTCGTTTCCCCACTACCAAATTCCAATCTCCCATCACAATTAAGCTTTCCTCTCTCTTAATTGTCGGAATAATTTTCTTTACCTCCTCATACATTCTTCGATCTCTTCATTCATCGGCAGAGCTAGTTGGCATATAAACCTGCACTATTGTGGTCGGTGTTGGCTTCGTATTTATCTTGACTACGATAATGCGATCACTGCGCTGTTGATAGTAGTTTACCCGCATTCATTATCAGACCAACTCCTGTAACCCCCCAACTGATTTTGTATTTATAACCCTGTGCTCACCTGACCAGAAATCCTGTTCCTCTTTCCACCGAACTTCACTAATCCCCACTATATCTAACTTCAACTTATCAATTTCTCTTTTTAAATCTTGTAACCTACCTAACCGATTAAGGGATCTAACATTATACGCTCCGACCTGTAGAATGCCAGTATTGTCTTTCCCGATGATAACATCCTCCTGAGTAGTCCCCGCCCGGAGATCCGAATGGCGGACTATATTACCTCCGGAATATTTTACCCGAGAGGCTGCCATCATGTATTCATACAATGGAGCTGCATGTCCTAGGAAAAAGTAACGACTGTACTTTCCCTTTGCTTTCAGCCGTTCGCAGTAACTGTGTGGCAAAACCACATTAGCTGGTATTATAAGGCTATCTCAGTCAATCATCAAGACTGTTGCCCCTGTAACTACTGAAAAGGCTGCTGCCCCTCTTCAGGAACCACACGTTTATCTGTCCTCTCCACAGATACACCTCCACTATGGTTGCACCTACGCCACAGCTATTTGCATCGTTTAGGCACGCAAGCTACACCTCCTCGTCATTGTCTGTGGTTCATAGGGCTGGAACGATTGCCATTTATGTTTTTATACATATCGTTTTATTTGTTTTTAAACAGAGATAACGATCTGTATAAAAAGATATAAATGACAACCGTGACTTACGGAATAGAAGTTATTCCATTACACGAAAACCTTTGTTTTTACCCGCAGAACTTCAACACTTGCAGCTGATAAAAAACAGAGACTCATTTCCGAGGCAATCTCCCAAGCCCTTTCCTTCCATTTCCTGCAGCATACGATGCAGAAACTCTATTAACAGCACGTTGTAATTCGATTCCGCAGAAAACAATTTATCTAGAGAGAAAGAATTCCAGGTGGATTACGAATTCCGCTGTTTCTACGGAATTTCGTGATTTGCCACTTCGCGACAGGACAGGCAAAGATAAATGAAAGAATTACGTGGTGTGTGGAGTAGATTGCAGAACAGAACCAACAACCTCTTACTGCACGCGGCTAATTTAATGAACTCACTATACTCGTACAATACTGCTGATTCGAAACGTGGTATTTGTTCTTTCGTTTACTCCAGTCCTGTGATTGGAAACATTTCAGCATGAAGCATGAAATTGTCTCCCTACACATCATCGCATAACTTTGACTTCACTGATACATTCTGTATTGCGTATAAGCGTCAGGCAGCACCTCTTACACCTATATGATCCTATATTTTACTTATGTACCAAATAAATCATTATGTAACTACAACTTCATTCAGAACCTGACAAAATGTAATCTTTACATTCATCTTATGTCTTATTTCAATTTTAGTCTTTTATGGGAGGATAATTACTTTATTACAGTACAAAATCTCATCTCTGGATCTTGCATGTACCTAATATCATTTTAAAGCCTATTAGGTTTGTTTACTGTATGAGCTTTTTCGATTACCAACGATTTTTGTAAAACTTGTGACTAGGCGGCGACATGGTTTGGTTTGGTGACTGATGCGACAGTTGTGTTCACTTGGTTTTATATTGGCTTTAGCTTGCGACTTTTCAGCTGTAGATTACATCTTGATTTTCACAGTTGTATTCTGTCACCTCATTATGAAAATTAAGTTGGTAGGTCTGGTACTTCTTCACAGTGAATAAAATTTATATCTTTGTTGAATTTTTCACTTAAATATTGGTTCTGTATTTCATTTAAACTTAAAGACTTTTTGTAATATTTGAGCATGATAATCCGATTCTCAGGGACTGATATTTAATAAACCAAAGAATAAAAATTGAATCATTGAGTCCCTGTAGTTCACATAATTTGACGTCCATCACAAAGGTACTGTTTTTATTTTTTATTTTATTTTATTTATTTTTTTATTTTTGCCTGATCCTTTTCCTTTATAGAATTATTCTTTAGAAAATTTCACCATAAGTTTCTCCTGACCAAAACTGTTAGATATATTCCTTCACAGAGTAATTAATTTCTTATGAACGTCACAGATGTATTTTTCACTTTTAGAATATGCTGGGTCAATATTAGGGAACTAAATACTCGATTAACTATTTAAGACCTTTTAAGATTCATAGATTATCTATTTTGAAATCAATAGTTACACTCACTACACTTTCACAGTACACACTTTATAAGGTCACAATTCCTGATTATTTTCGTCAAAGTTTAATTGCATGAATCTCTCTGGATCCTATACATTGATTACGAATTTTAATTTTCCAAGATACGTCTTTGAAAAGTTACTGCATTAAACTTGCCAAATAGTTCAAATTTCATCTCACGAATGTTCATCGGTTTATTACGGGAGGCAGAGGTTTCTAATTTTTCCGTCCTAGCCTATTCCGATCAAAGTCCAGATATAATGTTCGCTTTCGTGTATGATCACGATATGAAAGCTTATATTAAAGTTTAAATACTCTTTCGTTCTATTTCCTATCTTGGAATTTAACTGCGTATAATAGTTTAGCTAAGCACTGAGAGCTAATTACATAGAAAGCTACGCACATAGAGAAACCTGAGCACATATAGAAAGCTGAGCACATAGCGAGCTAAGCACATAGAGAGAGAGAGAGTAACTCAACTGCGGGTACTATTTATAATAGCAATCTGATAATTGATCTCTGATATAAGAGATGTTTTGACCTCAGTATTCCCTGAATACTATTACTCTGAAATACGCTGATATAATTTGAATTTACAAAATATTTTGAAAAATGAGAAACTTCTGCCTCTTAACAAATTATTAAAATTACGTAACGATGAAAAATGTCGGAATACCGTGATTCTAATGCTATGGTCGCGATGTGGTGTTACAAACTGTGTGCAATGTTCCTCACATTTTTCTGATAATACCGTCTTCCTTATCATGAGACCAATTCTTATGTACACCTTCTATACCAGGTCAAATGTATCGAACGGTCTTAAACTATATATTTGGTTTTATCATTTGGAACTCGAAGTAAGCACATACGTCTTCTTTTAATTAAGTAATTGCTAAGTTCCGACTGCCGAACAAAGGTAGCCATGCTCCTACGAACACCTCAAGAACCACGTAACGTAGAACAGAACATTTTAAATTGTATGTACTGTGAAGAAATATTTTAATTTAGTGCTATATTCACCCTAGCTAGCTGTCCTATAATGATAAATTCAGTAGTTCCGTCTTTTTCGTTCATTGTCACTTGGAAGGCTCTAAACAGCGTAGGGCACAAAGTTTTTGCCATTAGGGTGACAAGAGCTGTTATGTGTTATAATGTCGGTGGTTGTAGGCTTCCTGTATACTTGACCTTAACAGTACGAAGCAGGATGGTAGACACTTATTTAAAGTATACAGGAAACCTACAACCACCGACATTCTAATACATAACAGTTCTTTTCACCCTAATGGACAAAACTTTCTGCCCTAAGCTGTTAAGTCTATAGAGCCTTCAAAGTGCCAATGAACAAAAAAGAACTACTGAATTAACATTATAAGACAGCTTTCTAGGGTGATTGGAAAATGTAGTGAATAACTTACTACGAAAGAAACAGTGTGTGAAATCAAATAAAGTGGCACGGAAAATATCAAGAGAGTAATGGTTCCATATTTTGGTAATCTATCTCAGAAAGTGGCCAACATACTAAAACCTTTTAAAGTCGAAGCTGCTTTTAAAACTAATAATACGTTATATCATAAATTACGGAATAACTTAAACCAAGAGACTGATAAATATGGCAAATCAGTGGTGTATGAGATACAGTGTAATAGTTGCAATGAGAACTACATTGGTCATACCGGTAGATCGTTTAGAAGTTGGGTACAAGGAACATAAAGACGCCTTCCGAGTTAATAATTTTGACAAGTCCGCTGTAGCTACGCATATCCGCAAAACTGGCCACCCTTTAACGCGGATTGAAAAAGACCTTAAGATTTTGCATAGACAGGATAAGGGAAGAAAGTTAGATCTGCTAGAACAGCTGGAGATTATAATACATAATGCTAAAAGCGACGCTTCATTAAATGAACAAGTTCAAGGCAATACATACAGATTTTTAAAATCTTTGTGGACCTATTATAACAAAAGTCGTTTATTTTAAATTTCAACCTCTGTCATACTGTGAAAATCATTTCGTGAGACCTGAATGTACCCACTTTGTGGGTGATCTTTGGAATTTGAAGGTCTTTGTTTTCCTGGTCATACGTGCGCCCCAGTCGTGTTGTTGACTCGGTACATTTCGGTTGTGTTATGCGCCTCCTGTGCTGGGGTCTGGTTTTAATTCTGACGTAGCACAATATGCAGTTACAAGGGAAGTAACCACGTTTTCTTTTATTACGTTTTTTATTTTTATGGTTTCATGTTTTAAGATTCTTGTACAGATATCTGATGATGAGGGCTTGACCCTTGAAGCGCGTCATATTTTAGTGTTTTTACACGATATCTGTGGTTGAGCCATCTTGTTTGACAAAATAATCATGATGAATTGTTTGCATCCGAATATTGCTACTAACATTGATTGAGGGCACTATAATATAGTTTACTTCCAGCACTATAACATGTCATTCCTTGAAGTGAATGATTAGAAATACCAAATACAAATATATTATGATTGCTGTTATATAAACCTTGATATATCGAATACTTGACCTGATTTTAACTAAATGATAAGGACTTTAAGAAACATAAAGCCTGAGTCTATAAAATTCTACAACACTTGGCAGTCTTTTTATTGGTCAAAAACTATGTATTACACTCAAATAGATTTTTATGTCTATTACGCAAGACTGGAAGCTCATACAACAAAATTTTCTACGTGTACTAGCATGTTACTGAAAGCACATGCTTTTCGAGACCCTGAGCACTAATCACTAAAATGTAAGACTTCGATTTAATTTATGTGGTGTACTTTGAGCATTTTCTTGGCACATTATTATGGCACTTCTGTATTCATGTAGTTGGTGTAAAGATTACTCTTCGTTACAACATCAAAGGTATGTATTTAACATAAGCATTGAGCATTATATAATTTACACAGTTGATCTTTTCACTTGTTACAGAAACAATTAGGTAAACAATACTGCACTCTGTTATCACGCCACATATGATAGATGGGTGTACCGTTTTCCAACATATAATAAAACTGGACTAGATGACCCATCCAAATATCCTGATCAGTCAGAGATAGTAATGGAGAAAAGGTAGATAAAAGTACATACGTATAAAATATAATAAACTTTGAATAGTAGTAACAAATATTAGTCTCATTGTAAGAAAACTTATATATTTAAATACGATATGGTTAATTGTGAGACTCATAAGAATAAGATTTTGACTTTTTCATGTCTATTTTATTTTCTGAAAACGTGTCTATTTTACAAAACTTCTTTGACGACAATATTATTAGTCATAATGTGTCTTTAGCACCAACATAAATATCACTGAATGAACGAACTCGTGAAAAAGCCATGGGTAACTGCCCATGCAAAAAAAAAAAAAAAAAAAAAAAAAAAAACAGGTTCTGGTATATGTAATCCTGCCCTTTGAAGCTTCTGACTTTGTGCTTTATTTATGGTCATAGCGAAGGCTACTTTTATTGGGAATTGCCTTCTTATTTGGAGAAGCCTTGTTGGATCAGAATGTGTGAGGTTCATGTGGGGTATTAGAACATTGTTTCACATTCAATGAATTTAGCAGTGATTATGTACTCCCCTAAGTGTATCACCACTAATCTTAACCCATTAATTAATCCCTGATTAGCATTAAGGATTCCAATTAACATAATTCTACTCGGCGGAATGACTGATGGTAGCAGCCGTAAATACACGTCCTATTTACGATCGTTCGCCAAGTATCAACTTGGATTGCACGAAGAGTGCAAATTTGTCAAAAATAAAGTTTTTTGTGAAAACAATAACTTTAAACTACCTGTGTATTTTTCATCATTAGTGGAGAACGAAACCTTGAAAATTATACCTCAATCATTAATTTTGGCTAGGTAATAAGGGAGATATGGCGTACCCACAAAAGCACCAATAAGAAATACTATAAGAGACATAATTTTATAATAAATTGAAAATATTAAATGTTGTTCCATGTTGTGTCGTAAGAATTAATATGGTTAACAATATTTAAATTGTTTATTGTAGCTGTTTTGATTCTTGTGCAAACACACATTTATCTAGATCATAAGCAATGTATAGTCGATTTATCATCTTTGTTTTTTTCTTAAATATGTTACTAAGGAAACCTTTAATTTCATTATAATTTCACAACTTCATTCTTGATGAATCTCTTACATTACATAATACTTGTGCATTATAGCTAATGTATTTTGCCTTGACAATTAACTAAAACTGTAATACTGAATCAAATGTAAACCATAAGCACTCAATCAGCATTCAACTTTGAACACTACATCAATTGTCAATGATTTTAATGAAAGTTAGTATGAAGTACATGAATGTATTATGAATACTGCTTTGTCATTCTAACAGGATGTATACCACATTATTAGGACTTTATCGATATCTCTTGAAGCAATACTTGAATGTACACTTACCACACCTCAGTATGTCACAATTCTATAATTTGTTACGTTTGGTGTGATCATTGCTATCTATACAGATCAAAAACTTTCAGAAACATAAGAAATCCTTTTCATTGCAATAGCATACACTTATTTCATTACGTTGAATTTAATATTGTGTCTTGGAGACATGAAACAACACAGTGAACTTATTACACACTTCAGATTTATGCAAATTGTGTGTGCGTAGAAAAATATTTTGAACAACTTCACAATTTTATACAATTTACAACTTTATAACGTGAGCATCAAGTTTTTTAATTCATATGTTAATGTAAAATTGTTCTGTAATATAATTTAATGAGGTAGGAGTGAAAGAAGAATTTTATATGTGGCCCGTGTAAGAAAATTATATCTGAGGGTGTATCAATTATCGAATACATCAATAATAATAATAATAATGTGTGGCTCATTGG
Source organism: Locusta migratoria (assembly GCA_026315105.1). Taxonomy (NCBI): domain Eukaryota; kingdom Metazoa; phylum Arthropoda; class Insecta; order Orthoptera; family Acrididae; genus Locusta; species Locusta migratoria. The sequence continues at coordinate 223,660,895 of CM048745.1, forward strand.
CCTGGTGCAAGCCTTTCAATTGGACGCCACTATGGCGACTTGCGTGTCCGTAGCGTACCCCAGTTATCCAACCGGGGAAATCAATGAAACAACCATATGAAAACTCGTCTTTCCTTCAGTCGTGACAGCTCAGTCGCCATTGTGTTGTTAAGTGAAATAGTATGTGAGGCATAACCAAACGTCGCGGCGGAATAGCCGTGCGCACTGAGGCGCCGTGCTGCAGTGCGCGCGTCCGTTCGCCGTCGGGGGTTCGAGTCCCCCTCGGATATGGTGTGTGTGTTGTTTAGGTTAGTTTAACTTAGTTTAAGTAGTTTATAAGCAAGGGGCTAATAAACAAACAGTTAAGTCTCATAGATTTACAAACATTTGAACATCACCAAATATGTTTAATATTTTATTTTGCTGTTGACTCGCTGATGTTCCCAACATCCTGCTATCGTGATGCAAGACCAATGGTTGACATGTGCGTCATGAACTGTTAACAATATGCGAATTATGTATTACAGCTTAATAATGAACACCTTCTTTATATGATAAATATTAGCCACGGTCTGTTAGGAAAATATACAACTTTTACAAATCTGATGATGGCAGCTTACATCTGCCGAAATCGACTATATAGATATTTTGATGCGATCTTAAGCTACCTGTGCTTTATGCATTAAAAAAAATCAAGGTGAATCAGCCTCAAACTTAGAAATAATTTAACATTTATATTTAAGAGTTTAGTTAAATGTCATATGTTAAGTATATGTCTGCTTTTATTTCGTCACTAACTATATGCCCTTGTTTCGCAACGGGTGTTATAGAAGGGCTTCTGCATATCTATTATCGCAGACCTCAGTCTGAAAAAATGGAATTCTTCCTAGACTCTTGGACCCTTCCTCAATCAACTCCGTTCTTCCAGAGACCATTATCGCACAGTTATGAACCTTGTAGCCACCCTAGTGTAATGCAAAAGTTTCAACCGTTTTCTATCCACGGTTATTCGTAAACAGAAGGGATTCAAAATCTAATAACAACGCACCGAAATCACAAAGCGAGCTAAGTAAATTCTATAGTCCTTCCTAAGAATTCTTATGGAAAGGAAATCTATCGAAAAAAGGATTTAAATACAAATGAAACCTGTCCAAAGCAGCAAAGAATTCTCGTCAAATTTATAACACAGAAAGGAAAATTAGTATTTCACTGCTCAATGATAGTATTTATAGATATAAGACTGCGATGCTTAATTCCGTCATTAACATACGCTTTCCGAAATACTTACATTACTGAGGCGATACATGCAACACGGTACTCTGTTTTTCTTTAGTTTACTCCGAAACTGGAAGAAACTCTATTTGTTGCTATACTATACAGTAATTTCTTTTCTAAGCATGAAAACAAAAATTAGCAGCGCCATCTATTTGTCTTTGAAGCACTGCGTAAGTAACACCTGTTTTTACTGATTCTGTACTGAACTATGCTGAAGTTATAAGCATATTCCACTTAAAACCTCAGATTACTATGTATTTTCTTTCCCTGATCCGTTGTTGATAAAATGAAACCTGTAAGTTGTACCAGTTTACTGCTAATTGGCCTGTGAACCCCGAAGAAAGTTTGATAATACTTTCAGAGATGAGTCTGTACAAACAGATCCACAAGTTCTAAAGAACTACGTTTAATTTATGATATCTTTATTTTCTATCATCCAATTTTGATTAAATGAAATCTAACCGCACCATATGATCACGTTTCCTATGAGAGAAAACTGAAAATTTGTTTAGTATTTATGAAGATTAACGTGTTCAATGAAACAGACAGATATGCGGTCATAGACAAAAATCTTATACTTACGTTATTTTTTTCGTTAACCGATTTTTAACGAAAACTGTATGTTGCCCCAAGATACGCTCAAGTTTCCTGTGATAATTTGTGCAGTAGTTTCGGAGATAATAGGTTTCTAATAGATGAACAGACAGACACGACGGTTATTGAAAATACTTAATATTAAAGTGGAGCAAGATTGCGCACTTCAGGTGTAATTAGTGATATAATGGAGAAAAATTCACAAATTGCAATCATATTTTAATGGCAATTCGTCTGGCATTTTCCTGTTCTATAACGGAGTGGAAAAGTCATACGTATGATCTCAACTATATTTCGCATTTAATAAAAAGTGTAATGCAAATTCGCAGACATACCCAACCGTGGGGTAAGTTTGCGCTTTATTAACAAAATGAGAAAACGTTAAGTGTCAATCAATCCTTTTTTCTTTATTTAATTCATCGTATGCATAAATATAATGCCCTTGTTTCTCGGCATATAATAATGGGTTTTAGTACAAAATATGCTTAAATGAACAATTGTGGAGCTTTTCAAAGAGAACCTGAAGGATAATATTCCCCCTGGAGGTAATGCTGTCTACGAGACGTCACAAATGAAGTGTCCAGGTCTTTCATAACAAGAACAGGATTCATGCCACCGCTCCTCGCATTTTAGACGCTGAATCCAATCATCTGTTGGCGGATTATTCCAGTTTTCAGTACAGCCGGGATAGTGAAAAGTTCGTGGAATTTCCGCCGACGTATTTAAGTTTTGCTTTCCTTTTTTTTGTTTGCTTGTTTCTTTAGTTGGTATTCCAGTTGCTTTTTGAATTGTGTCCCAGAGACTATTTCTGATTTCTTCCATTTATTCTGTGTTTTTCGGCAATCTTTTCTTTTTGGCAAAGGAATTAGTTCTTCTGGGCAAACGCAGGAACTTGGTCCTGCCTGTAGTTCATTTTTTAGATGTCTGTGGAGTCACTCGCTGAGGGGATTCAGCTTGAATCATACTGATGCATCATACTGATTCGTAACAAATGAAGGCACGGAATCTTCCCCAGTGAATATGTGGCGATCCATTGGATAAATGCCGCATATTCTGAACGACATTCTTGTGTAATTACATATCCAGGGTGATTAATGAGCCACTGGTCGCATTTTTGTTCAGCGTCTTGAGGAAGCAGCGATCCAGTGCCTGCAGTTTGTCGTTTAGATTTTCCGTTTTCACGCCCTCTTCTTTCGGTTTCCAGCATTTCTGAGTGCATGTCATCCGTTCAGTTTATCTTTTGTAGCCGCTACAATAGAAAAAAATACCTCTTTTGAAACTACTATCGATGTACAATATCTGTAATGTTCAGAAACGTTTCTACCTACACAGCAACGAAAAAACTAATAATTATAGCCGATGAGATAAGATTGCGCAATATGCAGTTTTACCCCAACCAAAAAGCGTAACTCTGCCCCGCAGCACAAGACTGCAGCTTTTGTCTGCACACGGAAACTCTTTGCACGAAACTGTTTGTTTCAGTATATCAAACGACTGACAATAAAAATAATGTAAAATATTTCTTACCGTATTGCGCAGGCGTTAGCACTACGACAACAACCAAACTATGGCAACAGAGTCAGCCACAAAGCCTGTTTCGTGCCCTGTAGAGCTGCCAACTGCTGGATCTTTAAAACTGAGATACATGTGATGCGCAGTCTTATCCGCTGCGCAGACTTACCCCATTCTACTCTACCGATATCTGTTTCTTCCGTGATCAGATTTTCATTAAATGAAGCCTGTATGTTGAACCAAACGTAGCACAAGTTTCCATTGAACACCACAAGAAAATTCGTCTATCAGTTTTGAAGATTGACATGTGCAATAATAGAGTTACATTTCGTTTTATTTTTAGTGTAATTTTTTGTATTAGTTTCTTAGTTTTAGAAGCGCCGCCGTACACAAGAACTCTGTCAAAGGGCACCACGTTTATGCGCCATCATTGAGAGAGACTAAAGAACTAAAAACATTGCATTTTGCCGATGACACTGTAATTCTCTGAGACGGGAAAGGACCTGGAAAAGCAATTGAACGAAGTTGACAGTGTGTTGAAAGGCGCGTGTAAGATGAACATTAACAAGAGCTAAGGGTAATGGAACGTAGTGTAAGAAAATCAGACGATGCTGTTGGATTTAGAGTAGGCAAGGAAACAATTAAGTTGGCAGACGAGTTTTGTTACTTAGACAGTAATGTCACATATGGTGGTCGCAGTTCAGAGTATTTAAAATGCAAATTGGCAATGGGAAGAAAAGCGTTTCTCAAATAAGATCGAATATCAATTGTAAGTGTAAGGAAGTCTTTTTTTGAAGGCATTCGTGTGGAGTGTTCCTTGTACAGGAGTGAACGTGGACGATAAATAGGTCATACAATAAAAGTGTAGAGACTTTTCAAATGTGGTGACACAGAAAAATGCTGAATATAAGGTGCGTAAGATCGCGTAACTAATGAGGATGTATTGAACATAATAAGGGAGAAAAGGAATCTCTGACATACTTGACCAAAAGAATGGATCGACTGGTAGGACATATTCTTAGACATCAAGGAATGGTATATTTAGAACTGGAGGGAAGTGTGCGGTGTACAAATCGTAGAGAGAGACCAAGAGATGTCTACAGTAAGCAGATTCAAATGTTTGTGGATGCCGTTCTTGCGAAGAAAAGAAGAGAATCGCACAAGATGGAGTAGCGTGGAGAGCTGCATCGTACCAGTCTCCGGACTGAAAACCACAACAGAACAGCAGATGAAGTTACAGTTTTGAGCCAAAATTTAAATTTCTGGGTTGCAATGGGAAACATTTGCGGTATTTCCAAAATGTATCCCTATAATATTGTTACACAGTACACACAAATAGTTACAAGGCAATATAAATAAGTATAATTCTAAATAGGAAATGTGCTAAAACGTATTGTAAATGGAAAATAAGCTTGTAAAATTTAACACTCCACAGCGACAGAGAAAATTTCCTTTCTCCCCATTCACTTCTGTTTATAATTGTTAGATGTAGAAAGATTTATGTGGTCGGTGGTCTCCTATTTTGTATATAACTGAGCGAATAATAGCCGTGAATCAAATCACTGTAGAGAGACTTAATTAATAACCTGAATTTACTAATTCCTTTGTTTTAGTTTTTCAAATCGATGTAGCAGGGACTTCTGCTCACAATGTTTGAAGGTTAAACGATCAGTTCGTAATAGAATCGTGCTTCTTGAACAATTCCTCATTCACAAGTCAAACCTTCAAGATGTGCGATCAGCAAAACTGGTTTCCAAATGAAAGCAATATAACGTTATGTCCCCGTTCAATGCCGAATTCACGATATAAAAACTGTTTTCTGTATACAGGTGACGGAAAATGGCATTCCGATCAGCGTACAACCATTCCAACGATTACCGTATACCACCTATCGACCGGGATACTATTAGTCCCACTTCCACGTCCGCAGCTTCGGCTGGACTTGTCGCATGCCTCGAAAGCCTCTGTAGCGCCACTGAGTCTCCGTCGCCAGTTTCAGACGGTTTTAGAGTCGGTCTGTGGCGCGGAAGTCGTGTTCACGGATGGTTCCGTGGTCGACGGCCGTACTGGATATGCATATGTCCACGGTGATCATATCGAACAGCATTCACTGCCCTGTGGGAGTAGCGTGTTCTCTGTCGCCTACGAATCGACCACACATGGCTGACGCATGGCCACCTTCTTCGGCGGGAGGACGCACCACAGTGTGACTGTGGCGCCCCCTTGACTGTGGTCCACATTCTGGTGGACTGTCCACTTTTAGTTAATCTGCCAGATGCGCTCTCTTTTATGCTAGGAGACGATGCTGCTATGGTTGAACGTGTTTTAGATTTTATTCGCGCAGCTGGTTTTTATCATGTAATTTAATGGTGGTTTTCTTCTTCGTTTTTACTTGTATTCTTTCCTCATATTTACCAGTGATTTTACTACCTGACTTGTTAACGCATTTCCTTAGGACTGCTTAAACAATATTTTATCTCTAATGCCGGAACAAGGGACTGATAACCGTTGCTGTTTAGTCCCTTCCAAAAAACAACAACAACACTTTCACAGACGGAACTTTATAGCCAAGAGAACACGCCTACCTGAATTTCTGTTGCTGGGAATCGTGGGAAGAATGGAGGCAGGACATTCACAAACCGGCTGGGCCCAACGGCTTAATGTGAATGTATCTGGCGACAGTTTATAAGGACCGAAACTGTACCCCGACGAGGAGTGCACGACCGACCACGCGTGACATTACAATGATATGACCGTTATTTGGCTGTTTACACACCTCAGCTCGGCAACTGGCGCCTCATTTCGCAGCACCCACTACAATATGTCAAGACGGAACAGCGCCGCGGCGGAATGGCCGAGCACATTGAGGCGATATGCAGCTATGCGCGAGGCCGTTCCCCAGCGGGGGTTAGAATCCCCCATCGGGCATGGGCGTTTTTCTTTAGTATAAGTTTGTAATTAGTTTGTAAGTTTAGAGACTGATGACCCAGCAGCTAAGTCCCATAAGCTAAACAAATATTTGAACATTTGCGGAACAGTGCATCGTCGGCTTCGATAGAATAGCATTGGTCGGAGACCTGCTGTAGGCCTTTGCTTGACCCTGACACGCTTCGTAGAAGGAAATATCTTTAAGGTCGTTAAAATGGTACCGTGCGTGGACCGTCGAACAGTGCGCCATTGTTCTTTACACATATGAGTGCCGCTTGTATCTGGAAAGTGATTCTCCGCAGGTCCGCTCTGGAGGGTACTATAGTGCGCCTTATCGATACATATTTCTGAAGTAGACGTTACTGACTATAGTACGCCCTAGTATCTCAAAAATCAAATGTTTGTTAAGCTTATGGGACGAAACTACGGGGTCATCAGTCTCTAAACTTACAAACTACTTATGAACTACTTACGAACTAGGACGGCACAAATATCCATGCCCGAGGGGGGATTCGAACCCCCGACCGTAGTGGCCGTGCAGACCGTGACTGAAGCGCTTCAGTCTCCTCGGGCACCGCGGCCGGCCCTAGTATCTCAACGGCATTTCAAAGAACTAACACTCCGACCTATGACATCAATGCACTAATAATGTCACAATGTCTACAAATTCTACACTAGTTTCACTACCGTCTCTAATGACCAAGCGGTCGATGGGACGTGAAACTCCAAGCTTCCTTCTTTCTACTACTTTCACTAAGACACATTATCAGATTTTTCGTGTAGGACACGTGAATACCAAATAATAATATAAACGCATATGACTGTCCAAGTTCTTTCAATGGGACTTCACTTGCAAGGAATGAGCTGTCAATTGTAAACACACAAGTAATAATTATAATATACTGAGAGTGTTACCACTTTCTGTACTGCCTTGTCGTAACTCGATAAGTAACCTTGTGAACGACTCCACTGCCGATAATAAGAATGGGTAACACTGTGTGTCGTGTTTTCTGAGAAGCCAGAGTTGTCTGAGAGTGGCCGTCCGAATATACAACACTTCGTGTCCGTATTAATATCGCCACAGTTGTAATGAGGACGACTCTTTAATTAAAAACATTTTAACCTCTTTATTTAAGCAATGTTGAAGGAGTTGATTGCAGAATAATGCATAATCGACAGGTTTTACAAACAGCAATACGAATCTCGATACAAACAAGAACTTAAGAAACTCCGCAACTATAGAAACAAAATAAAAATATTCAAAGAGTAAGCGCGAAAGCGACATAGAACGCAGCGCCCCTAGCGGCAGGCGCGGAAGCACTCTGCAAAGAATATAAAATAACGCGCGAAAACACACATCTCTCACTACACTGTTTCTTCCTGTCTGCTTGTTGTTATGGTCTTCAGTCCGGAGACTGGTTTGATGCAGCTCTCCACCCTACTCTATCCTGAGCAAGCCTTTTAATCTCCTCATAAGAACGGCAACCCACATCCACTTGAATCTGCTTACTATACGCGTCTCTTGGTCTCCCTCTGCGATTTTTACCCCACACACTTCCCTCCAATGCTAAATTTACGATTCCCCGATGTCTAAGAATGTGTCCTACCAAGCGATCCCTTCTTTTAGTCAGGGTATGCCAAAAATTCCTTTTCTCACCAATTCTATTCAGTACCTCTTCATTAGTTATGCGATCTACCCACCTAATCTTCAGCATTCTTCTGTAGCACCACATCTCAAAAGCCTCTATTCTCTTCCTGTCCACACTGCTTATCGTCCATGTTTCACTCCCGTACAAGGCAACACTCCACACAAATGCCTTCAGAAAGGCCTTCCTTACCCTTAAATTAATATTCGATGTTAGCAAATTTCTCTTTTTCAAAAATGCTTTTCTTCCCATTGCCATTCTGCATTTTATATCCTATTTTATTTTACTACCCAAGTAACAAAACTCATCTACCACCTTCATTGTTTCGTTACCTAATCTAATTCCTTCAGCATCACCTGATTTTATAATACCGCATTCCATTATTTTTGTTTTTCTCTTGTTAATGTTCATTTTATACGCTCTCTTCAACACACTGTCCATTCCATTCAACTGCTCTTCCAGGTCCTTTGCTGTCTCTGACAGAATTACAATGTCATCAGCAAAACGCAATGTTTTTATTTCTTCCCCCTGAACATTAATCCCTATTCCAAATTTTTCCTTTCTTTCCTTCACCGCCTGCTCGATGTACAAATTGAATAAGATCGGAGAAAGGCTACAACCCTGTCTGACTCCCTTCCCTACTGATGCCTCCCTTTCATGCCCTTCAAGTCTAATAACTGCGGTCTGGTTTTTGTACAAGTTGTAGATAACCCTCCTTCTCTGTATTTTACCCCTGCTGACTTCAGAATTTGAAAGAGTGTATTCCAGTCAACATTGTCAAATGCTTTCTCCAAATCTACAAAAGCTAAAAATGTAGGTTTGCCTTTCCTTAATCTATCTTCTGAGATAAGACGTAAAGTGAGTATTGCCTCCCGGGTTCTTATGTTCCTCCTGAATCCAAACTGATCTTCCCCGAGGTCAGCTTCTACCAGCTTTTCCATTCTCCTGTAGATAATTCATGTTAAAATTTTGCAACCATGACTTATCAAACTGATGGTTCTCTAATTTTCACACCTGTCTGCGCCTGATTTCTTTGGAATGGGGATTATTACATTTTTCTTAAAGTCTGAGGGCATTTCGCCTGTCTCATACATCCTACACACCAGTTCAAATAGTCTTGTCATGGCTGGCTCTCCCAGAGACTTTAGTAGCTCTGAGGGTATGTCATCTACTCCTGGGGCCTTGTTCCGACCTAGCTCTCTCAAGGCTCTGTCAAATTCATCTCTCAGTATAGATTCTCCTATTTCATTTTGATCTACTTCCTCTTCCCTTCCTATAACATCGTCTCTAAGTTCATTTCCTTTGTAGAGCTGCTCTATGTACTTTTTACACCTTTCAGCTTTCACTTCTTTGCTGAGAACTGGTTTCCCATCTGAGTTCTTGATATTCGTAGAGGTGCCTTTCTTGTCCCCAAATGTCTCTTTTATTTTCCTGTAGGCGGTATCTACTTTTCCCCTTGCTATACATTCTTCTACAGATTTACATTTGCCTTCTAGCCACTCCTGCTTAGCCATTTTGCACTTCCTGTCAATCTCATTTTTAGTCGTCTGTACTCCATTTTGCCTGTTTCATTTACTGCATTTCTATATTTTCTCCTTTCGTCAATTAAATTTAGTATTTCCTGTGATATCCAAGGATTTTTTTGTAGGTCTTGCCTTTCTACCTATTTTGTCCTCTGCTGCCTTCACTATTTCATCTCTCACTGCTACCCATTCCTCTTCTACTGTTTTATTTTCCCCTGTTTCTGTCAATTGTTGCCTAAATCTCCCTCTGAATTTCTCCAGAACTTCACGTTCCTTCAATTTATCTAAGTCCCATCTCCTTATTTTCCTACCTTTCTGCAGTTTTTTCAGTTTCAGGCTACAGTTCATGACTAACAAGTTATGGTCAGAGTCTATATCTGCCCCTGGGTATGTATTGCAGTTTAGGACCTGGTTCCGAAATCTATGTCTTACCATTATAAAATCTATCTGATACCTTCCGGTGTCTCCTGGTCTCTTCCACGTATACAACCTTCTTTTGTGATTTTTAAACCACGTGTTTGTTATGATTAAATCTTGTTCCGTGCAAAATTCTACCAGGCGACTTCCTCTTTCATTCCTCCTGCCCAGTCCATATTCACCTACTATAATTCCTTCTCTTCCTTTTCCTACTACCGAATTCCAGTCTCCCATCACAATTAAGTTTTCCTCTCCCTTAATTGTTCGAATAATTTCCTTTAGCTCCTCATATATTTCTTCGATCTCCTCATCATCGGCAGAGCTAGATGGCATATAAACCTGTACTACTGTAGTCGGTGTTGGCTTCGTATCTATCTTGACAATGATAATGCGATCACTGTGCTGCTCATAGTAGTTTACCCGCATTCCTGTTTTCTTATTCATTATCAGTCCTACTCCTGTGATACCCCCAACTGATTTTGTATTTATAATCTTGTACTCACCTGACCAGAAATCCTGTTCATCCTGCCACCGGACTTCACTAATCCCCACTATATCTAACTTCAACCTATCCATCTCCCTTTTTAAATTTTCTAATTTTCCTACCCGATTAAGGGATCTGACATTCCACGCTCCGATCCGTAGAATGCCAGTATTGTCTTTCCTGATGACAGCCTCCTCCTGAGTAGTCCCCGCCCGGAGATCCGAATGGGGGACTATTTTATCTCCGGAATATTTTACCCGAGAGGATGCCATCATCATATGTTCATACAGTAGAGCTGCATGTCCTCGGGAAGTGTAACGGCTGTAAATTCCCCTTGCTTTCAGCCGTTCGCAGTAACTGTGTGGCAAAGCCACATTAGCTAATTTACAAGGCCAGCTCAGTCAATCATCCAGACTGTTTGTTGCCCCTGTAACTACTGAAAAGGCTGCTGCCCCTCTTCAGGAACCACACGTTTGTCTGGCCTCTCCACAGATACCCCTCCGTTGTGGTTGTACCTACGGTACGGCTGTCTGTATCGTTGAGGCACACAAGCCAGCCCACGTCGGCAATGTCTGTGGTTCATGGGGGTGGTCCTGTCTTCTACAGAGTCACAACTAATATATTTTCACACCATAAATGTGCACCAAAATTAATTATCCTCTTCTGGTAAAGAGTCATTAAGTATGGCAATTCATTATACTTTGTGGAATAACACCGTGAACTTTAACCATCTGCGAGTCTGTGGTGCTTATTATGCAAAACGTCTTACGAAAATGTTTATCAGTAGGGATCTCCTTGGTAGTGATGCTAGTTGTTTATTAGATGCGATTGTTTCAGAGATAAACACATACACTGCTGCTGCGCTACAATACTCTCTGGCCGTTGCTATAAAGCATAATATTTGAAACTTGTCAAAATGTGAATATTATCGTTTTCAATGTCCGCAACAATTTACAAATTATCATTTTTAGTTAACTTATTTTCTTGAAACTTGTATATTTTCCGGTTTGAGAAATATTCAGAAATTTCCATAAAATTTTACTTCATGACCCCACCTTATGTAAGCTGTAACTCGAATGACTGTTTCAGGTAAAAAAATAAATAATTATCCAATCTCTTTTCCTTTATGTTTTGTAAGTAGAATAATTAATATTCAATAATCTCCTTTCCGTCCTCATGAGACACATATCTATAAATAGCAGGGTACGCAAAATTTCTTTTTAACGCACTGCAGATTTGTTTTTGTTACGTTTTTCTCAATACACAAACAAAAGGTAAGTAACGAAGATAGAACAAATCTTTCCCCACTCTCACGGTATTAGATATAAGCAAACAAACAAAAAATCCTACCTACTACCACCACTTTTTACTAACTTAAGGAAAAAATACTTAATATAAAGCTGAAGCTAGAAATATCGAGACCCACTAACCTGTCGACGATTAATCTCTTTATGCCACTTGTTACCCAATGAGAACGGAGAACTTAGCTGTGCAATGTTCTTTTGAACTATATAATCTATAGGTCTATCATAATCGAGTTCCAGCTATAAATTTCCTGCTTGCGAGTTTCTTTAGTGTTCCTATAATTAAATGTTCTGCAAGTGATATTATAACTTTCAGGGTCCGTGATTTCTAAATTCACTCCTATCATTAGATTCTGATCCCAAAATTCCGGTATACTCACGAGCGTAGTCCGAGTAACAACATATAAAATAAATGCAAACCACTCGTATATCTTTTCTATGGTTCGAGGGTGGAATTTTTTTCATTATATATTACCGAAACCTTACTGCTGGCCCCAGAATCACTTTCCCGGTGTCAAACATGTCGTAATTGATACCAGAAATTTACAAGACTATTTATCATTAACTAGTTTATATGCCCGTGCTTCGCAACGTTTGTTATGGAAGTGCCTGTGCGCATCACGGCTTTTTAGGGTTCTGGACCTCAGTCAGTAATAACAGAATTCTTGTTGGATAGCTGTCAATAAACACAGTTGTCCTAGTGAAGATGTCAAATGTAAGTAAAATCCATAGTCTGAAACGATGGATCTTCATAAAGTTTTTTATACAAAAAGTGAAATTAGTTTAACTCCGTAAACTGTAACGATGTAAATTCAATGTCGGGTTGTATTCGTCACGATGAGACTGCGGTGTGTAAATCTTTGTCTGGCGTAAATTTCTGAAAACACTTCTTTCTTTGAGATGAGAAACAGTAATGTTAATATAATTCCATAGAAGTCTAATGTCAGACGTTAGAGACACGAAGGAATGTCGTTATCTTTTAAACATAAATGAAACGTGCCGAAATAAGCAAAGAAATGTCGTTAAGGATGTAACACTCAAAGCGAAATCAGTAATACGATGTTCAAAGTTTGTTGGTATTATTAGAGATAAGACTCTGTCGTTTAATTCTGTCACAGACGTACGATTCCTTGCTGTATTACGCCATAATTATTACGCAGCAGTGGCGTCTTTTAGTTCTTTGGTGCACTAACGGGCCTCTATCGCTTGTTTGCTGTACTACGCTATCCATACATCAAGCATTGCCCACAGGCTACGTCTAAAATACGCAGCAACACCATAATTAGTTACTTGGTGACTATGTAACTAACGTCGCCTCACTTTGTCCTTTCCTGTACTAAGGCGTTTTCGAGGCATTCCTAAAGAGAACGCACTCAAAATGTAATGAGGGAACTACATAAATTCGATTTTTCTTGCAAAGAACATTTATATAAATTAGAGCATCAATAGTTGCAAAGTAATGTCGTTATGTTGTAAATGCAAATGTTCCCTGCCAAAAGAAGCAAAGAAATGTCGTTAAACTGTGAATATACAAAGTGTATCAGCAACTCGATGTTCGATGTTATTTTGTATTTGCAGAGATAAGACTGCGGCTCTTAATTCAAAATACTTCTGTTACTGACGGAATACACACAACACAGCACTGAAATCAGAAAGGAAACTACATAATTCGTGTTTCCTTGCAAATAATTCTTAGTCAATGAAAACATCGATAGATGCGAAGAAACGTCGCTATATTTAAAATTAAAATACCCCCGCTGAAAGAAGCACTTTTTTTTTCCACAAAATTGCAAGGCATGTGGGACACAGCTATAAAAAATTTATCTTTTGTTGCGTACCTGGGTTAAATTTTACATGCGGTAGCAGCGGTTTAGTATGTTAACGTTGGCAAAGAAATATTCCCCTTAGGGGGTTCATTAGGCGCCGTTCACACTACGGCGATATATCGTAAGCGATTTATCGTAAGCGATATACGATGCGCGACAAGCATGGACAGATACGTGAAAGCTAGAGGGAGGCGATAAAAAGGGTTAGCACTAGGGCGATTGCGAGATATATCGTAAGCGATATATCGCTTTACGTACCGCTTGCCGGTCTCGTAAGCGATTAATCGCGAGCGATATTTCGAGCTGTAAACATGGCGGGAAGAAAAGAAGACAATTCTCTGCTTTCTTTCATTAATTTAGTTAAAGGTAATCAGTGCCTCTGAAACTATTCCATTGGCGCTTACAGTTAGGCAGATGTGACTAGTATCGCATGGAGGGAAATTGCAGCAGAAATGGAAGACACAGGTATGTGTATTGTTTATTTTATTATTATGTAGAAGACAATGAAGTAATAAGACTGTTATAATATTAACTCACAATGTAAATATTTAGAACTCTGACACACGAAATAAGTGTCTCAATTACAATTCAGAAAGTAAATATCATTCAATTGGACAGAATATATTGACGAAATATAACTACGAGTTAATTTTATCTCGTTAATGAAAACTTAGGATAATTTTATGTTAACAAATAACGGAGTACACCATTCTTTTTAAATTTTTGTAGTTTTAAATTTTTATTTGAGGTGTATACTGATACATAAAGAACTTGTTGTACTAAATTGCTGGGTCTTGTAAAACGACACATCTCCATTGTGCTTTTATAGAATGGATTAACATGAAAAAATCTGTCAATAAAAGTGACGAAGATGCTGAACAGCATTTCCTTCTCTCTCTTTTATCTGATATGAAAATCCTTAGCTTGCGTCGTAGGAGGACTTTCAAAATAAAAACGATGTCTCTTTTACATAAGTTATTAGGGGAAGACGAACGAGAAAATGTGGAATCCAGTATTTCAGCTGGGTCCAGCCCCTCTGTGTGGAATTCGTCATCCCATCATGACACCTTGCAAACTCAGGCTCATATGAGCAATACTGCATCAACTTTAAGACTCAATCAGAATGCCACACTGCCGCAAGAAAGTGGAACTAATTGGTTCAATTTGTGAAAAGTGATAAAAGTAAATCTACTGAATTATGTTAACACTTCTGTTTTATTTTCTTATACAGTTACCTTATAGTAATCCTGGTACAATTTGTAAGACATTATGACAATAAAACTTCAATTATATTAATACTGTTGTTTACATTCATATCTACTTACCTTATCGTAATCAGAAGCTATTCATCGGGAGAAATTGCTTTTCTGAAGCGTTTATCTTTTCTTTTTTTTCCAAGGGTTGGTGCCACAAGGTGTTTCAGAAAATTGAAGTTTTCAGGGTACATTCGATAAAACTCCCTGAATTTTGATTAATGTTGACACAGTATCGACAATAACAGCGAGCTATGGTGGACTTTGGTTACATTGTAGGGATGTACCCATGTTTCCTTTTCCTTCTCATCCTCTGCCGGAACCTGTAAGCCACAACAAAGTCTTCCTCACTTGAGCTCATATCTGTTAACTGAAGTAGTTAACTGAAGTAGTAAAAACTGTTTTCCCACCACATTTTTAACGCCCACGTCGCGCCGATTTATCAACTGTTGTTGTCAACCTTGCTAGTAATATATCTTCGCGATATATCGCTTACGATAAATCGCCGTCGTGTGAACGGCGCCTTAATTTCATGATCGGAACAACATTAATCATTTATTAAATTATCAACAAAGAAAATTATTGCCCTCATTTCACGTGACTGTTTTTTTTTTTTTTTTTTTTTTTTTTTTTTTTTTTTTTTTTTTTTTCAAAATTGGTGTAGCGAAAGGGTAGCGACTTGGGTTACTAAGTTGTAGCTTTTCAAAATGTATTCAACGGCCGTGGCCAACATACACTACACCGCTGCCATAAGGAAAATAGTAGCCCTTGTTTCAGTGTACTACACCACCACCACCTAGCAGACAAGGCCCCACAACAGGCCGTGGCTACGTCACTCCGAGAGCCAGCGAACACTAGCTGACTCGTTGGCTGCTACGAGGCGGTGGGCGTGACCCAGCGGCCAGCCAGTCAGCTGACGGCCGCGGCCTCTCGGTTTGACATAGCCACGGCCTGTGGTGAGGCCTTGGCTCCTACGCGTTGTTGATTACACCTTAATTATGAGTAAGGCTCCTATAAATACGAGCTGACGCATCCGCCATTTTCATTCTCGTGGCTCGTAAGTTCAACAAATTGCGGTGCTATAGGATTTCCGTCACGTCGCCTTAGCACAACATACGGATGGTTGTGTTGCCATAAACTGCTCAGATCATTCCAGAGGTGGCCGCAGAACGTTTAGTTTCCCGCGAGATTCTAAGAGAAGAATAAATGGATCATTAAATGTCGGCGCAAAAACTGGGAACCCGAACCGAGCCCACAGTTATGTATTGTAAGTAAATAGTTATTATCATCAAAATGAAACCTTCACTCTGCAGCGGAGTGTGCGCTGATATGAAACTTCCTGGCAGATTAAAATTGTGTGCTGGAACCGGGACTCGAACCTGGGACCTTTGTCTTTCTCGGGCAAGCGCACTACCGACTGTGCTATCCCGACACGACTCACGATGCCGCCTCACAACTTTACTTCCGCCAGTACCTCGCCTCCTACTTTCCAAACTTCACAGAAGCTCTCCTGCGAACAAGCAAGACTAGCTCTCCTGGAAGAAAGGATATGGTGGAGACATGGCTTAGCCACAGCCTAAGGGATGTTTCCAGAATGAAACTTTCGCTCTGCAGCGGAAGTTAAGTTCTGAGGCGGCATCGTGAGTCGTGTCGGGATAGCACAGTAGGTAGTGCGCTTGCCCGCGAAAGGCAACGGTCCCAGGTTCGAGTCCCGGTTCCTGCACACAATTTTAATCTGCTAGGAAGTTTCATATCAGCGCACACTCCGCTGCTGTTCTAAATATTATGTGAAACCAAAATGAACGAAAGAAGGTAATTATGAACATCTGCCTTCCATATCCTTTTCCCGAGGGGAAAAACATAAATAATAAAAAATATAAAATGTTTAATTAAAGATTTCATAATAATAATAATAATAGTAATATTAATAATAAAGACAATTCTTCTGTTTGTCCGTCCATTCGGAACTTACTGAATACCTTCGTTGCTTAGACAAGCTGTCAGCATCGGGATATCGTAATGTGCAACATGTTTCCATACTTCTTATGGTAATTCAAATCAGATTTAATTGTAATATTTTCGATTGCAATATAAGTACAGTTGGCGCCACGATTTTGAATTAGATAACCAATGGTATGACCTAGCATCCAGGTCGCTGCGTTGTTCTTGCTTCTGGAGTATCGTAACTTCTGCGGCCACAGAAGTTCCGTCTTGTCAATGTGCGTTGCAGTGGTACGATCTATGACGGCCAATCTTCTGCACAGAAGGTCGGTGACTTGTTTCGCAGGGCCGCAGGTGAGGCGGTGAATTAGAGTATCCACCTGATTTCACAGGCGGCGGGATTTTCAATCAACGCCGACATTTCAAACAAGCACAACAAAGCGTACGTAACTGACAGCGATCTCCAAATGGCGCACGTTCTTCTCCTTGATGCACATCGTCTACAGCGCATGTGCGGAACTGCAATCGCAGCGCTGTAGCGCAGATAAATTGAAACGGAACGCGCCTCGTATTTTGCGTATCTTGTCGTTCGTTGATGTTTTGTCGTTTGCGACCATATACCACGCTGACTGAATCGCACTGGGGCCACTTTGCTCTAACGTGACTATTCGAGAAAGAAAACGAGCGCCTTCTTCATTGTAGCGTGACAAGAACTGAAGTGTTTTTTGTTTTGTTCAAGAAGAATATTGGGTACCCAACGTGACTAAAGTTTTCGAAATTTCAGTTTTTCTGTAACAATTTCATGTCCCAGCCTCGTCGCCGCTTTTGTGTCTCGTTTCCGTTGTAGGTATCGGTGGCCGAGTAGAAAGCGACCGACACAGAAATAAACTGTTCAACTGTTTGTAAAGTCTATGGGACTTAACTACGGGGTCATCAGTCCCTAAACTTACAAACTACTTATGAACTACTTACGAACTAGGACGGCACAAATATCCATGCCCGAGGGGGGATTCGAACCCCCGACCGTAGTGGCCGTGCAGACCGTGACTGAAGCGCCTCAGTCCCCTCGGCCACCGCGGCCGACACAGGAATAAAGGATGCACGCTTGTGCAGGTAGGAGGTGAGCAGCCAGTGGGACAGCAGAAACTAGAAACACTAGAGTAAATTAGAACGAGATATATATTGCACAGAATTTATACAATACTTAACTTTTACATAGTTCTGTACTGCAGAATGCTGATACATAGTTGAGCTAGAGGCCTGCCTAGTGCCTATCCGATAGCCAAGTCTTCACTGGTGCCTATTTGATTCCGAAGTGTTAACTGGTTCCTATCTCAGTCCCAAGTGAACGATGTCTTTCAGTGGTGGCCACGAGCGAAGTTTTAGCAGACGTCGTAAGAACGCCGCGCCGTACGTGCATGGCGGCGCGCGGCGAAAGTAGGTGGCGCGCACTTTAGACTTGTGCGACACCACAGTGATCATTATGATTTGCGGAACTTCCATAGCAAGTGCACTAAGTATAAACTTACGCTTGTGTGAACCATTTCATCAGTAACCGCAGAGGGCGTCAACTTCGTTCCTCATAGTGCACTTGATCACGTCCTTCATTGAACAGTCTGACTCATCTTGTAACCATTGAATCAGACGTAGCAATTTATTCGTAAACCTAGGAGTTTGCTGATGACTTTCCTATGCTTTAACTTTCTTTTCATTTAGAAAACGAATCACAGATCTGATTTCACACACGGTGGCATTTTCAATATCGGCCTACATAAAGAAGCACAACGAAGCATATGTCTGCAGCAGCGGTCTGAAAGTGGCGTACACGTCTTCTCCTTGAGTCAGACTAACTGCTGCGCATGCTCAGAAATGAGATCGTAGCACTGCCGTGGTTAGAAATAGAAACCGAACTTACTTTGTGAACGACACTCGTATATTCAGACACAAAATCAGTACAGAACCAAGTGCAAGATTATGTTTACAGTTGTACTTGGAAGTAAGGGCGGAAGGTTTAACGTCCCATTGACATTGTGGTCATTGTAGACAGTATAGTCTTACTGAGAGGTTATGTAAGACATCGTGGTTTTAATAAGTCTTTCTGAATGCAAAGGAACATTACTGCACAGCAGACTTTTCAATGAAAAGAATATTTCTTCTAAACTTTAACTCCGTACGAAAGAAACATCACACCCTGGAAATAACCTCAATATTAACGCAACAATATATTGTTCACTCTAATGTTAAAAAATGAAACGGTTATCGTACACTTTCAGACAAACTTGCATAAGGTGACGTTGGTTTAAAATACTTGGAAAATCAAATGTTTGTAAATGTTTGGAACCAAACCATCGTTGTCATCAGTCCCTAAGCTTACAAAACACTTACTGTTACTTAAACTAACCTGAGGTCAACACAGACACCCATTCCGGAGGGAGGACTTGAACCTCCGACCGGAAAAACCTCGCTGTCCGTCACAAGATGCCTAGAACAGCTCGACTATTCCCGCAGGCTAAAATACTTCGGCGAACACAAAACATTATCGTTAATAGGAGAGTGAAACATGTTCCCAACGTTGATACGACTGCTAATTGACAGTCACAATGTACGTTGCAAGGTGTCCCTAATAAATTAAATAAATTAATAAATTTTATATACATTTATAAGGTATCCCGAAGATTAATGTTTAATGGTAATTGATGAATAATGCGTAATACATACGCGAACGAAAATTTAAACTGTTTAAAAACCGAACAATATAGTGACTACGACCACCGAGGTAAGCCGAAGAAAAAACTTAATGTGCGCAAAGGACACGCCCGGGAAATGAGGAAACTCATATACTAGAATTTATGGCCCTGTATAAAGTACTCCCAAAGGGTACAACGAAACTGATTAACTTGAATAATGAAACGGGGGAAACAATCTGACTGCGACACAAAAAAAATTGATTTACCTCGTAACTTCTTATTATTAAAATGGAAACAGGAAACAGCAAGCAGCTCGCTTCATGCAGTATTTCAGTATTAAAAATTTTCAGAAAATATAGGTGGGTAGCAATGAAGTTCAACAATAACCATAAATGGAGAAAATGAAAGGAAGGGGAAACTAACTACCAAATGAGGACGCAGAACACAAATTAAATATTAGAAATTATATATTCTAAAAAAATTTATTATATATATGAAGCAGAAAATATTACAGAAAAATAAATTACCATCATGCATTAAAATAATAACGTGCTGCATCAGATACTTAACAACTGCCTTCTCCAACAGCGTCCTCGGGATACCTCACCCAACAGCCAGAGCGCTTACTCTACAATCTAACTTCCAAAGATTACTTTGCTATTTATAATATACATCTGTGGCTAGTTTACGTATGTACAAAATGTTACAGAAAATCGGCTTATGTAGGGACCATAGGGACTTACAATGTAGCTTTTGAATTAATATATTTTTATTGAGTAATTGTTTTACATTATATCACCAATAAAACATTTACGTAATTAAATTAAATATTTATGTGAAAAGATAAAACGAAAGAGAAAGTAGCAGGTACCTGTGGAACTGAGTGACTTTACTGGTCCAAGTTCAGAACGTAGTTGCCGGCCACGGTGGCCGAGGGGACTGAGGCGCTCCAGTCACGGTCTGCACGGCCACTACGGTTGGGGGCTCGAATCCCCCCTTGGGCATGGGTATTTGCGCCGTCCTTAGTTGTAGCTAGTTCGTAAATAGTTTGTAAGTTTAGGGACTGATGACCCCGTAGTTTAGTCCCTTAAGCTTAACAAACATTTGAACATCAGAAACACTTGGACTAAGCCATGAAAACACTAACCTACACTGAACATAAAAAAAAAAAAAAAAAAAAAAATCAATCGGAAATGTCGAAAGAATATATCTTGGATCAGGAAGACAAATTAGACGAAAATATGTCATAAAACAATGTCTGTTCTGTAATAATACAATCGTAATAATTTCCTATATTAATCATAATCTGTGAAGGCTTAAAGCATTTAAAAATTTTGATTGTTATTTAGACTGTATCTCATTATGTTTTATAATTTACGTAATTTTCTCTAATGAAGTATCAATATGGCGAAGACGAAAGAACTGGTATTGAAGTTATCTGAATCACCATGACAATAAGTTCTTCCGGGATAACTTTTCTCTCTGGAATGGAGTGTGCACTGGTCTGAATCATCCAGTAAGATTGACATTTGGTCGTGGTGTAACAGACAGTTTTAATCTGTCACGCAGATTCATTATAAGTACAATGAAAAGTAATTTATAGTGTGATTGAAACGAACTATTAAGTCTGCAAGTTTTCACCAGATATAAATTTGAGACGACGCCTTGAGACACTTATGCAGTATGTGGCAAGGGAAAAACACTTAACTCGCCTCCTATCGATTCTACATTGCTACACACTGTTCCACGCACGTTTAAACCAATATTGTTGTTCGCGGAGGATCGCTATCTCTTGTTATGACTTTCCCTAATGCGAAAACCGATACTAGTTTTATCGCCGACACTTCCCCCCAGTGCCGTATTCAGAGTTTCAGGAGAAAATTGTGTCTGGCAGACGCTTCGAGTTCTCAGAATATCTGCCGCAATGGCGGTCGGCGTACTCTTTCATGCGATAACTGCCAGCCAGTGGCGTCCCCCCTCCCTGGCTGAAGACAGAGTGGCGAAGGAAGCACCCACTACGCTGACTTCTCCACCACTGTGGCACGATATGTATGTAATTTCGTGAAGTACAAATTCACAGTATACTGGTCGGAATCTACGAAGGGGAGATAAACGTCGCCTTCGCTGTTGTTGCAGAATCAGTGATAACTGAGATTACAACGCGATCGGAAATTGAAAACGGTCTACTACATAGTCTGTAATGCTTCATTAACAGTGAAACATGCCTGAACAAATTCAATAATATTGTTTCGCCTGTTTTGTATCGATATTTGTTTGTAAAACGTTATATGAACTTCTTTGAGTAACTATGTCTATGGTTTACTCTGTCGTGTTAAGATCTCTGACAAAGACTATGAGTAAGAGGAGTAGCTGAACATAGAGTCAGTCGGTGTGTAGCTCCTGTATAGAGCGGACGTGCTTTGATTTGGCTGCTGGGGCAGCAAGTTTTGTACGAGTTTATTGAAAAATTTTGTAATTTGATTTTGTATCATTCATATATGTATCAGATTTTGTTGTTCTCCAATCATAAGGTAATTTAATGATGATTGCTAATAATAATTGAGAAAGTTAAAATTCTTTTCTTGTTTTACTTTTATATTAAGAAAGCTAACCCTCTTCCTTTCATTGAAAGTTATTGTCTATTAAAGTCAAAGCATAGTATCGACTAGGCTGAGTTTGATTAACAGATTTCTTTATTGGTGTGCCGTATTAATGACAGTAGCGACTGTTGTGCAATACTGCACGCAAGTGAACAAGATATGTTCTAAGTTTCTGCACTTAGTTAGCGGGATAAATTCTCGCAGTTGCTTTATTAGACAGTGATTTGTGCTTTTTTTTAAGATTTCTCTCGCAGTCAAATTGATAGTGTGGTTAGTGAGCCTTATGTAGACTATGTATTGTTCTTGCTTTGTTCAAAATACCGTTGCACTTTCAGTCGGATTAAACGCACTGTTTCTTAATTGAGTACAGATATTATTATTAGAGCGATAAATTAACAGAATAATGGTGGTAATGCATAATAAATGTGTTCAACTATCCTTTAATGAGCTTGATTGAAAAGTTAGTTATCGCGAGTGTTAACTACCAGCTGATAACAATTATTAGTGATGCATTTAACATCAGATCAGTTCTGAACGAGTAGCTTTGAAAGAAACCACCTTTAGCTGGCTTACAATTGCCAAAACCCTGTAGCGATCGTGTTTTTCCTATCAGTAGACCAGCCATATCTTATTCCACCAAGTAACATACCAGTTTTAACAGTGATGGTTGAGCGTCATAGCAAATGGCTCTGAGTAATATCACAGTCGCGACACTCATTGCTGTAAAAGTTGTTACCAACTGACAGTTGCAACGAGACTAGCGCTCTTAGTGGTGGGCAAGTTGCCGAAGGAGTAATGTTTGTTTATAATTACTTTTCTACTTAATTAACCAAATAGTTTCTGTAAATCTTGCGTTCCAAACATTAATAAAATATCTAAAAACGTAAATAATCGTGAAATAAATGTAAAAACAGTCGTATGTACCTGATTCAGTGATATAAACAACTAATTCATGAGGAAATACTTACGAATATGTGTATATTTTTAGCCTACTCCGCTGAAAGTGAGAGAGTATAAACAGACCAGCAACTTGAATTCCTGTTGCGGTCTGTTCTTATATGACAGGAAATTTGGCGTGTAAAAATTCGATGCCAAGTCTAATGATTCGAATATTTTTACACTTCCCTCGTCATATACTTTTGAGTATAAGAACTTTCATTATAAAACGAATGTCTTGAAGATTCGTGCCGTTTGTGGGTCAGATGTAGTAACATTTGTGGAATTGCTTTCTACTTTGATGGAAAACGGTCTTTTCGCGTTCTTTTATTTTAACGTTTGTGATAATGTCCTTTCAGTTACAGTTGTAGTGGCTGATCTGGTACATTTAATAATGTAGGTAATGCGTTCCGTGTAATTTCTTATGTTCAGCACTTACTGATTTCACTGGAAGGGTAGTGAAGAAATCCTCATGTTTCTGAGTAGAAAACCGACGTCTTTCTGTAGATGGCTGAGTGTTCTGTTGTTTTTTTAACAATTTTTGCTCTTAATAGAAACTGAAATTATTGTTTAAAGAGTCGTAGATATCAAGACAATCTTAAATAAACTGTCCTGCAAAGTACCGTTTCATACCTTCCAGTGGTTCTTAGGAAACATAAAGACACACGTGGAGTCATTTTGTGGTTATTACCTATTTTATGGCATTACATACCTTCCCCGTTGTAAAAAGGATGTTTACATTAATTTAGATGACACTATTCACACTCGTCCGATATAGTATTCAGAAGTGTACCTCACCAGCCGCTTGGAGCGCTGCAGTCGTGGCGTATAACAAAAATTAGTGGAAGTGTTGTTACTGTATATGTTAGACTGTGATCCAAAGGGAAAGAGAGCACAATAAGTGCAGTTGATCCATATTTTTAATATCTGAAAATCCGGCGTTGCCCGGTATGCATTTATTCTAATCTTACAATTACAGTCGCATCACCAACAGCGTCTAGCGCTCTCACTGCTACTATTGACAGACATTTCTGAAGACGCAGTATTAGAGGCTGTCAAAAATAACAGCGATATGTGACGGATTTGGACAACTGCAACGACGACGTCGAGTGTACAGTCTGTGTCTGTCACAATATTCTGAGGTGTTCAATGTTTTTGAGGCGTGAGATGCGACCACGAAAACACCTTCCATGGCCATTCGTCTAGTGTATAAGTAGGTATTGCGTGATAAGTTTTTGATAGGGAAGTTAAAGTTCTTGCTTATTCAGACATTACATTCAACGCCTTTATAACCCACTATATTTACTTGATGTTGTGATCTGAGTAGGCCCTATGTTCTCATCCCCCTCTCTAAGGTTTAGTGATAAGGTGGCCCAGTGGATAGACCGTTGAACCCTGGACGCAGACCAAACACAACAGGGAGAAGCTGTATGGAACTGTGACAGAGGGAATAAAAGTACTAACAGTGAACAGTCCTGGCTCAAGATAGACAACAATGAGCGATTTTGGAGACCCACAGTGTCGCATTTTTGTGGTCCTGGCATTCGATGCAAAGCGGATGATCCATGTTCAAATCTCTCTCCTGCTTCATTTTGTGTCCAGAAACTTATTGACAAATGTCTTTCTGTTTCTCTCCCTCTCTCTCTAACATTATTTGTACTTACTTACTTTACGCGATCAGGCCCAGTAGACCGCGCGCCACCGCAGTTAGACTTCTCCATCTCTCTTTGTCTCCTGTTATGTCTCCAGTTTTCCGTGACTACCAACTGCAACAAGTCTTCTCTCACTCCATCCGGTCTGCTGCCTGACGAGATCTAGTCCACTGCAATTTTGGGCCATCGTGTTGCTTCCATTCTAACTAATGTCTAGCCCTTTGAAGTCTTTTGCTCCTCATCACTCCCAAGATGTTAGGCTCCATGTACAAGGTCTTAGAATTCTACGTTATGACGATTTCTCCATTCTCCAGTTGTCTGATCTCGGACTGGTCCAAATACTTTCCTGAGGATTTTCCTTACAAAAGCAAGACGTCTGTTAAGGTCTTGTCTTTGAATGCGCCAGGTTTGAGAACCATAAAGTACTACTGGCTCTACTTATGCTTCACACTATCGTAGCTATAGCTGCTGACAGACACTTACACACTTTAATATAGGGTTTAGAGAGATAGCATCTGTTTCCCGCCTGCACTCATGCTTTTATCTCTGCTTCAGTTAAAGTTAGTTACTTCCGTAAAAATTGATCTAAAGTATTTGAACTCTTTCACACGCTTATACGTGGTGTGGTTGACTATTAAGTCTTCGTAGTTACGGATCTTTCTTCCTATGGTCATATACTCAGTCTTTTCACAGCTGATCCGTAGACCGATCCTCGCTGCCAGTTCAAATGTAAAGCTTAAGGTACTTAACTGCGGGGTCATCAGTCCCTAAACTTACAAACTACTTACGAACTAGCTTATGCTAAAGACGGCACAAACATCCATGCCCGAGGGGGGATTCGAACCCCCGACGAGGAACGGCCTCGCACATCGTAGCATAGTGCCTCACTGCGCTCGGCCGCTCCGCCGCGGCTTCCTGCCAGTAAATCCAGGGTCTTAATACTTCTTTTCAGCTCTTCCTGTGTGCATGATAATAGCGCAATATCATCTGCATAAGTCAGATTTGTAATGTTTTCATTGCCAATTTCAATGCCCTGGAAGTTCTCATTGGTGAATTCCCACATTCCCTTCTCAAGTACAATGTTGAAGAGGACAGGTGATGTGTACTGCCGTAGGCCTTCTTGATGTCTACAAACAGGAGATGTACTTCTTGGTCGTATTCGTACATTTTTTCACAGATCTGTTTTAAGACAAAAATCTGGTCTATAGTTGATCGTCCTGTTTGAAAACCTCCTTGGTATTCTCCAATTATGTCTGTTGTTATGGGTTTGATTTGTTGGAGAATTCTTTTTTAATAATAATTATAATTGAAAGAAATGAAACAATAGAATCTAAAATCAGTCACTTATTAGTTCATCATGAAATATGTCTGGAAAAGTTACCCTGTAAAATGAATATTAATTTCAACACAAATTCTAATATCGCTATTAAACGCGAGAATGATTACAAACTATTAATAGGTAAAGGTACGGAAAGACGTTGGAAGACACTCTTGAATTAGTGCTTGTGTTGCAATTGACCTTAAATGTTTGTGCCAGGAGAAAATTATCACAACAACTTAATGATCTGTAAATTAGAAGTTGTAAATGACAAGGGACTGATGACCCCGTAGTTAAGTCCCATAAGCTTAACCAACATTTGAACATTTGTATATGACACTACTCAAAAATGAGAAGCAACGAACCACCATCTGAATGTCTGTAACCTGTGTTAATCCGGATGGTTGGCATCCGTTTAACAACGTAACTGTTGGAGACAATGCTACCAGCCATTTAAAACGACCGAGTCTAGCTCAAAAATTAGTACATGTTTTCATTTACGTTATCCCGAGATCTCAGCAAATGTGGCGTATGCTTTTGAAAACTACTCAGCACTAAGATTCTTAAACGTAATTATTATTTTCAACTCTTCTACCGTTTTTCTTTCTTGTTCATTCCAACGTTAATATTACATTTTGAAAGTATAAAGTACGTCTTTCTCCAACCTCAACGCACACACATTTCTGTACACTTAACTATTAATGCCTATGCTAACAACAAAATACTGTCAGGACTTTTAGTTTTCACAACCGTATAGATTAAGTGATCCTTGGAGATCCTGAAGAGTTTAGTGATTGTATGAATAGGTCTCTCATGTTTGTACGTACCAATAAAGAGAACTAAAAGGAAGTAAATGCTTCAGAATCTATAAACCTACAGTTATCTCTATCGCTCATTAAAATCTTCCAAATAATAATTAAACATTGAAAATATATGTGCTAGCAACTTTTGCCTTTGTCCGGATGTGGTGCTATGGAAGACAGGACAATGAATTGACGTTTCCTGATATCGCATTCCAGGGATGTTTATGTTTAATTACCTCATTTGCAGTAAAATGGCCAGAGAAGGAAACGACAATAACACAACTGGAAGGTCTTCGATGATTCCAGCAGTGAGAATCAAAACATCGCAGTAACTGAGTCTAAAATAACTTATCTATTAGTTTCGTCATTTCTCTTACATTTTTGTAAGAGTAACTTTCTTGCCACTTGCCAGCGATCCCACAGATTTTGAAGTAATTTCCAATTTCGTAATCCTGCAATTAAAGTACTAACAAAAGATTTATTGAACTCAATTGCTTTAAAATACTAACATTTTAAGGCAACGTATTTTCTAACTTCCCTTTCTTTCCAGGTAGCCCAAGCAACGCAAGGTAGTTAACAGATTTGATTGATAATATTGATCTCGGGTATGCAGCCGGATACCGTCGTCAACCAGACACGATATTTCAACAGACCAACTGGCTGCCATCTTCAGGTGAGAGCGCAGAACACTAACTCGCCGGAAACTGATAAAGAACAAGAAACAGCAGCCCCTTTATACACTGCTGACGACCCACCGCGCGTGTGCGAAACCAAAGTAGAAGCCACCTAGGCGCAATAGAACCAGTAGCGCGCCGGTGGAGAAAAAACGGCAAAAACGATGGGTCGAAAACAAGGCTAGTTTAAAGAAACAGCAGGTCGAAATGAAGACCGTTGTTGCTTGATGTCAGATAAAATCGGGTTTCAAGTTTTACCTAGTGGAAAACCCTTGTTCCTATTAATAATATTATCGGCCATACGAATTTCCATTGATTCTTTGAGAACACATTCCCAGTAGCGGGAAGCAGGAGCAAACAGTTTAGTTTCCTCGTATAACATCTTGTGTCCCTCATTCAAACAATGTTCAGCAACAGCCGACTTTTCAGGTTGGAGCAAACGAGTATGACGATGATGTTCCACACACCGATCCTGAACTGTGCGGATCGTTTGGCCAATGTACGTTTTACCACAATAACAAGGAATACTATAAACACCGGGTTTCCTCAGTCCTAAATCATCTTTTACTGACCCAAGGAGGGCCCTATTCTTAGGTGGGGGCATAAAAACACTTTTAATGTCGAATCTTCTTAAAATTCTTGAAATTTTTGAGGAAATATTTCCGACGAAAGGCAAAAAGGCAATAGACTTGTAATTGTCTTCTAATGGTTCACCTTTTCGACCAAATTGAAATGCACGACAAATTTGTTGAGACCGAATTGAAATGCACGACAAATTTGTTGAGATTTGATTGTTGAATTTTCTCGGTGCGTCCAAGTTTGCAAGAGCTTTTATTTTTCCTACCCGTTCACTTCATATCAGACCTAATCACCGAGTGGAGTTCAGAAGAAGGTGTAGAACGAATTATGTGGTTTTTGACTGCTGCATGCGTGCCCACAGCCTATCTGAGCCCATAGAGGTGCAGTTTGAAGCGGTAATATGAAGTAAATTTACTATAAAACATATTGTTGTAGATTTGTTAATTATTGCTTGGAATGGTGAAAGCTTCATTTCTTTCATATTTCCTCCGTTTAGATATATATTTGGCTTGCTCCAAACGCATTACTTTCGTGTTTAGCTATATCTAATAGAGTAACTTGAAGTTTTGTTCACTTTATGTACTCTTAAGTCCTTGAATGTGGACAAACGTGGCTGTAAAAGCCTTTGTATCTAGCCGAATATACCGTTAAATATTGCGATTTGAAATTTTATTTCATTAAATGAAGCGAATGAGCGCAGAATAGGCTGCGTCCCGATAAATGCCAAACGAAGTTAAACTTTTTATAACGGCACATTTAAATAACAAAAGCTGCTAATTCGAAGTAATAGTCCTGTATGGAATTAATAGAATTTAACAAAATCCCATATAAATTTGAGATTCAAATGATTAATTTTCCAGACATTTAATTGATGCTGACATGACTTTTTGCACAACTTACAGCGACAAAAGTTAGTATATGTAGTAGAAGGTAGTGTGAGCAGATTGGCGCAATGGTTGGAGGTGGCGTGACTCATATAGCAGTGAAAATTTACTTCTACGTTTACGAAACCGGTGACAAATCTCAGGGCCGCTAAGATGCTTGGCAAGAATCGAGTAAAACAGAGAAGACTAAGTTGCTGATTCTGACCTCCTCCAATTAGCCTTGTTTCCGTTACCTTCACGAAAGCGTGCTCCTGAAATTCTTAAAGACATAAATTCAAGTGAATAAGACTGTAAAGAAAGGACCACGGTTTTCAATTTACGCAACTTCGTTAAGAAAAAATCAAATAGAACAATTAATTTTTTTTTCGGAGAGAGACAGACACAAACAAACTCTGTCAGATGCAGTCCTAATATCAGCGTTTACTTCTGAAATCGAAATGAACAGCTGAATGTTTTCAGGATTGACATCACTTCCGTTTCTTGGAATCGTCAGTCGCAAACAAGCGCTAAGTAAATTTAAACTTTTGTATAAATTTTGTATATATCTGTTCGGTAGGCGAACAGAGAGAAGAGAGAAGAAGAGGCTTTCAAATCGACTGATTATCTCCCATATATTGGGAATATTTCATCGCAGATAGGCAGAATACTAAAAAAGTATAAAGTAAGAGTCATCTTTTGCCCTCCTCCTAAAATTTCATCGCTGTTGGGTTCTGTCAAAGACGATCTGGAGCTGCGTAAAGCAGGTGTTTACAGGATTCCGTGGGAGTGCAGCAAGTCATATATAGGGCAGACGACGCGCACTGTGCAGGAGCGCATTGTGGAACACCAGCGTCATACTCGGCTACTCCAATCCAGCAAATCCGCAATCGCCGAACATTGTATTTCCACAGGTCATTCGATGAACTACAACGAAAGTAAAATTGTGGCCCACAAAACAAACTTTTGGAGATCAATTATTAATGAAGCTGTGGAAATAAGGCTGTCTGACATTGAGACTCTTATCAATGGAGACAGCGGTTTCCAAATAACTGCTGCATGGAATCCTGTAATTGAAAAACTTCGTAGTCGGCGTAGTTTCCTGCAACTGAATGACAATGATAATCGAACTGCTATCGAAGCGGCAAGCCTCCACCACGGAGGGCGCTCGGAGCAGCGTACCTAGTTGTAGTGAACGCGCACGCTAAGTACGCGCATGCGTCGACTGAATTGGGCATAAATAGCACAGCTCAGTGCGTCTTCGCCAGTACTTCGGCGGTAATCACCTGAAGATGGCCAGAAGACTCTGCGCCGAAATATCGTGGCAGGAAGTTACTGACATCCGGCAGTTTGCCCGAGATTTTAAGGAAATACTTTGTTTTTGCTCGAAAAATACATTCGACAAGTTAATTAATTACAGATTTTACTTAAAATTTCGCTTTAAAAGAAAGGAAGGAGAAGTAATTGTATTACAGGCTGGAATCAAAACTTTTAAGTTCATTAAAAGGACTGGCTGCGATCTATTCAGTACCATGGAAGGCAAAAGTACAAATTTCCCACAGCGCTCGTTTGAGACTGGCGGTTCGAAGAAGGGGAAGTGTTCTCAAAAGTTCAAATATTTGTGAGGCTTACGGTAATTAACTTCGGAGTCATCAGTCCCTAAATTTACAAACTACTTATGAACTACCTTATACCAAGGGCGACACAGACTTCCATGCCCGAGGGGGCAATGCGCTCGGCCACTCCGCCGCGGCGGAAGTGTTCCCAATCCCGAAGACGTTCCGCTGTTCCTTTCGGTTTCAGAAGTAACGCTGATATTAGGACTGCATCTGACAGAGTTTGTTTTGATTAACGCTTTCAGTACACGCGTCTCTCGCAACGCAGCGTTTCTCAGTTGTCAATGGCAAACCTAATTAAATGATATCTGACTTCACGCAACACGGAGGTTACCCAAATTAGCGAATTCCTTGACGAAGCTGCTAATTAACACAAGTTCCCAAAAGTGGCTCCTGTCTGTTTGTTTGCCTTGCCTTGCCTCAGCTACAGCAACACGTGCAGTAATAAGCATGGAAGCGCTACATTTAGTGATGGATTTGCGAATTATTTATGACTTGGGAAATTCATGTCAAATTATTGTTATACAGTATAAATGGTATCTTATACAATACGTTTATTACGGAACCCATGATGACCGCCATAGAACGACGTTAAAATTTTGAGTAATACGAAAATATTCCATCTTCCTGTTTAGTTTATGGCCATATTACTCTTAACTATCACATGTGTAAACTTTAGTACCCTGGATGTCATTATCAGGCTACCTTCGCTCGCCTCACAAAAATTAGAACATGGTCAACTGTAATTCGAAAAACTTCAAATATTTCGAAACAAACTTTTGCTATGGTGTTACTCCAAAGTAGTGTACGTAATTATTGTTGTACATGATTTTAGTCCCCTTCCTGTATTACTTTACTAGTCCTAATATGTAGATTAAACTGACAAAATATTTATCTGTTCAACTTTTAACTCCAAGTTTCTCTAGTTTTTTTCCATTGCTGTCTATTCTGAGAAGTACAACTTAGGCGATAAAATTTGAGTCAGATGGTATTGGAAATATGCTAGTCGATTGAATTGCTGAGAGTAAAGTTGTTCATGATGCGTATTACATTCTTTTTAGCAACTCGCACTTGCATCTTGTGAAAGTTTCCATTAGATTTTCGTAATGAATAAGCAAATCATTGACAAAATTAGTATTTTTGTTTGGTTTAACTCAGAATAGTTTGTACCTCTTAAAAAAACGTGCTGGCGAACGAATATTATTAACAAATTCAAGAAGTAAATATGTGCGACCCTAGCCGAGGGAAATTACGTTACGTCTGGGTTCTTCCAATCAATATAACGTCAATTACGAACGACTTAAACTGGAGAGAACACATAGAAAATATTGTGGGGAAGGCGAACCAAAGATTACGTTTCATTGGCAGAACGCTTCGAAGATGCACCAGCTCCACCAAAGAGACTGCCTACATCAAACTTGTGCGTCCTCTCGTGGAGTACTATTGCCCATTGTGGGACCCTCACCAGATAGGACTGGAGGAAGATAATGAGAAGGTTCAGAGAAGAGCAGCTCGTTTTGTTTTATCACGTAACCGGGGGGGAAAGCGTCACGGAAATGTTGCACGAATTGGGGTGGAAATCATTAAAAGAAAGACGTTATTAATTGTGGCGTGATCTGTTTGCGAAGTTTCAATCACCGACTTTTACTTCTGAATGTGAAAATATTTTGCTAGCACCCACCGACTTGGGGAGACATGACCATCCCAATAAAATAAGAGAAATCAGATCGAAAACGGAACGATTTAGGTTTTCTTTCTTCCCGCGCGCTATTAGAGAATGGAACGGTAGAGAAAAGTTACGAAAGTGGTTAATGAACCCTCTGACAGGAACTTAAACATGATTTGCATAGTATCTATGTATATGTAGATGCGTTATGCAGTAATATATTTATTTTGCCGTTGTACCTGGAAGTAGCCCCAGGCACATACTCCGAGATAATAGGCTAACTGTGAAAATTTATTTATTTATTTACGTTATCTCCGGGGGGCCAGAATAAATTTGAGCGAGCAAAAAATGTGACGAAAGTAACTTCGTCGTTCACGTGACTGGACGTAAGATTTCACTAAACGTTTCTACGCACCTTGTTTGATTTCGCTTGTCCCGTATGCAACCTCTTATGTTTTGAAAAGGTACTACGACATAGATCACGTGACCGGAAAATAGAAATATTTTTCCGTGGTGACTTATTGACTAATTTTCGAAATTGTAAGGTTATGAAAGGAATGCTACATCACGAACGATGATTCAAGTCAGCGATGTCTACAGGCATCGAGGCTTTCCAACAGAAGAGATGCAAGATACCGCTACGGAATCCCAAGAAAGTAGTTGATCATCTGTGATATTCTGTTTGTTGTTCCTTATAATCTGCCTGTTTATCCTTCCGGTCACCGATAAGGGCAGTATCTTCCACTGTACTGTAGAAGTCTCTGGAGGCGTAAGGTAGAGGCTTTTGTTAAATGCCTTAATTCTGAAGTAATTCAGTGTTTATCTCAGAATTGGATGGAATAGTCCAGGAAACCTTCGCTGAAAATCGGCACTGGCTTGGCATGAGCTCTACTTCAACGCATTAAAAAAAAGCCTAAGGCGGAGTGCTGGGTTTCAGTCTACTGAAACCATTTCCCACCCGCAACATGACTGATATAGTGGCGCAACAGTTTAGGCAAAATTGGCAATTACTTCATTAAACCTATATAAATTTATATAATTCAAATTCCTGTGTCACGTTGCTTGTCCACGTTGAACTCCGAAACTACTCAACTGATTATAATCAAATTTTGCACAATGTGTGTGATTTTGTCTAAATTAAAAGATAGGACAGTTTTTATCTCGATTAATTGCTTCAATATTATTTTTCTTCCAAAATAAGTGTGTTTATCTAGGCTGGCTAAGTGTCCAGTTATAGTGGCTGTTCCTTCATTGGTAGTCTGGACCAGCGACGAAATTCTCTGCTGGAGAGCGAAATGTCTAGGGTTCGAAATCCGATGCGACCATGGATTTTCTCACTATTAATATTAGCCTATAGTAGACCTCGCAACATTATGAGGAATCACGAGAAACGATATGTTGTATTGATTTCATGTCAAATTGTAGGCCCCCCCTTTTTTTTTTTTTTTTTTTTTTAAAAACGTTCAAACGTTTGTTAAGCTTAAGGGACTTAACTACGGGGTCATCAGTCCCTAAACTTACAAATTACTTATGAACTACCTACAACTAAGGGTGGCACAAATATCCATGCCCTAGGGGGGATTCGAACCCCCGACCGTAGTGGCCGTGCAGACCGTGACTAAAGCGCCTCAGGCCCCACGGCCACCGCGGCCGGCCGGCCCCCTTTACCCAGTTGGATAACTACGACAGGTTGAGTACATGTTATGTGCCGAAAGACTTGCGCAAGGTCAACACAGACACACGAAATTATATTCGATTTACGACGTATTCTTGACACTAGAATTATATTACACATTTTCCCCAAATTTCCATGAGGCATGACAGTGATAAAGCTTTATTCAAAATTTTCAGCGTATTATCTGTATATTTAAATATCAACTGCGTTGCGTTTGATCCGCTAAAACTCAGAAATGGCTTTACCATTTATTATAATATATTCTTTTTGTTTGCTTCATTAAGTGATTAGTTTAGCAAAAAAGTAAGTGAAAACCAAAGGACCAGCTGAAAAGTGTAAATTGGTAAATTCGTCAAGACCCTTGCAACTTCCGTTTGGATTCGTGTTTTATGTGCTGAGATGTCCCTCATCCCAGTGCAATATAATTTTGCAGATGTGAGATTCAAAACAATATGAGCGGAACAGTCTACATATTATTTCAAAATGTTCAAATATTTGTAAACATATTGGACCAAACTGATATGGTCATCGGTAAGAGGAATTACAATCTACTGAACCTAACTTACTCTAAGGAGAATAGACACGTACCCACGCCCGAGGGAGGTCTTGGATCTCCGGCGGGTAGGGCCGCCCAGTCCGTAGCATGAAGCCTTAGACCTCGCGCCCATTCCGCGTGGCACATATTAGTCCGGAAGACTGGAGGGCGTCATCTCTCTAGGAAAACTGGCCTCAGTATTCGAGGCCGAAATCACTGCCATCAGAGCATGTGTGGAGGAGAATTTGCGTAGACGCTACAAAGACCGTAGCATCTATATCTATTCAGACAGCCAGGCAGCCCTGAGATCACTGGCAGCTCCTACAACAAGGTCTAAATTTGTTGCAGAATGTCACAGGGTTCTGGTGGAGCTAGGGGAAAGCAATAGAGTAAACCTATTGTGGGTCCCTGGCCACTCGGGGATCAGTGGCAACGAACATGCCGACAGATTAGCCAGGATGGGGGCAGAGGCTCCATTTATTGGACCGGAACCTGTCCTGACAATCACCAAGGCAATGATCAAATTGGAGCTACTTAACTGGCTCAGAAGACAGCACGTAGACTATTGGACCAAAGTCTATCAACAAAAACATGGCAAGGTAATGATGCCAAAGCCATGTTTTAAAAGAATCTCTGCAATCCTGGGCCGGAACAGGAGAGAGATTAGACTCATGGTTGGATTGCTGACAGGCCATAGGAATTTTAAAAAACACCTACATACAATGGGAATAACAGAAAAGGACCCTAAATGTACGATCTGTGATGAAGGTGCTGAAACTGCATCACATCTAATCTTCGAATGCATTGCATTGGAGAGTAAAAGGCCCAGAACATTTGAGACAACCAGAACTGAAGAAATTGTGTCTAATAAAGAACTGGTAAAGGGATTCCTTACACTGTTCAAAGGCATTGGTTGGCTTTACTAGATACACAGGGAGCGATACCGCACAATAAACTTAGTTTCGGTGCGGGCAGTGGCGGGTTGGTCCAAGACTGTTTCGGCTTCCCTGGAAAAAATCATTCAATCAATCAATCAAACATATTGGACCAAACTGATATGGTCATCGGTAAGAGGACTTACAATCTACTTAACCTAACTTACTCTAAGGAGAATACACACGTACCCTCACCCGAGGGAGGTCTTGGATTTCCGGCGGGTAAGGCCGCCCAGTCCGTAGCATGAAGCCTTAGACCCCGCGCCCATTTCGCGTGGCACATATTAATCCGGAGACTGGTTTAATGCAACTCTCCGCCCTACTCCATCCTGAGAAAACCTCTTCAACTCCACATAAGAACGGCACCCTACATTCATTTGATTTGCTTACTGTTTTTTATCTCTTGGTTCCCTCTGCGATTTTTAACCCACACATTTCCCTCCAACACTAAATTCACAATTTCTTGATGTCGAAGAATGTGTCCTAACAATCGATCTCTTATTTTAGTCAAGATGTGCAAGAAATTCCTTTTCTCCCCAATTCTTTTCAGAACCACCTCATTCGTGACGCGAACCACCCACCTAATCTTCAGCTTTCTTCTGTAACACCACATTTCAAAAACCTCTATCCTCTTCCTGTCCGCACTGTTTATCGTCCATGTTTCACTCCCATACAAGGCAACACTCGACACAAATGTCTTCAGAAAGGTCTTCCTTACGTTTAAATTAATATTCGATGTTAGCAAATTTCTCTTTCTCAAAAAAAGCTTTTCTTCAAATTCCCATTCTGCATTTTATAACCTCTATACTGCGACCATTGTGTGTTATGTTACTGACCAAGTGACAAAACACATCTACCATCTTGTTTCGCTACCTAATCTAATTCATTCAGTATCGTCTGATTTTCTTAGACTGCACTCCAGTACCCTTGTTTTGCTCAAATGTTTGTAGAACTTACGGACTCAACTACGGGGTCATCAGTCCCTAAACTTACAAACTACTTATGAACTACCTTATACTAAAGACGGCACAAATATCCATGCCCGAGGGGGGAATCGAACCCCCGACCGCAACAGCCGTCCAGACCGTGACTGGCACGCAAGAAACCGCTCGGCCACTGCGGCCGGATTGTTTTGCTTTTGTTAATGTTCAAATTATATGCTCCTTTCAACACTCTGTCCAACCCGTTCGACAGCTCTTCCAGGTTCTTTGATGTTTCTGACAAATTTACGTCATCGGCAAAACGTAATGATTTTATTTCTTCACACTGAACTTTAATTTCTTCTCCAAATTTCTCTTGGCTTTCCTTTATAACTTGCTAAATATAGAAATGGAATAACACTGGAGAAAGACTACAACGTCTGCATCCCTTTCAAGCCCTTCAACTCGAATATCAGCTGTCTGTTTTTTGTAAGTTGTAAATTATCCTCCGTTCCCTATATTTTACTCCTGCTTGCTTCAGAATCTGAAATAGTCTATTCTAATCAACATTGTTAAAAGATTTCTCCAAATCTACAAAAGGTAGCCGGCCGCAGTGGCCGAGCGGTATGCGGTGCGCCAGTCACAGTCTGCACGGCCACTACGGTGGGGGGTTCGAATCCCCCCTCGGTCATTGATATTTGTGACGTATTTAGTGTAAGGTAGTTTATAAGTAGATTGTAAGTTTAGGGACTGATGACCCTCCTGTTAAGTCCCTTAAGCTTAACAAACATATGAACATTTTTACAAAATTTTCTAAGGTAAGCCGTAAAGTGAGTATTGCTTCCCGTGTTTCTACATTTCTCCTGAATCCAAACTGATCTTCCCCGAGGTCGGCTACTACCAACTTCTGCATCCTTATGTAAATAATCGTGTTAAAATTTTTCAATTATGACTTAAAAAAGTGATGGTTATGTAATTTTCACATCTGTCTTCATCTACTCTCTTTGGAGTTGGAATTATTACATTTTCCTTAAAGTCTGAGGGTACTCCGCCTGTCTCATACATCTTGTGAACCAGGTAAAAGAGTTTTGTCATGATTGGCTCTACCAGAGACTTCAGTAGTTGTGAGGAAATGTTGTCCTCGACAGGGTCCTTGTTTCGAGTCAGGTCTTTCAGTGCTGTGTCAAATTTTTCTCAAAGTAAACTATCTCCTATTTCATCATTATCAACTTCTTCTTCCCTTCCTACAACATTGCCTCTGAGTTCATTTCCTTTGTAGAGCCGCTCTATATATTCTTTGTACCGTTGAACTTTCCCATCTTTGCTCAGAACTGGTTTTCCAACTGAGTTCTTCATAATCATACAGCTGCTATTCTTGTCACCAAATGTCTCTCTTATTTTCCTGTAGGCGGCATCTATTTTTCCCCTGTTTAAACATTTTTCTACTGACTTGCATTTGCCTTGTAGCCACTCCTGCTTAGTTATTTTGCACTACCTGTCAATCTCATTTCTTAGTCGTCTGTACCCCATTTTACCTGTTTCATTTATGCATTTTCTTAATTTTCTCCTTTCATCGATTAAATTTAGAATTTACTGTGATATCGAAGGATTTTTGTAGGTCTTTCCTTTCTATCTATTTTGTCCTCTGCTGCCTTCACTAATTCATGCCTCAGTGCTACCCATTCCTCTTCTACTGATTTATTTCCCCTTGTTTCTGTCAATTGTTGCCTACAGCTGCCTCAGAAATACTCAAGAACTTCAGGTTCTTTCAATTTATCGAGGTACCATCTCCTTATTTGCCTACCATTGTGCTGTTTTTTTTTTTTTTTTTTTCAGTCTCAGGCTACAGTTCATGATCAATAAAATATGGTCAGAGTCTGTATTTGCCCCTGGGTATGTCTTACAGTTTAAAACCTGTACGTAATCGACTCTGAGTCAGAGAGAACCAAGCAAATCCAGCCATTAGATTCTCGCAAATCCATTTAAAAGTAAAACAAGTACACATTCTCACATGGACAATAATAAATTATTAAAATAACAAAATTCTAGCAACATTAACTAACATTTCAGAAACTAATTTTTTAAACATGAAATAAAAATGCTATTCCTCATGGCTTGAAAAGAGTGGGATTATAGTTTTAACAAAATGCTAATCTAGCGACATCAAATAAATTACAATTTTGTAAAGAATATATGGAAGACCACAGACTGTCGTATTTCATCACACCTCCGTTAATTGAAAAATTTGATGTAGGCTGAGGTAATTGTATTACATCAGAGACAGCAAACTTATCTAAGCTAATATGTGGTTGTCTTATGGGCAACATAGAGAGCTGGGCCATGTCACTTAAACACAGCAAATACAAACAACAACAAAAAACACATTGTAAAATACTAATTCCTATAAAAAAACTAAATCAGTGGAGATGCAAATGTGGCTGGTGAGACCACGGGATTGGGGCAATATGTATAACAATGCAAAATTTATAAAGAAACATGTTGTTGTGGTCTTTAGTTCGCAGACCGGTTTGATGCAACTCTCCACGCTACCCTGTCCGGTGCAAGTCTCTTCATCTGATAATATGTATTGCAACCTAAATCCTTTTGAATCTTCTTACTGTATTCGTCCCTCGGTCTCCATCTACTATTTTTACCCCACACGCTTCCTTCTAATGCTAAGCTGACAATTCCTTGATGTCTCAGAATGTGTCCAACCAATCTATCCCTTCTCTTAGTCAAGATATGCCAGAAACTCCGTCACTTCCCGATTCGGTTATGCACCTAATTAGTTACGTGATCTATCAATCTAATTTTCAGCATTCGTCTGTAACACCATATTTCAAAAGCTTCTGTCATCATTTTATCTGAACTCCTTATTGTCCCGGTTTCACTCCAATACAATGCTACACTCCAGACAAATTCTTTCAGAAACGACTTCCTAACATTTAAATTAATATTGGATGTTAACAAGTTTCGCTTCTTTAGAAATGCTTTTCGTCCCAAAGCCATTCTGCATTTTATAACTTCTTTACTTCGGCCATCAAAAGTTATCTTGCTACCCAAATAACAAAATTCATCTACTACTTTCATTGTCTCATTACCTAATCTAATTCCTCCAGCATCGCCTGATTTTATGACATTGCATTCCATTACCTTCGTTTTACTTTTGTTAATGTTCATCTTATATCTTCCTTTCAAGACACTGTCCATTCCATTCAATTGCTCTTCCAGATCTTTTGCGGTATCTGACATAATTACTATGTCATCGGCAAACCGCAATGTTTTTATTTCTTCTAAAAAATGTTCAAATGTTTGTATAGTCTACGGGCCTTAACTACGGGGTCATCAGTCCCTAAACTTACAAACTACTTATGAACTAAGTAAGACTAAGGACGGCACAAATATCCATGCCCGAGGGGGGGATTCGAACCCCCGACTTTATTTATTCTCCCTGAACTTTAATGCCCTCTCCAAATTTCTCCTTCCATTCCTTCACTGCCTGCCCAATGTAAAGATTGAAGTACATTGGGGAAAGGCTACAATCCTGTCTTATTCCCTTCCCAACCTCTGCGTCCCTTTCTTACCTTTCGACTCTAATAACCGCTGTCTGGTTTTTGTATAGGTTGAATATAGCTCTTCGCTCCCCATATTTTACCTCTGCTACCTTCAGAATTTCGAAGAGTGTATCCAGTCGTCATTGTCAAAAGCTTTCTCCAAATCGACAAACGCTGAAAACGTAGTTTTGCCCTTCCTTAGCCTATCGTCTAAGATAAGTCGTAATGTGAGTATTGCCTCCCGTGTTCCTACATTTCTTCTAAATCCAAACTGATCTTCCCCGAGGTCGGATTCCACAAGTTTCTCAATCGTCTGTAAATAATTAGTGTTAGTATTTTACACCCATGTCTTATTAAACTGATAGTTCTGTAATTTTCACACTTGTCTGCAATTGTTTTCTTTGGAATTGGGAATACGATATTTTTCTTTAAGTCGGTGGGCATTTCCACTGTCTCGTACATCTTGCATACCAGGTGATACAATTTTTTCACGACTGGCTATCCTAAGGATATCAGCAGTTCAGACGTAATACCATCTACTCCAGGGGCCTTGTTTCGACTCAAATCCTTCAGCGCTCTGTCAAATTCTTCTCGCAGTATCATATCTCCTATCTCACCTTCCTCCACTTCGTCTTCCATTTCTAGAATACTGCCTTCAAGTTTATTTCCTTTGTATAGGCCCTCTATATATTCCTTCCACAGTTCAGCTTTCCCCTCTTTGCTTAGTACTGGTGTCCCGTCTGAGTTCTATACAGCTGCTTTTATTGTTTCCAAATACTGTTTTATTTTCCTGTGGGCGGTATCTATCCGCTAGTTAAGCATTCTTCTACGTTTCTGCATTTGTCCTCTGGCCACTCCTGCTTAGCCAGTCTGCACTTCCCATCAGTCTCATTTTTCAGCGATCTCCTCTTTCATTCCTTTTTCCCAGCCCTTATTTACCTACTAGATTTCCTTCTCTTCCTACTACCGTGTTCCAGTCCCCCATCACAATCAAGTTTTCGTCTCCCTTAACTCTCTGAATGATTTCTCTTATCTCCTCATAAATGTTTTCGATATCCTCATCATCAGTCGTGGTAGTTGGCATATAAACCTGCACTACTGTGCTCAGTGTTGGCTTTGTGTTTATCTTTACTACGATAATGCGTTCACTATGCTGTTCATAGTAACTTACTCGCATTCCTATTTTCTTGTTCATTATCAGACCTGCTCCTGCGTTATCACCAATTGATTTTGTATTGATAACCCTAACATATATAGACATAAATATAGTACATACATGACACTGAAACACAAACAAAATAAAGTAACATTGGTGAATGTGTCCTGTTTTGTTGTATCACATGATTAGTAAAGTAGTACAAAAATGTAAGACAAAGTCCAATAAAAGCATCACCCCTTGCAGGAGGTTCATTAGAGTTATATTTTAAAATTGATGAGGATGACCAGGGTCGCTACAGGAAAAGGGCCTCTCAACAAGTGAATCGTATTTCGCACTCTCAGAGCATTCACTGTCTTTTCCACTTGA
Source organism: Locusta migratoria (assembly GCA_026315105.1). Classification (NCBI taxonomy): domain Eukaryota; kingdom Metazoa; phylum Arthropoda; class Insecta; order Orthoptera; family Acrididae; genus Locusta; species Locusta migratoria. Next base: position 223,702,112 of record CM048745.1, read on the forward strand.
TGCTGTCCTTCACATTTTCGTCCACTCAAGATTGGTTTTTAAGTTACAAACACTGTTCTCATCAGTTCAAAACGTAGGCTAGGACCTTCGAAGGGTGAGGTAGACAATCTTCTAGAATATACTGGGAGAAAACTAAAACTCTCACACATAAGAAGATACTTTAAACTTTTTGTGTCTCTTCCTCAGCAATTCAACTGCGGCCCTTGTTCCTGTGGCAGGTGGCCCAGCGGGTGCTGGGCGGCTTCGAAGGCTGCGCCTTTTGTATGCGCTGACAGCCAGTAGTGCTGGTCTCGGCACTGTCACAGACAAATATATACAGACTGTAAACCTCCGTAAGGGCCCGGTTCTACGCTCAGGGGTGCGGGAGGGGGGTTTTTCAGCAGTTCCTTAAGATGTCCCATGATGGCGCTGCGGTCAGAAGCAGCCCTTTAAAGGGGCCAGAGCAGGAGGCAGCTAGCGGCTGTCCCCACCACCACCTCCCCTCAAACGCCAGCAAGCCGGACACAGCCGTGGCCTCGTGGCAGGCGGCACGAGCTCTCCCCTCAGCCTCCCCTCCACGCTACCCTCTGACGTGCGAGAGGCACCGTAAGCCACCGAACCGCCTCACACCTGCTAGCATCTTACGGAACTTCGAGGGGAGCATAGGACAGTGGTTTAGGGGGGGGGGGGGCTTTTCTCCTCTGTATATGTTACTCTGTGACACTGTCTAGCCCACTGGTCGTGCAATTTTTGTGTTGCTGCTAATCATCCAAACTGGCTGGCTGGGAACTCTCGACCGAGTACCTGTTATGGAGGTATGATAGGTCGGCCACTTGTTTTCTGGCTTCTTGCCAAACCCCTGGTAATTCTCCCGCATTTGAGGCTGGCGTGAATTTTAACTGACACATGCCTCCATTTTGGCCACAGACACCATCACAAATATGTCAACACTTTAGTACACATTGTTACCACAAGACACCCTAAACTTACCAGGAACTCCATTGTTCAAATGTTCAAATGTTTGTATAGTCTATGGGACTTAACTACAGGGTCATCAGTCCCTAAACTTACAAGCTACTTATGAACTACTTACGATCTAGACGGCACAAATATCCATGCCCGAGGGGGGATTCGAACCCCCGACCGTAGTGGCCGTGCAGACCATGACTTGAGCGCCTCAGTCCCCTCGGCCATCGCGACCAGCAACTCCATTGTGTTACAATCGTGGAGAGTCCTGGAAATTGTTTTTCAAATAAACATTTAACAAACATATAATTGACGTGCTTAGCCATAACAATTTAAAATTAAAATATTCACAGAATGTATGACATCAACTGCGATTGGGCAAAGCTGAAAATGTGTACCCAGCCGGGATTTTTTTTTTTTTTTTTTTTTTTTTTTTTTTTCTTTTTTTTTTTTTTTTTTTTTTTTTATTTTTTTTTTTATTTTTTTTTTTTTTTTTTCTTTTTTTTTTTTTTTCTTAGTCCCCTTTTTTTTTTTTTTTTTTTTTTTTTTTTTTTTTTTTTTTTTTTTTTTTTTTTTTTTTTTTTTTTTTTTTTAGTTAGGGCCTCCTTCCTCCCCTTCAGCCCCGCCTTTCTCTCGCCATCTTCTGCCTTCTCGGCCTGGCTTCATTGCCGTTTTTAGTCTTCTCAGTAAGAAAATTAAAATTTGCACTTCTCTAAACACAGAAATTAAAGTTAAATGTCTTCTTCGAACAAAAATCATACAAACATAGTTGAAATGAAAGTAATAGCTCTATGTAACTCAGTTCTTGTATTGCACTGTGGCTGGCTGCTAAACTAATATTAGAAGTGCACCTCGCCGATCCCCAACGCGCCTCGCGTTGGAGTCGGGCACGTCTTCTCGATAGATTTTAGAGTAAGTTCCATTGACCTGATCAGTTCTAGCTCTAAGTCGGCGAATATAGAAATTAACTTCTCATACCCGGTACTCCCCAACTGCGCGGGGGATCGCTCATAGCACTTCCTAGAAAGTTAGCAAAGTAAAGTTTGTATTTCTTGTGGTTCTTGATCGTAGAATGCCGTTCTTGTAGAAATGTCCAAAAGTCAAGTGCGTTCTTGGGGCCTTCTCTGAAAAGGTAGAGGACTGTCAATCCTCGAATCCAAGTTACTGCATTGGTCTTTGTTCGGGGGTAGTATGTCTCGTCCGGGTAGAGTAATATCCGTGGTTCGATATCTTGCGGAGCAACTCGAAGGAAAAAAGCTATAATTTTTTGCGCCAAGCTCCACGCTTCTGCGGAAGTGCCGCATGTCAGACGATGTACTTCATTATCCAATTCATTGCACTGAGTACACAGAGGCGTGTCCACTCTATGTATAGCATGTAATCGGGCACGCGTCATGAATTTTCCATTGACGATCTGATACCACAGCGTACGTGTCTCTGTGTCAAGAAACACATGGTGCACTGCCCGCCATACCACTGTCCACGTTACTGTCGGATGCCGTCTCTCTATCACATTTCCTGGTCGTCCTCGTAACAGTAAGCAATATATGTCGCGTGCTGTTGTGGTCCTGGTAGTCGGCAGGTCCGCTTGTACATAACTGTATTCGACGAAAAAGGTACGAATATGGGCAAGAGACGGTGATATGTGACCGACAAAAACTGGCGCTCTTTGAGAAGGTGGTGCTAATTCCTCTATCAAAGTGCCGGACAGACTTGACTGGTGTCGACGCCACATCTTGGCCATCGTACTGACATAGAGAGCCACAGCGCGGTCGCGGACGTGGACAAGTCCGAGGCCCCCTCGCTTAATGGGGAGGGTGAGAGTTTCGTATCGGACTTTGAAAATGAGACCTGCGCTCACAAAGTATCCAAAGGCCGCTAGGAGGCAGCGTGCCATAACCACCGGCATCGGGAGCACTTGCGCCAAGTGAGGAATGCGCGATGCCAGGTGAATGTTCACAAAAGTGACCCGTTGCATCATGTCTAATGTTCTTAACATGTTATCTCGAACACTCGTTCTGATAGACTGCAGGAGCCGTCTATAGTTGAGCGCTGCCGTGCGTCTGACGTTGTTGGTGAATGTAATTCCCAAACATTTCATTGTGTCCATCAATCTTAACGGTGCCACGCTGTTATCTGGCAGCCCTCGTCCAATGTTCATAGCCCCAGACTTCGCCATATTAACGCGACTTCCTGTAGCCGAACCATACAGATCAATCCAGCGTAGTGCTGTTCGTATCTCGTCCCCCGACCGCGCCAGGAAGGTAAGGTCGTCTGCATATGTTCTGCAGATGAATGTGTGGCCCCTGAACGTCATTCCTGTTAGCTTGTTCCTTAGACCACAAAGTAACGGCTCGATAGCTATGGTGTAGAGCACCGACGACAGTGGACACCCTTGCCGCACAGATCTGAAGATTTTGATTGGTCCTACCGCACGTCCGTTCACGAGCACTGTGGAGGAAGCACCGTGGAGTAGTCGCATTACTACGGTAACGAAGTCGTGTGGAAAGTTCATTTTCGTCATCACTTTTGTCATGTACGCATGGCTCACTCTGTCAAAAGCGCGATCAAAGTCCACGGACACCAAAACAGCATTGAGACGACAGGTTGTTGCCAATGCTATCACGTCGCGGTAGTCACTGAGCGCTGTCTGGATATTGCTGTCACCACCGAGTGACGTTTGATCAAGGGAGATAATTTGGCGGAGGACGCGTTTGATGCGAGCTGCAAGTATCCTTGTGTAGGTCTTAAAATCTGAGTTGAGTAGTGTCAGCGGCCGGTAGTCTTGTATTCCTTTCCCACCTGACGGTTTGGGGACAGGAATTATCATTCCCTCCACAAAGGCTGATGGAAGAGGGGTATGTGGAGACATCAGTTCTCGGTACATATCAGTCCACCGAGGCAGCATGAGAGTTTTGAATGTCCGATAAAATTCTAACGGGAGTCCGTCCGGTCCAGGTGATTTGTTTGCTGCGCCTTTCCCCAGAGCTTCTGCCACTTCATCTTCCGTAACCTCTGCCATGAGTAATCCTTCAGCCGTCACATCAAGGGTACCCGACAGTGTTTGTGGAACTTCATCAAAAGCTGCCTCATTGTGTTCCACTCTGTCGTATAGGTGTCGGTAATGTTCCAGAAAGGCTGTGGCAATATCTTTTTGCGATGTTAGACTGTTGCCATCCGGCAAGTCGACGACATGTATTAAGGCTCTCCGACTGCGTCGTTTCTCCCTGATGACGTGGTGCATCGATGGTGGTTCTCCCTGTACTCGGTCAAAAACTCTAGCTCGGACGACAGTGCCTTCTAGGTTGCGGCGCATTATAGATGTTATCTGAGCCTGTACCCGTTTGACGGCAGATTGCCGATCTGGTGAAGGTGCCTGTGTTGAGAGCTCCCGTAGCGTCGTAAAATAGAAGTCCACGGTGTTCCGTCTCCACAAGGATTGTTCTCTTCCGTATGCAATCATCGCTCGGCGTATAGCAGGCTTGGCGCAGTCCAACCACCACTGTAGTGTCGTGGGGAATGACGGTAGGCGTCGCTCGCAGGTGTTCCAAGCGTCTTCTATTAAGCGTCTGCACTCCGGATCCCGGAGGTGTGCGACGTTCATTTTCCAGGTACCTCGACTCCTCCACACTTTCTGGCGTTGGAGTTCGATCGTGCATATGTATGCGGTATGGTCTGAGAAGGCAACGGGCCACAATTCAGCATGAAGAACAGCATTTGTGAGACCACGTGTAACATAAACTCGATCAATACGACTTGCTGAATGACTGGTATAGTATGTGTATCCGGTCCGGTTGCCATGGACGCGTTCCCAAGTATCGATCAAGTTCATATCTCTCACCAGCAGTCGTAACTCTTGACACGAGGTGTAATGTGGGCATTGGTCTTTCGGGTCAAGCACACAGTTGAAATCACCTCCAAGTAAAAAGTGATTATATCGGCCCAAGAAAAGAGGAGCAATCTCCTCTGCATAGAATCTGGCACGATCCCGCCTTCGGTCTGTACCTGACGGAGCATATATGTTGATGATGCGGAGCCCAAGTACTGTCAGCGCAAGCCCCCGTGCTGACGGCAGATATACCACGTCTTCAGCATCGATACCGTCACGTAAAAGTATCGCCGTGCCGCTGGCGCTGTCATGCGTTGTTGTAATATATGTGTTGTACCCATACAGTGCGGGAAAACTGTCTACATTGACTTCTTGTAGGAGGACTATATCAACATCCGACGCCCTCAACATGTCCTTTAATAGCTCTAGTTTGACGTGTGCACTAATCGTATTGATGTTGATGGATGCTATTCGATATGCCTGTTGCTGCACTGCACGTTGAAAAGCGTTCATGATGCTGGAGTTTGTTGGTGTGGCGTTGAACATCTGTTGAGTGCTGTCGTGTCCTTCGGAACCTTCCGCATCTCCTAAGTGACTAGTGTTTGGGTGAGGTCGCGGCCGCTGCCGCGTCCGTGTCGTCATTCATTGAGTCATCATCATCATGATCCTCAGACCAGACGATATGAGGCAAATCTCGTTGAGATATCCCCGCGTGGCTTTGAAATGGCGGTGGATCTGTATCAAGGTTCGTCGGCGGACCCACTTGTTGGTCTCCGATGAACGACGTCAGATGTTTCTCGTGTACTGGGCGGTTTGCGTCGTTCTGTTGTGCGGTGAGAAGGGACTCCACGTTTGTGCTTTCAATTTCATTATCCTCACTGTGTGTTGCAGCGTCTCCCGTGGAACAGGTGTCCGACGGCGATAGACGGCGTTTCTTGTGCCGCTTCGGCGATCGTTGCTTGCGTGTGTGTATCTCTGTATCAGATTGTGGCAGCGAATCCCGGCTTTCAAGAGCGACGGCGGGTGTGGGTGTTGCCATGTCAACGTCCATTCGTGCTTCCGGCTCTTTCTCTTCAGCCGTCGATGTCGACAGAGAAATTGTGCTCTGGTTGTTCGGAAGCACATCTGTGTCAGCGGCCACCAATTCTGACGGTTCTGGTATCTGTTCTTGTGGAATGGGTGGGTCAATATTCGGCGTAGCGCCTCTACGGAGCACATTGACGTATGACAGTGGGAGTGACGTCGGCGCGGGCGTTAGCACAGCTTCTCCTGTTGGTACTTGTGCGATCCTCCGCTGCATGCACTCAGAGCGAACGTGTCCTTCTTTACCACATCCTGAGCATGTCTTCGGCTGGCCGTCGTATATGACTACGGCCCTGCAACCTCCTATGAACAGGTAGGACGGGACGTGTTTGGTAAGTTCGATCCGGATTTGCCGAACCCCGTTAAGAACTGGGTACGTCATAAAAGTGGACCACTTTTCCGCAACATGACTGAGCACCGTACCATAAGGTTGGAGCGCTTCAATCACGAGTTCAGATGGAACTTCGAATGGGAGTTCAAAAATGCGTATTGTACGTAGTCCAAGTCCTGCATGATCAATAACCACATCGCCGACATGGCCGTCTGCGTGCTTAAATTTGAGTCCATGCTTATTAGCTCGAATTATTCTTTCACATGCTTCTTCGCTGATCATTTTCAAGTAGACAACACTACTCAAGATAGAGAGGTGTATGCCTATGAGATCTTGTGGATCGATTTTAACCTCTTCTCGTATAAAGCGTTCGATTTCGTGAGCTTTAGGTCGGGCATATTCGTTCGAAAAGCTGATCTTTATCGTCGACTTGCGCCATGAGTGAGCCATTCTATAATAGGAAATACTACACCCGCGAGTGCGGCCGAACACTTAAACAAGCGCGTGCGCGAGAAGCTCTGCGGCGGGACGTAAACACGCCCGTCCTCACCGCGTCGCTGCCTGACGCAGACTGACCTTCCCCGAGGTCGGATTCCACAAGTTTCTCAATCGTCTGTAAATAATTAGTGTTAGTATTTTACACCCATGTCTTATTAAACTGATAGTTCTGTAATTTTCACACTTGTCTGCAATTGTTTTCTTTGGAATTGGGAATACGATATTTTTCTTTAAGTCGGTGGGCATTTCCACTGTCTCGTACATCTTGCATACCAGGTGATACAATTTTTTCACGACTGGCTATCCTAAGGATATCAGCAGTTCAGACGTAATACCATCTACTCCAGGGGCCTTGTTTCGACTCAAATCCTTCAGCGCTCTGTCAAATTCTTCTCGCAGTATCATATCTCCTATCTCACCTTCCTCCACTTCGTCTTCCATTTCTAGAATACTGCCTTCAAGTTTATTTCCTTTGTATAGGCCCTCTATATATTCCTTCCACAGTTCAGCTTTCCCCTCTTTGCTTAGTACTGGTGTCCCGTCTGAGTTCTATACAGCTGCTTTTATTGTTTCCAAATACTGTTTTATTTTCCTGTGGGCGGTATCTATCCGCTAGTTAAGCATTCTTCTACGTTTCTGCATTTGTCCTCTGGCCACTCCTGCTTAGCCAGTCTGCACTTCCCATCAGTCTCATTTTTCAGCGATCTCCTCTTTCATTCCTTTTTCCCAGCCCTTATTTACCTACTAGATTTCCTTCTCTTCCTACTACCGTGTTCCAGTCCCCCATCACAATCAAGTTTTCGTCTCCCTTAACTCTCTGAATGATTTCTCTTATCTCCTCATAAATGTTTTCGATATCCTCATCATCAGTCGTGGTAGTTGGCATATAAACCTGCACTACTGTGCTCAGTGTTGGCTTTGTGTTTATCTTTACTACGATAATGCGTTCACTATGCTGTTCATAGTAACTTACTCGCATTCCTATTTTCTTGTTCATTATCAGACCTGCTCCTGCGTTATCACCAATTGATTTTGTATTGATAACCCTAACATATATAGACATAAATATAGTACATACATGACACTGAAACACAAACAAAATAAAGTAACATTGGTGAATGTGTCCTGTTTTGTTGTATCACATGATTAGTAAAGTAGTACAAAAATGTAAGACAAAGTCCAATAAAAGCATCACCCCTTGCAGGAGGTTCATTAGAGTTATATTTTAAAATTGATGAGGATGACCAGGGTCGCTACAGGAAAAGGGCCTCTCAACAAGTGAATCGTATTTCGCACTCTCAGAGCATTCACTGTCTTTTCCACTTGATGCTGTCCTTCACATTTTCGTCCACTCAAGATTGGTTTTTAAGTTACAAACACTGTTCTCATCAGTTCAAAACGTAGGCTAGGACCTTCGAAGGGTGAGGTAGACAATCTTCTAGAATATACTGGGAGAAAACTAAAACTCTCACACATAAGAAGATACTTTAAACTTTTTGTGTCTCTTCCTCAGCAATTCAACTGCGGCCCTTGTTCCTGTGGCAGGTGGCCCAGCGGGTGCTGGGCGGCTTCGAAGGCTGCGCCTTTTGTATGCGCTGACAGCCAGTAGTGCTGGTCTCGGCACTGTCACAGACAAATATATACAGACTGTAAACCTCCGTAAGGGCCCGGTTCTACGCTCAGGGGTGCGGGAGGGGGGTTTTTCAGCAGTTCCTTAAGATGTCCCATGATGGCGCTGCGGTCAGAAGCAGCCCTTTAAAGGGGCCAGAGCAGGAGGCAGCTAGCGGCTGTCCCCACCACCACCTCCCCTCAAACGCCAGCAAGCCGGACACAGCCGTGGCCTCGTGGCAGGCGGCACGAGCTCTCCCCTCAGCCTCCCCTCCACGCTACCCTCTGACGTGCGAGAGGCACCGTAAGCCACCGAACCGCCTCACACCTGCTAGCATCTTACGGAACTTCGAGGGGAGCATAGGACAGTGGTTTAGGGGGGGGGGGGGGCTTTTCTCCTCTGTATATGTTACTCTGTGACACTGTCTAGCCCACTGGTCGTGCAATTTTTGTGTTGCTGCTAATCATCCAAACTGGCTGGCTGGGAACTCTCGACCGAGTACCTGTTATGGAGGTATGATAGGTCGGCCACTTGTTTTCTGGCTTCTTGCCAAACCCCTGGTAATTCTCCCGCATTTGAGGCTGGCGTGAATTTTAACTGACACATGCCTCCATTTTGGCCACAGACACCATCACAAATATGTCAACACTTTAGTACACATTGTTACCACAAGACACCCTAAACTTACCAGGAACTCCATTGTTCAAATGTTCAAATGTTTGTATAGTCTATGGGACTTAACTACAGGGTCATCAGTCCCTAAACTTACAAGCTACTTATGAACTACTTACGATCTAGACGGCACAAATATCCATGCCCGAGGGGGGATTCGAACCCCCGACCGTAGTGGCCGTGCAGACCATGACTTGAGCGCCTCAGTCCCCTCGGCCATCGCGACCAGCAACTCCATTGTGTTACAATCGTGGAGAGTCCTGGAAATTGTTTTTCAAATAAACATTTAACAAACATATAATTGACGTGCTTAGCCATAACAATTTAAAATTAAAATATTCACAGAATGTATGACATCAACTGCGATTGGGCAAAGCTGAAAATGTGTACCCAGCCGGGATTCGAACCTGGGTCTCCTGCTTTCTAGGCAGTTGCGCTGACCCCTACACCACTGGGGACACAGTGATCACCGCACCTGCAAGGACTACCTAAGTACGCCTCCCGTCAGATACAAATTCCCAGCTTTGCCTTACTCTTACGGGAATAAGTTCATAACTACGAGTTTGAGTACTGTGGGCAGGGCAAAGCTGGGAATTTGTATCTGACGGGAGGCGTATTTGCAGGTGCGGTGATCACTGTGTCCCCAGTGGTGTAGGGGTCAGAGCAACTGCCTAGAAAGCAGGAGACCCGGGTTCGAATCCCGGCTGGGTACACATTTTCAGCTTTGCCCAATCGCAGTTGATGTCATACATTCTGTGAATATTGAATAACAACAACTGCAGGATCAGAAGTAACGTCTATTCTTTCGGAACAGACGCCACATGTATATATATAATATGCCGGTGACGGGCAATGATCCTATCGTTAGTGGGTATGGGTGGGCAAAGTTTGAAACCCTTACTCTTACGGGAATTAGTTCATAACTACGAGTTTGAGTACTGTGGGCAGGGCAAAGCTGGGAATTTGTATCTGACATACTACTTAGGTAGTCCTTGCAGGTGCGGTGATCACTGTGTCCCCAATGGTGTAGCGGTCAGCGCAACTGCCTAGAAAGCAGGAGACCCGGGTTCGAATCCTGGCTGGGTACACATTTTCAGCTTTGCCCAATCGCAGTTGATGTCATATATTCTGTGAATATTATATAATAACAACTGCAAGATCAGAAGTGACGTCTATTCTTTCGGAACAGACGTCACATGTATATATTAAAATTAAAACACTTATTAAGATATACAAAAATTAACACTAGTTTCTTAGTCCTTTGTAAAACATTTTAACATTAAAGATACAATATTCACAGAATTAAGAATTCTGTTTTAAATCAAATTGAAACGCAACACATAAAAACTGACATATTACATTGAAATCAATAATAAAATAAGTTATCCTATAACTTCATAAAATATTGAGAATAATATTTTTAATAAATTAAACATGGTTCAAAATAAGCAACTGTGCCTAATCCAATATAATTCAGCCCACAGGGCAGTTAATCACGTCAAGTCATAGTCTGTGTTAGTTTGAGGGAGGCAAAGCTACCTTCATCCATGAAGCAGACAGCGCTAGGCAAAAACTAACTACCAAGCCACTACGCAGCGCTACGTAAACACTAGCTGCAAAAACTAACTACCTACAGCCCGAGCACAAATTATTCTAACTACAGCGCGAGGCGGGGATGGAGGTTTTTTTGAGCTCACATGCTGGAAACTGAAGGTCAGTGCCTGTAAACAGACTTACAGCAATCGCTCACGCAGAGGCGAGAAGACAGTTACACATATTAACTAAAGATAAGATAATACATCTTGGAAGTAGAACAAACCCCTCAGGGGCTCAGCATTAATTTGCTGAGTACGGGCTTGGCGAACCCGGGGTCCTGAGCTGTGGGCTGTGTCGCGCCAACAGTCCGCTACACCGTAAGCTCTGTGCGTGCTTCAACGACCATCGTTCGGCGCGACGGTGGAACGTTGTCCGTTTCAGAGCCCGGGGATCTTGGCTTAACCGCCCGGGTCGCGAGGATGGTACAAACCTCTATAAAAAACCCCTCAATCTCAAGGTGTGCTACGTGCCGAGGAGATGCATGGCTGTTGAGGTTGAACAGCCGCTAGCGAGCAACCTCTGAGGAACCTGCCGCACCTCAGTTGTACAAGGCTTACCCAGGCAAGCGGGGCTCTGCCTGGGTGGACCTTTTTTCCCTAGCTGCTCGTGGGACCACAATGAAACGAGCAACTGATAACGTTGGTGGACGTACAACCACCGTCTCTAAGCGTGGGAAGTTTCGTGCTACTTATTATGACCCCAAGTCGTTCCCTTCCTTGGCTACGCCCTGGGAGGAACGCAGGGCTGCTAACAATGAACCATATTCGCCTAAATATCTTGTATGTACGAGGACTGATGGGGAATCGTTTACAACAGTGAAGCCTCAGTTCTTCGTAGAACATCTGGAGGAGAGGTTTGGAGAGGTGGAGTCCCTCTCGAAGATGCGTAATGGCTCTGTATTGATCCTCACCGCATCCCCAGCCCAGTCGCGGGCCTTGCTTGCTTGCGATAAGCTGGGAGATATCGCGGTCAACATTGTGCCACATAAGTCGCTCAATCTGGTCCAGGGCATTATTTTCCACAGAGATCTCCTCTTACAATCTGATGAGGAGCTGCGCGCCAACCTCGAGCGGCGAGGTGTTCACTTTGTCCGGCGCATCCATCGTGGGTCTAAGGACAATAAGGTTGCCACCGGTGCCTTCATTGTAGCCTTCGAAGGCGATACACTGCCGGAGAAGGTGAAGGTGATGTGCTACCGGGTTGATGTAAAACCCTACATCCCTCCTCCCATGAGATGCTTCCAGTGCTGGAAGTTTGGGCATATGTCATCCCGTTGCCCTTCCAGCGCCACTTGCCGGGATTGTGGACGTCCAGCCCACCCGGACGCACCATGTACTCCGCCGCCCATCTGCGTGAACTGTGGCCAGGAGCATCCTCCCTGCTCATCACAATGTCCTATGCTCCAGAAAGAGAGAAAAATTATTGAATACAAGACCTTGGACCGGTTGACCTATACTGAGGCGAAAAAGAAGTACGAGCGCTTGCACCCAGTTGCCATGACGACTTCTTTTGCAGCAATTACATCGTTAGCACCATCTGTGGCGACACCCATCTCTTCTCATTCTTTTTCTGTGGCCCCCCAGGGCCACAAACCTACATCTGCCCCCAAGGTAGTTGGGGGCCCCCTTCCTTCTTCTGCTCCCCAGGTACCTGCCTCAGGAGCAGCCTCCACCCTTCTGCCGGAGAAACAACAACCTTCTCCGGCACCCCTCGTTCGGAAGGGGTCCCTTGGGACACTCCCTTCCGAGGGTTCCGCCCGTGTCGCTTCCGACACACGCCAGCAGCAGGCCAAACCGAAGGCTGCTGGACGCGGGGCCTCATGCTCCTCCTCAGCCCCTGAGGCTGAGTCTGAGAAGCCAGCCCTGCCGGCGAAGCCCCCGAGGGGCAAGAAGGATCGGAGGAAAACTGTTAAGGACGACGTGAAGGATACTACGGTGGCTCCCGAGCCACCTCACCACTCCACCTCGACCTCTGGGGACGAGGTGGAGATTCTAGCGTCCCCAGACGACCTCGCCGTCGGGGACATCACAGACCTAATGGATACTGAGCCGGAACAAAGGCAGACAGCGGATCTGAGTGACGCTGATTTGTAATCTCCATGTCTTCCCAGTTATCAGACAGCATTATCCTCCAGTGGAACTGCGGCGGTTTCTTTCCCCACCTGGCTGAGCTACGACACCTTTTAAGCACAACACCTGCCTTCTGCATTGCCTTACAGGAAACGTGGTTTCCAGCAATGCGGACCCCAGCCCTTCGTGGCTACAGGGGATATTACTGCAACCGTAGCTCATATAACAGGGTCTCAGGTGGTGTATGTGTGTATGTCCTTACTTCTGTTCATAGTGAACCTGTGCCCCTTCGTACACCACTAGAAGCAGTGGCTGTCAGGGTAAGGACAACACAAGAGTTTACCGTCTGCAGCCTTTATCTCCCTCCAGATGGTGACCTCTCTTTGAATGATTTGGCTGCACTTATATCGCAACTACCCCCGCCTTTCTTCTTATTGGGCGACTTCAATGCCCATAACCCATTGTGGGGTAGTACTTCGCTTTCTAGCCGAGGCAGAGTAGTCGAGTCTTTACTTTATCAACTCGACCTCTGCCTATTAAATACTGGTGCCCCCACACACTTTAGTGTGGCACATGGCACGTTCTCGGCCATTGATTTATCAATCTGCAGCCACAGCCTTCCACCATCTGTCCACTGGAGAGCCCACGACGACCTGTGTGGCAGTGACCATTTTCCGCTCTTTCTGTCACTCCCACAACGTCGGTCCCAAGAACGCCCCCCTAGGTGGGCTTTAGGCAGGGCTAACTGGGAAGATTACACATCCACTGCTATTGTTCAACCTCCCCCACTCGATTCCATCGATGTGGTGGTCGAGGGCGTCACTCACACCATTGTTTCCGCTGCAAAAGCTGCAATTCCATGCTCCACAGGGTGCCCACGGCGTAAGACAGTGCCGTGGTGGTCGCCGGAGATCGCTGAGGCCATTAAAGACCGCAGGCGGGCCTTACAGCGATACAAACGGCACCCCTCTCAGGAGCACCTAATCAATTTTAAACGGCTTCGCGCTCGTGCTCGCCAGCTTATAAGAAGACGGAAACGGGAGTGCTGGGAGAGGTACGTCTCCACTATCGGGACGGGTACCTCTGCATCACAGGTCTGGGGTAAAATCAGGCGGTTAAAGGGAATACCGTCACCAGCGGGAATACCCGGAATCTCCACAAATGGAGTTCTATGTACGGACCCGGCCACTCTTGCAGAGATGTTTGCCGAGCATTATGCTCGTGCCTTTGCCTCTGCAAACTATCCACCGGCCTTCCGTACTTTGAAGGAGCGGGTAGAACGCCAGCACCTCTCCTTTCGTACCCGCCGCTCTGAATCCTACAACAGTCCTTTCACTGAGTGGGAGCTCCTCAGTGCTCTTCGACAATGTCCAGACACGGCGCCGGGGCCTGATAGCATCCATAGCCAGATGCTGAAACATCTCTCAGCAGATAGTCGGAGGGCCCTACTTACGGTCTATAACCGCATTTGGTGTGATGGTGTTTTCCTGTCACAGTGGCGGGAGAGTATCATCATCCCCATACTTAAACCCGACAAACATCCTCTGAACTTGGATAGCTATCGGCCCATTAACCTGACTAACGTTCCCTGCAAACTGTTGGAGCGGATGGTTAGTCGGCGGTTGTGTTGGATTCTTGAGACTCGGGGATTATTGGCTCCATGCCAGGGCGGTTTTCGCCAGGGTCGATCTACCACCGATAATCTGGTGTGCCTCGAGTCTGCAATCCGCACAGCCTTTTCCCGGCGCCAACACCTCGTTGCCGTCTTCTTCGATATGCACAAAGCATATGATACAACCTGGCGACGCCACATCCTCAACACTTTATATGACTGGGGCCTCCGAGGCTCCCTACCGATTTTTATTCAGAATTTTTTAGCCGTCCGTACCTTTCGTGTTCAAATTGGTGCTTCTCTGAGCTCCTCTCATGTCCAGGAAAATGGGGTTCCTCAGGGCTCCGTTTTAAGCGTCCCATTATTTTTAATCGCCATCAACGGTTTAGCTGCAGCGGTTGGATCATCGGTGTCCCCCTCTCTTTATGCCGACGACTTTTGTCTCTCTTTTAGTTCCTCCAGCACCCAAGTTGCCGAGCGCAGGTTGCAAGGTGCTATTCGGAAGGCGCAGAACTGGGCGCTTACCCATGGCTTTCAGTTTTCTGCCTCCAAGACCAGAGTGATGCACTTCTGCCGGCGTCGGACCGTCCACCCACACCCTGAACTTTATCTGAATGACGAAACACTTATGGTAGTGGAAACTCACCGTTTTTTAGGACTGGTCTTTGACGCCCGGCTGACATGGCTCCCCCACATTCGTCAGCTGAAAAGGAAGTGCTGGCGCCACCTCAACCTTCTCCGCCACCTGGGTCATACGACCTGGGGTGCTGATCGCTCGACACTGTTGCGGCTTTACACGGCGCTGGTGCAGTCCCGTCTCGATTTTGGGTGCATTGCCTATGGGTCAGCGGCACCTTCGGCACTGCATCTCCTGGACCCCATTCACAACTGTGGGGTCCGCATTGCGACGGGCGCTTTCCGCACCAGCCCGGTGAACAGTTTACTAGTGGAGGCTGGGATCCCACCTTTGGGGATCCGCCGCCAACACCTGCTTGCAGCTTATGCAGCGAACGTGTATTGCTCCCCAGGCCACCCAAACCGTCGTTTTCTTTTTTCTAATGTGGTCGTCCCTCACCATCAGCGACGCCCCAGGTCAGGTCATACGATAGCCTATAGAGTTCGGTCCCTCCTCCTGGAACTTGAGTCTTTGTCCCTTCCGTGTCCATATCGGATCCAGGTGCATACACCTCCATGGTGTTTGACAAGGCCATCTATTCGGCTGGACTTGGCCCATGGGCCCAAAGACTCAGTACCACTGGAGGCGCTCCGCCGTCAGTTCTCGGCTGTCATAGCGGAGTTCCGTGGTTATGACCTGATCTACACCGATGGCTCAATGGTGGATGACCGTGTTGGATTTGCCTATACACACGGTGACCATGTGGAACAGCACTCTCTGCCGAATGGCTGCAGTGTTTACACTGCAGAGCTGGTGGCCATTCACAGAGCTCTCATGCATATCCGGTCTTGCTCAGGCGAGTCTTTTGTTGTTTGCAGCGACTCCCTGAGCAGCCTCCGAGCTCTGGAGCAGTGTTACCCACGGTCTACCCTGGTGTTGGCCGTTCAGGAGACACTTTATGCCATTACACGGTCCGGGCGATCGGTGGTGTTCATCTGGTCTCCAGGTCATGTTGGTATCCCAGGCAATGAACGTGTTGACAGGCTTGCCAAGCAGGCTGTAGGTATGTCCTGTCTAGAGATC
Organism: Locusta migratoria; assembly: GCA_026315105.1. Lineage (NCBI taxonomy): Eukaryota > Metazoa > Arthropoda > Insecta > Orthoptera > Acrididae > Locusta > Locusta migratoria. The sequence continues at coordinate 223,718,055 of CM048745.1, forward strand.
GGCCTCCCGACTTCTGATCTCCGTTCATTGTTGCGCCAGAAAGTACGTCAGCTTTGGGATACTGAGTGGCGTAGCCTGCACACGCCCAACAAGCTCCGGGTGGTCAAGGAAACGACGGTTGCATGGCGCTCCTCCATGCGCGTTTCGCGACGGGACTCAGTGGTTTTATGTCGCCTCCGCATTGGGCATACGTGGCTCACCCATGGACATCTCCTTCGGGGTGAGGACCCAGCCCAATGTCGGTGTGGCTCCAATTTGACAGTCGTCCACATATTGTTGGACTGCCCCCTTTTAGCCGCCTTGCGGAGACATTTTAACCTCCCTGCTGTTTTATCGGAAGTTTTAGGTGACGATGCCACAATGGCAGATACCGTTTTACGTTTTATTCGAGCAGGGGGATTTTATCGTTCTCTCTAACTGGAGATTTCTTTGTGAAACCGAGTGGTTGACTTTTCCTTTTTTATTCTTATGGTCGGTCAACCACGGCTATTGGTTTCTTTGTTGTAAGTTGTCTTTGTGTAACCATCTTTTGTTTAGTCTTGTGGTTCTTGATGTTTTATGGACTAGTGGGACTCCTCTCCCACTTCGATATTTTAAACTTTAGGCGTATTATCTTTTACGTGTTTGGCTTTGCTTTTGACGCCTAGAGATGGAATGGGGGACTGATGACCATTGCAGTTTTGTCCCCCTTAAACAACCAACAACCAACCAACCAAGTAGAACAAAAAGAAAACACACGATCAAATGTACAAACACATAAAATAAATACTACAAATCCACACATCTTAAACAATCCTAAGTTAATAAAGTGAGATCTTAGGTATTAATGACTTACAACGTAACCTAATCTTACCACAATCATGCTGCAAAATTAAAACTGAGAATTAGTGGTTGCAGTACAGTCAGGGTTTACCGTCCTATTGATGTTAGACAGACACGTGTCCTCGTACACGTCATGCAGACAGTTCCTTGACATTGAGCTTGCCCTTCTTCAACTCCTTTATTTATTTATTTATTTATTTATTTCCTCACATATTTTTTCTTCTTAATGTGATTCTGGTCTCTTCCACAGATCACACTCGGTCCTTCAAATTACAAAATTGCTCTACAAAAATTATCTGAAAAAAAATGCAAGTTGGTTCTATTAATAAGCCAGGGTGTATATTGTCAATGAAATTTTAGATGAACCCCTTAATGCTCTACTGCGACCATCTACTGGTCGAATCGCACACCTCCTGTTATTCAAACGGACAATCCCCAGACAAAATTATCTAGATCCCTAAGCATCAACAGCACAGTGCATCCACATGCAACTAAAAATCCTATGAATTACGGCGTTTGTGCCTACCATGGCATCTTATTAACATGTTACCTAACAGGGAGATTGCCGATACAAAATCTACAGTAAAGGTGACAACTGAAGCAAATGAGGCAGGGACACAAGATATACACAATAAAATACTTAACATGACCTAAACAACTTAGATCATAAACCATCAATCCTCACGATGCAAACAGAAGATAAAAACATGGTCAAAAAGAGACATGTGAGGTGGGCAGTCTTATAGCTAACACAGACACTTGTATATGTGACACTAATAATACTTTAAGTACAAAACAGAGCGTCAAGGTAACGTATGTCGAACAGCTGACCAGGTGGAACTGGGAAGTTGGTGTTAACCATGCCAATAGCGGCATGCACCTTATATTACACAAAACATAAAGACACGTTATGGTAAAATGAAACTGCACAACAAATAGGTACATATACAAAGGACACACATAACAAAATAGACTATTAAAGCAAACCACTTAAAGAAACACTGCAAAATACAGCATAAGTTTACAAATACAAATCACATAGTTAGTGAGAATAACATATCTACCCTAGCAAACATAAAAACTTAGGATGGATGTTACTGGCTTGTGCTAGGGCCGGGGTCTTTCGGTTGGTTATGGCGTGGATCAGCGGACCTGATTTCCACGTCTTCTGTTGGCGGGTCGTGTGGCTTTTTCTGGCCTTTATTGGGTCAGTAGCCCTTATTACCCTGAACTTTCGCCGTTTGTCTGCACGCTTATCACAACAATAACTATCCTCGTTCCTCCGCTGTGGCTGATTCTCAGCATTGGAAGGACTGGATTCCTCGCTGCTAGTGCTTTCCGCTTGGCGGTTGTTCCTATCGCTATTGTCGCTCCGATTACTTTTCCTAGAAGAGCTGTTGTCATCTTTTCTAGGTCTGTAATCATCGTCAAACTCGAAGTCCTCCAGGTAGCCTGGGGGGACTCAATGTCCTCCTTGCAGCTTCCCGCAAGGACGGCATTGCACACATTTCGTGGGAGCTTCAGTGTGCAAATTCTAATTAATTTGCGTGGAGTGTGTGGGTGGTAGAGGAATTGATTTCTCAGCATCATTACTTGAAAGAATTCGCCGAGTCTCCTGCAATTTCTCTTTGAAAAGTGAGGCATCACTAAAATGCTAATTTTTACTCGTTCCTGCTGCCTCTCCAATCAGCAGGCAGAGAGGAAATGCTCCCTAAAATAATCATAGTAACGGCACTCAAGAGAGGTCACATCCGCATGGTGGGCTCTCCCTCGAGATATCTGCACACATAGTCGATTTTCTGCCCCTCTGGCCAGTTCGGAGGCAGAGAGTAATCGAATTGCTCTAGCCACACTCAGGGGTATATCCTGCTTGCAGAGTCATGGAAGATCTGGTACATTTTTACAATCAAAAATTGGTTATAATCAAATGCCTGCACTGGCTCTCGCTCTCGGTCTTTCTCTTACGGGAGGACGGACACGCAGAGGTTCGACTTCCTCCTCTTCGAAGCCGAATCATCTCCAAGGTTGGAACCACAGGGCCGACCTCCACACAAACTTTGGGAGGCGTTTTCTCCTTGCGTGGGAGTCGGTGGTGCAATGGAGACTTGCTCCAGAAGCGCAACGCGTTGTTCTTGCTCGACCGCTACATCGCGATGACTTCGGTTAATTTCCCACTGTTGTCCCTTGAAACACAAGATTAGCCTAACAAAACTGCCTAACGAAACACGAACTAAATCCATCACACACAATGCACTGTGGCTGTGCTTTTTTTACAAAAACAATAAAATAAATATGACCCATCCAAAATGACAAAAAAAAAAAAAAAAAAAATCACTGAAACACATGAGTACTGAAAACAAAATGGAACAGATTAATGCGAGCTGCTAATATCACACATTCACCCACTGAGAGGGAAAATATATATTTCTTAAATATTCCCGCACGCATTTAAAGCAAAAAACTATTTCATTGAACAGATGATCCGCTAGAAGAGCGAATCCTGGCAGCAGTGAGCCATATAAAAGTTGGTACGTAATAAAAGCTTAATTCTGGTAGTAGGTACCCAGATAAGAGTTTACTGTTACATAAAAGGCTTAATTTTAGCAGTAAAACTAGCAAAAAGGTCCTTGTCATCTACCGTCTACTCCCTGGTGCAAAACCTTGCTCCCTGGCCCACATTGAGAACTGACTTGGTTCAAATTACGCTTAAACAGGAAGTTGACGATACATTGGCCAATATACATAGCAGCTCACACGAAATTACACACAGGCATTAATAAACAAGCCACATCAATTATAGCTATTTCATAAAGGTGGCTAAAGGAAAACATGTATGGCGCAATGGAGATTAAACATAGAAAAATTGCATCTGAGCTTGTACTCAGTACTGGTGAAAAACAATATTAATTAAAACGGGGGAAGGTGCTCGAAAACTACAATTTATAGGCAAGTCAAAATTATAGTGAACTTGTTTATTTAGGTCGAACACAAGCAACATGGGGAACCAATTTTATTAATACAATGAAAAGCATCCCTTGTACATGTTCTAATACTGACTGAGTCCAGCATCGAATTTTATAAATTACACAGAAAGTAACGCTACTGGGGGGGGGGGGGGGGGATGGGGAGGATTTAGAAAGAACACTCACTCGCTCACACACACGCAATGCAACAGCGAAACTCACCAAAAATAGCGTGCTGAAACCAGGCAGAAGCACTCGCCGCTATCGTAGGCAAAATTCAGCGAAGCCAGAGGTACCACACAACACAATATACAACAAAACTGCGAAGATGGCTCTGGTCTGTCGTGCCTGATTTGAGATGGTGCGTGAGTATAGCAGAGTTGAGTTGCATTCAGATTAGACCACGAGCAAACACGCTGACGGCGACACATGGATAAGTCCCATGATCGCACTCCACTGAAGGTGAAGTGTTTAAAAGTCGGATTCATTACACAAAATCAAGGCGGACTCAAGTTTCAATCTGAGAGTAAACTCTCTAGGCACTGGTTTTATTAAAAGTGGCGAGAATTCAAGTGACTAGCTGCTAACACCTGATGTTGGAGTTCAGACCCATGTGGTTCCAAAAACCGAAAAAATTGTATAAATTCAATTTCCGAAAAATAAAGGCAATTAACTACGGCGTGCAACACGAAGAACTGCGTAAAATTTCATAAGGAAGCTACTGAGATACAGCAATATGCGATAGGGAGCGTTCACAGAGACAGAACAAGTCCAGTCTCAAAACCCGGAAAAAATGAAATAATTACAAAGTCGGAAAATAAAAATAAAATCTATAGCATGAAACCCATAGAAATGTTTAGAATTGCAAAAGGAAGCGAATGAAATGCAGCTACACGTGATAGGGAGCGATTACAGAGACGGATGAAATCCAGTCTCAAAAACCAGAAAAGAGAAATAATTACAAAGACGGAAAAGTGAGAATGAAAACTGTGGCATGTAACTCTTAGATTTTCATAAGCAAGCTATTGAAGAAGGTTGTACAACGCTCGGAGAGAATTAGTGGCAAAGACTGAGTGCATACTACAAGTTTGGAGAAGAAACAGCAAAATTAACATAGGCGGGGAGAGAAGATCAAAAAAAGGTTAGTAGAAATCAAAAGGATACATGCATAGTTACTTGCCTGATGGGCATGGAACAAACAATAGTGGAAGCTAAAGGCTTTGTTCTAAGAACGAACCATGTGGAACACGTATCACTCACGGAAGGAAACGATGTGAAAGCTTTTACATGCACTGTACAAAAATGACCATATTGTTTATTATAAATCGGGCCCCACAAAGCTGGAAAGAAGTTATACAGAGTTCGTACACCACCGCATAATCACAAAATGTCTGAATATACCAGGTCGTTATCAAACTGCAACTTGTAACACATTTGCTGTGTTTATCTGTTGGGAAACACTGGAGTGAAAAACTGTAACACATATCTGTACACGGTTGGAAGGAAAATTCCAAAAAATCAATCTAAGTTCAAGAGTCTAAGTTAAACATGGTAGACAACGAATCACTACCATCTCCGCAGGCACAAGAGCAGAACCAACCTTACCTCACCGTGTCCGTGGTCCGAGCACAAAGATAAGATAGAGCGGCCAGGAGAAGGGGAAGCTACTGGGAATTAGGCAAAACTCATGATAACAGCAGTGGTGGGGAGAGAAGATCGTGAGACTCGCCCTGGAGAAGACTCGTCGACTAGCCTGTAACCAAAAGGTGTAGAAATCTCTTTGGTCACATCAGCAGCAGCGGTTGGTAACGACTAACTATCGACTCTGAGCCAGAGACAACCATGTATTACTACACACATTCAGACAGCGATTAGATTCTCGCACATCCACTTAAAAGTAAAACAAGTACACATTCTCACAGAGTCAATAATAAATTATTAAAATAACAAAATCCTCCCCATATTAATTAAAATTGCAGAAACTAATATTTTAAAACAAGCAATAAAATGCTATTCCTCATGCTTTGAAAACACTGGGGTTCTAGTTTTAACAAAATGCTAATCTAGCGACATCAAATAAATTTAAATTTTATAAAGAATATATGGAAGACGACAGACGGTTGTCTTTCAGTGTGGTTTCGAAATCTATGTGTAATCATTATAAAATCTATCTGGTACCTTCCAGTGTCTCTTTCAAGTAAACTACCTCCTTTCGTGTATCTTAAACTAGGTGTTTGTTATGATTAAATTATATTCAGTGTAAATTTCTACCAGGCGGTTTCCTCTTTCATTCCTTTTGCCCAAACCATATTCAGCTACTATTTTTCTTTCCCTTCCCTTTCCTACTGTCGAATTCCCGTCTCCCATCACAATTAAGGTTTCCTTTCCCTTAATTGTCTGAATAAATTCCTTTACCTCTTCATACATTTCTTCTATCCCATCGGCAGAGTTAGTTGGTATATAAACCTGTACTACTGTAGTCATTCTTGGCTTCGTATCTATCTTGACTACGATAATGCGATCACTGCCCTGATCATAGTAGTTTATCCGCATTCCTATTTTCTCATTCATTATCAGACCAACTCTTGTAATACCCCCAACTGATTTTGTATTTGTAATGCTCTACTGACCTGACCAGAAATCCTTTTCTGCTTTGCACAGAACTTCAGTATTCCTCAGTATATCTAACATCTGTCTGCAGCGGAATGCCGAGCGCATTGAGACGCTATGCTCCGATGGGCGAGGCCATTCCCTGTCGGGTTTCGAATACTCCTCGGACATGGATGTTTGTGCTGTCTTTAGTATAAGTTAGTTTAGAAGTAGTTTGTAAGTTTAGGGATTGATGACCCTGTAGTTAAGTCCCTTAAGTTCCACTAACTTTTGAACATTTCTAACTTCAACTTAGTCATTTCTCTTTTTAAATTTTCTATCTTCCCTACCTGATTAAGGGATCGAACATTCCACGCTCCGATCCGTAGATGTTGTCTTTCCTGATGATCACATCCTCCTGAGTAGTTCCCGCCAGGAGATCCGAATGGGGGACTACTTTACCTCCTGAATATTTTACCTGAGAGGACGCCATCATCATATATTATACGGTAGAGCTGTATGTCCTTGGGAAACATAACGGTTGTAGTTTTCTCTTGCTTTCAGCAGTTCTCAGTCACTGTGTGGCAAAGCCACATTAGCTGATGTTACAAGGCCAGCTCAGTCAATCATCCAGACTGCTGCCCCTGTAACTACTGAAAAAGCTGCTGCCCCTCTCCAGGAACCACACGTTTGTTTGCACAGATACCCCTCCGAGAGAATACAAATAGATGAGAAACGTTAAATCCTATATGACATGAACTTTCTTTAACCTTTAAAATTCGATACGGACTCTATTGATACGAAAATATTTACACTTGACTCGTTCAAAATGTTTGCAAAGCTTTTGGGACTTAACTGCGGGGTCATCAGATCCTAAACTTACAAACTACTTATGAACTAACTTATACTAAAGATAACACAAACATCCCTGCCCGAGCGAGGATTCGAACCTCCGACGCGGGAGGCCACGAAATCGCAACGTGGCGCTCCAGACCGCTCGGCTCCCCCCCGCGGCACTTCACTCGTCTTTGTTATAAGAACATATACTTTTGAGTACAATTACTTTTGATTATAAAACGAATGTTTTAAGATTGTTGCCGTTTGTGGTTCAGTTGTACTAACATGTATGTAATTGGTATCTGCTTTGTTGTAAAACTGTCTTTTTGCTTTCGATGTTTTACTCTCACGTTTGTGAGGATTTCTATTTAGCTACAGCTGTACTGTCTGATCTGGTACATTTAATAATGTAAGTAATGCATTCCATATCAGTTTATTATAACAACACTTTTTGATTTTGCTGGAATTGTAGTGAAGAAATCCTTACGTTTTTGAATAGCAAACCGACGTCTTTCTGCTGAAGGTTGGTTCTTCTGTTGTTTATTAGCAATTTTCGCTGTTAATAAAAACTGAAATTCTTGATTAAAAAGTCTTAGATTCCAAGATAATCTCAAATAAAATGTCCTGCAAAGTATCGTTTTATACCTTGCATTGGTTCTTAGGAACCCCTATATAGACAAATATGGAGTTATTTTCTGATAATTTTTATGGCATTATATACCTTCGCCGTTAAAAGCAATTTAAAAGACAGTATTCACGATTATTTGATATAGTATTCGGAAATGTACCTCGTCAGCAGCTTGAAGCGCTGCAATCGTGGCGTATAACAAAAATCAGTGGAAGTTTCGTGACTGTATACTGGGTGTTTCACTAAGTGTGTTTGCCTCTGTAACTTATAAAATAATAGGTGACGGGAAATTTTAATGCGGTAGGTCAACACAAAAAATGTGTACACTTTCTGCGGAGCTATGGACATAGTTTATTGTATCATTTTCCAAAGAGTTACAGCACAAAGATATAATTTTTTAAATCGAACAATAGTTTTTTTCTATCGTACATTGGATTCGTTAAAACCAGCTGCGTCCAAATCAGTTTAAACTACATTCCTATCACTGTTAGTTTGGGAACTACAACCATTCAAAGTTTCAGGGGCAGATACCACAAGCGCTGCTCATAATGCAATGCGCCTTCTAAATGTGGTGCGGCCGAGTTGTAACGTCGCCGGTGTCACTGAGCGAGAAGCTTCAGTGGCATCGTGTCGGCACTCGCCGAGCATCAGAACATGTCAACGTACTCGATGTTCGTGTATGCCATCGTCATTCGATGTCAGTAACTGTGGTATATTAGGCCCCGGTTGTTTGTTTGGCTCCAACTGTCGGGTATACGGCCGTGTGCGGCAGTCTAACAGCGCATCGAGGAAGCTTCTCGCTCCGTGACACCGGCGACGTTACATCTCGGCCGCACCACATTTAGAAGGCGCATTGCATTATGAGCAGCGCTTGTGGTATCTGCCCTTGAAACTTTGAAGGGTTGTAGCTCCCAAACTAACAGTGATAGGAATGTAGTTTAAATTGATTTGGACGCAGCTGGTTTCAACGAATCCAATGCACGATAGAAAAAACCATTGATCCATTAAAAAAAATCTTTGTGGTGTAACTCTTTGGAAAATAATACAATAAACTATGTTCATAGCTTCGCAGAAAGTGTAACATTTCTTGTGTTGACCTACCGCATTAAAATTTCCCGTCACCTATTATTTTATAAGTAACAGGCAAACGCACTTACTGAAACACCCTGTATGTTAGACTGTGGTGAAACTACTGTTAGATGCTATTTGTTTACGTAATTTATACATCATCCCGTTGACCTCTGAGAGAGCGGCCTGGTCTTGTCGTAACAGTCTAGTGTGAGCCGAGGCTAGCGGCGGCCAGGAAGTGGTTGTCGCAGGGTCACCGGAATGCGGTGGCATAGCTGGCGTGCCTTGGCGAATCGTGGCTGTACGGGCCAGGGTGGACACAGGGAGCGGGCCCACCCCTAGTACAGCATATTGTAGCCGACTCGGCCCAGTGATGCATGACGTCAGCCTCGGTGTGTTGGCCTGGTCATCCATCTTCTAGGTCTCCTGTCAGGGAGTACTCGTGCGGCCTACCGCCTACTCAATGGTGTGTAGCGTGACAACAGCGTCCAGGCGAGTACTGAGGCAGAGGTCTTCGCTTCGTGGCCCGAACGCCACAATGGGAGCTTCGAGGGCGACATTCGCCTATTCAGCTGCAACTGATTAGATTACATTAGATTATTACGTGTTCCATAGATCATGAATACGACACTTCGTAATGATGTGGAACGTTTCAGGTTAATGAAGGGTGTTCTGTACACGACGTTACATTACACAAAATGCTACATGACACAATTTTTTTATTTTTTTATTTTTTTTATTTAATTTTATTTTTATTTAAGTTTATTTTTTTATTTACTACTTTATATCTAAAAACTCATCCAATGAGTAGAAGGATTTGTCAGTCAGAAATTCCTTTAATTTATTTTTAAATTCTATTTGGCTAGCTGGTTTCTGATGCTGCTTGGTAAGTGACTAAAGGCTTTTGAAGCAGTGTAATTTACCCCTTTCTGTATCGAACTTCGATATAGCACTACATAGTGAAGATCGTCATTTCTCCTGGTGTTATAGCTGTGCACACTACTATTACTTTTGAACTGGGTCGAATTATTAACAACAAATTTCATAAGTGAATATATATACTGTGACTTTACTGTGAGGATCCTTAAACACGTGTCTGCATGATAATCGTGGATGGGCTCCAGCAATTATTCTGATTACACGCTTTTGTGCAATAATACTTTTTTACTCAATGATGAATTGAGGTTTATTTTCGTTAAAAGAATTGCAACCAGATTCCTTTTTGGATGCTTTTTATTTAATCCAGAACGAGTTTTCGAGCCATTGCAGGCTCATCTTCAGTGGCCGCGGTGGAGTAGCCGAGCGGTCTAAAGCGTCTCGCTGCAGAGCGCCCGGTTGCTCGCCGTGGAGGTTCGAGTCCTCCCTGGGGCATGGGTGTGTGTGTTGTCCTTAGGTTAATTTACCTAGGTTTAAATAGTTTGTAAGCTACGGACTGATGACCACGCAGTTTGGTCCGATGGATTTACAAACATTTGAAAATCTTCAGTGGATACTTAACAGAAACAATTATCTTCCGCTAAGTGTAGGTTATGCTGTCATATTGGATTGTGTTCTTACTGTAGGTGTACGTGTAACCACGTTATGCATTGGGTACTGACGTTTTTCAACACTTGAGAGCATTTTTGATACACTTAGCGTTACACATTTACAAAATATAAACACTAAATGTGTTTTGCACTACATTCATTGTGTATATTTTGTAAATGTGTAACGCTAAGTGTGTCAAAAGTGCTCTCATGTGTTGAAAAACGTCAGTACCCAATGCATAACGTGGTTACACGTACACTCACAATAAGAACACAATCCAACATGACAACATAACTTACACTTAGCGGAAGGTAATTGTTCCTGTCAAGTATCCACTGAAGATGAGCTTGCAGTGGCTCGAAAACTAGTTCTGGATTAAATAAAAAAAACATCCAAAAAGGGGGCTGGTTGCAATTATTTTAACAAAAAAACCGTCAATTTATGCTACAGCTGCAGTTAGTGTCCAACATGGGTATCCTGAAATCAGTGATGAATTACTCCAGAATATGATGACATACGAAAGCAGTGATTGAAAATAGTCACAGTAAACTAATTTATTGAGATTCTTATCACCAAAATTTGCAATAACCCTAACAGCATACGTAGTTGAACTCAAACGTTTCAGCAGACCGTGTATGTCTTCCTTCCAGATTAATCTCTCATCAACCCACATAACAACAAAATTTGAAAATTATACCTTAGTATAATTCATAGTCTAGATTTATTACTGCAGTTGTGCCATTTACGTACACTACTGTATATATTGTGTTTTATCAAAATTTAATGAGAGTCCGTTTTCAGAGAACCACTTAATTATTTTTTGAAAAACATTATTTACTATTACATCACTTAGGTATTGCCTTTTTGGATGTGATATTATATTTGTATCAAAAGCAAAAAGAACTAAATTTGCATCTTCATCAAGTCATTTATGTATAACAACAGCAGTAAAGGACCTAAGACCGAACCCTGTGGCACCCCATCCTTCATAGTCCCCCAGTTTGAGGAAGCGGCTGATGTTTTGACATTACATGAACCACTTATTTCAATTTCCTGCATTCTTCCAGTTAAGTATGAATTAAACCATTTCCTCACTGCCCCAGTCAGACCATAATAATTAAGCTTATCTAGATAAATTCCATGATTTAAACAATCAAAGGCCTTTGAAAGATTACAGTGCCGAACATTTCCCAATATTACCAGAATTAAATGTAGTAACCGCATCGTGAATTCCTAGTTTCATTGTATGCATGCGTACAAATACAGTTTAAGTAAGGCGGCTCTAAATTATGCTGTTGACACATTCATTTGGGTTCTGTGTCTGCCCGTGCAGACATTTCCTTAGAACGTTTTGCTGCTTTTAAATGTTTGTTACTTTTTTCCATGAAGAAGTAAATCTGACAGGCGCAATTTCAGGTTGCATTGGCAATATTTGCACCGTGCGCTACTAGGTCCTCCGAACATCTCTAACAATCAATCCTTTAATTGTTAGTCATTTAACTACTATTTTCTAAAACGTCGTACATACTGCTTAATAATATTTCCTGGCATGTTCAGTAGGTCGTTATAACAGACAAACATACAACGAACTACAATACTGAAACACGACACCAAAGTACTGAGCTCACTAGCCAGAATTCCGCAAACTAGCTCGTAAAGCGAAGCACATCATTCTTAGCGTGCTGCTGCTGCTGCTACTGACGCACGAATCGATGGAAAAACCCTAACGTGCAATGTAGGGGACATAAACATCTAAAGTTATCTATCGAAACATGATGAAAATCGACCTGAAGCGCGGTGTGATCCCCTTAAAGTAACCTGAGGACAAAACACACACACACGCGCGCGCGCGCACACACACACACACACACACACACACACACACACACACACACACACACATGACCAAGGGAGGACTAGAACTTCCGAAGGGGACCAACCGCGCGCTCCGCAGCAGGACGCCTTATAGCAATCGGAGCTTGCACCGCGGCTCTGGAATCACTCAGAGCGCAGTTTGTCACCTGTTTTACACCTTTAATAACTTAAATATACTTTTGATTATTTCTATGTCCTGTGCATTACGTGACCCATAGACAAAATAACTTTATTATGTTTGAAACTAAGTGCGTACTGGGGTGCCGTGCTGCGATGCGCGCGGCCGTCGCCGTCGGGGGTTCGAATCCCCCCCCCCTCGAGCATGGGTGTTTGTGTTGTCCTTAGGTAAGTTTACCTTAATTTAAGTAGTCTGTAAGCTACGGACTAATAACCATGCAGTTGAGTCCTATAGATTTACAAACATTTGAACATTCCTGAAACTAAGACATTACATTATCATCAACATATATTTTTCATTTTTTTTATTTTTTATTTTTTTATTTTTATTTATTTATTTTATTTTATTTATTTATTTATTTTTGATTATAGCATGTCCTTTTCACATGCATTTTCTAAGGTCCGTTGTTTCTCTCTTAGTTTTGCTGTAAGTACTGCTATCCATGACATCATCCGGGTTCTGAAATCTCTTCCTCCCTCGTTTTCTCATCCCTTCTTCCCTTCCAAATAGCCCTCTGACAGTGTTTCCACAAGCCTCTCCTTCTTTCTTAATATATGTCCAATACAGTTTCATTCTCTAGTTTTTATAATAAACTACTTAAACTAACTTACACTATTGACAACATACACACACAGATACCCGAAGGAGGACTCTAACCTCCGGCGGGAACGGCCTTTCCTTTCCTTTATTTATACTCAAACGTGATTTCCTTCTGTCGTTTCTGTTAATGAAGGTACCAAATACGTTTTACCCTGAGAGTAGAGGATCCAGATCTATCATTGGGTTGTTTAAACACGTACATCTGTTGATTCGGATGAATGTTATGAACACATATTCAAATTAATTTGCGTTTTTGTCAAACATCTTTGAGTGCACACTCAACTTGTTTTTCCTTTTTCAACATTTTTCTACATTGAGAAAGTTACAATTTGATTGGCTCTCATAAATGTTGAGTTACAAATTGAAGCTTCAGTTCAACGCATAGAAACTATTGTTTTTCGAAGAAACTACGTTTTGAAAGTATCACCCCTGTCATCTTCCTATGACTGTAATTATTTACTTATTAAAGCTTATTTTAGACTGAAAGTCTTGATGAAGGTATGGAACCGTCATGATCAATTTCTTTTTAATAATTGTAAAATTTCTTACAGGTTGCTGGAATAATACTTGTTGTTAGTAGATTATATATTTTAAATACACAACATGTTTCGCGCTCATCCTATCATCTGGTGGCCGATATAATATATACTGAACATTGAGGTATTTAAATTTGTCATTTAAAAATACTGATCTTATGTATTGCCATATAAGAATATGTTGATGTATTCACAAACATATGATGTTTATTCTTATATTACGGCACTATATAACAACAGAATTTTAAATAACAAATTAAATTGCCTAAATGTTCAGTATATATTATATCGATCACCTGATGATGGGGTAAGCGCGAAACATGTTGTGTATTTAAAATAAATAATCTACTAACAACAACTAAGATATTATTCCAGCAACCGATAAGCAATTAGAGAATCATTTAAAAAAAAATATTTACTTATTTCCATTTGTTGTTACTGACCATTGTATTCGCATGGATCATTTTGTGTATTTGGTTAATTTTACTTGCAATAACTATTTATTCAGAGATAACATAAAGATTGAAGTGCTGTCTCTTTAGGACCTAATGACAAATTATCTCGATATACCTGGGATAATACAAATTGAAAAGACCTGAACGAATTAGCGTTTGCTTTACTCAACAACATTAAGATTTGAATATACGAATCTTTCTTATTTCTATGCCATATCTTCCTGTGCGGTTAATTTTTCTTGTAGCAATGAAGAAATTTTGTAACGATTCTTTAACACTAAAAATGTCGCGTACGATCTCACAGATACGTATTCCAGGAATAGGCAACACGCACGTCAGCGGACCTAAACAATCTATTATTAATTTTCATGAAATAAAAGTTAAGTTGCTACTATTGTAATACTTACATGTTTTACCCCTCGTTTCGTTTACTTATTCACTACACCATCTGATTAAAGATAACGGTGCAGTGTTGTCTCTGTGTCTCAATTACACAACGCGATCACCAGCGTTCTTAGTTTCGCGACCATTGCAGTGTTAAGCAGATAAGCAAGTAACTACGGACGCGTGGTGAATCACATTACGAACTTTTGTTAATCACATTAGGAACTTTTGTAACTAGCATGGTTAATCCTTTCAATAGACGTACTGCACTATCCAAAATACGCCATGATCGTTAGAGGCTGCGAGATAAAATGAGAATGTCACAATGTTTCAAGACATAACATAATATTGCAATGAGGAATTAAATCGGGAGTTTCATATTATTCGTATATACGTTATCCATAAAATATGTCATGTAATTTGTATCTACATCTACGTCTACATTCTGCAAGCCTTTGTGAAGTGCATGGCAGAGGCTACGATCGACAAACTTCATAACGTTTCACAATGTCTGGTTACACCACCAGCAGAATTTGGTTTCCGATTGTATCAGTTGCAGAGCATGCTACAACGAAAATTAAATTAATGCCCTGGAAAACTCTGTCGGAGTTGCAGGGTTTATCAGAACGGCTCGGCCAAAGTTAACCGCCATTTGCCAACATGCGGCACCTTCCACAACACTGAACTTTCTGTTATCGACCAACGGTTACGGGCAAAGGAACAAGATCCTATCTGCCACAGGATATTGACTTTCAATTAAGTAGGCGCCAACTTTGTTAGCAGGACAGCGGAGAAGGACCACATCCGGTCGCAAGAAATGAAATTACGTTGCAGCACGTAACAGGCGCACTGAATATTATGAAAACGGCAGCGTGATGATAAGTCAATATCTGCTTAAATTGCAAAAGGATTTAAAACCTGACTCCTGGGGACGTAAATTACTCTTGCTTTCCACATTAGGAAATTACACTCAGGCTGACAACAAAATGAATATATTAACCACAAATATTAAAACTACATTACTCCAGGTTTGTCTAATATTAATTACAATAAATGAATATGGCCTTAATTAACACAACTATATCAGATGGCTGGATGATCAGTTATGAAACTATAGCTCCACTGATATCGTCAAATGGCTTCGCTAGAAATGTGAGAGCCAGAGCACAATTTACATAATATTGTAAGACAGTACAATGTCATATAATACTTATGAAGCTTACGTTTCATTGCATGGTATCCGTATTTCTAGAATGAAACTTTCACTCTGCAGCGGAGTGTGCGCTGATATGAAACTTCCTGGCAGATTAAAATTGTGTGCCGGAACCGGGACTCGAACCTGGGACCTTTGCCTTTCTCGGGCAAGCGCACTACCGACGGTCAATATCAGAATCATTGCGCCTGAAATCTTGTTCGGCATCGGAACTAGGATTTACAATTGAATATTAGTAACCTGTTCGTGATCTGATGAGGAATCTAGACAAAAATCTGTTTCCTCATCTGTTAGATCCATACCATATCTACGAGACCTGAGGATTAAATTATGTAGTAGAGTAACACTAATTTCGCTTTGTGTAAGGCTTAAAAAGGGTTAAAAATGAGACTGACGGAAACTGAAGCATGGCGAACCTTCCTTTCGCGTCGAAGTCCGAATCCTCCCTTGAACATGGATGTGTGTGTTGTCCTGAGGTTAGTTTAACTTAGTTTAAGTAGTTTGTAAGCTACGGACTGATGACCAACCTAGTTTGGTCCCATAGAATTACAAACATTTGAACATTTTTGAGCTAAACTACTATTTACGAAATAAATTTAATTTTTGAGTATTCTGATATGTAGGATAAAATTTATACACTAAATATTTACTATAAACTGCCACAAATAAAACTAGACGTAACAAAACACATTTCAAATCTACTAACATGACAGGCAGCGCGCTGCAAATCTGCTACCAGTGATGCACTTCCTAACCAAACGTTTTTTGGTGGACACAGCCGTACACTAGAAACTCAGTACCTTCACTGACATCATTGTTAAGGCTTAATTGAGGAATAGCTAAATCGGAAATACGGTATCTTCATTATTGCTAAAACAGTGAGCATTTAAAGAAAAGTGGTAGCATATTTGCACCAGCGCTGCCGCTCGAGGGTTAAGAGCTTACTTTAAACATATAACTCTGGCCGTAAGACCAGCTAAAGAATTCGCCTGAATTCCCGATTACTTCCTGTAACAGAATCTTGTTCCCTTGCCCAGAATTTAGTACTGATGCAAACTTTCTTTAGCAGCAGGAAGACAAAGAGAAGGTGGCCAACATACGTCGTAGATCACGAGAATTATACACAATCATTAATATACAAGCCACCCCGAACTAAACCATTTCATGAAGATTGCTGTGAGAACATTTATGGCGCAACGGAATTAAAACGTGATAATTTGCATCTGAGTTTGTTCTCAGCACTTGTGAAAAACAACATTAAGTAAAAAAAGGGGGGGGGTGAGGGTATTCGTAAACTAATATTCATAAGAAGGACAAAATTTAAAAGAAACAAATTATTTATTCAGTTCAAAACATAAGCAAATGGGGACACTATTATGTTAAACAATAAAAATGTATGCCACATCGAAAATTAAGCTACGGTAATCCGAAATGAAAATCGTCGGGGGACGGATTTACAGTCAACAAGCATTCAGCCACTCACACGCGCGAAGCAAAGCGAAACTCGCCCAACTCATCGTGCTGATACGAAGCAGAAGCAGGCGCCGCTATCGTAGAAGAAAATTCAGCGAACCAGGATGTACCACACAACACAAGAAAAAATATACTTCGTAGGTCGTTCTGGTCTGTTTTTCTTTACTTGAGATGGTACGCGATAATAGCGAGATTAATTTCCATTCAAATAAAACCATGAGCATGCTGACTTACTGAGAGACACGGCACGTGTCTGCTACATTACATATTCGCACCCCACTAAAGGCGAAGTGTTTAAAGATTGTATTCATTTCAGCAAAAACCAACAGAATCACGGATTACGAAGCAAGAATACACAATAGGAAGGTACTGGTGCGTGAACAGTGACGAGAACGTAAGTGACTAGCTATAAACCCTTGAAGTCGGAGTTCGAAGCCACGTGTTCCGGAAACCAGTAAAAATATAAAAATTCAATTTCTGAAAAATAAAGAAAAATAGCTACGGCACGCAACCGTTAGAAATGCGTAGGATATCATAAAAAAATTAAAGAAATACAGTTACACGTGATTGGGAAGTTTTACATGTATGGACGAAGTCCAGTTTTCAAAAGACAGAAAAGTGGAATAAATTCAAAGTCAGGGTAAATCAACTAAGAAATACGTAGTATTTCATAAGCAAGCTAATAAATGGGGTCATACAAGGCTAGAAGAGAATTTACTGATGGAGTCTGAAAGCAAGCTACAAGCTTGGAAACGAAACAGCAATCTAAAATAGGCGGAGAGGAGATCGCGATGTACTAAAGGAAATCAGAAGGATACATGCAGGATTTCTTGCCTGAAGGGCATAGAAACTGACACAGGGGTAGCTGAAGGCTTTGTTCTATGAACACACTACGTGGATTACATATCATAAGCGGAAGGAGGAAACGTAAAAGAATGTTTCACATGCACTATACAGAATAAAAGTATTCATGCATTTTAGACGCATTCGCAAAGCTAGAAAGAAATTAAGTAGAGTTCATACACCCCCAGCTAGTCTCACACAGTTTACCGATTGCCAGCCATTATCAAACCGAATTAGTTGCATATTCACAGCATTTACCTATGCAAAATCACCGAAATGAAATTGAATACATTTCCGTACATGATCGGAGAAATGTATCCCAAAAAATGAACCTATGTTCTCAAATTTAACTTGAATACCAGACGAAGAATCATTACCATCTCAAGGAAGGAAAGAAAATCAGAACGTCTTATCAGCTCGAAGCGCAGCCACAGAATGTCCGTCGGCTCACGAGCCCGCCACTAGCAGCTGGAAATCCACCGGAAAAACGAGGTGGTGGGGGAGAGCTTAAACTCGCGCGTCCTACCGAGGCTCGCTAGCGGGCATTGCCAACCCAAGTTGTAACCAAATGGTGAAGGAACCTGTTTGTAACGACTACATATCGACTCTAAGCCAGAGATGCAAAGCCCGCATCCAGCAGCCGACGACGAAAATTCTCATACATACACTCAGACTGCCATGCTAGAAGATACTCAGTCATGCACATACAGTATAAAGCAAGTACACATTCTCGTAAGGACAGTGGCGTCATGCAGAAACCGTTCATCTTGCCACATTCATAGACACAATGGTACATTATTAGCATAATAAACTCCCAGCACTATTACAGAAACTAACATTTAAAAACATGAAATGAAATGCTATTCCTCATGCCTCCGAATGAAAGGGGTTCTCGTTTACCAAAAATGCCGTCTAGTGGACTTAGATAATTTACAAAGTTGAAAACCTAGGGAAGACGGCAGACAGCCGTCTTTCACGATATATTAAACAACTGAAACAGATCAAAAACATAGATTCACTAGAAGTTTCATGTGCAGTATCAAACCACATCAGCAATATAAGGTTTGTTTTCTCCTCAAATCTTTATATATAAAGCAGATTGTCCGTATGTTTGTGTGTACGTGTCGCATGCAAATCTATAGTTTTGTTCCAATCTTTATGAAATTTTATTCATGTAAGCTTCAATCCATGAGGACGATCGCCATAAGTGTAAGAATCATAAACAATGAGATGCGTTAAAAACTGCTGAATTTAGCGACAATGCTGCTGATTTTCTCCAAAATCACCGGTTCGATTTCAACGAAATTTAGTAAACACATTCCTTACCGTGAGGTAATAATTGCTGCAGGGTTAAGAATCACATACAACGCACGGTTCAGAAGATATGACGTCATAAACAATACGAATCGCAAAAAAAATGCCACATAATGCGGCGAGATGTTATAAATAGGCTATATGAGAATGAGAGTACTTAGCTACTTGCACCAAACTTCAAACCAAATTTCAAACCTTTATTAAACTTTTTATGGCTAACAACCTAGGCTAAATGATGAAAGGAAAAAAGTTTCTCGCTTACTACTTTGTCCGCTGTTTATGGATTAAAACGAAGGCATTCGGTATGACGTTACAATTTATAATTTGTACATTACAAATTGTAGTCACAGGAAATTTTACAGACAGTAGACGCACATATAATTGAATGTACCTTCGAAATTGTATCACAGTACGACACGTAGTTCATAACATATGAGCACATAAACAGTAACGTTCATGGAAAACCACCCCATCACGCACCAAGTTTTAACCCTTTACTTCTTTACTAATAATTATATTTCTAATAGATTTTACAGACATACAGCCCTTATATAGCTGAAAATGGCAGGAATAAATAAATAAATACCCGGGCAACGCGGGGTTTTCAGCTAGTATACATGCAAATAATGAAACAGATAATATGTGTTTTCCTTATTAGCAATCTTTTTGAGGTTTTAATAGATTCCATCAACATTAAGTCACAACTAATTTTTATAGTAAAATTTGTTCCCTTGCGGGATAGTTGCCCCTTAATTTTGACTCCCCTAGGCCAATTTTTGTCTTTATCGAGAGATACTTTCATAACAAGAAACATTAAAATCTCTTAACTAAACTCTAAATTATCGCAATTTTTCCATTTTAGCCCCCATTATGGATAGATCGTTACACTCCGTAAATATCTTTTACCGCCGCTAAAATTTATCGTGTCCCTTAGGTACTATAAGATACACAGTTTCATAAATACTGAACGTGACACTACCGTCGGCTTACATATGAGAATATCTGTTCTAAAATATGTCTGTCTGTCTTTGGCCCTTTCCCGCACATTGAGGGTCGGCACTGTGTTAAACGCGGATTTGGCATGTGCTAATAGTTACGGGGTGGCTGGGTGCCCTTCCTGCCGCCGTCCCATGCCCCTCAGGAGGAAATATGTACCCAAATGTCTGCGTATACTATTATACGTGTGTGAAAGTGTACAGTGGTACGAAATGTTTGCGAATCGTGTAACTGAGGCGAGACTTAGGGACCAGCCCGGTATTCACCTAGGGGGATGTAGAAACCGCCTAAAAACCACACCCTGGCTGGCCGGCACACCGACCCCTTGTCGTTAATCCGCCGGGCAGATTCGAACCGGGGGTCGGTACGCCTTCCCGTCTGGGAAAGCGGTGCGTTAGACCACATGGCTAACCGAGCGGGTATCTGTTCTAGAATATTAACAGACAACAATATTAGGAGATAAAACGGGGAGATATTATGCTATTAAATCCATAGTATAACGTGACTACAAAGTGATTTATTTCTTGATGCTGAGAAGCTGTTGTGACGTTAAGATGCGCCCGTCGGCAGATTTATTTGCCTCACCGGCTTCACGGCCACGTCACTGTGTTTATTCCAGATGGCATCTCCGGGAAAGCACTCTCCTGCAGGAAGTGACGACGCTCCTCTCCAGAACGTCCATGAATAATGCAGCGGTGTTTCGGGGCTTGGAGCTAAGGCGGCTGAACTCTGACCGCAAACTTCAGGGGCGAAACGAAGTGATTGGCAGCAAAAGACTGACCAGGCACCCCGTGCACACCGCAGCGCGCAAAAGTTTCCACAGCTGTAAGGTGGCTCGACAACAACTTGTATTAATGTTGCGGTTTATGAACAGTTTTGTCAGAATTCTTTGACAGAGTTACCAACAAAGTCTGAAAGATAATTAAACAGTACTAATTGCCGCAGTCTCCTAGGCAGAATGATTTTGTTCAAATGGACGGCGACGGCGGATGTTTAGACTAGCATTTACCAATAAGTGTCCAGTTACAGGGTATAATATACAGGGTAGTCGGAAATTCCCGTTACAAACTTCTAGGACTTGTATAGGTAGCTGAAGCAATAGCTCCTTACTTAACAGCCATATACAACCGCTCTCTCATAGAAGGATCTGTACCAAAAGATTGGAAAGTTGCACAGGTCAAGAAAGGCAGTAGGAGTAACCCATTAAACTACAGGCCTATTTCATTGACTTCAGTTTGCAGCAGAGTTTTGGAACGTATCCTGTATTCAGATATTATGAATTATCTCGAACAGAATGATCTATTATCCCAATGTCAACATGGATTAAGAAAATATCGTTCCTGCGAAACACAACAAGCTCTTTACTCACACGAAGTGATGTTTGCTATCGACAGGCTTTTGACACCGTACCTCACAAACGGCTTTTAATGAAATTGCGTGGTTACGGTATATCGCCCCAAATTTGCGACTTGTTAGGGGATTTCCCCTCAGAGAGGACACAGTTCGTAGTAATCGATGGTAAGGCATCGACTAAAACAGAGGTGATTTCGGGCGTTCCACAGGGTAGTGTTATTCGTCCTCTGCTGTTCCTTATTTACATAAACGATTTAGGGGAAAATCTAAGTAGCTCTCTTACGTTGTTTGCAGATGACGCCGTCATTTACCGTCTAGTAAAATCATCTGAAGATCAAAACCAACTGTAGAACGATTTGAATAAGATATCTGTATGGTGTAAGAATTGGCAGTTGTCTCTAAGTAATGAGAAGTGTGTAGTCGTCCACATGAGTACGAAAAGAAGTCCTTTAAACTTTGTTTACATGATAAATCAATCAAATATGAAAGCCGTAAACTCCACAAAATACCTAGAAATTACAATTACTTCCGACTTAAATTGGAAAGAACACGTAGATAATGTCGTGTGAATGGCGAACCAGAGACTGCGTTTTATTGCCAGAACCCTTAAAAGATGCAACGGAACTACTAAAGAAACTGCATACACTACGCTTGTCCGTCCTTTTATGGAGTATCGCTGCCCAGTTTGGGATCCTTATCAGCTGGGTTTGACGGAGGACGTCGAAAGAGTCCAAAGAAGGGCAGCTCGTTTCGTATTGTCACGATACAGGGTAGACAGCGTTACGGAAATGATACAGGACCGATGGGAATCATTACAACAACGGCGCTTATCGCTGCGGCGTGGGCTACTTACGAAACTCCCGAAACTCCAATCGTCAACATCTCCTCCGAATGCGAAAATATATTTTTGCCTCCCACATACATAGGTAGAAATGATCATCAGAATAAAATACCAGAAATCAGAGCCCGAACGGAGAGATTCAGGTGTTCATTCTTTCCGCGCGCTATTCGCGAATGGAATGGGAGACAAAATAGTACAACGGAGGTCCGATTAACCCTTTGCCAGGCCCTTAACTGTGATTTGCAGAGTATCCCATGTAGATGTAGATGTAGTACATAACATTTTGAATAGGAACCCATGTCCTGAAACGTATCATTTCCGTTCTACTACAGTTTCACTTCAGATGTGTAACTCGTCAACGTCTGCTTAGGGACAGAGTTCTGGCCGCTGAACAAGACACTGAAGAGGCACCAGGTGGTATGGAGTGTGTGTACCACAACATGCTTCTGAGGTATTGTGTGTAACGACGTTAGTGGTCGCCACATCGAGCCACTGTTGTAATACATGAGTACGTTGCGGCTGGTGCCATAGATGCTGGGTTCTTGATGTTGTCGACTAATGTAAACCATAAGGTGTAAAGTGTAATGAAAATGCATAAATAATAACGAAACGATTCAGTATTCTTTTCAGATTGATTGCAACAATCGTACTGTGTCACGCCTAATTACATTCCTCAAGTAGGAGTGAATGAGATAATCATGTGAAAATAAACCTTTGTGTAACGGAAACACTAGATTTCTGGACATAGCTTCCTATTCAAAAGTCGTTGTGAGAGAATGTTCCATGCAGCATGACTGCTTATGATTGCGACGGATATCAGTCGAAAGCAGATTCTGAGACACGCCAGAGGAATAGGAGTTTAGTTATTTTGACGTCTGCCAGACTAAGCATAAATGGTGTAACGATGCTGTGAAACAATTTAATAATACGATAAAATGGTTTCTTTAAAATTTGTCTATTTATTTTTTTCCACTGACTGTAAATCATTTTAGTGATGCCACTTCGGCGACCTTGTGTTAATGAGTCGATGATGATGGCAAACACACATCACAAATTTAGTGTGCTGATAGTGTTCATTTAATTTAATGATAGGAGAATTTATGAATTTAATTGCAGAATACGCCGCACACAGTTGACTGAGATCGAGGGTTTATTTGCATGAACAATATAAGAAGACACGTAACAATTTTTCTGTGTACAAAGAAAACTTCTGATGATTTATATTAAATATGCTTCTCGCAGTTACTTTGTCTGCCTCGACCGAGTTTAGCTTGCCTACTCAGAATAGTGACTGAGTTTGAAAAGACATTCATTGTGTGGAGTAAAGACATTCTAATGCCATATGTTATAATTCAGAATAATCATGGAGTAAAGACATTCAAATGCCATATGTTATAATTCAGAATAATTAGTGTTGATATGCTGCGGAATGTGTGAATGTTATGCGTATAAGTAAATTAAAGAATAATAAAATTAAATTAGCAAGTACCTGCCGATTGTTCAAATCGTTTTTCTAAACATGTCAACAGAACGAAATTATTGCTTAGCTAATGGTGCTGTTTGTGTGCTGTTTGTCAGGGTTTTACGTGCAAATAACTGTTTTGCTGACAAGCTTTTGAGATATGTAACTTCTAAATTTTTGACTCATGATTATCCCGAGATAATTCTGGTTTAAGTATGTCGCTGGGATATATTATCCAGCAACAACACTGGTTCCCAAATTTCTTGCATGCCTGAAGAATTATACCGATTAAAATCGTTATAGTTTTTTCTGACGCTGCTAGTAGGTGCTTTTCATATTTATTGCAGCAATACCGTGTCTTTTAGTATCATTTCTTTATCTACTTTAAATTATTCGTAATGAACATTAATCAGTATTCCAGTGAAGATGAGTAAGATACAATACTTTTTAACGAAAACTTGCATAGACGTTTGCTGAAGCACCATTTATCTATTGCAACGTTAAATAAATTCTTACAGTTTTAAGATGGAAGTAAAAATGAATTGCCAAAATTAGACTTATATTAAATGTAAGCACACATAAAAAATAATAGCTTAATTTTTGAAGTTTTCTGTAACAAATTGGTAAGTTAGTAAAATAAACGTAACAGGAATAGGTTCAAATCTTCCACGAATGTAGGTAAACGGGCAAAATAAAAAAAGGCATGAGTGCATAATCTCGCGGTGATGTGATTGAATGAAATCTTCTCGGGCCTCAAGCCGCGTCAGGTAACAAAAATCCCTAGAGCTTTCGGCCAAGTTCTCCTTGGTCTTAGGCAAAATGGTAAATGACTGCTGTATCGTTTTTGCCTTACCGGTATACAGCCCCGCTGCAGGTTGTGACGTCACTGGAGCTAACTGCCTCGCCTTATATGGTAACGTTTATATCTCGAGTCGTCTACGAGAAATAGAAGCCCCAGCGCAGACGTCATGCCACGTAAGCAAGGTAGTTCCGAGCCGGCGCGATCGCTAGCTCAGAGGCTGCCCGCTATGACGCAGTGGGCTGTGCCCCGGCGGTCGGCCAATCGGCTGGCGATGGCGCCGACTCGGAACTACCTTGCTTACGTGGCATGACGGCTGCGCTGTGGCCTGTCTTTCTCGTAGGCCTCGTGGCTGCTGGCTGTGATGTAATTAGGGCTCCCTTCTTCGTCCCGTGTTGGCTGCGTCCGCTTCAACCTCGCTAAGGCCGAGCTGAGCTGCAAGCCGACGTCCTTTTCAATGGTCTTTTGCGATGTTTTGGTTTCAATTCCTTCCACTATCTCAATATCCTTTCATTTTAACAAAACAGGTATTGAATTCGGTGTCGACGTTTTTTTAGGAATATTCTACATTTCCGGGTAGCGAAGACGTAAGAACCTCCCGTGTTCTGTCTGGCGTTGATCCATAGTGCGAAAAGTTTGTCCAATATAATGGCAGCCACACTCACAAGGTATAAACGACTGGTGTTTCGAGCCCTGTATCGTCTTTTACAGGCCTCATCAGCTGTCGTACTTTGTTGTGGGCCTCAACACAGACGCAATTTTATATCTCTTCAGGAGCCTGCTAATCTTTCCTGCCGGCCGCGGTGGCCGAGGGGACTGCGGCGCGCCAGTCACGGTCTGCACGGCCACTACGGTCGGGGGTTCGAATCCCCATCGGGCATTGATATTTGTGCCATCCTTAGTCTTAGCTAGTTCATAAGTACGTTTGTACGTTTAGGGACTGATGACCCCGTAGTTAAGTCCCATAAGCTCTTAAAAAAAAAAAAAATCTTTCCTGACACTGTTGCACAGAAGGGATGAAACGCTAGATTCTTGCTCTCTTCTTCCGACGTGATTTTCATCCTTTTGTCAACAACAAAAAATGGCTCTTTACTTTAGACATTTTTGATGAAGACTCATCAGAGATAGGCTAGCTCTCATTGTAGACTTTCGACATCTGAAACGACTTTTGACCGGTGAACTGGAGAGTTAAGAACGCCGCGATTTTGCGCAGGGTGGTGGTGGCTGAGCGCATTCAGATACCGATCCGTATGAGTGGGCCGCGGTGGAGTAGCCGAGCGGTCTAAGGCGCCTCGCTGCGGATCGCGTGGTTTCTCTCCGTCGAAGGTTCGAGTCCTCCATGGGGCAGAGGTATGTGTGTTTTGTCATTAGTTTACACATTAATTATCTTTCGCTGCAGAATAAAATATATCTGGAGAAGAAGTTTAAAATAGTACCCCAAGAAGCAGTCACTACATGGGTGTAAGTGTTTTAATTTGGTTGAAAGGTATATTTTAATTGACAACGAATTAAAGTTATTACTGAATAACTGTAGTCACTTTACCTTAAACTATTACCCCATGTAAAGAATGGTTCTCCATATACTTTTCCGATACGCGATCTGCTTGCAATTAGTATTCCAACAGAAATAATGACTGTGTCACATTTATAGTGTCTGTAAATAATGGAAATGTACGCCAATTTCACAAGGGCATAAAAGAAGCAATATTATTGGCTGCCTTCACCGCCTGTCATTCATCGCACCGGTAGCAACATATCATGTCCAGCTGCAGCTCAATGCACGTAAATTACATTTTAGGGCAAGCAAATATTTATGAAGTATTATCACTCACCAAAAGAAGCAGACAAACGACACATTTCTTCTTATGAAATCTGTTAGCATTTAAAGTAGATTCAACAGAATTCATATTGACACTACTCACAAAAGCCGGTTCAACGTTTCAGGTTCGTACTGACACCTTCACAAAAAATACCAACTTCAAACTAAACTGGAAATGATTACACGTAAGTAGCAACCGCTACCAACGTTCTCACTTGATGAGAGGTATTACAAACTATTCTGTTATGGATAAAAAAACAATGAAAAGACTATAAAATTCAGAGCCTCATACACTATAAAGCATTCAGAATTCTAAAATAAAAATAACAATTAAAAAAATATTTAAAAAAGTTTTTTTTTCATCAGTAGACCTGTAATATGTTCTAATGTAGGATCTAACTTTCTTATACAGTTAGTCAATTGGCATACCTGAAAAATATGTTACCATCTAGCGGGATTCTTCCAAACGGGAAAAAAATGTTTGACGCAATGTGCTGCCAATGACGTAAACTTATGGTTATATGTTACGGGACAGCTGAGCACACAGTTCATCAAAGCCCTGTGTATTTCACCCGTAAGACAATGACGTCATTCCAATCGCGCTTGCGCAGAAGATGTTTACAATGAGCACAGAGGAGATGTGCTCATGACTTTGTTGCTAAGTTTCACATTGCTGGGAGATTTAAGTGGCGTATAACTCATATTACGGTAACTGTATTGCATTTAATTTCTATCAAAGGAAAATAACTAATAAATACATTTAACTTGTCGAAAATTAGGGTGTTCACGTGCTCTGCGCTCTGACATACCAGCCGCCACTGATTAACTCAAAAGTAAGGACGAATAGGTTCAGATTAAAAAAAAAAAATGAAGCTTCTATATAACTCATGAAGCTGGTTCTCCTCTTTTACGTGTTTGACTCTGGACAGAACATATTTGCCTTTTTGTTGTACTGTGATAGGAGCATATTTCTTTTTGGTTCCAAACTTTTAATCTACCATAGTTGATTAGGCGTCTTACTCGATAGGGAGGTCTTTAAAATTACTTTAATGTCACCCAGCCCTTACTAACATTTTGCTTCACTTACTTAAGAGCTGAATGTAACTTTTTGAAAACGGATTAACAACCATTAAGTAAACTATCTCCTGGAAGTACAACAAATCACAACACGTGGTGGTCTTTAAAAACATCGTATTTCGACAGAAGATAATGAAAAGATGATGAAAACTTTCCTTTTGAGTTAATCTTACAACGTTTGAACTCATTCGTACACGGTGGAGGGAAAGCAGTGCTGCGGTTCACCGCGTGTGAATGCCCGTGTGCTCTTTAGGCGCCTTGCTGTGGAGTGCGCGGCTGCTCCCCGTGGGAGGTTCAAGTCCTCCCTCGAACAGTGTGTGTTTTATGTAGCGTAAGTTTATCTAAGTAGTTTGTAAGTCGAGGGACTGATGACCACTGCAGTTTGGTCCCGTAGCTTTACAAACAGTTGAACAAGATTGACTCTTCTGCTTCAAAGGCATCTTAGAAAAACAGTTTTTTTTTACGTTAAACCCCTTAGTATTTCAGCAGCACACGTGTAAATGGTGCATTAGCTGAGCGTTAATTGCAACCCAGCTGACATCGTTTGCAAAAGGAATTAATCAAATCAAATTTTCAAATGTTTGTTAAGCTTATGGGACTTAACTACGGGGTCATCAGTCCCTAAACTTACAAACTACTTATACTAAGTATAACTACCTTATACTAAAGACGGCACAAATATCCATGCCCGAGGGGGGAATCGAACCCCCGACCGTAGTGGCCGTGCAGACCATGACTGAAGCGCCTCAGCCTCCTCGGGCACCGCGGCCGGCAGGAATTAATCGATTCGCACAATTTGATCGTCAACTCAGGCTTAGAACTTTGCATATTATGTTGTAACACGGCTACTTTACGATTGATGCTCTAATGTCTCTACAAATCTGCGCTGGTCTGGGCTAAATCAAATCTTTTACGGGATATTCATAGTTCAAATAGTGACAGAGCACCAAAACCCTTCTAAATTCAGATCCTGCAGGCGGGCTTTCCAAACATCATTATATAAATCCCGAACACGAGAATATTGAAATGCGGAATTTAGTCTTTATTAGACTTACATAATTCCAAAGGATCTTTGTGATAGATTTGTACAAAATAAAATTAATAGGTGGACGGGGCTGTGAAGAGTAGTTAGATGAGGTCGAAGAATTCAATCTTCTGTGGTGCTGATGTGGTGCTCACAGCGACCCACATGCGGCGTGAGGAGAGAGGTCAGATGTTTCGCCAGTATATTCTTCAGTCGAATCATACTGCAGCTGCGTCTTGGGGAAGGTGACATCAGGGTAGTTTTGATGTGGTCTCCTTATTTACCACATTTTCCGATCAAAGACTGCTCGGATCTTTTCTCCCATTTATTTGACAATATATCTGAAAGTCTGCTGAAGCACACGCTGACATCGGCGTATTTCATGTATGGCGGCCATAAATTTCGACCAAACAGACGGCACGAAGTGCACTAGCTCGATCCATAGCAAACGTCTTTTTGGAGAACTTTGAGGAAACTTGAACACTCCTCCAGGGCAGCCAAGTTGCTTTTATCACTACATCGATGATACATTCGTTGTTTGCCGTCATGAACGTGAGAAAGTGCGAGAATTCTCACATCATCTGAACAGTGTTCACGACCATATTAAACTCAAGATGGAGGTCGAAAAAGACGCTTCAGTGGCCTTTCTTGATGTCCTCGTCCGTCGGAAAACCAATGTTCACCTCGGCCACAATGTCTTTAGGAAGCCCACTCACACGAATGTTCAAATGTTTGTATAGTCTATGAGACTTAACTACGGGGTCATCAGCCCCTAAACCTACAAACTACTTATGAACTACTTACAACTAGGACGGCACGAATATCCATGCCCGAGGGGGGGATTCGAACCCCCGACCGTAGCGGCCGTGCAGACCGTGACTGAAGCGTCTTAGTCCCCTCGGCTACCGCGGCCGGCCACGAATGTTCAGATATTTGTAAATCTATCGCACCAAACTGTGTGGTCATCAGTCAGTAGCTTACAAACTACTTAAACTAAGTAGTTATTGATCTTCGATATTGTCACGAATTATCAGTATGCTAGTCATAAAAACATCGACATACGCAGCACCGATCTAGTTACAAAGCGTAAAATGTAAAGCCATTTCGTATTGGCTACCTTCAACTTCCGTCATTCAATGCGCCGCTACCAATATAACACGTCAAGCAGCAGCCCAATGCACATAAACTACCGCTAATACTACTACTACTACTGCAGTAAAAGGTGAATCTGTCTGCATCCGTGAGGTTTAAATGAAATTCCATGTCGCACTTAAACGCACGAGCGAAAGCGCGTACTTTACATCTTTAGAAGCGAACTTCTATCAAATTTATGGTGTTATAATGAAAATGATGACTGATCGTCTATAACTTTTACATACACCGCTCCGATTTGTTTACATAGTGCAATTGTAACGCTCTTTCTTATTGGCCGTGGCATCGCGACTTCTGATTGGTTGCTCTGCAGTTACCAACCTAGCAACCGCCAACGTTAGCCGTAGACGCGTAAACTTAAGTTTTACCGAAATCTCACCGCAAATAACTGCTAAAGAGCACTAAATGCGTTCACATCAGAAATGTAGAGTAATGGTTCTTGGTCTCGTGATGCATAACACGATCCATTTAACCCCAAAATGTAGTTCATTATGTACAACGTAACAAAGATCCATAAAAACATTTCTGTCGCCACGCAAAGAGTTGTATATTATTATTATTATTATTATTATTATTATTATTATTATTATTATTGGCAGTATCCGCAACACTTAATAATGATAACTGTTATATAGCTGACACGACGTAATTCCAGAATAGCCGACAGATGCGTAGTTCATGCTCGACCAATGTTGGCAACAGCAGTTTCTTCCCGGGAATTTTGTTAGCCAATCGGTTGATAGTATGAGTGCTAAGTTAAAATTATTGATTTCTTGACCGGACAATGTTACATTGAGAACTTGTCGGCCATAGAGCAGGAACAGCATTAATTAATTTTTCCCAAATAAGCTGCGAATTCCGAATGCTGTGATAAAAGAGAATTAGGCGGATTGATTTATTGACCGGACTTGTTAGCTACATTGCTTGTTTAATATGAACAAAAAACAGCTGCGGCTGTCTATAATTTTATTGACTACTACCCTGTATGCCCATGCTTCGCAACGGCTGACAAAGAGGAACCTGTGTATATCATTTTTTTTTTTTTTTTTTTTTTTTTTTTTTTTTTATGGTTCTGATGGTTCTGGACCTAGGTAAGCAAAAAACAGATTACTTGTTGGATCGCTCTGTCAATAAACTCAGTTCGCATAGCCAAGATGTCAAATTTAGGCAGAAGTCATTGCCGAAATCTATGAATGTTCTTATTGTCATACAAAAAGTGAAATTAATTTAAGACCGTACTCCGGAACGATGTAAATTCAATGTTAGGTTGTGTTCATAAAGTTAAGACCGACGTATGTAATTGTCTGTCTGGCATAAACTTCTGAAAACACTTCTATCGTTGAGATGAGAAATAGTAATAATAAAAACAGCGCCATGTATTGGTTCTAAGGTGTAGTAATAAACTGTTTATCTCTAAATGTAAGTGCATGCTGAATTATTAGTATGTTGCCCTGGGGACAATGTAGTTATTCTGTATGCAGTGCTCCCTATTATCGAAAACTCGACGAATGCTGAAAGTTTGATAATTAAATCAACAGTTCATGTCTGTTTAAATAAGACGTCATGGTGTTGTCAATGTGCGATAAAATAAGTCTTGGTAATCCTTAAAAGAATGGCATCAGTTGATCATATGTATAGAACTTTTCATTAAATATAGTATTCCAGGGAATTGTCTTGACTGTGTTTGCAGCATCGGCCATTCTTTCAGCTAATACATGTCCCCACGTATTAAAGCACGAAGTTGAAATCGACCTTGTGTAATAGAACTATATATTTAGAAGCCGGTTTATAAATCTAAGTACAGTTGTTTCTGAAAAAGAAGACGTCTTTATCTTAATGTACTCCATATCAAAAGTAAGTAATTACAAATTTTAATTACAATATTGTACCGAACAGCTTTGAGAGCAGAGAGGTTTCTGATGAGTTTGTGGCTCGCGTATGCCTATTATCTCTAGTGACAGGCCCAGAGCAGAAATATCTCTGGTTTGAGCATTCAGATGCGCAGAACAGATTTTGTGTCCTCAACAGTAAGATGATAATGTCTTGTGACATTGGGAAAAATCTACTAATCGCTGACTTTATCTTGGTCCTTTTTGTGTTCGGTTAAGACGGATGACTGTGTGTAAATGGCCCTTTTAGCGGCGCTTCCTCAACTTACCTGTTGCTTCTGTGAAACATTTACTTAGATGTTATTTCATTTTATGTGGTTGCTCTGCGAAAAGGAGGTGGATGCGTCTTTGCAGCCAGTGCGATACAAACCAATCGCAAGAGCAAATAAATGCGTGGGAAGATTGGATTTCTCGCAATATCACGTGGTAATTCCATCTTAATGTTCAGAAGATGCACAGAACGTAATGCTCACTCTATGTACCATTTAGTGGCTATACCCGTCGAAAGTTGCTCTCCTTTTCTTTCCATGATATTGCAAAGCATATGGGATACAGCTAGGAAGAAAAAAAAATTTTTTTTCGTACCTGGGTTAAATTTTAGTTGCAATGGCAGCGGTTTAGTATGTTTACGTTGGCAACGAAATATTCGTTTTAGGGGGATCATTAATTTGTTTATCGAAACAATATTATTTATTTCACTATCAACATAAATAATTATTTCCCTCATGGTACGTGACTGATTTTTCAAAAAGGATTCTAGCGCAGCGTCGGCATCTATTAATTATTTGGTATGCTATATAACAGCGCCTCTATCAGATCTTTGCTATACTACTCTGCAATTCAAGTGTAACATACAACAGAAACTACAAATTACGATATCTTTTCTTTCACTGATCCGATTTTGATGAACTCAAGCTTACATATTGCCCCAAAGTACTCTCAGTTGACCTATGAAACCCCATGAAAGTTCGTATAGTAGTCTTGAAGATTTGCTGTACTACACCATACTTATAAGCATAGTATACACATAAAACTTCAAATTACGATATCTTTCTTTCCTCTGATCAAATTTTGATGAAATGACGCCTATGTTACACTCCACAGTATTGTAAATTTACCTGTGGAAAGCCGTGCAAGTTCGTTTAGTAGTTTTGGAATTTACCCTCAAGAAATAGACATACACGATGACTTTTAAACAAATGATTACATCAGGTTATCTTTATATCTCTGATCCGATTATTATTATTGACATCTTTATGTAACCGCACGATATACTCAAGTTACCTGTGAAAACCCCATGTAAATTCGTGAAGTAGTTTTGGAGATAACTGGTTTTTAATAGTTAAACAAACAACAGACACGAAGGTTACTGAAAACACTTAAAATTGCGTTATCTTTCGTTTCCGTGATCCGATTTTGATAAAATTATGCCTGTATGTTGACCCAAACTTTTCTCTTGTTTCCTGTGTACAGCGCATGATGATTCGTCCATTAGTTTTGAAGATTGAAGTGAACAGCGAGAGACCTACATTTACAGTTTTATTATTAGTATAGATTTGAAACTTCCCAAGATCGGTCGTCTTCATTCCCGCGAGTTCACGACTGTTGCCAACATTCCGCGCAACACATGTGTCGGCTATTCTGGAATTTTACCGCTGGCACTATTTAAGACTTTTCTGTTTGTGAACACCCTAAATTTATATTCACGAGGCGCCACTGCAGTTAATCATAATTTACTACTGCAGTAACATGTTGCAACGGGGGCGTGTGTAATACCATGTTTCTGGGATTACATGAAGCATAAACTTCAATGGCACGACGTGTCGTATGTACTGCTCATGAGAAAAGCATTATGCCAATTATGAATTACGACTTATCGTTATGTACTGTATTACTCTACATGTGCGCGAACGTTGTGTTGTGCTTTTATTTATTTTGATAAGTTTTTAAGCTGCTATTAATTGGGATTGTTAATTCTCGTCTTTTATGACTCCGGCCAGACCATATTCCCCTTTTGTTGTGCAGTGATAGTAAGACTTACCCTTCTCTATAATACTTTCTTACTTGCCGTGTTCCATCCGAGTGAAACTTCCATCCTTCAACGAAACTGCCCATAGTCAGGAACAACTGTGATTCTCATGAAGGACTGTAGTTGGCTGCCATCTGTCACCATTGCATCATATTTTCGGTGATTGTGACTATATTACCATGATTGCGCCAGTACTCTCGTCAGAATGTAAATATGCACACGAAAGTTATATAAATCTCAGTTATTAGCCATACAGTTCACTGTACTTTGCGGAAACGCTGAGTGCGTAAAGGAGATTCCTCAGTGAACCATGCCTCGGGTTCTATTCCACACAAAGAGGTAACGTGTTCCTACAGCCCTTGGCTTATTGATCAATTGCTTACCCACTAGAAGAATCGTTGTTACCATACAGTACAGGTTCATAATTTCAACGTTTTACACTTTTATGCAGCACTGACATATTGATTAAATAAGTTGTTTTATTAACATTACCTGACATCGCAGTTTTTGGAGGCAATCTGAGAGTAATATTCTTCAAAAGTGAAACGCCCAGATCGTGAAACACTTATATATTTATAGACGACCGGTTTCGGAGGACTATGCCACCATCATCCCGTTATATCACATTTTATAAGTTAGTTATCTTATTTAAAAATTAAGATTAAATAATATGTGCAACATAGTGTCGTGTCCTAATAGGAAAGAGGGAAGAGGTAGCAAGGTCAGTCTGCATATCGCGAGCGAAAAGGAGTGATTCCTGAGAGACAGTACAGGCATCTACTAGAGATGAGGATTTCGGGACTCGAGAGGATACTTGTTAGGAAACTTTATGGAACTCCTAGGTACCTTGCATTGAATTTATTGCATCCCATACTAAGTCTACTACACTGGGGTTAGTTATTAAAAAAAACCAAGAAGTAGAAATCGTTTGCCACAACAGAAGCCAGTAATTACGTTCCCTAGCAGCATCCCCTAGACAGACGCACTCCCCGCGAGAAGCAGACTGTCATGGAGCACCCCGAGGCCGACGGCGATAGTCACGGGCTGGCGCCCGATTCGTCTGACTGAGAACTCCCCTCGTGATCCAAAAACCGGGTGTTTTAACGGCCTGTGTGGGCGCACCTCTTTTCCCCACTTTCCGACAGTTAACAATTTCCTATTGGCCGCTGCTTGGTTCAACCAATCTAAATTGTGGCTTGCCCTCTCTCTCTGAGTCCTCTAGTAAACCACGTTTCAGCCCTGTCCTTTGTGCCATTCCCCGGGTGGGGAGGTGGCTTGTTTGTGCACTAACAAAATCCATACTTGGTAGAAACATTGTTCAGCTGAAAGTAAAACGTCACGACGCTACCCAATATGGGCAATAGAAACAATGTTTTACGTCAGTTGGCCACACCTTAGGCTCCGCCTTAGGCCACACCTCAGGGGAGGTGCTAACTTTCAGTTTTTCTTCTTTACACTCTCGCTCTAGCCTCGTGGAACCACTGACGTTGCTGTTCCCAAGTGGCTGGTATCAACTTTGCTACGTACATTAAAACGTGCCTGTTGGCCACCAAGTACTAATGCAAGGTCTTACAACAGCGTCTAGACGCTATATAAAATTACGCCCATCTTCTCCGAAAGGTAACCTCCACCCTGGGACGGTGGCCGAGGGCATCAGCAGTTCGCTAGGAGATTTCTTTAGTGCCTACATCTCGTAAGATATACGTGTCTGTTTTAGCCTGTAATCTGCAATGGTCTCTATTTCTCAGCATGAAGTGCGTCTCTGTGGCTCACACAGCCTCTCAACAATTCCAACAGTAAAATCAATATATGACAATAGCAATTAGTCTAAATATAAAAATACATAAATTAAAACATCACAACTCGCAAGATACTGATATTTTTATATATTTTTATGTTTAGTCTAAGTGCTATGTTGCATGTATTATTTAATCTTCATTTTTAAATAAGGTGACCAACTTATAAAATGTGATATGACGAGATGAAGGTGGCATAATCGTCCGCAACCGAGCGTCTTTAAATAAACATTGCGCGAACTTGGCGTTTTATTTTTGAAGAATATTAAATTGTTTTATGTACATGATACATTGTATAAGTTAAGTTTTTTCGGCTTGTAAAATGACCATTTATTTCTAGAGAGAATGCTGAGAAAACCGCTGTAAATCAAGTAATTTGGTACCAATAATACGGATGGGAGAAATAATCACTTTATATTTTTTATTCATTTCATATCATCGTATTTTTAACCTATGTTCCTAAGATATCTTTATCCGTTTTATATATAGCCATTTGTAATGTGCCGCAGATAACTAGATAGTTATTCATAGATAATGGCTCAAATTTTAACGATTCATTCCGTAGACATTTATCTAGAATCACCATTATCTTGTTTTCGAAAAAGATCCATGAAAATAATTCTGTTCTTTGCGTACCAATTCTGCGGACAGATTGCTTTTCAGGTACTATGACACTTACCATCCGATTTAAAAAAATCTGATTTTAAGATATCTTTCAGTTTAAAATCTTAACTCCAGGAAATTTTGACTTTTTTAATATATTTGTCACAGTCACTGTGCAGCATTGCGTAACCCTCGCATATGGTTGATGTTAGCTAATATATAGCAGGGTATGAAATATTTGAGTAGATATCGAAATTTTATTTGAAGTTAAGAACACGTTATGTTCTTTCGAGGTACTGATTTCATATCCGACAGACGAACCCTGAGGGGTGTGACCACATTTGTCCAAGCCAATTTGGCGACTATTATGAAATAATTGTTATTTTATTAAAAAATAAAATACTTTTCTCTGACATCATTTGATTTTCGACGCCATACAGTCTCATATCTTCTCTCGGTAAATGACTGTAGTTCTTTTAGTAACTCGTCACACCCTGTCGTAAATGCGTCGAAGCATATAAAGACATTTTCAAATCTTTACCGATCTTATTTATAAGCAGCACATCCCGCAGTTGCAACGAAAAGGAAGTGAACCAGCTGAACAGTTCTCCTATCAGCGCAGATAGGAGCAATTGACTCTGACATACTGCGGGGAACTTGTTGTTTCGGCCTTCATTCCACATACGACGCAAAAACTTGTGGCATGTAATCACATTCTCAATTTCATGTGGCGAAAGAGAACATCATAGAATTCCCGTGGGAGATACAGGAGACTGAGCTAGTAATATAGAGAGCAGACAGTCATGCTAAGAGAAAAGAAAAAAAGATAAATAGGTGGAGACGAGTCGTGGCGTATGCTGAGTTGATAGGTTGGGCTGCCACTCCTATCTCACTTTGTAAGGTTGTACCGAAAAAGAAATGCTTGGAAAAAAAACTCGTTATCTTGCCCTGTTTCCAAGAGATTGATAGTGACCGTACCAAATATCTCAATAAATTAGCAGCAAACGAAGAAACAGTTACCGGCAAATGTTAAAGTGTTGAGGGGGACATCCAAAAACACTAAACTTGCCCCCCACCCCCTACCGAAAACCGTGATGGATGGTGGGAGCCAACTTCGAAATCTTTTATAGGAACGCCTACTTTTTATTGCAGATTTGGATTCTTCGTCAAGGAATATTTAGCTTTTGTATCAAACATGTTTTTTTCGTTTCGTGATAAATGGCGCTGCAATCGGCAAAAATGAAAGTGTAGCCGCGGTGGAGTAGCCGACCGGTCTAAAGCGTCTCGCTGCGGAGCGCGCGGTTGCTCGCCGTGGAGGTTCGAGTCCTCCCTGGGGCATGGGTGTGTGTGTGTTTGTCCGTAGGTTAGTTTAGTTTAGGTTAGTTTACCTAGGTGTAAGTAGTTTGTAAGCTACGGACTGATGACCACGCAGTTTGGTCCGATAGATTTACAAACATTTGAACATTTGATTTGAAAGTGTAGCATACCTGTGACGAGCTTCTTCAGCATTTCTATGGGCTTCAGAGAACCAGTAAATAATATCTTTCCGGCCGCGATGGCCGGGGGGACTGAGGTGCTCCAGTCACGGTCTGCACGGCCACTACGGTCGGGGGTTCGAATCCCCCCTCGGGCATGGATATTTGTGCCGTCCTTAGGATTAGCTAGTTCATAAGTAGTTTGTAAGTTTAGGGACATGACCCCGTAGTTAAGCCCCATAAGCTGTACAAACATTTTTTTAATAATGTCTACTCTCTCTCTCTCTCTCTCTCTCTCTCTCTCTCTCTCTCTGTCTCTCTTTTTCTCTCTCTCCGACATCGTTAACATCGGGGAACTATTGCGTAGAGGTGGGTACAGTCCGAATCATTGAAATACATCAAACTGTCTGGCCGCAGACTGATAGCATGATCATAGTTTGTGTTTCATTCCATTGTGGGAGATGTCACGAGATAGCATAAACAGAAACGTGAAAAACTGTATTCTGATTTCCCTGATCTGATGTATATTTGTTTGAGATATTACCGTATTTGAACAATTTCCACATTTTTAGTTTTTCCTACTGAAGCGCCATCTGTCATGAAACGAAAAAGACTGATGCCAATTTCGCCAAAGCGAGTCGTGTCCGTTCGGCATATTTCGGAAGCAGTTGTGCTTGTGTTTTCGACCAGGGATTCAGCCATGCTGTTGGCCGCACTACCTACCCTACCCCTGCATTCCCCACACCATAGCGAAGGCTACGGCAGTGAGCGTCCGAAGCTCTGTTCTCCCACTGTTGGAATGAAGCGAACGAGACATATTACACACTACGCGCTGAATCTTCACGACAGAAACTGGCTTTTATTGCTAGTTTTGTTAATATTTGTTCTTAATTTTTGGTTTGCTTTAGATACGGCCTTCAGTGATAGCTTTGATAGCCTACAATATACGCCACTGCCTCGTAGGTAACATCGGAAGTTCAGTAAGGTTATTCGCGGATGATTCTGTTGCAGCACTGGAAAATGGTACAGAATGAACTGCAGGACGATTTGATCTGCACCGCATTGATGCACTGTGTAGGTAATGGCGGTTGAGCCTCAACATGAATCGTTTGTAAGGCTGATGACACAAGGAGATTCACTGGAAGAATCCTCAGGAACTGTAATCCATCAACAAAGGAGGAAGATTACAAAACTGCCTGTCCCCCAGCGCTTGAGTATTGCTCATCAGTTTTGAAGCCGTACCAGTGGGGTTGATAGAAGACGTACGATCCAACGGAGAGCAGCACGTTTCGTTATGGGCTCATTTTGTAAGCGCGAGTGGCCCCAGAATATGATCATATAAGAAAGCAGTGAATGAAAATATACATAGTAAGCGATTATGCTGAGATGTATATCACCAAATTTACAATGACCCTGATCGCATAAGTAGCTGAACTCAAACGTTTCAGCAGATCTTCAATGTGTTTCTTCCAAACCAATCCCTCATAAATGCAAACACCTAAAAATTTTGAATATTCTACCTTAGCTATAGATTTATGTTCAAAGTCTAAATTTATTAATGGTGTCATGCCATTTACTGTATGAAAGTGTATATTCTGGGTTTTATCGACGTTTAATGGGAGTCTATTTGCAGAAACCACCATCGTTTACAACTTCATCAATTGAGTCTTGTTTGTCAGGAGTGATAGCTGTACTTGTATTGTCATAAAAAAAGAACTAGCCTAGCATCTTCGTTAATATAGAATGACAAGTCATTAATATATATTAAGAACAGCAAAGGACCCAAGACCGAACCTTGTGGGACCCCATTTTTGATAACTCCCCATATTTACAGTGTCTAAATGGTAATATTGTGGCAAGTGAGCTTGATTCGGGGAAAACATAATCTGTGGTAACAGTTTTTTTACCCTATGCAATAGTGATACAAACGTTGCTGGCAGCAACAATGTTGCCGATGAATGACCTCGCGTTGCATGGTGGATTGCTTCTCCTAGTTCTTTCGTGTGTATCCTTGTCTCGACTATCCGATCTGTCAGTAACCGAAAGGTTCTACTTAGTGGTAATTGTGCATCCACCGTGTCTAAATGAGCCTGCAATACTCTTAGATCAGCATTCAGTGTGGTGGTGGTTGCCAAGAGATATCTATTTAGTTCTGTCGTAATGTAATGTTTCTAATGATCCTAGAGTTATTGAGGATGTTTTGATCCAGTCCTTCTGTTAGCTCCGCAGCATTTACTGCCACCTGCTAAGTGGTGTGTAGTAGAGGATCATCACTATCTGCTGTTCCAAAAACTGTGTCTATCCAACCACGCTTGACACGTTTGATAGTTTGTGGGACTATCTCTTCTATTTCGCGTAACAGGTTTCGTCGTTCTCTACTGAAGCACACTAAACTCCGTCTCTAATCTTCTCATTTCATTTCGTAAAGGCCACAATCTGTACTCCAAAATAATAGTCCATCTATGGTCAGTCAATACCACCGGTCCTTGTTTCACAAAAACCACACCACTCTCCAATTGGTTGACCTGGAGTCCGTTACTAATAAAACAAGTTGCCATGGCAATAACATTACTTGCCATTAAAATTGCTACACCAAGAAGAAATGCAGATGATAAACGGGTATTTATTGGACATATGTTTTTCTAGAACTGACATGTGATTACAATTTCAAGCAATGCATAGATCTTGAGAAATCAGTACCCAGAACAACCACCTCTGGCCGTAATAACGGCCTTGATACGTCTGGGCATTGAGTCAGACAGAGCTTGGATGGCGTGTACAGGTACAGGTGTTCATGCAGCTTCAACATGATACCACAGTTCATCAAGAGTAGTGACTGGCGTATTGTGACGAGCCAGTTGCTCGGCCATCATTGACCAGACGTCTTCAATTGGTGAGAGATCTGGAGAATGTGCTGGCTAGGACAGTAGTCGAACATTTTCCGTATCCAGAAAGGCCCGTACAGGACCTGCAACATGCGATCGTGTTTTATCCAGCTGAAATGTAGGGTTTCGCAGGGATCGAATTAAGGGTAGAGCCACGGGTCGTAACACATCTGAAATGTAACGGCCACTGTTCAAAGTGCTGTCGATGCGAACAAGAGGTGACCGAGATGTGTAACCAATGGCACCCCATACCATCACGCCGGGTGATACGCCACTATGGCGATGACGAATACACGCTTCCATGTGCGTTCGCCGCGATGTCGCCAAACACGGATGCAACCGTCATGTTGCTGTAAAGAGAACCTGGATTCATCCGAAAACATGACGTTTCGCCATTCGTGCACCCAGGTTCATCGTTGCGTACACCATCGCAGGCTCTCCTGCTTGTGAAGCAGCGTCGAACGTAACGGCAGCCATGGTCTCCGAGCTGATAGACGATGCTGCTGCAAACGTCGTCGAACTGTTCGTGCAGATGGTTGTTGTCTTGCAAACGTCCTCATCTGTTGACTTAGGGTTCGAGACGTGACTGCACGGTCCGTTACAGCCATGCGGATAAGATGTCTGTAATCGCGACTGCTAGTAATAAGAAGCCATTGGGATCCAGCACGGCGTTCCGTATTGCCCCCCTGATCCTACCGGTTCCATATTCTGCTAACATTGGATCGCGACCAACGCGAGCAGCAGTGTCGCGATACGATAAACCGCAATCGCGTTAGGCTACAATCCGACCTTTATCAAAGTCGGAAACGTGATGGTACGCATTTTCCTCCTTACACGAGGCATCACAACAACGTTTCACAGGCAACGTCGGTGAAACGTTTGTGTATGAGAAATCGGTTGGAAACTTTCCTCATGTCAGACGTTGTAGGTGTCGCCACCGGAGCCAACCTAGTTTGAATGCTCTGAAAAGCTAATAATTTGCATATCACAGCATCTTCTTCCTGTTGATTAAATTTCCCGCCTGTAGCATGTCATCTTGGTGGTGTAGTAAGTGTAATGGCCAGAAAAGCAGCATTGCCATCCAATTTCGCCCCATCCTGCCCGTTCCGACAACCTTGGAAAGAAAAAAATATAACTTTTCCTAACTATGAGGGTGAAAAAAGAAAAATAATACCCTATCTACTGCGTGAATTATATATAAAACTCCTATCGCTATGCTTTATGTCCGCTGTCTGAAATTATATCTATTTTCGCCGCTACGGACTCTTCTTTCTACTTTTTCCCTTGTCTACCCCAGCTCTACGCTCCAATGT
Source organism: Locusta migratoria (assembly GCA_026315105.1). NCBI lineage: Eukaryota > Metazoa > Arthropoda > Insecta > Orthoptera > Acrididae > Locusta > Locusta migratoria. The sequence continues at coordinate 223,759,873 of CM048745.1, forward strand.
TTATTAATGGCGGTGTCATCACATCGACTGCTCCCTTAAATGGTCCCCCCCCCCTCGCTGATGGCATGGCATGAACGATTGTTGCCCGAGTGGGTAACTGAAACTTCACGTTCACCGGTGACGTGACTTCTACAACTTGATACAGACCTCTATAATTAGCCACGGTTTTTTTATTTACCTTTGCCCACATAACGCGAAGACACCATGTCCTACTATCCGATCCCAAAGTTTGGATATTTTGCGCCCAGCACCTTCAACCTGCCTGGGAGCTCCAATGCCTTAGTGTTTGCTTTCTGAACTTTCTTCCAAACTGTTTGTAAAATGTAAACTTTCACGGTCGTAAAGGTCAATAATACTAAAAAATTGTCTGGGCTCTTATACCGTGGTCTTACCGTTTTATTATTGAAACCCATTGTTTCGTCCCCATCTGCGGAGGACATTTACAAGGGGAATCGTGGCACTTTTTTTATGTCCTTTGCACACGATGGCTCGTTACTTACTGCAGCCAAATTCCGTTTACGATGGCTCGCTCGCAAAGGTGTGGCGTCAGATGTTTTGGATATTCGCGCGCAATTTGTCGTGGCCGATTGCCGTTGTCCATTGATAAAATCGTCCCATGGTGGAAAACTGTTGCATTTCTTTTAGTAATAAATCCATAAACCACGGCATAATAGCCCGGAAAATTTTAGTAATATTGACCTTTCCGGTTGTGAAACTTTACTTTTTACAAAAAATGTTCAAATGTCTGTAAATCTATCGGACCAAACTGCGTGGTCATCAGTCCGTAGCTTACAAACTACTTAAACCTAGGTAAACTAACCTACTGACAAACACACACACGCATGCCCCAGGGAGGACTCGAACCTCCACGGGAAGCAGCCGCGCGCTCCGCTCGGCTACTCCACCGCGGCTTACTTTTTACAATTAGACGCCTCTACGGGGAGGAAATGTCAAGAAATGTGCGACGCATGGAATGTCTCCAGAAGAAGAGAGTGCAGCTTTTGTGTTCCCTCACATTCCTGTCTCCTTGCAGAGCGGCCAGTGTTATTCCAAAATTTCTGAGGATGAAACGATTATGAAGCACAGCCAAGGCACAGCGTATTTACAAACGAACAGAAGCGCCTTTACTACGGGAGCGGATTCAACAGACCAAGCGGGACCTGGCAAGCACAACCTATAAGTTATTACTGTATGCTGACGAATTACAGTGATGATAATATCATCAGTATTTACTCGCAATAGCGAATTTCTTTTAGCGTCACTGTATAAGGTATAGGTGTTCTACCAAATGGTGACATATGAAAATTTGGGACGGGCCGGGACTCGAACCCGGGTTTCCCGCTATCCGCGAGCATGAATGCAGTTGACTCATATGTGTAGTCAGTGTGGCATATAGAAGTTTGGGTCGGTCCTGGAGTCGTGTTCGGGTAGCCTAGTGGTTCGTCTGCTTTCGGCGGGCGAGCTGTGTGGTTCGTGTTTACGTCCTCGATGCGGCCGGCCGGTGTTGACACTGTGTGGTGAGTTGGACGCTCTCGCAGCGCATATAGCAGTTATATTTAAACATGTATAGATCATAACGATGAATCAACCCTTAAGAAAAGATACCTTGAAGTTCATATTTAACGAACAGTTCGTAAGACCTAGAGCTTTTGAAGTAGAAGTGTTCTTAAGAGACGTAGTTAAACATAATGTGAACGAAATAATAGGGATCCATTTATCGATCGTTAGTAGCACGGTCTATGTTAAAATGATCAGTTCTGAGTGCTGTGATAAAGTAATTGAACGTTGTAGAGGACATCTTAAATTTAATCACTGTGACGGCAATGTTGTCGAAGTACAAACTGATTACGCTGGTTTTGGCATTAGAACAGTCCGCATATTTGAACTCCCATTTGAAATAACTGCGGAGCAGATTAATTCAGTCCTCAAACCACACGGGAGAATTATTAGTAATATTGGGGAAAAGTGGACAACTTTTCAGACTTTTCCAGTACTAAACGGTGTTCGACAAGTTAAAATAGAATTACAAAAACATATCCCTTCGTATATTTACGTATGCGGATATAGAGCTATTGCCATGTACGATGGTCAGCCACGCACTTGCTCAGGATGTGGACAGTCAGGTCATGTTAAGTCGGAATGCGTACAACGTAGTGCGTCGCAGCTGCCGGCAGGGGAACCAGTCGCTCCTATGACGATGACGTCACTGCCAGTGACTTACGCCACGGCCCTCCGCGTTAATACGGCCAACACGTCGAGCGCCGCAATGGGCGGAAACGATGACGTAGATGAAGACGGTCTGTCACTAGCAATGGATGTTGGTGCCGCGGAAAAATCGACTGTCGCTGACTCCGACAAAACAGAAACAGCCACTAAACAAGAACCTCAAACAAACCCAGAAGATAAATCTGGAAGAGTAGTACGGAGAGATGAAGACGATGGTGCAGCACCTTAGCACGACTTCAGAGACTGAGGAGAGTCAGGTATCTCGAACCTCTCCTAAAAAACATAAGAAACGGCGTTTAGCTCCTCCCGACGCCAAACAAAAGGCACAAACAACGCGTGAAAAAGTGAAAGAAATTGCTCGGAAATTAAGTGAAAAAACGCCTGCAGTTTCGGAACGTAGACATCAGACGACCAATGACAATCTGAAAAATGTAGAAACGACAACCCAACAGGATGCGGAAATGGAACTCTCTACAAAGGAACAGTTGCAGAATAAGACCCCACCTAGACGTGCTCCCGAAAAAGAAATGCACCTTCGTAATGAAGGAAGAAACTGGGCAGATGAAGTAGCTGATTTCCCCAAAGATGAAGATATGAAAGAAGTTACGAGTCCACAAAGAGACTCGTTTTCCATACCGATGGGCGGGAAAATGAAAGGGATACCGCCCCCACGACCGGTAAAACAATAATGTAAGGCGTTATGCGCGTCTTATAACATCTAATATATAGTCTACATCTCAAAATTGCATTACAGTCCTACAGAATTGCGACAATAAATATAAATAAGATTCGAAGTCATTTAAAACTAAGGATCTTACAAGACATGTTATACGCTGCCGACATCGATATTGCTATGTTACAAGAAGTAACAAACATTACACTTGAAGCAATATCAGGATATAATGCAATTGTAAATTCAGGGGACGACCATGAACTCGGCACGGCAACTTTAAGTAAGGAAGGCATAATTGTAACAGATGTGGAAAAACTGCCAAATACCAGGGGTATAGCCACCACCGTCAATAATACTAGGTTAATAAACATCTACGCACCCTCAGGCACAAGTAACAGGAGGGAAAGAACTGAATTTTTTAAAGAGGATACAGTCCCCTTTTCTGCGGCCGATATGATCAGATAATTTTTGGCGGTGACCATAATTGTGTCCTGTCGGCTAAAGACCAGATGCCAAATTTTAATTACTGTGCCGAACTTGACGCCATTGTTAAACAATTGATCTTAACTGACACCTGGGAGCACAAAAACGGTGCATTACCGGGGCTCACCTATATCACAAATCACTCTGCCAGCCGCATTGACAGCATTTACGTGTCCGCCAACCTGAAGCAACATGTTCTGCATACAGAGTTGTGGCCCACCATCTTTTCAGACCACATAGCCTACATCTGTAGCATTAACATAACAAGGCAACAAACATTCAGGGGTCGAGGGTTGTGGAAACTTAATGCAGAACATTTTAAAGATCCTGAATGTCATGAAGTATTTCACAATGTGTGGAAAGAATGCGAGAAGCGATTCCCAGCATATCCCTCGGCACTCACATGGTGGTTGCAATGCGCCAAACCGAAGATAAGAAGAGCGCTCATAAATTACTCGCGGGAAAAAATGGCCTGGCAGAAGCAGAGGATTGAATTCTACTTCCAAGTCCTCCGAGATTTGTATAGATCTGATACACTTATAATTAACAAACACCTGGAGATAAAAAGAATTCAAGTTAAGCTCATAGCTTTACGACGGAAACAACTTGATGGTTGCAAAATACGTTCACGACTCCAAAATGATATACGTGGAGAAAATACATCAATATACCATGTTATAAATGAAAGGAAGGGACAGCGAAGGAAAATAATCACTGAAATAATAACCGCGGATGGCCGAGTATTGACACAGCAAAGTGACATCAAGACCGAAATTCAAAACTACTTCGCCGAGCTATTAAGTAATGCAACAGCGCAGAATGAATTTACAACACGACTCACCCGGAAGCTCGACCAGGAAGAAGCGGCCACTTTGCTAACAGAAATAACAGAGGCAGAGGTTGAGGACGCAATCATAAGAAGCCCGAAAAATAAATCTCCTGGACCTGACGGGATTCCGGCTGAACTCTATCACACTTTTAGGAGACAAATGATACCTAAACTAACACGTATTTGTAAAGAACTGATGAATCCAAACACTAATATACCGATTGACTTCCGAGAAGGAACAATAGTTCTCGGCCGGCCGCGGTGGCCGAGGGGACTGAGGCGCTTCAGTCACAGTCTGCACGGCCACTACAGTCGGGGGTTCGAATCCCCCCTCGGGCATGGATATTTGTGCCGTCCTTAGTTGTAGGTAGTTCATAAGTAGTTGGTAAGTTTAGGGACTGATGACCCCGTAGTTAAGTCCCTTAAGCTTAACAAACATTTGAACATTTTTTTGGAATAGTTCTCATCCCGAAAACACCTGCAGGGAAATCAGTATCAAACTTTAGACCTCTCACTTTATTGAACTGTGATTATAAAATATTTTCACGCATTATCAATGAGAGGTTAAAATCAGTCCTGAACATTGTCACTGGGGCTTATCAATCGAGCGTTGGACAAGAGCGACCCATCCACCACACAGTGACCGACTATAGAGACTTTATTTCAATTGCTGAAGTCTGTAAAATGGTCTCATTGAATTTCGAGAAAGCATTTGATAGAGTTAGTCATGATTACCTTTTCCACGTCATGTGCGCCATGAATTTTCCGCAGCATTATATCGCTATTATTAAGAACTACTTAAACCAATCTACATCAAGAATCATTATTAATGGCCAACCCAGCAGACCAATTATAATAAACAGTTCAGTGAGACAAGGATGTCCTCTATCTGTGTCATTATTTGCGATAGCCATTGAACCGCTACTTTTAAGCTTAAGCCAAAATCTGCAAGGCATACTAACGAATGGCCAGAAAGTTGTTATTAGGGCATATGCTAATGACGTCATGTTTCTGGTAAGAGATAACAGTGAGATCATAAAGGCACTAGAGATAATACAAAAATACGAACTCGCATCCGGCGCAAAGCTGAACAGAAAAAAGTCTGCAGTAATGAACATCGGACGTGGAATAGGAGCTCCCATCCAAGGACAAATTAAGGATGCGAGTATTATAAAATGCCTTGGTATAGAATACACGCGAAACATTCGGCACACAATTGCAATAAATTACAGGAGGCTACTGAACACTATTCGTGCCAGCATACAACAACAAAATCTAAGGAAATTAGATGAACTGCAGAGAGTGGCATTAATAAATATTTATTTAACATCTAAACAAATTACGTAGCACAGGTCTTGCCAATGCCACGAGATGTCGCCAACAGAATTTTGGCTGCCTTAGGCCACTTTGTCAACCGTGGCCATATATTTAAAATAAAATATGAAACATTGACGTTAGCAACCAACAACGGTGGCCTAAATCTTATAAACGTATATAACAAGGCACAGGCACTGTTCACCAGCAAAACGTACAAGCAGTGGACGACATCATGGAATAGCGTAGTAAAATTCTTAATGAATGAAATAGCGCCGCCCAACCACGACGCTCCAATCGATGTTCACCACATTCCCAACGAACTTTTCCACTTGAAACATTTCTTAATAGAATACAGTTATATCCGAATGTGTCTACCAGAAAAAGATTTGATCAGAGTGAAAGAAGTCTACAAAACTTTCATGAAACACCACAGCGAGAACATCATAGTACAAAAGTATCATCACTTTAATTGGAAAAACATATGGAGAAACATCCATCATCCGCAATTACCAACTCACATGAAGGCACGGTGGTACTATGCCGTTAATAGAAAAATCCCGACGTACTCAAAACTCCACGCGATTCATTTGGCAGATTCCGCTTTGTGAACTGCCTGTAAAATCAACGATACTGACGAACACCAATTTGTCTGCGGCAATGCTAACAATATATGGCAGTCAGTAAGAAGAATTTTAGCCATTATCCAACGAACATCGCCGCACACAATAACTCCAACAAACTTCTTACACCCGGATTAAGCGCTATACCCTAACACGAAGAAAAACGCCGTGAACTGGTTGAAGGGGCACACGGTATTTTACATGATATCAAACAAGGAGAAGAGCGAAGGTGACTTTTGGACTTATATCACGACCCAACATCAAACACTACTCCAGATGAATAATTACCATAAAAATTATGCAAATTTCCTCAAAAGGACCATCATGTGAACTCCTCTATTCACATTGATATCTTGAAAGTGTGACTGAAATTGATTTGAAAATAAATAAATCTACAATTGTTTAATGAACAAATAAGATCATGATCAAAGTACGAACAAGTACTCAAAAGTTTATTTTTTATTAAAAAAATTATTTTGGAAAAAGTCCTAGTTTTGTAAAAGAGACATTTCATTTGTATCCCCTTCTAGACTGATCTCGCGACAACTAACGCGTTCAGAGTTAGAGAAGATGAAATAAGAATAGTAATTATAAAAACAATGAAAACGAACATAGGAACGGACAAAACAGTACATGGAAACACTCCATTGTAACTCTCGCGAAGACGAACTCTGAAATTGTCGGTGAGCAGAGATTGAAAAGTGGGATTTTATTTATTTATTTGTTTATTTCGTTTGGTAAAAAATTATATTTATGTTTCCAACCGAAGAAGGTACTGTTACGTTTCATGTGTTACATTTTTAAATGGAAAAAGGAGACGACGCAATTAAGCTGTGGAATACGGCACTCATAAGAAAAACTTTCAGTTTTGAATCCAACCAAGAAGGGATTATTTGTTTCTATCAAACTTTTGTTATGGGTGACCAACGTCAAGTAAGAAGAGAATTAATGCCATTACGAGAAAGAAGGAAAAGAGATTTTTTTTTAAATAAAAAAAATAAAAAAAAACCACGCCGACGAAGGCGATATTTGGAGAGCGAAAGGAGGGGCTGTGAGGGGAGGTTGAAGGCCCTTAAAAAAAAAAAAAGTGGTTAAGGCGACCGCTCGCGAAAAGCGGGAAACCCGGGTTCGGGTCCCGGACCGGCAAAAATTTTCATATGTCACCATTTGGTAGAACACCTATACCTTAGACAGTGACGCTAAAAGAAATTCACTAATGTAAGTTATTGTCTGTTCATATTACCATCAGTAATGGTGTGTTTAGTAGTGACTGGGATAGAATTGACAGGTTGTTGCACGATGACATTAACAAACGTGTGTTGAAAACGTCTAGTAGACAGAGGATGAAATTAGACAAATTGCGACTGAAACCAACTACCAATCACTTAGTTTCTTCCCACTGTTATCAATTTATCGGGACATTTGTTATCTGATGATGAGAGATCGGTGCTTGCAAGGGGCGGAAATTTTGCCGTTAGTCTGCGAGCTGTGCCTACAGAGGAAATTATAGGCAGTGTATAAGCGGTTTTCCGCAATTTCATAAGTATAGAAGCTGTCAGATTATTGGCTCGCGCAAAGCCTCCAAAAAGTAATTTAACAATGCGCGAGAAAAATGTTATAAAAAGCCTCGATGAGGAGGATAGTATTATCATTCTCCCCGCAAATAAGGGAAATTCTACAGTGGTCTTAATGTGACTTGACCACCATTGCAAGATTAAGGAATTGTTAGATCCGCAGACATAAAGGAAAGATCCCACTGATAAAGTTCTTAGAACTGTCACATGGTTAATAAAAAAGTATTTCATTGAAGGTCAACAAAGAAAAGGGAAATGGTCCCCCTCCGAGACCTATTGTTAGAGCTATAGCTTCGCCCACGCAGCCGGCCGCGGTGGCCGCGGGGACTGAGGCGCTCCAGTCACGGTCTGCACGGCCACTACGGTCGGGGGTTCGAATCCCCCCTCGGGCATGGATATTTGTGCCGTCCTAGTTCGTAAGTAGTTCATAAGTAGTTTGTAAGTTTAGGGACTGATGACCCCGTAGTTAAGTCCCATAAGCTTAACAAACATTTGAACATTTCAACATTTCGCCCACGCATTTGATTGCCAAGGTCTTGACAAATATTCGTATATCCAGAATTCGACCACTCCCATGAACCACAGACATTGCCGAGGTGGGGTGGCTTGCGAGCCTCAACGATACAGATAGCCGTACCGTAGGTGCAACCACAGCGGAAGGGTATCTGTGGAGAGGCCAGACAAACGTGTGGTTCCTGAAGAGGGGCAGCAGCCTTTTCAGTAGTTACAGGGGCAACAGTCTGGATGATTGACTGAGCTGGCCTTGTAACTACAGCTAATGTGGCTTTGCCACACAGCTACTGCGAACGGCTGAAAGCAAGGGGAAACTACAGCCGTTACCTTTCCCGAGGACATGCAGCTCTGCTGTATGAACATATGATGATGGCATCCTCTCGGGTAAAATATTCCGGAGGTAAAATAGTCCCCCATTCGGATCTCCGGGCGGGGACTACTCAGGAGGATGTGATCATCAGGAAAGACAATACTGGCATTCTACGGGTCGGAGCGTGGAATGTTAGATCCCTTAATCGAGTAGGAAAATTAGAAAATTTAAAAAGGGAAATGGATAGGTTGAAGTTAGATATAGTGGGGATTAGTGAAGTTCGGTGGCAGGATGAACAGGATTTCTGGTCAGGTGAGTACAGGATTATAAATACAAAATCAATTGGGGGTATCACAGGAGTAGGATTGATAATGAATAAGAAAATAGGAATGCGGGTAAACTACTATGACCAGCACAGTGATCGCATTATCATTGTCAAGATATATACGAAGCCAACACCGACAACAGTAGTACAGGTTTATATGCCAACTAGCTCTGCCGATGATGAGGAAATCGAAGAAATATATGAGGAGCTAAAGGAAATTATTCAGACAATTAAGGGAGAGGAAAACTTAATTGTTATGGGAGACTGGAAATCGGTAGTGGGACAAGGAAGGGAAGGGAAGATAGTGGGTGAATATGGTCTGGGCAAAAGGAATGAAAGAGGAAGCCACCTGGTATAATTTTGCACAGAACATAATTTAGTTATAACAAACAACTGGTTCAACAATCACAAAAGAAGGTTGTATACGTGGAAGAGACCAGGAGACACCGAGAGGTATCAGATATATTTTATAATGGTAAGACATAGATTTCGGAACCAGGTTTTACAGTGTAATACATACCCAGGGGCAGATATAGACTCTGACCATAACTTGTTGGTTATGAACTGTAGACTGAAACTGAAGAAACTACAAAAAGGTAGGAAAATAAGGAGATGGGACCTGGATAAATTAAAGGAACCTGAAGTTCTGGAGAATTTCAGAGGGAGATTTAGGCAAGAATTGACAGAAACAGGGGAAAATAAAACAGTAGAGGAGGAATGGGTAAAATTGAGAAACGAAATAGTGAAGGTAGCAGAGGACAAAATAGGTAGGAAGGCAAGACCTACAAAAAATCCTTGGATATCACAGGAGATACTAAATTTAATCGATGAAAGGAGAAAATATAAAAATGCAGTAAATGACACAAGCAAAATGCAGTACAGACGACTAAGAAATGAGATTGAGAGGAAGTGCAAAATGGCTAAGCAGGAGTGGCTAGAAGGCAAATGCAAGGATGTAGAAGAATGAATAAATAGGGGAAAAATAGATACAGCCTACAGAAAAATAAAAGAAACATTTGGAGATAAGAAAAACAGCTCTATGAATATCAAGGACACTGATGGAAAACCAGTTCTCAGCAAAGAAGGGAAAGCTAAAAGGTGGAGAGAGGATATAGAGGGGCTCTACAAAGGAAATGAACTTCGAGATAATATTGTAGGAAGGGAAGAGGATGTAGATGAAGAAGAAATAGGAGATACTGTACTGACAGAATAATTTGACAGATCCCTGAAAGACCTAAGTCGAAACAAGGCCCCTGGAGTAGATGATATTCCCTCAGAGCTACTGACGTCTCTTGGAGAACCAGTCATGACAAACCTGTTTCACCTGGTGCGTAAGATGTATGAAACAGGAGAAGTACCCTCAGACTTTAAGAAAAATGTAATAATCCCCATTCCAAAGAAAGCAGGTGCGGACAGGTGTGAAAACTACAGAATAAGTCATGGTTGCAAAATATTAACACGAATTATATACAGAAGGATGGAAAAGCTGGTAGACGCCAACCTCGGGGAAGATCAGTTTGGGTTCAGGAGAAATGTAGGAACACGGGAGGCAATACTCACTTTACGGCGTATCCTAGAAGATAGATTAAGAAAAGGCAAATCTACATTCCTAGCTTTTGTAGATTTGGAGAAGGCTTTTGACAGTGTTGAATGGAATAAACTCTTTCAAGTTCTGAAGCAAGCAGGAGTAAAATATAGGGAGCGTAAGGTTATTTACAACTTGTACAAAAACCAGACAGCGGTTATCAGAGTTGAAGGGCATGAAAGGGATGCAGTGGTTGGAAAGGGAGTAAGACAGGGTTGTAGTCTTTCTCCGATGTTATTCAATTTGTACATTGAGCAAGCTATAAAGGAAAGCAAGGAGAACTTTGGAGAAGGAATTAAAGTTCAGGGTGAAGAATTAAAAACATTGCGTTTTTCCGACGACATTGTAATAGTCTCAGAGACAGCAAAAGACCTGGAAGAGCAGTTGAACGGAATGGACAGGGTGCTGAAAGGTGTATATAAGATGAACATTAACAAGAGCAAAACTAGGGTAATGGAGTGCAGTGTAAGGAAATCAGGTGATACTGAAGGAATTAGATTGGGAAACGAAGGAATAAAAGAGGTAGATTAGTTTTATTACTTGGACAGTAAAATAACAAATGATGGTCGCAATACAGAGGATATAAAATGCAGAATGGCGATGGGTAAAAAAGCGTTCTTGAAAAACAGAAATTTGCTAACATCGAATATTGATTTAAGCCTAAGGAAGTCCTTTCTGAAGGCATTTGTATGGTGTGTTGCTTTGTGTGGGAGTGAAACAAGGACGATAAATAGTGCGGACAGGAAGAGGATTGAGGCTTTTGAAATGTGGTGCTGCAGAAGAATGCTTAAGATTAGGTGGGTGGATCGCGTAACTAATGAGGAGATACGGAACAGAATTGGGGAGAAAAGAAATTTCTGGCATACCTTGACTAAAAGAAGGGATAGATTGGTAGGGCACATTCTTAGACATCAAGGAATTGTGAATTTAGCGTTGGAGGGAAGTGCGTGGGGAAAAAATCGCAGAGGAAGACCAAGAGATGGATAAAGTGAGCAAATTCAGACATATGTAGGTTGCCGTTCATATGTGGAGATGAAGAGGCTTGCTCAGGATAGGGTATTGTGGAGAGCTGCATCAAACCAGTCTCCGGACTGAAGACCACAACACACAAGAATTCGAAACATTTTATAGGCAAATTAAATGACATATTGGTCAAGCTAGAGGACGTATTAGTCAGTTTTCGCGTGATATCCCTGTTCACTATTGTGACAGTCAAGGAGGTGCTGTAACAGCTGAATCTCATCTTTCCTCCCGACATTGCAGATCTGTTTAAATATTGCGCCACGACTACTTATTTCTGATGGAACGATGATTTCTATAAACAAACAGATGATGTAGCTATGGGGTGCCCTTTACGCCCGGTTATAGCAAATTTCTACATGGAAAAAGTCGAGGAACATACACTGAAAATAGCAAACAATAAACCTGCCATTTGGTTCCGCTATGTAGATGATATGTTTGTTGTGTGGAGGCATGGTAGAGAGCAACTAGATCGTTTCCTTCAACACCTCAACGGGATTAATTCTAGAATTCACTTTACCATGGAGAAGGAGTCAGATGGAAAAGTGGATTTTCTTGGCGTGTCATTTTTCAAAAAAGACCGTTATCTGCACCGGGATTCAAACCACCACCCACAGCAAGAGCGGAGAATTATAATGACGTTGGCGGACAGAGCAAGGTACATCTTCGAACGGGAATTACTAGACGTGGAATTTAAACACGTGAGTCATGCTTTACTTAAGAATGACTATAAAGAGAACGTTGAGAACAAGCAGCAAAGAAAACGATGAAAAGGTCCCTGTGAAATTTAAAGTCTTCTTGCCTTTTATTAAGGGCGTCAGCGACCGCATCGGTAAAATTTTGACGAAATGGAATTTTGACATTATTTACAAACCTACTCGGAAGATACAGGATCACCTGAAATCGACAAAGGATCCTCGCAAACCGATGAAAAACGTAGGAATTTGTAGGATTCCATGTAGCTGTGGAGACTTATATGTGGGCACCACAAAAAAGAATTGACAAAAAAGGTCTATAAGAGTACAATGGTAACTCTAGAAGGGGAGATATTGACAGATCAGCTGTTGCTGAACATGTTTTACAACTAGGGGACCACCTTATTTAATATTATAAGACTCAGATTTTAGCAGCCACAAATAGATACAATGAAAGACTGTACAGAGAGGCTAAATAAATGGTAAAACACCCCAATAATTTCAATAGGAGGGAGGAGGGCGTGAAACAGAAAGAAATCTAAATTCCGGTGTTGAAGAAGAAATGTAACAGTCTTCCACCATGGGACGATTTTAACAACGGACAACGGCAATCGGCAACGACAAATTGCGCGCGCATACCCAACATCTGACGTCGCACCCAGTGGCGGACTAGGGTTGTCGGAGGCCCGGGTGGGCGGCAGAACCAAATGAGGCCCCCTTCTCCACTTCCAGTACATCAATGCATTCCCACTAAAGTTTACCGTAATGAAAACTATGTCACTCATAGGTTATTGTACCTGTCTACATCTACATACATAAATTGCAACTATAACTGAAGTGCATTGCAGAGGGTTGAGCGAATCGCCCTTATATTTCTCTACCTTTCCATTCTCTGCTAGCGCCCGGAAAAGAACTAAGTCTTTCCGTTTTTGATCTGATTTATTTTATTTGTAGCTGGGTGACAACAAAATATGTTCTCATTCGGAAGAGAAAGTTGGTGAAAGAAATTTCGCAAATAAATATTGCCGCAACATAAACGCCCTTCTTTTAACGATTTCCACCACAACCTCGTGCATCATTTTCGTGACACGCTTTCCCCTATATCGCGATAATACGAAACGAGCTGACATTCTCTGAAGTTTCTCTAAATCGTCTGTCAGTCCCCCTTGGTGGAGATCCCACAATGGGCAGCAGTGCTCCAAAATCTGACGTTCAAGTATAGTGTAGGCAGTTTCTATAGAAGAACTGTTGCCTCTTCTTAGTGTTTTGCCAATGAAACGAAGCCTTTCGTTCGGCTTCCCTACAAATATCTTCTGTGTTCTTTCCGAATTAAGTTGTTCATAATTTTTATTCTCAGGTATTTAGTTGAATTTACGGCCTGCAGATTTTACTGGTTTGTCGTGTAAATGATGTTCAACGAATTTTTTATAGTGCTCATATAGATGACTTCACACGTTTTATTATTTGCACCATACACCTATCTTATATAGATCATTTTTCAGCTGCTTTTTATCTTCTGGTGACTTTCTTAACTGATAAATGACAGCGCTGGTCACATTGTCTTCTAAATCGTTTATTAATATAAAGAAAAGCAGGTACCCTATAACGCTGCCCTGGGAAACGCCAGATATCACTTCTGCTTTACTCGATGACTTTTCGTCAGTTACGATGTACTGTATCCTTTCTCACAGGAAATCACGAATTCAGTCGCACAAATGTGGCGATATTCCATAAGCACGCAATCTGTTTACAAGGCATTTGTTTGTGGCGATTGTCGACAGCAATAAACTTGAGGAAATGCATTTTACACTTTGCTGTTATGTAAGATTTATTTATTATGCAACTAGTTTCGGGAATATCCCATCATCATGGCATTTAAAATTACATAAACAGTTCAGTTACATACATTTCGTGAATCAATGAAAGATGTCTTATCCATAAAAAAAGAGTCTTTTGTCATACTGATACAAACAAAGCAAGTGGTTCTGCACTTTACACACATAAAATCATTACTGTTTCGTAAGAAAACAAGTCAAAGATATCTTTTACTTTTTTTTCTAAACAGTAATGATTTTACTTAGGTTAAGTGCAGAACCACTTACTGTGTTTTTATTAGTATAACAAAAGACTCTGTCTTATGGATAACATGACAACTTTAATTGATTCAGGAAATGTATGAAACGGAACTGTTTATGCAATTTTAAATGCTGTGATGATGGAATATTCCCGAAACTAGTTGCGTAACAAATAAATCTTATGACAGCTAAGTGTAAAATGCACTTCCTCATGATTAGAAACAGCTTCTGAAGTGTAAAACATTATCCATAATAAATATGGAATCGATTTGAAATCCCTTGAGATAGATTTGAGATCCCACTGATCACTTCATGTGAGATACGAGCTAGTCTTGCTTCAAAAGAACAATATGTTTTGAATCCTTATTGACTACGGGACAATAGGTTGTTCTCTTCAATGTAGTTCATAATGTTTGAAGAACGTATATGTCCAAAAATCCTTCTGCAACCCGACGTCAATGTTACCGGCCTGTAATTCTGCGGTTCACTCCTTTTTCCTTCTTTGGTTACTGGAGTGGCCTGTGCAACTTTCCAGTTATTGGGCGGGAATCTTTCCCTGAGCAAGTGGTTGTATAGGATAGCTAGGTATGGGCCTATTGCTTCAGCATACTCTGAAAGAAACCTAATTGATATACAAACGGGTACCGGGGAACTTAGTTTTTTTTAAGTGTCTTGCCGGCCGCGGTGGCCGAGGGGACTGAGGCGCTCCAGTCACGGTCTGCACGGCCACTATGGTCGGGGGTTCGAATCCCCCCTCGGGCATGGATATTTGTGCCGTCCTTAGTCTTATGTAGTTCATAAGTAGTTTGTAAGCTTAGGGACTGATGACCACTTAAGTTGCTTTAATACTCTAGTGACATCTACTTCTAAATTACGTGTGATGGCAGATTTTCTTGATTCGAACTCTGGAATATTTTCTTCGTCCTCGTTGGTGAAGGAATTTCGGAAAGCTGTGTTTGTAATTCTGCTTTAGCACAACTGTCATCAGTAACATCAACGTTGCTATCGCGTAGTGAAGGTACTGATTGTGTTTTGCCACTAGTGTACTTTACATACGACCACATTTTCTTAGGAATTTCTACCAAATTACATGAGAGGGTTTCGTGGTGGAAACTATTATAAGCTTCTCGCATGAATTTCGTGCTAAATTTATAGTTTTGGAGAACGATTATCAGTCTTGAAATTTTTTTTATATGTTTAGCTTTTTACATGCATCTTTATGTACTTTTTCAACATTTATCTAAGCTGAATCTTCCCAATTGAGATAGTCATTAATTCCTTATTCAAATTTTTCATTAAGTTGGGATTCGTTTCTATCCCAATGCAACTACTTAGCTAGCAGAGAAACGGACCTACTGAATTTTCCACACGAACTTGCTGCGTATCTCTGTGAAATGAACTGTTCTCATTCCAAGAATACGTTTTTGCGGCAGCACTTTTACCCGCTAAATTCTTTTCACTAACGACCTCTCTCAAGGGGCGTAATCAGAGGACGCAAATCCGGAAACAACCGTCCCAGATCCCCAAGGATCTCTGCCACTGCGATTAAATCTGGAAACTATTTCAAAGAATTCTAACAAACTGAATATTATGGCACGTGGTACGTTTGTAACGGCCCATCTGCGTCAGCAGTTTAGGTTCGAATTCCAGTGAAGGGCCATTTTCTGTATAAGAAGGCCTACGCGTTAAATTAAGCTCTGTCTCGCAAATAAAGTTAACAACACCTCTCGCGTCTTATACGTATATTTAATGCTGTAACGAATCGAAAATTTCCTGAACTTTGTATTGTTAAGAGACACCTGAGTACTACTGAACTATCTTGACACTACTAAATATGTATTCCTAGATTGTTACTTGGTGATTATCATTCACGAGCATTAAATTAAGACTTCATAAATATCAGAAAAGTACGGTAGTGTCACTGCCCGGAAACATTAGTATACCTGGAAAGTTGGAGCCGATTTTCATTCACTGATGTCACCTGGCAGCTAGTAGATTAACTGAAAATGTTTTCAGCGTCGTCCACCAATAGATTGCATGCTGACATAACTTCCAGGGCGCCATTTGAGTGTAACATTCTATAGCGATTGCTATAATCTCATTGTTATAGCATAGTGAGAAGCAAAAACGTTTTAAAGCACACAGACGCACTGGTAGAGAGTTTAAAAGGGATCGAATTGTTCACTTCCGATTAGCATGATGATCCTTTCCGAGAATTGCCAGACACGTTGGAGGTGCCGTATCACTTGTGCAACGACGCTTCTTGCAATGCTCATGTGGACATTGTCACACACATAGGCACTAAAAGTTGTTAATAAAATTGGAAGTTGTCAATTAAATAAAGATTGTTTTATAAATTGCTTCAACTGTACCTGAGTAGCTTCTTAAGAAATCGTGTCGTGTGATGTGTGTGTTATAGGTGATAGTTAATGAATCTGCACTTTAACTAAGACTTCGCTATTATAACTGAAATTTTTATCAAAGTGATTCAACGTGACTTGGTATTGGGACAAAAACCAAATATATAATACAAACAAATTCTAAACCTGTGACTTTATTCACTAAGTGTAAGCAATTTAAACTTTTTTAGAAAACTCATTAATGACTGAAACTGTCTGAACAATAAAAATTAAATTTACTGTGTATGGTACTGATTGCAATTTATGTTTTAATTCAACAGTTATTCCTGTCACAGGTCACTTGTCAGTTAACGATAAAATATGGCCTACCTGCGAGCAAGGAAAGAGTATATTTGACACTGCCCTAAAAAATTACTACCAAAGCTTCAGTTTCTGCAAAGTCAAAACTAACTACAGAATTCGCAGGTGTGCAACGCGAATCCATTAACTACACAAATACAAAATTCCCCACCTCTGCAGTTTTTTTTTTTTTTTTTTTTTTTTCTCCAAATTGATCACTTTGTAGTTTCTTCACTAGAATGATGGACATGAAACATTAACAACAGTGATTCTTTTACATTTCTTTACAGAAAGTCATATTTTTTTACATTTTTTTTCTTAAATCAATCTTTCTCTTTAGCACCATCAAACACAAAAGAAAAAAAAGTTCAAATATTTGTAATTCTATGGGACTTAACTGCTTTGTCATCAGTCCCTAGCTTACAGTCTACTTAAACTAAGTTAAACTAAACTAAGGACAGCACGCACATCCATACCTGAGGGAGGATTCGAACCTCCGACGCGAGAGGCCGACCGATCCGTAACGTGGCGCTCCACACGGTTCGGCTACTCCCGCGCTGCATAAAAAATAAACTAGTAAGTTAAACAATGTAACCCATAATCAAAATTATCCTCATCATACAAAACATCCGCATTACGAATGGGATTATTTAGAAAAATGAATATAAGAAGACGAACTTTAACTCTTCACGCTGAATGTCTGTCAGAGACGAATAACAAGTACGCGGGGCGCCTAATAATGGAAACGATTATTGTCATTACCTTGATTTTTCATAATATCAGATCACTTTCAATCGTCGTTAAATTCTCCAAACTTGGTATACCTCCAAGAAGTACTGACTCCACTCCAGGCGTTATGGTCTGGGGTAATGTAAGTTTCCTTGTCGTTTAACTTTGATTTTTGTGGACGGAGCGCTGTGCAGATTACTGTAAGACACTTTCTTTTTGCCATTCTTGCAACAGGAAGGTGTTGCGTTGATCCAAGAAGAAAATGCCCGTCGAAAAACAGCGAGTGAAACTCAGTGTTCTCTGCAAAACGTATAGCAGCGTCTCTGGCCAGCATCGATCCGCAATGAAGCACACGTTGGATGACTGCAACTACAGGCTAACATACATAGTCGCGACACTCACTGCTGCAGAAGTTCTCAACAACATACATTTGCCACAACAGTAGCGCTCCTAGTGAAGGATAATGCCCTGTAAGAGACTGTTTATAATTATTTTCAAACGTAATTAACGAAATAGGTACTATATCTTTTGCGTTCCAAGCCTTAAAAATGGAGTCTAACAAGAAATGTAAAATTTTTACACTCCACCCATATTTGTTATAAACACATATTTTTCTGAGGGCTTTTCCTTTTTTTTCTCTTTTTTTTTTATTGAAATAATGTCACAAAGAATCCTGTTCTTTGCAGTTCAGATATTGCAACAATTATGGAACTGATTTCTACTTCGTTCAGAATCTGTTTTATTGCTTTTGACGTTTATCGCCACGTCTGTCGAAATTTTCATTCAGCTACATATCTGATGGCTGATCTAATACATTAAATAATGTAGTTATTAGATTCCGTTTGTTTCTTACGTTCCATTCTCACTGACTTGTTAAAATGTTTGTAAATATATGGCAGTTAACTACTCCTGTCATCAGGCCCTAGGCTTACAAGCTACCAAAAAATACACCCATGTCCGAGGGAGGACTCGAACCTCCGACTGCGAGGAGCGGCGCGCTCCGCAGCTACGCGAATAGAACGCTCGGCCACTCCACTGTGGCTCACAAACTTCGCTAGAATTGTAGTGTACAAAACTTAAAATACCTGAGTAGAAAAGCAAGTCTTCTTGCAAAACACCGGCTCTTCTGATATTTTAGCCAGTTTTTTTCCTTAATAGAAAATGAAACTGTTCAGTAAAAACTTGGAGGTTACAAGGCAATCGTAAATATTCTGTACTGTAATTTACCATTCATACCCTCAGGGTTGTTACAGAACCTAAGAAAGACAAATGTAGAGTTATTTTGTAGTTATTAAAGATTTTTAAGGCACTACACATGCTACCGACCATTAAAATTGCTACACCAAGAAGAAACGCAGATGATAAATGTGTCTTCATTGGACAAATAAATTATACTGGAACTGACATGTGAGCATTTCACGCAGTTTGGGTGCATAGAACCTGAGAAATCAGTACCCAGTACAACCACCTCTGACAACGGTCTTGATTAGCCTGGGCATTGTGTCAAACAGAGATTGGATAGCGTGTACAGGTACAGATGCCCATGATTCTAAAGTTCATCAAGAGTAGTGACTTGCGTATTGTGACGACCCAGTTGCTTGGCCACCATTGACTAGACGTGAGAGATCGGGAGAATATGATGGCCAGGGCAGCAGTCGAATATTTTCCGTATCCAGAAAGGCTCGTACAGGACCTGCAACATGCAGTTGTGCATTATCCTGCAGAAATGTAGGGTTTCGTAGCGATCGAATCAAGGGTAGAGCCACGGGTCGTAACACATCTGAAACGTAAGGCAACTGTTCAAAGTTCCGTCGATGCGAACAAGAGGTGACCGAGACGTGTAAGCAATTGCACCCCATACCCCATTCCATAACGCCGGGTGATACGCTAGTATTGAGATGGCGAATACACGCTTCCAATGTGCGTCCACGCAATGTCGCCAAACACGGATGCGACCATCGTGATGCTGTAAACAGAACCTGGATTCATACAAAAACATGAAGTTTTACCATTCGTGCACCCAGGTTGTCGTTGCGTACACCATCGCAGGCGCACCTGTGATGAAGCATCAAGGATAACCACAGCCATGGTCTGCGAACTGATAATGCATGCTGCTGCAAACGTCGTCGAACTGTTCGTGCAGATGGTTGTTGTTTTGCAAACGTACCCCACCAGTTTACTCAGGGATCGAGACGTTGCTGCACGGTCCGTTACAGCCATGCGGATAAGATGCCTGTCATCTCGACTGCTACTCATACGAGGCCGTTGGGATCCAGCACGGCGTTCCATATTGCCCTCTTGAACCCACCGATTCAATATTCTGCTACAATCATTGGATCGCGACCAACGAGAGCAGCAATGTCACGATACGATACACCGCAATCGCAATAGGCTACAATCCGACCTTTATCAAAATCGAAAAAGTGATGGTACGCATTTCTCCTCTTTATACAAGGCATCACAACAACGTTTCACCAGGCAACGCTGGTCAACTGCTGTTTGTGTGTGAGAAATCGGTTGTAAACTTTCTCATGTCAGCACGTTGTAGGTGTCGCCACCGGCGCGATCCTTGTGTGAATGCTCTGAAAAGCTAATCATTTGCATATCATAACATCTTCTTCCTGGCGGTTACATTTCGCGTCTGTAGCTCGTCATCTTCTTGGTGTAGCAATTTTAATGGCCAGGCGTGTACTTTCCTGCTAGTAAAATGTATTTTAAAATCAGTATAAACGATGAAATTAAAACTCATCGGAAATTGTTATCTGAAATTTTGACTGCCTGCCGCTTGGAGCGCTGCAACTGCAGTGTATAACAAAAACTTGCGGGGATGTCGTGACTGGATTTGTTAAACTCTTCTACAACTGACACGCATGACTCGACCACCAACATCTATTGCATACTACGTGAACAGGTCGAGCTTGGATGGAATAATGGATGCCAAGACAGTATCCGTAATCGGTATCAAGGAATGCATGCCGAATCATCGCTGTTGTGCAGCCCATGGACGTTACACCTCGCACTGGCACCTGGCACCTTATATCGCTTGAGCTATTAATATGTAAATGTAATCATTTCGCGTCCTCCTCATGCACTTTTTCAACAATAAATCGTGAGTGAATTGGGAAACTCTAACTGCGTGTCCTTGTTTTTGTTCCTGGCAGTGGGTAACAAGTTTTTCTTTCTACAAGTCATTCTGGATGGTGCTACACTGAAATTTCTATACTGATTCTATTCGTAATTTTGACGTTCATAATACAACAACTTGTAACCTTAACACTCTATTTAATACGAGAAACACACCCAACCCTGTGTTCATTAGTTACACGACAAAATTGAGTTGGGAGTGAGAGTAAGGTCACCATCTGTGGTGGAATTTTTAATTTATCCATGTGTGTACGTAAAGATAAGCCACGACAAGCATAACTCCTTGGAAAAAATTAATTATTAAACTGAAGGTAAATACAGTGTACAATAATCTGTCAACTTTCTGAACGATTAATAAACAGTTCTCAGCCCAATTAGGCAATGAAAGTTTATATATGTATCCACAATCTGATTCAAACTTACTGTAAATGTTAGTGTAAGACAACTGCGCACAGACAAGTTGAAAATCTCAAATTTATGGTTAAATAAGCATTGACTGTCACTGTAATGTTAATGACAAGGCAGACCAAAACACTGTTTACGATCCAAATTTGACACTAAATATGAAATAAGGCTTCGAAATTTACCACTAACTGAGAGAATTTTCGGCATGGATTCCACTGACGTACTTAATCTTTGAATTAAAGACATAAATTGAAAAAGAGTAACAACATATCAATACTGAATTACTTTATAGTCAACATACTGACCATACTTTTTTAATGATGTTTTTGTTTTAATTCTGGTGGCAGACCTGAAACTGTCACAGCACACTTTATCTTGTTTGTTTGTAAATCTATCGGACCAAACTGCGTCGTCATCAGTCCGTAGCTTACAAACTACTTAAACCTAGGTAAACTAACCTAAGGACAAACAGACCCACCTAGGAATGACTCGAACCTCCGATGGCGAGCAACCGCGCGCTCCGCAGCGAGGCGCTTTAGACCGCTCGGCAACTCCACCGCGGCACTTTATGTTGCCTGAATTTCAGCAGCAATATAGATTTTGTTAACATAATTTAAACTGTATCCAAGATTGAAATCATTTGAAAGAAATATTATAGCTATACGTTACATACACTGGACAAATAAGAGAAAAATGTGCTGCATTACTTATTTCATGAATTTCAAATTTATTCTTGAAAATTTCTGCTTTTGTCAAATTTTAAAATTATTAAATTATACCCATCCTTCACCTCTCAACAATGCGAGAAAGTCGACATAACGACATGTGGTTTGGATTCCGCGTTAAGGTGTAGGTCCTCTTTCCATATTTGGATAACTGGTGTAGGCTAGGGACAGGCAAGTCGCCAAAGTAGCGTCCAATTGAAAGACTTGCAGCAGGCCAATGAGCCACACGAAGTTATTATTATTATCTGAATTTTCAAAACTAACTATTTTTAACTGAAAATATGTATTGCACTCGATAATTATTGTTGGAGCTTACTTTAAAATTACTAACCTTTACTGCTCCAAATACATAAAAGATTGTTCAATTTCATTATTGATTTTCATTAAGGACACTCGGATATTATCTCTATAGGACAGGGCCCTCGCAATGTGAATGATTATGATAAATGATTGGTAACAACAATGTTATTCAAATACGATAAATATTCAAACTGTTTTTACATCAGTTTCGGACTGGTCATTACATGATTCACAATTTTACCTAAGCTGAGTCTCAGTCCCGTGCTGTGTGCGAAAAGTGGCGTAATTGCACAACATGAGCTACAGCCATTTCCAGATTACATTAGATTAATACTTGTTCCATAGATCATATATACGACATTTCTAATGATGTGGAACGTGTCAGTTTAGTAAATGGTGTCTGTACATGACAATATTTTAAGGACTTTTTTAATTTCCATTTAATTTTTTTAAGTTTTATCTCAAAATTCATCTAAAGTGTAGAAGGAGTTCCCTTTAAGAAACTCCTTTAATTTATTTTTAAATGCCAGTTGGCTATCTGTTAAATTTTGGTTGCTACTTGTTAAGTGACCGAAGACTTTTGTGGCAGCATAATTCATCCCTTTGTGTGCAAAAGTTAGTTTTAACCTTGAATAGTGAATATCACCCTTTCTCCCAGTGTTTTTGATATGCACACTGCTATTACTTTTGAACTGGGTCAGACTGTTAATAACAAATTTCATGAGTGAATATGTTGTGAAGCTAGAGTGAAGATCCGTAGATCCTTGAACAAATGTGTGCAGGACGATCTTGGATGGACTCCAGCAATTATTCTGATTACACACAGAATTATTCTGATCGTCAGCAAAAAGAACTAGCTTAGCATCTTCGTGAATATAGAATACCAAGTCATTAACATATATTAAGAACAGCAAAGGACCCACGACCGAACATTGTGGGACCCCATTTATGATAACTCCCCAGTTAGAGGAATTAATTGTTTCTTCTGTATCATGAGATCTGCTTATTTCAACTTTCAGCACTCTTTCAGTTACGTATGAGTTAAACGATTTGTGCGCTGTCCCACTCATACCACAATACTTAAGCCTATCTAGAAGAATCCCATGATTTACACAATCAAAAGCCTTTGAAAGATCACAGAAAATCCCAACTGCTGATGTCCGGTTATTCAAAACATTTAATATTTCATCTGTGAAGGTATATATGGCATTTTCTATTGCGGTAGTTGTTGACATCAGACGTATCCCCTTTATTATGCAAAGGTTTAACTATAGCATATTTCAGTCTATCCGGGTAAATACCCTGCTTTAAAGAGCTATTACATATATGTCTAAGAATCCTACTTATCTCTTGGAAACAAGCTTTAAATATCCTTCTGGAAATGCCACCAATTCTATGTGACTTTTTGCTCTTGAGAGAGGTTCGTAATTTCTGAAGGAGAGGTGGGTGGAATTTCATTTGTATCAAATTGTGTGGCGCTTGAAGAATTTTCTCTTCTCAGCGACGTTCTGATAAGATTCAATCCAATTAGAGTGCCATGCCACGCTTAATGTACAGTGTTCCATCGTTTCACAATTCCTGGCGTTCTTGTTACAGTTGGGTATCTCCACATATCTAGATAGAGCTCCTTCACGTTCGTCTCGCCACACACTTTGACTCGCCTTCCCTACGCTGCTTGCATAAGAAACTTTCCTTCCGCGCCAAAACATTGCGCGTTCCATGTTAGCATCGGGAAAGGCTCTCTTGTTTCCAAATATCATATAAATCCTACCTTTGAACCAGTATATACATTTTTACATCTAATATATAAAACAGAGTGTCCGTCTATTTGCATACAAATCTACAGTTTTGTTCCAATCTTTATGAAATTTTGTACACGTAAGGTTCAATCCATGAGGACGGTCGCCGTAAGTGTAAGAATTATATACGATATATAGTTCACGAGATATGACGTTATAAACAATGAAATGTGTCTAAAACTGCTGCATTTAGCGACAATGCAGCTCAATGTCTCGTAAACCACTGGACCGATTTCAACCAAATTTGGTACACATATTCATTACCTGAGATAACAATTGCCGTACGAATAGGAACCACATACGACACATGGTTCAGGAGCTATAACGTCGTAAACAATAGGAATCGCAGAAAACTGCCACATAATGCGGCGAGGGACCGATTTCAACCAAATTTGGTACACATATTCATTACCTGAGATAACAATTGCCGTACGAATAGGAACCACATACGACACATGGTTCAGGAGCTATAACGTCGTAAACAATAGGAATCGCAGAAAACTGCCACATCATGCGGCGAGGGACCGATTTCAACCAAATTTGGTACACATATTCATTACCTGAGATAACAATTGCCGTACGAATAGGAACCACATACGACATATGGTTCAGGAGCTATAACGTCGTAAACAATAGGAATCGCAGAAAACTGCCACATAATGCGCCGAGACTTTATAAATACGCTATATGAGTATAAGAGTACTTAACGAATTGCAACAAACTCTAAATATAATTTCAGACCTTTATTAAACTTTTTCTCGCTGACACCCATAGCAAAATGATGAAAGGAAAAAAAGTTTCTCGCTTACTACTTTTCCGCTGTTTATGGAGTGAACTACGGCATTCGGTATGACGTAACAATTTATAATTTGTACACTACAAATTGTAGCCGCAGGAAATTTTACAGACAGTATACGCCCATATAGTTGAATGTACGACCTAAATTGCATCACAGTACGACACATAATTCATGAGATATGAGCACAAATAGTAACGTTCCGCTGTTCATGGACTAAAACTACGGCATTCGGGTGACGTTACAATTTATAATTCATACACTACAAACTGTAGCCGCAGGAAATTTTATAGACAGTATACACGCATATACTTGAGTGTACCTTCTAAATTATATGACAGTACGAGACGTAGTCCACGAGATATGCGCACATAAACAATAACGTTCATGGGAAACCGCTCCATCACGCTTCAAGTTTTAATGTATTTCTTCTTTACTACTAATTGTATTCCCAAGAGATTTTACATACAGCCCTTATACAAATGAATATACACCCGAAAAATGGCAGGAATAAATAATAAATACCCGGGCACGCCGGGTTTTCAGCTAGTTTATACATACAGAAGTACCAATATTATTACAAATTCGTCAAACAGATCATCCCAAAAACCATCATTCAGTGAACAAATTTCGTAAAACTACAAAAACAAGTCACAGATTCTTCATAACAAGAATCTACAAGGATCAGATACAACGATTACTTATGACATCACGAATTAAAGTTCTGAAAAGATAATATGAATTTCTATACTAATGTTACAAACTCGGACGAGATGTTACATCGTGACTCACGCATGGATATAAACTGTCAATTAAATATTATACAGAAGCAGTCAGGATAACGAGATTAAAACTGGATATATCAACATATTTTTTGGGGACTTACAATACTTGTCAAATACCGATAACGTGCCGCTACTAGTAACGGTAAAATCATTATGTATGCATAATGGCTCCATAACTTATGAGTGAGTATAATTGGCTAAATGTCACGGAAGAGTTGCCGAAAATTTTAGCAGCATTGCGCTGTATGAAAAATATGCAATAAGTAGGCTCTATTACGACAATAGCGTAAAATTGAAATTCTTTAGGTCGTACTGCAACAAGAACAGTGATATCTTGGTGAGTCCAATGCTGGCGCCGCGGCAGTTTCGCTGTAGACGACGCGTCGCTGAGGGCTGAGGATGGCTCCTCATAAGTCTCCGAAACGGCCCAGAGCGCCTCTGCATGCGGGGCAAACGACTCACGAGGAGTTTCCTTAATGGCGACAGCGGCGATTGCCATAATGCGGCGTCTGCTGCCTTCTTCATACTAGGCGCCGCTAACAAATCGTCGCTTTAATAGGTAAAGTACTTAGGGACTCGCGAATGAGAAACCTTGATGAACACCAATAAATTCTGCACGCCTACGGACCACAGTCTGTTATTCGCATGATTCTTAACGGAATGACCATAAGGTCGTGACATTACTGAAGTAGAAAGTATATCTTTTATGATATTAAAACTGTCAAATTATGGTTTAGACTGTTTTAACCAACTAATCTCGAAAACTTATAACCTTACCCCTGTCCCCTCTAGTTATGTGAGATTACAGCTATTATCAGTGTTCCTAATGTTCCTGGGTGTCTCAGAAGCATAATCAAATAATTGGAATGGAGATTATAGCCAAATAATTGCAACTGTTTATTCAAAAGTTTTTCGTTAATTTCTGTTAAGTATTTAAATGTAAAATATGTACTATGACCTCTTGCGACAAAGATCAATCAAATGGTTGGAAAGATTTTGAAAATTAAAGTAAAGTAAACAAAATGCGATACAATCAGTGACAGATAAATGAATCAACAAGAGGAACTTATATTATGGTTGCCAGGTAACTTATGCGAGTAAAGGTTTTGGTCACAAAATTAATATATGGAAATATTTTTTATTGCTAGTTGATTATTGAAATGAATGGGCGGGAACGGAACCAACACTAAGCGGAATAGACTCGGAATCGCAAGACACAGTCAGAGAAATGAATGACCGATAAATAAAGAAATAAATAAGAGTACGGTAAGTACCCCTTGATGTGGAGTTTCCTTCGGAGGTTCGTGTCCTCTCTCGCGCATGTTGGTTTAAGTAGTTTGTAAACTTAGTACTTAAATCCCATAGCTACACAAATATTTGAACATTTGCGCAAATCAGTGGTTATTCACTCGCCCTACAGTCCAGATTTATATTTTCCGACTTCTGTTTATTTCGCTGTTGGAGTACAGTATTCGGAACGACACTTTCTGGACGCGATCGAGGTGCAAGCGATATTGAATCAGTGGGTTCAACAGAGACGATTCGAGTGTTCGATTCAACGAAGGCTATATTGAAGAGTATCATTGAGTAGAGAAAAAGTTACTCAAATAATGTAATCTAAAACGTTACCGATATGATTTCACCGTGTTACGCCCCCTTCTTTAATTAACCATACACGCCTGTGAGTTGATGTTTCAAAATGGATATGGAAAATTCCCTTCCATATCTTCATCCAATTTTAAGTTAATTTCCGCATTTAACAATTCCTCGTTATCTGGCGTGTTCAGCCCTCTAGCCATGACGGATGGCTATGCCGATCGCAGCCACGTCATCGTTTTACATTCCCGACAATTCTGAAGTAGTGTAGGCATCCATTATATCTCCCCCTCTTTTTCAGCCTCTATTTTTTTCATTGAAGAAGTATCTGACATCAAGAGGCTGAGTCGAAGCAATGCCAATCTTCCAACCAAGGTAATATGCATAGGACTATATACATGAATTTAGATCCGGTAAATTGAGAGGAACGGTCGTCTACTTCAAAATTGTACGTCGATTGAAAACTGTATAATAAAATCCATTTTAGATTAATACGCATAAATCAATTCTAGGCTTCATATACCTTGCTGAAATATATTAGGTGCCTTACACAAATAACTAATATCTTGAATATTCATAGACTTTGTCTACTGCAGCCACGAACAACAACAGTGAAGAGAAACAGCTGTGAATGATTCTCAAGGTGGTACAGTTACAATTATTTGCAAGACTCCGAAATTTGAGCTAAAGGAATTTGAAATCTCACGTTCGTTTGTGCATACGGGCAAGACGATGGCTTTTATATGAGGCCGCGACTGGTAGAAAAATAAATTAGATTTAGACGTATAGGCTGTTGGTTTCTCTCAGTTCAATGAATTTAAACCAGTCGCAAGTTCAAATTAACATGAACTGTATCGTTCGCAAACCAGGCACGCTTCAGACATTTGCACTACAGAAACGAATAAACTCTAATTACACTTCTTTTAAAAATTTTTCATTACGTACTTCCTGTACCCTGTTTATCCCTTCGTCTCAGAGCAGTAGATAATTATGTTACCAGCAATGTGTGAAACTGGATGTTTGTGTCGTCTTTAGTATAAGGTACTTCATAAGTAGATTGTAAGTTTAAGGACTGATGACCCTGCAGTTAAGTCCCTTAAGCTTAACAAACATTTTGATTTTGAATGTGTGAAATTCCGGTATTCTATTTAATACCTAAGTAATGTATAGAATGCCTTATTGTCTTACGCAATGTATGAAACTAAATTTGTTAGTGGACATGAGAAATACGTTTCCTATAAATTCTGTATAATTCCTATGCATTATGTAGAATGACCTGTACTATTCATGCCAAGTGTTACAAGGGCACAATATGAGTAGTATTTACTAATTAATACGAATATATAACTGAAAAACCAAAGCAACGAAATAAACAACAGGATATTATTACCTAAAAACAATGAAACCTGATCTAAGACTGAAGTACGTTTTACACTAAGCACTCACGTTTAAAAAATATTTAAATGTTTGAAAACCTATTGAGTCTTCAGTCCTTAGACTTACAAACTCCTTTAACTTATAGTAAGCAGAACACAGACACCCATCCAGAGGGAATACTCGAACCTCCGGCGGAAGCGGCCACCCAATCCGCAGCATGACGCCTCAGACCACGCGGCTACTCCGCGTGGCTACTCACTCTTAGTCCCCGCCAAAAAGAAATAACGTTTTAAAAATTTGGTCTTCTAAATATATTTCCTGAATTGAAGGACAATGCAACCAGAAGATTATTGCCGGTATAACACAAAACAGAATTGCTATGAACTACTGGTTGGAGAAGGGAAGGCTAAAGTGACATTTTCAACGGTACTTTATTTTTTCTTCACACAAAGATACATATTTTTGCATTTCATATTTCACATACAATTGGCGAATACTTGGATGATTCCCATGGATTGAGAGTTAGCTGCAGACAGGAGAGAAATCTTTTGATAAGGGACGTCTTCATTTCTCACGAAGTTCCTTTGACGAAGGAAGAATTGTGATCGTGCTCGGAACTACGTAAAGATTCTGTCAGCAGTTCCAAATCAGTTAAAGCAATTTTCGTCACGTTCATAACAATAGCCAGCAGTTTGCGCCAGAAACCCCGCCCTTTGTCGACGTCGGGTATCGAAACTCGGACAATGGCACCAAAAGGTGCAGGAGGAAGTCCCTTTTCACTTTTGGCGAATTATATAAATCGCCAAAGTTTTCAAGGTTCAATTTTTATGCCATTTTATTTTCTATGGTTTTTCCGTGGTGAAGCATACACTACACATAATGTTCATCCCAAAACCTTTTGCTTCTTAGCCGTCATCTTATTTAAGAAAATATGTTGTTATTGTTATTGTTGTTGTTGTTTTTGTTGTGGTCTTCAGTCCGCAGACTGGTTTGATGCAGCTCTCCACGCTACCCTGTCTGTGTATGTCTCTTCATCTAAGAATACGTTCGGCGACGTACATCCTTTTGAATTTGCTTACTGTGTTTGTCCATCGGTATCCCTCTACGATTTTCACCCCACACATTTCCTTCTAATAATAAGTTGACAATTCCTTGATGACTCAGAATGTGTCTCACCAATCTATCCCTTCTCTTAGTGAGGATATGCCAGAAACTCCTTTTCTCCCCAGTTCGGTTAAGCACATCCTTATTAGTTAAGTGATCTATCCATCTAATTTTCATCATTCGTCTGTAGCGCCATATTTCAAAAGCTTCTATCATTTTTTTGTCTGATCTACTTATCCTCCACGTTTCACTCCCATACAATGCTACACTCCAGACAAATGCTTTCAGAAAGGACTTCGTAACATTAAAATGAGTATTGAACGTCAACAAATTTCGCTTCTTCAGAAACGCTTTTTTCCCATAGTCATTCTAAATGTTATATCTTATTTACTTCGGCCGTTAGCAGTTATCTTGCAACTCAAATATCAAAACTCATCTATTACTTTTATTATCTCATTACCTAATCTAATTCCTTCAGCATCGCCTGACTTTCTGACGCTACATTCCATTATCCATGTTTTACTCTTGTTGATGTTCATCTTATACCCTCTTTTCAAGACGCTGTTCATTCCATTTAATTGCTCTGCCAGATCCTTCGCGGTCTCTGACAGAATTACAATGTCATCGGCAAACCGCAAAGTTTTTATTACTTCTCCCTGAACTTAAATTCCCTCTCCAAATTTGTCCTTGCATTCTTTCACTGCTTGCTCAATGTACGGATTCAACAGCATTGAGGAAGGGCTACAATCCTGTCTCACTCCCCTCCCTACCTCTGCGACACTTTCATGCCCTTCCACTCTAATAACCGCTGTCTGGTTTTTCTACAAGTTGAATATCAGTCTTCGCTTCCTATATTTTAGCACTGTTACCTTCAGAATTTGAAAGAGTTTATTCCAGTCGACAATGTCAAAAACTTTCTCCAAATCTACAGATGCTAAAAAAGTACGCTTGCCTTTCCTCGGCCTATGTTCTAAGATAAGTCGTAAAGTGAATATTGTCTCCCGTGTTCCTAAATTTCTCCTAAATCCAAACTGATCTTCCCCGAGGTCGGATTCCACAAATTCTTCCATTCGTCTGTAAATAATTCGTATCAGTATTTTGCAATCATGACTTACTACACTGATAGTTGTGTAATTTTCACATTTGTCTCCGTTTCTTTGGGATTGGAATTATAATATTATTCTTGAAGTCTGAAGTTATTTCCCTTGTCTCATACATCTTGCATACCACATGGAACAATTTTTTTTCATGTCTGGCTCTCCTAACGACATCAGCAGTTCAGATGGAATGCCATCCATTCCAGGGGCCTTGTTTCGACTCAGATTCTTCAGTGCTGCTATCTCATCTTGCTCCACTTCGTCTTTCATTTCTATAATACTGCCTTCAAGTTTATATATTCCTTTCGCAGTTCAGCTTTCCCCTCTTTGCTTAGTACTGGTTTTCCGTCTGACCTTTTGATAATCATGCAGATGCTTATCTTGTCTCCAAATATCTCTTTTATCTTCCTGTAGGCGGTATCTATCTATCTCCTAGTTATACATTCCTCTATGGTTCTGCATTTGTCCCTTAGCCATTCCGGCTTAGCCAGTCTGCACTTTCTGTCAAACTCATTTTTTCAGACGTTTGTACTCCCTTTTTCCTGCTTCACTTGCTGAATTTTTTTTCTCCTCTCATCAATTAAGTTCAGTATATCCTGTGTTATCCACGGACTTATATTAGGCCATGTCCCTCTGCCCTTCTGCCTAAACGATCCTCTGTGGCCTTCACTACCCTATTCTCAGAGCTACCCATTCTTCTATTACTGTATTACTTTTCCCAGTTTTAGCCAATCCTTTCCTAATGCTCCCTCTGAAACACTCAACCACTTCTGATTCCTTCAATTTTTACAGGTTCCGTCTCCTAACTTTTCTACCTTTCGGCAGTCTCTTAAGTTTTAATCTGCAGTTCATAACCAAGAAGTTATCGTCAGAGTCTATATCTGCCCCTGGATATGTCTTACAGTTTAAAACCTGGTTTCTAAATCTATTCCTCACCATTATGAAGTCAATCTGGTACCTTCTAGTGTCTCCTGGTCTCTTCCACGTATACAGCCTTGTTTCATGATGAGTAAACCAAGTGTTGGTGATCATTAAATTGTGCTCTGCGCAAAATTCTACCAAGAGATCTCTTCTTTCATTCCTTTTTCCAGTCCATGTTCACCTACTACATTTCCTTCTCTTCCCTTTTCTACTACCGAGTTCCGGTCCCCCATCACAATCATATTTTCGTCTCCGTTAACTTTCTGAATGATTTCTTTTATCTCCTCATAAATTTCTTCGAAATACTCTTCATCGGCCGTGCTAGTTGGCATATGAACTGACATATAAACGGTGTTCGTTTTGTGTCCATCTTTGCTACGATAATTCGTTCACTATGCTGTTCATAGTAACTTACCCGCATTCCTATTTTCTTTTTCATCATCAGACCTACTCCTGCTTTACCACCTTTATTTGTTTGTTTCTTTCTTTCTTTCTCTTGAGCCATGTTCCCGCACAAGCAATGTCGGCTTTGTTAATCGGATTTAGCGTGTTAATAGTACCACTTGATTTTAATAACAAAATATAAGGGCACTTATTGAATTATAATTTGTGCTGTGGCCGGGATTCGAACACAGGACTTTTTGCCTTTTTAGGCAAGTGCTTTAGACCACTCAGGTAACACAGCGTTACGGACAAGGCGACAATACGGAGTGTCTTCAAGCACGTCTCCTTTAACACTACATACTTTAATTCTGCCTCACTGTTCCCTGTGAAATACATATCAAATTGCCAAGGCATAACCGAAGTCGGATAAAGAAGTATTTTCGATCAACAGATGGGGAAGACTCCTGTGCTGCTTTGATTCACTCCGTATTTTCTGCAGAGAGGTGCGTTTCTTACAGTTGTGGTATTGTTTGGACGAACCCCTATTCTTCACCAGTCACTACGTCTTGTAAAACATCATTATACAAGTACGAGATCGAGAAATCTACTCTACCTTTGCAGTCGATCTGAAATTCGTATAGTGAAAAGCTTTGTTTCTCATAAGTTGGACGAATCGCAGTCCCTCAGTACAGCAGCTAGTTTTTTTAATTTGCATCCAAGCACACAACACGTGTTGAATGTACTGATCAGCCCTTGCGACGCTTCTGTGACTGTGAGTGGTGCGGTTTACCATGGACGATATTTTTGATGGCCAATACGCCTTTGGCTGCCTACATCATCGTTCGGCGTACTATGCAGTTTGCCGGAAAACAATCTGGCAAAGTATACAATACCTAATCAATGTCAATCATTTCATACTTTGCCGTTCCATTTCAGATATTCGACACATTGCCTAGACATTCTACAGAATGCCGAATTTCACACATTGCCGGTAACACATACAGTGCACGGTCTCAATTTCTGTGTGCAGGATATACTGACATCTCTTCCGTTGTTCAACGTGTACTGCTTCCTCCAGTACCATGTGGATAGTAATAAATTTTATCATTTCGTCTCTCCATCTTTTCAGTAATTTCCACATATTTCTTTCCCCGTTATTAGTGTGGATATCCTCTTAACTTCTCATCATCCCAACGAATTTTCTACATCCTATACTATCATATCATAGAAAAGAAAGCATTCTTTTCTTTGTTCTTTTCTCCACAATCCACGTTTCATCTTAAGTGTGGCTTTTGCAGAGAAATGTATCTCTTAATCTTTGAGATAAGCGTATGACTACTAGCAGGATCATTCAGGAAGCTGCGTCTACGAGATCTCGAAAGCAGATTGCCCAGGAGTTCTTCCTGGGAGCTCTGACTGAACAATGTACGGTTGTGTGATGTCCTTTCTCAAATTAAGGGCGAAGTCTGCAATTGGATAACTAATTTCAGCCATGAATGTCTGTCTTGTTTTTATGTTCTGAGTGGAGCAGTCCAAGGCGCCTTGTTGCGGAGTGCGCAGTTCCTTGCCGTCGGAGGTTAGAGGCCTCCCTCGGAATTGAGTGTGTGTGTTTGTCCTTTGTTTAGTTTCGTTTAAAATTGTGTAGTGGAACCGGGATTCGAACCAGGGACCTTTGAAAAGGAAATTTCATATCAGCGCACATTCCTCTGCAGAGTAAAAGTTTCATTCTGGAAACCTTCTTTAGGCTGTGGCTAAGCAATGTCTCCACTATATCCTTCTTTCCAGGAATGCTATACCTGCCAGTTTCGCAGAAGAACGTTTGTGATGTTTGGAAAGTAAGGAGGCGATGAACTGGCAGAAATGAAGTTGTGAGGACAGACGGTGAAGCGTGCCGGGATTGCTCAGATGGCAGAGTAATTCCCGCGGTTGGCAAAGTGTGCCAGGTTCGAATCCCGCTTCCGGCAAACAATATTAAGGTACTAGGAACTTTCATATCAGCGCACACTTCGCTGCAGAGTGAAAGTTTCAGTTTAGTTTAAGTAGTTTGTAACCCCAGGGACTGATAACCACAGAAATTAAGTCTCTCAGATTTACAAACATTTGAAATAATTGCCCCCAGAGCAATCTTAGCGACCAAATGAGCAGTCAAATGAGATTCCATAGCTTCTTTAAATCCACGACAGGAAGGGCGTAGCTCTCCTCTTCTTCTTTGCAGAGTTCTCGATTCTATTTGATTCAGGCTATATATTTGATTTGTCGCAATCAGAAATTTTAATACTTACACGTTTTATCTGTATAACTTCTTTTTTATTACCGGAAGAGACTGAAACGAGACAAAACATACGAGCTGTGCGGAAGTGGCCCTAGCGGAGTGAGTGGTCCCGTCGGAGGTTCGAGGCCTCCTTCAAGGCAAAGTTGTGTATATTGTTCTTAGCATAAGTTAGTTCAAGTAGTTTGTAAATATATGGGCCAATGATCAATGCAGATTGCTCGTATAGCTTGACAAATCTTAGATTTTTGGAGACATACGAAAGCGCAAAAATCTCTTTGCTGATAGAATCTGCACAAAAATGGAGTAATCCATAGTACATTGCATTAGGGAATTATACATATTTGACTGACAAAGAAACAATTTGATATTAACTGACTGCAGACTACACTAACAATTCAGTCAATTACGCACGAAACTGAATCATTCGGCTGCAGACGTATACAGATTATTAATCAGGTACATGAATCCTGTACGTCCCCTAGTATAATGAAAAAAAAAGGACATCGCGAAAAGAAGTTCAAAAAATTATATATTTTTTACACATGTAGATTTCTATTGACAGTGAAGCTGCAATCAGTGTGTTATATACAGTGATGGTAGGTTCATTGTTTGTGCAAGAGCACTTAATGCAAAACAACGTAACCAGCCTCAGTCAAGTAGTAACACTGTCAGTAGGAACCTTGTTTTCTAATATACTAAAATGTTTCTTTGTTCGTATTTTATGCACTGCCGTAACGTCCATCCGATTGCTATGAAACGTTTTCAGCATATTACTTGCATATTCTTCCAAAGTGTAAACGCCAAGATCGCGAAATACTTATTTTATTTAATAACGACCGATTTCGGAGGACTGTGCCACCATCATCTGGTCATCTTACATTCTATAATTTAGTCATCATATTTAGCTTGAGTATCTTGGAAACTGTGATGTTTTAATTTATGTATTTTACGTGTAGACTAAGTGCTATGTTGCTCTTATTGTTTTATCTCCATTTCTTAAATAAGATGACCAAATTATATAATGTAATGTAGACAGATGATAGTGGCACAGTCCTCCGAAATCGGTCGTCATTAACTATTTCGAGATCTTCGCGTTTTCACTTTTGAAGAATATGCAAGCAATATGGTGAAAATGTTTCATAGCTATCGGATGGACGTTACGGCAATGCATAAAAAACTACCAAACAAACATGTTTGTATATTAGAAGATAGAGGTTCCTGCTAACAATGCAACTACTTGACTGATGCTGGTGCAAGTTACGTTGATTCGTTTTAAGTGCTCTTCAAATACAATGAGCCTACCATCACTGTGTATAATACACTGATTACAGGTTCACTGTCAATATAAACCTACACGTGTAAATAATTCACAATTTTATGACATTCTTCTTTTGTGTCATTATTGATCAGCTATATGAATCCTGTACATCCCTTAGTAAAAAGGGACGTACAGGATTCATATAGCTGATTAATAATTTTTATGAATAATTTTTACGTAAAGAGTATCCATTTATGCCAATGAATAAACCAACAAAATTATTTCATTGTGCGTGTTATAGTATCGGAGATATGTCGCCATAAACAATGAGACGCGTGGGAAACTGCGGCATCAACTTTGTTCGTATTTTATGCACTGCCGTACCGTTTATTCGAGTGCGATGAAACGTTGCACACTTGATCTTCAAACGAAGAGGAAAGTGACTGTCTAAGTAAAATTCTGTATGGCGTATCGGCAGAGGGTACTTTACCTAAGATCCTCGACAAAATCTACGGTTTTATTCCGATTTTGATGAAATGTTTCCCACGAAACCTTCAAAACTAGAGGAACATCACAGTATACCTAAGATTTCAAACCGTGTATGGCTGAGATAACCTTGGAACAAAGTTAGACACCACTTCACTGATCACCATGAAAGTTAATGAAGTTACGTAATTTTTCGCAGATGGAGGAGGCAGTTGACTAAGGATTTGGACTGGCAGAGAAAGAGGAAGGTTGAAATGAGTGCAGAGAGAGGTTGGAAGAGAAGAAAAGAGAGAGTGGGAGATCAACAGAGAAAGAGAGAGGAAAGGAGGGGATGCACAGAGAGATAGAAGGAAAGAGGTGATAGACGGAGAGAGAAAATGGAAGGAGTGGTGGACTAATTTAAGATTGGAATAAATATGTAGCCGGGTGACGCAGGGTTATCAGCTTACATGTAATAAAATATGCTTTGTAGTACGACTGATGTTGACCTTTCTCCTGTTCTGGATTACATCAAGGTCTTTCGGCACAATGGAATGAAAGCTGGAGAACGAAGTAGTTTACCTGAGAGCGCTGTCCCTTGAGAAGGCCGCAAGTTGGGCAGCGAATATCGCTCTCTGTGGCGGGGTCAGCCGCCTGACAGGGAACATGGCGCGGCCGTCGGCGTCTTGAGTGCCGGGCTAGTTTCCGCCCCACAGGAAATCCAGAAGTGGCTGCGCCACCATGGAACTTCAGACGAGAAAACCTTCTCATGTCTTCAGTAATACTGTGTCAGCAAATTCTCCAGAACTTAAAATCATTACTCTATAAATATAAATGTGAATTAACTTTATGTCTACAACAAAGACTAAATATGTATTCACGTTATCTTCTCTCAATCTTTATCTTAGCAGACATTCAATTATACACGTCTAATACCCGTTCGTTACAGGACACCATCTGATAAGTGTAGGTCGATTGTGGCCACGCTCTCCTTTTGTGACGGTTCAGAATCTGCTGGGGACAATTTCAGGATGGAATAAAGGAACGAAGCTCAGGGTTTAACGACCCGTCGGCAGCTTGGTCATTAGAGTCGGAGCTAACGCTCTGAGTTTTGGGTAAGGATAGAGAAGGAAATCGGTCGTGCCCTTTGAAAGGAACCATCCCGGCATTTGCCTGGGGTGATTTAGGGAAATCCCGAAAAACCTAAATCTGGATTGTCGGAGGTGGATTTGAACCACCATCCTCCCGAAGTCCAGTGTGTTACCACTGCACCATCTCGTACGGTGTCAATTTCAGTGAGATGGCAAAGTGTAAGACGCATATCCAGAAAGTAAATCTCCCTGTGTTTCCATAAGGAAGCATTAAAATTTTTGTAAACCTATTGGACCAAACTGCTATTGTCATCAGTCCCTAAACTTACAAACTACTTAAACTAACTTACCATTAGAACAACACACACACACACACACACACACACACACACACACACACACACACACACACACCCTCACACTTTCATGCCAGAGGGAGGACTAGAAACTCCCGACCGAGCGAGGTGGCGCAGTGGTAACGCACTGGACTCGTATTCGGCCATCCAGATGTACGTTTTCCGTGATTTTCCTAAATCACTCCAGGCAAATTCCGGGATGGTTCCTTTCAAAGGGCACGGCCGATTTTCTTCCCCATCCTTACCCAAAGATCCGAGCGTTAGCTCCGTCTTTAATGACCAAGCTATCGACGGGACGTTAAACCCTAAGCTTCTTTCCTTCCTTCGAAACTCCCGCGGAAACGGCCGCCCAGTCCGTAGCATTATGCCTTTGAACAAGCGGCCATTCCTCACAGTCGAGGCATATTGACAAGGAATGTGGAATCAGCTTGACAATTCTCGTTCGAATCTTGAATCCACACAAATTCCACTCCTATTATCTGCCAATACATTAGGCACTCAGTGACCGTGATTCCAAACGTCGAACACAATTTTGTCGCTTTGCCCTTCAGAAGCTGAGACACAAAACTATGTTTTTCCAACGTGTGCGCTCTACCAATGAACCACGATAATCTAAATTTTTATAGAATGCACTACTGGGCAGCCGAACATCCACATTGACTTTGTCAGGTGTAACATCTACGGCCATGGAGCGAAGAAATATGTTGTGGCAACAAAGACAATTATATTGTAGCTCCTTACTTCATCTCAGACTTGATGAATGCACATTCGTACACACCCTTCCTTACGAACATTCTTTATGGTAGATACCACTGGATATTCGAGACAGTATGTTAGCCGTCACCAAAGAAATTGAATCATTTATGTATATATTTCATTTCAATCATGACAGAAGCATCAAACTTTATATGTACAGTAAACAGACATCAGATAGGTATGTTCGTTAGGATCTTCATAGATATTACATGTAACCTGTATTTTGTAGGGCTAAGACATTTTCGTTTAACGTTGGCCATGTCCAGAGAGTGATAAAATGTATGACCAAAAATATAGGATAACAGTCAAAAGGTAATTGTAATGTTAGGAAATTTTTGAGCCAAAACTGGCCATGTCCAGCGTATTGGGAGTAGCCTTCATGAGCTCCTTGTCTGTGCAGGTCTGTGAAATCATTTAAGCAAGATCTCGGGCAGTTGAGATTGGCAAATGAAAGTTACAATGCTCACTGCTGCTCTAAATTACTTTACGAGTGGCCACTGTACTTGTGCAACAGAAATTTATCTAACTGCTCACTCCGTAGGGGAGCAGCCAACGTTTTAACAAACACAAAATTAATGTTAAAAATTACATGAATAGATAATTAAACTTGGGACGGGGGGCATGACATTATAAAGTAGAGGTTTGATATTTTAAATCATCATTTAATCAATAAAATGAATAAACAAATAAATGTGGGAAGCCTAAAGTAAGCACACAGTTTGGACAATAGTGAATTAAATCATAAAGTTACTGCCCATAGTAATATTGTTTCTGGCCTTTATGAATATGGAGATAACGTGGGAGGGAAATTGCAAACACCCGATTGATGGATGAAAGCACATTCAAAGCCAGACACGTGCATAATGTTTGCTGTACATTACCCTTGCTGGGACAGTTCATAGCAGTGACAAACGAAGCGTCGGCAGCATTTTGACGAGATGACAGGTGTTTTGAAGCACAAATTTAAAAATCAGTATGCACTACACGTACTCACGTGTGGGGAGGCAGCGGTATACTATCCTTAAGTACCACATGGTGTGCAACCATGCTGAATAGAATTTCAAAAGAAGTTAATTTAGAATAAGCAAGTAAAGCACACACTAGAATTCATATAGAAGAAAGCTAGTATTAATAAAAGCATGGCTGAAGGCCACAGTAGTGACCGTTACAAAATAATGTGGTGCAATTGGTCATACAAGACAGGAAAGATGGAAACAAACTACAAAATCTGAGAAATATTTAGCATTCTTGCAGATACAGACACGTCACGAAAACGTTAGTTAAATAACAAAAAGAAAATTTAAACATACTAAGTTTACACAAAGGCTGAAAGCCACA
The DNA here is from genome assembly GCA_026315105.1 of Locusta migratoria. Classification (NCBI taxonomy): domain Eukaryota; kingdom Metazoa; phylum Arthropoda; class Insecta; order Orthoptera; family Acrididae; genus Locusta; species Locusta migratoria. Next base: position 223,799,515 of record CM048745.1, read on the forward strand.
CATGAGTATTCTGAGAAAAACCGGACACAAAATCATCACCAGAATGGAAATGCAGATACTAAATTTACACCGAATTACTTGAATTCTGTAAATTAAGAAGCACTTTGCCTCACATGGCGAAAGAATTACTCAAGAAAAGTGTCACCATAACCCAACACTGCCTCATCACAAAGAAAGTAAAGTTCTAATAGTATGCCTTCCCCCTCAGCATGATTTGACGAAGTACTTACTAACATAGTCGCAGCAAGAGTATCACCCTAAGGCCACGCCAAAACCTTCTCCACCACAAATGGATGTGGAGCGCGCTAAAAACCCGTACAGAGCGTATTCAGAGCATAATGTCTACCAGCCCTCTCTACCTAATGAAGATAATACCCTCTTCAACGGCTCCCAGAGAGGTCTCTTGTCACGTCTTTCGTCCAAGATTAGGTTGGCACCTCACGAAGAACACAGCTACCTGGCCATCTTGCCAAGTAAGCTTGTCTCTGGCTATCTATCAGACGCCAGTGCAAACGACAAACGAAGCCATGCATCCTTAATTAAAATAACGAGGCCCTATAGCGAGAGGCGGCGACTGTAAGCCATTGCGTGGCAGTCAGTCAATATTAAAAACAACCTTCACATTCACATGGACACACAAGTTCAATCACACGGGTGGAAACGTAGGCAAACATGGGGCATTGATCATTAATAAACAGAATAAAAATAATTAACATACTAATACACAATATTAATGGTGCAGAAACACTTTAGGTTAATGAATAACTCAAAAATGGAACATGAACACACATTCAGTGTACGTGTTTCGTAATATGTGTGTGTGTGTGTGTGTGTGTGTGTGTGTATGTTGTTTACGGTGAACTTCGAAATTACTCCATTGACCTGAACGAAATTTTGAATTTCGCATATGAGTGTAATTTGGCTAAATTTAAAAGATAGGATACCTTTTGTCTTGTTTAATTATCTGAATATATTTTACTGCAAATTAAATGTTGTTATCTAGGTTCTGTTAATAATTGCAGTTAGTTTTGGCTATACTCTTAGGCTTGCGGTAAAGCAGACGTATCTGTGTCCACTTCGTTTTTGTACATCAGATTCATGTGAGTATAGTGAGGGTTTTCACTGAAACAACACTGAATGGGATTTATTAACGTTAACAAGAAAGTTTGTTTATTTTTCAGAAGGCCTAATTATTACAACAGCGCTAAATATGCAATGTGGTTGTACGCCATTATGACTAATTTTAATGTTGTGCAGTTACAATTGCGGATTTGTTAACTTTCATTGAAATTTATCACTTTTGATAATGAAAAAGCGTTTGTAACCTGCAATCACGTTTACATTTTGTAATGTTTCGAAAAGTCCAATAATGTACAGTTTCATGATTATCAGCTGACCCTGAACTAAAATTTAGCTCACACTTCACAGAATGGTATTCGATAGTGGCATCCACAGGGAAGAGTTACTCTTTGGTGTGGAAACTAGATCCCACATTTAACACTTTGCTACTGCCAAGTTTTCGTTCAGTGTCCATGGTCGTAGTTGATTGTTCCTCTTTCTGGTTCCAGGTGCATCTCGCCTCCTCGACTCTATCTCTCTGTCTCAGCGTCGGTGGTTGGATCAGTCATCATTTTGCATCAGAGGAAGAGGAACTTTGTGAGCCTCCTCAATGGCAAGCGATCACATTAGGCAGTGCCACACCTTTGTGGCATAGGATTTGTGAGGTTCCCACATACAGGCATCACCCAAGGATGTGAAATGCCTAAGTGCAGAAGCACAGAAGTGTGTTAAGCAAGGACGTTCATAAGTCTTTCGATGTCCTTGTCCATGTAGCCACTGGTCTGTTCGTCACAGTCACCAGACGTGTCGTGCCCCTGGTGCTCTCGTTGAGTGGCGTGCAGAAGGGGGTGTTGCCCGTTGCGCTGATTGGAGCACGTATCATCTGTACCCACCGCCATTGGCGCACACATGGGGAGGCGCGCAGGACACTCCCACTTCTGCTGCGGTAGGTGTACCACCAGCCTGTAGCCTGTAGCAGCTGCTCGTAGCCATGGTATGGCATGGCCAGTGTTGCCATACGGCAGAAAGAGAAAATACCTACAGTCTCACAAAAATGGACCTACGTTTTCCCTACTTTCTCCCTACCACCTCATTAATGCCCCTACATCAGGGTCGTAGCCAGGATTTGCGTCTGGGAGGGGCTGAATCCAGGAGTCCAGCCAGCAGAGGTTAACCAAATGATTAATGTGACATGTTACTATTTGGAAAAACTTTAAAATAAATATTTGGCGTGATTCTTCACTTGCTAGATATGTTTTTCCATTGACTGATTGTTATTGATTGATGTAGTAAAGTGTAGATTGTGCCGCGAATTCCAAGTGCTCTGTTACAAGAGGATTGCCGATTTATCGATCGGACAAGGGTACATCAAGAACCGGTCAACCATACAGAGGAACAGCATTAATTAGTTACCCCAAATATGCCGCTATTTCCGAGTGCACTGTTACAAGAGGATAACTGTTTTATTGACCGCATAAGGATACGTTGAGACACTATCAACCATAGAGTAGGAACAGCAGTAATTATTTAGTTCACAGTCAGCACAAAAAAAAGGAAGTCCCTCAGTCTGCATGATTCATATTTTCAAAGAGTAATGCTATGTTGACAACGAATATCTAGCGCTTTGTTCATTATAACGTTGGCTGTCGCAAATGTTTTAGCGTTTTCTTGTCAGCACCTTCTTCTTTACAAGTAATAACTAGTATATCGACCTAACGTAAATAAATAACAGTGTAGTCAAGGTAATAAAACATCTTTCGTTCATGGAAGCAATACATTTTCCTTGGGTTGACATTTTCTAACACAATTTCCAAACCGACTCTCCATTCCAATGATATACTTGAAACCATCATATTTCGCATAAATTTTAATGTGTCCGAAACTAAGCAAATTAATATTGTTTGCTATGGTCAGAAAACAACTATGCCGTCTAAAATATCATTGGCTACTTCAAACTTTGCCACAATTGGTCGGCTTCATTCACGCATGCTGATAACTGTTCCGTCGCCAACATTACCCGCTAGGCATTGTGTCAGCGATTGTAAAATTTTACCAAAGTACCTACGCGTTGGGGACTTTTGGATGAAAATTCCCTACATGATTTAAATTCTTAAAAGTACCTACGTGTAGGGAAAAGTACCTACGTCTGGCAACACTGGGCAAGGCGGTTGACAGCCGGCTGGGGTGCAGGCCCCCACAGGTCCCCTTCTGCCCTCGCCGGGTGCAAGACCAGCTAGCATCTGGCGACATGCTGTGTTGCAGGTGCACGGGAGAATGTTGGGATGGCCCAGTAACCTCGTGAGGTCAGTGGCCTTGAACGCGGCCGCCCATGGAGATAGGGCTGCTGGCTCTGCCACCACTACCCGTGACGTGCTGGCTGGCCGGTACAGCTTGGTGGGAGTAACCACGGACGTAGTAGGAACCCCATGCCACCTTGATTCTCGTGGCACGAGGCAGGTGCCGAGGTCTGTCTGCGTGTGTTACTGGGAGCAATGTGGCGTGCAAGAAGTCTTTCCTTTGCACTGGGAGTACACTTCATGGCACATATTCGTTAACCACTGGTGTTCATTACCCTAGTGCAACATATTCTCATCAACATACAAATACAAAATTACACAGATAATTTATAAATAAATAGGTGAGAACATTAAAGTAAATTGCAAAACGTTAAATAAACTAGACTCTTTAGGTCTATTGGTTTTACAAAATGTGACCCAATGCTTATCTACATCTACATAGATACTCTGCAAATATCACATTCAAGTACCTGGCAGAGGGTTCAGTAACCACTTTCATAACTGTCCCATTCTCTAATAGCGCGTGGGAAGAAAGAACACCTAAATCGTTCCGTTTTCGATCTGATTTCTCTTATTTTATTGGGATGGTATGTCTCCCTAAGTAGCAAAATATTTTCACATTCAGAAGTAAAAGTCGGTGATTGAAACTTCGCAAACAGAACACGCCGCAATGAATAACGTATTTCTCTTAATGATTTCCACCCCAATTTGTGCAACATTTCCGTGACGCTTCCCCTCCACCCCGCCCCGCAAGGTGATAAAACAAAACGAGCTGCCCTTCTCTGGACCTTCTCAATGTCTTCTGTGAGTCCCATCTGGTGAGGGTCCCAACAGTACTCCAGGAGAGGACACACAAGTGTGATATAGGCAGTCCCTTTGGTGGAGCTGGTGTATCTTCGAAGCGTTCTGCCAATGAAACGTAACCTTAGGTTCGCCTTCCCCACAATATTTTCTGTGTTCTCTCCAGTCAAAGTTGTTCGTAATTGTAACTCCCAGGTATTTGGTAGAATTTACGACCTTTTTGACTGATTTATCGCGTAATCGAAGTTCAGCGTATTTCTTTTCTTTTCTTTAGTCAGTTTCAATTGCCAATTTTCACACAACGTAGAAATTTTGTCTAAATCGATTTTTCAGTTGCTTTTGATTCTCTGTTGACTTCACTAACCTATAAACGACAACGTCATCCACGAATAGACTAAGGGAGCTATTCAGATTGTCTCCCAAAGCGTTTATAAACACGAGGAAGAGTAGGGGACCTATAACGCTTCCCTGTGGAACGCAAGATATCACTTCTGTTTTACTCAAATAGAAATTTTAACATATGAGAAATGTTTAAGAAATTACATAGCACTATAGTAGCACAATTGCCGGCCGCGGTGGCCGAGAGGACTGAGGCGCTCCAGTCACGGTCTGCACGGCCACTACGGTCGGGGATTCGAATCCCTCCTCGGACATGAATATTTGTGCCGTACTTAGGATTAGTTAGTTCATAAGTAGTTTGTACGTTTAGGGACTGATGACCTCATAGTTAAGTCCCTTAAGCTATACAAACATTTGAACATTTTAGTAGCACTATCACAGGAACTTGAAAGACGGCTTCCTGCCGCCTTCCCTAAATTTTAACCTTGTATTTTATTTAAAATCGTTTAACGACACTCTATTCGATTTCTGAGGCTATCAGGAGTAACGTAGCCTTTCAAGTCTTGTTTTTAAATGTCATTATCAGTAATCGTATTTAACTTCATTTGTGTTAGATTTATGTTATTAATTTATTAGTGTGCCAATCAATGTGGTAACATGAACGGCTTCTCCGTCTCGCCACCGTGCCTATAAGAGTGTAAAATGTTTTGTCTCTGCATGTGTATGAGAAATTTTTGCGTGCTAGGGTGTCTGGAAGTATGAGAAATTTAGCCGTGGGCGATGCTCTCTGGACTTGCGTCAATAGGTGACTAGTACCAACCTGTCTTTGTATGCTCTCCAAAGAGGTTTCCACACCCTTTCGTTGCAAGTTAGGTTGGCAAGAGGCTGGTGTGAGCCTATACGCGTCCTTGTGCGAATCTCTGCGTTTCTCCCACCACCCCTGACTCCCTGGACCTTGCCGATTTCCGGGCGGAGGCCCACGTGGCCCGCCAAAGTCTCTTGCGGTCGGTGGCTGTCCTTCTGAATGGTGAGTTAGCTCTGCTCTTTCAGCCTGGAGATGGCAGCAATTCATTGTTCAGTTAGTTCAACTTGGATTTTAAAACTTGCATTCATTTTCGGAGTAAGTTTCTCCGAGAATGCATCGAAAGATGCGCGACTACTAAGCAGGATTTTTGCTTCTTGTAACTCGTGTGCAATTTCACTGTTCGTTTTCTCTGTCCGCGAGTAACGTGTACTCCACGTGGTGTGTTCTCAGAACAAAGCCTTCAGCGCAACCTGTGTTTGTTCTACGCCCTTCAGGCTGGAATAACTGAATGTATCTTTCCATTTTCTGGTAGTACTGCCCGATCGTCCCTCTTCTGCCTGTTGTAAATTGCTATTTTATTCTCGAACTTGTAGTCCGTCCCCAAACGCGGTCTGAAAATTCTTTACTAGCTCTGTACAACCTTTCTCATTTGCTTGCATATGAAATGCCACGCATTCCTATAGGTTGTTGAATGTCGTATTTCATATTTGTTCTCCCACAACTCCGAATTTATTAAACTTTGATGACTTTTGAGATAGGATTTCATCCTTCTCTGTAAAGTTCGTGCTATCGCGTATATCTGTGTTTCTTTCGTTTCCTTACAACTTTCTACGTATTTCGATGCGTTGCATGCCGTATTTTGTATTTGGTTTACCATGAATCTGAATTTATTAAACTTTGATGATTTCTGAGAGCGGACCTCATCCATCTCTCGAAAGATCTCCTATCGTGTGGAACAGTGTTTCTTTCGTTTCCTAATAACATTCCACGCATTCATTTGGGTTGCATGCTATAGTTAATTTTCGTAATATTTTAGTAACTGATTTTCTTCTTTTTACTGGATTTCGGAACCACGTGGTGCGCGCCTCACTTAGTTTGCCAGCACTTGTTCAAGTCAAATGTTTGTTAAACTTATGGGACATAACTATGGGGTCATCAGTCCCTAAACTTACAAACTACTTATTTACTACCTTATATTCAGGACGGAACAAATATCCATGCCCGAGGGGGGATTCGAACCCCCGACCGTAGTGGCCGTGCAGACCGTGACTGGAACGCCTCAGTCCCCTCGGCCACCGCGGCCGGCGCCAGCACTTGGTTTAGCTTCAAATGCAAACAGATTTTGTTGCTATACGCGCCATCTCCAGTTAAAAAAGAATAGAACTAGCCTCGTACGAAAGTTATTTTTATTGTCCGTGTCCTTCACCTTGGCTCGCTGCAACTTCCCCTACGAGATCGACGGCCGTTTCTGCCTTGTTCAGCACGCTGTTTTTAGTAAGTTTCGCTTGCATTGCGTGTGTGTGTGGATGAATGCTTGTTATTTGTGAATCCTCCCCCAACTAAAATTCAATTCAGTGTAGATAAACTTAAATTTCTATTATGGGCATTTTTAGCATTAGGTATGATAGTGCTTGTGCGCTAATTTCAATGGGATGCGTTTTTATTGTGTAACAAAATTGGTTTCCCCCACGTGCTTGTGCTTACACTGAATAAAAGCATTTTGTTCAGTAAAATCTTATACTATTTTTAATACAGTGGTTTGAGAATAATTACCCCTTTCTTTATAAATATTGTTTCACATGTGCTGAGAACAGATTCAGATGCTGGTTATTATTAATATTTCGGTTGTGCCTCTTGTTTTGTCGCCGACTTTCATAAAGTTATTTATTTGTGATGACTCGTTTCTTAGTAAGTGTGATTCCTGTGAGCTACAATGTCATATGACAGCTGCTTTTCTAACTTGCGGCTGTGAGAGTAATTTAAGGTCAAACTAGTTCTCAATTTGGGCCAGAGAATAAGTTTCAGCAGCACATCAAGTAGTTTACATGAATCGTTTAACTGGCTTGTACACCCAGAACTATAATTTTTAAAAGTAATCTTTCCATGTTTTCTGCTACTAGAATCATTTCATTAAATTAATGTTTACCTTGGTTTTGGCTCCTCTCGTCAAGACTCTATTTACTGATTTTATAACTATGAGTTTTTCATTAAATTAATTGATGCCGGATTTGATTACACTATGTAAGCAGTGCATTTTTTTATTATGTATCGAGACTAAGATCAGTTTACTCTAGTAAGCGGACAGCTACAGTGAATATACTCAGCTAAAATAGCTAAATATCACATTACATCTGCAGTGGTCTACTTTCAAACTTAATCAAAGCTAATTTAGGAATGTTGAGGCTGTGGCCACAGTCACACACACAAGGAGGTGCTAGCGGCGTAATGTTAGCGAGAAGCAGAATGCTGAGGCAGCGACATTTCTATATAATTACATTAAAGTGACCTGCCCCCAGGATAAGGTCGCGCTGCTGTAATCTACTATGCAAACTACACGCTGGGCCCAACTGTACCACCTAATATTTAGTTTCCGTCCCCTTGCTGATTACTGGATTGCTCCTGTCACTCCAGCGACTACCTGTAGAATCTTTTCATAACTAAAGACAGTTCAGTATAATTACTGGCACTACACTCTCTTACTTTCCATTTTGAGGAGCAGCGTCACAATGTGATGACTGCTCCAGCAGTCCCTCGATACCTTACCATTCTATAGACAAAATCTCTAAATACAGAGAACCACTAAAACCACTAAAACAAGACATGAAAATACACAAACACCTGAAACAATAAAGAAAATAAAACACAGTTGATTACGTCAAACATACAAGTCACAATCTGCCTGTAAAAACATAAATCAAGACACACACTAGTGATTAGATGGCCTAGTTCAAGGTTTATTATTAAAAGAGCATCATAATATTTAAGCATGTTACCTATATCCAGCTAAAATTTACAAAAGAAAGTGATTAAGGAGTACATATTCCTAATTTGTGTCCGCCTCCGTAGCTCAGTGGAAGCGTCCCTGACTACCATGCAGGAGGCACAGGTTCGATTCCCGGCAGGGGACTGGGTGTTGTGTGTTATCATCATCATCATCATCTCATCATCATTGGCACGTAAGTCGCCCACGCGGCGTCAAATAGAAAGACTTACACTCAGGCGGCCGAACAATTCCGTAAGGGATCTCCCGGCCAAGAAAGCCATACGCTCATTTCCATTTTTTTCCTTATTTGTACTGCTAATGGTGTTCCAAATGGATGCCGGACACTTGCCACGCCGGAAGTTTGCCACGCCTGAGCCTTCGCCAGGTAGCAGCCCCTCAGTCAAGGGACGCCCTTCCCCCGTACTCCTGCTGTTTGCTTCCAGATCTCCGCCTCCGATCTTACTTGATCCATCTAGACATCTCGCCGAAGTATATAACTTCTTTCCAATATCCCGAAATCTAAATATTTATAACCATTGGGAAACTAAAGCAATACTGTCGTATATTTCAATGTATAATTAGGTCTTCCATCACAAATAAGGATCCAGTCTCCCTCAGTCTATACGGTAGTTTTCTTGCACACTTAATGATTGCGATAGAAACATTCAAACGCAATGGAAGGAACACCGAAGGAACGACATAAAGATAATTCGAATGTTCGCTGGTCATTCAAGTTGATCACTATATTTGTACATATATTAATTGCTTCAACTGCATTAAAAATTGAGTGGAAAGAAGAACGATACACTTCATAACTTTACTCTCTTACGGCGAAACATTATTTAATAAATTGTTCAAATGTTCAAATGTTTGTAGAGTCTATGGGACTTAACTAAGGACGGCACAAATATCCATGCCCGAGGGGGGGATTCGAACCCCCGACCGTAGTGGCCGTGCAGACCGTGACTGGAGCGCCTCAGTCCCCTCGGCAATAAAGTGTATTGGGACAATGTTCAAAATAATGACAGAAAATATATTTAGAAAATAGAGATAAGAGCGTCTATGTTTGACAGGTCACCTAAAGTCGACATACAATTTTAAAATATTTGAAATAAGGAAATGAAGGAATATAGAATGTTATGCTTGTAACGTAGACTGTTGTGCTACATTGTTTAGCTTTGGTATCTACTGAGTAGCAGAGGAAGCACCCTACTTTTTCAATGGAAAAGCCATAATTCCTATGATGTACACTAAAAAAGAAACAAAAAGCACAAAAGGAAATCGTAATGTAATTTGTGTACTAGCTCACAAGCGAAACTGAACTCGATAGTTCCTGGGAGTTAGTATGAACGGATGTTGTACTCGACAACAGGAATAAATTAATAACTGACTCCGTTTACCGACCCCCGCACTCTCATGGTGCAGCCGCCGAACAATTCATAGGAAACTTGAGCCTCATTACAAATAGGTACTCATATAATTATAGTTGGCAGTGACTTAAATCTGCCATCCGTATTTTGACAGAACTGCGCCTTCAGATAGTGTGGCAGATACATCTTCCGAAATGATTCTAAATGCTTTTTTTTTTTTTGTTATTTTGAACAATTAGTTCACGAACCTATTCAAATTGTAAATGGTTTCGAAAACACAGTTGAGCTCTTAGTCACAAATACTCTTGAGATCACGATGGATATAGGCACAAGTGAACACAAAGTTGTATGAAGCTCAAATCCGTAACAAAGATATTTACCAAAACTAAACGCTAAATACATCTATGTATTTAAAAAATATTCGGTTGACATCTTACTAGGAGACAGTCTCCAGTTTTTCTAAATTAACTATGTAAGTGAAGACCATATGTGGCTTACATTCAAAGAAATAGTGTGAACAGCACTGGAGGAATTCCTACCAAATAAATTACTAAGAGACTATACTGGTCCCCCGTGGTACACAAAATAGAACAGAAAGCTTTTGCAGAAATTTAAGACGAATGCAAAATCCCCAAATATGCCGAAGTTTTACTGAAGCTCGAAATTTACCGAGGGCTTCAATGCGACATTCATTTAATAGTTTTCACAACGAACCTCTTTGTAGAAATGTGGCGGGAAATCCAAAGAGATCCTGTCCTATGTTATCTACAACTGTGGAAAGACTAAGTGAATGCCTCTATTGCACGATGATGACGGTAATATTACTGATGACAGTGCCACTAAAGCGGAATTATTAAATGCAGTTTTTCGAAATTATGTCACCAAAGAAGACGAAGTAAATATTCCACAATTCGACATGAGAACTACTGCAAACATAACATATAAGTAGATATCCTTGGTGATGCAAAGCAAATAATTCTATCAAATAAGTGATGTTGCACACGAAACGATCAAATATATTTTCAAAACGTTTCTAATGGATAAGAAAAATACGTCTAATATTTAGCATTAGAAGGACGTTTGTGAGGTAAAAATCGTAGAGGGAGACAGAGGGACGAATACAGTAAGCAGATTCAAAAGGATGTAGGTTGCCGAACGTTTTCTCAGCTGAAGAGCCTTGCACAGTACAGGGTAGCGTGGAGAGCTCCGTCAAACCAGTCTGCGGACTGAAAACCAGAACAACAACAACATTTGTTTATGATATTCTTTTGTAACAATTATTTTGGAACAGTAAACTCCTTGCATTGTGTTAATAGCTTTTACTGGCCTGATTAAAGATAATCAATAACATGGTGAGAAACTTTAATTTCTATTGATTACAGCTAAATGTACTTCATGAGATCTGCATCTACTGTGAACGTATTTCTATCCTTGTCTAAGTTTGGAGATATGGTAATTATTTCAACACTATAGCTGCCGAACTAGTCAACCTTAGGAGCAGATCTGTTTTAGGGTGTCTCTTTTAGGTGCATTTCAGAAGTTCAGTTTCTTTTTAAAACCTAATTTGTACCTTATCAGTATAACAAAAATGAGATTTTTAAAAGCTAGTTGCAGCTCTGAAGTTACAGTAAATAATTTTAGAACTTACAATCTTTGATGCTATGACCATAATATTAGAAGGTAGAAAAAATTCTCTTAACATGTCAACTATGGGAGCTTTTACTTAAGTAGGAAACTGCAAATTGAAAAGTGGTATATGTAACTATGAATTCTGGTTGCAGTAGGATCATTTGAGTGATGTTTAATGTATTTGCTTCGTTGAGTCAAATTTCACTGCCACGCTAGTGAACTGAACTGGGACCAGCTAATTACATCACTAAGTTATTTAAAGATACTGAGGTCTGATACACTCTTTCTATTTTTACAACTAATAAAGGTCGCATCGTTAGGTGGTCCTCACAGATGTTCTCTACGTTCAATACGTCTCCTTTCTTCGTAAGCAGCTATTCCTTGCAATGGTTCTGTTATCGACGTAAGCACATCCACACCTTTTTATCGCGTAACCATTGTAATGGGTAAAAGGCTTGCCCTTGGCGATTGTAATAACTTCCATACTGACGGTCACACTATGAAATGCGGAAGCGACCAGCGTGCAGGTGTCCGAACGGTGGCGGTGGAGGGAAGGGGGGGGGGAGGAGGAGGAGGGGTAGACAGGGGCACCCGACGCTTCGGAGCAGGTAAAAGTGTGGCAAATGTCCGGCGTGGCAAGTGTCCGGCGTGGCAAGTGTCAGGACACCTTCAAAATACGGGCGTTCTTCTCGCGCTGTGGTCACATTAATCATGGGCTCGACCTTGTACACTGACCTGCGTATTTTTTCTCGTCAACAAAATTCAAGTGGGCCTGGTAAGCTAGATCCTTCAGTACGTCTTTCTCACCTGTTATAGGGCGGCGATCACAGTTTCCCGCTTAGCACAAATTGAATAATCTGTTAGGAATGCACACAGTTAAGTTCGTCATGTTAAAGCGTGGGTTACGGGTTCTTGATTAATTGGTAAATTAGATACTCCACGCACTTGGCATTACAACCCTTGTCCCAACGACACAGATGTTCCTTAGCACCGACTTCGCTTCACCAAGCGCTAACCTGTTTGTCTGTGACTTAAAAAAGGAAAGACATTGGCAATTTCAAGGACACAGGGCGCACACATACTGGCTGTGGCAGTACTAATTACCGTCCTCCCTGCTCTGGAGGAATATGCCTCTCCCATTCACTTACTGACGGTACTGGACATCAATACAACCTAAAACATCAAATTTCCGTAGCACAGCTGAAAAGATAGGTACACCATAAAATATTACATTTTGTTTTGGTACTAATTGTACTTAGATCGCATATCCAATGCAGCAGTTGAATAACATGCTCGAACGACTGAAAATTAAACTAAATTTACCTATTACACAGGCACTCCACAGTAAAGTAGCAATCAAACGTCTGTTTTTTAGCGGAGCCGACATTACTAACGGTGCCATAACGTTTAAGTGGGCGCATTGAATCAGCATGCCTCACGCGTCAGCTGATTGTGCAGAATATAACTTAACTCACCCAGCGCTGCATATGTTCATATGTAGGATAACAAATATTAAAAATGCGTCTTCCACGCAACAAATCGTTGGCGTGTCGAAAAACAGTGGAAACCAGACCCAAAATACACAATTGTAAATGCATCTCCTGTGTGAAACGTTGTCGGCGCTTTCTTTAACGTCGTAGTACAGTGGAAAAACACATACAAAATATACATTAGAAACCTGGAATCAGTAACCTATAGGAAATACACAAGAAAAATAAATACACGCGGGATGCTTTTCTAAGAGTACTTCCGTTATGCCGTCAAACGTTATCCGTCCGACGTGTTCCGTCTCCTGTTCGTTCTCATACCGCGAGCAGAAAGTAACCTAGTAAGAACGTCATTGTTTTTACATCGAGGGTACGGCTTGTGCGTCTAGCTTTCTGTTATGTTTCGGGTCGGGCGAATACACTTCCACACCCTGCGGCGGCGAGTTCGGCCGTTCCCAGTGAATGCACTTGGAATTAGCATCGTGCGGTTCGTTATTGTCAGAGTGCCAGTTATTGCCGTTCCCCCACTTGCGTGTTTTCTTCCCGCAGTAGTCACCTTTGTACCCATTCTCATTGTGGTTACGCCACTGCCCGTCTGGCTGGGTTCGCTGGCCGTTCCCCCAAGCCTGCTAGTTAGAACTATTATTTATATACACGTGGCGTCTGTTCGGAAAGAAACAGACGTCACATTCTGATCCTGCAGCTGTTATTTTTTAATATTCATAGAATATATGACTTCAACTGCGATTGGGCAAAGCTGAAAATGTGTACCCAGCCGGGATTCGAACCCGGGTCTCCTGCTTTCTAGGCAGTTGCGCTGACCCCTACACCACTGGGGACACAGTGATCAGGGCGGAGCTGGGAATTTGTATCTGACGGGAAGCGTGCATGGGTAGTCCTTGCAGGTGCGGTGATCACTGTGTCCCCAGTGGTGTAGGGGTCAGCGCAACTGCCTAGAAAGCAGGAGACCCGGGTTCGAATCCCGGCTGGGTACACATTTTCAGCTTTGCCCAATCGCAGTTGAAGTCATATATTCTATGAATATTAAAGAACTATTATTCTCTTCTTTCTCCGGTATCTGATTTTGATTATTATTCCCCTTTCCCTCTTTGGCTGGAAAGCTATTCTGCGGGGCATCGTAATCAAAATCGAGATGTTCTAGGAGGGTTTGAAACTGTTCCACATAATTTCTGCATCTCCCTGCTAAAGGATCGTTGCAAAGACGTCACGGCTGCTTACCGAAACAATTCCTAACGAGCTCAGGCACGGGATAGGGGAGAGCGGGGCAAGACGGGGTACTTAAGCACTTAACAATTTTTTGAAGGCTTACAAAAATGCTCTAGTAAATTACCAGATATTCCACCTTAAACTTCAGTATTTATAGAGTTTATATAAAAAATAAGACCAAAATGGTTAGTATTTACTATTTAAAAAAATATTTTTTTCCCAGGGTTTACCATCTTGCCCTACAGTGAGGGCAAGATGGGGTACGCAGGTGGGGCAAGATGGGTTACCTCAGTACTGTGTAAGGCAAAGGTAATTAAATTATTCAATGAACACAGCTTTACCAATTTATAAGAGAATTATTCTAATATCTAATGAAAATTCTTGAAGTAAACATTGTATGATGTTAAAGTTCATTTTATTGTTATTCAGTTATTATCGTCGTTTTGTAAGCAAAATTCACACACATGATGTACGTCGGCATCCTCGTCCTCTTCTCCTTTACATGAACAGTGAGCCAATTTTTTGCAAGAGACGCATGACACCCATTCTTCTGTTGATTGCGAGTAGAAATAGCCGCAATACAGGCACGCAAGGTCATCTTCTTCTAATGTGATTTCTTCTTCAATTTTTTTATCTTCTTTGCCAAGTACGTCATTGCTTTTTTATTGTTCCCACTTTTGCCTTTACAGACAAAGAGGGATTTTTTTAATAGTCTTCTCAGTTTTTTTCTTGTTCCTTCTTTTCTCCAGGCTTAACTTGCACTCTCCAGGAATTCTCTTCTGTAAGGGGAGAAAGTAACAACAACAGTTTTTACTTTTCTGCGGCCTGGTTTTCGGATGTTTTTCTTTCCGACATAAGGGATCGGGACAATCTGTTCAGGTGAAACAGCAAATGACCTTAATTGATTGGTGTTGCTCTCAGAAACCTGCTTGTTTGTTTTGTGTGGTAATTGGGGTTATTATAATTTCAAAATGAGCACCTTGGGCTTAGGCCTAGTGACAGAAGCTTCAAACACTGAATCTGGGAAAATGTTTGGTTCGAAAGGGCAAATTCCTGATTTTTTTTTTTTTTACCGTTTATGGCAGTCAACATAGTTGCAGCTTATGTCATGTGGGGCAAGACGGGGTACCTAGTGGGGGGGCAAGATGGGGTACCCTATCTTTCCCTACCACTAGGTACCCCGTCTTGCCCTCAGGGACCATTTTTACGTTAGGTTATTATTATAGCACCAAGGATATATTCAATTAAGTTTTTCATACATTAATTTATTGCTAAAAAAGCTGTTTTTTCACTGATAATACTTGAGAGTATGAGAAACAATTACTTCTCTTACCTTTTCACGTTTGAAAATGACGAAAAATTATATCAGCACAGACGAAAACACTATTGGATGTATTCACTCCGAATGGTTTGCTCAAAATTGCTGCCTGTACTGTTAGTCACTCGCATAGCAAGTGCCTACTACTTAAACTATTCGCCACTAGTTTGCGATATCTGCCGTGGGAGAAATTATAAAAACACCGTCTTGCCCTCCACCCCATCTTGCCCCGCTCTCCCCTACAGGTTGGTCAAATAATAGTTCTTATTCAACATATCTTGGAAGAACTCGCCCGGACTGACAAAGTTCGACTGTGCGTAGGGGGACATCATTTTGATGTTACGGCGCACGTGGTCCAGTAGGAAGCTAAACAGTATTGTCTGGAGCTCTCGTAGCTTTCGCCATACCGAGGGAACAACCTCATTTGCATCGTGGGTCCGCCTTTCACTTGTCCGCGCATCAACTCGATTTCATAATCTTCGGACCAGCTTGTGCAAGAGAGAAGTCGAATTGATCTACCCACTCCTGTGGATGTATTCCACCGGGTGCGTTCCGGAAGGGTTCAAACTTACACAAGGTTAGAAAGTGGTTGTATTATAGTCGACATGATCGACTAGAGAGTGTCCGCAACTGCACTATGTTATTTTAAATGTGTTTATTTACGTCAACAGTTGCAATATAATTGTTTAATAACATGTTTCGAACACTTGGATCATCTTCACATCTAAAAAAACAAAAGTAAAATAGAAATGTACAATTTGATAAATTTACTAATGGTTAATTGAACAATAGTTAATTTATGCATAAAAGTATAGATTTTTCTTTACCTTATAGTTGCGTCCGCAACTCGTCTGGCTGAGTACTAATTGGTACTGAGTTTTACAGTTTGATGTAGGTATTTATAATTTGGTTGCAGGTGGTGGTGGGGATGGAAAGAGTAGGTGGGGGGGGAGGGAGGATTGGAGTGGATGGCTTGAGCTCTAATAAGCTAGGGTCTTATACTGCACAATTGTTTGTTATATAAATATTTTCCTAAAAGTGGGGTTCTTGAATATACCAGACATAAAAATTATAAAACTTTATGTGATATAAGTATAAAAATATGGTAAGATAATTAAAACATGCATTCGGTGTATTAATACATTGAAGATGTAAAACAAAGATGTATAAAATTACGAATGTCATACTTAAAATTTTTTTAGGCGTTAGTTTGTTAAAATTATCATTAAAATGTTAAAATATAAAAAAAATTATATAAAACAGTATGGTATGGGCGTTAATTTCCTCTGTCGCTACTTGGTGACGTTGTGCGGCGCGCAGTTTTTCTTGTACGTTGGGAAGCCAGTCTGCAAGCCGACCTGCTGCAAGGGAGGTGTCCGGGCCGACGCGCTGCCGGCGCCAGCCACCGGAAAGTGAAGTGGGGCCGCCGCTCCAAGGCGAGGGCGAAGGTTGCAAGAGGCCTTCAAAGTTTTTAAAGAAATGCACTGTTATTGAAATCATTTTTTTTTTTTTTTTTTTTTTTGAGTGTACTTCCAGGTTCTTGAAAACGGTGTGTGAAAATTTCTATTTCTTCTACTGTCGTCAGGAGGCGTCCTTTTGGTTCCTTATGTAGCACTTGTAAATGGGTATTAATTGTACCAACTGTGTGCTTTTCTGTCACTAAATGCTCTCCAAATGCTGTTTTATTATTATGAAGAGAGCAATCTTTAAAACGTGTTTCGAACGTTTCCACTCCAATCCCTCCCCACCCCCACCCCCACCTACTCTTTCCCTCCCCACCACCACTTGCAACCAAATTAAAAATGCCTACATCAAACTGTAATACTCAGTACCAATTAGTACTCAGCCAGACGAGTTGCGGACGCAACTATAAGGTAAAGAAAAATCTATTCATTTATGTATAAATTAACTATTGTTCAATTAACCTTTAGTAAATTTATCAAATTGTACATTTCTATTTTACTTTTGTTTTTTAGATCTGAAGATAATCCAAGTGATCGAAATATGTTATTAAACAATTATATTCCAACTGTTGACGGAAATAAACACATTTAAAAGTGGTTGTAATTACAACGTATGGTCCTGTTTTCAATACGACTCGAACTTGCCCGGGGAGGCTCATCCTCGTCTTCAAACGCGGAATCGGAATCTCGGCCTTCTCTTCCGTCTCGGCTGCTACAAGCGCTGTGGGCTGTGCGTCCATTACACGTGGCCTCCTTCTGTCGCCTGGCCACGCCCTTATGTGGTTCGTCAGTGTGGTTGCGACTCTCACTTACAGGCTGTATGGGGTTTAATTCTACCCATGCAATCCGTTGCACTACGAGGTGCATTCAAGTTCTAAGGCCTCCGATTTTTTTCTAATTAACTACTCACCCGAAATCCATAAAACTGGCGTTACTTCTCGATGTAATCGCCCTGGAGGCGTACACGTTTTTCACAACGTTGACGCCATGATTCCATGGCAGCGGCGAAGGCTTCTTTAGGAGTGTGTTTTGACCACTGGAAAATCGCTGAGGCAATAGCAGGTGAATGTGCGGCCACGGAGAGTGTCTTTCATTGATGGAAAAAGCCAAAAGTCACTAGGAGCCAGGTCAGGTGAGTAGGGAGCCCGAGGAATCACTTCAAAGTTGTTATCACGAAGAAACTGTTGCGTAACGTTAGCTCGATGTGCGGGTGCGTTGTCTTGGTGAAACAGCACACGCGCAGCCCTTCCCGGACGTTTTTGTTGCAGTGCAGGACGGAATTAGTTCTTCATAACATTTTCATTGATGGAAAAAGCCAAAAGTCACTAGGAGCCAGGTCAGGTGAGTAGGGAGCACGAGGAATCACTTCAAAGTTGTTATCACGAAGAAACTGTTGCGTAACGTTAGCTCGATGTGCGGGTGCGTTGTCTTGGTGAAACAGCACACGCGCAGCCCTTCCCGGACGTTTTTGTTGCATTGCAGGACGGAATTAGTTCTTCATAATATTTTCGTAGCATGCACCCGTTACTGTAGTGCCCTTTGGAACGCAATGGGTAAGGATTACGCCCTCGCTGTCCCAGCACATGGACACCATCACTTTTTCAGCACTGGCAGTTACCCGAAATTTTTTTGGTGGCGGTGAATCTGTGTGCTTCCATTGAGCTGACTGGCGCTTTGTTTCTGGAATGAAAAATTGCATCTATTGTCACAACAGACGAAAAGAAAGTCCCATTCATGCTCTCGTTGCGCGTCAACATTGCTTCATAACATGCCAGAAGGTCAGTCTTGTGGTCGTCCGTCAGCATTCGTGGCACCCACCTGGATGACACTTTTCGCATTTTCAGGTCCTCGTGCAGGATTGTGTGCACAGAACCCACAGAAATGCCAACTCTGGAGGCGATCTGTTCAACAGTCATTCGGCGATCCCCAAAAACAATTCTCCCCACTTTCTCGATGATGTCGTAAGACCGGCTTGGGCGAGCCCGAGGTTGTTTCGGTTTGTTGTCACAAGATGTTCTGATTTCATTATACTGTCGCACCCACGCACGCACTTTCGACACATCCATAACTCCATCACCACATGTCTCCTTCAACTGTCGATGGATTTCAATTGGTGTCACACCCCCAAATTCAGAAAACGATTTATTGCACGCTGTTTAAGTTTGGAAAAAGTCGCCATTTTAAGTATCTAAAACATTTTTCATTCTCGCCGCTGGCGGTAAAATTCCATCTGCCATACGGTGCTGCCCACTCTGGGACGTATTGACAATGAACGCGGCCTCATTTTAAAACAATGCGCATGTTTCTATCTCTTTCCAGTCCGGAGAAAAAAGTCGGAGGTGTTAGAACTTGAAAGCACCTCGTACATCATCTAACATGGTCTGCACGCTAGCAACCGCAGCGGTCACAACATCGATGTGGCCAGAAACCGCATCGATACTGGTTTGAACCGTTTCTACGCGTTTTCCACGTGTTCACACACAGTGTTCACCTGCGTGTGCACGTCATCGATGTGTGAATCAAACAACTTCAGCGTGTTTGCCAAGACCGCTGACCCGCGTCTCCACGCTTTCAACGCGTGATTTTACTGTTTCTATCTCCGCGCTGTTCTAACTTACTGCCTCAGCCAGCTGCTAGCGGAGGCTAGCCATTGCTTGTAATACTCGCGCCTCTTGATTCGTGACCTGTTCTTTTATTCTGAAGCAACTGAGGTACCAACAGCCGTAAGCACAATGAAATATTTATTCTATTACAACCAGTCTCGGCATTTCACTATGCCATCTCCAGGTCCATGTGTATTAAACAAACCTAATCAAGTGACTAAGGGAAAACATAAAAAAAACACACACACACACAAAACAGTATTGTATGGTAGCACACAGAAAATACAATATTACAATATAGGAATGAAACTACTATACAATACCACATAAAGATTATGTACAAATGTACAAAAGTGGTCAATAATAACATTCATTTTTTTTTAAAATCGTATAATTGAGGCAATTGCAATCCCAAAGCTGACAAAGGGAATGATAGTGAACGACTAAAGAGTCGTTTTTTGGTAATAAAACATTAACACGCTTGTCGGCATAGGCACATAACACTAAAAACTAGGACAGCCCAAAATATATCTAAGGATACAGAAAACGTAAACAGATATATTTGGGGCTGTCCTATTTTTTAGTGTTACGTGCCTATGCCGACAAGCATGTTAATGTTTTATTACCAAAAATCGACTCTTAAGTCGTTCGCTATCATTCCCTTTGTCAGCTTTGGGATTGCAATTGTCTCTATTATACGATTAAAAATGATTGTTATTGTTGACTACTTTTGTACATTTGTACATATTCCTTATGTGGTATTGTAGAGTAATTTCATTCCTATATTGTGATTTTGTATTTTCTGTGTGCTACCCTACAATACTGTTTTGTGTTTTTTTAATGTTTTGCCTTAGTCACTTGATTAGGTTTGTTTAATACACAGGGACCTGAAGATGGCATAGTGAAACGCCGAAACTGGTTGTAATGGAATAGATATTTTATTATACTTACGGCTGTTGGTACCTCAGTTCCTTCAGACTCTTGACCAGCCGCTGTCCCGTTTCCACTACCGATGATGGATTCAATAAGACTTAATGTTCTTTTATTTGTTCGCTGACATCTTTCAAACGTTCTTTCATTTTTCGAAACTGGTCGTTAGTGCATTGATCTATTTTGGCTAAACATTCGGTAACCTGTTTCGAATTGGTCGATTGTTCATTCATTTGTTCGGAAGGGTGGTGAGCATGTCGGGTTATGCGGCTACCTGTTGGCAATCAGTCACCTCTGGGTTAAAAAAAAATAAAGTTCAAATGTTTGTATTGCTTATGGGACTTAACTACGGGGTCATCAGTCCCTAAACTGACAAACTACTTCTGAACTAGCTAACACTAAGGACGGCACAAATATCGATGCCCGAGGGGTGATTCGAACCCCCGACCATAGTGGCCGGGCAGACCGTGACTGACACGCCTCAGTCCCCTCGGCCACCGCGGCCGGCTCCGCTGGGTTAGCCCCACAATCCGTAACACAAGAGGAGCATGGCTCAAGGCTACCGGTCGGCCGCTCGACGCTAACCGACTTATAGCCTATGCTTTGTATGTGGTTCTCGAGTGAAATATTTTCTGTTTGATAAACATCTACTGCGTTCGCAGCATCATTTAAGACAACTGAGACTAAAGGCTCCGTCAAACAGAGAGCGGGCAGACCGCGCTGTTGTCCGTCGTGTTCCGCAGCAGACACAGCGCGGGCAGCGCTCGGCGTTCCAGTTGTTGAATTGCGGTTATAGTGTGTGTGGCAGCTGCGGAGCGTATAAACATGAACAGTAGTTCAGACGAGGATGTATTTCTACGTCTCATTTTGCTTGCTTCAAAGAAGCGAAGAAAACAAGTTCATGAAATTAATATGAAACGAGAAGAATATGGTGAATTTCATTGTCTTTGCAAAGAGCTTTGATTGTGTGAAGACAGATTTTTCAATTATTTTCGAATGTCTCGCTAACTGCATTGGCAGCTACATAGAAAGCATGTTCGGATAAAATGTCCACAAAAAGAGTGACTCAAGTTGTTATAAAAAAAAATCTGTTGTCTCGTTTGGAGTTGTTGATCATGATGACATCTTTCATCTTTGTGGTTTTTATGTGGCCAGCTAGAGCAGACACAGTGACTTTAAAAAAAAAAAAAAAAAAAAAAAAAAAAAAAAAAAAAAAACACACACATTTCTTCACGAACTTACACAAAGAGAAAATATTCTGCCTCTGAAGCCACTGCAGGATACAAGCCCTCGTGTGCCTCGCGTATTAGTAGGTGATGGTTTAAATTGCATAATTGTTTAATATGTCCCTTTCCTAAAGCTGCAGCCTGGAAGATCCTCAAAAGGCCATTTACAATAAATGCCTCTACAAGAGACGGCATGTAGTGGAAATTCCTGTTGAAAAATGGCGTGTCTTTTTAGGGCCAATAGACCTACAAACTGATGCTCTAAATAAAGATTTGGAAGCATCGTCCTGTCTAATAATTTCCTCCGCAGCAATGCCTACTGAACAAGAGGAGCAGATTGATATTCTACAGGCTAATATATTTTCGAATACGCTAAGACTAAAACAGAAACCAATTTCTTGCGTATATTTTCAATAACCAGTAACAAGGTATTGGCATCAAGTTGTATGTACAGTTGGCAGCCAACAACTACCTTCAGCACCATCTACGTTGATGTTTGTCCAACCATATCCTTTTTCTTACGTTTTTTAACTGTATTTTGCACAAAAGAACCAGAAATGTACTGTAATTTTCAATATTTCGTTAACTCATTTTCATGTAATAGTTTGGATTAGACTAGTAGGTATACATTGCTTTGTAATTATGAACACTAAATTAATACCGCTTTGATTCAAACTTCTGCATATCTCATCCAATTTTCCGTCTTCTTAGACGCATTTTTGTATGCTGGGTCACGTATGACATAGAGGAATGGCTTTGGACGCACCAAATCGATCAGTTTGTGTGTTTTCCGCCACACTGCTCCCGCTTGCCCGCCGCGGTCTCTGTAGGAAACCACAGCCTGCCCGCTGCACGTGGCGAGCCGGCCGCGGTGGCCGAGGGTACTGATGCGCTTCAGTCACGGTCTGCACGGCCACTACGGTCAGGGGTTCGAATCCCCTCTCGGGCATGGATATTTGTGCCGTCCTTAGTCTTAGTTAGTTCATAAGTAGTTTGTAAGTTTAGGGACTGATGACCCCGTAGTTAAGTCCCATAAGTTGAACAAACTTTTTTTTTTTTTTTTTTTTTTTTTTTTACGCGGCGGGCAGCGCGTGCACCCTCTCCCTGTTTAGCCGAGGCGGTAAGGCAGAATGCAACACTGTGCCCGCTCTCTGTTTGACAGAGCCTTAACTCCCGCGACCGATCACGCTTTTCCCTTTCATGCTCCTTATGAGTGGCTCGCCTAGGTGTTTCAGCTGCTGATAGTGCACGTTAAAATATTCACATGCATGTTAAAATATTCACAATGAAATATCAAACCACAAGTTCCTGGCTACCCACCTGGTCATAACACATGGTGCCTCTGTAATAGTTTCACACGTAAAATTGTTTTTCAACAAAGCAGTCATAATTGCACAAACTTTTCACACTGCGTAAACTCGATAATTATTTCCCCCCAAAATTGGACATGAATACACTACTGAAAGAGAAAACAAATGCGAGACTGAAAACACAATGGAAGAACTACACTAGCACTAGCACTTTCTAGTCATTCACAGGACGGCAGGGCATCTAGAGAAAGGAGCAAAATTTAAACATATAATCAGGAGACGCCAGAAGGACGAATGCTGGCAGCGGTAAGCAAAGTGTAGGTAGCCTGTGAAATCATTTACGCAAGATCTCGGGCAGATGAGATTGGCAAATGCAAGTTTAAATGCTCAATGCTGCTCTAAATTACTTTACGAGTAGCGACTGTACTTGCGCAACAGAAATTTATCTAACTGCTCACTCCTTAAGGGAGCAGCCAACGTTTTAAAAAATACAAAATTAATGAATAGATAATTAAACATGGGATGGGGAGCATGAAATTATGAAGTCAGATTTGATACTTTAAATCAACGTCTATTCAATAAAATGAACAAGCAAATAAATGTGAGACGACAAAATTAAGCACGCACCATGTACAATAGTGAATTAAATAGTAAAGTTACTGCCCATAATAAAATTGTTTCTGCCCTTTATGAATATGGAGTAAACGTGGGAGGAAAATTGCATAAACACGATGGATAGATGAAAGCACATTCATTCATTCAAAGCCAGTCATAGCAGCGACAATGAGAAGCCCAGACAGGCAGGTAATAAAGCTGTAAACATATCACAAGATTCTAACAATAGTAAATTAAAAAATAATTTTTGTATTTTTCATCAAAATATTGGGGGTTTAAAGAATAAAGTAGATGAGCTCCTGATTTGTTTAGAAACTATAGAAGCTGACAATGTAATAGATATACTATGCCTGTCTGAGCATCACATTATCACTGATATGAATAAAGTAAGTATTAGTGGGTATAAACTAGCAGCACATGTAAGTAGAGAAACAAGGTGTGGGGAGGAGTTGTCATTTATGTCAAAAATTGTCACAGTGTAAAAAATTTAGAAACAAAAAAAATTGTATAGAGCAACACATAGAAGCATGTGCCTGTGAGCTTAAACTGAAGGGCGGTTCTTTTATAATTGTCACAGTGTATAGGTCCCCCTCAGGAAACTTTCATTTATTCCTGGAATACTTGGATGCCTTGTTGTACTATCTGTCAGACAGGGGGAAGCAAATTATTATCTGTGGGGATTTCAACGTTGATTCACTGCAAGAGAGTAATAAGAAGAATGACCTGGAAGACTTACTCGGTTCTTTCAATTTGACATCTGTTATTGATTTTCCTACTCGGGTAGTAAAGAACAGCAGCACACTGATAGACAATTTTTTTATAGACCAAGATAGGTTTAACAACATTAGTGCATGTCCTGTTGAGAATGGTCTTTCTGATCATGGTGCACAGCTAGTTACTTTATATGATATAGCTCCTTTCTGTAATTTGAATCAGTCCTCCAAAGTTGTTCGTACAATTAATGAATCCACAATTAGAAATTTCACGGAAAGCCTTCAGCAGTTAGATTGGGATGAAGTCTACAAGGAACCGGATGCTAATTTAAAATACAATTTATTTCATGATACTTTTGTAAGGGTATTTGATAACTGTTTCCCCAAGAAATTAGTCAAATTTCATTGTAAGGAATCGAACAAAAAACCATGGCTCACCAAAGGTATAAAAACATCTTGTAACCGGAAAAGGAAACTGTATCTGACAGCAAGAGAGAGTAGTGACCCAGAAATACTCAACTATTGTAAAAACTACTGTTCTGTATTAAGGAAAGTTATTAAAAAATCCTAAAGCATGTGCATCATGTCTGAGATTAGTACATCAAATAATAAAATTAAAACAATCTGGAATATTATAACAAGGGAGACAGGGCAACCAAGAACACAGGAAGACAGCATTACCATCAAAGTGAATGAAAAAATTACAAACAAAAAGTCAAAAGTTGAAAACACTTTTAATAATTATTTTTTAAATGTTTTGGAGAATATAGGATCCAAATGTTCATTAGAAGAAGCTAGGCAGTTAATGGAACAGGGCGTACCTAGACAGTTTGATACAATGGAAATCCCACCCACCTCTCAATCTGAAATTAGGAATTTAATAAACTCTCTCGAGAGTAAAAGCTCTCATGGCATTGATGGCATATCCAGCAGGGTTTTAAAAGCTTGTTCCCAAGAAATATGTAGAATTCTTAGTCACATTTGTAATAGCTCACTGGAGCAGGGTATTTTCCCTGATAGACTGAAATATGCTATTGTCAAACCACTTCATAAAAAAGGTGACACATTGGATGTCAACAACTACCGCCCAATCTCACTTCTGACTGCTCTATCAAAAATTCTTGAAAAAGTAATGTATTCCAGAGTAACTTCATATATTAATAAAAATAAAGTTCTAACAAAGTGTCAGTTTGGTTTCCAGAAAGGCTTTTCAACAGAAAATGCAATACACATTTTCACTAATGGAATATTAAATGCTCTGGATAACCGTAAATCACCTGTTGGGATTTTTTGTGATCTATCAAAGGCCTTTGATTGTGTTAACCATGGAATTCTTCTAGATAAGCTTAAGTACTGTGGTATGCGTGGGAAAGTGCACATATGGTTTAAATCATACCTAACTGGAAGAGTTCAGAAAGTTGATATAAGTAATTTACATAATATACAAAAAACAGCCGAGACCTCAAACTGGGAAACTATCAAGCATGGGGTGCCACAGGGTTCGGTACTGGGACCTTTGTTGTTCTTAATATATATTAATGATTTGTCTTTCTATATTCATAAAGATGCCAAGCTAGTTCTCTTTGCTGATGATACAAGTATCGCTATCACACCCGAATCACAGGAATTAACTGATGAAATTGTCAATGAAGTATTTCAGAGAATTATTAGGTGGTTCTCTGTAAATGGACTCTCTTTAAACATTGAAAAAACACAGTATATTGAGTTTCACACAATAAATGGCATCACACCATTAATTAATATTGACTTCAACCAGAAATCTATAGCTAAGGTAGAATATTCAAAATTTTTAGGTTTATGCATTGATGAGGGGTTGAATTAGAAGAAACACATTGAAGATCTGCTGAAACGTTTGACTCAGCTACTTATGCTATTAGGGTGATTGCAAACTTTGGTGATGTACAACTCAGTAAACTAGCATACTATGCCTATTTTCATTCTCTGCTTTCTCATGGCATCATATTCTGGGGCAATTCATCATTTAGTAAGAAAGTATTCATTGCCCAAAAGCGGGTCATCAGAATAATTGCTGGAGCCCACCCAAGATCATCCTGCAGACATTTGTTTAAGGATCTAGGAATCTTCACAGTAGCTTCACAATATATATATATATATATATATATATATATATATATATATATATATATATATATATATATATTCACTTATGAAATTTGTTATTAACAATCTAACTGAATTCAAATGTAACAGCAGTGTGCATAGCTACAACACTAGGAGAAAGGGTGACATACACTATTCAAGGTTAAATTTAGCTCTGTCACAGAAAGGGGTTAATTATTCTGCCACTTTGGTCACTTACGAAGTAGTATCAAAATTCTGACAGATAGCCAACTAGCATTTAAAAATAAATTAAGAGAATTTCTGAATGGCAATTCCTGTTACACATTAGATGAATTTCTAGATAAAAGTTAGTACTTTAGGAAAAACTTAAAAAAAAAATAAAAAATAATAAAAAAATAAAAGTTAAAAAAATTTCAAATATTGAGTGTCATGTAATATTATGTATAGACACACTTCATTTAACTGACACGTTCCACATCATTACGAAGTGTCGTATTCATGATCTATGGAACAAGTATTAATCTAATCCAAACAAAGTGTCGGCGGCGTTTTCATGAGATGGTGGGTGTCTTGAAGCACAAATTTAAAAATCACTATGCACCAAAAATGTTCAAATGCTTGTTAATCTTAAGGGACTTAACTGCGGGGTCATCAGTCCCTAAACTTACAAACTACTTATGAACTACCTTACACTAAAGACGACTCAAGCATTCATGCCCGAAGGGGGATGCGAACCCCTGAACGTAGCGGCCGTGCAGACTGTGACTGACGCGCTGTATACCTCTCGGCCACCGCGGCCGGCCCACTATGCACCTAACAAACTCATGCGTGGGGAGGCAGCGGTATTCTATCCTTAAATATCATGTGGTGTGCGACGATGCCAAATAGAATTTACAAAAGACGTTAATTTAGAATAAGCAATTGAAGCACACACAAGAATTCATGTGGAAGAAAAGTAGTATTAATAAAAGCATGGTCGAAGGCCAAACTAATGACCATTACAAATTAATGTGGAGCATTTGGTCATACAAGACAAGAAAGACGGAAACCAACTAGAAAATATGAGATATATTTAGCGTAATCGCGGATAAAAATTGGGTGAAAACAAATCATTGGCAATCGCTTTCATTTTTTAAAAGGACAACACAAACATCCATGCCCGAGAGAGGATTCCAACCTCCAGCGCGGAAGGCCACGCGATCCACAAAGTGGCGCTCCCGACCGCTCGGCTACTCCTACGCGGCTTTCCATATTTTAGGAGGAGCTACCATGGACTAGAAGAAAAACTAATACCATGTGAACTTCATCTGAAAAATACATACATTATGAGCTATGAATAGAGGCAACTACTTTTCTCAAAGATTGAAAACGCGAAATTCTTACGAAATTGAATTTAGTTCAAAACGCGAAACTGTTCAGCAACCATTTAACAATCGTGAAATAATCGATGACATTGTGTCAAATAATATCGATTTAATTTAACAACGGAAATTCGATTCGAATTATACCAATGGAATCGTAATATAAATGAAATTGGATTCCAAACTATTTTGATGTTTATATGTATCTGATATCTCAACGAGTATTGCCGAAATAATTTTCTATGTAGCCATTGAGCAACGTTCCTCGCATTCTTTGATAGTCTACGGCGACATACTGCTTGTTGAACACTGTTTGCGATCACCCAGTACATTCCGTCATAGATGTTAGTGGTGAAGCTTTCAACTGAGATAAAAAAATTTCAGCGGAAGGATTTTATGTGTTCGACAAAACTACGAAGATATTCATGTGCAAATACAAATATAATAGAAGAATAACACGGAGAAAACGGTAATGACGACAGCTGACAAAAGAGAACGAAAAAACGATAAAGAGCAATTCATTTCATCGTCATATACACCTTTTATTGTGGCTAAAATTCCAAAGGAGAAATCTGATTAATCGAAGCCGACAAAATCGACGGAAAGATACCTGTCGGGTTTATGTAATGGAAATTGCCATGGTACTTTTCCTAGTGTCTTATGCATTATTTGATTATTCTGATATTAGGTATGGAAAAATGTAAAGCATAGTGACCTGTAAACAATGAAGACTCCAGAAAAAAGAAAATAAATTTAGCGAAATTGAGACGAAAATGAAAAAAAAATTGCGAAAAATAAATCCAAATAGCTTCTTAAAATGAACAAATGAGGGCGAAATTGTGACCAGAAACAGATACCTCTGGTTTTGACCAGTTAATTAGTAGCAGTGAAGGGTTTCACAAAGGAGAAGAAGGACCTATACTCCTTAGGGTTATGCACTCTAGAGACAAAGTTATCTGGCAATTTTCTTCTTCTTATGGTCCATAGTGCATCTACCCTAAACACTGAAAACAAGGGGCTTGTGGTTGATTCACAAGTTTGGAGTTGATTAAGTGCTCGTACCATCATTGGATGACATTTCCCGACATGGATTCCTAAGTGAAACTACATCTACCATGTCCCCTATACGTCGCTTCGAAGTTCGTCGTTGTGAGTTATATATGTAAATTTTCACCATTGAGAATGACATGTTGTATTTTCTTTGCTAGCAAGTCTTCAACCAAATCATATAGCTGATTTAACATACATTTGGCTTTTGTTTTGTTTATTAGTAACTGTGGAAACGTAACGAATACCTTCCGGAAAAAAAAAAAAAAAAAAAAAAAAGGGGAATCTACCTATCGCTTTATCGGTCTTGAGGATGAAAATAACTATCAGAGTTTCACGCGATCATTTCTTTCGGCTCAGAAATTGATTACTATATAGTTTATTTTAGAATTTTGGACTACGCAAATGATAGAGGAGCATAAAACGATCGTAAATTCTAAAACAGAATGACGTCAGAGAAAAAAGGCAGAAGCTTTGCGTATGTCTTCTTAAAAACTGAATCAGACCACCAGTTACATAGTTCACTGTAATAATGGTAGCACTTTTATCTCCAACCGGATCTTGTCATATCACAAATTTCATTTTTGATAACTAGAATGTTGACATCAGCTGCATACGACTTATTTTAAATTTATTACGACAGGACATTATCCAGTTTTTACACTCACAGACAGCGGCACGCTGCATGTTCCGGTGCGGAATCTCGAGGCATACTGTACTGCATTTGATGTACATGGCTTAAAATGTAGACATTTTAGTCACCAACGATGAAGCTACGTTCCATTGCCCGAAACTACAACTTGTACTTTAGGTTGCGGTAGACTACACTACGTGATGCTCTTGGAAATGTTTCTAGTCGACTTCATGTTGAAATGTCCAAATGTTTGTATAGCCTATGGGACTTAACTACGAGGTCATCAGTCCCTAAACTTACAAAATACTTATGAACTAACTAAGACTAAGGACGGCACAAATATCCATGCCCGAGGGGGATTCGAACCCCCGACCGTAGTGGCCGTGCAGACCGTGACTGGAGCGCCTCAGTCCCCTCAGCCACCGCGGCCGGCTGACTTCATGTGTGTACTGTTTTGTAACATACGTTGTAGTGCGAATGATCGATCCAACCACGGAAAGATGGACCAGCATTCGCGGCCTTAACGGAGAGTAACTGCGTCGTCAAGGGATCGCGGCTTCTGTCGCCCTCCGCTTCGTTATCAAGCCTGCTACATCAGATCCTTCGTATTACTAAAAGATTATACGCAAAAAAAAAAAAAAAAAAAAAAAAAAAAAAAAAATGTTTTGTCTCCGCTGTTACAGACATCAATAACGTGTCACTTGTTTATTTCCTGTGTGCTCAAAAAAACATCTTCTTCCGATGCGTAAAGAAAATTGAATGAAAATAGCGTGGGATTTAAAAAGAAGAAATTATCGAGTATAGCGATTTTTCTACATATAGCGTTAAGAGTGAATTAAACAGGCGATTTATGTACTAAAAAGTAGAAAAATTATCACAGATATGAAAGGAAACCACGCCGTGTGAGGGGATTGGCCAATAATGACGTTAGAATCAAATTATTTGTCCATTGTTGTTTGTAAACGTAATGGACCAACAATGATCAGACTTAAACTAAGTTACATTAAGGGTAACACAATCCAAGGGAGGACACGAATCTCCGACTGGAACCCTCCCAGTCCGTAGCATGAAACCTTAAACCATGGGGACATTCATCACGGTATTAAATGATTCACAGAGTGTAAAAACATCTTTAAAGAAAAATTGGTATGTAACAAGTAATAAGAGGAATGATTGAATTAATAGCGATTAATTTCTGAGTGCATTCCAAATCAATCTTTATATCATTTACCAGTATTCTTTTATGGATTTCGTAACACCTAATACGTACGGGCTGTGGAATAATGGTATTTGTAAGGTTTTATTATTAGCTAATCTAATCGACACTGGTACGGCTGTAGATGAAACACAAAATCTGTGCGACTGTATGTGAGGCAACACGATGCGGATAGCTTGGCAGCTCCCTGACGGAGGTTCGAGACCTCTCTCGGGCGTGTGTGTGTGTTTGTGTGTGTGTGTGTGTGAGTGTGTGTGTGTGTGTGGTGTGTGTGTTTTGTTCAAATGTTTGTAAATCTATCAGACCAAACTGCGTGCTCATCAGTCCGTAGCTTACAAACTACTTAAACTAAGGTAAACTAAGGACAAAACACACACCCATGCTCCAGGGAGGACTCGAACCTCCGACGGCGAGCAACCGCGCGCTCCACTGCGAGACGCTTTAGACCGCTCGGCTACTCCACCGCGGCAGTGTGTTTTGTCTTTAGCATTGGTTAGATTAAGTAATTTGTAAGTCTAGGAACCGATGATCACTGAAGTTTGGTCCCATAGCCTTACAAACATTTGAACATTCGTAAAATCTCTTTGTATATGCTTGGGTGTGAATAACCCATTCTACAAAATTTCCTGTCGCCCAAATAGACGCGTAACGCCCTGGACGACATTAAGGCTCCTATAAGTACGAGCTGAAACATCCGCCATTTTCCATTCCCGTAGCTCGTAAGTTCAACATACTGCGGTGCTATCGGATTTGCGTCATGGCACTTTAGCACGACGTTATGGGCGATTGTGTTGCCATAAACTATTCAAATCATTCCATAGGTGGCTACAGTTTCCCGAGAGATTCTGAAAGATAAAAAAATGGATTATAAACTATCGTCACAAAAACCGAGAACTCGGACCAAGTGAAACGTTATGTATTTTAAGTAAATATTATTTGTTATGAGTTGAAGCAATATTTAAAAGCAAAAATCGTCTTTGATTGTCGTACGTAAGTTCTTGTTTAGCTCTTCTGAAAGTACTACCCCTTAACAGAGAAGCTGCCTGCAAGATATTAGCAGCCGCAAAATATCATAACACAGCAAAACATAACAGAACATACAGTTTTTAGAGCACAATATGTGTGTCTTATATCGTTGAAAAATACACCACAGCAAAAGGTTTTGTATTGACGTTGCAAAAATTGTTGAAGATACTTCTATTATGTTATTGCGAGAAACTAATACAAATACATACTGGGCAAAAAGTTTAGTTACGGCTGTGGCAGCGTAATGTGCTGATAGAGGCAACTACCGTTGAATGCTATTTGTGGTATTTTGAAGTTTTAGCGCCATAACTTGGAGCATGAAATTTGAAAGAATAGTACCTGATGTTTTATCACAAAATACACCCTCAATTCAATTTCTTATTACTGAATGCCAATATTGACGCTTAATAAAAACATTCAAATGTTTTTATAGTCTATGGGACTTAACTACGGGGTCATCAGTCCCTAAACTTACAAACTACTAATGAACTACTTACGAACTAGGACGGCACAAATATCCATGCCCGAGGGGGATTCGAACCCCCGACCGTAGTGGCCGTGCGGACCGTGACTGGAGCGCCTTAGTCCCCTCGGCCACCGCGGCCGGCGACGCTTATCTATAGGAGGCTATAACATAACTGACACAGAATGCTGGGTAAATTTTACTTACGGCTGCGGCGGCGTTGTGTGCTAATGTTGGCAACGAAATGTTTGCTTTGCAAGGATTATTAAATGACTGACATGACAAGGGTACTGTTACACACAAAAACCTATCAACCTATCAACCTATCAAACCAAGGAACAATTATTTATTTATTTCATGGTAAACCTAAAAGAATTATTCTCCTTAATCTACACGTTTAGGTTTTCAAATTCAACGGTTGTTGCCAACATCGACAACGTGTGCCACTACGATCGTAAATATTGTTTCTCGTTTTAGTGTTTGTAATAGATTCTGAAACTTTCTCAATAACATAAGTACATTCAGCAATGTGAGAACAAAAATGCGATGTGATGTATTTGCCACAGCAGACAACAAACACTTATTGCAAGACGGCAATCAAATCTCGAACATTGACACTCATTATTCAAATACAACAAGATCGCTTAAAACTTTTATCTAGATTACCAGTTTCGGCAAAATTAAACGTCCACATTTTTACTTAGATGTGAGTTAACAGCCGTAATATATTTAAAAAAATGCATGGTCAACAATCAGTTGTTTATTGTATTCAAAACTTTACCGTTTTCGGATATTATCCATCATCAGAAGAGTAAAATTAAACAGACCGATAGAGAACTACATTTTCGATCTGATAACGTTAGTCGAGATGGAAGTATTCATGGCGTGAAAAATTTTTCACTCCATGATTACTTCAATCTCTGCTACGTTTATCAGATCGACAATGTAGTTCTCAATCAGTCTGTTTAATTTTACTCTTCTGGTGATGGATAATATCCGAAACCGGTAATGCTCTGAAAACAATCAGCTGATGTTTGATATGCATTAAAAAACAAAAGAATTAAACGTAGCACGCGATTCTTATCACACACACACACACACACACACACACACACACACACACACACACACACACGCACATGTTTTCTTTATTTCGGACGGCAAACAAAAAGTAACAATAAGTAAAGAAAACTTGAGGTTTTTCTGTATAATCCACATATCGATGTCAACAAGAGCGGAATGCAAGCTCAAAGTAGCACGATATCAGGCTCTGTGCCAGATACTTCTAAAATATGTCACTAAACGTGAACAAAACAACACTGTTCGCATAAGCTACGTGTTGTCTTTAGCATTTGCAGGGAATGAACATGGCGGATGCTCAAGACTGTGTTTTTATGCGCTCTAGAACAGACCATGATGCAACACGTGTATTCCATGGCGTTACTGGAATTGACAAAAATTTTTTTTGTGAAAACCGAATGTAAATTACAGTACATTGTAAATTTGCGGCTTTGTTATTAGTATGGACGAAGAAGATACGAAAGCGATTCAGTTAGTTTTTTCTTTCTCTTCCGTTGAGCTGTCGACGATAGGACATCGCAGGCCGTGTTTTCTCGTAAGCAACAGGAACTTAGCACATGTGTGTGCGTGGCGTGGGCTCAATTTCCGCTGCCGCCGCCCGTCAGCGGGCGGACACAGCTTCTAATAAAGCTGTCACCGCACTTCCCCACCCACCGCCTGTTGCCAGCTCATCCGCGGACACCGGTACACCGAGGCTCATAGCGACATACGTTGTCGTCCCGCCACCCGGACGGCAATTTCCGCTCCTCGCGCCGACGACGCTGTCTGCCGGCTCTTGCAGTCACTACGGAAGTCCGGAAGCAGTGCGTAGATGAGCACGCTCGTTGCTTGGTGTAGCTAGCATACGAGGCAATAAGAATCTTGTTTCCAAGTACGAAGTCTAGAGTGCAAAATTTTATTGTAATAAAATACGAAACTTACAAGAACATAATTTTTCGACATAGTCTCAAATGTTCAAATGTTAACTACGGGGTTATCAGCCCCTAAACTTACAAACTACTTATCAACTAGCTTACACTAAGGACGGCACAAATATCCATGCCCGAGGGGAATTCGAACCCCCGACCGTAGTGGCCGTGTAGACCGTGACTGACGCGCCTCAATCCCATCGGCTACCGCGGCCGGCCGACATAGTCTCCTTACTTATCAATGCACTTCGTCCATCGCTCTACAAGCTTCCTTATGCCCTCATAAAATAAGGTTTTCGGTTGAGCTGCGAGCCATGAATGCACCGCTTCCTTCACTGCTTCGTCCGAGTCAAATCGACAGCCCCTTAATGCCTGTGGACAAACAAGTGATAGAAGGGGCAAGATCGGGACTGTATGGATGATCCAGTACTTCGAATTTGAGTTTCTGGAGTGTTTCAGCAGTGTGGACAGCAGTATGCGGACGGGCATTGTCGTGCAACTACACAACACCTTGTGACAGCAATCCTCGGCGTTTGCTTCGAATTGCAGGCTTTAGCCTGTCAGTAAGCATCTCACTGTAACGTCCACTGTTTATTGTTGTGCCCCTTTCACCATGATGTTCCAATACAGGACCTCGTGCATCCCAAAAGCGTAAGCACCAGTTTTCCTGCGGACGGTTGGGTCTTGAACTTTTTCTTGCCAGGCGAATTTGGATGTTTCCCTACCATACTCTGTCGTTTACTCTCCGGCTCGTAATGATGGATCCATGTTTCGTCACCAGTAATGATTCTGTCTAAGAAGTTGTCCCCTTCGTTACCATAGCGATCCAAATGTTTTTTCGCAGATGTCGAAGCGCGTTTGCTTATGCAACTGTGTGAGTTGTTTTGGGACGCATCGTCCACTGTTGTGAATAATTTCGTAGGCAGAACCATGACTAATTTGAAGACGATGAGCCACTTCATCAACAGTTAATCGTTTGTCTAAGAGAATCATTTCACGTGATCGCTCAATGATTTCTTCATTTGTGGTGGTAAACGGTCGTCCGGCTCCTTCATCGTGCTCAACTCTCGTGCGACCATTTCGGAATTTTTCAATCCACTCGTACACACTTCGTTGTGGCAAAACATTGCTCCCGTGCTTTACTGAAAGCCTTCTATGAATTTCGGCCGCTGATACACCTTTCGCCCACAAAAAACGTATCACTGAACGTTGCTCTTCTTTGGTGCAAATAGACACCGGAGCAGCCATGATTAACAGCACGGCAGCGACAACGAAACTAACATAGCAGCTTGAAAATTTCAAAGATATAACAACAAATAAACAAAGCATGCGTCACCAACGTAGAACAACAGTACTACCAACATAAACAAAAATATAACTAAATTGCGGATAATAATTGACTTATCTTCGTATATTCGCAACCCATCTCAAGTTATGTCAGTAACTTGTTAGTATCAGTTTTCGTAGCTGGCAATAGTTTAGAATTATCGTTAACACAACCAGATTTGTAGTCACAATACACACCGCTCGAAACAATTACAGGACCATGTGAGATATCACAAACAACACACTTATGGTAACGTATTTTAATCATATATTGGTTACAGCTGTAATTTTTGTGTGATACAGTGCGATATTTTGCTGTCTCAACAATTTGCTTGAGGTTTTAATGGCGTTTACTTAGAGCGAGGCACCAAGGGACAACCGTATATTAAAAAAGACATTTTCGCTGTCCTCTAATATGGTGTGTGATCACCTCGGACGACCAGTAGCACACCTGCGTGGGATGGACAGGACGAAGTTATCAATCAGATACAGAGGGATATCTGGCCATTCTTCCACGAGTCCAATATCCAAATCTGCAACCGTTGTGGGAGGTGCTCGTCTGGCTGTAGTGCTTCTGCCAAGTGCAACTAAGACATGTTCAGTCCGGTTGAAGTCTGGTGAACAAGCTACTTGTATACATTAGATGAATTTTTAAATAGTAAAATCTCAAAAACAATTTGAGTTTCATATATAGACACATTTTATTAAACTGGAGTTCACATCGTTGCGAAATGTCTTTTTGATCTATGAACAAGTACTAATTTATATACATGTGGCGTCTGTTCCGAGAGAACAGACGTCACTTCTGATCCTGCAGTTGTTATTATTATTTAATATTCATAGAATATATGACATCAACTGCGATTGGGCAAAGCTGAAAATGTGTACCCAACCAGGATTCGAACCCGGGTCTCCTGCTTTCTAGGCAGTTGCGCTGACCCCTACACCTCTGGGGTACTGTGGGCAGGGAATTTGTATCTGACGGGAGGCGTGCCTAGGTAGTCCTTGCAGGTGCGGTGATCACTGTGTCCCCAGTGGTACAGGGGTCAGCGCAACTGTCTAGAAAGCAGGAGACCCGGGTTCGAATCCTGGTTGGGTACACATTTTCAGCTTTGCCCAATCGCAGTTGATGTCATATATTCTATGAATATTAAATAAGTACAAATTTAATAGTTAGGTGTTTTTAACGGTCCCCCAGTGCTGCTGTAGCAGTTTCAGAGTCATTCAAATGTTCAAATGTTTCTTAAGCTTAAGGGACTTGTACTTCGACTACTTTTAGTCGAATAAAATAAATTATTGCACTCTAAACTTTTATCTATATATAAATTTAAGTAAGAGTGCTGTTGCCCAAGAAAAGTGAAACAAAAATGTTTCCAAAAATATGTTAAGGGACTTATCTGCGGGGTCATCAGTCCCTAAACTTACAAACTACTTATGAACTACCTTATATTAAAGACGACACAAACATCCATGCCCGAGGGGGGATTCGACCGTAGCGGCTGTGTAGACTATGACTGGCGCGCCGCAGACCGCTCGACCGCTCGGCCACTCGGCCACTGCGGTCGGCTCAGAGTCATTCGAAGAAAGTCTACGCCAGTTAGTGCGTAGTTATCCGGGCCATGCAATGTTAGTCGGGGGAAGATGTACTTCCTCTGTCAAGGAGACCACATATAAAACGCTTGTACGACCACGTCAAGTCTTTGGGATCGGCAGCGGATCAGTTTAAGGGAAGATACAGAAGCAGTTCAGAAGTGACCAACTAGGTTCGTTACTAGTAGGTTCGACCAATGCTCCGAGAACCGAAATGGGGATAGGTGAAGGAAAGACGTTCCTCTCTCGAGGAAATTTAAATGGCTTCAATTTGAAGTTGAGTGTAGAACAATCTTCCTGACGCCTACTTATATTTCGCGTAATGTTTACAAAGACAAGAGAAATTAGGGCTCTTTTCCCTACAATTTGGGAGTGGAATAGGAAAGAAAATGCTTAGTAGTGGTATACAATGTACCCTCCGCCACGCACTTTACGGTGAATTGCGGAGTATATATGTAGCTGTAATGTAATCTATGGTGAAATAATCTTAAAAACAAAATACGTGATATCAGAGCTCGAAAGGCGAATGTAGGTGTTTATACTTTCCGTAAGATATTCCATAAATAGTACGATAATGATCATCTTTCCTTCTAAAATATGCTAAGAATGATTGTTTCTGCTTGAGCAAACACAAATTTTCAGTTTTTGTTACTTACTTCCCAAACAATCTTTTACTCTTTCTCTCTCTCTTTCTCACCCACACGCACATACTCGCACACATGTACTCGCTCTCTCTCTCTCTCTCTCTCTCTCTCTCTCTCAACACACACAAATACTTTCGCACACACACATATGTCTAAATGTGATGGAAACGACACTCAATTCATTGCTTAATGGCACTGCAATAATCGGTACTCCCGGAACTTCCGCCAACAACACATAAAACATGCTAGATGAACAAATGAACACCACATAAACAGTGAACTTTATAAACAGTGAATCAGCATATCAAGAAGTACAGTACTCCTAACTACTTGAAGTATGAATTCAAGAAAACCACAAAAAGTAAGTACACTTATTTCTTCAGTCATAACTTCCATTCCTACATCAGTTTACAAAAACATATCCACAACAAATATATCTGAGATATGCTTTCAAAACACGAGTACAGTATACTAAATGAAACAGACAACCATAATATAAAATAGCGAATATTTGTTAGTAACATATAATAAAAACAAAACAATAATATCTATAAAGAAAAGGAACCATTAAAAACGAAAAACTTTTCGCAGTAAGGAGGGTTGGCACATAAAGTAAACCGATTTCTACCTACCTTTCGGGACTGGATACAAGTCCTTTAAATCAGTATGAAGATCACTTCGATCATTGTATCACCATAATTATGTTTTTATCTCTTAACATTACCAATTCATATGCTTAAATCAGTCAATTCATCCAATGTCATAGACTAATATAGCGCAGTTAAATTGAACTGAATGAGAGATTAAAATTGTTCAAATATTTGTAAAGCTTATGCGACTTAACTGCGGGTTTATCAGTCCCTAAACTTCCAAACTACTTACGAACTAGCTTACACTAAAGACAGCACAAACATCTATTCCCGAGCGGGGATTCGAACCCCTGACGGAGAATGGCCTCGCGCATCGTAGCATAGCCACTCAATGCGCTCGGCTACGCCGCCGCGGCAATGAGGGATATAGTCATACTTTTGCGTCACACTAAGTCATCCAACGTCTCTGTTTTATTTTTACCAACTATATCGTGATCCCTGACTTCCTGTAAGACGTAGTTGTTGGACGCTATGATAGTTGTCACCAACAATGAATATAAGGTCGCCTAGTCAACCCAAAAGGACTAAGTGATTCCTTCTCGCTGCCATCACTTTTCTGTTGTAAAGAAGAATTTATTTATGGTGTATTACCTGTTTCTTCACTTGGTCATTCTCTCATTGAGAGGTAGAAAAACCAGTGCCAACTAATCTGACGTACCGCATGTCGCCTGGAATTTTTTTTTTTTTTTTTTTTTTTTTTTTTTTTTTTTTTTTTTTTTTTTGCCTTTGGCAATAACAGCGAAGGGAGAACTCGAGCACTTCGTGGAGCACATGAATGGTACCCACTGTAGCATCCAGTTTACTATAGAGTTGGAGAAAGAAGGAAGTCTGCCTTTCCTAGATGTTTTATTAAAACGGAAAACCGATGGGCGTCTCGGCAACTCTGTATACCGCAAACCAACGCACACAGATTTGTATCTCAGCGCAAGAGTTTCCACCACCCAGCTCAGAAGACAGCCGTTCTAAACACGTTAATATACAGAGCAAAAACTGTTTCTGACGAGGACCATTTGGAAGCCGAAATTCATCATCTCAAGTATGTGTTCCGTAAGAACGACTACGGTGCACGTGATATAAAGACAGCGTTTTCCAAGAAAAGGAATACAGGATAACGCTGAAGATCCAAGTGATGGACAACCGACGGCGTTCCTGCCTTTCTGTGGAGCCACATCGAGCAAAATAGGCAGAGTCCTTGGGAGACAAGGTATAAGATCGATTTTCCGGCCACCTAGGAAAATTAAGGAGATGCTGCGCCCTGTAAAGGACAGCCACGGCCTTAGGATCCCTGGAATATACAACGTACCGTGTTAGTGCGGAAGTAATTTTATTGATCAGTCAATACGTACCGTTTCCGTACGCTCTACAGAACACCAGCGGCATATTAAAAACCGAAAACTGGGGAAATCAGCGGTCGCTGAGCACAGCCCACGAACAAACATAAAATTTTGTTTGACGAAACAAAAGTTTTGGCCCAGGCCTCCACATACTGGAACTCTATAATCAAAGAGGCTGTAGAAATAAGAAAGTGTGAGAACAACTTCAACCGTGATAGCAGGTATAATCTTAGCGGTGCTTGGAAACGAGCGCTCGATACAGAAATGCAGCAGAGACATTTCGCGCAACGTCTTCGATACTACGCGAGGCTGGCGCCACTAGCGCAGACGTAGCCTGAATCTGTGACAGCGTCAAGTAGCAGCCGACCAATCATAAGCCTTCAATGGGCTATTTAGGGCCACCACAGCACCAGCACTGTCAGTCAGCGGCTCCTGACGAAGAAGATG
This sequence comes from Locusta migratoria, assembly GCA_026315105.1. Taxonomy (NCBI): domain Eukaryota; kingdom Metazoa; phylum Arthropoda; class Insecta; order Orthoptera; family Acrididae; genus Locusta; species Locusta migratoria. Next base: position 223,839,519 of record CM048745.1, read on the forward strand.
GAGGATATCTTCGAAAGCTTGAAATTTTATCAAGAATTGACGCGGCAAGAAGTCCGAGAAAGTTTTATATAGAATTGTCGCCGTGAAAGACTTCGTACTCAGTTCACGTATTTGTATACATAAGAGAAGAAGTTTTAACTTACATTTTCGTTGTCTTTTCAACTATCTTCTGCTGTTTCCTCCATCTGGTCAAGGCCATAAATGAAAATCGAAACGCGTTCGGGAGAAGTAAAATCAATTGCAGCAATATATATATATATATATATATATATATAGGTTATTCAGAGATTTCTCTCTTCTTTTGCTTATAATTTTTCTCCGAGATTCTCGAAAGGGGTGAGGGCTACACGTGCTTTCTTCATTGTTGATGCATATACTTGAGCTTCGATTGTATGTTATACTGAGAACGAGTGCAATCCGTAACTAATAATCATGTTTACGTTTTTGTTTACTTCTTTGATCACCAGTGTTCTGACAACTTTTATGTCACCCATCACTAATTTGCCTCCTGTGTCGACCGCGTCATTGCAGAGCAACTGTTACTTACATCCAGTATACTGAATTTTGTTGAGAGTATTAAAATACCTGTCTTTCCCCCCACAAATTCCCCTCTTGTACAAAGGATATTATTCCCTGAGACGTACCACACGTCTTGTCATCCTGTCCATTCTTTTTTTTTTTTTTACTTTATTTTTTACTTTTGTCTGTGCTCTCACTATATTCGTTTCCTCTCAAGTCCTCGAAGAACCTCCTGATTTTCGATTTTATCTGACCACTTAATTTTCAAAAGCCTCATATAACAGCAAATTTAAAACGCTTTGTTTTCATTACTGTTTTTCGCGCAGTCCGTCATTCACTTCCGTGCGATTTTGTTACCGAATTGTATTCGTAACGACTTCTCCTATCAATAATTAAGTACGATGTTTCATGTTAGTGGATATCTTTGACATATTTTGCTCTGGAATCCTCTTTTCGCTTTTCGTAGTCTGCTACTTGAGTCTTCTTTGCTTCGTCCGTCATGTCTTATTTATTTTACTTCAGTGGAAGATGCTTTCTTTGATCTCATCTATTTAATGTTCATCAGTTTTGGTGTTTTCTTGTATCTTCTACTCATCATTGATTTTGAATTCATTAAGATTAGTCTCAGTCTACCTACTACACTTATTACAGCATTCTACATCTCATTTCTCCTTAGTATTCACAGAGGGTAGAAATGAAATCGTCGAATGCAACCATTTAAAACTTTCCACCCAAAACTTCAATCTCTGCAATCAAGTTGTTAATAAGCATTTGCAATGCAATACTTGAATCAAACTACTGTTTCACTTGGAGCGTTCGTTTTCGCAAATTCATGAAATACTGCTTGAATTTCGATGAGCAACAGGAAGACTTCTTTGGCAGCCTATGACACTGCTGAGACGATTTGTAAGATTCAATCCTTATCTCAACACGTTGTAGAGCTGAAACTACATTCAACGTGATCTGACCTCTGTAGCGTAGCGTGACTGTAGTTTAGGCCAAGATGTACAAAGTGGAGCCATTAGAGACGGTTCAAGACAAACGAAATTTGAACGACGTTCGATGCAGAGAAACGATTTTATGCTTAAAATTAGTTTCATCCAGTGCAAAAGCCTGGTGGAGCAATCGGTTGCGAATTCATTAAATAAGTCAGTAACGGTTTGTGTATTGATTTATCTTTAAAAAGAAAAAAAAAAAAAAACATTGTGAGGACGATGATTCTTACAAGGATTTAAATCACCCACGTCCATACTACTTTAAATATTTATAAAATGCAAGTGTATTACCAAATTTTTTCAATCTGTGGCTGCCTCACAAGGACGAAAAAAAAAAAAAGAAAAAAAACTTTCAAATCTAACATAAGGACAACACACGCACCCATGCTCCAGGGAGCAGGGAGGACTCGAACCTCCGACGGCGAGCGACCGCGCGCTCCGCAGGGAGGTGCCTTAGACCGCTCGGCTACTCCACCGCGGCCAAGGGCGAGAGACGCCATATATAATGGAAACATTTTCCTCTATGACTTCCGTTGTACAATGTTTTGTCCTTTTATTTCCTTATTCTTCAGCCCGTCCTGTTCAGTTTGTGAGAGAATGCGACAGCAATGTACGAGTATGTTTAAACAAAACGTTAAACCGTACTTATGCACAAAATTCTGTAATATATTTTGGAGATTTTCAAAATGCCTCTACACAACGAGCGTTAATCATAAGTTTCTAGGTACCGACACAAGAGGCAATATTTTAAAGAGCCTCACCTTATTAGCACTAGGCGGCGCGAAAGCTACGTTTGAGGGGTGTAGAAAGGACACATCGAAAAGGTGGCTGAGTGATATAAAACAGAAAGCAGACTAGTTCACGATATGTACTAATTCAAGGAATTTGTTGACACTGATTTGTCACTTCAGTGTCATTTATTGTTAGACTTTTATTTTCTACTGCCATTGTAGGTATTTATTTAGTGCAGAGAATGTAAACAAGTCGAAATGGACTTTTGCATTTCATTAACTGAAGGCATTAAATGTTTCCTTTCGTGACAAGTCCAATTTCTTATGAGTCCATGTTTACTGGATGCAGAACATGCGACGAAATCTCTGTAATATTGACATCTGGTCATATAAATCAAACCCTGAATGACCAGTTCAGTTTTATTGTGACAGTAACAAATGCATGGTAAGGTCTCAAACTACCACATTAGCAGGAGCTTTGTGCAAAACAGTTATTGACTCAAGTTTACTAGTAAGTAGAGCTCCATTTCTTGATTCCAATAGAAATTTTAAGTGGGTGTTGGTTATTTCTTTTCTGTGTGTAATCAAAATAAATTCGCAATACTTTCCACTCTTTTAACCTACGCACATGAGGAGCATAGTTTGTAGGATTATCTGCTATATTATCTGACATGTTTTCGGACTGGAATCAGTTGGGAAACTACATTATACGATGAAATTATGTCCTTCAGTGTCTTGATCATGCGGTAAGTAGCTCAATCATGAAAGTAGAACGGTTACTGATGTAACTGAGCATGAAAGTTATTTCATCTTGTGATTAATTTGCAGTTTTCTGCATTATATATCATATGACCTACTTGTTACTTTAGGTTTCGGAAGCAACTTTCAGATGTTGATCGCAAAATAGTTGTTTAGTCCCTTGGTGTTCCTATTTGAAACTTAATTATTATACCGTTTGTAATGTAGCAACAAGCTAAGTTATCTGTTAACTGTTCTTACACTTACTGAAAATTTACAGTAAACATTTGGAGTTAATAAGATATACAAAGATTTTGTAGCACACGGTTCATTAAACATTAAATTTAACACTTATTTTTCCACACATTTACTTACTTCTATCTTGCACATCACACATCATGGAAGCGTAATGCAGTGACAAGTGAAGAACAGTTTTTTGTACTCTTTTTTGTTTACGATCAAAGATAATAACAGAGAATACCAATTAGCTTAATACAGCTCAGAAAATACAAATAGTAATTTGTCGTGTCCCCACATCACCCCCTTCTCAGTCATATAGTCACTTAACACTGCAGTTCTTCAACTAATCTTGCAGGAAATCGAACTTCACGACCACATCTTGTTCTTCTTGGTTTTCCACTGTCGGTTGTGTCTGGTTGTTTGACCTGGGCTGACCGTTCAGTTGAAGTGTCTTCAGGCTGCTTCTCATTATGATTCATGAGGTAAAAAACAGGTTTCAATCGATCAATGGAGATATTCTTGACTTGGTCTTTTAACACCAAAAAAATTTGGGGTTCTTTCTATTACTTCGTATGGGCGTTCATATGGAGGTTCTTATGCTGTTTTGACTCGGTCAACTCGCACAAATACATGTGTTGACTCATTGGGATCCCTGTGTATAAAAGGTCTTTCTTTTGCTTTGTGGGATATTGTACAGGCTTCAGACGATTCTTGCACTGCTTCAGTTGTCAAACGAATTGAGGTAAGTCTGCATCCAATTTTGTTGCATACTCTTGAAAAAAATCACCTGGTATTCTGATGGGTGAGCCATAAACCATTTCTGCAATTGTAGCATTACTGTTCTCTCTGATGGAGCATCGCAGGCCAAGGAGGATTACAGGTATTACTTTAGTCCATTTGGCAGTTGCATGGGCACGGATAGCTGCTTTAAGTGTGCGATGAAATCTTTCAATTTTTCCATTTGATTGAGGATGGTATGCTGTAGTTTGTGTTTGGTTACAACCACACAGTTTTGACAGTGCTCGGAATAGCTCAGAGTTAAACTGCCTGCCTTGATCAGTCACTATCTGATATGGTGTTCCATACCTAGTGATCCAACAATTGAAAAATGCTTGTGCTACTGCCTCGGCTTGTATGTCCCGAAGAGGTACTACTTCTGTCCAGTTTGTAATGCATGTTAAACAATAAATATATTCTTCATATGGAGGCATTGGTCCTATCAAATCAAGGTGAACAATTTTGAAACGTTCATCGTTACTAGGAAAGTGTCCTACTGGTGTCTGAATGTGCCGTGATATTTTGTTTTTCTGGCATGCCATACATGTTTTTGCCCAGTTTTGGACATCCTTTTTTAAATGATCCAGACAAATCTTGATGAGATCATTTTTACTGTTGTCTTAATGCCTGCATGAGCCAGATTATGATAGTGTTGGAAAATAGAGTATCTAAATGGTTTAGGAATATAAGGACGAATGATTTGTGTTGACACATCACACCATAGCTGCTTTCCTCCATGTGTCAGATGGTGTTTTAACTTCAGTCATGTATGAGGGCTGGTCTGTAGTTTACGAAGCTCTTCATCATGTTCTTGTCCTTGGGCTATCTCATCATAGTTAACTGGAACTAGTTCTTCAAGCCTTGATAGACCATCAGCAACAACATTTTCTTTACCAGATATATGACGTAGGTCAGTGGTAAATTGCGAAATGTACTGGAGGTAACGTAATTGAATTGGTGTTGCTTTTTCATTCTTTTGTTTAAATGCATATGTTAGAGGAGCATGGTCAGTATAAATAATGAAATCTCTTCCTTCCAACAGGTATTTGAAATATTTGACAGCCATATAGATGCTAAGCAGCTCTCTATCATACGTGGAATACTTCTTCTGTGCTGTTGTAAACTTTTTTGAAAAGAATCCAATTGGTCTCCACTGTTCATCTTGCCATTGTTGCAATGCAGCACCTGCTGCAAAATCTGATGCATCCACAAATAATGCAAGTTGATTGTTCAAACCAGGAAATGTCAAAAGTGCAGCATTTGCTAGATCTTCTTTGCATTTTTCAAATTGAGCAATTGCTTCTTGTGTCCAGTTAATTTGTCGTCGGTCCTTTTTTGTTGTTCCTTTTAGGAAATCATTCAGCAAGGCTTGGTTTTCAGCTGCATGTTCCAAATGTCGACGATAAAAATTGATGATCCCTAAGAATTTTCTAAGTTCACGGACTGTTTTGGGTCGTTTGTAGTTCATTATTGCTGCAACTCTCTCTGGATCTGGCTTTGTTCCAGCAGGTGTAATTAAATTTCCTAAAAATGTTAACTGTTGTACACCAAATACTGATTTGGAAACATTTATGACAAGACCATACTTACTCAACTGCTCAAAAAGTAAATTTAGATGCTCAAAATGTTGTTCTGGTGATTCAGATGCTATTAAAATGTCATCCAAATATGGAAAACAAAATTCTAGTTCTCTCACAACTTCATGTATAAACCTTTGGAATGTGCTAGGTGCATTGCGAAGTCCAAATGGCATATAATTAAATTCATAGAGACCAAATGGTGTTATAACGGCTGATTTTGGCTTATCTTCTTCGGCTAGTGGAATCTGGTAATAGGCTTTGAGTAGGTCTACCTTTGAGAATATATTTTTATTTTGAAGCATAAAATTTACATCATCAATTCGTGGAATTGGATACCGGTCTGGGAGAGTCCTGTCATTCAAACGGCGATAATCTCCACAGACTCGCCATTGACCACTTGGCTTCTTAGCAAGGTGTAGTGGACTTGCCACAATTTTTAATTTTGTGGTGTTGTCTATCAACTTTTTATTTTTGAGGTCAACCAGTAGCCCATAATGATGAAGAAAATCGGCTCCAATATGCCTTTTAATACGTCTGCTACTATGAATGGCCATTCAAAATTGCGTTTGAGTACTAAATCAATGTTTAACAGTTTTGAACCGTAAGTTTTTATCTGTGACCCATTTGCAGCATAAAGATAGAAGTCGGAGGGTTGACCTTTTTGGCTTTTTGCAACTGGTATAACGGACAAATCTGCACCGCTATCTACCAGAAAATATTTTCCACAATTTCGATCTTTGACAAATAGTCGATATTGGCGGCCTAATGTGTGCACAGGGGTAGAACACTCAGCCGCTATTGTGTCTACCACTTCTAGTTTTCCTTATTTTGCCATTGGAAAGGCTGAACACATTTTTAAGGCTTACATCGTGTGCCTAATCTGAAATGGTAATAGCAGTATTTGCCGTTTTTATCGTATCTTGCTCTGCTTCTACTTCTACTGCGCGATCTTTGCCTGTGGTTGCGAGTTTTTCGAAGCATTTTAATATCATTTTCCAATTCATCAATTCTCACTAGAAGATCTCGTACTGACAAAGATGATGTTGACGGAATGGTATGGGTGGAAGCAATTTGAACCTCGTCAACAGCGTTTAATTCGATCGTACGATCTGCCATTTGAGCAATCTTATCCACTGTTCCGTCAGATATAAGTAAAATGCTTCGAATACTAGTTGGAAGTTTGTCAAGCCAAAGTGTTTTTAGGATCTTTTCTGATACATTTGTACCTGCATAGCTCCTCATTTTTCTTAATAATTGGGTAGGTTTCATGTCGCAAAGTTCTAAGCCACTCAAAAGTTTTTTAATTTGGCGCTCTTCACTTTCTCTGAATATGTTCAGTAGACGTTCTTTTGCGAGAGAATATTTGTTGTTATCGTTACTCGTAACTAGATCCCATATATTTTCAACAAATTTTGGCTCCAGCTGAGTGAGTAAATAGTTAAATTTAGTCGCCTCCGTAACAATACCAGCGATCGTAAATTGCGCTTCGGCTTGACAAAACCAGATGTCCGGCTTTTCCGTCCAAAACGGCGGTAGCTTAACGCTTACCTTATCAATTTCCACTTTACTGCTACATTCAGAACGATTCTCTTGATTAACGTTTGCTTCTACTGTCGACTTCTTGCGTATTGTTGGACACAGAATACGTCGAACTCAAGTTACGGAAATCTCGTCGAAAATTACGCCGAAAAATTTCGTCGCAACTGTCGTCTTGTCGATTACGTCGGGGTCACCAATTTTGTAGCACACGGTTCATTAAACATTAAATTTAACACTTATTTTTCCACACATTTACTTACTTCTATCTTGCACATCACACATCATGGAAGCGTAATACAGTGACAAGTGAAGAACAGTTTTTTGTACTTTTTTTTTGTTTACGATCAAAGATAATAACAGAGAATACCAATTAGCTTAATACAGCTCAGAAAATACAAATAGTAATTTCTCGTGTCCCCACAGTTTCACATACAGTGTCAGTAGAACGAGTCGGCTAAAAACAACGGATTAAGCTTTTGTATCTTCAAGACATTCATTCTTTCAGAACTCCACAAGAAGAAGTAAGAGACTCTCACTTCCAGAAGAAACATTTCAGCCGTTGCAGACGTCGCGGTTGTCCCTTGGCAACGATACGAGTTTCCTGAGATATTACTTTCATTAGTGCGCGGAATTCAGAAGTTATCACAGGCCTCCTTGACGTGAGCGACGAGAGGTCTTTTGGGTGAAATTGTCGCTAGGTCAGAGACTCAGAGTTTGCTGCACTGATATAAAAGTCTTAATGAAATTAATAACATTCAATTTAAGATCACAAAAACACATAAGTGGTTTAATGAGCTTACATAGAAGAAAGAAGCACAGTATCAGAGGCACAATTGAGTTTTTTATTTTGTTTCTGTTTCGTTTTTTAACATTATGTTGACGACGAAACTAGAGATGACGTATAACCTTTCGAAAGCCGTCCATCCATCCATCTATGTAGAATATTACACGCACAGTTATGTTCAAAAATCAAATGTTTGTATAGCCTATGGGACTTAACTACGGGGTCATCAGTCCCTAAATTTACAAACTACTTATGAACTAACTAATACTAAGAACGGCACAAATATCCATGCCCGAAGGGGGATTCGAACCCCCGACCGTAGTGGCCGTGCAGAACGTGACTGGAGCGCCTCAGTCCCCTCGGCCACCGCGGCCGGCAGTTATATTTACTACTCTATCAATTAATAAGTAATAGTTGGAAAATATTAACATAAGTTATTTACAAACGAATGGGAAAGGTGGTAGAAACCGACATAGGGAAAGATCAGTTTGGATTTAGAAGAAATTTAGGAAAACGTGAGGCAATACTCACATTCCGACGTATCTTAGAAGATAGGTTAAGAAATGGCAAACCTACATTTGTGCATTTATAGGTCTGGAGAAAACTTTTGACATTGTTGACTGGATTACACTATTTCAAATTCTGTAGGTAACTGGGGTAAAATATAGGCGACTGAAGTTATGTATAACTAGTACATAAACAAGAAAGGTGTTATAAGGGACGAAGGAACGCAGTCTTCGGAATTGGAGTAAGACAAGGTTCTAGCCTTTCCTCAAACTTATTTAGTTAATACATTGACGAAGCTGTGATGTAAAGCAAAACATGGAGAAGGAATTAAAGTTCATGGAGAAGAAATAAAACTTTTCGGTTTCGTGGGTGAGAGGCTATACGTGGAAATTTGTATTCTCGGCAGACTCTTTGACACGATAGGTCTTCAAGTATTTAATTCTCTAAGCATCACAGAAATGTTTCTAGTTGTAACTGTCTGTTAAATTGCTTCATTGGCCATAATCACGTCAGAAACCTTTCCACTCAGTGCAGAGGTTTCATAGATCCAGTTTCAGACTACTTCTTTGTTGTTCCACTAATAGCTAGCGGAAAAAGACCGTTTAAATCTTTCAATGGGAGGTCTCATTTACCCCGTTTTGTGAGAGTCATAATTTCATCCTATCCACTGTGCAGCAACATCATATTTTTCCATTCTTAGGATATAATTCCTGACATTAATTTTTAAAAACGGTCTTCCTCCAACTAAAAAGCCTTCGTTTCAATGATTTGCACTCCCACTTGTTCATAATTTTCGTGACACTCTCTTCTCTATGTCATGGTAATACAAAATGAAATGCACTTCTTTGCACTTTTAGATATTCTCCGCCAAAGGTTACCACACAGTCCAAAAATACTCAAGCAGATGGCTGACACCTGCAGTGTACGCAGTCTCTTTAGTAGAGATTTACTGCAACTTCCAAGTGTTTTGCAATAAAATACAGTCTTTGGTTCGTCAGTCCTACAACTTCAATCTAAGTCATTACTGGAAGTTTCAGCCACTACCCACGCTCAGAGATCAAATGTTCAAATATTTGTAGCGATATTGGATCAAACTTCTGGTCATCAGTCTCCTATTGTCCATTTCATAATGATTGACCCCTGACTTTGAGCACATTTTCTGGTCAAATTGTACAACGAACATCGATGTTTTGTACCTCGCCGGAATCGTTGAAATGTCTACTTTTATTTAGTGTATGAATATTGCATTTTATTTGAAAAGGGGCCGACATAAGCTGTAATATTTAAGAGAAATCGTGTTTTTTTAACTTTAAGGTTGCACAAAATTCAGACTGTAATTAGGAGAAAGTTTTCATTTGTACGGTTTGAAGATAGAACCTTCTTCTATTTACATACGGAGTTTCGTTATTTTCTGATTAGTCGTTTCTAGCTATAATACAAAACGCAAGCAGCTGCGATTAAGCTTACAGTCGTAGCTATTGAGACGGAGATGGCATTGCTGTTAAGCTTGAACTTTTTTTGGTGACATCAGATGTCATTACTAATCAGTGGCGGATACAGAATTTGTTTCTGAGGGAGGGGGACGGCACAGGGCTGAGGAGGGTGAACATGTTCTGAAGGGCTTTGTGAGACTAATTCGAAAACACACACATATTATATACAGTCATTGCCACATATAACTACTCTAGGAAACAAAATATGTTCCAAAGCCACAGTCGCTTCTTAGAACAAAGCATTTTAATATACTTCCATCTAACTAGCAATGCACTATCAGTTTTGCGCACTATGGCGTCATTTTCAAATGCCTACGATCACTAAAACATTACAATGATTCAATCATATCAGTGTAAATTTTCTAAATTTCCACCCCCCCCCCAAAAAAAAAGAAAAAAAAAGTAGAGCCAGAATGCCCTACCTTCAGCTGTGGGCACACTTGTTTCATCGTTCAGTCATAGACGATGAAACACTTCCCAACAGCTGAACACGGGGCATTCAAGATCCATATGTAACTGTTTCTGAGCTCGCCAGGTTTGTATATGGGAATCCCTAGACAGAAGAAGTCATGCGAAATTGCCATAGGTTTCTCTACATATTTACAACTTCGGAATAATTGGAATACAAGACTGAATATGACTGACCACTTATAAGACTGAATAGGACTGACCACTTGAAAACCTAAACAATTGTTAAAAAAGGCTGAAAAATAACAGTTTTGTACAATGATGCCCACAGGATTATAATATTAAATTAGACAAATGACTTAAGGGAGTTTGTACAAAAACTTATGGCATACGGTTTCTAAAAAGAAAGAGAGAGAAAAAATGTTCAAATGTTTGTAATCCAAAGGGTCGAAACTGCTAAGGTCATCGGTCCCCAGGCTACTACTCAAATTAATCCATTCTAAGGACAATACACACATACCCATGCCCAAGGGAGGATTCGAAGCTCTGGTGGGAGTGGCCGCGTACTCCGTGACTTCGTGGCTCAGATCACACGGCCATTCCCGTGCGGCGCACTTGGTTTGATTGTCATTTTGGAACATATAGTGTTCCGATAATCGTTTTGTTTGTGCTAAATTTTTTAAACTTTTCGGTGTTTAATGTGGTTGAATCACTTCAATTTTTTTTAATCGCAGGATCTTGAGAATGACGCCATATTGCGCCGAAACTAGTATTGGATTGGAAATGAGGTGGAACTATATTAATTTGACAAGACGATTTTACCTGGTGATGGCAGCAGCAGAAAACATCTTCACTACTTACATACCAGAGCACACTCTGATGCAAAGTGAATATTTCATTCTGAAAATTATACTTGACTGTGTTCGAAGAAGAATTTCTACTACCTAGAAAATCCTTTATACCTGATGTGTGGAAAAATGCCGTTGAACATTCTAGTATTCTCCAATAACTGGAATATCGAAACGTGTAGCTCCTTCAAATAAAAATGTTTATAATTGGTGGAACATCAATTATTGGCTAGGAAAAGAATTAGAGTGATAAACTGTTTACCTAAAACACCTGAATGCGCCAAACTAAACGTAGCCCTTGAAATTTTCAGCTTTTTCCACATAGTTAAATCCTTCATTTACGTATGAGTAAAACATACATAATTGCTCAGTTATCTCCTAAGCAATCACGAAACAATGAACAACTTCTATTTATTTTTATCGGAAATTAGTGACATAAAAAAAAAAGAGCAAGAAGCAATTGAATGGAAGCATAACACAGAGAGTGAAATTACGTTATGTTAATTGCAGGATTTTTGCATTTTTAAAGTCACAGTTACATGCTGTCCGTAAGTAACAGTTAATTATTCGTATACTGAGATTCTCTCCCTCCATCCCTCCCCCCCCTCCACTCTCTCTCTCTCTCTCTCTCTCTCTCTCTCTCTCTCTCTCTCTCTCTCTCTCTCTCTCTCTCTCTCATTTTTCGTGTGTCCGTCCTCACGTATCCCTGTGCTCCCACCCCCCTCTAAATCCACTGTTGTTACTAATAAATTGTCTCCGTGTTTGCCGGTTAGGAGTTTGTAAAGCAACTGCGTTAGTGGCTGCAGTATATGCGGCGCTATAGCGTAGATTAGTTGTCATACCAGCGCGCCGCCACTGTTGCAATGCGGCACGAGCGCCTATTCAACTGTGAAGAATGCCAACACAGCACACGCGAGCACTTAGCGCATAGGAACGAAAGAGCAAATAAATTAATCATGTGATATTAGCGCTTGATGTAGATTTATGAGCACAAAAATATAACAGCTGTGAAGGGCGAGGACAAAGCTTTCATTTACACTTTTCGTCTTGTTAATACGTATCATCATTAGGCAAACTGCAGCATTCTACGCAGGGCCGGCACAAGGCACGTGCGAAACGGTCGGCCGCACGGGGTGGCACTTCCTGAAGAGCGGCAAATCTGCCCCCCCCCCTTCGTTTTTTAAACATTTTTTTAAGGACAAACTCAACATACATGTCCAAGTGGGGATTCGAAACCAAACCTCGGAGGGAGCGGCTTCGGGAACTGTGAAATGGCACCTCGACTACCTGCCTGCCGCCCATGGTTGAACAAGGGGAGGGAGGAGGACTGATTTCTTCCTCGTCACTGTGGCAGCGCCGTCGTGTTTACGCCGGAGGAACAGAGAGGGGCAAGCAGTCTGGCGTAAATGCCAGTATTCTTATGAGTGGAGCGCTGCCAGCGTGTTACGCGCCGTGCGCTAACTCACAACTGATTTGAGAAGACGAAATCTGAATTGGGAATTCGAATGTGATGTTATATACTGCGGTTATATGTTAAGCCTGAAGCAGTTTTGCTAAGCCCTTCAGTGGCAGTTTCCGAGTGTTTTATTCTTCTCGCATTATGGAAAAAAAAAAATGGTTGAACATTATTACAGTCAATCATGTCCAACACATACAATGGCTAGAAGTATTCCGAATGGTTAAATACGCTGCGAGTAATTACAAGGGATAAAGATATTGCTAGTAACCCTGACATAAGTTGCGTTTCGACGTAATTTTGAAAATTTTTGCTATCCGTTTGTGTGTGATAGTCTGACGTTTTGGTTTTCGAGCCATGAAACAACGTTTCCGCCTGCGTGAACAACAATTAAACTCTGACCGGCACTTTTGTTTGACAATACTACTCGCACACTAACAGTTTGCCAACATTTATTTAATGTATAATGAGTGTGAATCCGTGTCTCATTTAAGGAAACTACTGGTCGCTTTGATTCTATTGGGAACCTGAGAAAATACCCTCTCTTCCGCACTAAACAAAACGTTAATTTTGACACCTTCTAAAACGAAAATCCATAGATACAACATTGCTTCTAAGAGTTTCCTTGCTAGTTTCGAACCTCATTTCTGTTTGACAAAAGTTGTGCAGTTTCGTAAAGTTCGTATTCCTATTGTTCGTAATGGCATAGAAATTGCTGCCTGATAATACATTTATCTATATCATCGGTCACATACTTATTGTGAGCCTCTTGCTTCTTCTTCTTTGGCGCTAGTACCTCGCTGTACCTCGTCCCGTGACCTAGTTCCTGGCACTGCCGCGTTACCACTTCGCCTTTCCAGGCAATAGGCATTGTTGCGTTCTCTACAACGAAAACTACAGAATTCGTTTCGGTAGATGGCCGAGGGAGTCAAAATTGGGCAGAAGCACTTTCATTGCGTTTCGTAAGAACAGAAGAATTGGTGCGTCCAAATTTCTTGCAACTTGGGATGTAATAGGTAAGTGCTTTTCATATAACGTACAATTAGTATTGCGCATGAACGTTACTCATAAGGTAGAATTTTTCTCCTTCAAGATAGTAACTTAAAAAAAGCGAAGTGATACGGTGATGACTAATTTGTTACTCCTTAGTCCATAATAAGACACGAAAGAACTGCCACATGGAAATTACGACAGATGTCGAGTGTCAGTTCTTTGAAATGAACAACCCCAGTGCAGTGGGTTAATATATTTCGACTAGAATTAGTACCCACCTATGCCCGGGTGTGTACTTATTACGTTACTCCATCTCCTTATTCTTCCTCTCCATTGTCTCCCCCCCCCCCCCCAACTCTGTGACCGTTTCACCAGCTTCTGTAGTGACATTCGGCCTGAAATTAAATTTCACGCAGCTCAATTCTTATGACTACATCTCCTGAACAGTGTATCCTACAGTAATATAAGTTTTCACACACATTTTTGTAAATTCACAATGCTTATTAAAATTAGCTACATTTCTTCAATCAGGTTTGACTCCATTTTTGAACTGGTGCCCAGCGACTGTTTTGTACAAATCTGTAGAGAATGTCACGAAGCAGTGGCAGTTTTTGTTTTCCAGATCTACATAGATAACGGGCACAGTGTGGCTATTCGCAATATTTTGAGTCATGTTTACATCTATGCCATCATGCTGAAACGTTTCGTAAAAAATAAATAAAATAAATTAAAATAAAAACAACCGAGGCGGGGGACGGCAATTTAGCAGTTCGCACGGGGTGTCACTTGGGCTTGCGCCGGCCCTCATTCTACGCCTACCATTGTTAATACCAAATGACTAATCAGAAAATAACGCAATTCCGTCTGTAAATAGAAGAGGGTTGGCTCTTCAAACCGTGTAAAGGAAAACTTTCTTGTAGAAAAAACATTTTATAAAATATGTACCAAAGCTGCTTTTATTTGAAATGCTGACGACTAGTTTCGGGCTTTGCCCATTTTCTAAGTCTAATTCATATATATCAAATTTCTTGTTATGCCTGATTCTAACAGTTTTAATAGAACTTTCTATATACTGATCTATTATACACAGGGTTGTAAAGATGTTATCTTCACCTACTTTCAACATGATGGTGTGTATAATAGATCAGTATATAGAAAGTGCTATTAAATCTGTTAGTCAGGCATAACAAGAAATTTGATATATATGAATGTGATTTAGAAAATTGGCAAAGCCCGAAACTAGTCGTTAGCATTTCAAATAAAAGCAGCTTTGGTACATATTTTACAAAATGTCTTTTCTACAATATTTAAGAGCTGCAAAACGCGACATATCAAAAACATTTGGAAAACTTTCTTTTAATTACGGTCTGATTTCTGTGCATCCTTAAAGTTGACATTCGCAGCTAAAGAAAAAAAAAGGCCAGAAAAAGAACGCTTTCTCTTAAATATTACCACATATGCCGTCCCCTTTTCAAATAAAATGTAATATTCATACATTAAATAAAAGTAGACATTTCAATGATTCCGGCGAGGTATCAAACGTCGATGTTCGTCGTGCTATGTGACCAGAAGATTTGCTCAAAATCAGGGATCAATCATTTTGAAATGGACAATAGGCTTACAAATTAATTACACTAAATTAAACTAACCTAAGGACAAATCACACACACACACCCATGCACGAGGGAGGACTCGAACGTCCGACGCGAGAGGCCGCGTCATCCGTAACGTGGCGCTCCAGACAACACGGCTACTCCCGCTCGGCCCGGTCAGCCATAATAACATGCAATCACGATTTTAGTCCTAAGCCTCTACGCAAGCTGACTGTAAACACCGGTGTTAAGGATCGATCCACGAGGAGATTTATGGTCTCAGGGTTCGAAGGTCCGCTGTCGATTCCAATATCGCATTAGCACGGCGCTCTTAGAAAATAAAACCATTCATCTTTTCACTAGCGAAAAGCCCGCCGCTGCCACGTTCTTTATTTCTTCCGCTCTTCCGTTACTCTGTCGCCTCGGCCCTCCCCTTTCTGTCCGTTTCCACTTTTCTCATTCTGTCTGTTCCCTCCTCCCTATCTTTTTTCTACGCCTCCGTCCATTCCCCCCTGTACCTGTCCTCTCCTTCTTTCCTCATGCTGCTGGACAGTACAATTTCATGCATTATTTACTCCCATATTCATTAATCTATTTCCACTGCTCTTCCCACCTCTTCAGAGATACTATCAGTTTCCCCTCGCAGACAGTAATGAAAAAAAATTCCTTCCAGATATAAATCTTGTTCATTACGACCGTCACGTGGATCATCAGAAAATCAATCAAAGAGTATAGACCGATTTCAGTTACTTGGTAGTCGAAATTTCATGTACGGTACTATAGTACGTTTCCTCCAATCAGGGCGCACAACGTCACGATACAACCAATCGCCGTTGCCAAACTGCAACGAGTGATCAATCCAGATCCACTTTCTCGTCCGGCTTCCTTTGTTAACCTGTTGTGATCGCGTTTCATAGGTCTGTTTCTTTTGTTTCGCATTTCATCACACGTTCTATCCATACCAAAAACCACACACTCAAAAAAATGTGACGAACTACATACGTTTCACTTACAGGTCTAACAAATAATCTCATACATCGGTTTACATTCTACGATTTTTGAATGATTTATACGATGCCAAGCTTTTTGAATTCTACAATTCATCGTTGTTAGTAGCTAGCTAGAAACATAAAAGGCATGTCATACAATCATGTGGCGTAACGTAATGGTAGCTTCTCATGCTGAAGATTGTGGGTTCGAATAGCATAACTAATCAATTATATAAATATCAAATTATAAATCAATGTCCAGAGACCTATTTTGGCTCGACATAAATCAGAAGCAGAGTCATTGAATTAAAATTTGTGCCACGGCCAGGATTCGAACTCGGTTTCTTCTGGTTACAAGGCAGGCGCTACACCATTTTTCAAATATAATTCCACTACTTGTTTAAAACATATAATTACACAGATCTTACAATAGAAATATACAATGTACTCAGGATGTGCAAAATATATATATATATATATATATATATATATATATATATATATATATATATATATATATATATGAATGTTTGTCTGTATGTCCTCTATGTGTTCATAAACTATTCATTCGATTGAAATGAAACTTTGGTGAACGGTTCACAGTACGCCCACGAAGTTTCCTGAGCGAAAAACAAAAGAGCACGACACATAGCTCAGGAGATATCATAAATAATGAGAGGCCATCGCGTGAGAATGCCAGGATTTATGCATCAATTATTGGAAAATTGGAGTAGTTATGCACCTGCAACCTCGTTTTGTAACTGATCCTCCTCCCCACAAAATGATGAGACGAAAAGAAGTCTACCACTCACGACAGTTTCGCTTCAGATGCCGTAAAACTGTTGCATCCGGCGTTACCTTGTATCAAGTAAATTAAGATTACACATTTGCATATTACTATTTTTTGTCTGCATTTTTCCCTTAATTTTCTTAATCTCTATCTATATAAAAGCGAAAGGACACTCACTCACTGACTAACCACGAAATCTCGAAAAGTACTTCACATATGAAGCTGAAATTTTTTAGGAATGTAGTTTATAGGTAGGAAACGTCAGCTAAGAAAGTATTTTGTGATAGGTGCATGGCTGAGCATACTTCTCCTATAGACTCACTAAATCTAGTTACATTCCGATCTTCACGAAATTTCGCACACTCGACCTTCAAAACAAGAGGAACGTCACCGTCTACCTTAAGTTTCATACGGTGCATGGGGGAGGGTACTTGACAACATAAAAATGGACCCCTAAATACCTTTGTCGAGCCATAATTTGAAAACGGCTCTACAGACTTCACAGATTTTTTTTTCTTTTGTTATTCTCAGAACAAGGTTTGTGTGAAATAAATCTGGAATATTTGAGAACAACAAAGTGCTTTTATCAATGTGACCCAGATTTTCTATTGCATAGAAATCTATACTTTTTTCCGATATTGATTCAATTTTGCACACACTACCTTAAAAACAAGAGGAATGTCACTGAATGAAATTTCGTTCGGTGCATGGTGGAGGGTCCTTAACTTACAGAATTCTACAAAATGCATAGTATTGTTCCAGTCTTTATGAATTTTTGCACAAAAGACCTTTACACCAACAGGAAGATCACTGGGCATATAAATTCATAAATTACAGTTCAAGCTTGGCAAATATTTTTCCCCTTTTGGAAAGACAGCTGATAAATGTTTTATTGTGGAAAAAATAAATCAATTTCGCATAAATTATACACTTTACTATTTAAAGGTAACCGGTGTTGATCTTTCATTAGATGATGATCTAATGGATGATGGAAATCGGTCACATTTAAGAAATAAAGTTTATAATTTCTGCGAACTTGAATGATTTTTTTTCAAATTATAAACTGCATCATTAATAGGTTTGAATTTGATTAGGTATGAGTTGTATATCAAAACGCAAATTTTAACATTTATGATAACTGTATATATACATTCAAAGACGTAAATTAACTTCTGCGATCAAGAAAAACATATAGAATCTTAACTTGTATGGTCTTATTCTCCGTAGTTGGTTTATGGTTAAAGAAAGAATTTTATATCTAACTATAGAACTACAAAAAATGTGTATTTGAGTCACTATTACTGTTTGTGTTCGTGAGTTTTCTCGACGAATACGCTGTTACATAGTCTCTCTAGCCTGCACCCGAACTGACTAATCGCTGTAGAACGAATTTTCGACGGCGTAACGTGTCATCACTTTAACGTTAATCAGTCAGCAGTAAACTGATGATGATGATAACGGCACATTACGCCGTCTAAAATTCGTCCTACAGCGATCAATAACGCAGAGTTTATGCTCGAGAGACATTCAAGTACCACAACTGGGCCTTTACAGTTAAACGTAATGACCGGATAACTATTGAAGATCAGACGACATATAAAATAATAAACTCATGTTATGAGCTAAAAGAAAGCTATTTTGCCACCTCTGTCTCCATTTCTCTCCCCATCTCTATTTCTCCTCTTTCTCGTCCCAGCGTTTCTCTGTCTGCATCTGCATCAATACTGCCTAGACACGGGACAGCGTGCATCAGAGGCACCCCAATTGATACCTATTCAATTGAAGAATGGATCGTGTGATGAACAATTTCTGAAATTTTGTTGTAGAGAACATTTTGTGTGGTAGTGAGGGATGAAACATCTTGTTGAGGAGCTATTCCCAGAACTCACTTTCTCGGAATTACAATAGTGAATCCCTTGCGATGTACAATCCTTTCTTGCAGCGTCTGCAAGTGGACTTCGATAAGCATCTCAGTAAATCTCTTGCGCCGAAAGAACGAATCTGTAGTGACACTTTCAATTGGATCTCCTCTGTCGCTACTACTACACAAATCTGGAAACGGCCCCAAGTTGACGAGCAATACTCAAGAATCGATCGACGAAGTGTTTGTAAAGCACTTCTTTCCTACATTACTCTGGTATCTATTTTGTGTTGTCCTTGATGTAAGATAGTTTAAGTAATTCGTAGTCTACGAACTGATGACCACAGCAGTTTGGTCCAACAGGTTTTCAGACATTTAAGCTAATGCGAAAAGGCAGAAGAAACGTTTGGCCAAGTTTCGGAGCGAGTTAGCACGCCAGAAGGTTGATCCCGCTGTCAGCTTACTACGGTTTTGACAGTCATCACTGACAGACAAGATGTCCGTTGCGATCGGTCATAGAATAGTAAATGATTATATAACAGTCCATGTTAACATTATAAAGGCAGTATAAATTTTAATGTTAATTCCATACACCTGACATGAATTGACGGTTCGTTAACTGTGAACACTGTCTCTGTGCGAATATAACAAGATGGCATCATTTACACAATTTCTTTTATCACACTAGCTCCTCACTAATGTCTCTAACAGGCTAAAGATCAAGCATTAACATTCTGTGTACCGTCTTCACACTGAGGACACAACTTGTAAAAACAGGTTGCTGAAAATTTTATTTGGAGACTGCATTTCCCTCATGGCGCTAAAAGCAAGTATGAGCATCTCAAGTACAGCATTTTCAATACAATCAGATTCAGTCTCTCGAAATCCATGGCGATATGGATGAGTAACTGAAAGAAGAAAAAAATTGGGGAAAACTAAGAGATATGTCGACAAAAAAAAAAAAAAAATTTTTTTGTTGTCTAAAACGAACGTGGGTAGATACAGAAAAAACATTCATTGTACAGAAATCTGCAACTATTAAACTACTTTTCTACATTGCTTCCGAAATTTTATAGACATTTGTCAAAGATGGTTGCCGCCTGTGTTTTCACCTATATGGTAACATGTTCTTTCAGCTCGCCATCATCGTTCAAGTATTGACAACCAAGGGAAGATTTTATTTTTAAGAAGAGATGAAAATCCTTAGGAGCGAGTCCAGGCAGTACGGAGGATGTTCCAACACGTCCCAGTAAAATTCCCGTAAGAATGTTTTGGTCACATTCGCCTGTGACGTCGGAAATTATCGTGGAAAAAATACCTTTCGACCGTAATCCTCGGCGCTTGTTCTGTATTGCACGGCGCAATTTCTCAATGGTCTCGCAGTAATCATGAACATTGTTTGGCCTCGTTATAACAAATAAGTCAGATATATGCCTTTTCTGGCCTTTTCTGGTCCAAAACACGGTGAACATGACTTTTCGAGGTGTCAAGATTTGCGTAGGCTTAACCTTCGGGATAAAGTATGCCTCCATTCCACTGATTGCCGTTTCGGTTTGAGGGGTGTCGTACGATACCCAAGATTCATCCTGCGTGGCTATCGGCGGAAAAAAAAGCCTGTTCCTTCATTGTAGCGTATCAAAAACTGTTTTTTTTTTCAGTAATAATATTGGGTAACCAAAGTGAGCAAAGTTTACGAAATTTCATGAATTAGTGATCGTGAGATTTGCGGAATTTCAGTAGTAAGGGCACAGAAAGTTTACACTTAAACTTGCGGCTGTGCTTAATCTTCTCATCAGTCGTGTGAACCAGTTCATCAATAAGCACCGTTAGGTGTCCACTTCGTTCTTCACCGTGCACTCATCACGTCCTTCAATGAACAGTCTGATCCATCTTCTAACCATCGAATCACTCATAGCATTTTGTTCGTAAATCTCGCAGATTTGCCGATAA
Organism: Locusta migratoria; assembly: GCA_026315105.1. Taxonomy (NCBI): domain Eukaryota; kingdom Metazoa; phylum Arthropoda; class Insecta; order Orthoptera; family Acrididae; genus Locusta; species Locusta migratoria. Next base: position 223,860,309 of record CM048745.1, read on the forward strand.
ATTTCCTTTGGTTTAACTTTCTTTGCATTCAGAAAGCGAATCACAGATCTGATTTCACACGCGGCAGCGTTTTCAATTACGGCTGACATTATAAAGAAGCACTACAAAGCACAAGTGGGCAGCAGCGATCTGAAAATGGCGTACATGTCTTCTCCCCTTTGCTCAGAACTGCGATCGTAGCGCTGCCACGGATAGAAATAGAAACGGAACTTACTTTGTGGACGACCCTTGCATCAACCACTCTCGCAATAATTAAGCATTTCCCCTCCTCCTTGTCGTATGATGATTAGAAACATGTTGATGGTCTGACGAGTCTCTTTTCCAATTGTATCTAGTCGATGGACGTTTGGGGTATGTAGACAACCTTATGAATCCATTGATCCTACATGTCTGCAGAGAGTGTTGAAGCTGGTGGAGGCTCTGTAATACTGTGTGGCGTGTAAGTCTGGAGTGACATGGGACCTATGATACGTCTAGATAGGACTCTAGTACGCATCCTGGCTGATTACCTGAATCCATTCATGTTATTGTCCATTCCGAAGGACACGATGAATTCTAGCAGGACATAATTTGTAGAGACTGGCTCCCGGACCACTCTTATGAGGTTAAACACCTCTGCTGGCCATCAAACTGCCCAGAGATGAACATCATTAATTATGTCTCGGATGTCTTGTAACAGGCTGTTCCGAATAGATCCCCACCATAGTACTCTAATGGATTTATGCACAGACCTGCAGGACTCATGATGTCACGTTGAGTTGTGACACTTCAGAATGCTTTTGGGTGCCCTATACAGTAATAGGCTGGAGAACCAGTTTCTTTGGCTCTTCCGTTTATATGGAACTGAATGTGTCGTCTACTGACTGACTGGAAATTTTGGCAATTTGGAGGCCATTTACAGCCATTCATGGACATCATGATCCCAACCAAACAACGTTGGACTCTTATAGCTGACAATGCGCCTTTTCACCTGGCTACAGTCATTTAATAATTGGTTTGAAGAACAGTTCGACCGTTCCAATTGCCAACCCTGTCAGTCTCACATTAATAGTGTCGAGAATGTGTCTGACATAATCACTACGTGATATGTGTGTGCAACATCTTGCACCTGCAACACGCACTTGTGAATGAATATAGGGGCAATGACGCGCAGCGCAGTAATGACCGCGAGATCTGAGGCGCTATGCGACGGATAGCGTGGCCCCCCATCGCCCCCACCGCACCTTACCAGAGTTTTCCTTTGGTCATGGGTGTGAGTATTGTCCTTAGCGTAAGGTAGTTGAAGTTTTGTGTAGGGTTGGTTTCTTAGATCTTGCACCAATATCCAATTTTTCCATAGGAGCAGCAGAATTTCCTGCAGGGACTTTGTTCTATATCAACATATTTATTTCAGGTTGAAAACATTCTGTTTTTCTTCTAATAATTTTTGTTTATTTACGATCTAGTTTTCGGCTTGTTAGGCCATCTTCAGGTAAACATTTGACAGACATCGACAAGAGACGATAGTGCTTATGTTACAAACATTTTAAATAAAGATACTACACACCAAAACTAGTTCTTTGTTTATGACATTAGTTGAAGTTGGCAAACTGAACTCTTGCCTTGTAGGTTTATGCTGTGTGATAAACGCCAAGCTGCGGTGAAATGTTGAACTCGGTACATAGGCTGAGCTTATCAATTTTAGTATGCTTTTGACAAGGTGTACAAATGATATAAATGGCCTTTTTTTATCATCTAATTAAAATTGGACAAACTGAAACATTTTACACTCCTGCCGACTAAAATTACTACACCACGAAGATGACGTGCTACAGACGCGAAATTTAACCGACACGAAGAAGATGCTGTGATATGCAAATGCTTTTCAGAGCATTCACACAATGTTGGCACCGGTGGCGACACCTACAACGTGCTGACATAAGGAAAGTTTTCAGCCGATTTCTCATACCCAAACAGCAGTTGACCGGCATTGTCTGGTGAAACGTTGTTGTGAAGGCTCGTATAAGGAGGAGAAATGCGTACCATCACGTTTCCGACTTTGATAAAGATCGGATTGTAGCCTATCTCGATTGCGGTTTATCGTAACACGACATTGCTGCTCGCGTTGGTCGCGATAAAATGACTGCTATCAGAATATGGAATATGGTGGGTTCAGGAGGGCAATACGCAACGCCGTGCGGGATTCCAACGGCCTCGTTTCACTAGCAGTCGAGATGACTGGCATCTTATCTGCATGGCTGTAATGGATCGTGCAGCCACGTCACGATCCCTGAGTCAACAGATGGGGCCGTTTGCAAGACAACAACCATCTGTTCGAACAGTTCGAAGACGTCTGTAGCAGCATGGACTATCAGCTCGGAGACCATGTCTGCGGTTCCCCTTGACGCTGCATCACAGACAGAAGCGCCTGCGATTGTATACGCAACGTCGAACATGCACGAATTGCAAAACGTCATTTTTTCGAATGAATCCAGGTTCTGTTTACAGCATTATGATGGTTGCATGCATGTTTGGCGAAATCGCGATGAACGCACATTGGAGGCGTGTATTCGTCATCGTCATCGTCATACTGGTGTATCACGCGGCGTGATGGTAAGGGGTGCCATTGGTTACACGTCTCGGTCACCTTTTTCTTCGCATCGACGGCACTTTGAACAGTGGCCGTTACATTTCAGATGTGTTACGACCCGTGGCCCTACCTTTCATTCGATTCCTGCGAGACCCTACATTTCAGCAGGATTATGCACGACCGCATGTTGCATGTCTTGTATGGTCCTTTCTGCATACGGAAAATGTTCGACTGCTGCCCTCCTAGCACATTCTCCAGATCTCTCACCAATTGAAAACGTCTGGTCAATGGTGGCCGTGCAACTGCCTCGTCACAATACACCAGTCACTACTCTTAATGAACTGTGATATCGTGTTGAAGCTACATGGGCATCTGTACCTGTACATGCCATCCAAGCTCCATATCTAGGCCAGAGGTGGTTGTTATGGGTACTGATTTCTCAGGATCTATGCACCCAAATTGCGTGAAAATGTAATCACATGTCAGTTCTAGTATAATATATTTGTCCGTTTATCATCTGCATTTCTTCTCGGTGTAGCAATTTTAATGGCCAGTAGTGTACATACGTAATAGTACTCCATTATCAGCTACGGTACATTATTGAGGTTGTGGCGTGTTGAGATCAACTTTGATGTGCATTGAAAACGATTTTTACGCTCTGTTTGTATTACTTATTGGACAAATTTGATACAGTTTACTTACTTAAATTGCATTTTACATTACAATTTCTTATAGTTACTGCTTGGTACTGAATCCTTCCATTTTCACCTGATTTCTCTTATTTCATCATGGTGGTTAAGTCTCCCCATGTTGTTACCTTCAGCTACTCACTAAATTCGATAAAATCGGTGTAATCTAGGCATTATTCTCCATATTTGTGCCTGGACCCTACGTAGCTCTAATTCACGCAAGTTTTTTTCGAGTTTCAAAGTGCTCTAAGCCCTCTAAGGAGCATAAATCGAGTCCATCTAGGGCAGCCGTTCAACAACAGGTAATTTCGCGAAGGCCCCGGCGTGATTACTTTTTCTATTAGATTACGAGCAGCGCGTTACAAGGTTATCGTCTGCCTCCGACAGCCGACCAAGTTTCAATGAAATCCCGCTGTTCCTCTGGCAGCGGGCGTTGGGATAGGCCACAAAAAGCGGCAGCCGCTGCGGCCTGCATCCGCTGCTCCACCAGAGAGGAACGGCTCCCTGGGGGGCCGTGCGCGGCGCCCTAGCTCCTCCCTCCATCTGTCCCTCACCTCTCCATTCGCTCACATTTCGGCCCTCACGGCGCCGCACTGTAAGAGCGTTAGCAGCATAGGTCATTCGGTAGGCTCGTTGCAGAACCAAATAAAATAGCTCAAATAGTCTCAGTAATCTACTCCATGTTATTTAAAGTTCTATCGGTCTATTCAGTATCTTTTGACTTTGTCTGTTTATATTGTAAGGAGGCGATCCAATATTATGTTAAGTTCCAAAAAGGATAATGCCAAGATCGCTGGTATGTAAATTTATTTCGACGACCGGTTTCGATGGTCTCTTCCATCCTCTTCTGATCTAAAAATTTTTGGAGTATTCTACTGTCACTTATACAGATATGTAAACTTTAACTGCAATGACGTAGTGCATCTTTAAATTATTTTATACAACAACTGATGCCATCACAAAATGGCGGCTTTGTAAAGAAAAGAACCAAAAGATGATGTCAGAGACTATTGAAACCGGTCGTCGAAATGAAATTATATGTTAGCGATCTTGGCTTTATCCTTTTTTGGAACTTATCACAGTATCTTTCGCTACGGTTTTAAACGTGCATCATACGTAGTGTCATTTGTGTCAGAATGAATTTGAGTTTAAGGGATTCAGAGATGGTGCGGCAAGTGATCAGAGATACTAATGTGATGAGTTTCACAATACAAGTTCCTGTATGAGTGTCAGTTGTTCCACAAATCAGACGCGTTTTTATACAAATCTGCAATCTACGCAGCAATGTCGTGGACGGCCGTTAACATCCGAGACATCAGTAACAGTCTGTAGCGGAGCAGAACCAGGCGTGGGCTGTCATATATTGCCGAAATGTGGTGTTTGGGGACCGATGACAATTGCATAGAGCCTGCGGAGTAGTTCAGTTCCATATACCCTGTCGCATGCCATACAGCCTACATACCAGTAACGGTAATAGCATAATGGTGATAAGGGCTGGCATAGATTATGATAGCCAGTGCCCTTCAATTGTGGTACGGAGAGTTCTGATCAGCGAACTTTGTGTTGATGACATGTAGGACCTTTCCTACACGGCCCTATGAGATGCTCCACGAGGAGCAAGTTTTATTAAGAGAATGCTTCTCCTCATGCAGCTCGAGTTTTCCAGTACTTCCTATGTCACGTTCTGACTCTTACGTGGCAAAGTGGCAAGTCTGCACTCAGTTCTTCCCCTGTACAGCACGTTTGGCTCCAGCTGAAGACCCAGACGCTGCCGAGTCTCCTTGTTATTTATTTATTTATTTATTTTTTTGTGGGGTGAGGTATCTGTTTCAAATTCATGGACCAGTCTGCCTTAGAACAGCATCAATAGTCTAATAAATTCTATATTGGACCATGGTGTGACAGAAGGTGTCACTGATGTTGCGCTATATATATATATATATATATATATATATATATACATATATGGGTGTGTGTGTGTGTGTGTGTGTGTGTGTGAGTGTGGGTGCACACTGTGTGTGTTTGCTTGGCTTGATTTGGGGTTCAAGTGAATCTTCCAACCCTAAAATTATACCTCATAATTTCGTACTGATGCTCGCCTCTTCTAACGCGATTGTCACTGTTCCTACCTTTCTTTACACCATAGTATCATTTTAAATATTGATTTAAATAAATAGTTACTTGTGCAATGATGTAGACTTTTTAGTTTCGAAATTGCTTCTTAATGGCATTTTTGCATCAGATACGGTACTGTTCTTTCATGAAATATTTCCGTACGTAGCCCTTGCAATTCACGATTAAAATGCTTGAATCAGTGGAGCGCCTCAGCCCTATCACGTGTATGAAGCCTCGGCAAGTACCACTGTGAGAAAGCTGCTTCTGATAGCACCGAGGAAAACTTGTCTTCTTTCCTTTGAATCTGTACGGTATTCTCCTCCCGTTCAACATGCTAGATGACAGACGTGGAGCTTTGACTGCATGCAAAAAATACTCTTTTAAATCAGATTGGTTTATTCAGGAGTCAAGAACACTGTATTGTTCCCCGACGTCTTTGCCAGAAAACAGTATTTTTTTAAGCACCAAGTCCATTCAATGTTACGTCTTACGCAACTTTAATAGGAGGACCCGTTAGCCTTCATGCTAACACTGCTTGCTGCATTTATAACTTTCCGATGATGCAACAAGTGCTTGTCGTCTAGTACATTCTTTGTTGGGACAAACAGATAGAAGTCAGACGATGTGAAGGGAGATGGGGAAGGGTAATGTAGCCTTTTGAGATTCTCTTTGGCACAGAAATTTGTAGGAAGTCAAAGGAGAAGTTGAGCATCAGAGAATTCGACCAAAACAAATTCATTAGTTGCCCTCTGTTTTGGATGCACCTTACAAACAGACTCATTATAGAGGCTAGTTACGTTGACAGCGGAAACTAAGAAATGATACGAGATGCTGCGAACCTAGTCAAAACTGTTCCAGTAATGTTTCTAGGTGGCAATGTAGAACCGCGATTTACTTTGAAAAATTCATTCTTATACCAAGGCTACAATATATTTTTATTTGTTATATTCCACCAGTTTCGGCACTTGCTGCCCTCAACAGGAAATCAACAAGCTAAATGGAAGAGAAATACATGACAGTTTCAATTACGGTACGTAACATGGAGTCACATATAAAAATTTTGAAAGTATTGTTATAACTTACATATTTTAGATCAACGTCTAATTTAAAATAAAATATTGCCATTATTTTTAAAAATCCTTCCATTTTAGAACGCATGGTAGGTATTTCTTTCATTAATCTTCAACTATTATAAATGAGGAAATTCTTCCATTAGGATCGTAGATATAAGGTACAGTCACTGTTAAGGAATGTATGAGATATATCAAAAGTGATAAAATAATAATTTGTGGTCGATAAAAATCTTATATGGAACACAATAAAACACAAATCTTATAAATTGTTGTTCAGTTATCTCACGATGTGTGTATACTTCAACTTAGACCTTAGATCACTCATGACACATTTACTAATGATTAACTTTCGTACATCAGAATAGGTCTAAATTAAGGGATACTGTTAGCACCATTATTACATTTAACAAATCCCTCTGTTAAGTAGATTTAACAATTTATTTGTTGCATACCAGTCATAGAAACTTTCCGGTTAGTTCAGTTTTTTTAGGATCATTAAACATTCATGTAAAATATTGGCCAACAGTGAAAGAGTTCCAATGTAATATATTCGGTGACATATACTATGTGTATGTGTGTGAGTGTGTGTGTGTGTGTGTGTGTGTGTGTGTGTGTGTGTGCGCGCGTGCGCGCGCGTAAAACTAAGTACCTTTGCAACAGTGAAAGTGTGTAAGTAACTGTGTGTGTGTGGGAGCGTGTGTGTGGGCGCGGGGTAGGCCACATATGGTATTATCATTAGCTACATATATATCGCTTGGGTTCTGACGACATCCTCAGGCCCTACTGGCGGCTGGCGGAATTGGTGAAGGCTGTTGCCCTCGCACGCGGGGTGCAAGCAGAGCTGTCGATTTGTAGCATTGTTCCCAGGGTTGATCGGGGTCCTTTGGTTTGGAGCGGAGTGGAGGGTCTGAACCAGAGGCTTCGCCGACTCTGTGACAGTCATGGCTGCAGATTTCTGGATCTGCGTTATCGGGTGGGGAATTGTAGGGTGCCCCTGGATAGATCATTGGTGCACTACACTAAGGAAGCGGCTACTCGGGTAGCAGAGTACTTGTGGAGTGCACATGGGTTTTTCTGGGCTAGGCGCTAACTCTGATGAGCACTCGCCTGTCAACATTAAAACAGCGAATTGTGGCCACATTCGGCTCAAAAATTCGAATATCAAAGTATTAGCCGAGAACTTATAAAGTATTAGAAACAAAGTTCCCGAATTTGCCGCACTGCATGGAAATTATTGTGCACAGATACTTTTAGGCACGGAAAGCTGGCTAAATCATGATGTGGCAAGTTCAGAAATATATAGCGAGGCGTGGAATGTATATCGGAAAGATAGATCGGATACAACTGGAGGAGGAGTGTTCATCGCTGTGGACAAAGATATTGTTTCTACTGAGATCGAGATTTAAAGTTACTGTGAAGTTATCTGGGCATGTATAACAGGTCTAAAAGAAGCGGATAGTTGGGTGCTTTTACTGGCCCCCCAGTTCTGCTGTAGCAGTTTTAGAGTCATTCAAAGAAAGTATAAACCAGGTAGTGCGTAGGTATCCGGGCCATGTAATATTAGTCGGAAGTGACTTCAACCTTAAGAGTATAGATTGGGACCTCTCTAGTTGCATTTCAGGCGGTACAGACAAGCAGTCGTGCAAGCTACTTTTGGACACATTCTCCGAAAACTGTCGTGTGCAGTTAAACCGGAAACCCACGCGTAATGGAAATATTTTAGACCTTATAGCTACGTAAAGGCTTGACCTTACTAACGATGTTTGTGTAGAGACAGGAATTAGTGATCATGATATCGTCATAGCGTCGATGGTGACCAAAGTTCATAAACCAATCAAGGCGTGTTTTTGTTGGGAAGAGCCGATAAGCAAATGTTACGATCGCACTTAGAAAATGAATGGGCATCGTTTAATTCCGGGACTATGTATCTAGAGGACCTGTGGACTAAATTTAAGTGCATTGTTAATAAAGGGTTAGAGAAATATGTGCCAATAAAGACGATAAAGGATGGAAAAGATCCACCGTGGTATAATAATAATGTTAGAAAGCTGCTGAGGAAGCAAAGACTGTTGCACTCTCGATTCAAAAAAGAACACGCAAATGATAACAGGCAAAAGTTACTAGAGATTCGTGCGTCTATAAAAAGATCCATGCCCGAAGCATACGATAATTACCACAGTCATACCTTACCAAAAGATCTTTCCGAGAACCCGAAAAAATTCTGGTCCTATGCAAAATCGATAAGCGGGTCAAAGCCCACTATCCAGTCACTCGATCATTCCGGGGCAGTAATAGAAGAAAGCAAACGGAAAGTTGAAGTTCTAAATTTTACCTTTAAGAAATCTTTCACGCAGGAGGACCGCACAAGTGTATCATCATTTGATCAACGTACTAATTCCGAAACGGAGGACGTAGTAATAGGTACTTCCGGTGTAGAGAAGCAGCTGAGAGAGCTAAATACGTAAACATTTGCTGGTTCGGATGGAATACCAGTTCGGTTTTACAAAGAGTATTCTGCGACATTGTCCCCCTACTTAGCTTGCATTTATCGCGAATCTTTAAATCAGCGCAAAGTTCCTAGTGATTGGAAAATGCGCAGGTGACTTCCGTTTATAAGAAAAGAAAGAGAACTGATCCACACAATTACAGGATAATATTGTTGACATCAGTTTCATGTAGAATTTTGGAGCATATTCTCAATTCGAATATAGTAAATGTACTTGAAACGGAAAAGCTTCTTTCCATGAATCAGCACGGGTTCAGGAAACATTGTTCATGTGAAACTCAGCTTGCCCTTTTCTCACATGACATATTGCGAGTCATGGACGAAGAGCAACAGGCTGATTGTGTTTTTCTCGTCTTCCAAAAGGCGTTCGACGTGGTGCCACACTGCAGACTGCTAACGAAGATACGAGCTTATGGAATAGGTACCCAGATTTGTGAATGGCTGGAAGACTTCCTAAGTAATAGAACGCAGTACGTTGTTCTCGACGGCGAGTGGTCATCAATGACGAGTGTATCGTCAGGCGTGCCCCAGGGGAGTGTGATAGGACAGCTATTATTTTCTATCTGATGGACAGAGTAAGTTGTAATTTGCGGCTGTTAGCTGATGATGCTATGGTGTATGGGAGGGTGTCGTCTTTAACTGACTGTAATAGCATACAAGATGACTTAGACAAAATTTCTAGTTGGTGCGAAGAATGGCAGCTAGCTCTCAATGTAGAAAAATGTAAGGTGATGCGCATGAGTAGGAAAAACAATCCCATAATGATCGAATACAGCATTAGTAGTGAGCTTCTTGATGCTGTCGCGTCGTTCAAATATCTAGGCGTAACACTGCAGAGCGATATGAAATGGAACGATCATGTAAAGACAGTTGTGAGTAAGGCGGACAGCCGACTTCGGTTTATTGAGAGAATTTTGGGAAGATGTACTTCATCTGTAAAGGAGACCGCGTATAAAACGCTTGTACTAGCACGTCTTGAGTATTACTCAAGTGTTTGGGACCCGCAGCAGATCAGTTTAAAGGAAGTCATAGAAGCAGTTCAGAGGCGAGCAGGTAGGTTCGTTACTGGTAGGTTTACCCGATGCGCGGGTGTCACGGAAATGCTTCGGCAACTCAATTGGGGATCGCTAGAGGAAAGACGACGTTCTTTTCGTGAATTTCTGTTGAGGAAATTTAAAGGGCCGGAATTTGAAGCTGAGTGTAGTACGATCTTTCTGCCGCCTACTTACATTTCGCGTAAAGATCACAAAGACAAAATAAGAGAAATTAGGGCTCGTACGGAGGCATACAGGGATTCTTTTTTTCCTCTTATATTTGAGAGTGGAATAGGAAAGGAAATGCCTAGTAGTGGTACAGTTTACCCTCCGCCACGCACCTTACGGTGGATTTCAGAGTATGTATGCAGATGTACCAGCCGGTTGAGCGTCAAGAATCGCGCTCAGATCTCAAAGTGTTAAATCATGAATTTTAGTACTTAATACGAGCAGCGCTATACTAATGATACATTTAAAACATACATATAAAAGCAAAAGTTAACTACGCATGTATAATAACAGTACACCTTATACAATCTATTGTTATAAAGTGAAACTTGTGACTGTAATTTTAATAAGTGATGTGGTTTCAAAACATTTTATAGATGTAACAGCTAATATGTTTCCAATCTGCACAAAGAGAATAAACTAAGTAGCAGCTACAGAGTGAAATTAATGTACTTATATCCATAACAATGGAGAAAAGAAAGAAAGAAAAAAAAAACAGTAATAAATTCTGATGAATATGTACCTAATGACAATACTGTAGGTGACCAGTGCTTTAAGTTCTCTCTCTCTCTCTCTCTCTCTCTCTCTTTGATCCACAGCCGCACCCACACTCACTCACTCACACACACACACACACACACACACACACACACACACACTTTCTTACACACTATTGATCTAAAGTCTAACATACACACACACTCCCACATAGGCACACTTAATTATAGTGATGAGAACAATCGAATGAAAACAATCGATTCATTCGGTTGATGGGAAAAAATCGATCATTCGGTTGTAGTTTCTCGTATCGGTTGAATTATTCATTCGTTCTTCTGAGTGAAACCAGTCGGTGGGACCAACCGAATGAAACAACCGATTCAGTCGATTGGACTATTCATTCGTTCTTCTGAGTGAAACCAGTCGGTGGGACCAACCGAATGAAACAACCGATTCAGTCGGTTGGACTCTTCATTCGTTCTTTTGAGTTAAACCAGTCGGTGGTATCAACCGAATGAAAAAATCGACGCAGTCGGTTGGACAACTCATTCCTTTTCTTTTGAGTTAAATCAGTCGATGGGGCCAACCGAATGAAAAAATTGACACAGTACGTTGGCCTTTTCATTAGTTCTTTTGAGTGAAACCAGTCAGTGGGAGCAACCGAATGAAAGAGTCAGTCAGTCGTAGTTTTACTTTATTTTTTTTTTTTTTTTTTTTCGAATGAAAGTAGTCTGTGGGAACAACCGAATGAAAACATGCGACACTTTTGCAGTTTTGTACATTGACTGAATTATCATTCTTTCTTTTAAAGTGAAAAGACGCAGTACGTTTTTCGCGGGGAGCGGGGACTCGAGAGGGGGTGCTCCTCGCTTGCGTTTTCACTGCTGACAGCGCCAGCAGGCGCGCGCCAAACTCCACACAACAGTGTCTGGCGGCGTCGCAGGGCGTGCCATCGCCGATTGTTGTCGGTTACTTACTGTCTCAATAAAGAAGCGTCGAAACTACAGGGTGTTCCAAAATGATCGCTACAAGTTTAATCTCGCATACTGTATCTCCGAAGTGGGAACAGGTAGAAACGTGCGGTTTGCGGCTTATTGTTCATACATATCTAAGGTACTAGTAGGACAGAGTTAAGTATTTTAACTTTGAGCATATTTGATAGATCCAAATTCGAAGATCACTAAAACATTAGATATTGTAAAAAAAGTTTATTAAAGTATTTTGTATAAAAATGTTTCTTATAAAAATATTTTTGTTAATTCCATCTAATTTGAAGGAGTACGAGAAGACATACAACATTTATCAGTGTTGTAAATTTCGTTCACCGCGTCTGTATTCGTCAACGGTGTATGAAAACATTCATCTCAAGTTTCATAATTATTCACTCTTGTCACAGGTATTTCTGTGGTTATCGGTGAAACGGTGTGGAGGTTTATTCCATCCCTGCGCCATGTACCATACAAAATCTTAGATGCCACTTGTTTTGAAAGTCAAGGGTGCTAAATTTCATCAGGATCGGAATAAACTCTATATTGGCGTCGACTTCTGGAATACCTTCTCTCATGCATCGAACTAAAGTAGATGTAGACGGTGACCATTCTCTTTCTTTGAAGGTGAAGAGTGAAATATATCATCAAAATTCGAATACAAACGGAATTTGTTTAGGTTAGTAGGTAAAGTACCCTCCGCCATGCACCTACGAAATTTATTGTACACAGTTACCTTCGCCTTGTTTTAAAGGTCTAGTGTGCAAAATTTCATCAAGACCGCAGCCAAATTGTGGTTTTTGTCGAAGTTAGTATGTAAAGTACCCTCCGCCATGCACCGAATTAAATTTGATGCAGGGAGTGACGTTTCTCTTGCTTTGAAGGTCAAGTGTGCAAAATTTCATCAAGATTGGAACAAAACTGCAGATTTGCATGCAATAGAAACAGACACACGGACACACTGCTATATTCTTAAAATTTGTCTTTAAGAATGTTTCATGCTGAATCGCGGTTCATTTATACCCGAAAAGGCTGAAGGAGTATGCAAATAAAGTCACACAAAGTCGATGAATTAATAAAAACATCCATATAACTGCAGAAACCGACAAAGACTTTTTTCAGTCGGTTGTATCGCATCAAGTGAATCCACTCAATTCCGAGAACATTCATATAAAGGACAGAGACTTGTTTCATTCGGTGCTCCCGCATCGACTGAAACCACTCAAACCCACTGAATGAGTGAAAACATTCATATAGCGGCTGCAACCGACAGTGACTGGTTTCATTCGATTGTTTCGCATCGACTGAAACCACTCAAACCCCACCAGTGAGTGAAAGCATTCATACAGCCACAGAGACTATTTTCATTCGGTTGTTTCATTCGACTGAAAAAACCGACTGAACGAAAAAACAACCGATTGACCAATCGGTTGTTAAAAACAGTCGGTTGTCCCATCACTACTTAATTACACACTTTCACTGTTTCAAAGGTACATAGTTACACAAACACACATACACATAGAGTGTGTATCATCGAATATACTACATTCGACCAATTCTATTGTTGGACAATATTTTACGTGAATCTTTAATGTTCCTAAAAAATATAAAATAAAAAATTAACAAAAACTTTATAAGTAGATAAGTTTCTATGAGTATGCATCAAATTAATTGTCATATCACAGAAGGATTTGTAAAATGCAATAATGGTGATATCAATATCCCTTAATTTCGACCTATTTTGATGTATGAAAATTAATCACGTATTAAGTTTCCTAAGTCATAAGTTTCCTAAGGTCTAAGTTGAAGCATACACACATCGTAAGAAAACTTAACAACAACATATGAGATTTGTATTTGATTGTGTTTCATATTATATTTTTATCGATCTCAAGATATCTTATCACTTTTGATAAACCTCATATTGTACTTGTCAGTGACTATATATAAATGGAGGAATTTCCTCTTTTGTAACAGTTATAGATTAATTAAAGGAATATCTCCTACATGATGTGAAAGGGCTTTTAGAAACAATCGCAATGTTTTATTGTAAATTAGATGTTGCTGTACTCAGTAAAAATGTTATCTAATTGGGTCTGATGTGAAATATGTAAGTACAAACAATATTTTCATAATTTTTATATGTGACTCCATGTTGTGTAATTGGAATTGTCACGTATTTATCTTCCATTTACCCTGTTGACTTCCTGTTGATGGGATCAACTGCCGAAACTGGTAGAATATAACAAATAAAAATATTTTGCTGCCTTGGCATAAGAATGATTTTTAAAAAAATACCAAAAATAATCTCTCCCAGAAGTTTTCAAATATTTTTCAACATAAATTGGTTTGTAAAAGGCTTGAATTTTCAATTGGACGACCCTCACATTTACGACTGGACACTTGTGTCATTCTACCCTCTTGGTCGCTAACATTACTGTGTGAAAACTTTGTGACAACAGACCAACCACTGGTTACATTCTTCCAAATAATAAGACAATCTCGTCCAAAAAGTTACATATAGTATTCTGAGGCGTAGTTAGTTGTAAACATTCGTACAGACTCTGCTCAACTCTATCAACAGTGCCAGTTAGTAGCAAAGGACTGGAACGCAGTCATCGTAATCATAAACGAAAAGGCAAGAAAATCAATGGAAATGTCATAAAATCACGTAAGAATTACACATTAGTATATCTCCATGCTGAAAGTGTCATGTTCACCCGACAATTGTTTCAAGAATATATTGTATCACTGTACATCCATCCTTTCAAATAAATCGAATTAATTAAACCATAAACATGACGAATTACATTTACGAAAAACATCTAGTAGAAAGATGCAGTTCAGTTCTACGGGTAAATCAGCAAAGACTTCAACTGCCAATATTCCAGTATCTCAAAGGGCAAAAGTATTATATGGAGAATGACATTATTTCCACCTGACTATTACCAGCTACTCAATTAAACACTGGTGGACATCTTTAATTCATAAATAACGTACTGACTAACGCCGAACGGTCCATGAGGATATAGCGTATGATGCTGTTATAACTACAGACGTCACAACGCTACAAAATTGTCCCGAGGTGTAGTCAAACCTATGGGGATTTCAAATCAATGGAGTAGTTGACAACATAAGTACACGTGACGTACTGCGCACAAATACGCAGAAAAGCCCATTATTATATTATTAAAAAATTTAAAAAAATCACTCGCAACAGTCATATTAATGAAATAAGTAAATCAAGTATGCGTTTCGAGAAATTTGAAGTGGAATGAGCACGCGAGACTTACCGCAGGTACGTCAGAGGTCATTATTAGATCAATTGAAGAAATGCACCGTTGTTTAGCCCACCCATGTACGAGGTAGTTCACGGAAGTCTAGTTTCAACCAATTAATGACTATTACGCGTCAGAGACATAATTGTACATTTAGTAATTTCCGCCTATACAATGCCAGTCGCCGTAAAACAGGTACATCAAATACCGCGATGTGGTTCACTGTTAAAATTACGAGAGCGTACGTTCGTGGAATAGTTGACCAGTAAAAGCATCCTCCCACTATATCTCGAGAAAAGACAAAAACAGATAATTCCGTGCTCGCGCAGACGATCCCCTGCGGTAGCTCTTTCCGCGAACCACTGGGAATGTAAAAGCGGAATATCAGAGCAGTTAGTATAGAACCCTCCTCCACACACTGTAAGGCGGCTAGAGGAGTGCAAATATAGGTGTAGATGTTTCGATAGCACCTATAAACATAATGACACATTGAAATTGAATGTTCTGCGTAATCGAGTTGACGGTAGCGTAAGGTGGTACAAATTCGATATAGGTACAATTCCGATCATAAGTTTTCGCGCATTTTGTCTGTCTTGTAGTGTCTCGTTGTGTCGCGTTGTAGAGTAGCACGTTTCTACAGCTCCTCCTGGCCTTTGCGGTAAGGATATATAAATTTTTTCCCTTTTAGGAGGTAAGTGAAGCTACTTAGTCTAACGTGCTCTTATAAATCATCTAGTTAAGGGTAACTGGATTCGCTGCCAAAAATGCAATGTTTGGTACCACAAAGTATGCTTTGGTGCGTGACAGAAAAAGTGCTTTTTATGTGGAAGATGCCCGTAATCAAAATTGTACGAGGAAGTGATCATAATTGTACCTAGTGTAGTACATTTTCTATCGATACTTCTCAATTCCGTAACCTTTTTTGTGTTTATACCAACATTTGTAACTGTATAATATTTGTGTTACATACTCATTAAAGATCCAAGAACAAGAGCCATAGTTAAAATTATTCGTTTTCACAATTTATTTCCAGTTATAATCACATTTGTCGGAAATTATCGAAATTGTACCACCTTACCCTATCGTTTTATTTCAAATGTAGTGGAATTTGGTTTTAATATATGTGAATAGTTCGTGCATAGGTGCTACAAAAGAGAGTCACTTGCCTTGTGGAACTTCAGATATATATTTACACCGTGATAAAATTGACATCTTTATCTGAATTTACGAGACTATGGGGAACATCGAAGAAATATGAGTCAATATATACATTACTCTCAGTTTCATTGGAGTAGCCTGTTTGAATTTTAATCCATGAAACATGTATCAAGTGTCTAACCATACCACAGGTTACTGTAAACCGTTATACATTCTACACTGCATAAGTCAGATACACTATGTTGTTATATTTAATATCTTTAAAAATGTTTTGTAGTAGTGTTATGCAATTTTCATTTGAATGCTAACAGCGGAAATTACATAAAACTACGGTGCATCTGTGTGAATTGACACAATACGTAGCTTCGTTTGTCGTCTATAGGTACCAGAATTCTCAACTTCTTTCTTATATCCATCTTTATATATAAAGCAGAGAGTCCGTATGTTTGTGTGTACGTAACGCATAAAAATCAACAGTTCTGTTCCAATCTTTATGAAATGTTGCACACATAAACTTCAATCCATGAGGACGGTCGCCGTAAGTGAATGATCCCGTCCATACATAGATCACGAGATATGATATCATCTCTACACTTATAAGACGCATTTGTTGTCTGTCTGTCTGTTCTCTTATAACTCAAGATCCAGAGAACCAAATAACGTGAAATTTGGTACATGTACACAAAATTACATGGGGAAGGTTCTTAAACTGGATCCGTTCCGTTTTTTGGAAAACCAACCGGAAAATTTGAGAAAAAGTGAAAGTGCGTTTTCATTGTGTCCGTGTAAATCTGTATCTTCACACTGATCTTGATGAAATTTTGCACAATTGACCTTCAAAAGAATTGGAAGGGCACTGTCGACATGAAATTTCGTTCAGAGCATGGTGGAGGGTACGTATGGATTTCGCCCAAATCCACAGTTTTGCTCCGATCTTGATGAAAATTTGTACACTTTGCCATGACAACCAACAAGTCACAGGGCCAGACTCTTGGGATTGCTGGTATAGACGTGCAGATGCCATGCTTCTGTCATGGACAGTTGTATGTGGCCTACTCCAGAGTGTGCAAAGACGAAAATCTTTTTGTACATACTCCAAATGGAACTGCCAAAAATGTTGTTTATCACATTGCTTTATCATAAATGTAACCTTTTATTACATGCAAATTAACGGTTTTGTACGCTTCTACAGAAAACCTTATTTTAAAGCCTCGTATTTGCAGATAGTAAACAATAACATGCTAGAAAACTGCTGCATTACACGAAAATGTTGCACATTTCCTCCTAAACCACTAGACCAATTTCAACCAGAGTTGGTACAGATCTTCCTTTCCGTGAGGTACCAATTTCGTACTGGTAAGAACCACATACGACACATGGTTCAGAAGATATAACGTCATAAACAACAGGAGTTGCAAGAAACAGCCACATAATGCGACGAAACTTTATGAACACAATTCATGAGAACGAGATTACTTACAGATAGTATACACACATATGTATGTACCTTCTAAATTGTATCACAGTACGACACGTAGTTATTGAGATATAAGGACGTAAACAATAACGTTAATGAAAAACCGCCCCATCACGCACCAAGTTTTAATCTATTACTTCTTTACTACTAATTGTATTCCCCTGATATTTTACAGACATATAGCACTTATACAAATGCATATATACGTGAAAAATTGTACAATTTTACAACATATAATGCAATAAATATGAGATCGAACGAATTTAATATGTCATTTGTAGTTTGACTACTATCTTTCTTTGATTGGATACTGCACTTATAACGCTTTCTTGCATAATGTACAAAATTATATCTCAGATATTCTGCTATAAATATAACATGATTTTAGAAAAAAAGAAGGTGAACAGAGACAGAAGGGATAGGAGAGGTACTAACTCAAGGCAGGAAATAAATTCCCGGGCAACGCCAGGTTTTCAGCTAGTACCTAATACACTACTGGCCATTAAAGTTGCAACACGAATAAGAAATGCAAATGATAAACGGATATTCATTGAACAAATGTATTATACTAGAATTGACATGTTATTACATAAATCCTGAGAAATCACTGCCCAGAACAACCACCTCTGGCCATAATAAAGGCCTTGATACGCCTGGGCATTGAGTCAAACAGAGCTTCGATGGCGTGTACAGGTACAGATGCCCATGTAGCTTCATCACGATACCCAGTTCATCAAGAGTAGTGACTGACGCATTATGACGAGCCAGTTGCTCGGTCACCATTGATCAGACGTCTTCGATTGGTGAGAGATCTGCAGAATGTGCTGGTCAGGGCAGCAGTCGAACATTTTCAGTATCCAGAAAGGCCCATACAGGACCTGCAACATGCGGTCGTGCATTATCCTGCTGAAATGTAGGGTTTCGCAGGGATCGAATAAAGGATAGACCCACATCAGAAATGTAACGGCCACTGTTCAAAGTTCCGTCTATGCGAAGACGCGTAACCAATGGCACCCCATACGCCGGTGATACGCCAGAATGGCGATGACGAATACACGCTTCCAATGTGCGATCATCGCGATGTCGACAAACACGGATGCGACCATCCGTGCTGTAAAAAAAACCTGGATTCATCCGAAAAAATGACATTTGTCACTCGTATACCCAGGTTCGTCGTTGCGTACACCTGTCCTGTGATGCAGCGCCAAGGGTAACCGCAGCCATGGTCTCCGAGCTGATAGTCCATGCTGCTGCAAACGTCGTCGAACTGTTCGTGCAGATGGTTGTTGCCTTGCAAACGTCCCCATCTGTTGGCTCAGGGATCGATACGTGGCTGTGGCTGCATAATCCGCTACAGCCATGCTGATAAGATGCCTGTCATCTCGACTGCTAGTGATACGAGGTCGTTGGGATCCAGCACGGCATTCCGTATTGCCCTCCTGAACCCACCGATTCCATATTCTGCTAACAGTCATTGGATCGCGACCAACGTGAACATCGATGTCGCGATACGATAAACCGCAATCGCGATAGGCTACAATCTGACCTTTATCAAAGTCGGAAACGTGAGGCTATGCATTTCTCCTCTTTAAACGAGGCATCACAACAACGTTTCAGCAGGCAACGCCGGGCAACTGTTGTTTGTGTATGAGAAATCGGTTGGAAACTTTCCTCATGTCAGCACGTTGAGGGTGTCACCACCGGCGCCAGCCTTATGTGAATGCTCTGAAAAGCTAATCATTTGCATATCACAGCATCTTCTTCGTGTCGGTTAAATTTCGCGTCTGTAGTACGTCATATTCGTGGTGTAGCAATTGTAAGGGCCTGGAGTGTATTATAAATGGGAAAGAAGCTTCGTCTCTTACGCTTTGACGATAAAACCGCTAAACCAATGTCCATTAAACTGGGTACGGAGATAACTTGAAAGCTGAAGAAGAACATAGGCTCCTTTGTAATGTGTTACCTCAGTTGTACAGACATTTCACATGTCCGACGTTTGTGCCCCCTCCCCCCCCCCCAACCCCTCCTTCACATGCCGCATGCTGACGTCAGAAGTCGTGATGCAGGCTGAAGCAACTGCGACAGACGGTAGTGAGAGTACAACGCCAGGCCACACGTGGCATGTAGAGCCGTCGTGTCTGCGCACTCGGCGGTAAGTGGCTCGAGTGTTACAACGGCGCGGATAGCGCAGGTGTCTGTCTGGCAGAAGGAGCTCCTAACGTCCAGCTGCACTGTGCCCGGGAGGGCCTCGCTCACCGACACACTCCACTAAGGCACCGCCACCCCACAGCTGTCTAAAGGCTGCAACGGCCGTACGCAGCAAGCACATACAGAGGCTGTACGGCCTACATCAGCAAACAGGCAGTGAAACATGACAGCCATATTGGATGGCTGCAAAACGGTTTTGGGCCGATAAATGCGTAGATCTTCAAATGACGCTCACCTTAATTACATTGTCATTTGAACCCCTTAGGATAGTAGAAAAAAAATTTCACGCAGACAGGTAAATACTGAAGGAATGCAACAGTCTTCTCAGCAAGTACGATACGTATTGTGTTTGTACAAAAATAATAAGTGAAACTATTACTTTTATATGAAATAAAAATTGCGACATGAAAAAGTTTGTGGCCTTACGGCGGGGCTTCTTTTTTAAAAGACAGGGAGGGAAGGTAGGTGCATAGTTGACAAAGTTCCTAAAACACCTCCCCTCTTTCATGCCATCTCTCGGCGATGTTACCAACGCACTTCGTGCCAGTGCCCTGTTTTGTAAACGAGGCAGCACTGCACGCGAGGTGCTGTGTCGACATGCAAGTTCAGTGCATGTCTGAATTCACTCTTTTACTAACCTTGTGTCTTCTTTCGTAGTTGATGTCCCATTGCGCAGGTGAAGCACATAGGTCGCACATCCGTTGTACTTGAAATGCTAAAAGAGGTGTTGAGATGTGGCTAGGAAATACTGCAGTACGAATAACTTTAGCTTTTGTAGGATGCCAGTGCTTGTTTTTATTGAAGAAATGCGAGTGTATATCCAAGCACAAATATACAGACTGAGTAATGTTAAAAATATAAACGTTGCATAACGTATAAACTGTCCCTGGCTAGGAAGTACTGAACTAACATAAATGTGGAAGGTATCGCGGTCGGCGCTCGACTGACTACCGCCGCCTCTCGCTGCACGCCACAAGCCACCGTTTTGGCGCCAAGCGAAACTTCTAGACTAACATTGTTCAACTTATTACAAAATATACAAATAATTAAATCTTTGAAGTAACCGAAATATAGATTAGCACAAAAGCATTACAGAAAGTATACAGATAATTTTTAATAGACATAGGAAAGTTAAATATTAATAAAAGAAGCTTAAAGTTTTGGCGGACAACTAGTATAGGCGGGAGCCAATCAGATCTCAACTTGCAATAGGGGCGGAGTTTTCCCACGGGATACAAGCTCATCTACTGTCTCTCTCTCTCTCTCACACCCTTCACACAGTTCTCCAACCAAGAAAACGTCTTTAACACCTAATATGCGAAACACCTGATATGCGAAATAAACGGCTCCATGTCAGCCCCCTCACAGCCTGCAACTTTGTTTTGTGTTCATGAATTTTTCGACAGCGAGAAACTTGTAGATATTGAAATGAACTTTTCTTTTTTACTTAAATACCTTTTTTACAGCTCCTCTAGTTTTCTCACAAATATGGATACAATAGAACGGTGGAACTTTTCAAATTCTTCTCGTTATATTCAGCGACCTTGTACTTTGTGACCAATTTTGAAAAACATTTTTAATTTGGGATATAATTTTCGGTATTAAATAATTATGACTTTAAAAACTTTTTATTTATTTGATTACTAACTAGCTGGCTGACCCGGCTTTGCACGGTTAATCTTTAAACTACCTTAACTCTAGAACTGCAGTGATGCAGTTTCTTTCGATTTCTTAGGTATAATTCTGGGTTCAAAGTAGCGTATGGAAATGAGCGTGTGGCTTTCTTGGCCGGGAGAACCCTAGCGGGTTTGTTCGGCCGCCTTAGTGTAAGTCTTTTTATTTGACGCCGCGTGGGCAACTTACGTGCCAATGATGATGAGACGATCATGACTATGACACACAACACCCAGTCTCCTGCCGGGAATCGAACCCGGGCCTCCTGCGTGGTAGTCAGCGACGCTACCGCTGAGCTACGGAGGCGGACAAAGTAGGCTATACTAAATGCCAATACGAAAATGACAAATAATTGAAATAAGATTAATAACGTAGAATGGTTTACCACTTCCGCTTTTTAGTGACCTTTGTAGCATGAACTATGAGACCTTTGCCAAAGTACATAATATAGAATTTTAGAACTCAGGACGATTTAAAGAAAAGGCCACGATATCATATCTAACGTTTACAGACCCCCTACAATCACTATAACTGTAATATGAAGCCATCAGGCGCCAGCGCTTTAGAAGAGAAAAATGATAAATGTGGTTCACTCGTAAAAGTAAGAGACATGGTCTCGTGTGTGGTTTTTTCTGTTTCTGATGTTTTTGAGTTCTGCAAGTCTATATATTATGAACACTGGCCTAGCTGTTATAGTTTAGGCTCCACAGCTGACTAAAGTGCGGATGCAGTAAACGCTTCTACGTTATGAATCTTATTTTACTTTCTTCACATATTCGTATTGACATTAAATGTAGACTAACATTATTCCATGATACTAAAGAAGAAATTAAGAGAAATCGCTTGACGATACGTTCAGTAGGGACAGGAAGAGGAAAAATGTGCTTCTATTTTA
This sequence comes from Locusta migratoria, assembly GCA_026315105.1. Lineage (NCBI taxonomy): Eukaryota > Metazoa > Arthropoda > Insecta > Orthoptera > Acrididae > Locusta > Locusta migratoria. Next base: position 223,882,697 of record CM048745.1, read on the forward strand.
TATAATAGTATGATTTGCTATCCCTAGCTGAAATTTGTAATTATTTACGGCAAAAATAAATTGTCAAAAAGGAATGCCTTAAATTATATGATAAAGTAATTAGAAGATAGCGAACTAAATAAACCACCCCGTGCCTGCAGCTGTGGCCGCCTGGCGCTCGACCGCCATGTTGGTTGGGTGTCGCGCTGTCAGGTGGCTTCATTTCATTGTCATTATTAGGCCTCTCTGTTTTGTCGTCCATGTCAGCCTCTGTTTAGTCCTTCCCGGCCGGCCTGTTTTTCAGGAAAAGTTCTTGGCAGGAAGCGTGGTCAGCTACAAAAGCTATATAGATTACTAATACAAGTTTTATTTTCTGAAGAATACAATTACTTAACTTTTGTAAAGCATGTCTCTTTTCTCGCGTCGTCGTCTTCTGTACGATGCTTGCTGCGCTGTGACCTAGTGACTGCCTAGTTCGGAGCCGAGTTCAGACGAGCTCGTCCAGACGCATGCGGGCCTAGATACAGCTTCTTGAAGTGGCCGCGCATCTAGGTTACTCCTTCCAGGAGGCGCGGCGCCGGCGTGTGATTGGCTGCCGGTCGTCCGCTGCCTTCTGCACGGTCGTTCTCGAGCGGCTGGCGTGTGGCGCTGACTTTTACGCCCCTACACTCTGTATGTTATTCTGTGCTCGTTGGCCATAAGTGATATGGTAGGGAGTGGGGAGTGGAAGGCACGAGACTATTCAAAATCAATTCAAGCTAAAATCAACCATTCACAATGACTTGATTAAGTAACGTAAAATTGAAACTCCAGTAAATAGTGGTTTAATACACAAGGCAAAACCTGTGCCAGAAGGGCGAAATTCAAAACAACATGAACGGGACTGAACAAACAAGAAATTGACGCCGGAAGGGCGATATCTAAATAAACAATAAAATAGGATATGTGCTGGAAGGGCAAATTTAAATAAAAATTGAACACTTAATAGTAAATAGTGGATTAATACACTCTGCTAGAAATAACCTGCGCCAGAAGGGCGATATTTACCAAAGACATGAACAGGACTGAATAAACAGGAAAACTACGCCGGAAGGGCGATCTTTAGATTAACAACAATAGAATATGTGCCAAAAGGGCAAATTTAAATAAAAAACAAGAGTCCGTAAGGCAAGATACAACAATCACCAACGTTTTCTACTTAAAGGCAAGGTTTCACAACAACATAGATGCACTCAACGCGAATACCAATTACACACCACCCAAGGTGGCAATACAAGGCACATGATGCTAGGCCAAATACTTAGCAGTGTGACACACGCAACTTACACAGGCTGCCTAGAACAGACAAGACACAATAACAATTCGCGATATCAATTCACTGCACTGCCAGATTAGGATGGCACCAAGATTAATATACAGCAGATGAGAACTCCAAAAGGAAGCAGGGCAAGAGGCACCGAAAGGGACAGGAAGGGAACGCCTAAACTACATTCGTAGGGCGGCACACCTACGAGCGGAAATGATTCTGCTCAAGATTAAATAATAGAAAACAAATCAGCCGCTTCCTGGGCAGTTGATAGAAAGCCACCGAGCAGAAACCAGAATTCCCCAGTGGCACTCAGCGGTTAAATTGTTAAATCTTAAAGAGGAATGAGTTTCGTACTAGAAGAGTGCACAACCAACAGGTCGCACTCACTAATACATACATACCTGCTTCATAAGGAACATCCTTGAAAACAGAAGATTTTTTTGCCGACTTTCTGGGGAAAAGAAGCAGGTGAAAATCACAGAGGAATGGATTTCCTCTGAAAAGTGTGCTCTCCCCGTCATTGTTGAACATCTACACTAACAACCAGCAACTACCTGTAGGAACACAGAGATTTATCTATGCAGTTGACTGTGCCATTACCACTCAAGACACCTGATTTGATGCTATTGAGCAGTAATTATCAAATCCTCTTTTCAGTGCTGTCTGCCTACTACAAGGAGAATTAACTGAGACCGAACCCCAGTGAAACTCAGGCTTGTGCCTACCACCTCATAAACAAAATGGAAAATGAACTCTCAAAATTACTTTATTTGCCAATGTTGCTGTCAAGTGAAAACCAAAATTACGCTTGGTTTATGAAACATGTTTGAAGTTTCATCCTTGGATGGGTAACATTGGTTGAAACTAACATTTAAACTACCGAAAAGGGTGATGTTTTGTAGTCTCTTGCGAAAAGTTTAGATACAAACTGAATCTTTAGCGGACGCTCCAAGCATAAGGTACCGAGTTACATGTTTGATTCAATTTTGTGACTATATTTTTCGTGATACATGGAAAACTGCCTATAAAATCGAAAGACGTAGCCTTGAAGTTGATTTATTATGGAAAGTTGTTGACGAGTTCTTACATGGGAGACAAACAAAATGGTCAATAAATCCAGAAGAATAACGAAACAGCATCTCCTGTACCAGTCAAAGAAGTACGGTATGACAGATATGACAATATGTATATGTTGTCACTTGACAGATTACGGGCCAAAAAAGAATTTGCAAGTTTTGTCTTCAGAGGTACTTGACTGTAAAATGTGGAAATCATTCTATTGTTCCGAACTTTGCACCAAAAACGACTTGTTTTCACTCGTTGCACATTAAATACTCCAAGATACTATAATTTCTGCGGCCATAAGGACAATACTGTAGTAATGATATTGCACCACCATGCGAAGGTATTGGGCAATGTTACTTACAAACCAGAAACTATATTTAAAAAAATATCGTATAAATCTGTTCACATGGCCCCTACACATTTATGTAACATAATAGTTTTTTCGTGTGATATCTGTGTGTGCGTCGCATAAAGGCTTAAACTAATGTTAATTTATGCTTAGTATTACACACACATCCATACTCGAGATAGGACACTCGAAGCTCTGGAGTAATGCGTAACATGACGATCGAGACAGTGTGACCATTCATGCGTGACTAGGCTCTATCTCTACTGTTATTTTACTTTAGTCACTTACAACCTTTCTGTAAATGCCATATAAAAAAGGAATAAAAATCAAATAACAAATACCACTACACTGCACAAAACAGTTAGGAGGTCATGTGAGATATCATACACAATATACATATGGTGACGCATTTTATTCAGATATTGGTAACAATTCTAATTTGTGAGTGGTACAGTACATTATATATTGCTGTCTCAACTCTTTATTTGATGATTACATCACGTTTACTTTGAGAGACACACCACAGGGCTACCATAACAGTGAAAAAGTCAAAATTACTAAAAATTTCCGGGCTATTACGCCGTGGTCTTATAGATTTATTATGGAAACCCAATATTTCGTCCCAGATTGCGGAGGACAGTTTAAAGGGGGATAGTGGCACTTTTGAATGTCCGATGCACACCTTGGCTCGCTACTGATTGAAGCCAAACTCCGTTTACGACGGCTCGCGCGCATAGGTGTGACGTCAGATGTTTTTGATATGCGCGCGCAATTCGTCGTTACCGATTGCCGTCGTCCGTTAATATCGTCCCAAGATGGATACAACGAAAGACTGTACAGAGAGCTAAAAAAAAAAAAAAAAAAAAAAAAAAAAAAAAAAAAAAAAAAAAAAAAATCCATGTAAGTCATGTGATGTCTGTGACGTCAACCCACCTGGTGCTGCTGCTCCTGTTGTAAAATTCACTATCACATATTGTTAGGGAATTCACGTTTGTTAATATAAAAATACTACGTAGCTATACACTGCGAAATCCTTTATTTATAGGGCAGAATGTCCGTGTGTTTGAGCATTTAATGGTTTGTTTGTGTGTACGTATTGCATAAGAATCTACAGTTTCGTTCTAATGGTTATCCACCTGGTGCTGCTGCTCCTGTTGTAAAATTCACTATCACATATTGTTAGGGCATTCACGTTTCTTAATATAAAAATACTATGTAGTTATACACTGCAAAAACCTTTATTTATAAAGCAGAGTGTCCGTGTGTTTGTGCGTTTATGGGTTTGTTTGTGTGTACGTATTGCATACGAATCTACAGTTTCGTTCTAATGTTTATGAAATTTTGCACACGTAAGCTTCAATCCATGAGAACGGTCGCCGTAAGTGTAAGAATTACGCACAACACATAGTTAAGGAGATATGACCTCATAAGCAATGAGATGCGCGAAAACTGCTATATCAAACGACAACGTTGCTCATTTCCTCCTAAACCACTGAAATAATTTCAACTAGATCTGGCACTCATATACGTTACCGTGCGGAAACAATGCCATGTGACACATGGTTCAGGATATATAAAGTCATGAACAATACGAGTTTCAAGAAACTGCCACTTAATGCGTCGAGACTTAATTGACACACTGTACGACAATGACAGTACTTATCGTCTTGAAACCAACGTTAAACATAATTTCGAAACCTTACTGGACTATTTATCGCTGAAAACCACATCAAAATACTGAAAGGAAAAACGGTTCTCACTTACTGCTTTTCCATTGTTCATGGAGCAATCTATGGCATTCGGTATGACGTTACAGCTTGTAATTTGTACATTACAAATTGCAATTCAAAAATGTTCAAATGTTTGTTAAGCTTATGGGACTTAACTACGGGGTCATCAGTCCCTAAACTTACAAACTACTTATGAACTAGGACGGCACAAATATCCATGCCCGAGGGGGGATTCGAACCCCCGACCGTAGTGGCCGTGCTGACCGTGACTGGAGCGCCTCAATCACCTCGGCCACCGCGGCCGGCTACAAATTGCAGTCGGAGAACATTTTACAGATAGTATACACACATACAACTGAATATAATTTCGAAATTGTATCACAGTAAGACACGTAGTTAATGAGGTATAAGAAGATAAGCAATAACGTTCATGGAAAACCGCCCCATCACGCATCAGGTTTTAATCTATTACTTCTTTGCAACTAATTCCGTTCGCAACAGATTTTACGGACATACAGAATTTGTACAAATGAATATATATATATATATATATATATATATATATATATATATATATATAACTGCAAAATTATACATTTTTAGAACATATCATTCAGTAGAGGAAGGCAACGGCATACCACCTCCAAACAGGGTCATGCCTAGTAAAGCACTGAGGTGTTCAAACCAATCTTCGGATTGTTGACTGCTTTTTTTTATCATTCAATAAACATGAAATCATTTACAGGGTGTCTGACTCAACTGTTTCACCCCAGGTATCTCTGAAACTACAAGAGATATTGAAAAACGACTTCCACGGTCATGAACATATGGCAGGGGCTTATGAAAGTAGGTAGTATGAGACACTCTAAAGCACAAAGAAGTATTACTTTCGACACAAACTTACTTTTATTTAATGGATACCCCCATATTACTTCTTAAGCAATCAGCTGAATGAAAAATCTCAAAAAGAATGGCGTTGGTTGCATGGCAATCCGTCAATTACATCCGGAGAAACTGCGAAGCGAAGTTGACGTTTGAAACATATGAGGCGCGCTGCTAGCGCGTGTCCGAGGCTCAACTGTGAGTCTCGCTTGAGTCTCGGACACGCGCTAGTACCGCGCCTTGTGTGTTTCAAACGTCAACTTCGTTCCGCAGTTTCTCCGGATGTAATTGACGGATTGCGCCATTCTTTTTGTGAGTTTTCATTCTATTGATTGCTTAAGAAATAAAATAGTTATCCATTCAAAATAACACAAATTTGTGTTGAAAATAATATTTATTTACGTTTTAAACTGTCTCATAGTACCTACTTTCATAAGCCCCTGTTGTTTTTCAATACCTATTGTCGTTACAGAGATATCTGGGATGAAATAGTTGACGGGGACAGCCTGTACACTGTGATGAGTAACAACGCGTCACATCATGCACCACGTATTAATACAGCTACGTATTTACCACTAAAACACTCATGTACTCCAGTCATCTTAAGGAGATTCCTGAAAGCTGACTGGTCTTGACAACACTGAGCTAAATTTGAACGATGAAGCGCGCACACGGCTGCAGGTAAAAACAATACATTTCTATAGAGGTATAAGGAAAAGAAGAGAAAGAAACAGTGTGCATGCAACTAATACCCATTATTGCCAGCAGATCTAGATTTTTAACTTCCAGAGACTGTAGTTTCCAGTGAGACTTATACTTTCTATTACGATAAATACATCACAGAGCAATCTTTTCAATACTGTGGAGTGGTTTTCATATGTCATTGTTTCTCAAACAGGAAACGGTATGTTACTTTCTCAGGGGTGAGTCCACCAAACAAATTATTCATGTAAGAACGTGGACAATAATAATGAGAAATAATGTTTGTAGTAATAAGAAATAACGTTTATAGTAAAGTAGTTAATTAACTGAACGTATAAATGTTACATATCATATGTATTTAGATTACTATCTTCCTTTGTTTGGATACTGCATTTATAAATTTTTTACATTATACAAGACACCGGTATTTCTTACGTATTCTCTGATAAATATTGTATTAGCAAAAAGCAGATAGACAGAGGGAAAGGGGGAGGGGGAGATAGGAAATATACTATCTAAAGGCTTGAATAAATAAATAAATACACGGGCAACGCCGGATTTCCAGCTAGTACATTTATAAAACTGATATTTCCGTGTTCAAAGGAATGTAAACTGTGTAGATTGTGGTTGAAACTCGCTCGTAGAGATCCCAATGAGGGAGTAATACGTTTATACAATTATTATACAATTTATATTCTCATGTTCAAAGCACAGGAAACTGCGTCAAATATAGTTGAAATTCGCCCATAGAGATCCCAATGATATAGTAATAATTTCGTGCATTTAGTTCTGTAGCGGTCATTTTGATGTAACTGCAAATGATAACTATTATTCTATTAGTTCACATTAACTAGCATGGTTTCGAACTTCAAAGATGGAATGTATTATTATGTGCAGATTGATGTTTACATTAGCTGTATACGATATAACACACAAACGACTTCTATTTGAAGTCTAATTTCCTCGTTGATGGTCAAAGTACAAATGTATTGTTAGTTTTAATATTTACATGATTTATGCAGTATTTTAAAACGTGACAGCTATATCGTTTTGTGTCTCAGAAACGACTTTTGAGCGCGTCCAGTGAATGTAGTTACTTTTAAATAATGTTTAATTATTTCGTGAACGATGCCATTTTATTTAAAAATAACAAATTCGTCCAAGTAAACATAAGAGAAAAATAATAATTACATCCGATAACGGAACACGAAAATTTTAAACCATTCTTTCGAAATTGTATCACAGTACGACACGTAGTTAATGAGGTATAAGAAGCTACCAAGCAAATGTCGAGTAACGTACTAGAGCTGATGAAGACAATTAAAAATCGTCGACCGTCATTTTTCCTGGACAATATCTAATGTTGGCGCCTAAGCCAGAGTAGTTGTCCTCTTATTTTCACCCTTCTTTAACTTGCCAAGTTCTGTTTTAACCTGACAAATTTCATTGTCGCTAATGTTTAATGTGTGAAAAGTGACTAGTTTCCAAGAATAGTTCACGCACACACGAATTATCCTGGATCTGACATGTTACACGAATGTACCCTACCTCACCTCCCTCGTCATTCCACATTTTCACCTCTGCCTCAGGCTATGTGATGTACCCAATAAAGTCGGAAAGGATTTGGAGGCTCTCCAAATGCGATTAAACAGCACCACCACCCAGAACGGAACAGGGATTTGGGCTGATACTCAGGCATAGGCGTCTTTACATATATTTTATCTTAATTTTTATTTTTATATATCTTGTTCCGCAATTCAGGAGCAAGTCTCCATGGTCACGGAATGAATCAGAACATCGAATTGTAATAAATGAATGGTGCTATAAACATGAAACGTACTGAAATCCTTTGGACAGGACACGCCTAACAATAAGTACAAACAAACAACGTAACATTGAAATTTGCGTAATCTTTTATTTTTTCCTCAAATTCCTCGACAGAATTGAAAGAATGGGCGACAAGGCAAGTCTTCAGTTTTCAAATGAAAGTGCGTGGGTTACTATTCAGCTTATTGAATTCGTGTCTCAGCTTTTTTAAAGTGGATGCGGTTCAGTCATGCACGCCTTTCTGCAAAAGGGTCAAAGAGGTGTGATCCAAATGCGGATTCGATTTCCCTTTAGTATTTACTAAGTGAAAGCTGGCAACTATTTGGAATAAGTTAATATTGTTTACAACAAATGACATTCATGAAAATATATATTGAGAGGCGAGTGTCAGAATTCCCTGAATGTGGGTCGATAAGAGGTATGGGAGCAGTGGAAACAGTGAGACGTAAAAATTGTAAATTGTTTAATATCCCACAGTAACCACGTATATTATGCTCTCAAGTATTTTCGAATTGGTGAAATTATGTTTTATAGCGTTTTATTTATTGAAAGAATTAAATTATCTCACTGTATCCATCAATTTTTCCTGCTGAGAATAGTGAAAAAGAGTTTGAAACCCTAGCGAACATCGTTGTAATCAAAATTTACCTCGAACGAAATAGCAAATTGCTATCATTTCGTCTTACCATGTGTTGTGGTAAGGTTTGGCAATAAAAGATCTATACTTTTTTTTAATGTATGAAACTTCAGGATCTAGGCATCACAAATTTATTTCTACTTTCATAATTCCCTGAGAATGTCACTTTATACACCGGTGATTCTTCAACAATTCTACGGATTTTTCCGGCAAAATATATATACTCTGCGTCTTCAAAGTTACCAAGTTCTGGTTCTGACAATAGCTGTGACAAATCAGTTTTTGTCAGCTGAAGGAACTTGCAAAACTAGTTTTCACCATAGGTACTATCGTTCTCTAAAACCAATGCTCGTTTTGGTTCACATCTCTTAATATATATATATATATATATATATATATATATATATATATATATATATATATATAAACTGTCTAGAGCGAAAGATTAATTGTTTGTTACCGACTAATTTCAACCCAAAGTCGGTCCATCTTCAGGGTTTTTTTCCATGATGGCGTGGAGGGGCGCAGGAGCTGCGAGTCCTTAAGTGATCTTGCACTCTAGACTCTTTTGGTATAAAAATGTTTCCAGAAATATGTTTTGGTTTTCGTTTTCTTCGTAGTTCATTCATTTCCAGTGTGTCGGTTGGAATCATTGTTCATTCCTCAGGTCGTCGATCGCAATTATTTTTCCTTGGCTCAGCCTTTTGGAAACCCCGTATGTCCTCTGGAGAGAGATAAGGCACAGGTGCAGGTCTTCCTTGTGGTTTTGAAGAAGTGATCGCTATAGATTGAAAGAAACAAGGAACAAGCATTGGGTACAGTGAGACATGTCGTACGGTACCTTCATCATTTGTGTTAAAGTCTTCCCTATTACAGACACTTTTTGAAAATGGCTCAAAATTACCACAGTCTAAGACTACGTTTCAATTAAGTCGGATTCTGTAGTGTATACGGTATTTGTTTGTAATCTATTAAAATTTTTGTTAATATTTGATGGTTTACACATAAATCAGTTACTAAAATATTGTAAAAATATGCTTTTCTTACATCTTACCACTAATTCACTCACAACAATGTCAGAAGAACAATATTAGAACTGGAACATACAAACCCAAAGAGTAAATGACACTGATTCCCACAGCCACAGTAGCTAACAAGTGCTGAAAGCAAATTTTCAGGGATAAACCTAATGCCCCACTGTTCCCACTGTCTCACTGATCTCGCTCCTCCCCTACGCTGGCTCACATCAGAAATTGTTCAAACTGGCAGTTTCTGCGCAGTAAATATCCTTTTTCAATTAGACCCCAAAAATCTTGCTATATCTTGGACCCACATTGTTATAGACGTCGTAGGTTGACATTATATTAGGTTGAACTAGGACGCTGTAATATATTTTTTAAATTTTATTTCAGTAGATATTTCGTTCGATAAAACAGCTGTTTTCTGGTGTCTTTGGTATTCATAGGCTTCATCCTGCTTTAACTGACTTATTACGTGGTACCTCGTAGTATCTCATATATTCTTATAAATTTATTCTTCCAGCCTCAGAGGAAATAATGTCAATCTACCCCCCCCCAATAAAAAAGTAACGCAAAATGTAATTAGCGAATGAAAATAAGTAAGGTAGACATTTTCGTGTTGTACTCCACCTTATTTCAAATTCTATTTAATGGTAAATAACGCAGCGTTTATTTTTAAACAAGATCCTGAAGATGAGCTTTCCACCAAAGATTACTGTTTACCTAACGCTTAGAAATTTTATCTGTTCAGTCTCACTTATGCTCGTTCTTTGTAATTAGAATGTTAGCTTTTCTTGAACTGTGAGTTGGAAATCGCTAAAACAGAGTCTTACTGAGATTTTAATCAATTTCTTTTCTATAAGCTGTGAATGTATTTCTTTAACTTTCTTATATGGTACTGTATCAATATTACACACAATATCTTTCACTAAAAGTAACTTAAACTAAATTATTCAGTAATTTTTCCCAGGTCATACCCATCCATATTGTTAAGATTATTTTTTTATCCTACTTTTCTATGAATAATCGCAGTCAGACATATAGCGTTACTAGTATTTATGTGTGATTAGCATCAGCTTTCTACGCCTCCTTTTTCATATGATAATATATGAAAAAAATATTGCAAGTAATCTTTCAGAACTAAAATATTCTATATCATATGCAACAAAAACTTTTTATTCTATATAAGAAACTGTTTACATTTTTGTCTTCTACAAGTTTCAGTCTTGTTTGATCTGAAAAGAATACGATATTTCAATAAATAAAAAAAACACATATATGTTTTTTAGTTATCGAAATTATCCATAAAATTTACTTCACATATACCTCGATGCAATTTTAGTGGAAAAAGCTGGATTGAATAGCTTCCTTCATCAGAAGTAAATGTCTGTAGTCACTTGGCCACTATTCCAATACTGACGATTCAGTCGTATTTTAAAATAAATAACCGCTTTAAAATGCTTACTATTAAGTTTTCCTTTTTTAATCTTAATACTACAATGTGTTTCTAGATATTACCGAAATATGCTGCTGTTTGATGTAATTGTATAACAATGTAACACACACCACATCCCAGTGATTTTCTCATCACTTAAAAACAACTTCTCCGTTCAAATCAGAAGCAAGACTGAGCGCTGTATATTTTACATGACACTATAGTTTTTAACATTATCACAAGAGTGCGCCAGCGACAGTTGTTTTTTCACAAACAGTGCTGCTTAATACCTATTTATTTTGATAATATCAAATCACAAGAATCCATTTTTTATTATTCAATAATTATGTGCCACAGAACCTACAGCTGTTAAATTTGATATCTAGCCTATTTTTAAATACAATTTACGTAGTCAGACGTGTACACTTTTTAAAATTTTAATTGGTTTTAAGAAAGTATTATTATACACAGAAACAACATTAGATCTTGAATACATTTGTCATTAATATTTCATTGACGTTATGTGCGACCTCTGTATTGTGGTATGTAACCCGTGATCATAAATTTACGTAGGACATTGTGAGTTCACCACTAGCATAATTTATAAATAAAATATAAACAAATTAAACAACAATTTTGTACACAACTATTGCATGACTATGTTGAATACAACGTTTCCCAATTAATACAAATCTACATCCGTAAAGGGGTAATTTAATATATTCCTAATTACTTTACTAAAAGGCGACATGACAATATATGTTGTATATGTAAGGTACCATGTAATGTGAAGTACACAATAACGAGGCTTATTTCCATTTGCAGTAACATTAAGGCAAAGTCTATGTTTACAAAAGGGTTGCACAGATTACAATCGAAGTACACAGTAGGAAAGTAAAACAAGGTACCTATGTCGTACTATGTAGCTCGAGGACTTTTGAAGCAAACACACACTTGCAAGGTAGTAATACTGTAATATAGTATGAGTAATATGGGTGTTGTAGACAAAATACAGACAGTTCGTTACATACACAAAAACAATTTGTCACATACGACATCAAACGTTTTGCTTTGAAACTGACAACAAAGGACACCAAAACTAGTCAAGGTTGAAGGATAGTACAGCTGAATAATTCTTTTGCTGCGACTAGAAGTAAGACGTCGGCTGATACGAAGTCTATAATATAAGAAAGAAAAAAAAATGTTGCAGGCGGCCTTCTACGTCGATTAATGAAAAAATGTCGGTTAATGATGCAAATATCCATGATGGACGTTTATAACCGTTTATCACTAAAGAAGGTGTCGAACGAAAGAGACCTACTGAAACTGCTTCACATTCAAAACCATAAAAAATTACATTATATTGCGCAGCAGAAACACAACGGAACTTTTGGAAGGAATGTAAAAATACGTACCTCCAGAAGAAAAAGAACGAGAATAACTGCCAACGTTTAAGAGTACTGTAGCGCACCGCAGCTACTATATTCCGGTTACTGCAGAGCTTCCTGAAACGTTTACGACTGTAAATATTAACAGTTAAATCGACCGCGAAGAGCCGATTTCGCTTGCTGTTTTATGGCGGCTTCTTTTCGTTTTATATACTTTTGTTATATATGTGGTCGTAGTGATCATGAAATGCCAGTCTGCTCAGTGGACTGGAATATGTATGCTACAGCGACTTGAGATCGGAAGAAGGAACGTGTAATCATTTATGCACATGTATCTGCTGTTCACTAACACAACTTTTGAAGCTGTGAGAATGTGTGGCATCTAAATACCTGTCAAATCTATAAATCAGTTTTACTTAATTACCATTCCGAGTAGGGAATTAGATTACTAGTTGAAATCTATAAAACAATATTTTGAAAGACATTGCATATCCACCCCTTTTCTTAAAGTAGCCAAAAACACTCCCACCAGAAGTCACGAACTCACAGGAAGACTATTGCCAACCATCGGCCTATACGAATAGACTCTTTCCTATGCCTCCCATTTTTGTCACGTCTAACTTGCACTAGGGCAAAGAAAAAGGGGAAAGTTTTCTTCTGTAAGCTAGTCATGTATTAAGATGGTACCACGCCCAGATGATTTTTAACCTTTACCTGTTTGTAAATTTAGAGCTAAAAGTAAGGTCAATAAGGGACTTTTCCTAATCCCCAACAGCTGACGATCCCAACGTGATAATCGACGGTCAGAGCAGCCGCGAATATAGCTTACATTTATTTTTGATAAAGTGGACACACTATTTATAGCCTTCAACCAGGTTTATTAACAGCGATGAACGGTTTCGATTTATTTCTGAGTCGGCCACTTCCCTACTAACATTATTACATCTATGCTGTTAATGACGAAATATTTCGTAACAAAGAGCTACATATACAGAAGTAAAGGACACTGCTGGGCAAATAGTAGACCGGTTTATGACTCTGTTGGGAGATTAGTATGCCGGTTTTGCATACTCAAACTTCCTTTCTTTTCTAAGAGTGCTGTATCACATCACACCCACATCATATTATTTTATTTTTCTTTTCCCTATTATACATGGTTTATCCAAAGAGAGACAAATTAACAACTTAGTTTACGGGTTCTAGCATAATCTCTGTACTTGGTGCTCAGAGTTTTAACACAGTGCTATGAATGAACATATAGGGCACAATTAATGTAAGTAACAAAACATTTTTCCTTTATATGATCTTAATGCTATGTATAGTGCCTTATGTTATCAGCATACAGAAGAATAGTTAATCAATATTTCACATTTTACCACTTTTTAAGAAAGGTTTATTTAAATTGTACCTCTTGCTCCTTTAATTCAGTGATTCCACTTCGAATCTTCTGTAATATTTGTACTTGTATATTATCTTGTAATTGTTTCCTGTACAGTCAGATACCTCAAGAAGGGCAACAATTGTCTGATCCGGTTGTGAATAAATCCGCAACAGTGCAACCAGTGGATGTGTCCCTTTCAACCTAAATTACGGTTACCTGATATTGCTGTCTGTGCAGGAGACTATCTAATAACATTTCTCAATAAAATATTATTAATTAATATAAACGAACTAATAAGAAGTTATGTTGGTGCTAGATAGGTAAACGTGAATGGTATTTGGATCCTTTACCGAAGGAAATCTGCGATTTGTTGAACACGGGAGTGGATGAGGTTGATTGGCCTTTGCAGAGAATCATACTTTTCCGCGATGTTATCTCTCTTTCCGTTTGGGGGTGCATATTTTCAGAACGGGAAACTGGGACTTGTTTATGATTTCGCACGTTAGCGTGTGTGCCCTTCATTCCACTGTGTTTATTTTTTATTATTTTCGTTTGTATTATTATATATTCCCGTTGAAAGAGAAAATGAATTAAAATGTACGGTGTGATTGTATAACAAGTTCTTTGCTCTCTTAGAGTTCATTGATCTCTGTGTCCACAAAAGCGACAGCATCACCATCGGAACCGCTGTTGTTACCCGTTAACAGCCGAGGATTTGTTTCCTGAACTTAATATTTAAGAAACATTTAGTTTCGTAAATTAATGCCACTGTCATTCCTGCTATTGACAGCTACCGATTCTCGTTTCCGGAAACGTAATAATTACTTTTGTCTTCATGTTTTATGCCGTAAGTCCTCTGCTACCGAGACAAGATTGTAGCCATAAGAAACACAGCACTAGCTGCAGAACCGGCGTATGTGATAAATATTTGATTTCGTCAATCAAACTGTTTTATAGCTATATGAGATCTCACAAGTGTAATTCGTGTATTCACACCCTTTTACATCAATTAGACTATTTAGTGTAGGGTTCTAAAATGTGTGTCTTTACACGAAATGTACTTCCTACTGTACATCTGTCCTTTACCAGTAGGAGGACACATGTTTACCTTATGTGGTAATATATATGAAAAACGATATTCATTATTCAGTGTTAGATGATGTAGGGAATACAAAACTATTTTGTTTGTGGTGATATTTCTCAGTGAGAGGTGTTGAGTGACAGGTAATTTTGAGGATATAATGTTTTTTTTTTTTTTTTTTTTTTTTTTTTTTTTTTTTTTTTTTTTTTTTTTTTGTCGTTTCCTGCTTGAGAGTTTTATAATTTGCCTTGGGATTATTTCAATAATCTGTTGACATCCATTTGCTCATTCTGTGCAGTTACCACATTATCTACCACGTAATTACTGATTGCTGTGTAACATTCTGAACAATACAAATCCAATGCATTAAATAAACTCTAATGTACGTACTAATATTGAGTTTTAAGACCTGCAGCTTAATATATATGTCACAATGTGACACATTATTGGATTTTTCTATTCTAATGCCTGCTGCTGGTTTATTGGCTTACAGTGAAACAGGCTATTTCGGTGGAATGTCCATTGTCCAGTACAGCTTTTAATAACAATATATGCCATACAGAAGCTGTCGGATAGACGGTAATCTGGCTATATGAAATTTTTACATTAGCTTTACTTAAGAAGGTAAATCATCGGTACATATTGAATTTGTGACACATTTCTATTGCTTTGCTGCCTAATTTTTTTACTAATTATGTATTTTACAAGGTTTGTTGACGTTTTATATCATTTTGACGCTAGACAACTTAGCTCAGAGATGCTACATGTATACATTTGTTTATTTCACAGGCAGCGTATCTGTCATGCATTTACATTGTAGATACTAAGACTAATGTTACTATTTGTGTAATCTGTTTTATCGTATGTTTTAGTCTTTGATATGATATAAATTGGTTTATTACCTCAAAATTCTAATAGAATTTTCTACATAAAATTTATGAATTGGGGCTATCTGTTCACTCAGAATATAAATTAGTGCGTTGTATTTATGTACACAAAAATTTCGATTTTTCTAGAATATTCATGCTGATTCCTTTCGGAATTTTTTGCAGCATTCCAAATTCCGATTCGTTGTTTTCAGTTTTATGACTGTGAGAGATTGAAGGAAGAAAGTTGACTGGTTATTGTACGAGACTCTTGCGTGTCCTCTACACTGATGCTGAACCTCCACGTCCCTTGACCTGTGGTACATCTTTCACCCTTCCCACAGCCAGTTACATAAATTCCAACATAATAATAGTGAAATAACAGTTGCCCTCAAATCAAGATTGTCACAAAACTTTCTATTTATCAAGAAAATTGACACCATAAAAATTATTATTCCTACCATCCAAAATCCCAAAAACATACATTGTTCCATTAAATGATAAACAATTATGCATCCTGCAATTGAACAAGAAATCATAAAACAAAATTACAAATACTGTAATATAAAGGACATAAGAACTATTTTGATCCAATCAATCAATCACAAATGGAATCCAATAAACAAAATATAAGCCCCATATGAGTAAATAAACCTGAACAAACAAGACATACATGCCACATATAGGGGTAATATCTCAAATAAACTAAATAGCACGTTCGAAACCACATACAAAGCATTAACATACAGAACATCTGACCACTTAAGAACAAAAATCTTTTCAGGAAAAGCTAAGTTGCTAGATTACTCACATCCTTATATACAGAAAATTATCTATGGAAGCTGTGAATAATTCATCAATGACCAAACGTGGCATCACAATGTTAAAGAGCATACAAGAGACTCCAACAGTAACCAGTCGACTCTCTTCCTGCATTTAATATCTAACAATTACAACTAAAAGCAGTGAAACAGCGCTAAATATAACACATAAAATTCCTAATGGAATCAGTATTAATATTTTAGAACAAATCGAAATTTCTGTAGACATAAAGAAACCCCTCAAAATATTCTCAACAAACAAACAGACCTAAATAATATTTAATATTTATTATAACATTTACTTAACATTTAAGGTAGTAAAAGATATTATACAATATCCAGACTAAAACATACGATACCAGACATTACACAAATAAAAATCTTATCACAATATGAAGTTAAAAAATGAAACCCAGAGCATCTCTAAACTAAGTAGTTAACTTGTCAAAATATAAATAAATAATCAAAAATTTACGAAAATTATGCGATTAGAAAAAAAATCTGACAGCAAAGAAAATAACAACTTTTCACAGATGATTTAGCACCTTAGCGCAACTAAATCTAATGTAAAAATATTCAGATAGTCAAATTTCCGTCTGTGTAACATCTTCTGTATGACATATACTTCAATAACAAGCTTCACATGACTCTGGAAATTCCGCGAAATAAGCCTGTTGTAGAGAAAAACCATAAACGGTAGCAGCCATTTGCACAAATTAATTCAATAAAAATGACATAAATACCCCTTCAGCCAGTATATGGTTAGAATCTGTACTATACATTCCTTTTAAGGATTACTCATTTCGACTTTATGTAACTACTTTTCCCACCATCATCAGTTATTCTTGGTATTGTGTTCTTCTGGTGGGAATTAATATGATACTGAAAAAGTCCACTGTCTTAGTTGACTATAGTGAAATCCCATACACACGATACATCAACAAGAGTCCATAAAATACTTTTATATTTCTCGTAATATATTCCGTTGATATATACAATTAATAAGCACTGATAAACTCTTATAGGTCATAAATTAAAATGAATTCGAATTTGTAATTAGTGTGACTTATTGATGTATATTTGACTTTAAAGTTATATTAAACTACATGCGACATTAGTTAACAGTTTCTAGGAAGAAGATGCCACGAAAAGAAAGAGACTCGACTAGTTTATATATGTAATGTGAAAATCTGTTATGTACCGATTTATGACAACAAGTTAATGTTTCATTGAATGTACTCTTGAAGAAAATTAAAATGGAAACATGTCATTTGTGGATGTCCTCCAAAGTGTAGTAAGTAACGAGTAACAATGGAACTGGTTTCGTGTGCTACAGCAACCATTCTCACTAGAACCCTAGAGGAGCTATGGCTAAACTCCATTAAGAAAAAAAGACTTCGTCTCCTGACAAAGACGATAGGCAGCAAATGTTATGTACGAGTTCGATTTGTTTCTGCGTAATCCAGCTCCTTAATCAGTCTTGTATTAATAAATACCAATTGGGATGTTAAATTAGTGCACAAAATAGGAACTTCTGAATTCATCGTGAAACGATAATTTTACCTTAATAAACTGTGGTATTTTTTTCATTTGAATTTACTTATTCCTTGCACTATTGAAGATATAGCGAAGGTTCCATGAATGCGAATCGAACTGACACACCATGGATGACTTGATAGTGACGAAATAAGGAATAGTTCAGCATTCACAAGAGGCATGAGCTGGGAATAATTTAATACTATATTGTAATTGTTATGCAGCAATAGACAATTTAGTCACAATGATACAAAATGATCTTAGAGTAAATCTGTCAATTTTTATCCTACTGAACAGATGCAAGTTATTACAGAATGTATGCATGTTTAATATGGTTTACTCTTCATAGTAATGTAAACCTCACTAGGGCTGATAACGAAATTACTTTATGTTTAAAAACTATATTATTCAATACAATGTATTACATTATATTGATTCTTCACAAACTGACTTTTTAAAATGTGAATTACTTAAAATTGTAAGTACTACTAATAATAAATATGGTAAGTAAATATTGTTTCAAATGTGATTTTAAAATTATATCTGTGCTGAGGAAAATAATAGTTTCTACTGTTCAATAGCAACACCTCGAGAAATAAATTTATATTATTTAATTCAAATAAAATACTGTTGCTAATAGGCAATACACAGTGAACATATTAGGTCTTGACTCAAACCGTTGCAAATACATTCTGTATCGATTACCAACACTAGTGCATACCAGTGTTTCTCAAAAATATTTTCTCATAATTTTAGAAAAACAGCTTTATTTTCTTTAACTGCTGTATCTGCATTGAACTTAAACCCAGTCACTTTTCAGGTATTTCAATGAAATACTGCTAATTCCTCATAGACCTTATTTTTCTAAGTTTTTGTTAGCTGCCATGGCTGCGCTGAATTAAAAATTATGGAAAAGCTGGGGTAATCCAACCTGGGGGAAGATCAGTTCGAATTCAGGTGGAATTTGGGAAAACGGGAGGCAATGCTCACTTTAATTTGCTCCTGCTCGCTTCAGAATTAGAAAGAATGAATTACAGTGTAAACTGTCAGAAGCTTTCTCTATATCTACAAAAACATATCAGAAAGGACAGACATCAGCCTGCCGCTGTGGCCTAGCGGTCTGTGGCGCTCCAGTTACAGTCTGCATGGCCGCTACGGTCGGGGGTTTGAATCCCCTCTCGGGCATGGATGTTTGTCTCGTCTGTAATATAAGGTAGTTCATAAGTAGTTTGTAAGTTTAGGGACTGATAACCCCGTAGTTAAGTCCCATAGACTCGACAAACATTTGAACATTTTTGAGATCACACCCTGCTTATAATATCTTCCATGGTGGCAGAAATAGGAAAGACGATCTTTGGCTCCAAAGTGATTGATAGACCGTGTGACGTCTGAGAATTTGAGGCAAAGTAGCCTGCTCGGATAGACGAGCATTTAAAGTACCCACTGACCATCAGCGAACAGCCCAGTTTCGAATACTGGTCTGGCACAAATTATCACCGTCACCGTAGAATTATTTCAGTGCCCTAATTAAGGCACCGAGGGAGGTGGCGTAATGGTAACACACTGTACTCACATGTGGAAGGACGGCGGTTCAAGTCCGTCCCCTACCATCCGGATTTAGGCTTTGCTTGTATCCCTTTAATCACTCTAGGAGATTACGGGGATGGTTCGTTTCAGAGTGCCCATTTCCTTTCCCATCACTAACAAAATAGAATTTCAGCTTTCGCTCCGTCACTTATAACCACGTTGGCAACGGACGTTAAGCACTAATCTTTCATCTTTTGGAAAATTAGACCCAAAATCAATCTTTTCCGAATCTCTATCCCCATTGAAGAAAAAAATGGCAAGTTACAACGTTTGCTTTTGCTAAACTGTCAGCATTTTATTTCTTTTGTCATCAATTAAAGTGTCTCAGTGGCCTCTGCGCAAATTATCAAACGATTCTCCTAAAATTAAAGTGGAAGTATTCCTTACGTTGAGTTCGTGGTATTAAGTCAAATATATTTTTCAAATGTTCAAATGTTTGTAAATCTAAGAGACTTAACTACGTTGATCATCAGTCCCTAGGCTTACAAACTACTTACACTAACTTAAAGTAACTTATGCTAAGGACAACACAAACACCCATGCCCGAGGGAGGACTCGAACCTCCGACGGCGAGCAACCGCGCCCACCACAGCTAGGCGCTTTAGAACGCTCGGCAAACATATTTCTACTTGTATTAATAATTTTAAAAAACAGCCAAAGTTGCACACAGCTAGTTCCTTTTATTGACGACTAGTTTTGGGCTTACCTGAGACCATTATCAAGTCACACCAACTCAATGTCATCAGCAATATACAAACGATACATCACATATACAATTTTATTTATATGCCATTTTTTGGAACGTGTCATATTATTCCCCTTTCAACGCCAGGCATCCACCGGTGGCGCCATCCTACGTCGTTTTGCCAGGAAGGTTTATTATGGTAGAGGACGCTACATAGCATCTTTATTTGTTTAATTCTGAGATTAACAAACTTCATACAAAATTTAATGACAAAACTAAAACTTCCTTTTTTTCTTTTATCATAATAAATTAAATGCAATCAATTTTTCATGTTGTTCACGTCACGAATGATGTGTATCATTACGAGCAAAACAAATGTATACATATATGTAAAGTTGTAAAACATCAACCTAGGTATATACAATGCTTCTAATAGACAGTACCCATCTATAAATTTTTATACGTTTTTTTGGTTTTGTTGAACCGAAATTGAAAACAATTCGTCCAAAAGATAACATTCAATCAGATTAAGCAAGTTATATATCGTTTTCACCCAATAGCATTTAGGACTAGACCTACATTCTTTACATATTGGACACCTTTTAGAACTAAAGTCACAGAACGTAAGTAACATTTGTGTTGGAGGGAGGCGGGGTCGAGGGGGACGGGGGGGTAGGAAGGAAGGGATTGAAGGACGAGGGGAGGAGGAGGGGAAGGGCACAAGATATAAGTGTACTGTTAATAACAAACATTTATCTCTTTCACAATTATTTGGCTCGCAAAACAATAAAAATACATACTATCAATTTTTTGTTATTCACTTCATGAACGGGACGTACCGCCAACAAGCAAAATATTTCTGTAATGCTTAATATGCAACAATGTAAAAGCTCAATGTAGACATAGTTACTGCATGCCGTATGCAGTATTCATTTATAATTTCTATACAATTCTTACTATACAGAAAATAAGTACAGCTTTTTCTTAAAAAGTTGACATTGTAACAGATTAAACACACTATGTTGTTCATATGTTAGGTGCCGTGAGGGGGACCGAGGAGGAGGGTAAATGGCAACAGACATTGGTGTACGGTCAATAACTACAATATTTATCTCTTTCTCGATTTTTAGCTCGTAAAACAATACAAATGTATACAATACATTTTTTTGTTATTTACGTCATAAATGATACGTACCGCTAACAAGCAGAATATTTTCGTAATGCTTAATATGAAACAGTGTAAAA
Source organism: Locusta migratoria (assembly GCA_026315105.1). Classification (NCBI taxonomy): domain Eukaryota; kingdom Metazoa; phylum Arthropoda; class Insecta; order Orthoptera; family Acrididae; genus Locusta; species Locusta migratoria. Next base: position 223,904,221 of record CM048745.1, read on the forward strand.
GCATATTAAGCACTATGGAAATCAAATTGTAATGTTTGTAATACGTGATTACATTCTGTCGTAGGTTTGACTTGATAACGGGCACAGGTAAGCCCGAAACTTCTCGCCAATAAATAGAACCATCTGTGTACGACTTTAACTGTTTTTTAGAATTACTAATAAATGTAGTAACTTGCTGTCCTCAAACAATCCAACATGTTGGAATTTCATATTTCTACTTATATTTACATTCCCGGAAGAAAAGAACATTTTCGTTTTAGTTTAGCATTTCTTTCAACACTAATCACGTGCCGTAGCTTTGGTGCACTGATTTGAAACTAACTGAAGATAGGAGTAAACAGTGATGCAATAACTTGCGCTCCCGGCTATCAGGGCTCGCTGCGAGCTGTGTTTGTCTGCGCCGCTGATGTTTATTGTTCGCATGTTCTCCCCGCGGACACTCTATCGCTGTGTGACGTGTCATGTGTCCCTGCATTAACTGATACGTGCCGCACAGTTTAATTAGGGATTCCGTGTGCTGTGACGTCACACACGTGGCGCAGCCAGCACGATTTGTATGCCCGCACAGCCCAATCAGTGCTAATTTATTTACGAGTTCAGCAACTCACAAGCGACCGTTATAACTAGAACAGGCAGTTTCCAGTGACGAAAGGTCATAAATTGATAGGAAACGTCGCTTCCGTCATAACATTTCGCGAAATTTGACTCCCTACGTTTACATGGAACACATCTTCCGGGAGTACGAAAACTGATTTTCGTAAACCGATTTTGGGTGTTGTGTTTACACGGCATAGCCTGAATCGGATTTCCTAGCTCACTTAATATGGAGGCTGAAAAACAGCTGATTCAGTTCCTGATTTAGTCAGCACAGTCGCTATTTTTCTTTACTTAAATACAAAGATTCATGTTCACTCTAATATTTATACTTTTATTTCAGATTAGAACATATCACTTTTTCAATATGTGCGGAAAATTCTTAACGAGAAAACACAATCTGACAAGCCAAGTACGCTTCAAAAACGGTTGCGTTTACATGGACACGAAAACCGATGAATCGATTTTGGAGTGTTTACATGTCCAACCCAAAGCGGAATTGGGAAATCTGTTTACGAAATCCGGTTCTGGGAGCCCATGTAAACGGGGTGCTTGACTGACAATGTTCAAATATTTGTACAGCTTATGGGACTTAACTACGGGGTCATCAGTCCCTAAACTTACAAACTACTTATCAACTACCTAATACTAAAGACAGCACAAATATCCATGCCCGAGGGGAGATTCGAACCCCCGACCGTAGTGGCCGTGCAGACCGTGACTGGAGCGCCTCAGTCCCCTCGGCCACCGCGGCCGGCTGGGTAATGTTACTGGAGGGCGGATGATTATGAATCTAACAGAGAGCATATATTTATAATGCGCCTTAATAATGTAAAGAACTGTGAAACATGGGTCATGTGTAAACGCAGAAAATTATAGTTAAATCAGATATTGCAATTTTGATTGTCTCCAATTCTCGAGCATTTGCTCGTCCTCACATCTAGTGCAATTACAGCCTGGTCGCTACTGTTGCCTGATGATAAGATAATAAAGCGTGCAGATATTAAACTGTGCATCTATTATCAAAAAATGTTCAAATGTTTGTTAAGCTTATGGGACTTAACTACGGGGTCATCAGTCCCTAAACTTACAAACTACTTATGAACTACTTACGAACTAGGACGGCACAAATATCCATGCCCGAGGGGGGATTCGAACCCCCGACCGTAGTGGCCGTGCTGACCGTGACTGGAGCGCCTCAGTCACCTCGGCCACCGCGGCCGGCACATCTATTATCCATTTGTAAATCATTACAGTCATTCGTAAACAAATAAAATGTTAAGTTTATATTATCCGTACTGGATCTTGTGAACTCCGCGTCAGTAAATACTTGTTGGTGAATATGCTTTTACAAATAGTTTATTTCAAAGCCATTACCGGTTTAGGGCTATCTTGCCCATCTCCATATGGTAATATTTTATTTACATATTTATTTCTGTCAGTGGCATGTATTCTGCTTCTTCACTGCACAAGAATAGTGAGACTTTTAGACCACGTATACTTTCTTTCACAGATAAAAACACATCTTCAGTTTCTAGCATTTACTTAAGTACAAAATTAAGTAGTTGGGTTTACGTATTAGAGTTCTGGTGGATGGCGAACTTTTTCTTTGGTGTTTATCTGGCGTTTCTTAATATTATAAACACTACTGCATTACAGTAAACTCATATACTTTAAACGCTTCCAGCTTGTATATCGAGTATTCTGAAGCGTGTCGTGGTAATACACAATCCTAGCAATTAAAAGTGCTACACCACGAAGATGACGTGCTTCAGACGTGAAATTTAACCGACAGGAAGAAGATGCTGTGATTTGCAAATTAGTAGCTTTTCAGAGCATTCACATAAGGTTCGCGCCGGTAGCGACACCTACAACGTGCTGACATGAGGAAAGTTTCCAACCGATTTCTCACACACAAACAGCAGTTGACCGGCGTTGCCTGGTGAAACGTTGTTGTGATGGCTTGTGTAAGAAGGAGAAATGCGTACCATCGCTTTTACGACTTCGATAAAGGTCGGATTGTAGCCTATCGCGAATGCGGTTTATCGTATCGCGAAATTGTTGCTCGCGTTGGTCGTGATCCAATGACTGTTTGCAGATTATGGAATCGTTGAATTCAGGAGGGCAATACGGATCGCCGTGCTGGATCCCAACGGCCTCGTATGACTAGCAGTCGAGATGACAGGCATCTTATGCGCATGACTGTAACGGATCGTGCAACCACGTCTAGATCTCTGAGTCAACATATGGGGACGTTTGTAAGACAACGAAAAGTTCGATGACGTTTGCAGTAGCATGGACTATCAGCTCGGACACCATGACTGTGGTTACCCTTCACGCTGCATCGCAGACAGGAGCGGCTGCGATGGTGTACGCAACGAGAAACCTGGGTGCACGAATGGCAAAAAGTAATTTTTTCGGATGAATCCAGGTTCCGTTCACAGCATAATGATGGTCGCAACCGTGTTTGGCGACATCGCGGTGAATGCACATTGGAAGCGTGTATTCGTTATCGTCGTACTGGCCTATCACCTGGCGTGGGGTGCCATTGGTTACACGTCACGATCACCTCTTGTTCGCATCGACGCACTTTGAACAGTGGCCGTTACATTTTAACATGTGTTACGACCTGTGGCTCCACCCTTCACTCGATCCCTGCGAAACCCTACTTTTCAGCAGGATAATGCACGACCGCGTGTTGCAAGTCTTGTAGGGGCCTTTCTGAATACTGAAAATGTTCGACTGCTGCGCTGGCTAGCACATTCTCCAGATCTCTCACCAACTGAAAACGTCTGGTCCATGGTGGTCGAGCAACTGGCTCGTCACGAAACGCCAGTCACAACTCTTGATGAACTGTTGTATCGTGTTGAAGCTGCATGGCTCTCTGTACCTGTACACGCCATCCTAGCTCTGACTCAGTCCCAGGCGTATCAAAGCCATTATTACGCCCAGAGCTGGTTGTTTTGGGTACTGATTTCAGAATTGCGTGAAACTGTAATCACATACCAGTTCTAGTATAATTGTCCAATGAATACCCGTTTATCATCTTGATTGATCGATAGCAATTTTAATGGCCAGGAGTGATTTTAAAGAATATGTGCTTACTACAAAGAAGTAGTATTTATATCGGAACTCAAGTAAGTGAACACAACTATTTCTTTTTGTGCGTAAGTAAATACAAGAACCTAAATTTGTTTTTTTTAACTCTTAAACAAATGTGACACTAAGCTTCTGAATATTGTGTGCAGTGATGACGCAGACAACATGCTACTGACAAAAAGTAATATTAAATGTTTTATCCATTGCAGCAACTGTGTTTTATTGGTTTTTCAAAAGTAGACAGCCACCAAAGGAAAATGTTCAAATGTTTGTAATTCTATGGGACCAGCCGCGGTGGAGTAGCCGAGCGGTCTAAAGCACCTCGCTGCGGAGCGCGTGGCTGCTCCCCGTGGAGGTTCGAGTTCTCCCTGGGGCATGGGTATGTGTGTTTGTCGGTAGGTTAGTTTACCTATGTTTAAGTCGTTTGTAAGCTACGGACTGATGACCACGCTGTTTGGTCCGATAGATTTACAGGCATTTGAACATTATATGGGACCAAACTACGTAGGTCATCAGTCCTTTAACTTACAAACTACTTACATGAAACTTACCTAAGGACAACAGATAAATGCATGCCCGAGAGAGGATTCGAACCACCGACGCGGGAGGCTGCTAGATCCGTAACGTGGCGCTCCAGACCACTCACCTACTCTCGCGCCGTTAAACAACTATCTGTTACAAGATTGCACATTGTTTTACAACCTGTTTCGAGGAATTATTGCCCTTCCACAGATACCTGAAGAAGGGATATAATTGCTGGAAACCGGTAGTAAATATATCTGTAGCTTGCAACTGGTGACTGTTTACTTTTCCAAAATGTAGCCATTTGAAGATGGGCAAGATAGCCCGAACCTGGTAATGGACTTGTAATAAAACATTTTTAAAGCATATGTGCCTAGTTCCGTATTCACCAACTCATATAATATTGTGAAATTTACTGTTACTTCCCTACAAAAAAAAAAAAAAAAAAAAAAAAAAAACAAAAAAAAAAAAAAAAAAAAAAAAAAAAATAGAATGATAAGCAATGCACAGAATATACCAATATATATGGTCAAAGGTGTTACATCTCGGATGAGTGATATTGTAACTATGCTACTTGCTCCCTTGGTTACGTCTCCAAAAATCACGTAATCAGTATAAAAATAGGAATGTTGTACCTCTGTATTTCAGTAACATACAAATTTGATACCTTGGAAGTAGGCCAATTATTGAGTTTCAGCTTAATATGATCGTAAAGATTTTCATGGAAAAAATCTGTTGTTGTTGTGGTCCTCTGTCCGCAGACTGATTTGATGCAGCTCTCCACTCTAACCTGTCCTGTGCAAGTCTCTTCATCTGAGAATACGTTCGGCAACCTACATCCTTTTGAATCTGCTTACCGTATTCTACCCTCGCCCTCCCTCTACGATTCTTACCCCACACACTTCCCTCTAATGCTAAGTTGACGAATTTGTCCTTGGATTCCTTCACCGCTTGCTCAATGTACAGATTGAACAATGTTGGGGAAAGGCTACAAACCTGTCTTACTCCCTTCCCAACTTCTGCGTCCCTTTTATGCCCTTCGACTCCAACAACCGCTGTCTGGTTTTTGTGTTAGTTGAATATAACTCTTCTCTGCCTATAGTTTATCCCTGTTACGTACGGAATTTGAAAGAGTTTATTCCAGACGACAGTGTCAAAAGCTATCTCACAATCTGCAAATGCTAAAAACGTAGGTTTGCCTTTCCTTAGCTTATCTTCTAAGCCGTAACGTGAGTATTGCCTCCTGTGTTTCTACATTTCGCCTAAATCCAAACTGATCTTCCCAAAGTAAAAATCTACATTATGTAAAATCTTCTACCCATCGCCATTACTGATTAAATTGTCCATTCACTAGTGGTAGTATAACGAAACAACAAATAAAAGTGTCACACGTACTAGGAAGGAACCGTGAGATGAGTTGTCTGCGTTTTCAACATATTTATTTTCCAAGAACTTCACAACGCAATAATATTAATAGTAAACAACCTTTCCAAGTAAAGTCATTACTAAATAAGTAAGAAAAGCAATAAGACTTTTCGACAACAGACTTAATACTATAGGAGACTAATTAAACACCGTTTTTAAACTCATGTAGGAGAAAAAAAAACATATCTCCAAATTACTCCGACTATCTGTTTTATTCTACGCATTGATACAATGTAAGATACATTCTCTTAGATAGCCATTCAGACGCCTTCCAGGGTCAACAAAAAATTAATTTTCAATATTTCACTTAGTTATTGGAATAATTGAAACATCAGTAGGATTGTCATAACCTATTCATTAAAATCGAAAACCTTATGTTCGGTATAATGCGATAGTACAAGTATCATAATTTGAAATAGTAGGCCACGTGATTTAGAAGCTGACAGTGCTAAAGTATTACAACTTTGATAATATATTAATAAAAAATGACAACACTTCTAACAGTTTTAATGTGGATTTTCATGACGCTCTCCACAAAATGATTCATTTTCGCCGATGATGCGGCCTAATTTCAGAACCTGTTCTGACCTTTTTTTTAAATCTACTAACTAGATTTTCATGACCCTTTGAAGAACGTATGCAGTTATTGTGATATGTATACTGTGACCTTCCTATCGGTACTCGTCAATAAGAATTGGGTAATACATAACTCTGGATAGTAAAAGTTTATAGCTTGTTGTCTCTGTTCATAGGGGTGAGCTATGAATGTCAGCTTCTATGACCTAAACAGCTACCCAAACTGTTTAAATAACATCAGTAATTAATGTGTAGTTTAGCCAGTCTAACAATATGCTGATCCTGACGCGAAAAATATATTTAAACAAACATAAATTAAAGCTCTAAATAACCAACGAAATGGATTCTAACATAAACGTTTAGAAAAGTCATTCAAGAAGTAATTTTTATAAATGGAGCTTATTACTCTTTTTGCACATGAAAATGCGGAGGTGGTCCTGCTTTATACATCGGTAAATAACTGAATATTTCCCTAACTTTTGTTCATGAGAGGTACAATAAGTATCACAAACACTTGAGAGTAAATGTTCCAAATTATCACTCGTAAATTTATGAAGTCCATTAAATATTGCAGTTCCAAATTAATCAGCGATTAATTACAGTATGTGTTATAAAACAAAGTTTGTCATTACACGAGTAAGCGATTGCTGACTTATCACAGTTCCACAGCCCTACTACCGTCCTTAGTTTATCACTTTTCAACCAGAGACTAAGTTCTGCAGTCACAGTCCCGTAAATCTTCTAAGTCCACACATGCCTATCTCTTCAGACCACAAGTTCAGACCGCCCAGCGTCACAACCATTCACCACCACGTCCAAGTTACGAGTCCCTTCCCAAGCGTTCGTAAGCGTTCTCTACCTGCTCCCAAAATTGTATCCTTCCGCGCATCCTAACGCCTCATCTTTAAAATACAATTTCCCTTTCAAAATATAATAGATTTGAATATCACAGAATTAAATGTTTTGAAAACTTTCCTACAAATGTTGTTTACATTGAACAAAAAAATACGTATTTAACACTACTAAAATCGGTTGAGTCTGAAGCTCTTTGCTCAGGTACCTATTAAGCGTGGCATCTCACTGTTCAAATATACTGTCGCCATCGAAATATACTTACACAATTAATATTTAATTTATCATGGATTTTTATGCAAATATATTCAGTTCTTGTCCACAAATACATATAATTGTTTATGTATAACTTATCTGCTTCATTTTTGTTATTTTTAGTCGGCCACGAGATATTTAAGTGGCAGTCTACAACATAAAACGAACGTTACTAATAATAATATTAAATATAATAAAATACATACATACATGTAATCCGCTTTGCTGGGTTCATGTTTTGTGTTTCTGTAGTGTAATATCTACTCTGACACAAGAATATTACTGCCTCAACGAAAAGCAGAACAAGGGAGTGAAAGAAAGTTAACTGAAAGAATACAGAAATAACGTCGGGCGTCTTTTAAGATAGGTAGCATGGTCCAATGCTGCCCATTTGCTTCTTAAACTGTTACTGATAAACACTACGTGTCAATAATTGTAAATATAAGTCTTATTATTATTGTACTGAAATTTATTGGCTTTTTATATGTAAGGGATACTGAAATTGTTATTACGGCGATGATATTCTCAGGTCTCCTGAATCCATTCATATAATTATATTTGCCGTATGAGCATTCCCAGATTTTATATGGAGTTTTAGAATAACATATGTGGCTGTACTGTATTTCAGTTGCAATCTGGGTTAGCCGCCCTCGCTCATCCAAGGCCACCGTTTCCTGTTTTTGACCAGATAAGGATATCCCTAACTACCTATATTCTATTCACAAGGTCCAAACTGTTAGCCGGCCGGCTGGGGAACCCAACAACCTGGCAAAACCCGTCTTCCACATGGAAACAATCAGCTTCCCCCTGTATCTGTAATGTCACATACAGTACATTTATATTTCAACTAGGACTATAAACCAAACACCTCTTAATAAATTACAAACTGATTTAACAGTGAGTCTCCTTATCACCCCAGAAACGTATTCATATGTGAAGACATTCTGCAACATGGATGATTTCTCCACTGAGGTTGTATGAACAAGGAGTATCCCTCCTGTAATACCGACTGTAAGAGACAAACCCAGGCCAAACAACGAGATGCACTGCCGTTGTTATGAGGCGGTGTACCTGAGGTGCCATACAAACGGGCCAGGATTATTGAGCCTCCAGCACCAATCTGGGGACAAAGCGAGCAGCTGAAACCCAGGAACGCCAATACAATGGCTGTATGGCAGTAAGCGGTGTATTGCATTCCCTCCGTGTACTTCAATATAATTGACCGCTTGCCAAGACACAGACAAGAACGTTCCCGAAATCTTAGTTATGAATCTTACATCCAAGAAAGCTATGAAATCAATACGACTTATATTATTGGACCATTTCCATGTGCACGTTCTCATATTTACTTTCTAAACTGTAATCAGCAAGTAGCCACACCAAATTCTTCTGTGCAGCACGGGAAAGGCCGGGTGGTCTAAGGAATCAAACTGCCGGAGTTCGAGTACTCCACCGGGCATAGGTGAATTTGTTGTCCTTAGTGTTAGTTTAAGTATTTTATTCTGTGAGACAATGCAGCTCCACAAGTTGCTTTTAAATAATTGAACTTTATCTATATATCGAATACCACTACGGGTATCTCCATCAGAAATGCAACTACAAGAAGAGAAATTTACACATGTGTCTAAACGTCTAATATTGTAGTTTTATTTCTGATGAAGACACCGTTAGTGGTAGTCGGAATCTAGGTAAAGCTCAATTATTTGAAAGGAAAATATAGGGATGAATTTTCTCACTGAGTCAAATGAAGACGTCAAGCTGTAAGTTTAAGCAATGCTAATCAACAACGTAGGATAGGAAATGGTGAGGGTTTTTTTTTCCTCGATAGCATAGCAAGAGGAAACTTCTTAGGTCGGTTTTGAAAGTGCGTAGGTTACTGCAAAGATGTCTGAAATTCTTTTGGTATATTTTTGAAATTGGATTCAGCGGCAAGCTATCCACCTTTCTGCATAAGAGTCAGTGAGGTGTGATCCAAATTGTGAGACCAGGATTACATGAACAACTTCAGCATAAACCTCCATCCCCGTTCATGAGTTTACCCGTTACTTTCATTTCAATCGCTTTCTTGGTAAACAATCCAAACAGCCGAAAGTGCATGCCAAAACTTCCTTTTCATTATATACCAGGTGACCAGGGCCTAGGCAGATAACTGTGAACACCAAAATGCTTTAGAAATTTCTTTTAACAACATTTATAGAGCTAACACACAAAGAAGCAGAAAATTTCCGTCGTCAAATAGCTCTAAATCAACCGACAATCACTACACAAAGTTTTAGTCAAGGAAATTATCCGTAATCGTGGACTGCAAATGGCAGCAGGACATGATGCGATATGAAATAAACAGCTAAAACACCTTCCACGACGAGCCATTGTACTATTAATAAGAATTTTTAATAAATACCACCAACTATCGTACTCCCTTCTCAATGGAAAACGTGTCGTATTATTCCGATACAAAAACCTAATAACGATTTAAAAATTCCTAGCAACCACAGACCAATCAGCTTACTATCTACTTTGGCAAAAACGTTTGAACAGATCATATTAAATTCTTGATTGAAAATAAAATCATTTCAGTTGATCAGTTTGGATTTTAACCGACCGTTTCAGCTGAGATGCCACTTCTGAGAGTCTCAGAAAACATCAGTTACAGTTCGAATAGATAATATTATACGTCGGCCGTTTCTCTAGATGTTGCCAAAGCATATAATACAGTTTGGAAAGTAAAACCGTTAACTAAATTACACAAGAACAAAAGTTTCCCAGATTGCTATATAAAAATTATTGAGAGTTTACTCAAAGATAGAAGTTTCTATCAGTCGTCTACTGGAATTTTGGAAGGAGGTATTCCACAAGACTGAGTTGTGTCACCTCTTTTATATATCATTCATGTAAGCAACACTCCGAAAATTCCTAATATAATATTGACGCAATTTGCTGATGACACAGCATTACTTACAAGCAGTAGGAGAGTATATGTCGACATTAGACGTATGCAACGACAATTTAATTTAATTCAACGTTGGTCTGCAAAATATTGAATTAAATTCAACAAAGAAGAAATCAGGTGATAATGTGTAACAGAAAAAGACCCGGACTTCGAGATAGATTGACACTTTTTGGAACTGCATAACCATAGATAAATAACATTAAGTATCTTGGAGACATTATTGACAATAACGTCATTTTTCAAGACCGAGTCACATCAAGGTTGGAAAAATGATCAATTTAATCCATAAACTATCCAGTTTGGTCCAGTAAGGACATGAATACAAGAACAAAATTAATAATATACAATAATATTTCCTGCAATATTATGGGGAATCACGTGCAAAGCAAACAAAATTACTTCAGCCCATTCAAAATACTTGTTTCAGTATTATATTAAAGGCCCTTCGTTGGAGAAGAATAACAGAAAGGTATGAAGAACTCCAGATGCCTAAAATTCACCAACAAATCACAACTGGATTACGTCACCTTTTTAAAGAAAAAGATCTCCTCAGGCAAAATTCCAGATATCTAGAATGTACAGATTTAGTAGAGCCAGAACATTGGCATCGAGTTAAAGTCTGTAGGGCCCTTGTTATTTTTGTCTTCGGTCCGCCATACTCTATCCTGAACAATCCTATTCATCTCCTCATAAGAATGGCAATCTACATTCATTTGAATCTGCTTCTTTATTAATTTCTTGGTCTCCCTCTGCGATTTTTACGCCCACACACTTCCCTCCAATGCTGAATTCACGATTCCTTTGTGTTTAAGAATGTGTCCTACCAATCGATCCCTTCTTTTAGTCAAGGTATGCCAGAAATTCCTCTTCACTCAAATTCTGTTCATTACCTCTTCACTAGTTACGTGATCTACTCACTAATATTTAGCATTCTTCTGTAACGCCACATTTCAAAAGCCTCTATTCCCTTCCTGTCGGCACTGTTTATCGTCCATGTTTCACTCCCATACAAGGCAACACTCCTCACAAATGCCTCCAGAAAGGACTTCCTTACGCTTAAATTAATATCCGTTGTTAACAAATCTCTCTATTTCAAAAACGCTTTTCTTCCCATTGACAGTCAGCATATATCTTCTGTACTGCGACCATCGTGTGTTATTTTACTGCCCAAGTAACTAAACTCATCTTCCACCTTTATTGCTTCGTTACCTAATCTAATTCCTTCAGCATCGATTGATTTCCTTAGACTGCATTCCATTACCCTTGTTATGCTCTTGTTAATGTTCCTCTTGTATGCTCCTTTCAACACATTGTACATCCCGTTCAACTGCTCTTCTAAGTCCTTGGCTGTCTTTCTTCACCCTGAACTTTAATTCCTTCTCCAAATTTCTCCTCGCCTTCCTTCATAGCTTACGCAATGTATAAATTGGCTAACGTTGGCGAAAGGCTGCAACCCTGTCTTACTCCCTTCCCAACCTCTGCAACCCTTCCATGGCCTTCAACTCTGATAAATGCTGTCTGGGTTTAAGTAGTAAATAACCCTTCGTTCCTTATACTTTACTCCTGCTGATTTCAGAATTTGAAAGGTTGTATTCCAATCAACATTGTCAAAAGCTTTCTCCAAATCTAACTTCAACTATCTTCTAAGATAAGCCAAAAAGTGAGGATTGCCGCCCGTGTTCCTACATTTATCCTGAATCCAAACTGATCTTTCTCGAGGTCGGTTTCTACCAGCTTTCACATCCTTCTGTAAATAATCCGTGTTAAACTTTTGCAATATAAGTTATTGAACTGATGGTTCTGTAATTTTCACATCTGTCTTCCCCTTCTCTCTTTCAAATAGGTATTATTAAGTTTTTCTTGAAGTCTGAAGGTATTTCCCTTGTCTCATATATCTTAGGCACCAGGTGAAACAGTTTTGTCATGGCTGGATCTCCCAGAGACTTCAGTAGTTCTGAGAGATTGTCGTCCACTCCAGGGGCCTTGTTTCGAATTATTGCCCTGTCAAATTCTTCTCTCAGTATAGTATCTCCTATTTCATCTTTATCTACTTCCTCTTCTCTTCCTACAATGTTATCTTTAAGTTCATTTCTTTTGTCGAGCTCCTCTACATACTCTTTCCACGTTTCAGCTTTCCCTTCTTTTCTGAGAACTGGTTTTTCATCTGAGTTATTTATATTCACACAACTGTTTTCTTGTCTCTAAATGTTTCTTTTATTTTCCTGTAGTCGGTATATTTTTCCTCTTATACAGGAATAAATAAATAAACTATTTTACCTCTAAAGTGAATGTCCTAAACAGGCTTAAAGAGCTCTAGTCCAATATCTTGTTAAAGCTGATCAATGGATAGAACTAAGAATATAACTATTACACGAGAAATCCATCTGTTGAAGACAGCAGCACTTTGGGGGAACCAAAAGAAAAATAAATAAATAAAGGGTGGGGGCAGTGTTTGGCAACCCTGGATTTGTTGGGTTGTTGTAAACGTGTTTGACGTTTATGCTCAATAATACATCGATCCTTGACAGTCCTGACAGTCCTAATTATTTGATCTACATATGACATACCACAGCAGCATAGGATACGATGGACACACGCTTTTACGAACCCTACCAGTACCTTATTTTTAGGTGCTGGCCGAAATACACATTTTACATGGTATTTGCGCTAAATACAGCCAATCGTGTTGTAAATGCTGCCAACGTATGGCAGAAAAGCCATTAAAAGACCTCCGATTGTGTTTGGTAGTAGATGATAGTTGGTCGTAACTATGGCGCAAACCCCACAAAGTCATGGAGCCAATCTGGTGGTGGCCGCAAAATGGAATGCGTTGTTTTACATTGAATGAAATGAGTTCTCTCACCTGATGCAATTGAATCGATCATTATTTTCTGCTACTTGCAGACCATTTGCAGCCATTTTTTATTCCATATATGTAAATAACGGTGAAATGTTCGTGGTTGAGAATGCGCTATGCCACTGGGTCACAAGTTTTTGGGATTGGTATGAATAATGTTCCGGACAGTTATAGCGTATGGTTTGTCCACTCAGATCACCCAACATGCACCACGGAAGATATTTTACGTGACATACAAGGTGCGTCAGAAAAGTTCGGCGAATGGTCGCATATATAACAAAACGCGCTGGCGAGGATGAGGTGACCGCGCAGACACATTGAGGACATGTCAACAAGCTCCACCTACTGTGCAAAGCACTGCAGTGATAGGTGATACACTCTGCGACCCAGCTAACAGGGTCAATTTGAGGACTCGTGTCATTGCAACATGGAACGCACAATGTCGCAACGCATTAACATCAAGTTTTGGTTCAAATTATGGAAAACGGTGAATAGAGACCCACGGGATATCAGTGCAAGTGTATGGTGTCGAAGAAGTGAAGCAAAAGTGTTTGAGTGGTTTAAACGCTTTAGAGACAGAAGGTGTCGAGGATTCCGCAAGAAGCCTTTGCTGACAGTTTGCGACAACTTCAAAACCGACGACAGGAATGTATTGTAGTCAATAGCGATTACTTTGAAGGCCAAAAAAGGTGTTTCGTGTATAACTGTTGTTTCCTATATTTCGTGAGACAATTCACCGAACTTTTCTTGTAGTTGAGAGGGGAATCGGTGCAGTTCCGGCATTATGGACGCCTGCAGGGGACTTCCACCGACTTAATAAAGTCCACAGCATGTCGAGTGTCTGCACTGCACCGGGTGAAACGTGGTCGGACAAGTTATTATATCATTCCGTCAATGTATAGTAATGCAATGGCCTTCATACGAGCGACATGTTCCCCAGCGTGTGTTGAATATATTCTGTCATTGTACAGTAAGTGCTAGCCATAATCGAACGGAAATATATGCAGAGATAAGGACGTTGAATACGGCAGCAAAGACAAGGATTGTCATAAAATGTTTATCAATAACGTAATTCTGTATTTAAAAAAAAAAAAAGAAACTAGGCAATCATTATAATAAATTTGCGTTACGTGACTGGTCCGCTCATATATATCATCATTTCCATTGCAAACATGATTATAAAGTTACGTGATTGAGTCAACACCACCTAGAGACGAGGCCTTAAAACAGCCCGTGCTACTTTCCACCGACCAGGGGCCCTATTCTGTATCTTTTCGGCGCCCCAAAGTTCGGTTCGGTCAGAGAGCGCACCGAGGGGTCGAGTTATCGATGCAGCTCCATTATGTTATTCTGTATGCCTTTCGGTGGCGTTGCGGTCCGTCTTCGTGGACACCGAAGCTCACGGTGGCGCTGTTGCCAGATCTGCTCGCATCAGCCAATCAGAAGTGCCAGACTGCTTCTCCGCGCATGCGCACTGCTGATGAGCAGGGAGGACGGCAGTTGTGGCCGGTGTTCGCTGCGTTTCCTACAATGAGAGACAGCCCATCAAAATGTAAAAAATGAAAGTCGCGCATTTTATAATTTCGCGACATAACACGACAGTGTGTTCCGAGAACTACCTACTGAAACTTTTTTTTAAATTTAATTAAAACTTTTTGTCACTGAAAACAGAGAATATTTAAACTTTTATGAAAAGTTGTTTATTCACGCTACTCTATGTTTATCACACTGTATCTCCTAAACTAAGAGTCGCACAGCAAAATAATTTAATAATTGTCTTCAGTGCTATATGTTGTCGATGTCTGCAAACTTTCCGGCCAATATATTCAGTGATAGTGAAGTAATAAATTAAAATCCCACGAGTGACGCAGAACTTTTACCAAAACAACGTCCAAAATGTAGTAAGCGACAAACTTTTTCCCTTTACATTTTTTTGTGGGGGTTTAAGCGAGAAAAAGTTTCGGAAAGGTTTGAATGTATTTTTGCCGTTTGTTGGAAAACGTTAGGTGCCACCGTTTGTCCTAGACGAGAGCAGAATTGTGCGGTTCATAGGGGCGGCGCGAGTTCAAAGAGCTGGGAGGGAAGACGCGGCGTTAGCAGCAGAGAGAGCGCAGTGCTAGCAGTGAAAAATTTCTTATTTTGGCACTACAGAAGTACATGGAAGTTGCGTGAAATGAAAAGGATTACATATTAGTGGAGACAGCTCTTAGAAACGCAAATTAGTCAATGTTTTTGTACTGAAGAAAGAGCGTACAATATTTTAATAACAAAACAGTTGTTTGCCGATGCGGGAAAGCTAAAGGAATTTTTTTAGATTCACTCATAACCAGTTTTAGTATTTTCTGTCGTTAATTAGACAAAACATGAAACGTCAGGTTTGATTCCATCTTGAATCCAAGTGCTCAGTGGCTGTTAACATATACGGATGATGAAGAGCAGTCACAAATATTTCTTTACTGTCGCAAAATTTGATTTTGGTCGCTGTCAGACTCTCATCAGTGCTTAAAAAATAGTTTGAAACGTACAAAAATTTTCAGTCTTCATATTGAAGATTATGTGATCATCAACATGAAGGCTGAAAACTTTTCTTTGTTTCAAACTGCATTTCAAGCATTGAGAGTAGTCACACATGAATTATTTGTAACAAGACTAAAAAAGTAAATGAATAAAAAGTCTACGTTTGTTTCACTCACAGAAATTTCATCTTTTGTTTTATAATAAGAGTGAACCCCGATGTATAAGAAACTACTGCTGGCGCTCGCTCTTACATGTACATGCTAAAGAATATTGCAGATCATGCTTCTCTTACACCACTAGAAAAGTGTTCCAAACAAGATGACTGGTGAAAAAATATTTTGCACCAGGAAGGATTCGAACCTAAAACAGTTAGGGTAGGAGGTTGACGCCTATATTTGCGCTCTATACTAACGGATTTAGCGTGTCCGTGCACAACTAAAAACTAAAAACAGTAAAGTAAAGAAAACTGTGGGGAGTGAGTTTCCGGGCGGTCGAGTCCAGTGCTTCTGCCACCAGGCACGTCTTCTCGTTTTGTTGTAAGAGGTAACCGTTTCATTATGTTTATCATATGCCTCTTTTTCGTTATCATATCAGCTTCTCATACCCGGGACATTCCAGCTCCTTGGAGGATCTCGTAACGCACTCCCCAGAAAATTAGAAAAATATTGTTGATACTTCGGGTTCCGTATCAGCGCCGTATGTTGTTCTTGTAAATGGTTCCAGAAGTCCGGCACATGCTTCGCGCCGTCGCGATGCAAATAATACACCGCCTGGGCTCGAATCCACGTCACCGCGTTCGTTTTGGCTCGCGGATAATACGTTCTGTCTGGAAAAAGGACAATCTTTGGGTCGATATTTTGCTGTCCGACGCGCAGTAGAAAGCCAATCATCTGCGTCACCAGCCGCCATACTTCCGCAGAGGGCCCGCACATGAGACGATGAGCATCGTCGTCTAGAACCTGGCATACTTGGCATAACGGAGTGTTCACCATATTGATGGCGTGCAGGCGGGATCCAGTAACTTGTTTACCGTTAACCAACATGTACCATGTCGTTCTTGTTTCCGTGTCAAGTGTGGCATGATGAACTGTCCGCCATACCACCGGCCAGTGGATCGTGGGGTGCCGTGCTTCCACAGGGTTGGCGGGGCGCCTGCTCGTAAGTATCCGGTAGATGTCGCGCGCTGTCGGAGATCTATTTATTGGGAGTTCTGACATAATATAGCTATATTCAAGGAAAAACTCTCTGATATGTTGAAACGGTGAAGAAATGTTCTGCACCATCACCGGCGCTTGCCGAGAAGCTGGCGCCAGTTCGTCTACCAAGATTCCTGACAGACTCTTGTGCTGTCTTCTCCATGTTTTCAATGTCGCGCTAATATATAGCGCCACCGATCGATCGTGAACGTGAACAAGCCCGAGGCCACCTCTACGAGTTGGTAATGTCAGAGCCTCATACCGGATCCTGAATAGGGCTCCCGTGCTGACAAAGTATCCAAACGCTGCCAGTATGCTTCGGACGATCATCTTTGGCATCGGTAGAATCTGTGCATAATGTGGAATGTGCGACGCCAAGTATGTATTTATATAAATGACGCGTTGAATCATATTTAATGTCCGCAGTGCGTTCGCTTTGACACCATTTCGTATGGTTATGAGCAACCTCTTGAAGTTGAGCGCGACCGATCGTCGTACATCATTCGTGAAGACGATTCCCAAATACTTGATCCTGTCCCGTAACGGGAATGGGGCTACGCAGTCGGCAGGTAGTCCTGTACCTATATTCAAGGCGACGGATTTGGCCACATTCATACGGCTACCCGTAGCGGCACCGTATCGATTGATCCAGTCCAAAGCCGCGATAACGTCGTTGCCGTTTCTCACCACCAATATAAGGTCGTCGGCATATGCTTTGCAACGAAATGTGTAGCCACGCATCGTAATTCCTGTCAGGCGTTGGCGGAGGCCGCTGAGAAGTGGTTCAAGAGCCATGGCATATATGATCGTGGACAAAGGACATCCTTGTCGAATCGATCGCTGGATAGTTAGGGGTCCAACCAATCGTCCGTTGACAAGCACTTTAGAAGGAGCCCCATGTAGTAGTCGCATCACTATAGTTATGAAGGGCGGCGGGAAATTCATTTGCGTCATCAGTTCCTTAATGTAGGTGTGGCTGACTCTGTCGAAAGCACGATCGAAGTCTATAGAAATCAGAACCGCTAGACCACAGCGTCTACAAGACTGGCCGGTCTTTGTTTCCATTGACTTCTTTGCGGAATGATTATCCGTTATTTATACTGCTGCTAATTTGTATGATTTGCACCATCTAACTTCACAAAATTCCTTTCCATTTTAACTTAAACGTTGTAAAAGTGTTTTCTGTAAGTAATAAATACTCAGTTTGTACTAAGTACCGTTCAGATACGTCGGTAACGTGCTAGTTGGCACGACAGGAACTTAAGATTGCGGTGAAACTGGCTCATTTTATGAAGATTTTCAATGCGGCAGAGTATCTGGAGTGCATATTTGAGTAATTCTCACGTACAAATACGAAAATTTGCCAAATACGACGCGACAACTTTGCGAACGGCGAAAACGAAGGTGACGCCGTATTTGATAGATTTCGTATTTACACTTCCGTAATATGAGAGTTTGCAGGATAAATGAAACGGCGCATTAAAGACATTACCGAGATGCGTATTTTAAGATAAAGTTTATTGCAATAGAGTTTACAGAAGTGCTATATCGTTATATTAAACTCTAGAACGCTAGCAGTTTTAACGAAATATTCTGATAATATATGTAGACAACCTTGAAAATTAACGTTTTACTGTTACTTATTACTTAAAAACAACAGATGTATCATTATCGGAATTTAAAACGACACAGCATTGCTAAAATAATAATTTATCTTCGCAATTCAAGCCCACCGAAACGAACCAAACGGCCTCACCGAAACCTCAGCGGCTTTCGGTGCAGCGCTCGAAATTTCGGTGGCCGTTTCGGGCGGTAGCAGGCTGCAAAAACGTACAGAATAACCATTTTCGCTACCGAACCGAAATTGACGTAACCACCGAGAAAAAGACACCGAACCGAACGGTACGAAAGATACAGAAAAGGGCCCCAGGCCGCGGCCACCAGCTGAATGGCTGGCCACTGGGGCACGCCCACTGCCTCGTAGCGGCCAGCCAGTAAGCTGCCGGCCGCGGCCTGGTCGGTGTAAAGTAGCACGGGCTGTTTTAAGGCCTCGTCTCTAGGTGGTGTTAGTTGAGTGACAGTTTGCCTCTAGGCAACAGAAAATGCATAATGTTGCCTTTGTCCAGAATGGTTTACGATACCCTTGAAAACCGTAGACGATATTCCTTTAGCCGGCCGCGGTGGCCGAGAGGACTGCGGCGAGCCAGTCACGGTCTGCACGGCCACTACGTCGGGAGTTCGAATCCCCCCACGGGCATGGATATTTGTGCCGTCCTTAGTGTTAGGTAGTTCATAAGTAGTTTGTACGTTTAGGGACTGATGACCCCGTAGTTAAAGTCCCATAAGCTCTACAAACATTTGAACGTTTTTTGATATTTCTTTAACTCAGTGTTGCGTGAATTATTAGCAAAAACGGAAAAAATGAAATGGCGCATTATACAGTAAAGAACTATGTATATTGTAGTAAAATACAATAAATTTTTGTATTTTACTATGTACAAATAAAGTGATGAGCACTGGAGTAGACTCGTGGTAGGTGACCACGCCCCACACCGAGTCCTTTCTGCGAAATTATTCTTTTCGTTTGATAACTATCGGTAGGATGCCCTAAAGCAGACTCCATGTACGAAGGATAGTTGGAAAATAAGTTTTCCCTGTCGATTGTGGGCAAAGTTGTGTATGAACTGAAAAAAATAGGCATTAAAGATAAGATATATCTTTATTTTTCTGCATAATCTCCAAGTACATTGAGACATTTCTCAAACCACTTTATAACCTTCAAAACGCCGTCGAGGAGAAAAACAGGCTTTCCATACGGAAGACGACACAGCAGGTAAACGCGCGTGTGTTGTTCGATGACCAACGCGACACCACACTTGGCGACGGCAACTCAAAACCATATTGCAACTCTTGGTTGGGAGCGCCTACACCATCCGCCATACAGTCCTGATCTCGCACCAATCTGTATCCAGCTTTGAAGAAGACTCTCGCCCGAAGGCGCTTTGGAACCAATGCTGAAGTCAAACAAGCCGTTCAAGTCTTCTTCCGTATGCAGTGGCTTCTTATCCTGGACGGCTTTTTAAAACTCATTAACGGGTATGAAAAATGTCTTATTGTACTTGGACACTTTGTTAAAAACATAAAGATATATCTTTAATGTCTCTTTCCATTTTATTCCTTTCGTACGCAACTCTGACCACAGTCGACAGGGCATACTTATTTTCCAACTTCCCCTCGTATTTAAGAATTGAAAAATTACTGCAGATCTGCTGTCTAATACATGTTAATTTAGGCAAGTATTCGACCGATTTCTGAAAAATCTGTTTGATGCAGGACCTTAATATTTTTACTATATGTTACATAATGCTAATAGCGCCAACTGTACTGAAATTTACTTTATTCATTTTATAGTTTTTTAAATTAACAAAAAAAAATATTAATTATTTTTCGGCAGAAAATATTTTTTGTGATCTTTCTAACGGTGGGAATATTAATGAATATAGTACCAGAGGTAGCTTTCTATATTATGCAGGGTAAAATAAAAAATTCCTAGCGTGCAATGTAGGGGATATAAAGTTCTAAAATATATGCAGAAAAGTGGGTGACAATAAAGAGGGCGTGACACATAAACACACGTGGTAGGAAAATGCCGTTTCAATGGTAGAATAAATTGTTTTTACCAAAAACCTTTTCAGACTACTTAAATGAAACCTTAATCTATCGAAAACCGAAAATCGATTTTTTCTACCTGAACCATTGTGTGAGCCCCTTAAGCGTCTCTATTTAATAGCCGTCCAGAGCACGCTATGCGCCACAGGGTTAATTTTGTGACAGAACTGCAAACTGCTTTAAATTACCGTTTTCCTTCTCTATGTTAGGCACTTAAATGTGATTTGCAGAGTATCCCATGTAGATGTAGATGTTGTGATGTGGTTTAGGTGATTCCATACTTTTGTGCAGCCCATGTATGTGCACTATGTATCAGACCACACAGTCTGGATCTACCCAAATAATATACGTAGGAAGATATAAAGATTCATGTTCTATAAGAACAGTGGGCATGTACCTCACAGGAGAGTAGGTTGAGTGACTGTTGACGAGAAGAACGTATGGATTCTCGCTGCTAGGCCAGCGCGGCCTTCACCTAGTGCTGGTGAGGTCAGTGCTTGTGCCGTAGGCACGGGCCGTGCAGTAACAGGCGGCAGGCGTCTCTGGCTGGCTTCAGGGCGAGGAGGAAAGTGAAAGCGCCACTCAGCGCTAACGAGGGCTGCCGCCACCGGCCAGCCAGTTAGCGGGGCAGTGCTGCCAACGTTAGGGACATGTCCCTACGCGTAGGGTCTTTTGACTCTTTTTTCCGAACTGTAGGGGGCCGGCCGCGGTGGCCGAGGGGACTGAGGCGCTCCAGTCACGGTCTGCACGGCCACTGCGGTCGGGGGTTCGAATCCCCCCTCGGGCATGGATATTTGTGCCGTCCTTAGTATTAGCTATTTCATAAGTAGTTTGTAAGTTTAGGGACTGATGACCCCGTAGTTAAGTCCCATAAGCTCTACAAACATGTGAGCATGTGTGTGAAACTGTAGGAACGGATTTTCAAAACGTAGGGTCTTTACTCACGGACGATGCAGAATGAAAGTACTTTTTTTTTTTTTTTAATTCAAAACAGTAACAATTCATTGTACAATAATTTCAATAAACGCGAAGTAGATATGTAGGTAGCTCTTTTATTATTATTATTTTCTTTTATTTAGAAATCAGTTTGGTTGTTAGGGACTTTCATGGTGAAAGTAGCGAATATGACACGTCACGTAGGGTCATGGTAGGCCGCGGTGGAGTAGCCGAGCGGTCTTAGGCGCCTCGCTGCGGAGCGCGCGGTTGCTCGCCGTCGGACGTTCGAGTCCTCCATAGGGCATGGTTGTGTGTTTTTTCCTTAGGTTAGTTTACCTTAGTTTAAGTAGTTCGTAAGCTACGGACTGATGACCACGCAGTTTGGTCCGATAGATTTACAAACTTTGATTTGATTTGGACATGGGAGGAAGCAAGTTGGCAATACTGTGTAGGGGTGCAGCGGTCCACCTGTCGCACCCGGCTTTCTCGCTGCTGACGTCGATGGGCTTCCCTCTAGTAGGGTAAACGCAAGGCGGCGGCGGCAGCTACTCTCTGTTGCTGACGATTATAAGTATATCATGGTTCTGTTTGAGAATTATTGGTATCAAGAGCTATAGATGACGCACACAGGAAACTAATATACAACGGGGCGGGACCAGGCACTTGTCGTTTGTCGTTCCATCGCATTTGGTAACAATTCCATCACACTAGGTAACAATTTATTTTGAAAATGCATCGTAAACATACATAGAAACCAATGCAAATGTAACACGACTGCCATCTTTTAACGTGAGATTTTGGATTAACAATTTATTAGGCAGAGCATACAAGAATTGAAAGATTTACAACTTTAGATTTAAACTTCATTAACCAATTATTGGGCAAAGTAAAAGACCAAACCTTTTACATTTCATATAAAATTGATTAACCAATAATTGAACAGATCAAAATGCAAAACTGACAAACGCCATAAGACAGAGCCCATACAAATTCATATTTAATTTGCTAAACAGCAAGTAGTTTAGAATACAGCCGCCTTGCTTAGAAAAAAGATAACTTTAAAAACCCAAATGACTAACAGTTCATTGATAAGACTAAGGAAACGACTAAGAAGATCTCATAAATATAAACAAATCGAATTGAATTTACTTACACAGTCGGCATCAGGTTAAATTAAGTGTGAACGTTTACATGACCAGGAAACATTGGCGTAACGCTATTTCAACAATGAAACAACAGGTCAATGCCAAAATCATTAAAACCAATAACGAAACTGGCCTCGGCGGCCCCTGACTATCGTCCACGACCCCCCTTTCAAGATAGAAAAAGAAAAAGAGGAAAAACTCCAGGAAAAGTCGCCAAAGGATGGGCACGAGACACTTCCGGAACTCGGCTTGTTTCGATGAGCCATGCCTCACAAACAACTGGACACAGAGCCCACAAGCACCGCAATCTTCAAACAATTACAGCGAGATTAGTTTCTTACCAGGAAAACGTAAAACAGTTACGTATCTCAAATTCTTAAAAATAATAGGGCCCTCCAGATCCACTTAATAAATAAAAAAAGAAATTAATAAATAAATAAAAAATAAAATAAAAATAAAAACAAGAAAATAATAAAAGAATAAATAAAGCTCCCTTATGGTACTCGTCTCCCCAAGCAAAGCATACTCGTAAATAAAAGTTTACTGCTGAATCGTAACTTTTTTTAGCAAGTCAGCAATTCCTTCTTTGACATTTGAAATGCACATGTACCACAGAGATGCCATATACATAGCACAGCACTTCCTCAGATGTTATCACCATCTTTAATTCCACAACCCAATGCTTAACAAAACGAGATGGCAAATACTGCAAGGACAGTGCCAGTCAATACACCATTTAATAATACTAGGGCGCGGTGGAGTGTCCGAGCGTTCCAAAGCGTGTTGCTGCGGAGCGCGCCTCTGTTCGAGTCCCCCCTGGGGCATGGGTGTATTTGTTGTCTTTAGTATAGGTTAGTTTAAGTAATTTGTAAGCGTAGGGACTGATAACCCGAGTAGTTAAGTCCCATTGCTTTACAAACATTTGAATATTTTGAACAATAATAGTACGAAACCTATTCAGGCCGGCCGCAGTGTCCGAGCGGTCTGCGACGCGACAATCACAGTAGGCACGGCCGCTACGGTCAGTGGTTCGAATCCACCCTCCGGCATGGATGTTTGTGCGGGCTTTAGTACAAGGTAGTTCATAAGTAGTTTGTAACTTTAGGGACTGATGACCCGTAGTTAAGTCCCTTAAGCTTAACAAACATTTGAACAAACTCAGTTAATTTTGTTTGAACTCAGACCAGAGCACTTCACATAATCAAATAATGACAATTTGGCACCAATGTTAGCAATAGTAAATAAAACGCGCCGGCCGCGGTGGCCGAGGAGACTAAGGCGCTCCAGTCACGGTCTGCACGGCCACTACGGTCGGGGGTTCGAATCCCCCCTCGGGCATGGATATTTGTGCCGTCCTAGTTCGTAAGTAGTTCATAAGTAGTTTGTAAGTTTAGGGACTGATGACCCCGTAGTTAAGTCCCATAGACTGTACAAACATTTGAACATTTTTTTTGAAGTAAATAAAACGCGCACAGTGTAGTTATTAAACTTAATATAGAAGTAACGTAAGAACTGATGAGACACTCATCTTCTAAGGAGCCGCTCTCACCAAAAATAACGTTTCTCACCTTCAAGGTTACATGGTTCTAATTTAAGCAGAGTTTGTGATTTCGGCAGCGTGCGGAGACAACATTCAGATATGGCCGCAAATTCCCTCAATGTGTTGACCAACTGTTCGGCGCCAACCATACACAGCGAACACCACAGATCCGCCCAAACTAATACGCTAGCCCTGATTCACCCTGTAGCCCAAAACGCCGTTCAGACTCCAAACGACAACTAAACGCTGAGAGGAACATAGCCTGTTTTAGAAATGTATAATTCAACATATTTGTTGACTTTAAGTATATATCTAGTATGATATAGTTGAGCATCCACGTTTCTCGCATTACTGTGACGCTAGAAGACTTCTTGGAAAAGCTATTTCTGTCTTTGACTTTTGAAATTCATCACATTTACTAAAGCACTTTTAATTGTTGAAATGTTGTTCGTAATACAATTCAACGTAATGAACAGAATTCTTACACAAGACGTCATAGCCTTCAAAGTAAATGTTCAAATTTTTGTAAATCTAAGGGATTTAACTACTGCCGTTGTCTGTCCCTAGGCTTAAAAACTTCTTAAACTAATGTAAACGAAGGCTTCAGCGGCCGTTGTAATTGTTGATGTAACGCTTCTGGGTATTGGATCGCATCGTCAATATATCAAACGTTTCACCGACGTTTCAGCCACTATTCCAAGCAGCCTTCTTTTGGGTGTGACGGTATTGACAATGCGGTCCAATACCCAGAAGAGTTTTATCATTCTTAAACTAACTTAAGCTATGGACAACACACACACACACACACACACAGGTCGAACCTCCGATGACGAGCAACCGCGAGCTCCACAGCAAGGTATTTTAGAGCGCTCGGCCACTCCACCACAGCGAACCTAATTCGATGACAACTTAATACCGCATAATTTACACGTTGTATAACGTATAGCTTCTTCAGTCAGTGGTTTAGTCACGATGTAACAAAGAGAGTATTTTTTGTATTTAATAATATCTTTATTTTCAAGTCGACAAAAACAGTTTTTACCGTCATTCTACGCACGGTCCACATTTAAACCAGCAAATTGGAGACTCTGGTCATACTGGTCGTGACGTAAATACAAAGTTGAGAAATTACTGTACTTTCGATGGCCTTTGATTCGTTTACAAAGACATCAATGCGCGAGAAGCCGCGGGTAAAAACTAGTATACTACTAATTTTTACGCGCAGCTTCACTAGCGTTGATGTCTTTGCAAACGAATCAAAGGCCATCGAAAGAACAGTAATTTGGCTAATTCATTCTTAAGTCAATATCAGGATATACATGGTGTAAGCAGTATAAGAGGCCAGTATTATTCAGACGAGACGATAGATCTCAGTTTGGTTCACAAAAATGCGGTTCTACCCGAAATATAAGAATGAATGTTGTATTCAACATAATATTTTTGTGAAAGTAGACGCTTGGCATTCCTTGGCTTCCTGTTACTAACTGCTGCGCGTATTAGCATCCTACCGTTATTCGTAAACACGCAAAGCAGCTACGGCGTGCGTGGCTGTACTACAATACGTCAGTTGACAGTCGTCGAGTAACTTGTGCAGAGGTTATTGAAACTCGTTTAAACTTTGGGATGGTAGGGCGATTTGCTGTTGCTGAACTATTCGATATTCACTAAATTCATGCCGACGAAAAAGGTACTGCGAGTGGCATTTGTACGAATTTATAGAGAACTGTTCCCATAACGAAGATGTCCTGCACGATCGACATTTGTTCCTGTTCACCGAAGGTTTCTGTCATCGTAATTCTCAACTTTTACGCGATTAATTTGCAATTCATTCTTAATAAAGTACAGTAGTTATCTTTACACTTTTCAATTTGCTGCTGCATGCGAGACGTTTTTTTCTATTCTGTTATGATTTCGTTTCTTTCAGTTAAATAATGGCACCATAAAATCAATGGGTATGTATTTAAATCGCTTATCTTGAGAGATAGTGGCTATTTTTCATCGTACGCTGAAGGCAGGGCCTCACAACACGGCGATCGTGTATTGGAAACTGAGGAACATATTCCGGACTGCATCAAACTGACAAGTAAATCTATGGAAGTGTCACTCTCCGCTTTTTCTGAAACTTGGATGTGTTATCTAAGGGACACCTTTTTGTGTGTGTGTGTGTGTGGGGGGGGGGGTAGGTAAAACATATTTAAGAGGTGGTAGCGCGCCCTTATAGTTTCGGGAATAACTGGTGTAAGTCCACTAATAAGTGTAAGTTATCAACGGATTATAGCCCTGCTGTCGCCTTCCGGAACTATAGATTGGGATAGTACATTTATTAAGTTGGCATTGATGATTTCCCGTCGGGGGTTCGAATCCCTCCACGGGCTTGGATGTTTGTATCGTATTTAGTATAAGGTAGTTAATAAGTAGTTTGTAAATTAAGCGACTGATGACCCCGCAGTTAAGTCCCTTCAGCTTCACAAACATTTGGTATTGAGCATGTTGGACTACGCAATAAACAATATTTACAAGTCAGAAAATATACGCCTTTCCTCAAACAACGTTAGTGACGAACTGGGTTTTAATTTATTTGAACACTATAACTCACGACGACTGACTACAGCTTCGCATATTCAATTTACAACCATATGGAAGTAAAGTAAAATTTTACCCCATTACTCTACGTGTATACTGATTGCAACCAACTATATTACGAAATACATCTATTATATTAAATCAGACGTAATACCTTGTCTTTAAGTTATCAAAAAAAAAAAAAAAAAAAAAAAAAAAAAAAAAAAAAAAAAAAAATTCAAATGTTTGTATAGTCTATGGGACTTAACTACGGGGTCATAAGTCGCTAGACTTACAAACTACTTATGAACTACTTACGAACTAGGACGGCACAAATATCCATGCCCGAGGGGGGATTCGAACCCCCGACCTTAGTGGCCGTGCAGACCATGACTGGAGCGCCTTAGTCCCCTCGGCCACCGCGGCCGGCTTTATCACTATTAACCACTTTGGGGATGTTTTACACTTTCTCGCTACCAAATAAATTATTTACCCTTCCTAATAAATAGAGGTTATAACTGATATCATCTGCAAGCCTACAAACTTTTGCTGAGAAAATTTGTAAGTACATAATACTTCTGTGTATAGCAGTTCGAAACAGTTAACCCACTTGAATCCTCAAAAGCTGTTATTTGTAATAGAAAGTCATCACTTTACCCATATTTTAATTACTATTTACGACTATATTTTTCATACTTTCAAAACTACTAGTCACTCATCTTTTGTTATCCATCACTGGATATACCATAGACCATAGTCTATGGGATATACTCTGATCTTAGATGTATTTCAATTTACTACCCTCTGAATACCTATACTTCCTATGATATTAGGAATCGGTTCTTTTCTTAAATATTCTGATATATATATATATATATATATATATATATATATATATATATATATATAATGCGACTGATTGAATTTTTTTATAATAGAAATAAATGCTTTCTCTGACTTAATACGTATAAAGGAAAATATTTTATCACTTACGAATGAAGTCAGAGATATCTTTTAAACCCAAAAGTGCTTTGACCTTACGTAGTATAGTTCTTGCTAGCTCGGTTCAGTTTGCTTTTCTTTTTACTTAAACACTGGGGTAAGGAAAATAAAGGACTAATGTTTTATTTTTTTTTTTAATTGGTCTGCACGAAAGCCATTTTATTTTACACCTTTATATTTTAGGTACAGATTGTACACGACTGACTCCTGTGGCTATTCCCTGCTGACTAGCTTTTCGCATTAAAATTTTTCTTCTACAAAACCACCCACTTGCGACTTCGTATTTACAATTACCAGTTAAAATAGCAACATTTGGAGCCTTCTTCAGGTGTTGGCGACTTATGAAATTGAAGAATTAAATGATCTTTTCCCCCACAGATTTTCCTAAGTCACTCGCTATTTTAGTTTGGTTACTCGCTGTATATTTTAGAATATTAAGCTGGTTCTAGCTTTTATATTACATCGCTACCTACTGCTTTAATGTCCGATTAATACAATACACAGGAAGGAATGTTAGTACTTCTCCAAATTCACAATCAGTTACGAGCTGAATTATATCAAGGCGTCGCCACAATTCAGAGACAGCCCATTAAATAAAGTCCACGAATATCTCGTGATCGAAATTCACAAATAGCAGCTCTCTGACTGTGTTAATAAAGTCAACTACCAGCAGAATTAACGAAACCAAAATAATATATCATATTCACAATAGGAAATTCGCATATACTTCACGATGTGGACCTCTGCCAACAATACAAATTACCATTACTAAACCATACAATTCCTCCTGTCCAACAAAATTCTCATAACACACCTTTACAGATGTTCTTTAAATAACTAGCAGCACGATAAGTTGCAGTGAACTCCTTCACATAACATAGCATACCTTTTGTAATGTTCCGATTCCAAACTTCAACCCTTAACAGGAAACAAGTTGGTCGGTGTAATAGTTTAAAATTCTCCAGCAAGCCACAATATCCAAAACATCAAAATGTTGCCTGGCAGCACCAGCAATATTCAACGATAGTATATCAGTATACTAACTGCGCACGACTTTAACTATCATGAGTTACCCAAACTATTGCGACTCTAACAAGTCTGACTCGAGTTCGTGAATTATTGCAACTGAGACAAATTTAACTAACTGGAACCAGCAAAAGTTTCTAAAATATAGGACATTTGACCATTAACAATTAAATTCATTCTTTATTTGTCGTGCGTCGCGTTCTTCCAGTGGCCAGCTGCACTCGCATCAGTGGCAGCAAGGAACATCTTTGGCGACGTGGATTTTAGCCAGAAAATTTTCATACTTCTTTTGCAGAGACAGAGTAAATCTACAACATGCCAACAAACAATACGCAAATTTACATTATTAAAGTTAGAAAAATTACAATACTTTATGATGAATAACAATTATTGAATACTGTTTAATCGTAATGAGAAGAAGCGACCACACTTAGGTTCCATAAGTAATGAACATACGAAAACGAGCATTCCACTACACGGTCCCTCCAAAACGGGGGCTAGAATGGAAAAATTGCGGTAACTTAGAGATTAGTGAAGCGATTTTAACGATTTTGTAATGTAAGATTATTCTGAAAAAAGATGATAATCCGCCAAGGTATATCGGAAGGGGAGTGAGAATTAGGGGGCAACTACCCCGAAAGAGTCCAACTTTTTGCTACGAAAATAAGTTTTCATTTAATTGCAACAGAATCTTATTAAAACTTCAAAAGGAAGACTAATTAACCCTAGAGCAGGCGCACTCTATTACTTTACAGGAGCAACACGTGGTGTATTATCTACACTTTCATGATAAGTGGCGATTTATTGCTCTTACTATATCATTTATTGCAGCAGTTTACATCATGCAATGGCAATAATAATAATACAAGGTTACGCTTAACAATAGTTCACACAAGTTATAAATGCTAATTTACTTCCAAATTATTTGTCTTCGACCTCAGGGAAACACATACTGCATTTTTCGCAAAGAACTGTTGTCTGAAAGTGACTTTTGCAAACAAAATCATCGCAGGAGCTACATTTTATTGTTGTGGAGATGTTCTTAGTCCTTTAAAAAATTCCAAAAACGAAGAACTTTTGTTAACCTACTGGACTGAACAGCTATGGTCATTAGTTCCTAGACTTATAAACTACTGAAAATAAACTAAACAAGGACACACACACACACACACACACACACACACACACACACACACACACACACACACACACACACACACCAGGGAGGACTCGAACCTCCGACGGCTATCAACTGCGCGCTACGCAACGAAGCGCCTTACAACGCGGCGCCAAATTCTACATCTACTTTTTCCTTCGTTGGTTGCTGTTTTATATGCGTCTCTTGAACCTTGTGTCAACACAGATAGATGCTCACATCAGCCGGTTATTCTTTAGATGAATTTGGTTTTTATTTATTTATTTTTTAGAAAAAAATATCCGACGTAAAGGTTTCCCCTTCTTTTCATTCGCGCGAAACAACACCTGCGCATTGATACCTGCCACGTTCAAAAATGCCATCATCGTCCATCTTCTTGTTATTCGTTTTGCTGAATATTTATTACATGTTTGGTCAACCTTATCGATCCCGCCCTTTGTCATGTTAGAATCAAGTATAACATGAAGTTTCTTTGTTGCCTCATCTACTGTGCCTTCAATTTGCACTGAGGAAATTAGTATAACAGATTTGTTACGTTTAGGTGCATACGATAGCGTAGTAATGTCTTTCTATTACCCAAAAAATTGTCCAACCGATTTCTCTGTTCTTGTTCGGCATAAAATCGGGTGAAATTTCTTTTTTGTCCTTCCTTAGGAGTCCTACACAAGTGGTTTTCTTTTGAAGCAGAGAGAGAGCCAGCGTATACCAAGTATACTAGTTATCTATTGTGAGATTTCTAATTGTGCCTTTTATCGGCTTTGTCAGTCAATTGGCTTGTAGGGACACTAAATGGTCCTTATGGCTGTTTGGCAGAATAATATCCCAACGAACCAGTGTAGACTGACTTAACGTCGCACACAGCGAATATTTTGTTGCCTTATGTAGCTGATTAGTTGGGAAAGTATTGTATGAATCGGCAACGCTCTCTGAATGTTTCTGGTTTCCCGTCAAGAGTAAAAATGTCACCAATATTGTAACTGTTCATGCAGTTTTTCAGAAATGCATTCAATAAGCTCCTTATAGCTGCAGACCTATCTGTTTTACATCTCACATCCCAAGTGTCTGTCATGAAATCTATTACACCTGAGAAAGAATAAAAACTTATTGTATCTCATGCAGGTTCTCAACAGATTCCGATTCCATCATTTGAGCAAAGCTCTATGTATTTGTTCTACATTTGATTCTAACCAAACAACGAAAGTCCAATATTGCACAAATTTCATTTAAACCGGTCAATTTAGCATCCCTGTCTCTAGAATAAATTTCTTCGTGCCTTCTTCTCTGAATGGATACATTGGTAAAATAAAAAATTGTATCTCTCATATTAGTACTGATGATTTTTGGAACGATTCAATTTCCTCCACAATATCTCATGCTGTCATTTTAGGGCCTGGTAAGATCTTCATAATTTTTTTTTTCATTCTGATACAAAAGATGTCTTTATCTGCATAAAAGATTTTATCAATTTCGTTTGTTTATCCCTAGCAGTGAATATATCGTCTTAGTTATCAAAGGAAGTTAATCTCTCACCACACTCAATTTCAGAGTCAATATCAGGATCACTTAGTAATATTATTTCATCTTCTCAGTCAGAAAATAAATGATCTGTCGTCATCTTCTTCCACAAGCACCCCTAAAAGAGACCGCTCTCATTCCTCGCCAGTCGAGGTATTTTTTGGTCCTAAGATTAGAAACATGAACTATGAACACGAAATGATGAAGTATAATAAAGGACGTCTCTAAAATAGACCGATTATTTTGGACAGTGCATCATATAAACGTACAACAGACAACACAGACACTTTGACATATTGCTTACATGACCAGCGTCGTGGTGTATACAGTACTCCGATGCTTCAGTTCCTTTTGCCCTTCACCAGTTGACGATGCAAAACCTCTGACACAACAAAATGTCAGCTAAACAAAGAGCGGAAAGGTGCCAAAAATTAGACGGCTGTTACGCTTGGCATTTCTAAGGTAGAAAGCGATTGATCACACAGGTGTATAAAATAAACCAGAGCGCCGTATCTGAGGTTAAGAAAAACGTAATATAAACATTCGAGGAGTAAACAACCCTTATATTGCTGCGTTTGTTTGATACTACCCACATAAATCTGGACATAAAACCACTACGCGCTACATCAACGGCAACTCTATCACCGGAGGTTAAAATCAATAAAAAATTATCAGCTTTATTCATTTTTATTCGCTATTTTTACAAAAGTAGTTTTACAGTTTTTTTTAAAGTCAGATATCAATTTGCTGTCTACAAAAGCATTTTATTCGAGTTTTCATTCGGTATGCTAGGTCAACCATATTGAATTTTAAGCTTGTGATTTCATATTCTGATTCACCAATCTTAAATACCGGTACACTGAACAGATGAAACAGTTCGAATTTATAAATTCACATTTTGTTTCATGGGCACAATCAAACGAGCGCGGCAATGTAAAGGTTGTTAACCCCTCAATTATTTATATATTAAAAACAAGTGTTTCTTAATTATCCGTCATTTTGAAATTGAAATATATTCTACTTCGATTAAATCAGAACTAATTTTTGTACCAAAAACTTGATCTCAAAAATGTTCCATTGTTTGTTAAGCTTATGAGTCTTAACTGCAGGGTCATCAGTCCCTAACCTTACATACTACTTATAAACTAACTTATACAAAAAACAGCACAAACATCAATGCCCGAGGGAGAATTTGAACCCCCGATGGGCACCCTAATTTTGACCCCCACTCGAATTTACTAAGGGCGATTTTCGTCTTGTATGAAAGGATACTTCTTGACAAGATTTATTACAATCGTTTCACTAATCTCTAAGTTATCACAATTTTTCCATTTTTGCCCCCATTTTGGAGGGTCCGTTTCACCAGTTAATTATGTTTTACCACCTCGAAAAAATGCGTGTCCCTTAGTTTTTCATGTATTATATCGTACCCAAATTTCATAGAAATGGGAGAGTGACACTTCTTTAGGTTTACTTGTGTGCATATATCGCACACTGTCGTTAGTCGCATTTTGAAATATGGACGTGTGCGAATGTACCACATTCAGCGCGTAGAACCGTTGGGTGAGAAAGATTTCCGCCCAGAACCAGAATTCTTAGACTGCTTTTTGTTACAAAGTACGTATCATGATAATCGTCATACGTGAAGCGCGATTCACTTGCGACGGAATAACTAAAATCCACACGTGAAGTCCACACAACCCTCGCCAAGTGGTAGCAACATATTTTCAGCGACCAAAAGTGACGAGTTCGATGATGTATTACATTCACCTTTGTTGTGCTCCATCATATGCAATTTCACACGTTTTTGGAAGAAGAAACTCCAAATAATTCTTAAATTCTGACGTTCCATGTGACTCACTCGTCATGTCGACCAGAAAATTACAAATATCCCGTCACTCAACTCGATAATTTTCTCACAACGACGTCTGCACCGTTTATCACCACCATTCAGACGGGTAACTACATACTTTAGGGAGTGTATTGCACCATTTCTGACATTCGTATTATATAGACGCATGTGTGTTTTTTCTTACAGGAGATGTGATCTGAGTTTGTTTACGTAATTTCATCTAGACCTATCTTAAACCGACGAGGAGCATCTTGCTGAATTCTACGTGACTTCTTGTTAGGTTCTTCCACGCAGGAGCCAAGAGTACATTGTCAGATAGTCATTTGCTATTACGTTCTTCCACGCAAGAGCCAAGGCATTGTTAGATAGCCACTGCGCAATAAATAAAAGTTTATGCAGAGTTGCGCGACAGCAAGTTTTACTGTTAGAACATGAGTGCAACTGCAAAGTAATATTATTGTCCGCATTCTCTCAGACTGGGGCCGATGTAATGTTTTCTTGTCACGTGATACTGTCTGGTGTAAATTCGCTGACTGCATGTCGGAATACATTAAATTCCATTGTGTATGCTCCCTATCTATCTTTCTATCTATCTCTATTTCTCTTCCTCTTTCTCTCTATCACACCCACACACCCACACTCACACACACACACACACACACACACACACACACACACACACACACACACACACAAAATAATACACACACATACAGCATTGTCAATACGTAACATCCTGCGGTCAAAGATTGTTTCTTTAAGTGCTTTCAGTGTATGTCTTGGTGATTTCTGTGCCAGAGCTTGATCGATTTCTACATCTACTTAGATACTCTGCAGATTACATTTAAGTGCCTGGCAGAGAGTTCGTTAACCTCTTTCATAACCTTCCTCTACCGTTCCGTTCTCTAATAGCGCGCGGGAAGAAAGAGCACCTAAATCGTTCCGTTTTGATCTGATTTATTTTACTGGAATGATCATGTCTCTCTATGTAGATGGATGCTGGCAAAATATATTCACATTCAGAAGTAAAATTCGGTGATTGAAACTTCGCAAACAGATCACGCCGCAATGAATAACGTCCTTCTTTTAATGACTTCCACCCCAATTCGTGCAACATTTACGTGACGCTTTCCCCCCGTAACGTGATAAAACAAAACGAGCTGCCCTTCTCTGAACCTTCTCAATGTCTTCCGTCAATCTCACCTGGTGAGGGTCCCACAAGGGGAAACAGTACTCCAGGAGAGGACGCACATATGTCATGTACGCAGTCTCTTTGCAGGAGCTGGTGCATCTTCGAAGCGTTGTGCCAATGAAACGTAACCTTTGGTTCCCCTTCCCCACAATATTTTCTATGTGTGCTCTCCAGTCAAAGTTGTTCGTAATTGTAACTCCTAGGTATTTAGTAGAATATACGATCGTAAGGTT
This sequence comes from Locusta migratoria, assembly GCA_026315105.1. NCBI lineage: Eukaryota > Metazoa > Arthropoda > Insecta > Orthoptera > Acrididae > Locusta > Locusta migratoria. The sequence goes on from CM048745.1 coordinate 223,938,892, forward strand.
TGACTAATTTATCGTGTAATTGAAGTTCAGCGGATTTCTTTTAGTGGTCATGTGTATTACTGCACGCTTTTCATTATTTAGTGTTAATTGCCAATTTTCTTAACATGTAGAAATTTTGTCTAAATCGCTTTGCAGTTGCTTTGGTTCCTCTGTTGACTTCATTAACCGATAAACGACATCATCATCCGCGAACAGTCTAAGAGAGCTATTCAAATTGTTTCCTAAATCGTTTATTAACATTAGGAATAGTATGGGACCTATAACGCTTCCCTGGGGAACGCCAGATATTTCTGTTTTACTCGATGACGTACCGTCAATTACTACGAACTGTGTCCTTTCTGATAGAAAATCGCGAATCCAATCGCACAATTGGGGAGATATTCCATAAGCAAGCAATTTCATTAGAAGCAGATTGTGAGGTACGGTGTCAAAAGCCTTCCGGAAATCCAGAATTATGGTATCGATTTGAGACCCCTTGTCGGTGACACTTATCACTTCATGTGAACAAAGAGCAAGTTGTGTTTCGCAAGAGCGATACTTTCTGAATCCTTGTTGACTAATGGTTAATAGGCCGTTCTCTTCGAGGAAGTTCATAATGTTCGAACAAAGTATAGGTTCCAAATTCCTACTGCAAATCAAGGTCAATCAGATGGGCCTGTAATTTTGGGGATCACTCCTATTGCCTTTATTGAATATTGGAGTGACTTGGACCACTTTCAAGTCTTTCGGTACGGATCTTTCGCTGAGTGGTCGGTTGTACACTCCTGGTAATTAAAATTTCTACACCACGAAGATGACGCTACAGACGCGAAATTTAACTGACCGGAAGAAGATACTGTGATATGCAAATTATTAGCTTTTCAGAGCATTCACACAAGGTTGGCGCTGGTGGCGACACCTACAACGTGCTGATATGAGCAAATTTTCCAACTGATTTCTCAAACATAAGCAGCAGTTGACCGGCGTTGCCTGGTGAAACTTTGTTGTGATGCTCGTGTAAGTAGGAGAAATGCGTACCAGCACGTTTACGACTTTGATAAAGGTCGGATTGTAGCCTATCGTTATTGCGGTTTATCGCGACATTGCTGCTGGCATTGGTCGCGATTCAATGACAGCAGAATATGGAATCGGTAGGCTCAGGAGGGCTGGATCCCAATGGCCTCGTATCACTAGCACTCGAGATTTCAAACATCTTATCCGCATGTCTGTAACGAACCGTTCAGCCTCGTCTCGATCCCTGAGTCAACTGATGGGGACGTTTACAAGAGAACAACTATCTGTACGACCAGTTCGACGACGTCTGCAACAGCATGGACTATCAGCTCGGAGACTTTGGCTGCGGTTACCCTTGACACTGCATCACAGACAGGAGCCCCTCCGATGGTGTACGCAACGACAAACCTGCATGCACGAATGGCAGATCGTCATTTTTTCGGGCGAATCAAGGTTCTCTTTACAGCATCATGATGGTCGCATCCATGTTTGGCGACATCGCGGTGAATGCACATTGGAAGCGTGTATTCGTCATCGCCGTAATGGAGTATTAGCCGGTGTGGTGGTATGGGGTGCCATTCGCTACACGTCTCGGTCACCTATTGTTAGTATCGACGACACTTTGAACAGTGAACGGTATATTTGAGATGTGTTACGACCAGTGGCCATACCCTTCATTCGATCCCTACTAAACCCTACATTTCAGTAGGATAATGCACGACCGCATGTTGCAGGTCGTCTACGGGACTTTCTAGATACGGAAAATGTTCGACTGCTGTCGTGGCCAACACATTCTCCACATCTCTCACCAATTGAAAACGTCTGGCTAATGGTGGCTCAGCAACTGGCTCGTCACAATATGTCAGTCACTACTATTGATAAACTGTGGTATCGTTTTGAAGCTGCATGGGCATCTGTACCTGGACACGCCATCCAAGCTCTGTTTGACTCAATGCCCAGGCGTATCAAGGCCGTTATTACGGCCAGAGGTGGTTGTTCTGGGTACTGATTTCTCAGGATCTATGCACCGAAATTGCGCGAAAATGTAATTACATGTCAGTTCTAAATGTTCAAATGTTTGTAAATCTGTCGGACCAAACCGCGTTGTCATCAGTCCGTAGCTTACAAACTACTTAAACTTAGGTAAACTAATCTAAGGACAACACAAACAACCATACCCCAGGGAGGATTCGAACCTCCGACGGCGAGCAACCGCGCACTCCGCAGCGAGGTGCGTTAGAGCGCTCGACTAATCCACCGCGGCATGTCAGTTCTAGTATATTTGTCCATTGAATAACCGTTTATCATCTTCATTTCTTTTTGGTGTAGCAATTTTGAAGGCCAGTAGTGTATGTGATAGCTAAGTATGGAGCTATTGCAGCTGCATACTCTCAGAGGAATCCACCAGAACTTGTACACATGTCTAATGTCTTGGATTCGAACGTGACATTAAAACCAGAGCCTACCAGGGTGTTTGCAGCGACGCAATGCGCAGCTCGGAATGTGCATCCTGGCCTGCTATGTTGACGTCAGCGCAAAACCTACCACTCGGCACAATACCGGAATGCCGCCAGGTCAGAAAACCTCTCGATCGTTGGGCCTAACTCGACTTGTTTCATGACTTCACCTCTTTTTCTTCCTCACTGCCAAATATTAATGTGCTCTGAACTACCTGGCAGATTAAAATTGTGTGCCGGAACCGGGACTCGAACCTGGGACCTTTGCCTTTCGCGGGCAAGCGCACTACCGACTGTGCTATCCCGACATGACTCACGATACCGCCTCACAACTTTACTTCCGCCAGTACCTCTCCTCCTACTTTCCAAACTTCACAGAAGCTCTCCTGCGAACCATGCAAGACTAGCACTCCTGGAAGACAGGATATGGCAGAGACATGGCTTAGCCACAGCCTAAGGGATGTTTCCAGAATGAAGCTTTCACTCTGCAGCGGGGTGTGCGCTGATATGAAACTACCTGGCAGATTAAAATTGTGTGCCGGGACTCGAACCTTGGACCTTTGCCTTTCGCGGGCAAGCGCACTACCGACTGTGCTATCCCGACACGACTCACGATACCGCCTCACAACTTTACTTCCGCCAGTACCTCTCCTCCTACTTTCCAAACTTCACAGAAGCTCTCCTGCGAACCATGCAAGACTAGCACTCCTGGAAGACAGGATATGGCAGAGACATGGCTTAGCCACAGCCTAAGGGATGTTTCCAGAATGAAGCTTTCACTCTGCAGCGGGGTGTGCGCTGATATGAAACTACCTGGCAGATTAAAATTGTGTGCCGGAACCGGGACTCGAACCTAGGTTCGAGTGCCGGTTCCGGTACACAATTTTAATCTGCACAGGCAAGTTTCATATCAGCGCACACTCCGCTGCAGAGTGAAAGTTAATGTGTTCTGATTGGATGACATAAATTGCTGGAGCAGCTTTATCGGCACAAAAGAGATTTAAATGTTCAGATGTTCTAATGTTTGTATATCTGTGGGATTAAACTACTGCGGTCATCAATCTCTAGGCTCACTAACTACTTAAACTAGCCTAAGGGCAACATACTCAACCATGCCCGAAGGAGAACTCTAACTTCCGACGAAAGCCGCGTCGCAGTTCGTAACATGGCGCCTAAAACCGCTCAGCCATTCCCCACGGCGAGATTTGAATAACAATTGTAACAATTAGAACAACTTCATTTTAATTTTAAGATGATATTATCTTCTTTATTGATCTACCTTTTTGGCCTACTTTAAGTTACGGTAGTAAAACTAAAAGTGGGCCTTTGCGATCGCTTTTTGACAACTTCAAATTTAAATGAAAATAACGGCTTAACCGTCCATGTGACACTAAAATTCAATAAACGAATTTGTAGAGGAGAAAATTCTCTACGACTTTGCTCTTTTATGTTTTTTCTTTACCTCTCACCATTACAGAGATAAAGGAGAATTGAGACCGTTCCTTGATTTTACGTAAACCAGGCTAACATGGCATTTTTAGACATTGGATTATAATTCATTGTACTAAGAACGACGTGCTTTTGATAATTTTCAGTGCGCCATTGTTTTGGAACGTCAACGCTTCAGTTATAATAAGAAAATCAAAAGAATGCTTCGGGCAAGGTCGAGGACGAGGGTTGTCAAGTGACTGACTTCCGAAAAAAAAAAAAAAAAAAAAAAAAAAAAAAACTTTGAACAAACTACCAAAGCAAGACAGCTGATGATATTTTAACGAAAAAATATAATGAAAATGGGCGAGAGGTATTAAAATAATAGTTTAAAGAAGTAAAAGTTCAAATATAGAGTACGTTTGTCAAAGCTAAATTCAAATATCAAATAATTTTTGCTGTATATTAAAATATGGCCAGATAGAATATTAAGTGTTGGGTGCATAGCTATAACACAATAGTACAATCGTAATCATATTGTCCATATTTTTTTTATTATTTTTGTCCGAAATGTTCGCAAAAAGTCATAAAACTACAGTCACATCTATAGTGAGCCCTAAAACACGCCAGTGTGATTTTTTTTTTTTTTTTTCAGATGTGCTAATAAGATCTGACAGTAGGGATCGCCTGACAACTATTTTTTTCAAATTGAAACAAATCTATTTTAAGTAAAGAGAAGAAAACTTTTACGTGCACAACTTAAACAAAATTTTTGTGCAGCGATGGAAAATCTTCTATACACAAATGCGAGGAAACCTTAGATATTGCAAAATACAGCTTCTGATTAAAAAAGGTTGAACTAAGTAAGGGACCAGGTTAGTAGAGCACGCATACCCTATGGCCGTAATTCATGTATGAAAGTGAGTCGATCCTCCAACATTGAATGTTTTTCCGCATATGACGCAGCAGTCAGTCCAGATCCCGCGATTTCCTACTGTGACGGAAGACCCAATGTCGTCCCACATGTACTCAATGATGAAGAAATTAGCGGAATTTGCTGGCCTTCTGGAAGGTTGTTGTATGTGAAGGAATGGAAGAAGTGACTTTGTGAGAATATATGATAGGCAATGGAAATAAAAACGGAGAAAGAAAAATCGAATTAACTAAGGAATTATAGATGATAGTAATGTAAATTCTCTTCAAGCATCACGAGACGAGAGGGTATACTTCGATTAGATTTGAAGACACAGGAAGGCTTCAGCAGCAAAAAAGAAGTATTACCAAAGAAGAATCGACGTCTGTGGAGAGAGTAATCACAAATGAGTAAACGACAAATGTAGGTATGAGGTAAGTAACTTCGAAGTAACTATGTGTAACAAAAGAAATAATTCAGTTTATCGTCAAAAGCAGTACAAAAAGGATTAGAGAACTTCAGTAAGTCAAGGCGGAAATGGGTGCAGAAACTGTTTGGCCAAATACAAAAGGATTATCGTTGAAAGGACTGCAACAACTGACAGAAAAGTCAAGTCAGCTTTTCATGAAATTAAAAACAAGGGTGTTAACATTAGAAGGGCAATGCTAATTTTACTATTAAAAACATATGATAGAACGTAGAGGCGGAAAGAGAACAATGAAGGCCACTACAGGATGCTTCAGGACAAACAGGGAATATTTTAGAAGGTTGTATTATCGACAATTTGCAATAAAGTATGCGATATAACGTGTGCCCTACTATTATTGAGTCCAAATATACAGCTACTTAAATATAAATCAAACAAACTTAAAGGAAGGCAATGACGATACTTTCGCCGATTCTTCCATCGGATCTTGATAGATCATCATCATACTGAATTAAAAGCACAATTCTGCGTTTGTTCTAAAAGCTTTATTTTTATTCAGTTCACTAGTTTTCGGCCTAGAAGACTATCTTCAGATTTTAACCAGTGTCAGATGTGTTAAAACTTAAGTAATTAATATAAGTTACATATGTGACATTTGTTCTTTCAGACTTTTCGGAAAGGACTGTCACCTTCTTTTGAATTTCCAGATATTAGTAGTATTTATGAATATATGACATTAATTGCTAGTGGACATTTCAATAATTTAATAGAGAAAATTGGAATATTGTACCCAGCCAGAACACGAGAACGGATCTTCCTGCTTGGAAGGCACTCACACTTGACCACTACGTCACTGGCTACAGAGAGATAATCGCGAAAGGAACGAGAAGGTTCTTTCTAGGGGCCACTGCAACTCATGGAAGTACCTCTTTTTTTACGATAATATCAGTGTCCAGTGAGAAGTTCACACACGCAGGTGTCAAAATATCTCCAGATCTACGAGAGAGTATAGTGAAAAATAATGTTAGTATATTTCATCAATTGTACGTTTAGAGGATATATACCGTGAGTGTGTAATAGATGTACTATGTCTATCTTAGCATCAAATTTTCACTGTTATGGAGAAAGTTAATGTCAATGGGTATAAACACTCAAGATATGCAAGTACAAATAATAAGGAGAGACACTCAAGACATGGAAGTACAAATAATAAGGAGAGACGTTTTGCCTTAGTTAAAAACAGAGTAAAAATTTAGAAACAGAACGTTTTTTTGTGAAACAACATATAGAAACACATTCCAGTGAGCTTGAACTAAACGATGGCGTTTATAGAATTGTAACATTGTATAGGTCCCCATCAGATAATTTTTAGCAATTTCTGAAAAACTTGGATGCTTTGTTGTGCCATCTACCTGAAAGGAAGAAGCAAATTATTGTTTGCGGGTATGTCAATGTTGATTATCTGAATGAGTACAACATGAATAATGACCTTGAAGTATGACTTAGTTCAAAAACATAAATGTTTATCCTATTGGGAATGATATTTCTGAAGATGGTGGACAGCTAGTACAATAAATGATGTAGCCCCACGCCACAAGTTAAAACAGACATCGAAAGGAATGCACTGAATTAATTCTTTAACAATATGCAAGTTTATGGAAAGCTTACAGCAGTTACACTGGCATGAGGTGTACAAGGAAGCCAGTGCTGACATTTCCTGACATCGCAGGCGATTGATTAAGAATTCCCAAAAGGAAAAACGGAAATATCGCAGTGTGATTAATTAATTGATGGACGACCGGTTTAAATGGGCTATGGCTTCATCTACTGGTCGTATAAATTCGACAATTTAGCCACGTTCATATAAAAACGGAGGTTAAACCGAAAGTACAACAATGCAAATGGCATAGCCCATTGAAACCATGTTGCTGTTGTGGTCTTCAGTCCGGAGACTGGTTTGATGAAGCTCTCCACAATACCCTATTCTGAGCAAGCCTCTTCATCTCCACATAAGAACGGAACCTACATCTGTCTGAAAATTCTTTCTGTATCCATCTCTTGGTCTTCCTTTGCGGTTTTTACGGCACACACTTCCCTCCAACGCTAAATTCACTATTCCTTGACGTCTAAGATTGTGTCCTACCAATCTATCCATTCTTTTAGTCAATGTACGCCAGCTATTTCTTTTCTCCCCAATTCTGTTCAGTACCTCCTCATTAGTTACGCGATCCACCCACCTAATCTTATGCATTCTTCTGTAGCACCACATTTCAAAAGCCTCAATCCTCTTCCTGTCTGCACTGTTTATCGTCGATATTTCTTACCCATACAAGGCAACACACCATACAAATGCGTTCAGAAAAGACTTCCTTACCCTTAATTTAATATTCGATGTTAACAAATTTCTCTTTTTCAAGAACGCTTTTCTACCCATCGCCATTCTGCATTTTATATCCTCTGTACTGCGACCATCATTTGTTATTTTACTGCTCAAGTAACAAAACTCATCTACCTCCTTTATTGTTTCGTTACCTAATCTAATTCCTTCAGCATCACCTGATTTTCTTACACTGCACTCCATTACCCTAGTTTTGCTCTTGTTAATGTTCAACTTATATGCACCTTTCAGCACACTGTCCATTCCGTTCAACTGATCTTCCAGGTCCTTTGCTGTATCTGATATAATTACTATGGGGTCGGCAAAACGCGATGTTTTTAATTCATCCCCCTGAACTTCAATTCCTTCTCCAAATTTCTCCTTTCTTTCCTTTATAGCTTGCTCAATATACAAATTGAATAACATTGGAGAAAGGCTACAACCCTATCTTACTCCCTTTCCAACCACTGCATCCCTTTCATGCCCTTCAACTCTGATAACCGCTGTCTGGTTTTTGTACGAGTTGTAAATAACCTTACGCTCTCTATATTTTACTCCTGCTTGGTTCAGAACTTGAAAGGGTTTACTCCGATCAACATTGTCAAAAGCCTTCTCCAAAAGCTAGAAATGTATGTTTGCCTTTTCTTAATCTACCTTCTAGGATAAGCCGTAAAGTGGGTTTTGCCTCCCGTGTTCCTACATTTCTCCTGAACCCAAACTGATCTTCCCCGAGGTCGGCTTCTACCAGCTTTTCCATCCGTCTGTAAATATTTTGTGTTAATATTTTGCAACCATGACTTATGGTTCTGTAGTTTTCACACCTGCCTGCACCTGCTTTCTTTGGAATAGAGATTATAAAATTTTTCTTATAGTCTCATACATCTTACACACCATTTGCAAAAAATTTGTCTCCCAGAGACTTCAGTAGCTCTGAGGGAATATCATCTACTCCAGGAGCCTTGTTTCGACTTAGGTCTTTCAGTGCTCTGTCAAATCCATCTCTCAGTATAGTATCTCCTATTTCATCCTCATCTACTTCTTCCTCCCTTTCTACAATATTGCCGTTAAGTTCATTTCCTTCACAGAGCCTCTCTATATACTCTTTTCACCTTTCAGCTTTTCCTTCTTTGCTGAGAACTGTTTTTCATCTGTGTCCTTGATATTCATAGAGCTGTTTTTCTTATCTCCAAATATTTCTTTTATTTTCCTGTAGTGTGTATCTATTTTCCCCCTATTTATACATTCTTCTACATCCTTGCATTTGCCTTCTAGCCACTCCTGATTAACCATTTTGCACTTCCTGTCAATCTCATTTCTTAGTCGTCTGTACTCCATTTTTCCTGTTTCATTTACTGCATTTTTATATTTTCTCCTTTCATAGATTAAATTTGGTATCTCTTGTGATATCCAAGGATTTTTTGTAGGTCTTTCCTTCCTACCTATTTTGTCCTCTGCTGTCTTCACTATTTCATCTCTCAATACTACCCATTCCTCCTCTACTGTTTTATTTTCCCCCATTTCTGTCAATTGTTGCCTAAAGCTCCCTCTTAAATTCTTAAGAACTTCAGGTTCCTTCAATTTATCCAGGCCCCACTCCTTATTTTCCTACATTTTTGTAGTTTCTTCAGTTTTAGCCTACAGTTCATAACCAACAAGTTATGGTCAGAGTCTATATCTGCCCCTGGGTATGTCTTACAGTTTAAAACCTAATTCCGAAATCTATGTCTTACCATTATAAAATCTATCTGGTATCTCCCGGTGTCTCCTGGTCTCTTCCACGTATACAACCGTCTTTTGTGATTCTTTATCCAGGTGTTTGTTATAACTAATTTACGTTCTGTGAAAAATTCTATGAGGCGGCGTCCTCTTTCATTCCTTTTGCCCAGACCATATTCACCCACTATCTTCCCTTCCATTCCTTGTCCTACTACCGAATTCCAGTCTCCCATAACAATTAAGTTTTCCTCTCCCTTAATTGTCTGAATAATTTCCTTTAACTCCTCATATATTTCTTCGATCTCCTCATCATCGGCCGAGCTAGTTGGCACATAAACCTGTACTACTGTGGTCGGTGTTGGCTTCGTATGTACGATTACGCGATCACTGTGTTCCTCATAGTAGTTTACCCGCATTCCTATTTTCATATTATCAGACCTACTCCTGTAATACCCCCAACTGATTTTTTATTTATAATCCTGTACTCTCCTGACCAGAAATCCTGTTCCTCTTTCCACCGAACTTCACTAATCCCCACTATATCTAACTTCAACCATTCCATTTCTCTTTTTAAATTTTCAAGTTTCCCTACCCGATTAAGGGTTCTAACATTCCACGCTCCGATTCGTAGAATGCCCGTGTTGTCTTTCCTGATGATCACATCCTCCTGAGCAGTCCCCGCCCGCAAATCCGAATGGGGGACTACATTACCTCCGGAATATTTTATCCGAGAGGATGCCAGCATCATATATTCATACAGTAGAGCTGCATGTCCTCGGGAAAAGTAACGGCTGTAGTTTCCCCTTGCTTTCAGCCGTTCGCAGTAACTGTGTCGCAAAGCCACATTAGCTGATGTTACATGGCCAGCTCAGTCAATCATCCAGACTGTTGCCCCTGTAACTACTGAAAAGGCTGCTGTCCCTCTTCAGGAACCACACGTTTTTCTGGCCTCTCACTCCGCTGTAGTTGCACCTACGGTACAGCTATCTGTATCGTTGAGGCATGCAAGGCAACCTACCTCACCAATGTCTGTTGTTCATTGGAGTGGATTGAAACCATAGGTCAATAAATTAATTAATCATACTGCAATCTTGGTCTTTTTCCTTTTGGAGATAAATGAACCAAATGTTAATTAGAATTATATTTCATGATACATTTGTATGGACATTTGAAAACTATTTCCACAAGAAAATAGTTAAACATAATTGTAAGAAACTATGTAAAAACAATGTGAAACTAAAGGAATAAAATCTTGTAACAGTCAAATATTATAAAAAACTACTTTGTGATATTAAGTAAAGTTATTAAAAAAGTCCAGAAACCTATATATTATCCCTGAGATAAGAACCTCTAATAATACAATTAAAGTGAAGGGGGAACAGAGCAACCAAGATCACAGAGAGACTATTACCCTTAAAAGGAATTAAAAGTTTATTAACAAGAAGTAATAAGTTGAAAATATTTTAATGAACTCTTTCTAAATGTCGTGTTTAAAATAGGAACTAAATGTTCAGTAGAAGAGGCAAATCTATTAATGGATGAGGTCATACTTATGCAATCTGATCCACCCACTACTCCCTTTGAAATTAGTAATAAAGCGTGTATGGTATCGATGGCATTACCAGCAGAGTTCTAAAAGCTTGTTTTCACAAATATGTAGGAGTGTTAGCAACATATTTAATAGCTCTCTAAAGCAGATTATTTTACCAAAGAGACTAAAATTTGCTATTGTTAACACAAAGCAGAACAAAGGACACACTTCCAAAGTCAACAACTACTGCCCAGTCTCAATTCAAACTGCTTTATCCAAAGATCTTGAGAAAGTAATATATTCAAGAATAACTTTCCATATTTGTGTAGATAAGATATTATTAAAATGTCAGTTTGGTTTCCAGCAAGCTATTCAATAAAAAAAATGGTATATATACTTTCACTGATTAAATATTGAGTGCTCTGAAAAACCGTATGTCATCTGTTGGGATTTTTTTTTCTTTTTATCTCTCAAAGGCTCTTGATTGTGTAAATCATGAAATTCTTCTAGATGAGCTTAAGCATTGTGGTATTAGTGGGGCAGTGTAAAAATGCTTTAATTCATACTTAACTGGAAGGATGCAGAAAATCGTAATAAGGGGTTCATATATACTACAAAAATCAGCTAATTCCTTGAATTATGGAGCAATCAAGAATGAGATGTCATAGGGTACAGTTCTGGGACTTTTCTTGTTCTTGATACATATTAATGACTTGCCATTTTATATTAATGTTCATGCAAAGCTAGATCTTTTTGTTGATGATATAAGCAGAGTAGTCACACCTGACAAAGAGGAATTAACAAATGAAATTGTAAATAATGTCTTTCAAAATATTGTTAAGTGGTTCTATGAAAATGGACTCTTATTAAACTTGAATAAAACACGGTATTTATAATTCCATATGGCAAATAACATGACGCCGTTAAAAAAGGTATTCTATGTAGCCTGGTGGGCTACAGAAATGGTGAGTTTTCGGCAAATTTTATAAATAAAAAAGCGTAACCGTAAATAGTGACAGAATGTGGCAATGCGCTACAACAAACACATGGAGATAATAACACAAAAAAACCTTAATGCTTTAAAATACAGCGAAACGCGTCTGGTCTAGACTAATTTCCTAATTTTAGAAAGCACGATGGAGAAACAGCGATCTTAATTTTAATTATAACCATTGTTTTAAAACAGTCCAGTTCGCAGAAGTTATTTTTTATTTAATGACCATAGACTGAAAGTGGTGATGAAATAAAAAACTAACAATTCTGCAGTCTGGAGTGTTTTATTTTAATTTTAGATTAATTTAAAGTTGTAAAAGATGGTAACTTTACCTTTACGAAGTGTTTCAAGTGTTTACATTAATGAGAAAATCAAATGGAAGCAACACATTGATGATTTACAGAAACTTTTGAGCTCAGAAAGTTATACTATTAGGGTTAATGCAAAATTTGGTAACAAACATATTTGTAAATTTCGTTATTATGCCCGTTTTCTTTTCCTGCTTTCATATAGCATCATATTTGGGAGAAATTCATCATTGAGCATCAAAGTAATCATTGCACAAAAGCGTGTAATTAAAATAATTTCTGGAGCCGATCTACAATCATCTTGCATACAATTATTTAAGGATGTAGGGATCTTCACAGTCGGTTCTTAATAAATATATTCTCTTATGAAATTTGTAATTAATAAGGAAACCTAGTTCCTAACTGGTAGCAATGTGCGTAGCTAAAACACTAGGATCATCTACATTGTTCCACGTTATATGTAAATTTGGCATAGAAGAGGGTGAATTATGTTGCCTCAAAAGTCTTTGGTCATTTGCCAAATAACAAAATTTCTAACAGATAGCAACCAGCATTTAAAGACAGATTGTAAAATCTTCTCAATAACAACTCCTTCTAATCAGTAGACGAATTTTTACATAGAAATTAGTACTATTATAAAATAAATGTATGTCATCTAGTGTTATCTTTTATTAAGATGATTGTTTTCACATCATTACCATATGTCGTATTCATGATCTATGCAACATCTATTAATTTAATCTTATCTAATCTAAAGGTTCTCAATTACCGATCAGTTCAATTACGTTTGCAGTCTGTCAGCACAACGAGTCACATGTTATAACCTGCATCAAATACACGTCACATTTTACTGTCTACGATTCTGCGACAAACTTGGGAGTTTTTACAAACAATAGTGAGGTCTGTTGCCATTAGCTGTGTTTCGTTTCCAGGAAGTAAGACGCGAAGTACGTGATTGTCAGATAAACTAGTCTGACGTGACCCGCATTAGATGTGACAACGGCTCCATTAGGAACATAATGAGACCTGTACGTATGAGCAAAATGTTTCTTTTAACACATGACGTCGTTATCGAAGAGTGCTTGTCGACGACGGTGATTAATTTCTGGCCAGGCTTGATAAATTACCGCTTTGGCCCGCAGCTATAGTGTACGCGACAGTCCTTTGGCTTCCTCTGACCAGCGGATAAACGATCTCCGCGGCGCCAGAAAGACTGCGCTAAAATACGCCGTTTGACCCCGAGGTCTCTGGAAAAACTGCTCTGCTCTGCGGCAACTGTAATGAGGTTTCGTGTAAGCGCATGTCGCATGATAGATGACCTGCGTTCGACAACTGTAAACCTAATGTACTGCAAAACTAGTTCATTTAATGTTACCACCAATTATTAGTATCTATAACTTCAATCTGGAGTGGAACACAAGATTCATATATCATGAAACATACAACGTACTACAGACTTAATATGGAGCGGTGGCTACACCGACACACAGATAAATTTCTACGAAATAACGAAAAGTTTTATTTAATCCCTTCATTGCCGTTATTACATTTTTTATTTAAGGAACTGTGTAACCATGTACATCAAAACTGAATCCACATTAGAATTTAATTATCTTATCGTATATTAAAACGTTTAAATATGGCCGCTGGAAAGTCGTGATTTCTTGTCCTGGCGAGTAGATAAGATTAAGGAAAATAAAGCAAACAAAAGGTTCACGAGATGACAACCGATTTTTAACTGAATTCATCCACTGCATTCTTTGTGAAGAACAGCACGTAGAAATCTTCGTGTATTGGAAAATGCTGAAATTATGACTTACGGTAACAACCTATGTGAACGAAAATGTCAACAAATATTTTGTCTCTTTTAAGGTGTCACGTGGATGAGCCGTAGCGCATTTTGATATGTATTTATTTGATAATCCCTTATAGTCCGTTCCAGGTACAATAGCAGATGAAATGTTTTGCAGTATTTGAACATAATTTTAAACGTGCTATTTTAGCTGAGTTTATGGTGTTTGAGGAAAAAATATGCATAATATGGCTACCAGAAATTATCTTAATTTTTTTTTAATAATCTATATAGTTTCCATGGGCCATCTGATAAAAAGATATACAGGACTATGAAAAAACAAGGAGCACATTTGATACATTTATATCTTTCTACCGGAAAATATAGATTGATAATTCCAACATTCTTGGACAGACAAGAGTGTACAATTTCGACAGTCCAGGTAGACGTTCCAATAACGGCCGTATAGCGGTGTTGCTTTACATATACGGGCGCAGTGGCGCTGTTACCTATCATGCTGATAGACTGTGGTGGGTGCAATAGCGACACAACAGGAAAAAAAACATTTTATGTTGCAATTAGCAAAACTGGAGCCCGTTATTAGATTTCATCGTGATTTTACCCGTACGATACGTAAATAACCGCCTCCACATAAGCTGACTTACTACTGGCGTGGAATGTTTGCAACAGATGGTTGCAGCTGCAAAGGCAGAAGCACGGGATGTCCACGCACATTGAATGAAAATGTAGGCGGCTCCATCCGGAATCTGGTGCAGGGCGACCACATTAAAATTATTAAAATTGGAAGAACCAGCTTTCGCCGCATTGAAATCTTTATTTTTTATATAAATACAGATCGATTTCGGTCATTGTCTGACCATCCTCGAATGAAAATTTTAAGCTAATCCGTGCAGTGAAGGTAAGAAGGCTAGAAATATCCATGCTAAGGGCAGACAAGAAACTTAATATTCCTCAAACAAACGTATGGCGAGTTCCGAAACACCATCTGTACCTGAGGTCGTACAAACCGTAGTTACTGGAACCATTGTATCCTGTCGACCAAGTCAAACTATACGAATTTTGAATCATCATGGTGGATGATATGGAAGAAGACAATTGTTCTGAACGATTAATTTTCATCGATGAATCCACTCTTGATCTTTCTCGTTAAGCGCCATAACATTGGAGTTTTGGCCAGCGAAAATTCTGTGTCAGCCAATGAACATGAAAGAGAATCACTGAAGGAAGACCAACGTTCTTTACGCCATGTCTATAAAAGAAGATTAAAGACCAATCTTCTTCACGGAGAAACTGTTACTGTACAAACCTATCTTCACATGCTTCAAAACTGTTTAGTGCGTCATCATCTTCGTGCAAAATAGTACTCCACCTCATTTGCCTAGTCATATCCAGCGTTACCTGAATTATACAATTCCAGGACGATGGATCGTACGAAGTGAGAAAGGAGATCATCTTTATTGCTCGAATTTTAGCATCACTTGTCTATAGCAACAACTTCAACAGTTTAATTCACTGTCTAAGGAAATATATAGCCCCACAAGCTGCTTTAAAAAACTTGAACATTTTCTAAATTTCAATACCATCAGAAGAATGAAATTATGATATGAGGCATCAACACTTATAGCATATTACGATCTTGTCAAATAAAATGACATTAAGCTGATTTATAAAATAAATGTTAAATATTAGCATTTTAAACAAATTAAACGTGAAGTGGCTGCCGACGTGGTAGCAGTCAGGAGCGGCATCACTTGTCATTGGGGGTGAAAATGTGTTGAATTTCGTTGTCGGTACAGAACTAGGAGAAATCCTGACTATGGAATTGAGGTGCATTGTTGGGTACTAAGGTAACAGCTTTCTGTTACCTCCACGGAAAATATCTTGGCGACGGTGACGTCAAGAATGATGGAGATTCACTGCACGACGAAAGTGACTAGCACCGAATTACTGCCGGGAAAGCGACCAACAACATATATATGCTTCCAAAATGCATCCCACTGCAGGCAAAGCACAAGAGATGTGGGCAGCTCCGGTAGCTGCTGAGCACATGTCTTAATCATCTCGGTGACCACTGAGTCCATCCAAAAGACATGGTGGTGGGCAAGGGCCTTCATGTCTATGAAGCCACAGTCTCCGTATTAGAGAATCTGCAGTATGGTGGATTGGAAGGATCAGGGGACCACCACTCAGGGTTTGGTTTTCAATCGGAGGATGACACCCTGCACTGCTGAGTGTTGATGGCAGATGGGATGATAAAAATGTATATCTGCCTGTTGGCCAACCAACCCGGGTATTGGAATGGCCGCTACTCAGTAGGGGACCGACCAAGATGGCGGTAGTTACTTTGTTAGATATGAGAGGAAAAGCCTCGATGGCCTCCTGAATGATTTCGTCTACTTGCAAGATGAGGGGGTGTAACATTCGAAGGGAGCTCTCTTAGTGGTTGCAGGGAGAAGACATGAACATTGGAATACTGGAAGTCCAGCGAAAGTGCACGATGTAATGGCATTGGAAAAGGAACAGGCCCGAGCATTATATGCATTGGGAAGTCTTCGTAGTAGTTGAGTAGAACGGGAAAAGCCTGTTTGGAGTTGTGATCGGTAATCGGGAGAAAGGTAGTGCCACACAAGAACAGCATAAATTTGGTACAGGCAAACATGATCTGTGAGTGCTTCAACTAGACGTCCGTGAGCGATTTGATGTAGGCTATGAATGGCTGAGAGCCATCTAGTAACTGAAGGGAGAGAACTGCAGCTACACCATATTCATATGTATCCGTCAGCAACAAGAGGAAAAGGTACGGGGTCTACAGAAACAACCAGCAAGTAGGCAAAGGCTATTGTTTAAGAGACAGGAATGCCGACTTGCTGGCTGCCGACCAACGGAAAACGGTGTCCTTTTTCATATTTAATATAGCAGGTAGGCGACTGGGCATCCGAGGGCATTAACTAAGAAAAGATTTGAGCTGATTCAGATCGGTCAGGTAAAGAAAGTTGGCTTCAACATCGGCAAATAAAGGAGAGATTCTATCTCGGGGAACAATGTATGCTGCAGTGGAATGGCCGAGCTCTGAAGGCGCCTTGCTGCAGAGTGTGCAGTAGCTCCCTGTCAGAGGTTCGAGTCCTCCCTTGAGCATGGGTGAATGTGTGTTGTCCTTAGTATAACTTTAGTATAAGTAGTTTGTAAGCCTTAGGACTGATAAGCACAGCAGTTAACTCCCACAGATTTAAAAACATTTGAATTCTGAATCTGAAATAATATGACCGAGGTAGGATATAAAGGGCTGAAGAAAGTAACACTTTAGTGTGCTACATTTGAGACCTGAATCCCGCAGGCACTGAAAGCGGAGGTGGAGTTTCTGTAGATTCTCGGAGAAGGAGAAACTAGGGACGACTATGTAATCTAGGTAATTAATGAATCCCTGTATGCGGTGGAGAAGGTGCTCCTCAAAAACAGCAGGTGTGTTTGCAATGCGAAACACCAGTCATCGGATTTGAAAAGGGCCAGGGGGGCGTTAATAATAGCCAGCTGTTTGGAAGAGGCTTGTGCCACGCCAATTTTTGAATTTGCCACCGGCGAGTTCACAGGAAAGGTCGTTGGTACAGGGAAGGGTGCCGAGTGTTTAAGGTAGCTTTGAAATCTCCACTGAGACGGAGGCATGCTGGGGTCTTCTGGATGAATTCCAGTGGCGTCGCTCACTTGCTGTAGCACAGGAGACTGATGATGTCGTCTTCTTGGAGACATTATAATTTTTCCTGCATCAGTTACTGCAGGGCTACTGAGATCTGACGGGTGCAACAGTAGTGGAGCCAGATGGAAGGCTTCAGCTGCGGGGAAGCCGTGAAGTCATTGACACAGCCCTTCCCTGGAGGTAAGAGGTATTGACAGAGAAAATCCACTATCATGAAGGGTACCTGCGAAGAGACCAGATTCACTTCATCATCGATGCTAAAATGAAATACTCGGAAGGAATCGAGATCAAATAGGTCCGCAGTTGAGATACTGTTCACCACTAAAAGTGTTACGTTCTAGTGTATTCATTTGTAGGAAACAGCTGCCGTGAAATACCCTAGCAGATATATTTCTTGTTTATTGTAAATGAGTTGGCGTTTGCATGTAACTGACAGAGGTAGGGTGCCAATGTTCGCTTACAAAGAGTAGTTGATATGAAACAGCCACACGAGTGCCCACTTTAGTGGATGGCATTCGACGGTAACGTCTACCATCAGGCATCGTGATGATGTGATCACAGATTGGCTGATTTCCATCTGCGCCGAGCTCCAGGCAGGCCGATGACCCTGCAAGGTGTAGCATGTGCAGTATGCCCACCAATCTGGACAGGCGTCCCTGTCGTGTTTGGAGAAGCAAGCGGTAGTTATTGGCGTGATCCTGTGGAGGGCCGCAATTGCCAGGTGCCGATGGCCTGACATCTAGGTCGGCAGATGGCAGAGTGGCGCAGCGGTCCAGGCTAATGGCAGTGGGACTGTGGACCTGTAATGATGGAAGGAGTACGAAATGTAGCGATGCCGTCCCTGTGGCTGATCTCCCAGAGGGCTGTCATTTAGGCCCAAAATTCAAGCCGTCAGTCCACTACTGAGGAGATCTTAAACTTGAAAAATAGGTTCCAACGAGGGACCATCCAGATTCAATGCGTCATGGCGGAAGGCAGCATCAGCGGCAGCTTGAATGAGGTGATACAGGACCAGGTCGTCGGTGGATACTTGAGTGGTGAAACACCAAAACTGAGACGCTTGAACTGTGCTGCCCACGCTCGATAAGTGTGGCCCAGTTTCTTGCTGCATTGGTATAATTCTACTTGGTCAGCCAGGACAAGGAACCGTCGTCGATAGTAGGTGGTGAGGGCGTCATAAATCTGTGAGAAGGTGAGGTCTGCTGAATCTTGAGGTTGCAATTTAGTCAGGAGAACATAGACTAATGTTTCCAGGATCAAAAATATGAGCGTTGATCAAATGATGAATAAGGAAATCTTTGTAATAATAATAATAATAATTTCTTGTGGGTCATTAGCCTGGTGCAAGTCTTTCAATTGGACGCCACTACGGCGACTTGCGTCTCCATAGCCTACCCCAGTTATCCAACCATGGAAAGGGGACCTACAGCTTAACGTGGTATCCGAACCACGTGTCGTTTCTTAAATCTAGAGAATGGTGGTGTAATTAGAGTACCTGTTCTTGTAATTGCTCTTGCGAATCTTGAGGTGTTGCCGAAGTGGAATTGGCGGAATTACTGCGGCCCAGATTTGCGTCCTGGTCCGGCATGATATGCATTGGCACATAGGCCTGTCCCATCCTCGTCGCCACTAAAGTGAAATATCCTCACAGGTTAATTTTCAACTTTCAACACTACTATTAGTACACTGAACTATGAGAGTGTCCTCTTAGGTTTACAATGAAAACGTGACTGAACAACAAGTCCGACTCTAACCGCACAGAAACTAAGACCCCACAGGTGAGGTCCTCTCTCTTGCTGGAAGTCTTTTGTGTAGGCTAGGCTGACGGCCTTTCATGGCCTGTAGAAGGTCGACAGACCATTAGGCAGTAGCCCTTGACCATCACAACACTGGGGACACAGCGATCATTGACGCATCGCGGGCCACCCTTCATCCCACCAGAAAAGTTATCCACACACATACTGACGTACAAATGCTAGCCATAATAATTCAGTACTCGCGACATGAACTCTATTCCTGCAAGACCTAGCGTCTGCTGTACATCCGCACTCAAGGCCGTCATCATCATATACGTTTTATATGTTTTGACTTTAAGAGAAGGCTCATGAATGTTTGTGCTGTCTTTAGTATAAGGTATTTCATAAGTGGTTTGTAAGTTTAGGGACTGATGACGCCGGAGTTAAGTCCCATAAGCTTATCAAATGTTAATTAATTAATTAAAAAAGGTTGAACATATTTCTACTTAAAGCTTCGCATCAAACTACCTATACAAATTTAGAGGTCATCTGACTATTGACTGAAACATGTAATAGATGAAATACCTTCAGACAGTATTGGACATTCATTCGAATACTGAAACAAAGTTAACTATAAAAAAAAGACTTGTCTTCAGTGAAAAATGGACAGTTTAATAAAACTCACGATAGGGGAATTGTGGAATGATAGCAACGGTTATAAAATTCGCACAAGATTGTTGTGAAAGATTCTGAATATAAGGCAACGAACACCAATCCACTATTAAGATAAACCCAGAAAGGTAAATTTAAGTATGAACTTACTTGAATTTAAGTTTCTCCTTTTACAAATTAACGGGGAAAGGCAACGTTCTACTCGCCGTTTACATTCGCTGCAGTTCGTAGCCGCTTTTCTGTGGATCTGCGACAGCTGCTGTAGCGCTGCAGATAAAAAGGACGACAGGCCCTTTGTATGCTACAAACGGCACTCGTTTCCCTCTTCTTCAACCGAAGAGTTCTCTGCGACCATCTCCTGCTATACCCAGCGGAGAAATCCCCCCCACCGCGTGCAGGCAAAGAATATACAACCGTCTCCGTTGATACAACAGTTTTATGACGGTCCAGCAATGGGAGCTTCGGTTTCACACGCCACAGACTATATTCTGCAGTGGAAATATGCGGTATCTTTCTGAGAGGGACGATGATTTAATATTCTTCAAAAGTGAAAACGCCAAGATCGCGAAATATTTATTTTGTTTAATGACGACCCGTTTCGGAGGACTGTGCCACCATCATCTGGTCATCTTATACTTTATAAGTCATCTTATTTAAAAAATGCAGATAAAATACATGTAAAATTCATAAATTAAAAATTGACACCTTGCACTTATTTTTGTATCTCCATTTTTAAATAAAATGACCAACTTACAAAATTTTAACCGGTCGTCATTCAATAAAATAAGTGTTTCGCGATCTTCGCGTTATCACTTTTCAAGAATATTAAACTATCAGAGTGCCTCAAAAACCTGCAATGCCAGGTAATGTAAACAGTGGTTTACTGAACGGGTACATTGTAGAGCCGAGCAACAAAAGTAATTCAAAACTAGGTGTTTAACATATCGGTGAAGTATTTACCAGAACACAAAAAACACCTTGATCAGTAAAATTACGTTACAGTGTTTACTCTGTATGCAACAGAATATGAAATGAACTCTAAGTATGACTCCTTACACCACGCGTACTCACTAAACGCAGAACACACTCCAAAGCACGACACACAATTCATTGTCAATACCATGTGTGAAACGCAATATTCACTCAAAATTCATCTTTTCATCAGACTTCTAAAATTTCTTTTCAATTATTACTGTTTTGAATAGTGATTTGATTTGATATTCACTTGTTACTTTAGTGTTGTCGCAAAATTAGTTGAAGTTCATGTAAGATATCTATCTGCGGTAATAATAAGTCTGTAAATGTAGGCCTGTCGCTGTTCGCTTCAGTCTTCAAAACTACTGGACGAATCTTTATACGGTTTTCACAGGAAACATGAAAAAAGTTTTGGTTAACATATCGGCATGATTTTATCAAAATCGGATCGCGGAAAAAAAGAATGTCCTAATTTGAAATATTTTATCAACCACCGTCAAGTCTGTCTCTTTGAACACGTTTTTTCTCCTAAACTACTTGACGAATTTTCATGGGATTTTCACACGCAACTTGAGCATATCGTGCGGTTACATAAAGGCTTTAAGAATTAAAATCGGATCAGAGAAAATGAAGATATCTTAATTTAATCATTTGCTTAAAAGCCATAGTGTATGACTATTTGTTGAAGGTAATCTCCAAAAGTACTACACGAACTTTCATGCGTTTCCACAGGTAAATTGAGGATAGTTTGGAGAGTAACATAGGCTTAGTTTCATCAAAAATCGGATCAAAGGAAGGAAAGATATCGTAATTTGAAATTTTATGTGTTTGCTGTGCTTATAAGTATGGTGTGAAACAACAAATCTCCAAGAGTACTAAACGAACTTTCACGAGGTTTCACAGGTCAACTGAAACCTTGGGATAACATTTAAGCTTCATTTCATTAACATCGGATCAGGGGAGGAAAAGATATCGCAATTTCTGGTTTATGCTACTTATGAAATGCAGCGTAGTATAGCAAAGACCCGATAGAGGCGCTGTTACTGACAAAGTATGCCAAATAACTAATAGATGGCGATGCTGCGTTGTTTATTCTCATAACTAAAGTGTAATACACTGCAACAAGAATTATGATTTTCCTTACGGCAGCGGTGCAGTGTATTGATGTTGGTAACGATCGTTGAATCCTTTTTGAAAAATCTGTCACGTATAATGAGGGAATTCTTAGTGTTGAAATGTGAAATAAATAATTACTGCCCTGTTAGTTACGTAGTGCACCATAGAAATAAAAGTTGGCACTGCTGCATTTTTTGATTTTTTAAAATTTTTTATTTCTTTTCGATGGTTATACCATAGAACAGCAACGAACCAGTAAATGTGCTATTGGTTTTGTAGTGTTGCATAGAAATAATAGATGATCGTGTTGTGCTTATTCTTTCAGTAACAGAAGTATTTTGAAATAAAAGCTGCAGTCTTATCTCTGCAAATACAAACTAACATTGAAAAGCGAGTTTCTGATTGCACTTTGTATATTCACGCCTTAACGACATCTTTGATTCTTTTGACAGAGGACTTTTGAATTTTTAAAAGAGAACGACATTCCTTAGCGTCTATCGATGCGTTAATTTACATAAGAATTCTCTGCAAGGAAAATGGAATTTATATAGTTCTCTTTCAGATTTCGGTGTCTCCTCAGTACATATTGAGTGTGTTCTGTTTAGGAATGCCTCGAAAACACAACAGTACAGGAAAGGACAAAGTGAGGCGACGTTACATAGTACACCAAATAACTAATTATGGTTTTGTTGCGTTATTTTCATTCTCATAACTACGGTGTAATACACTACAAGAAGGGGTACAATTTTAGTTACGGCGGCGAAGTTGTGCACTGATTTTGGCAACGGCTGTTGAATGCTGTTTCAAAAATCAGTCACGTAGAATAAGAGGAATAATTCTTGATGTTCAAGATGAAATAAATAATTTATGCTGTTCTGGTCAGTAAATTAATCATCCTCCTAAAGCGAATAGTTTGTTGCCAACGATAGCGAACTAAACCGCTGCCACTGCAAGTAAGGTTTAGCCCAGGTAAGACAATTTTTTTTCTTCCTAGCTGTGTTCCAATATGCTTTCGAATGTCATGGAACCAGAAGACGTGCACCACTAAATTATACATACAGTAAAAATATCTATGGAGTGAGCATTGGATTCTGTGCAACTTCTCAACATTAAGCTGTAATTAACAAGTGATATTAAAACAAATCCACTCTTTGCACACATTTATTTCCTCCTACGATTGGTTTGTAACGAATTGGCTGCAAAGAATCCCCACCTGCTTTTAGTAGTGCAACCACGTAACATGAAATAATGTCTAAATAAGTGTGTCACAGAAGAAACAAGAAAGTGGAGGAAGAGTCGCTAAAAGGGCCTATTACACATAGTCATCCGTCTTAACTGTACAAAAAAGCATCATTGATAAATGGCTCCGCTGCTGCTATTTGTAAACAGCTGCAGCGTCCCCTTTTATCAATTATGCATCATCTAAGCTGTGGATGTCCCTCTACAAAGGTTTTATGAACAAAAATGGATCAAGGTAAAGTCATCGATTAGTAGATTTTTCCCAATATCACGTGATATTTCCACAATGTTGGGGACAGAAAATCTGTTCTGCGCATCTGAATGTTCACTCCAGAGATATTTCTGCTCTGTGCCTGCCAGTAGAAATAACATACACACGCGAGCGACAAACTCATCAGAAACCTCCCTGCTTTCATAATTGTTCAGTACAATATTGCGATTAAAATTTGTAATTACTTACTTTTGGTGCGGACTATGTTAAGGTAGATAAAGATGTCGTCTTTTGCGTAGACGATTGTACTTTGAGTTATAATCCGGTTTCTGAATATGTAGTTCTATTACACAAGATTGATATCAACTTCATACCTTACGAAGTAATCACTGCAGGACCTGGGGACATTTATTAGCTGAAAGTGTGGCCGATTCTGATAACACAGACAAGACAATTCACTGGTATGAATGTATGATGATGGCATCCTCTCTGGTAAAATATTCCGGAGGTAAAATAGTCCCCCATTCGGATCTCCGGGCGGGGACTACTCACGAGGATGTGATCAACAGGATTAACAACACTGGCATTATACGGACCGGAGCGTGGAATGTCAGATCCCTCAATCTGGGAGGGAAGTTAGAAAATTTAAAAAGAGAAATGGATAGTGGGAATAGTGACGTTAAGTGGAAAGTGGAACAAGATTTCTGGTCAGGTGAGTACAGGATTATAAATACAAAATCAGTTGGGGGCATTACAGGAGTAGGTCTTATAATGAATAAGAAAATAGGAACGCGGGTAAACTACTATGAGCAGCGAAGTGATTGCATTTCATAGTCAAGATAGATACGAAGCCAACACCGACCACAGTAGTACAAGTTTATATGCCAACAAGCTCTGCCGATGATATGGAGGTAAAGGAAATTAGTCAGACAAGAGAGCGGAGAACTCAATTGTCATGGGAGACTAGAATTCGGTAGTAAGAAAAGGAAGCAAAGGAAAAATAGTTGGTGAATATGGACTAGGCGGAAGGAAGGAAAGGGAAAGCCACCTGGAAGAATTTTGCACGGAACATAATTTAATCATAACAAACACCTAGTTTAAGAATCACCAAAGAAGGTTGTATACGTGGAAGAGACCAGGAAACACCGGAAGGTACCAGATAGATTTTATATGGTAAGACATAGATTTAGGAACCAGGTTTTAAAATGTAAGACATACCCAGGGGCAGATATAGACTCTGACCATAATTTATTGATCATGAACTGTAGGTTGAAACTGAAGAAACTGCAAAAAGTTAGGAAAATAAGGAGATCGGTCTTGGATGAATTGAGGGAACCTAAAGTTCATAAGGGGGAGCTTTACGCAACAATTGACAGAAACGGGGAGGCATAAAACAGTAGAAGAGGAATGGGTATCATTGAGAGATGAAACAGTGAAGTTAGCAGAGGACAAAATAGGTAGGAAGGCGAGACCTACAAAAAATCCTTGGATATCACAGGAGATTCTAAATTTAATCGATGAAAGGAGGAAATATAAAATTTCAGTAATTCAAACAGACAAAATGGAGTAAAGACGACTATGAAATGAGATTGTCAGGAAGTGCGAAATAGCTAAGCAGGAGTGGCTAGAAGGCAAATGCAAGTCAGTAGAAGAATGTATAAAGAGGGGAAAA
Organism: Locusta migratoria; assembly: GCA_026315105.1. Taxonomy (NCBI): domain Eukaryota; kingdom Metazoa; phylum Arthropoda; class Insecta; order Orthoptera; family Acrididae; genus Locusta; species Locusta migratoria. The sequence continues at coordinate 223,964,161 of CM048745.1, forward strand.
ATAGATACCGTCTACAGGAAAATAAAGGAGACATTCGGAGACAAGGAAAGCTGTATGAATATGAAGAACTCAGATGAAAGACCAGTTCTCAGGAAAGAAGGGAAAGTTGAAAGGTGTAAAGAGTATATAAAGGAGCTCTACAATGGAAATGAACTTAGAGACAAAATTCTAGGTAAGTAAGAGGATGTAGATGAAGGTGAAATATTGAGAGAAGAATTTGACAGAGCACTGAAAGACCAAAGTCAAAACAAGGCTCCTGGAGGCCGCGGTGGAGTAGCCGAGAGATCTGAAGCGTCTCACTGCGGAGCGCGCGGTTGCTCGCCGTGGAGGTTCGAGTCCTCCCTGGGGCATGGGTGTGTGTGTTGTCCTTAGGTTAGTTTACCTAGGTTTAAGTAGTTTGTAAGCTACTGACTGATGACCACGCTGTTTGGTCCGATAGATTTACAAACATTTGAACATTTTTGAAGGCTCCTGGAGTTGATGGCATTCCCCAGAACTACTAAAGTCTCTGGGAGAACCAGCCATGACCAAACTATTTCACCTGCTGCGTAAGATGTACGAAACAGGCGACATACCATCGTACTTTAAGAAAAATGTAGTAATCTCCATTCCAAAGAAAGCAGGTGCAGACCGGTGTGAACATTACAGAAACATCAGTTTAATATGTCATGGTTGCAAAATTTTAACACGAATTATTTACAGAAGATGGAAAAGCTGGTAGAAACCGACCTCGGGGAATATCAGTTTCGTTTTAGGAGAAATGTAGGAACACGGGAGGCAATACTCACTTTACGGCTTATCCTAGAAGATAGATCAAGAAAAGGCAAATCTACATATCTAGCTTTTGTTAATTTGGAGAAAGCTTTTAACATTGTTGATTGGAATAGACTCTTTCAAATTCTGAAATCAGCAGGAGTAATATTTAGGCAACGGAAGGTTATTTACAATTTGTACAAAAGCCAGACAGCTGTTATCAGAGTTGAAAAGCAGGAAAGGGAGGCAGAGGTTAGGAAGGGAGTAAGACACGGTTGTGGCCTTTCCCCAATGCTATTCAATTTGTACACTGAGCAAGCTATAAACGAAAGCAAGGAGAAATTAGGAGGGTGAAGAAATAAAAACATAGCGTGTTGCCGATGACATTGTGATTCTCTCAGAGACAGCAAAATATCTTTAAGACTAGTTGAACGGAATGGACGGTGTGTTGAAAGGTGCGTGTAAAATTAACATTAACAAGAGTAACAAAAGTAATGGAGTGCAGTCTACGAAAATCAGGCGATACTGAAGATATTAGATTAGGTAACTATACAAGAACTGTGGTAAATGAGTTTTATTACTTATGCAGTAAAATAACATATAATGGTCGCAGTACAGAGGATATAAAATTGCAGAATGACAATGGGGTGAAATGCGTTTTTGAAAAAGAGAAATTTGTTAACATCGAATATTAATTTAAGTGTAAGGAAGTCCCATCTGTAGGCATTTGTATGGAGTGTTGCCTTGTATGGAACTGAAACATGGACGATAAACAGTGCGGACAGGAAGAGGTTAGAGGCTTTTGAAATGTGGTGCTACAGAAGAATGCTGAAGATTAGGTGGGTGGATCGTGTAACTAATGAAAAGTTACTGAACAGAATTGAGGCATACCTTGACTAGAAGAAGGGATCGATTGGTAGGACACATCCTTAGACATCTCTGAATCGTAAATTTGGCAATGGAGGGAAGTGTGTGGGGTAAAAATCGCAGAGGGAGACCAAGAGATGAATAAGGTAAGTAGATTCAAATGGATGTAGGTTTCTGGTCTTATGAGGAGATGAAGCAGCTTGCTCAGGATAAAGGACGGTGGATTGCTGCATCAAACAAGTCTCCGGACAGAAGACGACAACAACAACAACAACAACAACAACAACAACAAATCTCCACGAAAGAGAAGTTATTAAATCAGCACGTTTTCAACAATTAGTTTCTTTTCTAAAATGGTGACGATGACCATAATCGTTGTTTGTTGTAAAATGAAACACATCTCACATTAGTGATAGGAAACGAAAAATGAACTGTAATTCAATAAATCCAATTATGAAATCAAAATGAAGTCATCCTTATTATTAGTAAACATATTTCACCACCTACACTTACATTTAACAATTTGATGCATCTAGAATCCTCATATAAAATTAGAGCAAAAGGACAATGCGTCCGAACCGTAAGACTACGTATCAGAGAGGGCGGGTCTTCCGACGGAAGACAAAGTGACAGATAAAAAGGGTGACATTTGTGTCGATGCAAGAAGTGAATGACCCCCGTCTGGTTGAGTCCACATTCCTTGGCAATATGTCTCGTACCACTGAGCGGATTCATTAGCATCATAGCCAGGACATCTTGTTCGTGTCCTGTGTCGGTAACAGTCTTCCTTCTTGTTCTCGTTTTGTCGTTGAAGCAGCCTGACCGCATTAACGTCTTCATGATTCGTGCAAGTGCCTGGTGCGTCAGATATCCGGATAGACGGTCCTATACCGCTGTATTGTTTTCACATTTCTGTTATATTCATAGTACAAAAGTACTATATCCAACTTCTCCTCATTCGTTTACATGTCTGCACACAATGGATGTTGAAGTGGAAATGAGCTACCTGCAGTACAGACCAGTCGATAGTCAGAGATTGTAATATTCTGACCGTAAGTAACAGGAGAGCTTCGCTTAGCGGTCTTCGCCCTGATAACGCTAACTCCGGGCACCGTGCCCTAACATTCCAGGACACTTCTCTAATGTCCTTACGAGAGGTTTCACCGTCAATGTTAAACGACATAGTACTAATTGAATACCTTCCAGGAATGTAACACACAAATTTTCGAAAATGTGATTTCAGTGGAAATAGGATGTATCTGCATGCCTCTGGTCACTGGTGTCATATATTTGAACGTCAAGCTGCTTTATAACCGGCTGAACTTTTCCCTCCATGGAACATCAGTCAAGATGCTGGATAGTGCTTGTGTTGGTTCACTACCAGGTGTAATAAATCAATTGCAGTACATGCTGCAGTATCTCAGTTGATAACGGCGCTAAAATCGTTCACCAAACAAATGTGTGGTTGTCGACGCACTAGCTACTAGCATGTGTCGAAAACCGCGTTTCTATATGTGTGACCGTATAAAAAATAAAATGAGTGTTACGTTTTGCATGACTCACCCTATGTACCCTGACTAGTCAATGTACTACGCCCCTTCTCTATTTTCTACCTACTACCACATACCTATAGGTATAACGGATTCTGCACGCAATGGAGAGATATTAGCTGTTAAGTGTCTATGAGTATGCTTGGAACCGCGGCGGAGCGGCCGAGCGCATTGAGGCGCTACGCTATGATGCACGAGGCCGTTCACCGTCGGGGATTCGAATCCCTCCTCGGACATGGATGTTTCTACCGTCCCTAGTATAATCTAGTTCATAGGTAGTGTGTAAGTTTAGGGACTGATGATCACGCAGTTAAGTCCCATCAGATGTTTTTTTTTTTTTTTTTTTTTTTTTTTTCTTTTTTTTTTTTTTTTTTTTTTTTTAGCATGCTTGTATGAGTCAGTTAGAGGAATGCTCACATCAAACGAATCTATCTGCACGTGATTGACCTGTGGTTCGACAAACAGATCAAATAAAATGTTCAAATGTTTGTTCAGCTTATGGGACTCGATACGGGGCCATCAGTCCCTAAACTTACAAACTATTTATGAACTACTTAATACTAAGGACGTCACAGACATCCATGCCCGAGGGGGCATTCTAACCCCCGACCGTAGTGGCCGTGCAGACTGTGACTGAAGCACTCAGACCCCTCGGCCACTGCGGCCGGCGACAAACAGTTACTAATTATTACAGACGACAAACGTATTGTGTCATCATTGTAGTTACTCCATGTTTTCTTTTTCTTTTTTTTTTTTTTTTTTTTTTTTTTTTTTTTTTTTTTTTTTTTTTTTTTTTTTTACAAAAAGAAAAGGCTGCAGCTCTCTTTTGGCGGGAACAACCGCAGTATGTAGGCACATTTTAACTATTTACGAATCTGTTTAGTACCTCCAGCATCACTGTAGATCATACTCTTGGTTGCAGAAGAGGTACGCAATTTTACAATTATTTAAAGAGCGACGTTAACTGAAACTTTAACGGAATAAAAGACATTTTTACTGGACACTGAGATTCAGCCAGTGGCGTGCCGGTTTATTAAATTCAGGCGCCAAGATGTAGTGACCGAGGTACCAGTGGGCCTCGGTGAAGGTGTCACGTAACTCGGTCATGTTGCTCGCTATTGTGCAAATAAGTGATAATATTTCGAAGAATTGCTTAATTGCTTTGTGGTGGTAAACAGTGAGTTGCATTAGCCCTGCTTAAATGTATGCTTTGCGTTTGGAAATATTCTGCTGATTTTGGTGAGTGTCCGAGAATTTCCAGACAGAATAAATTTTAAAGTTGATTCTGATGATTTGATACATAAAAAAGGTGCTTAGGAAGAGTAATTATTTGATACCGCACGAATTTTCATCCAGCTCAGATTTCCGCCAGTAAATGAACGTCAAAGACTGAGATGGCTGTGTGTTCCATGTCAGTGTGTTTCATAATTACACTAAAAACTTGTAAGGGATGTATTAGGGGTCTTGAGGAACAAAATGAGCATCGAATTCCATGCCCGGAAACGCCATTCAACGACGCTACCGAGAGTCCAAGTTACAGGCACCAGCTCCTGCCGCTAGACATCCGCACCAGCAACTTCGATGCTCTGTAGCGTCGTTATATATATATATATATATATATATATATATATATGGGACTTAACTGCTTGGTTATTAGTCTCTAGCTTAAAACCTACTTAAACTAAGTTAAACTAACTTAAGGACAACATGTACAGCCATGCCCGAGGGAGGATTCGAACCTCCGACGACGGACGGTTGGACACACCGCAGCACGGCGCCTCAGTGCGCACGGCTATTAAGCCGTGGCGTAAATATATTCTACGTACCTCTCCTTTCGGACTGAACAGCTTCGATGTTAAAAATAAAGAAGAGTGTTATAAAAAATGCTTTTATTCCGAGTACGTAGCATTATTTGCTCATTGTGGCATATTTTAGGAACACGCCCTGTCGACTGTACATCATTAGAGGGAACTGCATAACGAGAAGAGTTTCCAATGGCACATATTAAATAGACAGCAGGTAAGAAATCTTGAAATGTGTTGATAAATGAGTGAATCGGAAAGAACACAAGCCACGGTGAGCTGCAAAAATTAGTGACATCGATATTTTCTTTTGTTTGTGCCCGCAATAAAGCGAAACTTGGGAAACATTTAGGTCCTGTACGTTGAAAGTTTACGTGGCATTCCTTTTTTAAGCTGAAAACAAGACAGGCAGGTGATGACTTGCTACTCGGAAATCAATTGATTAAAAAACTTTGGAACCCCACTTCCAGAAAGCCGACCATACGTTATAATCAGTTACGAATTTAAAATAAATTCCACACCTGCAGCAATACTAAATCAGCATTGTTAGTTCCAATCTAAAGAAGTCACTTGATAGAGACATTCTCACACAACAGTAAAAGGACTATGTAGAATTCAGAAGGCGGAAAGTATTCAGACGTCAATGCAGAGCTAAATCGGACTCACTAGAAAAATAATGTTTGTCAAACGAAGGAGCTTCGTTTCAAACCACTTTGTGTGTACATTCAATATTTCATGTATCATCTCTAGTTTCCATGGTTTCAAAAGTTCAAATGTTTGTAGAACTTATGGGACTTAACTACGGGGTCATCAGTCCCTAAGCTTACAAACTACTTATGAACTAGCTAAGACAAAGGACGGCACAAATATCCATGCCCGAAGGGGGGGGGGGATTCGAACCCCCGACCGTAGTGACCGCGCAGACCGTGACTGGAGCGCCTCAGTCCCCTCGGACACCGCGGCCGGCTTCCATGGTTTATTACCATCTACACGGTACACTGGAAATTGCTTAGGTAAAAGTGAAGGAGGTTCACTGTATGACGGGTTTAGTAACTATTGTATCTTTATATACTTCACTCAATAAAATTACGTTTGGGTCTGTGTTCGTTATCGCTCAGTCTCTAGTTGATAGTTAAACGTCCCCTAATAACTTTAAACGATTTTTCCTCATCATGAAATTTTCCCATATTGATAGTGAAGCTGAAAATAAAGTCACATTTAATGCCTTTAAAGTAGGATTGCAGGTGTTGCACGAAAACGTCTAATTTTTTCAATTCTCTGATGTACGCCTTAAGTCAGTTGATCCTGACGACTTGTATCACAAATCATAACAGCATCAGTTACGAAAACTCTGTGTTCATAATTAAAATGGAACCGTAATATTTTATATTTTCCACTGATGCCAGGTGTGCATCACGAAGGCCAGTTGGAAATATATCCCGTCCATGTTTTGACTTACGTAAAATCCGATATCATCGTAAAATCGTATTCTGATAGATGGCCGAAAACCTGAGACGATCGTAAAGATAAGGGAAGAGGATGGGAACTGCGTATGAGTGAGAGAAATACTGAAAGGCCGCCTCCCACGAGGAACTAATGTATATTGCTTCCGAACCCGCGGTAGTCGAGAGGCAAACAAATTTGTCTTCCAAGAGCGGGACTCCGAGACAGAATTGCGAATGCATTGAAAGATAATTTGGTTGTGAAGTTACGGTAGGCACTGCTGAGCAGACGACGAGGTGAGTCCTGCCTCCTTCAGAAACACAAGAAGCGAGTTGTCAACACATTTTACCAGCACTACGCAAGGGCGGATTTACGGGGGTGGCACAGGGGCACGTGACCCCCCCCCCCCCCCCCCCCCATATAGCCTGACAAACAAAGTGAGAGAGAAAGAGAGAGAGAGAGGGGGGGGGGAGGGAGGAAGAAAATCCCAGCATAATTAGCTTTTACTTACAGACAGCATGTAACTGAGAGATTAAAAAGGCAAAATTTTTGTAACTAACATGACGTAAATTGACTTTTTGTGTTATGTTTCTTTTAATTGTTTCTTGCTTCTTCGTTTATTGTTTTATGATTCCTGGGCAGATAAGTGAGATATTATGCACGCTTTATTCATACGTAAATAAAGTTAAAGGATTTATTTGAAAAGATCGTGAAATTCTAGACCTGTGTTCAGGTTGGTGCATTTGGGTGTTTTCGGTAATCAGTTTATCACTCTGGATTCTTTTCCCCAGTCACAAAGAAATAGTACAGCCATGCATTATAAACAGGTTTATTTGAAGCTACATGTTTCGATTTTCCAGTTACTGCAGCAAATTAGAAATGTCAATGGCATTTTTCCGCACATCAGATACAAAGGATGTTCATGTTAGAAACACAGTCAAGTGTAATTTATTTCATCGGGAAAGCTGTCTTGAAAACTCATCACGTTTTGCGTAGTACCTTATCAAAGCACGAAGAAGAAATTGATTCATTACAAAGCAACACAGGAAATCTGATTTAAGGTTTTGAGGGAATATCAAACTAAGCGCGACATATTTAGTATTCTGGCTGTTTGATTGTTGTTCAGTACACTATTTGAGAATGGAACAGCTACGGCGGATACAGTATTGTTTGTCCACTGTAAGTTGACGATTGGCGCGCTGTCTGCTGGCAGCGGTAGTGGGCGTGTACCATGACTGCCAAGAAGCGAGGAGCAGCGAACAGAACAATAACGTTACCCGTAACAATGCGTGCAGTAATATTTCGTGTCTAGGGGCAGCGTAACGTTAACAGCGCTCCGAAACAAATGAATGTCTTGCCACTAGTGCAGATGTTTTGTGCTCCTCGCAGCACAAGGTAAAATCTTGTTCAGTTGTCGAATTAATATACTTCCGTCGAACTACAAACACACTGCTAGCTTCAGCGCTCTATGGCGTCATTCTCAAGATTACAAAAAGTATTTCAACGATTTAAAAATGTTCAAATGTTTGTGATGCTTAAGGGGTCATCAGTCCATAAACTTACAAACTACTTATTAACTACCTTATACTAAAGACAGCACAAACATCCATGCCCCAGGGGGGATTCGAGCCCCCGACGCGGAACGGCCTCGTGTATCACAGCATAGCGCCCCAATTCTCTCGGCTGCGCCGCTGCTACAATGATTTAACCACATTAAACTTGAAAATGTCGCCATAAAGCGCAGAAACTAATAGTGCATTAACAGTACTAGCAGATAGAAGTTTATTAAAAAGTTTCTTCTAAGCAGCGACTGCGGCTTTGGAGCATCTTTTGGGTGTTTCCTATTTCAGTAAAATTCATCTCTGATATATATATATATATATATATATATATATATATATATATATATATATATATATATATATATGTGTGTGTGTGTGTGTGTGTGTGTGTGTGTGTGTGTGTGTGTTTTTGTCTCACGAAGTCTTTAAGGACATGTACACCCTCCTCAGCCTTGTGCCCTCCCCCCCCCCACCCCAAAAAAACAGTATGTATCCACTACTGACACTACGTATTACTATTGTATGTTCCAGTAACCAAAGAATATCATATTGATGATTCACAATGCTATATTGCTTTTGAAATACTCTTAAACGGGAACTATTCCATATTACGCCTTTGGTGTCTCTAGTTTGTTATTTCTGGACTTTCGTCCAGTATGTTCCATGAGAGGTTTTTCTTTTTCATATCCATGATTAACAAATGCGTTTTGTCTACAGATGTAATTTGATATCTGCCAACTAATTTGCTTTTTATAAAATTTTTACATACATCTCGCTTTAAATGCTATTTTCATGTATTGTTCTTTTGTTTAGCAGTGAAGTACTTGTCATATTAATGTCTTCCTATTGTCCCTCTTCTACCTAGTTTGAAAAACCATACTCTTGCAGTAACTTTATCTTATTATCCTCATTCAAGGACAATGTCTAAATTTAATATGTTTGACTTCAGTGATTCATACTAAATCATTATGCTCTAGACATCATACTAATGGACCCATCAGCTACGTGTCTAACAGTCTCAGGTGCTCTGATTTTAAATCTCTTTAATATATAACGATAATTACCGCATGTGGATGTCAAGTGCTCAGATGCCAAGGAAGGAAAGGCTGAACAGTGTAATGATTGAATAAAGGCTGCATATAAGGAGATAATAGGACAAGCTTACAGACAGATCATTATATTATGAGATCCGAATTTGACAGATCACTAAAATACATCAGTCTCAACAAGACAAGATAGCCGATATTCTCTTATAATTACTCAGGCCCATGGAGCGCCAACAATGACAAGATTTCAGAAAGCATACTGGAGATGAATCAGCCATCTTGGTACAATAGTAGATAATTAAAATGAAAAACACTTCAGATCGAAAATATTTGTATTTCATAACCAGTTTCGGTGTTGAACACCTTCAGATGGATACCACTGTAAAGCAACTTCACACTTCTCATTATTTGGAGTCAATTGCCAATTTTTACACCATACTGTTATCTTATTTAAATCTTTCTGCAGTTGGTTCTGATCTTCAGACGACTTTACTAGACGACAAATGACGGCGTCATCTGCAAATAACCTAAGAGAGCTGCTCAGATTTTCTTCCAAACATTACCCTGCGGAACGCCGGATATCACCTCCGTATTAGTTGATGCCCTACCATCGATTACTATAAACTATGTCCTCTCTGACAGGAAATTCCCTTTCAAGTCACAAATCTGGAGCGATATTCCATAACCAGGCAATTTGAGTAAAAGCCGTTTGTGAGGTACGGTGTCAAAAGCCTTCTGGATATCTAGAAATACGGAATCAATTTGAGAACCATTGTCGATAGCACTCATCACTTCTTGTGAGTAAAGGGCTAGTTGTGTTTCGCATGAACGATATTTTCTACATCCGTGTTGACCTTGGGTCAATAGATCATTCTGTTCGAAATAATTCATAATATTAGAATACAAGATATGTTCCAAAACCCTGCTACAAATTGACGTCAATGAAATAGGCCTGTAGTTTAGTGGTTTACTCCTACTGCCTCTCTTGAATTTTGGTGTGATCTGTGCAACTTTCGAATCTTCTTTTCACAGATACTTCGTTGAGCGATCGGTTGTATATGGCTGTTAAGTAAGGAGCTATCGCATCAGCATAATCACATAGAAATCTAAGGGGTATACAGTCCGGACCAGAAGACTTGTTCTTGTTAAGTTGCTTCACTACTCCATGATATCTACTTCTACGTTACTCATTACGGCCTCTGATCGTATTTCGAAATATGGAATATTCGTTTCGTCTTCTTTGGTGAATGAATTTAGAAAAGCTGTGTTTAGTAACTTTACTTTAGTTAATGTTTATGTCGCTGAACTTTTATATTGCCTTACAGTGACATCCATCCGTAGATGGTCGGCAATAGATCTGAATAGGTTATGAAATAGGGATAACAGTTTTTGCGATCTGGACTGTTTTTAATTTTCAATGTAACTAATGAATAGCAATAAATATGGATATGCAAAAGTATAAACCTTGTGTTCAATGTATTACGTTTCAGTACCAAGGAAAGAAGTTGCTGACAGTTGTAAATACTTTCTAATATCAACTAAATAAGTCATAGTTGCAAAACATTGCAGAAATTTGTTTAGAGACGATTGGAAAAACTGGCAGAAGCCGACCAAGGACGAGATCTGTACCTCATGGGATTAGTTAAACATGCGAAGCAACACGCAAGGCAATGGGGATCCTACGACTCACTCTATAAAATAGGCACAAGAAATGCAGATGAAGGTATATGACTTTTAAGTTTTACCGAATGTTTACTAACAATTTTCAAGGTAGATTAAATACAGATAGACAAAGATTAATTACAACATAAACCTGACTGCAGCTGCAAGAGTAGGTCTTGAACGTAAAGTGGAGGTCCGAGTGAGACGGTTCTGCCTGGTCCTGTGTTGGTATGTAAACTGAGTAAGCAATGAACGTACGTTGCCATTACAGCCATCAAAACACATTCCTCCCCCCCCCCCTCCAGGCTATTCACAAATGCCGCACACTAGTGGGGTAATGTCCCCATACAATATTTCAATTGCTGACAGTTTAAACATTTATCCCGGACGGCGTAGGAGTTCTCCGTGGCAAAACCTTGTGGAAATACAGGTTCCAGCTCGGTGTCTATTACGCGCAGCAGATAACAACAGCAATTCAGCGCGTAATGTTCACACAGCAGAGCATGCGATGCATGTCCACTGCACACATCTCGCCGCAGTTAGATTTAAATCCTGAGTCTAATTGAGAAGTCGGTTTACGTTATTTTGCTTTGTACTTCTTTGCGTGTAGTGCATGTACGAGGGTGAGTCAATAAATAGGTCGCAAACTGAGGTAGGCACTCCATACTGCGCACTGTATAGGGGTATTCCTCCACCACTGCGACACATTCGTCTTGTAGGTTGCAGCAGTTTAAGCGACCAAATAGTTACAGCTCAAGTGCGTCATTTATTAAATGCATATGCCGCCACAAAAATTCCAAGCTCCAACGATAGAACGAGTGTTTAAATTTACAGGTAATTTTCAGAGTTTTAAACAAAGTACTGACTTATTTTGTGACTAACCCCCACAGGATCGATGAAATATGTATATAGTGCAACCCGCATAAGCGGAAAACATATAGCGAATGTGTGTTGCCTACGAAAGTTTCTGATTAACTTATCAGGTAACACTTCTGGTTTAAGAGACGACAGATCGAAGAGGATGATTTAAAAAGGAAAAGAATTAGCTTCTGTGGCCCGATCCCTGTTAAAGGAATTTATGGATACATTTTACACATGGGATTAAAATCAAATTTAATTTTCTCAGTACTTTTAAAAGTAACAAAAGTTTTGTTGCACATTCAATAATTGAAATTATTATTATTTTTTTTTTTTTAATTTGACCCGATGTTATGCATTTGAAAATGGATTTTAAGGACCTGGGACAGTGAAATCAATGGGTTTGTTTATAATTAATAATTTTGCTGGCAGTAACGATTTTTATATTTGGCAACAAATATTTTTATTTATATTTTTAAATTTTAACCATGGCTATTGAGACAGCAAGCGATCGTGAAAGATTAACACTCAAAAGATACAGCTCATCGGTTGCAAAGCTAGAGGTTGATTACTAAGGTGTCGGCTTCAACTACAGAAGCCTTCTTCAGAAGTAAAAATAAATAAATTAATTAATTAATTAAATTAAATTAAATAAAAATAAAAATGTTACATGAAAGGAACAGACAATGGGTTTTTGAGCAACAGAGCTCACGTTCAAGTTAGAAATGTAAATTACATGTGAGAAGATTTATAAAGCAGAACTTATATTTCAGGTAACTAAACGCGCCACTATGGTTCGCATGTGTGGACAGCACATATAATTTACATTTGTAACTTGAACGTGAGCTCTGTTCCTTAAAACCCGTTGTCTGTTCATTCCATGTAACTAATTATTTTTTTTTTTTTTACTTCTGATGAAGGCTTCCATAGTTGAAGCCGAAAACTTGGTAAAGTAATCAACGTCTAGCTTTGCAACCGATGAACTGTATTTTAGTGTTAATTATTGTTAGATCCGCTGGAAAGAGGAATACCTCATTTGTGTATACAACCGAGTACAGCGTTAGCTCAAGGCAAGAAGGAAAACGTTTCGCCGGCCGCGGTAGCCGAGGAGACTGAGGCGCTCCAGTCACGGTCTGCACGGCCACTACGGTCGGGGGTTCGAATCCCCCCTCGGGCATGGATATTTGTGCCGTCCTTAGTATAAGGTAGTTGATAAGTAGTTTGTAAGTTGAGGGACTGATGACCCCGTAGTTAAGTCCCATAAGCTTAACAAACACGTACGTGTACAGGAAAATGTTTCCCGTATTTTCAGATATGTGGATGGATAATAATACCGTATAAATTGCGTATTTTAATAGTTCTGAGGACTTTTTTTATCTTCCCTACAGTGTAATACATCTCTCTTACTGAACAAGTACACATATCTTTTCAGATTTACACCTTAGCTACCACGCCTATTTGCACATTTTGGTTCATAGCACTACCTCGCGAAGTACTATGAATCCGGCACAGATAAAATTAAAACTTAGAATATGTTCCATTAATGCTGCAAACGTTAAAACTTGTGTCTCTGATAGTACAAGGAGAATTGTGTTTTTCAAATGCTACTGCTTATGAGTAAATATACAGGCGACATGCAGTACCTCTGAACAGAAGAACGTCGTGTAGTCATTCTTGGATCGAGAGTGACGCCCTACATTCTTGTAATTGTCGTATATTGCATAGCCACGTAAAACACTGTACCAGTTTTTAGTTTTCTCATATAGGTAGGCAGAATTATATTTTTGACTTGCTACGTTATTTTATCCATGTTGCAACTGGCGAGCCACGCACGCGTTTATGAATACTTTTGAAAGGCACAAGCTTCTTGTTGGTTACGTCATTCAGCAACATCGTAATTTTATTCCTCTGTTGGATACAGGACAAATGCCATTGTAGATTGATCAGAACACGCTGTCGGAAATTACGTCGCTCGCGCAACTTGATCAGTTTGCAGTACCCAATGACAAGCTCGGGCTTTCATTTAAGACGTGTTACATGGTAAATATCCGTTTCACATAGTGAGCTTGCTGACGTAACGCCCCTCATTACAGGTAAATCGCTGCTGGAGTTAACTGGCAGCTTACGCGCGACTAATTAATCTCTCTTTAATAAAGCTCTTTGGAGCCAAATCCGCTTGCCGCCCCCATCAACTCCCCACTATAGCTCCATACGTAAGAGAAGCGATCGCAGGTTGTGCGGGGTGTAATCCCCCTACTGCAACGCAGTGGCCGCATCGTGTCAACTGCGAGCACGAGGAACAGACCCTCAGCAGTGGACATGGTCACACGACATGTCAAGCCACACCACATAGTACTCCCTATTGGCCCACTTTAGGTTACGGTAGTAACACTAAAAGTAGGCCTTTGCGATCGTCTTTTGACAGCTCCACATTTAAATGAAAATAACGGCTTAACTATACACCTGACACGAAAATTGAATAACCGAATTTGTAGTGGAGAAAATTCTCTACAACTTTTCTCTTATGTTTCTTGCATATCTCGTAACATTTCAAAGATATTTGCAAAAATAACGGCAATTTTGGGATGTATGTATGTCTGTCTGTCCGTCTGTTTGTCCGTAACGTGTTCCCTGTTTTTAAGACGAACCGTTCAACCGATCAGCGCGAAATTTTACAGATATGATTTTAGGCCACCAGAGACCAGAACTTCCCTTTTTAAATTTTTCGGACAAAAAATATGGTAGTAAAACAACAACAAAAACGCCGTTTGTAATATAATTGTAATTGCAAACGTACCGTTCATATGACACGAAAATTTAGTAACCTACAGGAAAATATAAGAAATATGTGGAGATAAGAAAAACAGTTCTATGAATATCAAGAACACTGATGGAAAACCAGTTCTCAGCAAAGAAGGGAAAGCTGAAAGGTGGAAAGAGTATATAGAGAGGCTCTATGAAGGAAATGAACTTAACGGCAATATTGTAGAAAGGGAAGAGCAAGTAGATGAGGATGAAATAGGAGATACTATACTGAGAGATGAATTTGACAGAGCACTGAAGACCTAAGTCGAAACAAGGCTCCTGGAGTAGACGATATTCCCTCAGAGCTACTGAAGTCTCTGGGAGACTTTAAGAAAAATGTTATAATCCCTATTCCAAAGAAAGCAGGTGCAGACAGGTGTGAAAACTACAGAACCATAAGTCATGGTTGCAAAATATTAACACGAATTATTTACAGAAGGAAGGAAAAGCTGGTAGAAGCCGACCTCGGGGAAGATCAGTTTGGGTTCAGGAGAAGCGTAGGAAAACGGGAGGCAATACCCACTTTACGTATTATCCTAGAAGATAGATTAAGAAAAGGCAAACCTACATTTCTAGCTTTTGGAGAAGGCTTTTGACAATGTTGATTGGAATAAACTCTTTCAAGTTCTGAACCAAGCAGGAGTAAAATATAGGGAGCGTAAGGTTATTTACAACTTGCACAAAAACCAGACAGCGGTTGTCAGAGTTGAAGGGCGTGAAAGGGATGCAGTAGTTGGAAAGGGAGTAAGACATGGTTGTAGCCTTTCTTCAATGTTATACAATTTTTACATTGAGCAAGCTATAAAGGAAAGCAAGGAGAAATTTGGTGAAGGAATTAAAGTGCAGGGGGAAGAATTAAAAACATTGCGTTTTGCCGACGACATAGTCATTCTGTCAGATACAGCAAAGGACCTGGAAGAGCAATTGAATGGAATGGACAGTGTGCTGAAAGGTGCATGTAAAATGAACATTAACAAGAGCAAAAATAGGATAATGGAGTGCAATCTAAGAAAATCGGGTGATGCTGAAGGATTAGATTGGGTAAGGAAGCAATAAAGGAGGTGGGTGAGTTTTGTTACTTTGGCAGTAAAATAACAAATGATGGTCGCAGTACAGAGGATATGAAATGCAGAATGGCAATGGGTAGAAAAGCGTTCTTGAAAAAGAGAAATTTGTTAACCTCGAATATTGATTTAAGCTTAAAGAAGTCCTTTCTGAAGGCATTTGTATGGAGTGTTGCCTTGTATGGGAGTGAAACATGGACGATAAACAGTGCGGACAGGAAGAGGATTGAGGCTTTTGAAATGTGGTGCAACAGAAGAATGCTGAAGATTAGGTGGGTGGATTGCGTATCTAATGAGGAAGTACTGAACAGAATTGGAGAGAATAGAAATTTCTGGCATACCTTGAGTAAAAGAAGGGATAGATTGGTAGGATAAATTCTTAGACATCAAGGAATTGTAAATTTAGCGTTGGAGGGAAGTGTGTGGGGTAAAAACCGCAGAGGAAGACCAAGAGATGGATACAGTAAACAGATTCAGACAGATGTAGGTTGCCGCTCTTATGTGGAGATGAAGAGGCTAGCTCAGGATAGGGTATTGTGGAGAGCTGCAACAAACCAGTCTCCGGACTGAAGACCACAACAACAACAACAATTGGTAGAGGAGAAAATTCTCTACAACTTAGCTCCCTTACGTTTTTTTCATATCTCGTATCGTTTGAGACATTTTTGCAAAAATAACGGAGATTTGACACCCTCCATTGAATTAACGAAAACCAGCCGTTCGGAGATGTCACGTGACATTCCTCACGTATTTGATGATTTTCTTATTGTAACTTACACGTTCTCATTTCAAATCAACGGCACACTGAGAAATTAACACACACAGATCGTTCTTCGAAAGATAACTGATAATCTAATGTCTACAAATGCAATATTAACATCACTTAACAATGCCCATCAATAGTAAGAAACTATAGAGCTTCTGTTTTGATTTATAGCTGTAGCGTAGTGGGCAAGGTGCTGGAATGTGAAGTGAACGGTCGGTGGTTCGAAACCCGCTACTACCTAACTTTTTTTCCTAAAAGGGTTTCAGACACTCTTATTAATTAATTTATTCTTATGTAGATTATTATTTTGGTCCAAAATGTTTGCAAAAACTTATAAAACTACAAATCTAAAGTGGGCCGTAAAACATGTTAGTGCGATTTTTTACTTATCGTCCATATTCACAATCAGACGAAAACAGGGACTCCAATTACTTGATCAGATATTACTACGAGTCAGATGAGAATTACTACGACAGACATATGCCCTATGTACAAACGATACATTCCGGAAGACACTGAAATGTTTACGGCAAACAGAAATAAAATACTATCATGCGCTCTACGCCGAAAACTTTTGTTCTTGTTGTTCTTGTATATACCAACAGTTAATGTTTGTATAGCTTATGGGACTTAACTACGAGGTCATCAGTCCCTTCAACAGTTAATGTAAATACATCTTTATTCTGTCACCTATATATTTCAAACGAACCGAACAGTAGCATTTAATAGTAGGTGTTCTGTTGAATTCAGATCTTAGCACCATATGACTGCTAGGAACTGCGACTGCATTCGAGTAACTCTTTCGTTGTAATATTATTAACCAACACTGAAACACCATTCCGCCAAAGTATACTAGTTATAACCGTTGCTCTTATTCCACATTTATGGTAGTTCAAATTTACACTGAAGGTTCCCCCATTTTGAAGAAATGATCATTCATATTATTTGTTTTTTGGAAATGAAAAATGCCGTTTCCTACAGCGGTTCCTTTATTTTCTATTTCAGGGCACCATCAATGGATTGGTTTATTATAAACTACAGTTTTGTTCACAGATTTTGCATTAACATATTATAAAGGTTTCACTTCGTTCTAATTTAGAAAAGTGGCTATTCACATTTTATAGTTTTTCCAGTTTTTTCATTGTTGTTCCTCCCATCTGGTCACATATCTAAATCGTACGACTCCACTTCATGTTTCCACATTTGAATATATTACACTTATTCGTTTCACAGTCTTTCCAACGTAACTGATTGTATTCTAAGTGCGTTAGACATGTATGTTATTGTGTGTACGAAAAATATGGAATAAAGTGTTTATTTTTTGTGGGTGTGTCTGTATTTCTTGTGTGTTGATGATTTGAACTTCGATTTTGATGTTTTATTAGAGGCGGGTAGGGATATGCACTCCATCTTTCACCCTTTCCTGCCTTAGCGATCTAATATTCGAGATGATTACTTCATATTGCGTTATTTTACAACCAAATGGAATGAAAACATATTACTGTATTCAGACATATTTGTTTTCCTTTTTTGACGCGTAAAATATACTCAAAAATTATATAAATGGAACTTCATATTCCAACAGGATACAATGCTACTAGGAGATGATATGAAATGCTTATCTCTGTTACAAATGACATTGTTAACCAAAAGAAAAGTGCTCTTTCAGTTTTCCACAAATTTTCCTATTTTCTGGCTAACTATTCCAAACTTTTACTTCACTCAAACCTTCCTCTCGCTTTGAAAGTCGAATGTGCAATATTTTATCGAAATCAGATGAATGGTATTTTCAAAGGAAATCTCTTTGTATTTTTACTGAATTTTCCTATTTTCCGGGAAAATTTTCCAAACTTTTATTTCATAAGAACGTTACTCTTGCTTCGAACGTCAAATATGCAAAATTGTATAGCAATCAGAGGAATAATAATGATTTCCCATTGAAAAAAGCTCTTCAGTTTCTGGCGAATTTTCAAATTTGTCGGATAACTTTCCCAAATTTTCAGTTCATAATAACGTTCACCATTCGTTGATTGTAAAAAGATCAAAATTTTATCGCAATCGGATGAGCTGTTCTCAACTTATAGTGTTGAGTACATCATTTAGAAACATATTGAAAAAGGAACTAGGTTCGAATTTTGCGACTTTCCTTTTTAACTGCCCCTATCTTTTTTTTTTTTTTTTTTTTTTTTTTTTTTTTTTTTTTTTTTTTTTTTTTTTTTACTGAATACGTTTCCAAGACCATAATGAACAAAGCAAGAAAGTAGTCAGTTATAGTGCTGAATTCAATCAAAGACACGTTGCAAAACGCACTTTCAGTTTTTCTCAAGTTTTCCTATTTTCTTGCAGATTTTTCAAAAAAATTATTTCATACAAACCTTGTTCTGTCAGGCCGTACTCAAGTTATGGTTTTTCCTAAATTTTATCACTTTCCAGGCGACTTTTCCAAATTTTTATTTGACGCGGGCCTTCCTCTTGCTTGCAACATGAAATGTACAAAATTTTATCGCAATTGGACGAACGGTAGTGACAGCTCACTGGAAAAAAATTGTTTTAGTTTTCCCGATATTCCTCTTTTCCGGACACTTTTTCCATATTTTATCACAGTTTAAACCTTCCCTGGACATACAACAATATTTCAAGACTAAAATTTGCCAAATCGGTTCAGCCGTTCTCGAGTTTTGGCGAGACTAACGAACAGCAATTCATTTATATAAAAGTGGTCTATTCCTTGAATAATAACAGTTTGCGTTAGCTAAAAGAATACAAAACTAAATTACAACTGTCAGAATATACAAACTGTGTCTTTTTTTACAAAAATAAATAAACCCTCGCTTGATGATTGTGCACAAAGACATAAAACAGCCCGTTGTTTACTGCACTCAGTGAGCAGAGATGACGCTGTAAATGAGGAGGGACTTTTTTTATTTTCATGTGATAATGTCCTTGTAGCTTTATAAGGCGCTTTCTGGTGTTTATTATAATTATTTTCATGTACTCTTCTCTTCATAATGATTTACGATTGTGTTTTAGTACTTGTTCAGCAAATGGTTCTTTGCATATTTGCAGACACTAATATTCTCCTTGTATCTGGCATCATTTGTATGAATATGTCTAAACAAACCACGGGAAATCTAGGAGATTACGGCCTGATGGGTATACCAAAGTCTACTCCTTCACAGTAAAATTCCGCAGCGTGAACCGCTACGTCAACTCGGCAGGCAAACAGCAGTCACATGCATCGTTGTCAGAGAAGTAATGAACAGACAACGTGTTAATACGTCACGGTAAGCAGGAAGGTGACGAATCTCAATTTAACGATGCCGGTGCATGACAAATATGGATTTAGAAGTGAGTAACCTGGTTGGAGGTTTGATTAATGGCCGGACAGGCTGATGTATGGGCACAGGGGCGGCGGCCTGGCATCGGCAGAGCGCTGGTGGACGAGGCGACGTGCAGATAAATGACCCACGACACCCTCCACTGGCGGTCGAGGCGCTGCGTGCGAGGGGCCGCGCACCCACTGGGCTCACACCGCTAATTCAGCGATACACGACAGGAGGAAAACCACCCACTAAGCGACCTGCACATTATACGAGTTCCAAACTCTTGACATGTAATCGGCGTTATAACTGACGGAAAGTCATCGAGTAAAACAGAAATGACATCTGGCGTCGCCAGGGAAATGTTATATGGCCCCTACGTTCCTTATCATTATTAACGATTTAGAAAACTACCTGAGCAGCTCTCTTAGAGCCGCGACGGAGCAGCCGAGCGCATTGTGGTGCTATGCTACGTTGCGCGAGGCTGTTCCCCGTCGGGGGGTTCGAATCCTCCCTCGGGCCTGGATGTTTGTGGCGTCTTTAGTATAAGTTAGCTCACAAGAAGTTTGTAAGTTTAGGGGCTGATGACCCCGCAGTTAAATCCCTTAAGCTTGACAAACATTTGAAACATTTAACTCTCTAAGAATGTTCGCGGATGATACGTCATTTATCGCTTACTAAAGTCACTCGAAGATAAAAATCAACTCTAAAAAGATTTTGATAGGACGTTTTCACAGTTCCTGTGGTGTCGCACAAGTCTAAAGTGCGCGCCACGTACTTTCGCCGCACGGCGCGGCGTTCTTACGACGTCAGCCACGAGCGCCCTCTGCTGCAACTCCCCTCGTGGCCACGACTGCTGCATCGGCCACTTGGGAATCAGATAGGCACCAGTTAAGACTTGGCTATCGGATAGGCACTAGGACTCATCAGTAGGCAGGCCTCTCTCTAGGTCAACTATGTATCAGCATTCTGCAGTCTTGAACTTCGTAAAAGATAAGTATTATCTTATTTCTACGAAATATACAACTTGTTCTAATTTAGCTTAGTGTTTCTAGTTTCTGCTGTCCCACTGGCTGGTCAACTCCGTACCTGCACACGCGTGCATCCTATTTTCCTGTGACGGTCTCTCTCTACTCGGCCACCGACACTCAGGACAACTGGCGGAAACGAGACACAAAAGTGGCGACGAGGATGGGGTACAAAAGTGACAAAATTTGGAATTGACGTTAAATAATGACGTCTGTAAAGTCATCGATATGATCACTAAAAGAAATCCGTTAAACTTCATTTACGCCATAAATCAGAAAAATATACAGGCCGTAAATTCAACCAAATGCCTAGGAATAACAGTACGAGCAATGTAAAATGGGAAGGTATTGTAGGAAAGGGGAACAAAGGCTATGTCACATTGGCAGCACACTTACAACATGCAACTGTTCTACTAAAGAAACTGCCTACACTACATATTTCTGTGCATTGTATGATCGCTATATAGGGGAGAAAGTATCACGGTGATGATGCGCCAGTTGGGGTGGAAAGCATTAAAAGAAAAGCTAATTCGATGCGACGAAATCTATTTGCGAAATTTTTTTCACTTCCAAGTACGAACATATTTTGTTACCACCCACCTACATATGGGGACGTGATCGTCAAAATAAGAGAAATTAGATCGATGTCGCCGCCACGATGGATTATCATCAGTACAGAATGTAAGTCATGATGCCGCATGTACTCCACATAAAACATTTAACAGTCAGGTTATTGAAATAACTTAAAAGGTATTCCTTTTGGTCGCGAGCTGTTAGAGAATGGATCTGTAGAGAAACATCATAAAAGTTTTCGATGATCCATCTGCCAAGCACTTCGATGTGACCTGCAGAAAATTCTTGTAAACGTAGATTTGAAAATAAGTAATATCTTGTTGTAGAAAGATTATTTTCATAACGAATGTGATTGTGGGTAATTTTGTTTCCATTTTAAATTAGATGGAATTACGAAGATCAATAAATAAAGAAGACAAGACTTTGCTAATTATTTTAGTAGAAAAAAGGTGCAACAGTAAGAACAGTTTCAGTAAATGCTATTGTTGCATATGTAAGTTATTCAGACTTTCAATCATACACATTATAAAAGGTGAAATAGAGCTCGGCTTTTATTAACGTGGGTTTCGGAGATGTATTTTGAAATGGAGAATTAACTGATATTCTTGGCTTTGCAATTTTCACAAATAGGGCTCACGGTACTAAGATAAGATTAAGTAAACAGCGACTGACTGAATACTTTGATGTTAACAGTACAGAAATTGCCAACCGCGGTGTCCGAGGCGACTGAGGCGCTTCAGTCAAGGTCCGCACGGCCCATAAGCTGTACAAACATTTGAACATTTTTAGTACAGAAATTGCGTCGTAAAATTTAAAAATTTCGACATCAACTAAGGATTCCTTCATGAGAAGATACAGAAGAAAAAAAAGTTTACCCTGGACAGATTACAGATGAAGTATTAGCAAAGTGTTACATGGAATACATTTTATTTATAGTGAAATACAATATTAATAAGGCAAGTAAGTTACCTACACACGTAAGACGTGTGACATTGCAGCACGTATGGCATGTCAGATAAAATTAATATCAGACGTTTAATAATAAAATATTATCCATTAGACAATTGCTGGTTTGCTTTCAAAGTGTTTTTACATAATTATTGCAAGCAGAGTGGAACCCAGTAAACTTCCTCATCATCCCGTCCTCTACAGCCCTACAGCAGACGTTATGTTCCTTCATCACGTTCAAAAGAATTCAAAGTTTCGTCATTGACATACTATCAACATATCAAAAGACTATTACAACAATAATTTCAGAAACAAAATTACGAATGACAGTTTATAAATTATGTTCTAGTGTTTTACGCGTAGGGGCCCTGTGCGATTGCACTGTTTGAGCATGCCTAAGGTCTATAGTACACTATCAAATTATTGGACAAAACATTGGAAAAGAAATGTTGGTCGTACAATAGTGTAATCGGAATGTCGTCCAATATTTTATCAAATGTAAGGCCTCAGCTTAAGTTTGATCAAAGGAATCGCACGTCTTCTATTATCTGCAGTCAGAAATGTGACCGCTCGGATCGCTAGTAGTAGTACGGCCTCCTTGCCTTCAGTAATATTATTTCGAGGCTAAGGTTTGACATAACCTTGGAATTCGTAAACAATGCAACTGAAATGTAATTAAAACCACAGAAGAATTTTGGAAATTGTGTTGAGTAAATTTCTGTCGTTTTAACAAGTAAATACCTGTTATTAATGGTGGTAGTGTCATATATGCAAGCCAACAAAAGTCGCACAAGTTTATCGCATACTGTCATACTGAAGGCGACATTATATCAGGAGTTCAAGTGACACATAAAAATTTTCTCTCAGCGACGATCGATTGTGATGAAGAAATATTTCCTTAGGTAGCATTTTCCAATATCATTTTTATGACGTTTCTAAAAGAGTTCTATCTAACCGCTTACAATTTTTGTGACTTTTCTTCTGGTAGACAATTCGATCATGATTACATAGTGTTACGTAATTGCATAGTGTTATTTATGACTAATCTAATAGCCCCATATCATATTCGTTTTAATCCATCTCTTCTTTTCTCCCTGCAGGTTATATTGCACGAATGCATGCCTGCAGAAGTTTGGAGATGTTTGATATTTATGTTGCCAAAACTCGCAGGTAACAGAACTGGTGTCAAATTTTTACTAAATAGCTAACGTCATCTGTGAATCTTTCAAATGGTTACATTTTTATGTTTTATTTTCTGTAACAGTGTTTTTCAACCTGTGGATCGCGACCCTTTCAGGGGTTGCAAAGTTTTGCCCGTGGGGGTCGCGGTGGCAGAAGGATGCAGTAGCAAACCTACGTTTCATGACGTTCAGCTATTACGGCACTCGGAAGTGACAGGGTTTCGTGATAGTCGTTTAGTTAATGAGTCATCCGTAGGTGAAAAATTGGCTGTATTGTGACACGTTTCGGGTGGCCCTTAGTTATACATCAAAAGTATCACAGGTATAAGATGTACGTATGACACTTTTGATTTCTGATAATGAGCCGACCGAAACGAGAAACAATGAAGTCATTTTTCCACCTCATGATAACTTGTTAACTAAGCGAATTAAGAGCGTTTATGCAGTACTGCTACAGTTATTTACAATTGTTGCAATCGTCTTGTATGACTGTCACATGTTCAAATATTGTTATATCTGAAAGAAAAAATCACTAACTGAATATTATTTGTGTTGAGTTCATAACAATACCATTTTACTATTGGATCATTGTTTGCAGCTGACTGAGGGTTTTCAATGCAATATTATATTTGATTAACTAATAACAATTCCATTTTATTATTGGGTCTCTTGTCTTGGGGGGCCTCCAAAACCCTCGAAAGCACGTGATTTTTATTTTTATTTTATTTTATTATTATTTTTTTTAGGGCGCCCTTAGCCCTTTGTTCTGGGAACTCCAATCCTGGGAAGCTATTTAGCTATTTTTCTTTGATTGCCCCATTCCTGGCGGGGGCCTTCAAATCTCAAAAGTTACTTTTTTTATAGTAATACATGTATTTCCAAATGGACGGGAGGCCTCATTTTGTTCTTCCGCCGCCCCGGGCCTCCCACAGCCTTAGTCCGACATTGCTGAGGGTTAAGGTTTTCAATGCAATATTATCTTTAAGTAACTAATAACAACCATTTTATTACTGGATCATAATAGTTTGTGATGGTTAAGGGTTTTTCAGTATTCTTTGGAAGAAAACGAACGTTTATGAGAATCATTGAAATATTGAGAAGTCATGCATCAGCTTTGATGCTTTCGTACTCGCACATGACAACACAGCGGCACGTATTACTCATTCAAATTTATTATTCATTACAACATAACCATACATCAAATATTTGTAGTCATAAAGTATGATTCTTGTTATTATTATTTCAGTTTTGTACCGCTTCCGCTACTGCAACTTTCACCAGACGTGAATTGCTGCGCAGATCTTAGATACATCTACGAAAGACAAATGAAATACTTTACCTACTGACATAGCTTTATTACGGGCCAGGAGGGTCGTCGGACGTTTTTACTCCGAAAGGAGGCGCGGGTTAAAAATGGTTGAAAAACACTGTCTTAGAACACTGAATACTACAGTGCAGGAATGTTCTTTTGACGCGACTCAATAGATGTGTGTGTATTTGCACCGGCTGGTAGCAGAGCGGTGTATCAGATAACCAGACACAGCGTCACACTGCAGAGCCACACAGCTGCTGTGGCGGGCGCACCACAATAGGCACACCACTTCCGTTCGCGGTCACTGATGCAGTTTGCTCCAGAATTAATTTCCATATGCTAGCACTTCCACCCTACCAGTGTTTCCATCATTACAAGCAATAACAGCACCTCTGTCCCTGCTTCAGTAACTTCATTCCGACAAAACTACCTTTTGGTAAGAGAGTCCATATAAGATTGTTAAACGACTTGTTGCGATTTTGAGACTGACGAATTTATCAGCTTTTCATTGTCTACAACTTCACACGTCTCGTGCTGAAAACAATGTTTCTTTGTATTCGAAAGTATGTTACCATGAAACCCACGTTTCTTAAAAACAGTTCGTTTTGGCGTCATACTTCACTTTTTGATAGATTTACTAATCCATATACATGTATATATAGACAGTGAGACATTGTAAATTATTGATACCAAAGACGCTGCCTTTTATTAAATTATTTACTACGACTATGTTTCGGCGTGAATGCCATCGTTAGGTGTACCTTGTAAGATCGCTGCTTCCCTTATATGTATAGGTTCTTATTTACATATGTATAGGTTCTTATTTACATATGTAAAAGAACTGTTCTTGTTATAGCTCTTATGTAGCTGTATACATACTTTAAAAAAAATAATTCTTATGTTTTCGATGTTTGAAAACATAAGAATTTATACAGGGTGTCCAGAAAAGGACTCCCTGATTTCAAAATTAAATATCTCGAAAACAAAGATCGATAGAGGAAAGCAGTAAACGGTATGTTTTATTGTAAAAGCTGTAAGAAGTTTGTACAGCAGTTTGAAATAATAGTTACAAAAACTGCTAACAGATGGCGCTGTAATCGCCATACGTAATGCCTAGTATAAATAGTGATCAGTTCCACTATTGAAATATGAAAGGAGGTTATCGTACTGAACCATGTACTACATTGAGCAACGCTGTTTTCTGGTGCTAGAGTACCACAGGTTAGAAGAGAGTCCTATGGCAACAAGGTGAAGTTTTAAAGCACGATTTAATGTTCCAAAAGGACCCGATGCGAAAACTATTGGTACGCAAAATTTCAACGAACAGGCAGCGTAACTGATGTTCTAGTGGGGCATGTTGGCCGCAAGCAAACCGCAGGTACGCCTGAAAATATCTCCACAGTTTCTGGAATTATTCAGCGAAATCCACTGTCATCCGTCCGCAGAATTGCATCTCAGACTGGTTTGAAGCGTTCCAGCAAGCAGAAAATACTGAGAAAGAGCCTACACATGTTTCCATTCAAAATTCAAACGCACCACGCCATACCCGTACGAGCTGTGCAACAAAGGGTTGCATTTGCTAATCAGATGCTCATCATGATTGATAGTGAAGGATTTGATGTTGGCTGCATCTGGTTTACAGATGAAGCACACTTCCACCTGAATGAATACGTGAATAAGCAGAACTGGCGATTTTGGGGTTCTGAAAAGCCATATTGCTGTGAAGCGAAACCTCTGTATACTCCTAAAGTTACTGTGCGGTCTGCAGTATGCATTTGAGAAACGGTCACTGGTGCACGTTACGTTGCAATTTTGGAACAATTTGTTGCCACACAGCAAGCGTTAGAGGATCGACCAGGTACTGAATGGTTTATGCAAGATGGAGCCCGACCACATCGGACCGCTTTCTTGAGGAATACTTCGGTAATCGAGTCATTGCTTTGGATTATCCCAAATTTACTGGTGCAGGCATGGATTGGCCTCCATATTCGCCGGATTTGATTCCCTGTGACTTTTTTTTGTGGGGCACAGTGAAAGACATGGTCTACCCGAAGCATCCCGCCACGCTGGACGAACTTGAATCGGCGATCTCTGCGGCATGTGAATCCATTTCCGTTGAGACACTACGAAATGTGATGGCTAATTTCATTCTTGGTTTGCGCCACCTCTGTAGTGCCAATGGTGAACATTTTGAAAACATTGTGATGCGATTGTTTGCAAAGTGTGTTTTCATACGATCATTTCACTTATGTATGCTGATATGAACTGTACAGCGTACAGCGCCATCTTTTAGTAGTTTTTGTAATTATTATTTCAAACGGCTGTATAAACTTCTTACAGCTTTCACAATAAACATTCCGTTTACTGCATTCCTCTATCGGTCTTTGTTTTCGAGATATTTAATTTTAAATTCAGGGAACCCTTTTCTGGACACCCTGTAAGAGCTATAAGAACAACAGTTGTTTTACATATGTAAATAAGAAGCTGTACATATAAGAGAAGAAGTGATCTTACAAGGTACACCTGACGATGGCATTCACGCCGAGACAGGCGTGTCGTATTAAATAATTTAATAAAAAGCAGCGTCTTCGGTATCAATAATTTACAATGTCTCTAAATGACATATATGATGCAGCGGGCCCAGAACATTATATATAAAAAAATTTGTTCGAAAATTGGAAATTTAATAATGACGTAAAAATCCGAAAATGTGAAAAAGTTACATTCTAATTCTCCTTAAATGAAGACAATTTAATAAGAAGAGGGGGAAGGTGTTATTTCCGACATCTACACGGAGTACCCAAAAAGCAAACCAAATCTCACAGGTTCCTGAACAACGGACGCATCGCAATGAAAAAAATGTAATTGTAACTGGTCATTAAGATTAAAATTATCGTTCAAACAATTTTTCATATTTCCACTTCTTTTGGAACGCCAAATTTTAAATCTTCTTTTTCCTCTAAATGCAAAATACTAACGTTCTGAACATATTTTGATCTGTGACTTGTAAGCAATAAGACATCAGCAAAAGATGGGTTGTAACTGTTGTACCTTTTCTCCCTAAGAGGGGTGCTTTGTATCTGGTAGCGAAAGCTTCCTACATAATGTGAAGGACATCTGTCATAAGTAGTTTTATAGACATCTGACTTCTGCAAAGTGGGACCTTTCGATTTTAAATTATGGATAAGATTCAAAATGTTCAAAGATTTTTAAATCTTTCGCATTTACGTGCTTGGTTATTAGTCTGTACCTTACAAACTGCTTAAACGAAGTTCAACTAACATAAGGACAATACAGTCATCCATGCCCGAGTGGGGGACTCGAACCCCCGACGGACAACGGCGATACGCAACATAGCATGGCGCCCCAGCACGCACGGCTGATCCCCCCGAGGCCGATAAGATTCCTTTTTAGGCTATTGTTGGTGTATAATGCTGTATTTCGGTAATATTTCTTTGTGAGGAGACACTGAACTCTTTTAAATACCGGACTTACAAGGGAATGTATATGTTATAGTGGATGTGGATGGTTAGGGAAGGTATACCTTCCCCAGTGGATGTGTACCATCACTGAAACGACTAGTGAAAGCGTACCATAGACTGAGAAATACACATCCGCTTGTGAAGGTGTACCATCACTAGCCCCTGTTAGCGGATGTGTACAGGCGTGGCGATTGGGCGCAGCGCACAGAAGGCGCGTTTTACACGTAACTGTGGGAGGGGCTGGAGAAGTGCCGAGCTGGCTTCGACCGCTTCAGCGTTCCAGCAGTGCTTCCATCGCCACGATAGGCTTTACAACACGGCAGCAATGAACTCAGTCAAGTTCTACGAACATCTTAAAGTGGAACGGGAAAAGCCGAATTAGAATAGTGTGTTTTTGGACAGGGAAAAGTACGAGTCACTCATCAGCAAGGTGAAAACACTAATATTTGGACGAAAGAAGGACGGAAACAACATCGGTTGTAGAAATTTTAACTTCTACCCCGAGTAGGTAGCGGATTCTGGTCTCTATTCTAATTTGCTGTACCATAAATATTGGTATAAGTTTATCATTATATGGCTCAAATTTTACGCTTCGATGTAAAATATAACAAGTACATTATCTACAACAACACTTTCTATCTTTAAGATGCAAAATAAACTTCTTTGAAACAAATTTTGATATATTTTAGACACCGTTAATTGTTCAAAATCAGAGGTTTATAGTTCTAATACTTTGCCCAGTTCAAAATTTCGTTAAAACCCATTTTTGCTCCAAACCATATTTCCATGAAATTTTACATATTCCAGTTAGTCACAGTTCTGGAACATTTTGCAAAGTTCAAGTGCTTTATTCAAACATTTCCGTTTTTGCATTGTGCGGGAAAAGATGGGGCTCAACGCACAACAGGTGCGCCTTTCATGTCGCTGGGCGAGGGGAGGGGGAAGCACCCAGGAGGCTGCAACTGCCGCTGTATGCTAGCAGTGCTCGTTCTGTGGCAGCCATGGTGCACATTCCCTGCTTCTTGGCAGTGGTGGTACACCTTCACTAGCGATGGTGCACTATCCCTAGTGAATGTGTACTGTTAAGGCCAAAGTGTAAGCAATAGTCCACATACTCTAGAGGGGCCAGTGAAGGTGCACCATCACTAGTGAAGGTATATCTCCACTGGTACTTCCCCATTTACTATAACGTATGTTGTACATCTTATAAAATAGGCAGTATGTGTATGTCGGTGTGTGTGTGTGTGTGTGTGTGTGTGTGTGCGCGTGGGTGTGTGTGTGTGTGTGCGTATGTGTGTATGTGTGTATGTTGCACATCTCCTAAACTACTGGACCGATTTCAACCAAACTTGGTACACATGTTCCTTACTATAAGGCAACAATCGCTTTCGGGGTAAGAACCATCTAAGACACATACGTAAGGAGATATGACGTCATAAACAATGGCAGTCGTGAAAAACTGCCCCATCATGCGATAAAACTCTAAATCTGCTCTTCAACTACTGGACCTATTTCAACCAATTTGTACAAATATTCTTAAAGGTCACGAATCATTTGCTATGGTTGTAAACTCCAACTACAATACATAGTTCATACGATATCACGTCATAAACAGTGAGAACTGCCCCGTTTTGTAGCGCGGGATAGCGTGATTTTATTCGTCAACTGTTTGACAATGATAGCACTTAGCGACTTGCAACAATCTTTGAACATTTTTACGAAACGTTTCTCGCTGACAACCCCAACAAAATGATGAAAGGAAAAAAAGTCTATCGCTTACCACTTTCCAGTGTTCATGGTGTATCTACGGCATTTTGGTATGACGTTGAAAGTTATTATTTCTACACCGTAAATTATATTCGGAAGACAATTCATAGACATTACACATACATAGCACGGAATGTTCCCTAGATACTGTATCACAGTTCAACATACAGTGCATGAGATATAAAGTCGTAAACAGCTTGAAACCAATCATCACGCATGAGGTTTCGATGTATTACGTATATAATTCTAACGTCATTCACGACATATTTTGCAGACAATAGGCACTCATACCACTGAATGTACCTTCGAATTTACATCATAGTTCGACACATGACGTCATAAACAATGAAATTTTCGAGTACCTGCTACATCATGCGCTATTTATCCATATCTCCACCTAAAATAATGGACCGATTTCAACTAAACTTGGTACACATATTGTGTCACTAACAGACAACAATCGCTGTGGGGTTAAAAACTACCTACGGCACATAGTTCAGGAGATATGACACCGTAAACAATGTGTCAAATAAACTTACCATGAATACCCCTTATTCCGACAAATCTACCTTTTAACTTCAAGAGACTACAGTTTCCAATGAGACTTGCATTTTCTATTACAATTAACAAAATCACAGGGGCAATATCTTAAACGGATTTGACATCTCCATGTTTCTCACATGGACAAATTATGTCTACTGCTCAAGTGTGGACTTACCAAAGAAATTCTTCATACTACCTTCTGGACAGGTAGGAAGAAATATTGTTAATAGTAAAGTTTTGAATTAAATTAATGTTATACATCATTTGAATTTTATTACTGTTTCTCTTACTTTGGATACTGCACATATAATTTTGTACATTATGCATATTTCCGTGTTTTATTGTTGCACAATTTCTAAGCTGCTGTCATGAATAGATGAAGATGAAATCTTCTCAGCATTGTTATATTTTGTTTCTAATATAACACTGAAAAAATGGACATATACCTGGCGAATACCGAGTTTAGAAGTTAGAGAAAAATTTATTTTCTTTTTCTTCAGAGACAACCAAGTGCTAATTTTCTCGATAGGTTTATTTTCAGTGATGTTTTGTACTAAAGTAGGCAGCGCGGAAAGGACCGTACGATTATGCGCCCTATATCGGGCTACGAGGCAGCTGTCGCCGGACGTTCGAATCCTCCCTCGCGCATGGATGTGAGTGTTGTCCTTAGATTAGTTTAAGTACTTTGTAAGCCTGGGACTCATGACTTACAGTAGTTTGATCCCAGCGATTTGCAAAAGTATTAACTTTATTTTTTTACTAAAGTTGGTATAAATCTCTTATTAACAACGATAGATTCAATAAGTTTAATTTCATATGCAAGATTTTCATCTAATAGAGGTGCAGAAACAGCTGTATGTATGAAAGAATGAAGTAAAAGCTATTTGCGAGTAAAAAGAATGCGTTTAACAGGCTGGTAGGCTACAATTCGCTCTGTGCAGTTTCTTTCGAAAAGTATTAAGGGTGATTTTATTCCCAGCTTAGTCTAAAGTCAATTCTAGGTGATGTAACTGGCAGAACTCGCTATCGAGTTTACAGGTGAAAGTAAGAATTCATAAAATTTGATACTTATTTCACATTTTTAAACGCTTATAAATTTTATATAAAAAAGAAGCAGTGAAAAATGGTACTTAACATATTGGCTGTCATGTGACTGAAATTAAGTAAAAATATATTTGTGGTCGTAATGGAAGCCAACAATAGCAGATTGCAAACCACATTGAATTGGCGAATATTACTATCAAGTAATATGCGCAAAAGGTTACTGTTTTACATTAATAAAAAGGGTTATAGTAATGTAGTTAATTATCTGTTCTTCTAAAGCTAAATACAGGATTCAATACACACCTGAGCAGATCGGCACCCACACTATGAGAATAGCAGACTACCACAGAAAGCAAATGATTACCGTTCAATCTTATCTCTTGTATTTTTTATCTTCGCCAAACTTAGTGAATATTAGTTTCTTCACCTTTGTTACAGCTATTACCACCTTATTTTGATTCAGAAAGAATGGTTTCTCAAGAGCTGTTCTTTGTTAACACACAACACAGATTTCGTGATTCATTTTTCTTTATTTATTTTTTCAGTCTTTTCACACGTCACCTATCATGGGACGGTGCAGTGCAACGATTCGTTGAAGAGGGATATTCTGCTACATGCGAAATGTAACATTACGTTAGGGGCGCTAACATTCGTAACACTCCTGTTGCATGTATCTCGTGGAAACATTAGATTACTGAACATGAATTGTTAATGCAATCCCGAGGTATATCAAACAGTTACAGCGATACTTTCATGTAAATTCGTGATTGAGCGTCTTGGTGCCTTGACACAGATTTCTCATAAATTACATTTGCAAGCTTTTGCAAACGAAGTTCTGTGCAGCAATTTTTACACATACTTGCTGAATCAAGTGGCAGCTTTTGCTTGCTGTCTTCCCTAATTTCTCTGATTGCAAAGAAAATTCAGATTTCTATGACGTGATGCTTTCGGTTTGTGTGTTAATCTCACTGAATTCGCATCATACGTTATTGTCTGTTCTTTAGAGCTGAACTTCCACTATTGTCAGACATAGAGCTTCCAGCTATTCACACCTATTTTGAATACTTGTTGTTGTTGCCCAATCAAATTACTCGTGAATTAATGTCTGCAACGTTTAGCATAATATCGAACATATCCAGAACTAGATGTCGCGTATGATCACCGATGAAAAGGCTTAGAGCAGAAAATTCAGTAATCATTTCATAGGCATTTCTTTCTACCCAGGCGGTTTCATCAGTACAAGAAAAAATATGTTATTATAAAGCTGCTCTTATTATTATTATTATTATTATTATTATTATTGTTATTATTATTATTACTTCTGTTTTAGTTTTGTCTTTTCCACCAACAAAATAATAATTTTTATTGCTATACTGCTATTCATTATGTTCCTCTACTTTGACTTCCTTATCTGTGTACTGAGTCTACAGTCTTTTTGTGGTCAACTTTTCAGTTTCAGAATCAGTTCCTTCAGAATTATCCTCAATGTGTATCGTCATCGTCATAAAGAATACCTATCTCTTCCAAATTCTTGGTTTTATCGAAATCTTAAACTCTATCCCATTTCCGAAGTTAGGATTCGTAGTAATAATAAAATTTTCCCTCATTTACCAGATAGTGAGAGAACTTCCGACTTGATAAATCTGTAAACAGTGCTGTGGTTGCATTGATTAGTGACGACAGTACGTTACTACAATCACAGTGTGAGACACGACTTCACGTCTGAACGGTTTCCTACGTAGCCATTAGATACAAATCAAAATAATGTAAACAATAACAGAGGTATGATGCATCATGTCCTGGACAGACTAGCATGTTTGTCTGATTAATATTGAAGCAATATTAGTCCATGTTTCTCATCGATACATACGCGACTAACAAAAGGTTAACAGTGGAAATTAAATCACCACAATAACTTGTAAAGCAGGTGCATCTTGTGTTGCAGAACAAATTGGTACCTACCAGAAATCCATCATATTTGTTAATTAGGGGGCATTCTAGGGCTCACTGAAGTCTATGTATTGCGATATATCACTATCTACAGTATTTCGCTTACTACAGTAAACGTGATACACAAAATTACATATTAATGAAAGGACTAATACTGTAGCCGTTCGAAGACGTATTTCTATGCCATCGGTCTTTCCTAATGTTATGCCGTATATTCCAAATTAATTGATCATTTCAGATCACATAATTTATTTTCAAACGTACAGTTTGGTTTTAGAAGTGGTTTAACGACTGAAAATGCTATATTTTCGTTTCTCTGTGAGGCATTTGATGCGTTAAATGAGAGGCTACGGACATTAGGCGTCTTCTTTGATTTAAAAAAAGCGTTTGATTGTGTTGATCACAAAATATTGTTGCAGAAGTTGGAACATTATGGAATACGGGGAGTAGCCCACAACTGGTTCACCTCTTACTTTAATAATAGACAACAGAAGGTAATTCTACGCAGTGTAGAAAATGGCTATGACGTGCAATCCCAATGGGGCACAATTAAGTATGGGGTGCCCCAGGGGTCTGTTTTGAGACCATTGCTGTTTCTTATTTATATAAATGATATGTCTTCGAGCATAACAGGTGACTGTAAAATATTTTTGTTTGCTGATGATACCAGCTTGATAGTGAAGGATGTTGCTCGTAATATTGACACAGTATCAAATAATGCAGTTCAAGAGATAAGTTCATGGCTTGTAGAAAACAAGTTGATGTTAAATCACAGTAAAACTCAGTTTTTACAATTTCTAACATATAATTTGACGAAAGCTGACATTCTGATTACAAATAATGGGCATGTGATAAGTGAGACTGAACAGTTCAAATTTCTAGGTGTTCATATAGACAGTAAGCTGTCATGGAAAACCCATGTTCAGGATCTTGTTCCAAAACTAAATTCTGCTATATTTATCATTAGAACAATATCTGAGATAAGTAATTTTTCAACACGAAAAGTAGTCTATTACGCTTACTTTCACTCACTTATGACGTACGGCATTGTTTTTTGGGGTAACTCGCCTGATGCAAAAAGGATATTTCTGGCTGAAAAACGGGCGGTTCGAGCAATATGTGGTGTAAGTTCGCGAAAGTCATGTTGACCCCTTTTCAGTAGATTGGGAATTTTGACTCTGGCGTCACAATACGCTTTTTCTTTAATGTCGTTTGTTGTTAATAATATCAGGTTATTCCCACGAGTTAGTAACTTTCACTCGGTGAATACTAGACAGAAGTCGAATCTACATTTGCATCACACCACCTTAACACTTGTGCAGAAAAGGGTAAAGTATTCGGCGGCATCCATTTTCAATAAGCTGCCACAAGAATAAAGAATCTTAGCACTAATCCACACGCTTTCAAATCTAAATTGAAGAGTTACGTCTTGGCTCACTCCTTTTATTCTGTCGACGAACTCCTAGAAAAGTTAAACAATTAAGCTAATTTATTTTTTTCTTTATTGATTCTTTTCACTTTCTCTTAAGATTGTCGTGTGCAAAGGACTACTTAAGAATTTTCTAGTACCATTCTTGTGCAACAATTAATGTATTGACTTGTTC
Organism: Locusta migratoria; assembly: GCA_026315105.1. NCBI lineage: Eukaryota > Metazoa > Arthropoda > Insecta > Orthoptera > Acrididae > Locusta > Locusta migratoria. The sequence continues at coordinate 223,999,091 of CM048745.1, forward strand.
CATGACCAGGGAGTCTCACTCCTCAATTGGGTCCTATGGAACAGAAAAAAAATAAAAAAAAAATAAATGATTAATAAAAGTGTAATAAGAATAAGAAATAAGGACTGGATTGTCAGTGCTTGCTGATTTCAGTAAAACTGTTTGAGAAATTTAGTGGGAAACTGTGCAGACCACCGGTAGAAGTTTCTATGGAGGTTGGTGGTCATTCACGTTGCGCAGCCAGCAGCGAGCATAGCGGCAGTCCTTTGAGGGTTTAACAGAACGGGAAACCGCTCCCCCCCCTCCCCCCCTCCCCTGTGCAGAAACTTCGTAGCGGACAGACAGCTCCAGTCAGACTGGGCTACTGAATGACACGGATGTCAGCTACTGCCCTTCAACCCTTCCACTACGGTTGACTTCTGTGAAAGATCACCAGAATCCGTCCTTGCAAACGTAGAGATGCTGTAAAAGAAAACGACGTTCCCTCCAGTGGTCTGCACCAGTTCGCCAGACAGAAAATGTCTTTCCCTGCTGATCTCTACACCACTAGCATCGTCGGCAAAACCCGAGAGCAAGAAAGAAAAGTAAATCCCTTTGAACTCTTCTGAAGCCATATTCGGATACCCAAGATATCACCGCAAAGAAGCGGCATAGCACTGTAACGTCCCCTGGCATAAAGAAGCAAAAATAGCATTAGCACACTCTAACATTTGCAGTCCTGACACTCCGTCTGATTTCTGTTGTACCATGCGGCAGCATTGCTCTAATTGGCCGGCAGGTTACATCTCTGAACACGATGATGGATGAGTGCGAATAGTAACGTTTATATTAATTTTAACTTGCTATTTACATTAGGGACTATGTCGTGTCATAATAATAGGTAATAACTTAAAAATAGGTCCACATTTCTCTTTCAAAGATTTCCTAAATTCACTGACAAGGTACGAAACGGTACATTACAGGACAATTTATTTATAATTATCTTGTAACACACAGGCTTTTACTTAAGAATTAGCTTTTCTGTTAGAAAATAGAAAAAAAAAAAATAAAAATGTCTGGCAAACACCAGAAAACCTGCCTTTTGGCAGAAAGATGTCGCGTTTCTGCTCAGGAACGTTAAGGTATCTTCACTAATATTCCAGTCAAATCAGTGAGAGTATGTTGTTGTTGTCTTCAGTCAATAGACTGGTTTATTGCAGCTGTGCACCTACTCTATACTAAGCAAGCCTCTTCATCTCCTCGTAAGAATGGCACCCTACACCCATTTGAATCTGCTTACTGTATTCATCTGTATTCTCTGCTATTTTTACCCCACACACTTATCTCCAATGATAAATTGACGATTCCCCTATTTCTAAGAATGTGTCCTACCAATCGATCCCTTCTTTTAGTCAAGGTATGCCAGAAATTCCTTTTCTCCCCAATTCTGTACAGTACCTCCTCATTAGTCACGCGATCCACCCACCTAATCTTCAGCATTGTGCTGTAGCACCACATTTAAAAAGCCTCTATCCTCATCCTGTCCGCATTGTTTATCGTCCATGTTCCACTCCCACACAAGACAACACTCCACACAAATGCCTTCAGAAAAAACTTCCTTACGCTTAAATTAATAGCCGATGTTCACAAATTTCTCTTTTACAAGAACGCTTTTCTTACCATTGCCATCTTCTGTGCTGCGTTATTTTACTGCCAAAGTAACAAAACTCATCGACCACCATTATTGTTCCGTTATCTAATCTAAATCCTTCAGTATCGCATAATATTCTTAGACTGGACTCCATTACCGATTTTGCTCATGTTACTGTCCATCTTGTACGCACCTTTCAACACACTGTCCATCCCGTTCAACTGCTCTTCCAGGTCCTTTGCTGTCCCTGAAAAAATTACTACGTCATCGGCAAAACACAATGTTTTTATGTCTTCACCTTGAACTTTAATCCCGTCTCCAAAAATCTCCTTGCTTTCCTTTGTAGATTGCTCAATGTACAACCCCTGAATCCCTTTCATGTCCTTCAACTCTGACAACCGCTGTCTGGATTTTGTACAAGTTGTAAATAACCCTCCTCTCCCTACATTTTACTCCTGCTAATTTCAGAATTTGAAAGGGTCTATTCCAATCAACATTGTCAATAGCTATTTCCAAATCTACAAAAGCTATAAATGTAGGTTTGCCTTTCCTTAATCTATCTTCTAAGAGGATTGCCTTCCGTGAGGATTGCCTCCCGTGTTCCAACATTTCTCTTGAATCCGAACGGATCTTCCCCGAGCTGAGCTTCTACCAGCTTTTTCATCCTTCTGTAAATAATTCGTGTTCAAGTTTTGCAACCATGACTTGTTATACTGATGGTTCTGGAATTTTCACATCTGTCTGCGCCTGCTTTCTTTGGAATGGGGATCATTACATTTTTTCTTAAAGTCTGAGAGTATTCCCCATGTCTTATACATCTCACACACCAGGTGAAAAAGATTTGCCATGGTTGGCTCTCCAAGAGAGTTTAGTAGTTCTGAGGGAATTTCGTCCGTTCCAGGGGCCTTGTTTCGACTTAGGTCTTTAAATACTCTGTCAAATTTTTGTCTCAGTATAGTATCTAGTCCTGGACCTTTATGGAAAAAAAGCCAGAATAGGTAAAAATTAGGGAAGAGGGGAAACCTCTTGCAATAGTCTCAGTTAAGATGGCCTTATTAACGTACTAAAAGTGTCCGAAGCTCTGGGCTGTGGAAACGCGGTTAGGGCGTCTTCAATTTGGCGGCCTAAGAAACTGTAATCTTAGAACGGCTGTAAATTCTCTCAGGATTGATATAAAAACGTCCTTTTTGCGCCACATTAAAGAGGAAGAGCTGAAAAACGTTTATATATCAATTCCACATGTTATTCTTCTGAGTTGTACTAAGAAAAACGGAAAAACATATCATTTTTCAAACTTTCTTGGAAGTTTCTCTATTGATAACTGAGCAATTATGCAACGAAATGATGATTTAAAAAAATTAGTTATGTTACACATTCGTATAGATTTAAAATAATAGTAGTATGTTTTTCCTATCATTAATAATAAGGGACTGATCTGAAATTATTTATTGTAAGGTGAGATTTTCACTAGTCAGACCACATGTTAAAACTGAAACCTTGTTAAAAACTTGTAAGTACATGTGAATATTTTCAAAAGATAATGAAACGACTGTTTCTATAAACATTGCACACATCTCAGAATTTATTTTTAGAAAAATAAATAATATATATGTAAATATACAAAGCGCTGATTTGTATTAAATATCTACATGAATTATATGGATTCATTCATTTATATATACATTTATGTGTTTGTATTTACTAGCCTTACTGCCTGGTTAAAGGTGAGACGTAAATCATTTTGTCAAAAAGGAACCATTACTAACAATATTATTTTAACATTGAATCAACTAATAAGGGTGCACTCTGATCAGCAATAATTAATGCATATGTGCAAAAAATGAACAAATTGCACACGGAAAGCCAATACGGAGTGCCACACACGAATACATTTTGTTACTTTGTAAATAGCTGAATGTCCATAAATTTGCTGTTAAAAATATGAATCACATCTTAAACATCTGAATCATCTTCCTCATCACCCTCCTGCACAGAAGGTTCATCATCATCCTCATCAAAAATATTTCAGTTGCTACACCCACTGCCATAGCAATATCCACACAAAACAGATCACTGTAAACCAACACTGTGACAACGACAATGTCGTTGAAATCCAGATTCACACTTGCGAAATATTGACTTTAAGATGAAGTCGGGGGCAGGAGGTTCTTAAAACTGGCTAATAGACCCATCTCCATGAAGTGGGTAGTAACTCTTTGCTCCTCAACTGCTGCACCTGAAGATAAACACGTTTTGAATGCTCTCTTGCTGCCGCAGATGTTGGAGGAAGTCGAACAAGATTTGTCTGAGAGGTGATTGGACGTGTTGCCACAGCTTTTAGGAAACGCTGATATCTAAGACTATTTAATGACGTCGTTTCTTTAGGTGCACCATACATTGCTAACAGAAACTACTCTCCTGCTTCAGTTACTTCTTGAGCATTTGCGTTGTGGTTATTCAATATAGAAGTATTTTTCCTTAGATTAGGCTGTGTTTGGAGGAGAACGAATGCATTTTCTTCCCTTAGCCAAACAAGGACGATGTCGTGTCTCATTCGGATACAGCATGCTAAAGTAAGATACCTTGGCATAAATCACCAAGTGCTTCTTGGATGGATGTAATACGTCCGTGAAGGGCCTTTTCCCACAGACGACTTCTGAAAGTAAATGGGCACGTTAACAGGACCAAGTGTAATTAGAAGGACGAGTAAATCGATATATTTACGAACCATAATAGTTGCCTTCTCCTTTGCCATCTCCAGTGCTGTTTCAACAATCAATTTATCAGCGTCAGCCTGTTATTGCCACTTCGAAATATTACCACATTCCAGTTGACTTCTTAAACAAGCAATAAATCGTTCCTTATTTCCCGATTTGTCAAGAAATTTTTCTTGGCACACTGTGCATATCATATTTTCTGTAAAACGGATGTAACGTGACAGACAAGTTGTCTGACGTCGCCTGTACTCTCGGATTTTTGTGCTGGGCATGGAATAACCATTAAAAACGACAAAGCAGTTATTACCAAAATAGTTCCTCACATAAGTTAGGTACAGTCCATATAATCATTTGGAAATCAAACATTGTGACCTAACAGCTCTTTGCAATAAATATCTCCCATCGACAACATAGGTACAATCTTGAGAAGGTAAGAGATGCTTGTCACTTGATATGCAGTTATCTAATATCATACAATACGAATTTTTGTGTTTCTTTCATGTACTAATCATCAAACAAGGATAAGAGATCTCATGTGTGCTAATGTCCGCACCTTGTCACTTCGATGTAAATGAACATCTGTGATTGGTTTCCTTATAATTCGTCCCACTGCATCTTTACCGATATTAACTGAATCGTAACAGTTATAAGCCTCACTTGCTGTAATACCACTTGACAACGATATGAGCTCAAAACGATTCGTGAGCGGAGAATGTGAAGCGAATCACGCCACCGCTTTTGAACAATCGATATTGTCATGTGCTTGTCATGGTTTCCTTAGCTGAAAGTGGCCAGAAGAGGTTACTTCTATACCACAAAATTACTCTGTGCTGAATGCGCTCTGAACAAGCATACATCCCCTGCACCCATCGATTCAGGGTACCACTCGTTATACCACGTCCATGTGTCAGGTCACCAGATGATTTGAACAATCTCACCAATACGTATTCTATAGTCATGTCCCTCCAATTACCAGTCTACATTTTGTCGGTACGTCTAATCGCAAACCTGTGGTGAAAATTTTTTTGGAACTCTTGAGGTGTCAGCGTGTCTTCCAATGTTGACGTCTGTTGTACGTATAAATGCGCACTTTTTGCATATGCTTGGAAAGAAAGGAATCATATTTTTCAGCATTTCTACATGCGATTCCCAATCATCTGTGCGCTCACCACGGACAAAAACAGTTATTTTGCTAACTTGTTCATAGTACTGCAACCACAATTTTGCAGTCTATTTGCAAGATGCTGCTTCCGTCATAAAATTCTGTAACTTCTCCATCGACGTGATTATCGTGGGCGCGTTGGGGAAATCTTCAACAGCTTGCACGTCTAATTTGGCAGTATGTAATGCTTGCATGTTTGCAAAGGTAGTTTGATCAATGTCCAGATTCTGCATGAAATGAACGACAAGGCCGAGCCGAGTGATAAAGTGAGCTCTTAAGGAGAGCGCAAACGAATGTCCAATTAGCTTTTTGTCAATTCTGTTAGGGGCGTACATAATGGACCATAACTCTCAAAGTCCACTTCCACCGACGATGAATCCAATAGCGAGGAAGCGGCCGCACGATGGCTACACACTCACGTTAACTTACTATACAAGTAAGCTGCTCTTGAGAAAGTGTGGGAAAATTGTATTACAGAACGTGAGTCTGTTACACCTATCGGTAAACAAATTCGGATAACTCCCATGTTGTTAATGGTAGGAAAACATATTGTCATTGTTTTAAATCTCTAAGAATGTGGTACATGGTTAATGAAAATGAATCGTTAATTTATTCCATAATTATCCAGTTATTCGTCGAGAAACTCCAATAAATGTTTGAAAAAATGATATTTCCTCTTTTTGGTTAATATAACTCACAAGGAATATTATATATACGTGATATACTGCTACATAACAGTTTTTCACAATTTCTTCTGTAATTTTGTGTAAAAAGGTCATTTTTATGTTAGTTATGCGGGAATTTATAGCCGTTCAAAAACTGAACCAAAATTTCTTAGGTCGGCCATATCGATAGCGTCATAACCGTGATTCCACACCCCGGAGCTTCGGGGACTTTTAGTATGTTAACTAGGCCATCAATTTGAGACTATTGAGACTATTGTCCTATTCAATACATAAAGGTCCTGCACTAATCTCCTATTCGTATTTATCTACTTCCTCTTCCCTTCCTACAATATTTTCCCTAAGCTCATTTCCTTTGTAGAGCCCGTCTATATATTCTTTCCACCTTTCAGCTTTCCCTTCTTTCCTGAGAACTGGTTTTTCATCTGAATTCGTTATATTCCGACAGCTACTTTTCTTGTCGCCAAATGTCTCTTTGATTTTCCTGTAGGCGGTATCTATTTTTTCCCTACTGAGATATTTTTCTACTGACTTACATTTGCCCTCTAGCCACTCTTGTTTAGCTATTTTAGATATTTCAATTTCATTTCTTAATCGTCTGTCTTACATTTTGCCTGTTTCATTTACTCCAATTTTATATTTTCTCCTTTCCTCGATTAAATTTAGTATTTCCTGTAACATCCAAGGATTTTTTTTTTGTAGGTCTTGCCTTGTATGTAGAATGCTATGAATATATTCAACGTACCAAATCCGCCACCATAGCTGCAGGTGAGGGAAAAAAAGTAAGCGACTTGGCAATGAAACTGCAAAAACAATCAAGAAGACTAGAAATCCACAATTGTTGCTACAATTGAACCACAAAGCGCAAGAATCTTCAAAAGATTGACTTTTTAAGGTGAAGTAATTATATTTAAAAGAATTTGCGCGTGTAAGAACGACGAGTGGAGTTTAAAAATGTACGAGTTTTTAGACTTCATACCGAATTGATAAGTGTCAAAAGAACTGTTGTAATAAGAACAGATTATAATAGAAATTTCTGTTTCTCTAATGTTTCTGTTCTACTTATAGAATAAGCTGCAAATACACACCTATACAAAAGTATTTGTTCATGACGAAGTTGTTCTTTATGTCACTGAATCAATGAAATTCGACTATTTTTAGATTAAGTTCACGATAATGTATGTTTCTTGATACCTGTACTACTGCTTGGAACACAGAACTTAACAGAAACTATTTGGTTAACCCGCCAGGCGACCCGGGCCTCGCGAGATAGCATGGGCCGCCAGAGATGTTTGTGCTAACGACGTTACACGCTCTCGTCTGGAGAAGCGCTTGATGTCACGCCATCTTCCAAAACAATTCGGACACCGAGCAGACGCTTCGATTCTATGACGTAGTCACCGATAGCAGGCGACAACTCCATCTACCACGTAACCGGCCACACCCAAAATCTTATGATCCCTGTCCTGTTTTCAACAACAATCCCCCACCAGTCCCCTTTCGTTATAGAAGTGTCAGGTTACCTGCTGGTGGAAGTGAAGATTCATAACCTAAAAGACACCGACAACAGTTAGTGGTAGCGAATCCTTACTAATAGGGGAAAGGATATTCAGTGGAAGTCGGTGTTGATGAGGATTCGAGGAAAAGAATTTAACCCTTAACTACTATCTGCGGTCTTTCAGACGGCTACGACTTTTTGAGTCGAGATATTTCACGCAACCCTGCCAAGCTAAAAGGACTCTTCCGTGTACCTTCCTGGTGGCCGACAAGGTCCACGTGCCAGCATTCTTGCTGCATTGCTGCTCTTTGTATTTATGAGCCTTGCGCGGCCTGCTAAGCGACAGCGCAGTGGCTGTGGCCTCTCTCTCGCTGTTTCCGTGTCGTGTTTCTCCATGGCACGAAAAGCTGAACGTTCTATGCAACGCATTTTACGTGAAGCAGATGTGGATGATCAAGAACGTTTCGGTGAATCCTCCAATGATTTTGACGACAGCGATAATGACCCTGATTTCGTGGTATTTAGTGAACATGACACTAATTCAGAGCAGGAATCTGGAAGTGATAAAGATGTGACACCTGATGATGACGAAGCAGCTTACTTCTTCGGTAAGAACAGATGTTTTCGATGGCGAAAAATGCAGCCAGCAGCCAACGTTAGAACAAGGCAACACAACATCGTCTTACAGCATTCTGGACTTCGACAGACGGCTCAAAGTCTTGGAGAAACCCTTCTGCTTTGGAGGTATGGGATCTGTTCTTTACAAAGATATTCTAGACGAAATCGTTCTATGGACTAAACTGAAAATATCGCAGCTTAGAGCACAGTTTGCGAATGATCGCTTGTCCCATCTACAAGATGTGAATTGAAGGCACTAATTGGCCTGTTAGTGTATTCAGCGGTTTTCAAATCGGGGCACGAATCGATTTACAGCCTGTTTGCAACCTATGGAACAGGCAGAGATATTTTCAGATGCGCTGTTAGTAAGGAAAGATTTCTGTTTTTACTGTATTCATTACGATTTGACAACCCAGATGATCTGGAGAAAAGGAAGGAAATAGACAAGGCAGCAGCAGTTTCACAAATCCTTCTGCGTATAATTGAAAACAGTCAACTTTGCTATTCTGTAGGTAAAACAGTATCTGTCGATGAAATGCTTGTACTTTTCCGTGGAAGGTGTGGGTTTAGAATGTATATGCCAAACAAACGGACAAGATATGTCGTGAAAATTCAGTGTTTGACCGACGTTAGTACAAGCTACTTGTCTAATGCATACACTTATTTTGGAAAAGGTAGCGATGGTCACACCCATTCAAACCATGAGAAAAATCACAGTGTTCCCACACAGGCTGTTCTTCGTCTATTGAAAACACTGGAAGAAATGTTACAGGTGACAACTGGTACTCATCTGTAGAACTAGTCAATGAACTTTCAAAAAAAGGTCTCACATACATTGGTACACTGAAAAGAAACAAAAAGAAGATTCCACCGCAATTCCTACCCAATAGGAAACGTGAAGACATCTGTTTATGGGTTTACAGAAGACATGACTGGTTTTCTTTGTGCCCAAAAAGGCCAAAGCTGCAATACTGGTCTTTTCTCTGCATCATTCAGAAAATAATGATCCTGTATCAGGAAAACTCGAGATCATCCAGTTTTATAATACAACAAAAGGAGGTGTTGACTGCCTCGACCAAAGATGTGCAGGTTATTCTTTAAGTCGGTGGACAAGAAGATGGCCTTTGGCAGTTTTCTACACTGTTGTGGATGTTACGTGTGGTGTAAATTCTTATGTGGTACATCAAGCGTATCCAAAGGCAGAAGTAATGACAAGAATGAGCTTCACGAAGACCCTAGCAAGAGATATAGTTGAGCCTCATATGAAGCGTAGACTTTCTATTGGACACTTGCCACGAGATGTGAGTTGCACCATTAGAAGATTACTGAATATACATGATGAGCCTCATACATCAAAACAGTTTGAAAATCGAAGAACGTGTGCCTTTTGTCCTCCTCATCTGAAGAGGAAAACACAATATCCGTGTCAACAGTGTGGTGTTCCAATTTGTTTGGGGTGTTCTAGAAAGGTCTGCGTGAAGTGTATGCAGGGTCAAAGCAACTAAAAGAGTATTTAGTGGCACACAGAAGGCTATCTTTAGTTTGTACTTTTTGTTTTATAAGAAAAATGTGGCAACATTTCTGGGAGAATCGTAAATGGAAAGGAGATTTCGCATACAATTTACTATAATTCAAATGGTATTTTTATATCTAATCATGCTGTGAATTTGTAATATAATCTCTATAATGATAATCTGTGGGTGTGCAGAGAAATAATTACTTGCTGTTCTTTTCGTAGGACAAAAAATAAAAATGTACTGCAAATTGCGCTGTGTTTTACTTGTCGTCATGTTACTCATACTACATTGTTTAAAAAAGTGAAATTTGTACTAAGTCACTTCTAAGAAGTGTAATGAACGACAAGAAGTCATGAAAATATATATATTTAGCAAAACACTAGTTTAATATATGGAAAATAAGAGAGCGGTCTGAGAGACCCCTCCATAGTAGTTGCGTTCCTGTCAGCGTCTATAGTATATAAGGGTTAACGTAATTTGCAGCACAAGTGTTGTGTTACACATTGGTAATAATCCAGTTATCCTGTAATTTGTCCTTTCCTCACTTGCAGTTTACAATGTAAGATACCGATAGAGAGACTATTGTAGTTTTCGCTAGAGGTCCGACATATGAGCTACTAACTACAGTAATTCGTATCCATTGTATTACACGTGGCCAGTCAGAGTAATGCGTCGATAGTTTATTGGGTTTACCGAAAATTCGGGCACTATATGCGCCAGCGAAAGGAGTGCGGATGGCTGAGACATGGGAAATCATGGAAATTTAGAGAATATTCTAGGAGGAAAGGAAGAAGTGACGAAAGTTTCCAAGTTCCAATTAGCAGTTATACAAAGCACATGTTCAGGGATAAATTTAGTCCATCTAAGAAGCGTTTTCCTAGTAATAGAAGGTAAGAGCAATGTAGTATTTTAAGATGAAGAAACCGAATTTACAATTTTGAACATGGCTGATTAACAGGAATCGTAATCCAATTTTTTAACAATTTTGTATATCAGCCAACCGGTTGCGTAATGTTTAGGTTTTTGACCTAGGTTTCGTTGCCACTAACGACAACTTCATCAGAAGAATAAAAACAGTTACATGAAACACATGACCCAAAAATTACGCAACCGGTTGGCTGATATGCAAAATTGTTAAAAAAACGATTTTATGTAGTTCATTAGGTTAGAGTTAGACCGTGGTACAGTGCCAATAAGATCTGAGAGTCGTAACGGTGTTATTCGGGTATTTTGTGTTGTCTTTTTGTCATGTGTTATTGTGCTCAAAGCAGCGGAAACGCTGGAATACCGATATGAAGGCGAGGCGATCGAAAGATGTCCCAACACCAATTAAGCCGCTCCAGGCATCTCGAGACACAATTTTGATGATAGCAACAGAGCAATCAACAACTGCCGTACAAGTGTAAAGTAGCGAAACAGGAAAACCAAATGCTTACGAGAGGATAGAGGTAGCAAGAGTTGTGTTATTTCGTGACTCAGGCAGAGCTTACTTAGCGCATGTAGTATAGAATTATACTGCACAATTGGACTGCGATAGCTCCTGTAGCTAAGGACAATGTTGTTGGAACAACGCAAGTACGTAAGGACTGAGCTTGTGAAGGAATATATGTTATTTGGTTCTACATAGGTTGGCTGGGTTAGTGCCTGAAGCTGAAGGGAATATTGCTATTACAGCACCGGTGGGCTGGGATTGCCCTTGTGCCTGAAGAGAATGTTTTGTACAGTATAGGAAAGCTGAAGGTAGCGCCTGTATTTGGGATCGGTGGTAACGATGAGTTCATGAAGCGAGGCAACTAGATCAAACTTCGGTGTGAAATTCACAATGTTAGAGCCAAAGAAGTTACCTGTGGTAGATTCCCAAGTTTTGAAGTGTGACGTGAAAACCACTACTGTAGGTGCATTTAAGTTTTGTACTGCAATATGTAATGTCTAGATTTCTTTAGAATAAGAAACACGAAGCACAACAGTAAGCTAGCCCAAACCATTCGTGCAGGCAGCACAGTGAAGAAACAAAGTGCGCATAGGTTGGTTATGTTAGAGTAGAATTTAAATAATAGATGGTATCAAGGCTGTAAACATAATTTCTTTTTAGGCCTACTGTAGCGTAGGGAACGTTGGGTGAAGCTGTAGCCGTGGCTGAATAAAGAAAAGATGGGAAAATTATCCTTCAAAGAGTCTATGACTATCACTGTTCCCTAACAGGCAACTCACCTGCAGATCCTCTGTCCCAGGCGGTAGGACTTCGTCTCTTACATCAGGGGTTTCAGCGCCTGGTAAAAGGTTTACAAAAAGGGACAGTAAGGGAAGCTACAAAAAATGAAAGTCTGGATAGCCAGTCGAAACATACCTTTATATTAGAATCAAAGCACATAGAGGCGAGGTAGCCCCGTCACAAGTTTTCATAAACCCTCACACACTGAATGCAGCCACTGGGCGTGTAATAGCCTTGCTGTAGGCCAAGTCGCAAAATAAATACAATGTTCTCCCAGTGTTTATAAAAAGTGTGGATAAGGAAGAAAACACCACCTTATACACTACAACTTTTGCCATGGTTTACCCATAGATTGGTAAGCTGTAAGATTAATTATAAAACTTCCTGACAGATTAAAATTGTGTGCCGAAAACGGAACTCGAACCTGGGACCTTTGCCTTTCGCGGGCAAGAGCACTACCGACTGTGCTATTACGACACGACTCACAATGCCGCCTCACAACTGTACTTCCGCCAGGACCTCGTCTCCAACATTCCAATCTTCACAGAAGCTCTCCTGCGAACCTTATATGCTATAAACTTAATTTATTTCTGTGGATATTGGCGTCTTACCCCTCTGTTTGCATCACACTCCTGCCATAAACATAATCAACACATCCTCTCCCTCATTTCCAGTACCACACATTATTTTATATCTTTTATGGAATCACCTAAGCCGGCCGCGGTGGCCGAGAAGACTGAGGCGCTCCAGTCACGGTCTGCACGGGCACTACGGTCGGGTTTCGAATCCCCCCTCGGGCATGGATATTTGTGCCGTCCTAGTTCGTAAGTAGTTCATAAGTAGTTTGTAAGTTTAGGGACTGATAACCCCGTAATTGGGTCCCATAAGCTTTACAAACATTTGAATCACCTAACATACTGTCCCATCAATGGCACAGCCCCTATTTGCTATAATCACTCTCACTATTTTAGTTGATCCTCATCAACCAATCCTCATTACCCCTATAACATACTTTCCTCCCAACGACCCACTACACCCGCTACAGTCATTACATGTTATAATATGAACCGACCGCGGTGGCCGGGGAACTAAGGCGCGCCATTAGCGGTCTGCACGGCCACTATGGTCGGGCGTTCGAGTCCCCCCTCGGGCATGGATATTTGTGCCGTTCTTCGTGTTAGCTAGATCATAAGTAGTTTGTAAGTTTAGGGACTGATGACCCCGTAGTTAAGTTCCATAAGCTGTACGAACATTAGAACATTTATTATAATATGAATGTTCTATATCAGTATTGGTTATCTTCCACTCCCGCAACATTTAGAAGATGGATTATTTACACAATTTAATTCTCAAAATCAAATGTTCGTAAAGCTTATGGGACTTAACTGCGGGGTCATCAGTCCCTAGATTTACAAACTACTTATGAACTAACTTAAGACAGCACAAACATCCATGCCCGAGGGGGGATTCGAACCCCCGACGGAGAACGGCTTCGCGCTTTACAGCATAGCGCCTCAATGCGCTCGGCCGCTCCGGCGCGGCTTTCTAATTCTACTATGCCATTCTACAGTACATTGTCATTGTTATAATAATGATTATATTTAATGTGTTGCAATTTAGTTAGTGGGACTTTTACTTCAGCAACTTCCACAAAGGTGCATTACTAATATGGACTCAGATTTTTCATCTCTACACTCAGATTGTTTTTATTAATGGATACCTCTTTATAGACCTTATAGCTGCACCTATTTATCTCTTTCCTGTTTGGTATGATAGACTTAGACACTTTATTTTCGTCAGCTAGTTTCCTACTAACCTTTCAACATCTACGCTACGTGTTAATCACGAAACGCCGGCCGCGTTGGCCGCGGGGACTGAGGCGCTCCAGTCACGGTCTGCACGGCCACTACGGTCGGGGATTCGAATCCCCCCTCGGGCATGGATATTTGTGCCGTCCTTAGTATAAGGTAGTTCGTAAGTAGTTTGTAAGTTTAGGGACTGGTGACCCCGTAGTTAAGTCCCATAAGCTTAACAAACATTTGAAATTTTGAATCACGAAACATTTCGATCCTTGGCGCCACTTGTCTTTGACATAATCGTAATTTACTTTATACGGTAGTATATGACTCTCTTGGGGGGTTAGTATAAAGGTTGATGACTGTTGGGCACGTAGTATGCCGGTTTTGCAAACTTGAAATTAAGTTTTCTTTTAAGAGTACTGTATTTTATGACCATGTATTTTTTGGCCCACTATATGGTTTATCAAAAGATGTAAAAACAGCGCATTTTTCTAGCTCTAGCATAATCTGTGCACTTGATGTTCAGTGTTATTACACCATGCTCTGATTGATCGTATAGGAAACAATTAATGTAAATAATTATATTTCTTTCTTTTATACGAACTTACTCCTTTTTATATTTCGTAACATTTATTAGAATACAGCAATACAATGTATTGCTATTTTAGTTTCTGAGACTTTTCAAGAACGCTTTATATGCATTGCATCTTTCCCTGATTTAATTCTTTGTTTGTACTTCGATCTTTTCTTTAATATTCATACTTGTTGTAACTGTTTCCTGTACAGATACCTAAAAAGGGGTAATAATGGCCAAAAACGGGTGGTAAATAAATCTGTAACCCTGAGATTGGTGGCTGTCTTTTATTAACCTAATTTTATGCAACAGTTTCTTACTTGCTTTACCCGCCTAACTCTCCCCGCCACGCCGTCTGGTGCCATGTCACGGATTGCACGACCGCTCCCGCCGGAGGTTCGAGTCCTTCCTCGAGCAAGGATGTGTGTGTATTTTTCTTAGCATAACTGACGTTGAATTGTATATAAGTTTAGTGATATATGACGTTAGCAGTACGGTCCCTTAGTCACACACACTTCGCACTTGGAAATTTTTACTCGCCTCCCTCACTTCCCTCGGTTATGGGAAGAGATATATAGAAAATGAAAATGATGGACGACTTTAAAAGGGAACGAGCATACGTACAGACAATAGAAGATGCCCAGAACAGTCACAGTGGAAAGCTTCCAGTTGAAATTTTTCATTGATAGGTGCAATAAGCAAAACGAAGAATGCGATATTACTAAATATATTTATTGTAAATAAATCTAACCTGACACACTTTTACTTGTCAACAAAGGTGAACGTAGACTCTAATTATGCGTGCAAGTGACGATAAGCACCATTGATGGAATACGTCTGGGCTAAACTGCCACGCTCCTAGCTGTATCTCCCATGACCAGATGCAATGTGGAAGCAGAAACTGTTTAACAATGGATAACAAAGTGCACTGACATACCTGAACATATCCGAATAACATCTAGTTACCAACGTCCTTTTTTCTGGCAGAAACATCACATAAGATTTTTAATTCGAAACGGTAGCGTAATAATTGTTTGGGCCTAAACACTCGAGTAACGATTCAGTAAACATGACTAGCGTAGATAACATTAATGGTGTTATACCCAAAACGATTATTTAAGTAGAAGTGAAATCAGTTACAATGCACTATTATACCACATCAGCAGCATGGACGCCTTGACGTCAACTGTTAATGTTGGATACAAGTGGGTTTCTTCAATTAATGAGCAATTTGTTGCATTTCATATTTGTAAATAAGGTGTATTACATCCACATTCTGGCTATCGTAAGATACAGCACAATACTAATTCTTTGCTTTAAATCATTCAAACTTTGCATTGCATTCTGAATCTGTTTGTGATTTCTTTGTTTCTAAAAATATAGGTTGAGGAAACAACTAAGTTTCTATACCAACCATTAATATTCGATTATGTATCTTATTTCTATGATTTCTCGTTCTTTTTCTTGGTAACGGTTCGCTTTCGTTTGTGGTAAAGTAGGGTGGATAGCTACGTCGAACCGGTCTTCAGACTGAAGACCACAATAACGACAACATTTATTTTGTAACAGGGAAACTATACAGAAACGAGATTTACATTTTGATTAGTAATTAACCGCACAGTCATCATTTCGTCACATCGCAAAAGCACTGATGAACAATATGTGTAATTTATTGTTTAAATGAGCAAATTTACTATGTTGGTCATTATTAAACTTGTCAAAATGTGACGTCACCGAAAGGATGTATTCTTCTGTTCAGTTAGGTCCTCCTCATTTTGCTGTGTTCCTCGGACGCACCAGTCGGTTGATGTAATACGTAGTTGGGCAGCATGTTGGTACTAACTGCTAACTCCTGTTTGTTGAGCTCGGGGTCATATACGAACTTCGTGCAACACTTGGAAATCTCTGAACAAAGTTCGTTAATTAATTTTGGAACGCTTGTGAACTTTGGGCTTAGTGAATGTCAGAGCAGCAGTTAACTTAGAGATTATTTTGCGGCACTTTATGTTAGTTGTTTAGCATGATAGACTGGTGATTAACTAGCATAATCAATAATATTTCATGCCATGGTCAATGAATAAACAACGGTTATGCAGTTTAAATATCTGCAGTTGGGGTCGATACTTTAATCCTTAAAGTAAGTAATGTTGAAAGCTCCCTCCCCGTGTTAACGTGACGTTTTTAGGGTTCACTATTTTATAATTGGATTATCCACATTTTGTTTTGAATTTACATTGATGTCAAGCCACCACTCAGTGAATGTAATTACTTCCATTAAAGATTTATTTAATTTTAATCGGATTTTTATGCAGTTATTAATTCTAATTTAATGGTTACATCCATCCATTCCAATAGTAACCATTGTTTCACAAAAAAATAATAATAATAAATAAATAAATAAATAAATAAAATCGTGCGGCTTAAAACGGTCGTTATGAACAACTTATTAAGTTCTTTGTTTTATTGTTAGCTCTTCTGTAGCTCCATCTATATTTACTGAGACAGTTATCTATTATCTAGGAACACACTCTAGAAGCGTCTTTATCTCCAAGCTATCTTCATCTGAGACGGTATGGGTTCAGAGAGACAAGTGCATGACGAAGCCCATTATCTGTGCCATGAAAGCCAGCTATAGCATGTGTGTCTCTTTGAGAAGTCTTAATGTGAGGTACGGCTGTTGTGACAATACGTATTTTGCACCATATTTCTTCGTTGTGTTACTAACTTCGTTATGATTTGGGAATAAATGACCTTACAACTAAATAATCAGATATTAACTAGCTATTTGCGCAAACTAACGATTCCAGCTGGTATTATTAAGGTTGTGAGGTCCCTATGGTCCCGACATAATTTATTTTTCTGTAATATATAGTGTTCACACAAATACTTACAAAGTAATATTATTATTAATAATACAGTTCGTCCTTCTGGATTGTACGTGAGTTGTTTATGTAATGAATTTGTGAACTGGTCAAAGATATATATTGTAAGTGAAAAGTAATCTTTGGAAGTTCGATTGTAGAGCAAGCGCTCTGACTGCGAGAAAGGCAGTTAGTCACCAGTTGCGTGAGTAGGCCGAGGAAGTCGGTAGCGGTAAGGAAGCTGTTGGAGAAGGCAGTCATCAAGTAAGTGTTGCAGCACGCCATTATTATAATGCATGATGTTAACTTAATTTTCTGTAATATGTTTCTACTTCATTATTTTCTTAAGAATATAATTTCTGATCTTAAATTCGCTTTCAGCGTACTCAATTTTGTAGTTACTTTCGCCTTTCTTTTATTTTCTTTATTTATGATTACTGTTTAACTTAATTACTACCCACCTATTATTTATGCATATTTTAGTACAGAAATCAATCAAGTTATGAAACTGCATGCTGTAGCTGCTTGCTAAGTCAAGTTTTCTTTTCTTTTTTTATTCATACCTTTTGCAGTCAGATGGTTCCCCTTTAATTAATCAAGGTAATCAGTTTCGTTGTCCAAAAATTCGACAGGTCCATAAATTTTAGTGTTTGTGCTCCCCTATTTCCCGGGCGTGGCCGTTGCGCATATTAATGTTGTCTATGACTTACGTCTGTGGTCGAACTCGCCACATGGTTCGGTTTTTAAAAGTTCAGTTTTGCGTGCACGTAGTACACAGTATTCGTCAACCTCCATTAAATGTAATTTATTCGGGATACCTTGCAAGGTGGTATATTATATTTGGACATAACAAAATTACAGCCAGAAAGGGACTCAAACCCATATTTGCTGCTTTCCGGGAGCGGTCGCCTCAACGTCTCCGTCATCCGAACCCGCTTCCCGGCTGCACAACGTTGCATTAGAAAATTGGTAAATCTAACTAGCTAAGACAGGCAAAGATGGCGTAACTGTGTCTTTCCCAGTACACTAACTGTGTGCAACCATTAGAGGATGTAGGCAGTTGGGAACATTTGGTGTGGCTAGGTAGCGTGCTCGTATGGCACAGAAATTAATGAGACCGAACGCGAAAATGGGTCGATCTGTCTTCCTGTTCCTGCTCGGTACAAATTTTCATAAGTGACAAATTGATAGAACGCCTTAGGAAGAGCAGTTAAAGTCGGTAGTTATCCCAAATTGCGAAATAATATCCGATTACTCAATATATTTATCTTGACCACCCGAAATATCTCTGCAACAACAGCTATTGTAAAAGACTTTCACCACTATCCATGGCAGGGGCTCACGAATGTTAATATTTCGAAAAAGAGCGTGTTTTTTAACAAACTTATTTATCTTTAAATGAACACCCTATATTTTTCATCATCAATCTATAGATTCACAAATTACATAAATAAAGGCGTTGATTGCATCGCAATATGTCAATTTCATAGCAAGACATCGCGAAGCGAAGTTGACGCTTGAAATACGCCTAGCGCTCAGGCGACAACCCCATGCTGCTCAGGGTGTGCGCTAGGCGCGCGTTTCGCTTATTTGAAGCGTCAACTTGACTTGGCAATCTCTTGGGATGTAATTGACGTATTGGCGTATTGCGATGCAATCAACGCCTTTATTTATGTGATTTGTCATGCTATAGATAGCTGATGAAGTAATATAGTGTCCATTAAAACATATAAGTTTGTGTTGAAAAATACATGTGCTTTCGTTTTAGATTGTTTCATATTATTTACATTCATGAGCCCCTGCCTTATTTAGATACCGGTGAAAGTCGTTTTACAATAGGTGTTGTTCTTCCAGAAATATTTTGGGTAGTCAAGATAATAGAAGAGGAAGAGAATAGAGGCTTTTGAAATGTGGTGCTACAGAAAAATGCTGAAGATTAGGTGGGTAGATCGCATAACTATTGAAGAGGTACTGAACAGAATTGGTGAGAAAAGGAATTTTTGGCATACCCTGACTAAAAGAAGGGATCGTTTGGTAGGACACATTCTTAGACATCGAGGAATCGTAAATTTAGCATTGAAGGGAAGTGTGTGGGGTAAAAATCGCAGAGGGAGACCAAGAGACGCATATAGTAAGCAGATTCAAGTAGATGTGGGTTGCCCTTCTTATGAGGAGATGAAAAGGCTTGCTCAGTATAGAGTAGGGTGGAGAGCTGCATCAAACCAGTTTATGGACTGAAGACCATAACACAAGTCAAGATAAATGGGACAGCCTGTTTACAGGGTGAAACGAAATGCGCGCATTCGGGCTTCGCTGCGCTGTTCCTGACATGTCTCACAAAATTTCGTACTGAGCTTATTTCTGGCATTAAATGGACGTCGAAGAATGAGATGGTTCATACGTCAATGTATTTCAGAATGACACGTACAAACTTGTTGGGGATGTACAAAGCGTCTTGAGGAACTAAATTTATTTAGGAATCTAGTGATCTTCACTGTAGCTTCACAATACATATATTTACTCATGAAATTTGTTATTAACAATCCGACCCAATTCAAAAGTAATAGCAGTGTGCATAGCTACAACACTAGGAGAAAGGATGATATTTACTATTCAAGGTTGAATCTAACCTTGGTTCAGAAGTCTTTGGTCAGTTACCAAGTAGTATGAAAAGTCTGACAGATAGCCAACTAGTATTTAAAAGAAATTAAACGAATTTGTGAATGGCAACACCTTCTACAATGTAGATGAATTAGCATTCGATATTAACAAATTTCTGTTCAAAAAATGTTCAAATGTTAGTAAAGCTTATGGGACTTAACTGCAAGGTCATCAGTCCCCAAAACTTACAAACTATTTACGAACTAACTTATACTAAAGAAAACTCAAATATCCATGCTCGAGAGAGCATTCGAACCTCCGACGCGGGATGCCGCGAGATCCGCAACATGGCGCTCCAAACTGCTCGGATACTCCCACGCGGCACATATTTCTGTTCTTAAGAAATTCTTTTTTCTTCCCACAACCATTCTGCAGTATATATGTTGTCTACTTTTGCCATCTGAACCTATTTCACTGCTGAAAAACAAAACTAATCTACTACTTTTATTATCTCGCCGCTTAATCTAGTTCCTCTCGTATTGCCGCATTCAATAAGACTATAAATAAAAAACTTTCTGGCAGATTAAAATTGTGTGCCGGAACCGGGACTCGACCCTAGGACCTTTGCCTTTCGCGGGCAAGCGCTATACCACTGAACTACTCCTACAAGACTCACGATCCACCTCACAACTCTACTTCCGCCAGTACCTCGCCTCCTACTTTCAAAACTTCCAGGAGTGCTAGTCTTGCAAGTTTCGAAAGAGAGCTCCTGTGAAGTTTGGAAAGTAGGAGGCGAGGTACTGGCGGAAGTAGAGTTGTGAAGTGGCATCGTGAGTCGTGTCGGGGTAGCTCAATGGTAGAGCGCTTGCCCGCGAAAGGGAAAGGTCCCAGGTTCGTGTCCCGGTTCCGGCACACAATTTTAATCTGCCAGGAAGTTTCATATCAGCGCACACTCCGCTGCAGAGTGAAAGTTTCATTCTGAAGACTACAAATACGTTCCGTTCACTAGTGTACTTCACGTATTCTGCCATTACGCCACACTGAAATAATAGGAAAAAATTAATTCGCCACGAAAATACACGCAAAATGTGCACTCATTTGGTCATGCGATAAACGAGTTTAACACAAAGACGCAGTCACGGTGCACGTTACTCTAATTAGCTGCGTCCCGGAGGAAAAGCCAATTAGCGACGAGGAGGCCACTTGGCTGACTAGCTGCAGAGGCCAAAATCCAGAAGCGAGTGACACACGCAGGAGGTTTCCGCGTGGAGCACCGTGCCGAGGCGCAGCTGGGCTGTTGACACACTGAGCACGGCGCCATACTGGCGCATTAAAAACGCGTGTTGTCGACATCGACCGTATGGCGTATGGACGCGCTTCTACCGGTCTCCTGAAAATCATTTTCCGTCTCGCGGAAATCATTTCTTCATTTGCTGTAAAAGTAGGTCATCGTTCTTTCGCCAGTGGTCAACATTTACCGAATAACCTAGTGGTAGTTGAGAGTAGTACAAGAACCGAGTGATTTGTAATCCATTCGCGCGGGTTTACGAAAGTAAAAATGTACCTTAACGGAGCCTGATATCTTAGGTATTTTGTATGGGGATCCAGGGTCATTAATTATATTGACAGATGGGATTCATACTCTTTTCACGTAGGTATTGGGGATCATACAGGTACGTCTGCGTTCAATTTTTCTGCAAAGAGAGTAATTTAATTCCAGGTTTTGAACTCTAAGCCGTGTTCACTACTTCATTTACATTTGTGACGTTTGAATGTTGATGTATGTATTTATTTCATGTATACGGTGATTATAACTTTACACCGCGATCGTGGCAATAGTCTTACAAGATTTTAGTCACTATAAAACTATTTTTGGCGATGCAGAGTCACTTTTATTAATTTTAAAGCAAAATCAGATAAAAAATTTCTAACTTATAGCTAGAACTCGAAGGGTAAAGGGATCAAAAAACTTCTTATAATGGAATTGTTTCGTCGAAGATTTAATATAAATATGATCAGCAGATAGGTATCTGCCTGCTTTACGTTCGTGTCTCCTTTCTGTTCGAGTCTTCTTTCTGTTGGTGTCTCCTTTTTGTTCCCGTCTGCTTTCTGTTCTAGACAGTTTTCCTAATTAGGTCACCTTTTTTTTATATTCGTCCTGTTAGTTTTCCTGGGCAGTAAAGAAATGAATTAATCAGTAGGCAATTTTAATAAAGGACAGATAAATAGCTCAGGAATTCTTTAACGATATGACAATTTGTGAATAGATTTTATCATTGTGTTAAAAAGTAAAAAAAATCTGACAATTTTATTTAAGTTCATTAAATATCGTGTTATTCCTGTGAACTGAACAACTTTAGAAATACAGTAACTTTCCCAATGCAAAATTTGTTAAAGTTTCATTTAATAGATACAATCTAAAGTGGATCTTTGACTTTTCAAAACAGTTTCACATATGATTGAAATATTTGAAGTGTTACCTGTGAAATAGTAATGGGTGATCTTTTAATTAGGAAATATTTCATCAAGGACAAATTTAAAGGAAATATCAGAAAAATTTAAATATAGATTGAGATCAAGTTTAGAAACTTTTGCAACAGGCTTCGCCACAGATTAGGAATAACCGGGAATAAATAACATTAATTCTTTACGTAAAAGTTATCAGCAACTTCCCCCCTCCCCACTTGAGAGAACGAAGTCAAGTGCTCATAAATCAGAATATAGACAAGTCTGGAGCATTAATTTATTAAAATAGAAGAGCCATGAATAGTTCTGAAAAATGAAATTAAAAACCTGGCTGCTACAGACTATGATAATATTTCAGGCAATAAAGCAGGAGTACCAGCTTACCATTCAGACGCACAATCTAACTAAAATTCGAAGCCCTTTCATCCTATACGGACTAAAAGTTAAGAAGAAGAAACTCGTTACATCGTAGAGAGTATTTATTCTTAACTAATCCTCACAAAACGACATTGTAAGGAATTTTTCAGAAAAATGTCCCACATAGTGAAAGTAAGTTGAATGAAACTAAATACTGCAAGGTCTGTTGCGAAAGACAGAAATACCATACTGGCAAGGTCGTAAGGAAGCGAAGTAGATGGTGGAGCAACAACTGCAACGTCGGCCTTTCCATGCAAGGTTTACCAGACCTAAATCAATTCCATGTGAACATATCCTTAAGAGTATAAAATGCGACTGTAATGTCAATAGTGGAGGACAGATAACAACTCTCTG
Organism: Locusta migratoria; assembly: GCA_026315105.1. Classification (NCBI taxonomy): domain Eukaryota; kingdom Metazoa; phylum Arthropoda; class Insecta; order Orthoptera; family Acrididae; genus Locusta; species Locusta migratoria. The sequence goes on from CM048745.1 coordinate 224,022,179, forward strand.
TGAACAGGTCTGCCGAACTGCTGACAGATATGAAAAATAGACAATCGCATTCACACAACTTAAATTTTCGGCCATGACCTTCTTCATAAAAAGAAACACATACATTCACACAATTAAAAAACTACTGAAACACAACCGCCATGTCCGACCACTACAGCGCCACAAGCATCTAAACAGTCTGGAGTGGCCGAACACGGCGGTTGTGTGTGAGTAGTTGTCTGAGTGATTGTGTCAGTGTATGTGTTTCTTTCTCTGATGAAGCCCATGGCCGAAAACGTAAGTTGTGTGAATGCTATTGTCTATGTTTCGTGCTTGTCAGCAGCTCAGCGGACCTTTTCACGGAGAGTTTTTATCTATCCTCCATGATTACCAAAACATATCCTTAGTTGCAAATATCTACTTTCAGAGATTATTGTTCTATTTCTGTGAATATAGAAAGAGTAAGTATTGTATCGCTCGACAGAGAGAATATGTACAATTGGTATCTTCTTTGTAAAATGTTGGTCGAAAACAATGTAATGAGTTATTTTATTTATTTATCACAAGATATCTTTCAGCGTTAAGTGCCATCGTCAGGTGTTCCTGCAAAAACATTTTATTTTATCAGTATGTATCCTAGTACTAGATAAATAAATTTACGTAAATAAAATTTACACATTTCAATTATAAAGTGCTTTACGTACGGTATTGAGAGGCCGTAAGTGCTTCAACTGACTGTTAGGTGGTGTTTTATATTTCATTTACGAGGTTTAGCCAATTAACACATCTATCGATGCCTCAGAATACTATACGTTTACAATTTTTTCTTTCAAAGACAAAATATAGAAGTTAACAGATATTTCATAATTTTATTTATTATTTCTGTGTATGTTATTATGTAGCGACTTTGGTAAAAGATTTTATTCCAAATTTTAGGACATTATGGATAACACATTTATGTTTCCCGTGCTTGTCTTTATTTACCGTTTTGTTGACTTTAACATTATAGTACGATACCTGATCCCTTGAGGCGCTATGCTGCGATGTGAGAGGCCGTTCCCCATCGGGTGTTCGAATCCCGCCTCGGGCATGGATGTTTCTACTTTCTTTAGTATAAAGTAACTCATAAGTACTTTGTAAGTTTAGGGACTGATGACGCCGTAGTTAACTCACATAAGCTTCATAAACATTTGAACTATTTTTTTGATCCATGTAAGCTGCATTATTCTTTGTCCAGTGTTAAATTATTAATAAAATTATCGACGTAATTTTTGTGTTTAAAATCGATTTGATCGTTTAATAAATTATCTGCGTCGCTAGTTGCGTGGATACACACTTCTATTTCTTCTAGAATTTTCATTTCATATCTCTTACCTATTATATGTAAAATTGCGAGTGCATTTTATGTAGTGCATATTCAGTGATTTTACGATTGTAATTTCTGGTAAGAAGTAGATTTGTTTTTCTCACTCTCACTAGTGTGTTCTTTATAACGAACGATGAAATTACGTCCAGTTTGGCCTATATAGTATTTATAACAGGTGTTGCAATAGATTTTGTATATACCAGGATTTATAAGGGATATGAAATGTATATTCTATAGGAAATTGAAGTATGTATCTACGTAAGTAGGGACGGAAATAATTTATTAAACGCCGCGCGGGAGTGGCCAAGCGCATTGAGGCGCTATGCTACGATGCGCGAGACCGTTCCCCGTCGGGGGTTCGAATCCCCCCTTGGGTAGGGATGTAAGTGTCGTCTTTAGTATAAGGTAGTTCACAAGTAATTTGTAAGTTTAGGGACTGATGACCCTGCAGTTAAGTCCCTTAAGCTTGACAAACATTTGCACTATTTCTTTTTAATTTATTAAACGATCAATCCGATTTTAAACACAAAAATTAAAACCACAATTTTATTGATAATTTAACGCTGGAGAAAGGATAATGCAGCTTACATGGATCAGGGATTGTACTATAATACTAAAGTCAACCAAATACTAAATAAAGGCAACCATGTCAAACACAAATGTATCATCTATAATGTCCTCCTAAAATTTCTAATAAAATCTTTTACCATAGTCGCTACATAATAACATGCACAGAAATAATATATAAAATTAGGTCATATCTGTTAACTTCTATATTTTCTCTTTGAAAGAAAAAATTTTAACGTATAATATCCTGAGGCATCGACAGATGTGGAAACTAGCTAAAATTCGTAAATAAAATATAGAACACCATCTAATAAATGGTCAGTTGAAGCACTTAAAACCTCTCAATAGCGTACATACTGTACTTTATAATTGAAATTTGTAAATTTTATTATGTAAATTTATTCATCTAGTTCTATGATACATACTGATAAAAGAGAATGTTTTTGCAGAAACACTTGACGATGGCACTTAACGCCGAAAGATATCTTGTGACAAATAAATAAAATAATTCATTACAGTGTTTTGAACCAACCTCTCACAATTATGTCAATATACGACATTTATAACACTGTGGGCCCAAGATATAACAACTTTTTTCTTCGTTTCTCGTCTAATTATGTCATCTGTCTGTACTGCGTATTCTAAAATACGTGTTCGTCTGACATACTTGTTTTTTTCTTAAATGATTCGTGTCCCTACGACACTTCTGCACTTCGCCACTTCGTTTAGAAGATCTCGTAAATATCCCAGTTCGCAGCCAATTACCGGATCTGAAGGGGGCACTGCTGAAAGAGTTAAGAGGGTCTGAGCAGCGACCAGCGATTGCTACCCAGGGAATTTCCCCCGGCGTAGCACCCTTTCGGTGTCCGGGCATTTGCAGCCCCAGACGTTTGCAATTCCGGACATTTGCGACTTTACCTTTTTTCCCGATGCGTTCAGTTGCTTCGTCTCTCTCTCTCTCTCTCTCTCTCTCTCTCTCTCTCTCTCTCTTCCTCCTCCTCTCACCGTCTGGCCTCTGGACAATGTCGCTTCCTGTCCAGACGTCCAGACAATGGCGGTTTTTCCGTCCCGAAGGATAATGCAATGCTGACAGAAAAACAGAATTTTACATTCCCTTAGCTTGCGAAGTTCTCAGTGTAATCCGTGAAATTACAGGCTTATATCATTGACGTCGGTTTTTAGCAGGATTTTAAAACATCACGTAACTAACGAGGAGGCGCTTAACCGAATCGGGGAGAAAAGGAATTTCTGGTATACCCTGACTAAGAGAAAGGATAGATTGGTTGGACACATTCTGAGACATCATGGAATTGTCAAATTAGCATTAGAAGGGAGTGTGTCCAATATTAATTTAAAAGTTTGGAGTCCTTTCTGAAAGCATTTGTCTGCAGTGTAGCATTGTGTAGGAGTGAGACGTGGACGATAAGTAGTTCAAATAAAAAGATTATAGAAGCTTTTGAAATGTGGTGCTACAGACGAATGATGAAAATTAGATGGGTAGATCACGTAACTAATGAGGAGGCGCTTAACCGAATCGGGGAGGAGTTTCTGGCATATCCTGACCAAGAGAAGGGATAGATTGGTTGGACACATTTTGAGACATCAAGGAATTGTCAACATACCATTAGAAGGAAGCGTGTGCGGTAAAAATCGTTGAGGGAGACCGAGGGACGAATATAGTAAGCAGATTCAAAAGGATGTAGGTTGCCGAACGTATTCTCAGATGAAGAGACTTGCGCAGGACAAGGTAGCGAGGAGAGCTGCATCAAACCAGTCTGCGGACTGAGGAGCACAACAACAACAATATACTTTCCTCACATGTCATGAATTATCTCGAAGAGAACGGCCTATTGACCCATAGTCAACACGGATTCAGCAAGTATCGTTTTCGTGCAACATAGCTAGCTCTTTAGTCACATGCTATGATGAGTGTTATCGGATAAGGGATTTCAAATAGATTCCGTATTTCTAGATTTTCGGAAGACTTTTGTCACTGCACCTCACAAGCATCTTCGAAGCAAAGTGCGTGCTTGTGGAATATCGACACAGTTGTGCGAGTGAATTCGTGATTTCCTGTCAGAAAGGACACAGTACGTCATAATTGACGGAACGTCATCGAGTAGAACAGAAGTGGTTTCTGGCCTTCCCCAGGGAAGTTTTATAGGGTCTCTACTGTTCCTTATTTTTATAAGACGATGTGAGTAGCTCTCTTAGACTATTCACTAGAACATCAATAGGAACTGCAAAGTGATTTCGATATCAGCATGGTGCAGAAATAGCAATTGACTCTTAATAATGAGAAGTGTGAAATCATCCATATGACCACTAAAGGAACCCCTTTAAACTTCATTTACACTATGAATCAGTCAAAATTACAGGCCGTAAATTCAGTTAAGTACCTAGGAGTAACAATTACGAACAACTTTAATTTGGAAAGAACAGAAAGAAAATTTTGTAGGGAAGGCGAACCAAAGACTGCGTTTCGTTGTCGGAACACTTGAAAGATGCTACAGTTCTACTAAAGAAACTGACTACACTACACTTATGTGTCCTATTTTCGAGTGTTACTGCTCATTGTGGGATCTTCACAAACGATTACAGAAAGTTCAGAGAAGGGCAGCTCGTTTTGTATTATGGTGATATAGGGGAGAGAGTGTCACAGAAATGACACACGAGTTGGGTTGGAAATCATTAAAACAAAGACGTTATTCGTTGTGGCGAGATCTGTTTCCGAAGTTTCTATCATCTTTCTAAAGTGAACCTATTTTGTTAGCACCCACCTACATAGGAAGAGATGGTCGTTGTCATAAAATAACAGAAATCAGATCGAAAACAGAAAGATTTATGAGTTCTTTTTTCCGTGGTCTGTAACAGAATGGATCTGTAGACAAATTTTATAAAAGTTATTCTATGAATCCTCTGCGATGCGGTTCAGTGTGACTTGCAGAGTATTTATGTAGATGGTGATGTAGATATCTGCAGTTACTACAACAAGCAAAGACAGACCTCCGCTCGTTACAGTAGTTTAACGTATCGTGAATGAAAATTAAGGTGGTGTTACCTGGGTGCACCAAAAACGGATCTTGGTATGGGAAGGATTTATTCGAATAGCGGAGAACCGTTTGGAGTATCAGAACAGCTCTGTGGATCAACTGAAGATGAAACTTTATCTTTCATTTGTCTTCCAATTATCAGAGGACAGGAGTTTGGGAGGTAAATTCCTGTTCACTGGGAGTATGACTCTCTTCTTCTTCTTCTTCTTTTTTTTTTTTTTTTTTTTGTTATTGGGCCTATCGCCGATGGGATAATTGTGTTCCGAGGCGGAAGGTCCTGGCGACACCCAGCAGACCGGCACTTTTGTGGTTCCACGAGGGGGGCGGGGGTTTGGCGGCAAGTTCTCTGAAGTAGGTTCTAAGGCATTCTGCCGACACCGCCTGGAGGGCGAACGCTGGCTGCCACCACTCGTGATGAAACCATTAAGCCTGCAGATGGGCATATATATTTGGGCTGGGCAGGTCTGTGCTGACCTGAGGAGGTCAGGTAGTTTCTTTTGCCGCTATGATGCTGTATCTACATCTACATAGATACTCTGCAAATCACATTTAAGTGCCTGGCAGAGGGTTCATTAACCACTTTCATAACTTTTCTCTACCGTTCCATTCTCTAATAGCGCGCGGAATGAAAGAACACCTAAATCGTTCCGTTTTCGATCTGATTTCTCTTATTTTATTGGGATGGTCATGTCTCCCTACGTAGGTGGGTGCTAGCAAAATATTTTCACATTCAGAACTAAAAGTCGGTGATTGAAACTTCGCAAACAGATCACGCCGCAATGAATAACGTCTTTCTTTTAATGATTTCCACCCCAATTCGTGCAACATTTCCGTGACGCTTTCCCCCCCGTAACGTGATAAAACAAAACGAGCTGCCCTTCTCTGAACCTTCTCAATATCTTCCGTCAGTCCCACCTGGCGAGGGTCCCACAAGGGGCAACAGTACTCCAGGAGAGGACGCACGAGTGTGATGTAGACAGTCTCTTTGGTGGAGCTGGTGCATCTTCGAAGCGTTCTGCCAATGAAACGTAACCTTTGATTCGCCTTCCGCACAATATTTTCTATGTGTTCTCTCCAGTCAAAGTTGTTCGTAATTGTAACTCCTAGGTATTTTTTAGAATTTACGACCTTAAGGTTTGACTGATTTATCACGTAATTGAAGTTCAGTGGATTTCTTTTAGTGGTCATGTGTATTACTTCACACTTTTCTTTATTTAGTGTCAATTGCCAATTTTCGCACCAAGTAGGAATTTTGTCTAAATCGCTTTGCAGTTGCTTTTGATCCTCTGTTGACTTCACTAATCGACAAACGACAGCATCATCCGCGAACAGTCTAAGGGAGCTATTCAAATTGTCTCCTAAATCGTTTATAAACACGAGGAAGCGTAGGGGACCTATAACGCTTACCTGTGGAACGCCAGATATCACTTCTGTTTTACTCGATGACTTACCGTCAATTACAACGAACTGTGTCATTTCTGATAGGAAATCGTGAATCCAATCGCACAATTGGGAAGATATTCCATAAGCACGCAATTTCATTAGAAGCCACTTGTGGGGTACAGTATCAAAAGCCTTCCGGAAATCCAGAAATATTGAATCGATTTGAGATCCCTTGTCGATGGCACTTAACACTTCATGTGAATAAAGGGCAAGCTGTGTTTCGCAAGAGCGATACTTTCTGAATCCGTGTTGACTATCGGTTAATAGGTCGTTCTCTTCGAGGTAGTTCATAATATTCGAACAAAGTATATGTTCCAAAATCCTATTGCAAATCGACGTCAATGAGATAGGCCTGTAATTTTGGGGATCACTCCTATTGCCTTTCTTGAATATTGGAGTAACTTGGGCAACTTTCCAGTCTTTGGGTACAGATCTTTCGCTGAGTGATCGGTTGTAAATTATAGCTAAGTACGGAGCAATTGCATCAGGAATCTAGTTGGTATACAATCTGGCCCGGAAGATTTGTTTTTGTTTAGTGACTCAAGTTGTTTTACTACTCCAGGAACATCTACTTCTACGTTTCGCATGCTGGCATCTGTTCTTGGATTGAATACTGGAGTGTTCACTTCGACTTCTTTGTATTGTTTAGGGAGGCTCTCCGGTCGCTACGCCCCGGAAGGGCACTGGAGTACAAAGAGCAGAGGCAGTAAAAGTTGGCGGCGTTCTGGTTTGCACTTGCGCCCGAGTTCATGGAAGACCGAGGGCGGGCGTCTGCGAATGTTTGTCAAAATTGCCAAAGGTGATATCTGGGAAAGTTAGAGCGGCGCTCTCGCGATGGGAGAATGGTGTCTGGTCAGCGGTAAAGTCATTTAAGCGTCTGCGGATTCGTTCCAGTGGGTCGCAATTTCTGTGGATTTCTGAGAATTTTTTTCTTACATGCCGAATGAAGTGTACGACTGTCATGGGGAAGGAGGTTGGCGTGTTGAACAATAGCTCTTGTATTCCATTGGTTCCACCATTAAGCAAAATTTGTGATTGGCTTCACGTCACCGATGGGATAGGCTTGAGAGGTAGATTTTCAGTTGTGAAATTTTGGTGCAGCGAGAAGTTACTCTGGTCTGGGTCGTGCACCTGGCCTGATCGTGCTGTCTTGAAGGCTCTGTCTTGAGCTGTTATCCTATCCAGATCGTGGACCTCGAATTATTTCAGTGTGCTTTCTGCACAGTCAGATGTGAGAATCCTGCGTGGCTACTGTAGTATAAATTTAAACTTGTAATATTCTGAGGTGCGCTTTCGCTGTCAGCAACACCACTCGTAATCAGAATCTTTACCGTTTCTTGAGAGAACAGTTTTATTTTCCACTATAGTATTGTCGTCGGCTTAATCGACAAAACCCGTTCTAGTCGTGTCAGTCCACATTTGCGATCGCTTCTGTCAACACTGTACTGCCATCAGCTGGTCTTCGCCAACTCCAAAGCTGTTCTACAGAAAGGTTGTGCCAACGCATCAGCTGAGGAAGGAGAGTTGAATGGTAGTAGTTAGTTGAGAGGTTTCGTGTGCCATAGGGGACGCTTTTGTGGTTCAAATTAGACTGGGAACGGAGTGTCTGTGACACTAGTTAATTTTGTACTTCGTGGTTTTGTCACTTCCCTCCTGAAACTTAGCCAGTCAAAACCTTTATATTCGTGTAGCAACCTTAGTTCATTTCTATTTTAAAAAAAGTCACCCATTTTGATATTAATTGTATTTTATTGTCTTTTAAACTGATCTTTTTGCTCTCTCTCTCTCAGTGTGTGTGTGTGTGTGGCATATGGTCACATTTGTGTTGTATTGGTGAGGCTGTAAACTCTAAACCGTGAATATAGTATTTATTCAAATTTGTGCCTACCTCATTTCAATCACCTATGACTGAAATATTTTGGAGGGGAAATTCTTGCAAAGATAGGTAGGTCAGAGGAAAATATTTTAATTGCACAGAGTGTGAAATATTGCCAATTATTTTTATTGGCAAATGAAAAGCTTTCATGTCGACACTGCATAAAGTTAGTGACAGTCTATAGTAAATTCACTTTAGATATATTTTTTCTAATTTTTTCATATTTAAGGAATACAAATCTAGTAGCTATTGTTAAATTTGATTTCAGAATTAGGTTATAAGCAAAATGATTGCATCAATTTACGAAAGTAATTTCACAGATGACATTTAAGTAGTATTGTGAGTTTTCACTCGTCTCACTGGCTTTTTGCACATCATTTTGATCAGTAAACCAATTACAGTTAAACTTATATGACTTAAAAATAACACAATCTAACCAATCGCGAGGTCGAAGAAGGAAAAGTCTAAAGTGCAATGGCTTTTTACTACGAAATTAGAGAAGAGCTTTAGTCTCTTACAGTTTTGACCTCTTAGTGTTTGACCTTCAATAATGTTTTCACGATTTTATTGAAAAATTTTATCACCTGATAAAACTGAAAGTTTCAGTACTTGTTTAATCATATACAGGGTGAATCTAAATTCGCGAACTCGGGTTTCGCAGCGCGATTTCTCACATGCTAGCAATAAAAAAATATCTGTCACAAAATTTCGTCCTGCGCATATTTCCGGCAGTAAGTGGATGTCGAAGATTGAGATTGTGTGTCGCATACGTCAGTGTGTTACAGCATTACACTACTACACCAACAAACGTCTAGGCTTTATGCCCGGAAATGCCATTCAACGACGCTACGGGGTGTTCAAGTTACAGGCGCCAGCTCCTGCCGCTAGATACCTTTTCCAGCAATTTCGACGCTCTGTAGCGTCGTTGGATGACGTTTCCGGGCATGGGTTTTTATGATCACTTTGTTCCTCGAGATACCTCCCACATCCCCTAGAAGTTTGTTGGTGTAGTAGTGTAATTCTGAAACACTCTGACGTATGGGACACACACCCATCTCAATTTTCGACGTCCATTTAGTTCCGGAAATACACGCAGGACGAAATATTTTATGACAGATTTTTTTTTTTTTTTTTTTTTTTTTTTTTTTTTTTTTTTTTTTTTTTTTTTTTTTATTGCTAGCATGTGAGGCATCGCGCTGCGAAGCCCTAGTGCGCGAATTTAGATTCATCGTCTATAGGCATTCAATTGACCTTGCAGTGTGCTGTTGATAAATCATAGCGGGAGAAACAGGATGTCGGTTGAGCGCAATACAAGTATTGTTTAAGAAGCAAAAATAAAAAAAAGTAGAAACAGTTCTCTATTTTATAAGGTCAGTTACAAGGTCGATGAATCACATTGCTTGTTGCAGTGGCTCGTGGCTGACAGTAGCGAGGATGTGAAGTCCTCCGCATTGCAGCCAGACAAAGAAATCAGCTCCCGCTAGCGGTGGATGCTTTCAGGGTCGGGACGTGAAAGGAAACTTTCTGTCAGGGCCAACTTCGACGCTTGTCGCTGGTTACACTTTGTTGAGGAAGCGGAGGCGGGCGCCGTCACCAGCAGAGCTTGTGTATCGCTTGGAAGCCTGCCCGGCCTGTTTGTTTACTGGCTGGGCACTTTAGCGCATCCTGGGCTCGCGCCTCCTGGATCCGCAGTTCTGAACGGAGGGGCAGGCGCCTCCTCCAGGGCACCAGCTCTCAGCTCTGGCCGCGCGCCAGCCCAGCTGAGTCGCATTCAATAAGCACGCCGCTGTGAATAGTGACATTCCCTCCCGAGCAGCACTCACTTCACGGCAGTAATTCCGCTGTACAAAGAAACCACACTTGTAAGGCTCCGACTGGTCCGTTCTATGCACTGCACTGAATAGCCGAACATTGTATGTCCATCACATAGACAAGCTGAAAAATCCTACTAGTTACTTGGAGCCTCTCTCTCTCTCTCTCTCTCTCTCAAAAATGTTGAAATGTTTGTAAATCTATCGGACCAAACTGCGTGGTCATCAGTCCGTAGCTTCCAAACTACTTAAACTAAGGTAAACTAACCTAAGGACAACGCACACACCCATGCCCCTGGAAGGACTCGAACCTCCGACGGCGAGCAACCGCGAGCTCCGCAGCGAGGCGCCTTAGACCGCTCGGCTACTCCACCGTGTCTCTCTCTCTCTCTCTCTCTCTCTCTCTCTCTCTCTCTCTCTCTCTCTCTCTCTCTCTCTCTCTCTCTCTCTCTCTCTAAGGAGACCACACCGTGGTTCAGGTCGAAAAAAATCGATTTTCGGCTTTCATCATATTTCGATAGATGAAGGTTTTGTGTAAGTACTCTGAAAAGGATTTTGCTGAAAAAAATTTTACGAGCATTTAAAGAGTATTTTCCTACCACGTGTCTTATGTGGCACGACCACTTTTCTATCACCCACTTTTCTGCATATATTTTAGATATTTATATCCCCTACATTCCACATCAGGTTTTCTTCCTTATTTTTTTTTTTTTTATTTTTATTTTGTTACTCACGTGTGTTGACTAGCCTTGGAATGAAACGGTCGGTATTCTTTTGTTTCTGCTGTGTGTAAGCAATACGCTTTCAAACACACAGCTAGTTTTGATCAAATGGGATTGCGAGTATTTTTTATAACCACTGAAATAGAAAACTTTCAGGTATACTATGGCACTATGGGCAGGCAATTAGGAGAAATAAAGAAAATCTTGAGGCAATGAAGAGAGATGTTTGAGCCATATTGTTCCGTAAGTTCACTACTGATGATAAGCCATGTCGTGCATTGTGTCCATTAGAACAGTCGTGGTGCAAATACAATAGGGATCATGCAACTGGAGAATTTTATTCTCGCCGGCATTCTCTTCCTGCTGCTGTTATTACAGCAATTAAACCTATGTTCAGAGACGTCGCTCATTCTGACGTTCTAAGGAAATGTCTGCATGGGCAGACACAGAACCCAGATGAATGTTTCAATAGCGTAATTTCGAACCGCCTTCCTAAAACTGTATTTGTAGGCTTGCATATAATGAAACTACGAGTTCATAATGCTGTTATTCAATTGTGGTAATATTGGAAAGTATTGGCTACTGAAAAAGCAGGGAATTAATCGTGGTGAAAAATCTCATCACTGGGCAGCAACAATTTGATGAGATGAGGACAGCCAAGACAGGCAGGTCTGCATCTTATATGCCCAAGAAATCAAGACAAACATCCAGGAAGGTGAAAAAGAAGCTGGAAGACCTACAAGAGGCCAAAAACGGGCCATCATATGCAGCAGAATAGTTTTAATTACATATAAGTTACAAATTTAAAGAGTTTTTTTTTTCTACAGAAAATTTTTTTTGTGAACTTCCTAATAGGGGAATGTAAGACATTTCAAAGCAAGTAAAAGTAACTGAGTAAATTGAAAATCTCTCGAAAGCCGTTCATTATAAGCACTGTTTGTTGGAATAAATGATTGGAAACGTCGTATATGTGCTTCAAAATTTTCCGTATTACAGTAATCCGCCGTTTCGAGGCAAGGCGGACTGAAGAGCTATTAACACGAATTCTTCTTATTTGTTGTAATTACATGTCAACAACCGACATATCTACCAGTAGTGTAAACAACACATCTAATACCTTCGTTAATGGAACCAATCTTCGTTACTGGCCGTAGCGTAGACAGGAAAGTCGTGGACTGTGAAGCGCATGTTCCACGGCGCTGGTTCAAGGTTCCTCAAATGAAATGTTGTTTCTTCTTTTATTCGGGTTTTCTGATAGACATTTTAATAAATTTAACAGTAGTGTACTGCATAATATTCGAAGCTGTGTAAATATAAGTGCGCATCCTTTGAGGAGTGAGTTCGTTGGATTCGTTTTATGAACAGGACAGTTTGCACCTTACTTAGAGTAAAATACGCACTTTATTGTTTTACCTATTGCATTTTACAAGTTCTTAACATTCTTCTACTGAATAGTAACATTGACTGTGAAAGAATGACTGAAAAGCGAGACTGTTGTAGTAATGTTTCCCTTGTGTGAAAGCCTTTTCTAATTTTATATCCTACTGTTTGTCATGAAATTTTTACAATTCGATGCAATTATTGATATAATATGCAACTTTTATTAGAGTCTTCTGTTCATAGATATTTTGTTGTTACTTATGTAGGCCTGTATCACAGAACATAACGAACATATGCACTAGTGCGGAAATACACTGTTTAATAGAGGTAAAGCAGGAATTGCACTCTTTTCATTTCATAAGCGTTGTGATTCCAGAACCTGATGCCGCTGACAACTGTCGCTGGAGTGCGCTGCGGTCGCGTGTAGCTCGCTGAGGCACACGTCTAGTTATGCACAAGTCGCGCTGTCTCTGAGCGCTCTCCAAGAAGCTACCCTACTCAAACATCGTTTTACGTGCTGCCAAGAATTCCAACTCATCTACATACACATACACAAAACTGACACAACAAGTGCAGTTAGAGATCCCAAAATGTTTTATATAACTGAATTGGGAAAACGACGCTAGTGCGCTATCACCTTTTTTTATTTTATTTTATTTTCAGTTTTGGTTTTTCAGGTAGAACGATGGTTCGCTGTCGTCAGCTCATGTTAGTTCTTGGTGATCGTTTAGTAATTGGCTGAGGTTTTTTTATTACTGAGGGCGTTTAGCCCCTTGACCGGGCTACGTGAGCTAAACCGACAGATTCTGCAGCCATTTTTAATTACTGATACGTGTAGTTTGCAAAATTTCAAAGTCGATTTTCTCAAAAATTTTTGAGAGTTTCGTCTAATGGTTTTGGACGGCTGCTATTTGAGTTCTGAACTTCACGTACCCATGTGATCTTGTTAGACATTTATCTAAAAATACTATTTTCCTGTTTCGAAAATCCTTATCCGATATCAGGGTACATTCGACAAATATTGATGTTTGTGTATAAAAATTGCCAATTGTGCAGAGATGATATTCAAAGTTCAAAATTCAAAGACTTTGCAACAAAGGGGGCAAACTGATAGGTTCATCGGTTCCCAACTTTAAACACTGAAGACGCTCCCGCCGCTATGAAAGTATTCGATTTTAAGAAGTTTAGTCTATTCGGCGAAAATAATTGAGTTTTGGACATCTTATAGTTCATTACCTTTGACCGATGAAAGTTTTACTTCATTTTCTTTATTCTCCACAGTTACTGTACGACATCGAATTAAGTAGAGCACAAAATTTTAAAGCAGGGTTAAACATACAATTTCTAGTGTTTACTTACGTAGGGTACGTTTTAGCCCATACATTACAGCGTATGAAATTCAGAGGGGATATCGAGATTTTATTTAAAATCTAGACACATCAATATGTCATTGCGTTTCCAGTACATTGTTTCTTGTCTGGAGGACGACAATGCGCGGTTTGCCCACTGCTGTTCATGTGGACATGAGTAAATACTTACATTCCATTTTAAGAAAATTAGTCGGTTAACAAATTTCAGTTCGATAAATGGTTGGTTATATTAGTTATGCGTCACACTTCTCCATATAAAAGTGTCTAAGAGTATAAGCTAATCGTCAGATCTTTACTACACTAATGAATTTGCCACATTTATGCATCACTTCCTGTTCTAGGAAGGAAAAAGGGAACTAGCTGAAAACATTAAAAAAGGCGAATATTTTCGTGTTTAATACATTGACAGAAAAGTGGCGAACCGACTGTCTGTGTCTCATTTTACGCCCACTCCAAACATTTTGACATTCGAACATATTCGCACTTTTCGTCCTGAAAGGGAAAAAGATGAAAGTGACCGTCAACAGAGAGGAGACAGTACGAGAGACAGGGATAGCAGACAGTCAAGGTGAGAGAGAGTGAGGGGCAGAAGAATTGATAAATCGATAAGGATAGAAACACTTAGAGCAAAAGAGATAAGACTAAGTGCAAACGGAAATGAGAAATGAGTGGAGAGCAGAAGAGAAAGGAGGCAGTGGAATTGAAAAATGTTCAAATGTTTGTAAATCTATTGGACCACCTGCGTGGTCATCAGTCCGTAGCTTACAAACTACTTAAACCTAGGTAAACTAACCTACCCACAAACACACACTCCCATGCCCCAGGGAGGACGGGAACCTCCACGGCGAGCAACCGCGCGCTCCGCAGCGAGACGCCTTAGACCGCTCGGCTACTCCACCGCGGCTGGAATTGAAAAAGAGAAATGCGTGGAGGCCACACATTAGCTTGGGAGGTGTGCATACCGCAAATCAGCGTAGTTTAACGAGAAAGATTTTGTACATTCTGCCATTCCCTGTACTCACGCTGTAAGGTTTCTGGTCTAGCGTTTGCAAGCCGGAACAAATCATCCGCAAGAACATGCGTAGGGAGGAGACAACGGCAATTCAAAAGACCTTAACACGTTCGGGACGATTAACTGGTGATTCATTTTCACTTGGTCCTGACTTATTTTGTGACGTAAATTGAACACTACGTGCCCAACAATACGATTTATACCACGATATCAGTATAATTTTGACGCCAGGCCAAAGTGGCGTGCGCAGGCAGCTGGATTAGATAGTGGCGTTGTGGTAGGCAAAGCCGCATAACAAACAACCAGCAATGAACCTCTCTATCTATATCGCAAATTGTTGTTTTCCAGTTTGAAGTCATGGCCGGTATATTTCATATTATGATCAATTTTGTAGCGTTACTAATTTTTATTTTTACCTTTAATGGGATACTTCCTGCTCAAATTTAGACACTTGGGTTTCAGAAAATTGGGGACAAGCAATAATCGATGTAAAGAATATATTTATTATACAGGAAAAATAGTTATATATCAGAGCAATTGTAAGTACATGAAGATAAATACAGTTCCACTTATGTGTATACATCTGTATTCAAAACAAACGTACATTGCAAAACTTCAATGAATATACACAAGAATGAAAACGTACTGACAATATATACATGATTTATCTAAATGTACAAGTACAAAGAAAGAGTATTGTACTATAGAAGAACGATTCCAGGACGTAGCCAGAGGTGTTTAGACTCCCTCCCCAATTCCGTCAAAAAGCCCAGGCCGAGGGTAACTCAGAAAAAAATCTTCCATTTGTCCCTGGGAAATTGGTCTTATGAGAACTTTTAGAACGAAAAATATGCAAATGGTGGAGTAATGGAGAGGAATATGCGAAGAGATGCATAAAATCAGTAGACACTTCAACTGACGAACGAACCAGCCTCAATGACAAAACTGTCTACTGATGGCCTGGCCAGAGCATTCCTTTAACCTGCAAGAGGGACCGAGCCTATGAGCGTTGCTCACGTGAGGGTTCGCTGACACCACGCAGGCGTGCGCTGTTCGGGAGGCAAGACGGCCCTCATGCCGTCACGCACGTGTTAACAAAAAAGGCGATAGTGGCAAATCGAGAGAGAAGAGGACAAATAAAATCGCAGAGAGATAGTGAAAGTGGCAGAGAAGGAGAAATTGGTTAGGGATGGAAATGAAGAGAGTGGCAGCTGTAGAGACAGGAAAAGAAGAGAGAACGGAAGAAAAAGGAAGCACTAGTAGAGAGACAGCTATGGTGGGAGGGAGACTCTGTGATTGAAACTTTCTCTACGATGAGAGACTGAGTAAGAGGATTTAGGATGGCTCATTAAATCTTTATCAGCTTTTCTAAAAGTTGCCAAAGGCACTATAGGCCTAATTGTTTCCATGTAACCTTCTTTTATAATCAAACAACCATGTACTAATTGCCATTAACTTCTCCAAATTATCGCTTATTTTTGTAACAAATACCATGTAATTTATTTTTCTGTCACTTACTTTTACTAGCTACTTAGTCACTAAATAAATATTTTGGGCCACTTCTTAATATACTTTCCTAACAACGTTTACCTTTTGCTTATCTATGTGATTCTTTGATGCACATGTCGTAAAATATTTGCCTTGACGTTTGTTAATAGATACTTTTTTACCTAATGATGGCGCAACAGCCGAAAAATAGTTTGTACTAAACAATAAAAATTGTCGAATATTGCAACATTGTCGTGTTTTTATTAGTGTTCATTAGGGTTTAACGTCGACATCTTCATCATTACAGAAGGATTTCAAACACAGATTTTTAGGTAAAAATGGGGAAGAAAAGCGGCCGTGCTCTTTGAAAGTAACCATCCCGGCATTTGCTTACCTGGTCGTGGAAATAAACAATATTTCAGTCAAATGCCGTGAAATTCTTTGTAAAGATTAACATGACTGAAGCCCATGATGCATACAAAATCGTAACTAAATTTTTGTTGATATGCGATGTGATGGTAACGTTTAATGTTCGTTCGCACCATCTCTATACTGCGGGTGCTGGGCAATTCTAAAGGATTTTGATGTGACTACAAAGACGGCATATGATAGACAAGTTTCATTATGCACGCTAACATTGTTCGGCAGGGCGTTTTCTATTACCAGCTTTTCGAACTGTTTCTAAAGTTCTGCATATCATTTATAAAGTTTTCAGGAATAAAATGCTTTTTGAGTTACTCATCTATCGATCTTCGCTTTAAACGTACTGAATTTCTTACGGACTGCCTCGCCGGGCACCCTGTCTGTATACATTGATAAACTGTTGATAACAGGAAAACGACGCCGTACTTAACCATTGAAGAATCAGTTTTATCCTTGATATTACCATTCACTCATTAACTTTACAAAGACAACAATCGTTGATGAATATGAGAACTAAACGCAGCTTTGAAAATGTGTAACAGGATCAGACTGAAAGCACTTAGTAAACTCAACACCGTGAAAAGGTACCACACTTCAAGTACCAAAATACCATTACAAAATTAGTAGTTATATTTTCTTACTATAAGAACTATCTGGACTAAATTTAATACGAGGCGTGTTTTTTTAAGCAAGTACCGTATTGAAATTTAAAAAAAAAAAAAAAAAAGGGGGACGTGCTGAGATAACTCAATAATTTTATTTTTACATAAAAGCCTATACCTTAATCTACTTTTCTACATAATTTCCGTCAATATTGAGGAACTTGTCATAACTTTGTACCAGTGTTTGAATACCCTCCTCATAGAAATCTGTCGCCTGACTTGTTAACGACTGCATTACAACTGTTTTGACTTCGTCATCGTCTTGAAGACGCTAAACGCCCAGATGGTTCTTCAAGTGCAGGAACAGATGGTAGTCACTGGACACCAGATCAGGGCTGTACGGAGGACGATCTAAAGTTTCCCATCGAAAAGATGTGATGAGGTCTGTGGTCTGATTAGCCACATGCGGACGGGCATTGTCTTGCAGCAAAACGATCCCCTTGCTGAACTTGCCACGTGTTTTGTTCTCAACTGAACGGCGCAGATTGTGCAATGTCTTACAGTAAGCTGATGCATTGATGTCTCATTACGAGGCAGAAATTCCACAAGCAATACTCCTTTTCTGTCCCGAAAACCGTGCACATGATTTTTCAGGCAGAAGTTATTTGCTTAAACTTAACTTTTCTGGGAGACTCCGAATGCCGCCATTCCATGGACTGTTGCTTTGATACTAGTGTGACGTAGGCCACCAATTTTTCATCGCCCGTAACAATTTGGCTTAAGAAATCATCACCGTCATTGTGGTATCGCTCAAGGAAAGTCAATGCACTGCCTAAACGTTTGGCTTTGTGCACATCCGTCAACATTACCAGTACCCAACCTGTGCACAATTTTCTGTAACTCAAGTGCTCGGTCACAATGCCATACAAAACACTACGAGAAACATTAGAAAACTCGTCCCGCAAGGAGAAAATCGTAAAGCGTCCGTTTTCTTTCACCGTATTGTCCACTTCCTGCACCAAACTTTCATTAACGACCGAAGGACGCCCACTCCGTCGTTCATTGTGCACATTTGTACGGCTATCTTTAAATGCTCTCACCCACTTTCTTAGCAATCCATCACTCATAATGATTTCTTCGTAAGCTGCACAGATCTCACGATGAATATCGATCGCTTTTAGGCCTTTAGCACTAAGAAATCTTATAACAGTCCGTACTTCATAGTCGGAGGGACGATTATCAGGGGCATTTTAAACACTCAGTACACAAGGTTAACAAGGGAGTATCAGATGGCGTCAGTGCTTAGACAACAGATGTAGGTACCCACTACGCATGAGCAGAACGCCGACCACAGTGCTGCGGCCAGGGTGTGGCTTAAAAAACACGCCTCGTACATTATTCTTGTTCTGCCGGCCTCTGGTCGCTACTGAAGGGGCAGAAAACGAACCAACACACTGAATGCCCGGTGGTCTACATATAAGGCTTTGCAGATAACACACTTGACAGTAAACAACAACAAACAGACCGGAACTATATTTTTCAGGTGGAGCTGTCACCGCAACAACGTCCAGGTGGAGCTGTCAACCATGTCCGAACGAGATCACTCCGCCAAACCTGGCTACTTCAGCCCGAGCAGCCGCCACGACTGCCAGTGCTCTTCGTAGGCTTCCTGTGGACTTTATGTTGACGAATTACAGTGATGATCATTTTATCAGTATATTTTCGCAATTACGAATTTATCTTAGCGTGGACAGTGGACTGTTTCAAGAAGACCTCGTCACGGACTCCGGAAAGGGACGGCTTGTGCGGATATCGACCCTGACCTGGATGTGGAGTATCTAAGAGTGAACGTTTATCTGAGGACTTGCATTCTCTTGGACTTGATATCTCATGCTAGTGCTCCATGATTTTGTGATTAGTGATTAGAGTTGCACGGCCTCTTGTATCGACTGGCAATGCAATAATGTGTGTTGTTCTGACTCGAGCCTGCTCAGTCACAACAATTCTGTCGTCATAAGAAGAACTATTATATATTCTGAAAGTTATTAAAGTCACGAATGTGTATCATCGATCCATTGGCAGTTGCGTTTCATTTACAGAACACGTAGAAGGTGCGGCAATTAAATAAAAGGGACTGTCTACACTACACTTCGCCGTCCTCTTTTGGAATACTGCAGCGCGGTGTGTGTTCATAATCATTTAAGGATGTCGAAGATCACACAGAAAGATTACTGAAGTGAATCTCGTTTTGAATTATTGTGATACGGAGGAGAGACTGTCACAGAAACGGTACACTAGTTGGGGTGGAAAACAGTGTCCAAATCTATTTACTACATTTATTTCTCCTACTTTCTCCTCAGGATTTTGTTGGCATCCACCTACATAGGGACGGATGAACATCAGAGAAATTAGAGAAAAAGAAAGGTTCAGGTATTCCTTTTTGCTGCACGCTATTCTTGAACTAAATTATGTAGAAGCTGTTAGATGAATCCTCTGTCATGCATGTAAGAGTGAATTATGGAGAGCTGTGTAGATATCGACGTGGTTCATTGTATTGTACAAATTAGAATACGTGTTTCATTTAATCTCAATAAAACCTCTCGATCAGCGTTGCAGTATCTTTTGATATAAAGACTGGAGAAGTAATGTTTACAAATGAATCTTGTCTAAGGAAGTGTGACTCTCTATCTTGAATGTGGACCAGATGTCCAAAAAGGCAGATTTTAAAGAAGCCCGGTCATTTTTTTTTTCGCTAGATGTCCCTGAGTCCGGACACGAGCTTTCCCGGAGGGTTTCTTATCGTACCGTAACGATAACATTGTGTCCACATGTCCTGCGGCACGTTAAACTACCTCTGTGTGCATTAGAATAAATCTAGCTGCGCATCCAGATAACAGCGGGACAATGGGAACAAAGCTGTAACACTGCGCCAGCCTTTCCAGTAGAAGATACTCGTGAAACTGTATGCCAACGGTTATCGAAACGTGCAACTTGCTTTAAAGAAACACATTTTTATCTGCTTGGAATTATCTTGCAAAATGTTCCGGACACTTCTTAAATATTCTAAATTAAATCTACATCTCCCATTAATTTTGTGTGCATTAAGAAATCGGAACTAGGATGGATCATAATATTTCCAAGACTCCTGATATTAATTCATACTAATATTACAATTGCGAAAGAAGCTGTGCCTGTTACGCTTTCACGACTAACCGATTTTGATTATCTTGAGTATGGAGAGAGCTTGAACGATGAAGAACATAAGCTACATTAGAAAATGTGTAATTCAAGCTATTTCTTGATTTTAAGTATAAAATTCGAAATATAAAATGACTGAGTATCGACGTTTCTCCTATATCAACAATAATACATTTCCTTTTGAGGCAACATTGTCTCGTTATACCATAGATATTAAACATAAGGAGATGATTGAGCTAAAATTTGTGTTGTGGCTGGGATTCGAACCCAGGACCTCATATTTATTAGGTAGGTGCTTTAGAACGCTCAGCTAACACAGCATTGCAGACAAAGTAACTACACGGACTGTCTTCAAGCACAAATTTAATGCAATGCCTGTCGTTACGTTTAATACCTTTGGTATAAGGAGACAATGTTGTCTCAAGGAAATTTTGTTATTGTTGATATTTACATCACCTCTGCCTGAGGAACAAGGATTGTTCCTATTCACGTTCTTTGCTAGGGTGTTATTAAAGTATGGGAGAGCCTTGGCGGTTTGATACGCAATTCACAGGGAACATTGAGGAAGAATTAAAGTATTTGGTGTGGAGGAGGACGTGATTTAACACAGTCCGTGTAGTCGCTCTTTCTCCAGCGCTGTGTTATCTGAGCGGTCTAAAGCGTCTATCTCGTAAGTAGGAGGTCCCGGGCTGGAATCCGACCTCAGCAAAAATTTTAATTCAATGCCTCTCCTTATTTCTGTTATACCTTCAGACGCTTGAAGATTTCTTGGAAAAGCTATTTATTCCTTGACTGGTCAAATTTATCACATTTATTGAAATACTTTTAATGATTGATTTGTTATACTTAATGCGATTCATCATAATGAACACTATGCTCGCGGAACAGGTTAACGACTTCAAACGGCCGAACAGAGAAGTACTTCACGAAGTGCTGTTAATGAATAATTTGTGTAAATCATACCTTTGCGGAGACCAGTGATCTCTGTACAACCAGGACGTACAAATCTGATCTCTGAGCATACAACTGCAGCATGCTTGCACGTTAAAATGTATTGCACATGATTAGTGCTTTCCTCCATATTTTAATTTGGCAAACTGATTTCCATCAGTCTGTATGTAGCAAAGAATTGTTTCCATACTCCGTGCTTTGAACGTTGTCCATATGCGATGTAATAGGCTGATATTGGAGCAGAATGGGAACGTATCTTCTCCTTGTATTTAGTAACATTTCGTAGCAGCGATGTTGTAAGGTGTCAAGAAAGGAGGCCCTCGACCATGGATTACTCATCTTTAACGAGCACGATATCGATGAGACGTCAAATCCCAATCCACTTTCTTTTCAACTGGGGACCCTTGGAACTTCTAATACTTGAATTTAATCTGTGGACCGGCTATTGCGTATGTGAGACGTCTCAGAAACAGTGACATTATCAATTATTCCGATGTGTGTCGGTAGGCATCCGAGGAGTGTTGTCAGCTCATTCTGGGCTAACTGTATCAACTCTGCCAGCCCCCATGCATGCTTGACATATTAATTTGGGACTTCATTGAACAGAATGTCAACGTTGTGCCGGTCTCTGCTCAGTACATGAAGTGGACCAGTACGGCGTGACTGTACGGTTTGCTTTACTGAATTTGTTCGTAGTATCACGTGAGAACCATTGCATAAATGAGGTGGTGAAAGTATATTGGTGCAAAGATTTTTAACCTGCCTACATCCAATATGTTAGTTATTCTGAATTTGAAATTCCTTATCTCCGCCACAGACGCGCCAATTCTCTCCCATCTTCAAGCTGTTTTAACGTCGGTTCTACAGTTGTAGGCTGCGGTCGAGCGGTGCCGTTGTTGTTGGCCGGCCGTTGGAACCGAAAAGACGTCTGTAGCGTCTGGCACGTCCATCCATCGGTCCCGCGTCTGCGACCAGTCCTGTCACTGTTCGCATTGAGGCAATTACCCCACACGTGGTCGCATGGGAGGTCGTCCCAGTGCGTATCAGGCAGCGAAAGACTTTCTCAGGGAACCGATCGTGAGGCCTCCCCGGTTCATCTTACCAACAGATATGTGACGCTATCTGTGCCAGACAATGTTCCTGAGCCGGACGGTGTCTCTTATTCTGAGGTCAAATCCCTGCCTGCAAGATCCGGGCATTCATAGAGTGGGTTTGCTTTTAGTTGGGAGCTGCAAAGTTAGGCGGGTAATGGAGCCCCTCAGGTATATTTCGTAATAACGTGGAACGTGTCAGTTTAGTAAATGGTGTATATACATGACAATATTTTCAGGATATTTTTAATTATTTAAATTTTTTATGTGTTATCCCAAACTTCATCTAAATACCATCTGTCATATTCTTTGATGAATCTTGATAAGTAACCGAAGACTTTTGTGACAGCATAATTCACCTATTTCTGTTCCAAAGTTAGATTTAACCCTGAATAGAGAATATCACCCCTTTTCCTAGTGTTGTAGCTATGCACACTGCTATTGCTTTTGAAATGGGTCAGATTGTAAATAACAAATTTCATGCGTTAATTTATATATTGTGAAGCTACAGTGAAGATCCCTAAATAAATGTCTGCAGGATGATCTTGGGTGGGTCCAGCAATTATTCTGATTACACGCTTTTGTGCAATGAATACTTGTTTTTCAATGTTGAATTGGCTCAGAATATGATTCCATATGAAAGCAGTGAATGAAAATAGGCATAGTAAGTTAATTTACTGAGATGTATATCACCAAATTTTGCAATGACCCTGTTATCATAAGTAGCTGAAGTTAAACGTTTCAGCAGATCTTCAATGTGTTTCTTCCAATTCAATCCCACATCAATGCAAACACCTAAAAATTTTGTATATTATACGTTAGTTACATATTTATGTTCAAAGTCTAAAATTATTAATGGTATCATGCCATTTACTGTATGAAACTGTATACACTGAGTTTTATCAAAGTTTAATGAAAGTCAATTTAATAATTTTCTGGAAGACATCATTTACAATTTCATCAGTTAATTTTTGTTTGTCAGGAGGCATACCTACACTTGTATCATCAGCAAAAAAAAAAAAAAAAAAAAAAAAAAAAAAAAAAAAAAAAAAAAAAAAAAAAAAAAAACTAGCTTAACATCGTCGTGAATACAGAAAGACAAGTCATTAATATATATTAAAAACAGCAAAGAACCCATGACCGAACCTTCTGGGACTCCATTTTTGGTAACTCCTCAGTTAGAGGAATTAATTGTTTCTTCTGTTTAATATGAGCTGCTTATTTTAACTTTATGCACTCTTCCAGTTAAGTATGATTTAAACCATTTGTGCACTGTGCACCTTTTATAGATCATAAAAAATCCCAACTGGAGATTTACGGTTATTCAAAGTTTTGTATCCCATCCGCGTGGCCACTTTTGCGTCTCGTTTCCGCGTGCATGGCGGCGCGCGGCGAAAGTACGTGGCGCGCATTTCATACTTGTGCGACACCACACAAAGCATTTAACATTTCATTAGAGAAGATATATATAGCATTTTCTGTTGAAAAGCTATTTTGAAAACCAAACTGACATTTTGTTAGCACTTTATTTTTACTAATATGTGAAGCTACTCTAGAATATATAACTAAAAAAAAAAGGTAAAGCATTCAACAATCCGAAGATTGGTTTGAACACCACAGTGCTTTACTAGGCATGAGCAATAGTGCCAGAGGTGAAAGAAGTGGAAAGTGACAGATAAAAATCCTAGGACCTGGCGGGGATCGAACCCGCGACCTTTGGATTTGTAGTCTGGCACTCTACCACTGTGCAACCGAGGCGCAATATATAATTATTTAAAAAAAATTGAACTAAGCTGTCAGAAGTGAGATGGGGCGGTAATTGTTGACATCAGACATACCTCCTTTTTATGCACAGTTGTATGTCGGTACAAAATGTTCAAATGTTTGTAGAGTCTATGGGACTTAACTACGGGGTCATCAGTCCCTAAACTTACAAACTACTTATGAACTACTTACAACTAAGGACGGCACAAATATCCATGCCCGAGGGGGATTCGATCCCCTGACCGCAGTGGCCGTGCAGACCGTGACTGGAGCGCCTGAGTCTCCTCGGCCACCGCGGCCGGCATGTCCGTACAAACGATGTGTGTACCTTTAAGACCGGAAGAGATTCTCACCGGTTTTGAGGGGTTATCTGATGTGGTTAAGACTGATGGTCTTGCCTGCAAGACGAAATTAGAGCTCACCTTCTGAAGCACAGTTGATAGGACCGACAGTACACCTTTGGTACAGAGCCGAGTGGAGGGTCTGAATCAGAGCTAATTTTCGACGCTATAGGCGGCCGTAAAGTGGTGGATCTGCCGGTACCATTAAATAGTCATTGCAGGAAGTTCCTATATGCGTAGTAGAACCTGTTATTCGTCGACTGGTTGGTTCTTTCTTGTTTTGTGTGTGTGTGTGTGTGTGTGTGTGTGTGTGTGTGTGTGTGTGTGTGTGTTAGAGGGTATCGGGTAAACACAAAAAGGGCACAGGTCAATGATAGGACGAACGCAGATGTAAAAACCATTGGTCTAACAGTTGTAAATTTTTGCAGCTGAATGGGGAAAGTATCAGAGCTCCAAGCGCTAACAGAAAGGGCTGAATCTGAAATAATTATAGGTAACGAAAGCTGATTATAAATGAACGATTGGTGTTCAGAAAGGATGGAGTCAATAAAAAAATGTGCTTGCGTATTTATCGCTTTCACAAGCTGTTTATCTTGCAGGGAAAGTAGATAGTTTCTGCGGGTTAGTACGGGTAGAGGTTATGGCTGAAAAGCGGAATATAATATATAAAGCAGAGTGTCCATATGTTTGTGTGTACGTGTTGCATACAAATCTACAGTTTTGTTCCATTCTTATGAAATTTTGTATAGGCAAGCTTCATCCGTGAGGACGGTCGCCGTAAGTGTAAAAAGCATGTATAACACCTACTTCGCGGGATACAACGTCATAATGACATGCGCGAAAAACTTCGACAATCTTGCTCATTTTCTCCTAAAACACTGGATCCATTTCAACCACATGTGGTACAGACATTCCTTATCGTGAGGTAACAATTGCTGTCGGGTTAAAAATCACCTACGACACATGGTTTAGAAGATATGACGTCATAAACAACAGGAATCGCAAAAAAACTGCCACATGATGAGGCGAGACTTTATAAATACATTATATGAGAATGAGAGAACTTCGCGACTTACAACAAACTTTGAACATAATTTCAACCTTTATTAAACTTTTTCTCGTCGAGAACCATAGCAAAATTACGAAAAGATTGAAGTTTCTCGCTAACTACTCTTCCGCTGTTTATGGAGTAAAACTACGGCATTCGGTATGACAATTTATAATTTGTGCAATACAAATTGTTGCCGCAGGAAATTTTACACACAGTATGCACACATATATTGAACGTACGAAATTGTACTACAGTACGACACGTTGTTTGAGATATAAGGATATAAACAGTAATGATCATGGAAAACCACCCCATCACGCATCAGGTTTTAATCAATTACTTCTTTACAGCTAACTCTGTACGCAACGGATTTTACCGACATGCAACACTTGTAAAATAAATATATAACTGCAAAATTATAAAATGGTAGACCGTACAATTCAAGAAATATGAGATCATATATACTGCGATGGGTAAACCTGTCACATTATGCACCCCGTTTCACCCGTGTCCATACGTTGACGTACTCACCACTAAAACATTCCTGCATTACAGTCAGATTAAGGAAATTCCTGAAAGCAGATTGCTCTCGACAACTTTGAACCAACTTTGAACTGTGAAGAGCACACGGCTACAATTGAAAGCAATAGACTTCTATAGAGCTACAAAGAAAGGATAAGAATGAAACAGTGTACATCTAACGAGTACCCATTATTTCGAACAGATCTAGCTTTTAACTTCCAGAGACTGCAGTTTCCAGTGAGACTTGCATTTACTATTTCGATTAATAAATTACAGGGTAATCTGTTCAGTACTGTGGAGGTGATTTTGTATGTCCATGTTTCTCAAACGGACAACTTCCTAACTTTCTCAGGGGTGGGGCCTCACCAAAGATATTATTTATATTAGATCCTAGACAAGTAACAAGATATATTGTTTATAGTAAAAGTATGAACTAAATGAATGTATATATGTTGCATATCATTTGTATTTTGATAAATATCTTTCTTCGTTTGGATGCTGTACTTACAATTTTGTATATCATGCAAGACAGCCTTATTTCCTATATATTTTCTGGTAAATATAACATGTCATTAGAAGAAAAAGGGGATAGACAGAGGAAGAAGACATAGGAGAAGTACTAACTCAATGCTTAAATAAATAAATAAATACCCACTCAACACAGGATTTTCAGCCAGTAAATTACTAATTGGTTCTTTTTACCGACTCCCTGACTCAGACGATTAGATTCCATAAATGTTAAAGGAAAGCTTGGGTCAAATTTCAGAAACGTGCCTAAAGGATACAACTTTAATTGGTGGCGACTTTAACTTACCCTATATATGCTGTGAAAATTACTTGTTCAAAATGAGAGGGAAGCGTAACACGTAGTTCGTGACTGTGCCGAAAGCATTCTCCGAAAATGACCTCGAGAAATTAGTTCATTCACGGAATAGGATAGTAAATGGTTGTGAAACAAGTATTAGTGAGCACAGAGTTTTCGTTGCGAGATTAAATATCGGATTTACCAAAACTACCAAAATTAAATGAAAAATATATTTATTCAGCAAAAGCAGATAAATTCGATTAACGCTTCCCTTAGTGTCAATCGTCAGTCTTTCGAAAATAACAATCTGAGTGTAGGTGTGGCTGAGATGCAAAAATATAATATCGGCATATGTGATATGTTGATAGTTATACGAAACAAATTAACAAAAGAGAGGGCTGACCTAAAAAAAAAAAAAAAAATACCCTATCGCACAAAATCTGCAACACTGGAAAACCTTCACAGAAACTCGAAATTTAGCTCGAACTAAAATGTGAAAAACTTACAATAGTTTCCACAGCGAAACCCTGTCACGTAATTTGGTGGAAAATCCTAAGAAATTCTGGACGTATGTAAAGTATACGAGCGGCAAAACACAATCAATACTACGCGATAGCAACGGTGATGCTACCGATGACAGTTGTCTAAAGCAGAATTGCTACACACACCTTTCAGAAATTCTGTCACCGAAGAGGACGATACACATAATACAGAATTCGATTCAAGAACAGCCCCCAGCATGCGTAATTTAGAAGTAGATACCCCGAGAGTATTAAATCAGCGAAAATCACTTAAAGAAAGTCTTCCAGTCAACCGCGGCGGAGCGGCCGAGCGCATTGAGGTGCTATCCTGCAATGCGCGAGGCCGTTCTCCGTTGTCTTTAGTATAAGGTAGTTTATAAGTAGAACATTTGATTTGATTTCTTCCAGTCCAGAAGGTACAGCAATTAGGTTCTTTTCAGAGTATGCTGATGTAATAGCCGCCCGCTCAGGTCACTCCAATATTTGTGAAACACAATAGGAGCGAACCGCAAAATTACAGACCTATGTCACTGGCGTTGGTTTGCACCAAGAGTTTAGAACAAATACTTTCCTCAATCATTATGAACTACCTCGAATGAATGATATATTGACCATTGTCAACACGGGTTCAGAAAGTATTGTTCTTGTAAAACACAGCTAGCTCTTTACTCATAGGAAGTGATGAGTGCTATCGACAACAGATCGCAAATCTAATCCATGTTTCTAGACTTCCAACAGACTTTTGACACTGCACTTCAGAAGCGTCATCTAAACAAATTGCGAGCTTAAGGAATGTCGCTAGTTCTCAGATTGCATTCGTAATTTCCTGTCAGAAAGAACACGATACGTTGTAATTGACGTAAAGTCTTTGAGTAAAGTAAAAGTAGTATCCGGCATTCAGCAATGAAGTGTTATAGGGCCTCCTACTGTTCCTTATCTTTATAAACGATTTAGGAAACAATGTGAGCAACTCTCTTAGACTGTTCGCAGATGATGCTGTCGTTTATCGGTTGGTCAAGTCACTCGAAGATCAAAAGCAGCTGCAAAATGATTTAGATAAGATATCTGCATGGTGCAAAAATTTGAAATGGACCCTGAATAATGAAAAGTGTCACGTCATTCATACGAACACTAAGAGAAATCCGCTAAACTTCATTTACACTATAAATCAGTCAAATATACACGCCGTAAATTTAAGTAAATATCCAGGAATAACAATTAGCAACAACTCAAATAGGAAAGAACATGAAGAAAATATTCTAGTGAAGGCGAACAAAAGAATACGTTCCGTTGGCAGAACACTTAGAAGAGGCAACAATGCTACTGAAGAAACAGCTTACACAACACGTGCGAATTTTGCAGTACTGCGGCCCATTGTGGGATCCCCACCAAGTGGGAGTCAAAATGTCACAGAAATTATGCAGAAGTTGGGGTGGAAATCGTTAAAAGAAAAGCATTATTTGTTGTAGCGAGATTTATTTGAGAAATTACTTTCACCAACTTTCTCTTCCGAATGTGAACATATTTTGTTAGCACCCACTTACATAGAGACAGATAATCGTAACAAAATAAGAAAAACGAAAATAATTAGGTGTTCCTTTTTCCCGCATGCTATTACAGAATGGAACGGTAGAGAAATATCATAAATGCGATTCGATGAACTTCCTGATGGCCCTCTTTACTTTACTTGCAAGGAGTAGAGAAACGGTTTCTGTTTGGAATCTGATTGTAGCATTGGCTCCAGGGTGTGACATGTTGTGGACTTTGTCAAATACAGTCCTAGGCAGTCCTGAAAACTAAGGACCTCTATTTACGTAGGGAAACATCTCTTTCCATTGCTAGTTAATGGCAGTCTATAGTCATCGCTATCTCACAAGTAGTAGAAAAACAGTGAACCGCTAAATTCTCTGCACCTTTCCTATGACTTATATCTGTTGTAAATGCCTCATACATTCAATGTACCAACGAGAGTGTCTTGGTGAGCATTTATCACTAGTATTTTTAAAGGGGTACATTATGGTCTTGGACTCTGTCAAAACAGACACTGGCCTACCTTCTATTTGTTGGCAGATCGCTAGCAGTTTCCTTTCGTATGCGTTCCATTGTAGTTCTGCCAATTGTAATTTCCCTGAGAAAAATTGGAGCGGTTGATATTGTCTTTCTACCGGCTGGTGAAGTTCATCACGATTGCAGAATGACTTGCGTCCGCAATACTGGCTGGATATGCATAGTGGACTGGATAACCGTGTAACATTAACATTGCCTGTTTAGACTTTCCTATAGATCTCTAAATGATTTGTCAATTTCTGGTGTCCATTGAAGTGCTTGTTGCCCTTTATCATCCCTTAAGGAGACCACACCGTGGTTCAGGTCGGAAAAAAATCGACTTTCGGATTTCAGCATGTTTCGATAGATTAAGACTTTATTTAAGTACTCTGAAAAGGATTTTGCTGAACAAAAATTTTTTCGATAATTTAAAGAGAATTTTCCTACCACATGCGTTATGTGCCACGGCCACTTTTCTGTCACCCACATTTCTGCATATATTTTAGAGCTTTATATCCGCAACATTGCACGTTTAGGATTTTTTCTTTTGTTGTTTTACTACCGAGTGTGTTGGCTATCGATGGAATGCAACGGTCGGTATTCTTTTGTTTCTGCAGTTTGCAAACAACACGCTTTCAAACACGCGGTTAGTTTTGTTCAAGTGTGATTGCGAGTAGTAGTTATACTTACGTTTGCAGTGCTTATTTACGTTTGTTTTGTGTTCATTGAAGATGACGAAAAGTAAGGGCGTTTCCAAGAAACAACAATTTAGAAAGTTTTCTGTACAACAGGTTATGTCGCCTGGCAACGATGTTTCTAATTGCAATTCTTCAACAAGTGTATCAGCAAAGATGGTGAACTCTAAGCCATATGGAGATGCCATTATTAGCAAATTAAAATGTGTAGACCATGTTCAAAAACGTTTGGGAACAAGACTGAGAAAACTAACTGCTCATATGAAAGGAGATATATTGGAAGATGGAAAATTGTTGACCGGACAGGGTCGGTTTACTAAAACTGAAAGAGAAAACTTGCAGTCTCGCCACCTTAACTGTTGTTGGCAGATGGCGTCGGTAAATATGTATTCCTGCCAAATATCCCTTCAGTTCTTGGTAATTTGTCTGTTTTGGCAGAGAAAGTATCGCGTGACTTCCTATGATAGAGACAGAATATTTCGTATTCCTTTCTTGGTAGCAAATTACAGTGGTCTAACAATTTTCACAAATTATTCGCAATTGTTATTTTATTACAGCTCCACTGTATTATGCATGATGTTTTACCAAATTGTGACATATGAAAATTTGTGCCAGTCCGGGATTCGAAACCAGGTTTGCGCTTTTCGCGAGCCGTCGTCTTAATCATTAGGCCACCGTAACACGACCCCATCACCGTCCCAAACTTCCATATGTCACGCTACGTCTATGAGCGACAATTACAACCATCCCTTAGCACTCGCAGCCTATCAGTATTCCCGCATCAGCGACAATGAAAACGAGGCATCACACTACGTAGTCAGTGTGGCAAGTGGAAGTTTGGGTCGGTTCTGGGGTCGTATTTGGGTAGCCTAGTGGTTAAGGCGACCGCTCGCGAAAAGCGGGAAACCCAGGTTCGAGACCCGGCGCGGCACAAATTTTCATATGCTACCATTTGGTAAAATATCTATGTCTAATACAGTGGAGCTGTAATAAAATCACAACTGCAAATAATTTGTCAGAATATCTTGTGACTACACGGTATATCTAGATACAGATGACGAACTTAAAGGTGGCCTCTGAGCGAAGAATATTGGCAGGCTTCAGCTCGTAGCGCATTGGCTGTTAGAACAAGCACCACCTCTTCCTCCCAGTGCCCCCAGCTTACGGCCCATAGTTTACAGGTTTTGTTGTTTGTTTGTTAAGCTTATGGGACTTAACTACGGGATCATCAGTCCCTAAACATACTTATCAACTACCTTATACTACCCCCGAGGGGGGATTCGAACCCCCGACCGTAGTGGCCGTGCAGACCGTTACTGGAGCGGCTCAGTCCCCTCGGCCACCGCGGCCGGCTACAGGTTTTAAAAGAAACATGTGAGGGGTTAAAGCGTCACAGATGGAACACGAAATTAAATATCACTTTAATGTATCTATTTATATATATATATATATATATCACATTAATTTATCTACATTTATATATACAATAAAGAACAAAAAAGCATGTAAATATAATGTGACTGTTAATCTGTTTTCTATGGAATCACTTTCTGTTAAAAATATATGTAACTACCATATTGTATCTGATTAACTCAAAGATATTTGTTAATTTTAAAACTGTTCCTATTTCTTTGATGGTTTTTTTTATTTTTATTTTTTTTTTTTTATTGTATCAAGTTTCACCCATTTTTAATTGTATGACTGACAATTTTAGATTATCAACAGACTTAAACTAAGCACCCATTTTATATACATGACATTTAGCCTACATTTCAGCTTATAAATTTTATTACTCTCTGGACATGGCCACCTTTAGCCGAAAATTCTTAACCCTACAAAATACATGTTCTGTAATATCTATGAAGAGCCTAAGAAATCTATCTACCCGATGTATAATGTACGTATAAAGTTTGATGCTTCTGACACGATTAAATAAATAAAATATACATCTAACTGTTATCTAAATCCTCATTCCACATGTTTTATATTCTTAATGTGTTTAAAAAATTTTCTAGGTATCCATCTTATAATGTTTTATTGCATGATTATGATCCTATGTCTCAGATGGAATCATATATCTACATATGTATATACGGTTTCTACACAAAAATCATGTACACAAACCATGACTAAAAATTAACAAAAAGATGTTGATATTCTATTGAGACTAACTCTGTATTGCTTATAAGTACTACAAATAACAGGAATTCACTGCAATTTTACTATACCATTGCCTTAAAAAGTATTTCTGAACAATTTAAATCAATCCGTTTTCTATGTAATCATTCTTTGTTAATCACTACCGTAACTATGATATTGTACCTGATTACAGGTCAACTCGAAGACATTGGCTCTCTTTTAAGATTATTTTTATACTGATGGGATGCACCGTAAACAAATAAGAATTGATTACATCTTTATCCTACTACTGATCTGTACTATCTCTTGTAATAACTTAAATGTAATACATTTTTGAAAATTATCTTTAATTGTATTTTTACCAAATTTTACCTCTGTAGAATTTAAGAGTAATGTTATTGTAACAGAGATTCGTAATCATACATTTATATATTTTCAACTTCATCTTTATTTCAAATGTTTATCTTAAACATAACAATATAAACCACATTTGGTAGAAACTTTAACTCACAGAGGACGCCACGTACGGTTGCGAAGAACTGGTTCGCCTCCACATGGCTAGGGACGGGCAACCGTGTAGAACACATGAAGCTAATACTTCCAGTTCCTACGAGGGCTACGAAACTAGCAACCGTTACCGATGCTATTAACTCAGGTAGTAAACGACCCACCATAGAGTTTCAAGGTGGTTGGCCACTCTGTGATTGTTAATGAAAAAAAAAAATCAGTTTAATGTTTGACTAATAGAAAACTGCAACGAAATACTAATGTTTTTAAAGGTCTTATTAAGCGGATATAGCCACGCTTTCTGCCTCTTTTTATTATCGTAACTAAATAACAATCGGAATTAATGTTTCTCACGCCACTTTAAAGGACAGCCTTTCTTTTCCTAAAAGACGTCGTCGGGGTAAGTGGACTTATTTTAGGAAATAACAAAGTGGAAGACAATAGTCAATACCAAGCACTAATCAACAATACACTGACGATGTCTATGCTGTACAACGCCGTTACAAGGTAAGGTTGGTAGAGAGCATGAACATTCCGTAGACACACGAACACGCAGACTCACAGAAGGGACATGAAAAAGTGTGTGACCTGTACTTAACTTGGCTCTTGTGCAAGATGCTCTTGTTTCTGTTTCATTTCACTCCATAGTCTGGCGTTCCGGAGGCGGTAAGGCATAAATAAAAGCTCTAACTATCAAACTGGCGGTTGCAACGCAGGAGTGTTGTGCACTCTATGGCACAGAAACCTGGTGTCGGACGGATATAATTTACTGTATCATTTTTAGGAAACTATTATGTGAAATCCATTTAGGGTAATGTACAACATACGTTTATAATATAGCATAAGGTTATTCACAATGCTAGGCTGTAATTGCTGCTGAAATGTACTTGGTGCCTATCACAGGTCACAAAGTTATTAGGTTCGTTGAAATGGCAACATTTATTTCTAATTGAAATTTTAAAAATTATTACACTCATAGCCTACTTTATACACATTTTCTATCATGAATAGCTTATTACTCTCAGTGTGGAACAGATCTTAGCTTATTATTGAGTATCTTGAACCTCAAATACTTTGATTCTCTACTTCGATTTCTGGACTAATATAGACACAGACGTGGATTTGGTACCGATCTCAATCATTTGCATTGTCATTAATTGACAGAAGAATATAAAACAATTGTAGGAAAGACTAACAAAGATATATTAATTCTGATATTGAACCTGAAATTCAAGGTACGAATACCAATAAATAGCCTACAGAAGCTGAAGTAGTTGTAAGACATACTAATGAAAATGAAACTCCCAGTTCCAGGACATGGGCGGAACTGACTACTTTCACTTATATAAACTGGTTGTCTGAAGATGGTTGGCTTCTATCTGAATGAAATGAAATTGGGATGAAGGACCTAATCAAGTTCAAAGATCGCCTACTACAGTGAAAACATTTGAATGGTTTTTCAAAAATATGTTCAACTATTTGTAATCCTAGGGAATCATCTTACTGTGGTCATCTGTCCCTAGACTCACAAACCACTTAAACTAAGAACAACACACACACACACTCGTTGAAACACGTCCATATATTGCGTTCGATTTATTTTATCCCCACTAAATAACTGTTGATGGGCTTCAGACATTATTTTCAGTGTAGCGAGACGCTCCATTCAAACTATGTGAGATACCACATGAACAAGATCTTTTTTGTCCAAAATATGGAATAATTTTGTTATGTTCCATAATTTTAAATGTATATTTTTATGTATGAGACTCCATATGTGATGACGTATGCTGTAATATGTTTCCACTGTCCCCGCTTGCACAGAATCAATGCGACTTGTGCTGGTGAAGTTCTGCCAACTCCCGGCCACAGGCAAATCACTAGAAAAGATGTTTAGTGAAGGTCCCCATTCACTCCGATTGACTAGTGTGCATGTTATGTTGCCTACCTGGAAACAGTTAAACCCTTTTCAGAGGTTTCCCGTGCACCTTAGGTAGCTGGAGAGTAGCGAGCACGAGGGCAGCCAGGAGTCGTTGGCTGGTCCTTGGCGAGGTAAGTTACTTTTTGATGTTGGCTCTGTTCTGAGCACGTGGCTAAACTTTTTTCGGATTCGATTGTAAGTTGAAAATGTTCATTCGCGTCTCTACTTCTGACTATAACATCACCGCAATGCATAGTGACGAGATTTTAGTTAATTTTGTTCTTTATTGCTGATTTCATGATGACTTTTGCCGAAGTTTGATTTCGCGGCCTCACTGCTGTACGTTAACAGAATCCATGCACTCACAGATTGTGGAATCCTTCCTTCCTACGTGTATACATGATAAGCAAGATTGCAGAACATTTTTTGAGCGCGCTTGGCATCTGGTTCTCCTTGGGACTCCAAATCCCGAAAGCTATTTTTTAGACTGTCCAGTGTCTCTCGTCCTGGATGGGCCTCCAATTCTTTTATATAGTGATACATGTATTTCCAAGTGGACGAGGGGAGGGGGCTCAATTTATTTTGCCACCGCCCCGGGTCTCCAACAGCCTTAGTCCACCACCGTGTAACAGATCCCTATCCCGCCATCTCTTCTGTGACGCATATCTTGAATCCTCTCTCGTACAAGTGCCGTTCTCGCTCTGCATTTTACCTTGTTCGCCGCCCTGGTGTTGGTGCGGTGTTCATTTGTGGCAAATACTGGTACCAATTCTGCATATCGACACCTCAAGTAGAAAACTAAGTGAACTAAGTTGCCTTCCTTACCTCTGTCGAATCACGTCGAGCCTCTTTTATGTTCCTGTACATCTCCTTCCTGTAGTTTTTTGATGTAACTGTTCATCCTTTCTAATAACATCTTAGATTTATGGGTGTTTTGCCAGATACCAGTGTCGTACTTGTACCATAGTTCGGTAACGCACCACGTAACCTTCATCAAGTGCGATCTCACACTGCTCCTCGAATAGAATTGGTCCAGTATTTGTGTCTGTGGCTATCCCCCTCTGCTGCTGGCTGGAGGTGTGCCACCTGCGGTTCGCGCCCAGTTGCGACTGTTCTCTCTTACACTGACGGGCACTCGCCGCGCGTGTTGTTTCGCCGGCGGCGTGGTGGCGGAAACGGCAATTTCTGTAATATTCCGTACATTTTCTAGCTCTGAACGGAAATCACTAATTATGATAACATCTGATAATTATTAAAAATGTACGCAGCATATGGAATGTCTCGTTACTTTGCAAGTGTTGGACCCTGGAGAATGTAATTACAGAATTATATATATATTGTTACAGAGCAAAATTGTGATAGAGAAACTTGTTAAAATCTGAGATTCTCCAGCAATCGCCAGCCAAGCTAGGCGGAAGCAGGTCATCGTCTCTGTCGTAAATTCGAGGCCAGTCGTTCGTAACGACAACAGACACTGCGTCTGCGAGTTGAAAGCCTACAGCCAACAGACTGTTGACTGCGACAGACGACTATCAGAGAGAGAGAGGGTATACTCGTTAGCTTGTGAATATTTCATAACTACACGTAACACTGTCACAAGAGTGAATAAGGCCGAGGATACGTCAGCGCTTAAAGGGCTCATTGAGTGAACGCTGCACTCACAAGTAGGACACATTCGTTTATTACGACTCGTCCCATACGTCACAGCTCCAGCCGATTCTGTATATAAATTCCCGCTTTTAGAAGTGTAGTCACTTGGTCCTTGGAATCGAGGACGCTCAGGCGAGTAGTCGTCGATACAATGTTATAATCTATGTCTTCTGCTTATGTCTCAGATAAAGCAGTACAGACTAGTAGCCACTAGTCGCAACTAGGAGTCTGGAGACAACTACTATGCTTCGATCGGACCATCATCAAAATGTTCAAATGTTTGTACAGCTTATGGGACTTAAATACGGGGTCATCAGTCCCTAAACTTACAAACTACTTATGAACCAGCTAACACTAAGGACGGCACAAACATTCATGCCCGAGGGGGGATTCGAACCCCCCGACCGTAGTGGCCGTGAAGACCGGCTCGACCACCGCGGCCGGCCCTACCATCATCCGGGAAGATGGAGAACCGCTTTCTAACGTCTTCACAACGCTTAATACGTTTGCTGCCTGAGGTCAGCTCAGTCTTCATTGGTTGGCTTCCGATAACCAGAGGTCATCTGGCACCACGGCATCCGATTCCAGTGGTTCCAAGCTCGGGCCCATAAGCAGCTGCAGGCCACGAAATCTCTTATTCCGTTGAATAAATTTGTAAACTCTAATACTATTTTACTAGCGTCCTCTGGCGATCCACCAGGTACAACGTCTCATACTGACATTAAGTTGGGAACCTACCGCTCGGTCCTAGCAATATATCTGCGTATCCGTAAGTGGCTGTTCTCATTAATGTAATTATTCTTCCAAAAGACGATTTTTGTGCTGACTGTTGTCTTCTGTTTATTGCATTATAAGAAATATCCCAGTTGCGTATGGTAATAAGGCTTCGCATTGCCGGCCGCGGTGGCCGAGGGGACTGAGGCGCTCCAGTCACGGTCTGCACGGCCACTACGGTCGGGGGTTCGAATCCCCCCTCGGGCATGGATATTTGTGCCATCCTTAGTATTAGCTAGTTCATAAGTAATTTCTAAGTTTAGGTACTGATGACCCCGTAGTTAAGTCCCATAAGCTTTACAAACATTTGAACATTTTTTTGCTTCGCATTCTTAATTTTTGGGTTTATTAATTCATGGAAGTATTCAGATGGTGTTCAGTAGTTTCGGAGTTTACATAGGTCGTATGTAAAGATTCCTCGCTAAAAGGAATTACATAATAATAGCTTACATTCATTGTTAACTAGATTGTGTGTTATAATTTCAAAACTTTTGCGTCCACCACAGGTATCATACACGTGTAACTTGGATAACATTAGAGACAAGCGGTTTCATTGTCACTGAAAAATATATGATGCTTTTAAAACCGCATTTTTAGGAGGTAGTGCTTTATAGAGATTATGTCCTTGAGAAATATCCCAAGTTTTTCACGTTCAGCATAATATACTGATTTCGTTTCGTTTAGCCGCGTGGAAGTAGCCGAGCGTTCTGCAGCACCACGTTGCGGTTCGCGCGGCCTCCCGCGTCGGGGGTTCGAATCCTCCCTCTGGCATGGATGTGTGTGTTGTCCTTATGTTAGTTTAAATAATAACCACGCAGTTGAGTTCGATAGATTTACAAACATTTGAACATTTTTTCGTTTGGTTCATAAATAACAGGTGCATTTGTAACCGAATTGTTCAGGCTATGCCGCGGTGGAGTAGCCGAGCGGTCTAAAGCACCTCGTTGCGGAGCGCGCGGTTGCTCGCCGTGGAGGTTCGAGTCCTCCCTGGGGCATGGGTGAGTGTGTTTGTCCGTAGGTTAGTTTACCTAGGTTTAAGTAGTTTGTAAGCTATGGAC
This sequence comes from Locusta migratoria, assembly GCA_026315105.1. NCBI lineage: Eukaryota > Metazoa > Arthropoda > Insecta > Orthoptera > Acrididae > Locusta > Locusta migratoria. The sequence continues at coordinate 224,060,305 of CM048745.1, forward strand.
TGATGACCACGCAGTTTGGTCCGATAGATTTACAGACATTTGATTTTTTTTTTTTTTTTTTTTTTTTTTTTGTTTTTTGTTCAGGGTATGTCACCAAAACTGCCAGTCGTTTGGACAATTACTGTAAGTGGCCTCGTGGTGATTCTCTGACAGGAATTGGATAATTTCATTAACTGAAAATGTGGATGCAATCCCTAAGAAATTTATGTTTTAAAAAAGTGGAATATTACGTGGGATTTGCGTCGTGATTATCGATAATTCGACTGAACTTAAAAAGGCACTTTCACGTAAAAAACTGAATAATGTATGATTTCCTTCCTTCCTTCTCAAGGGCTGATTCTAAAAATTCGGCTAACTGCTGCCAGGTTGATATGAAAATGACAGTCGTAATGGATATTATACAACGTTCTCTTATTTCTTTTAGCTGATTGACCCACACGGATGTACAGTGATTTACAGTGTTACACAATTAATGAACTACGATACAGTTAAGGATTTTTTCACCGAACTTTCGGCTTGAAATGAAGTCTTATATGGCACAAAATCTCACAATTTCAGCTGTGGATTACACTTCGGAACTTTCGGTTCATAGTGTTTCACTTAACCATTTGATTACTATTACAGCTTTTCAGTAATCCCGGTCTGCCTTTTCTTTCAATCCATTGCCATTTCGGAATCGCGTGATTCACAGGGTTAAACATCATAAATATATTCGACTGGACAGGAGCGGAAAATGTATACATAGCTATCACAATAAGTGATAGCGTAATAAGACAGATGCGAAGACCTGGTTCAGTCTAATGCTTCTGCTTAATGTGGCATACTAGAAGCACGTAATTAATTACACCAGCAATGGACTGGCAAATGCTGAATGATAGTGTTGCTCATAATTATGTAGGCACCCCATTACGTCTAGAGGGCTTAAATGGTGCTAAACACAGAAACAGTGCATCTGACAGATTACATCCTAATAGTTAAATCTCTTCGTTTCCTGTGGGAGGCCCATTAAGACTTTCCAGGCTCCATTACTCCATGAATCTCTGCAAAGCTCTCTCTCTCTCTCTATCGAAATTTACTACCGGAGTCCCATCTTGTCACTTGTAGCTTCCGGGGCCCCAACTGCTGCGAAGCTACCCCTTTCCGTTTATTGCGCTCGTTATAACGTTTCCATCCGGTCAGTGGCATTTCATACTTTCTCCGTATAAATCAAATACAAAGCATTAGCTTTCTGTTGTTGCCTGTACTAGTCTACTTTTTATATCCTTTCATCGTCCGTCGTGGGTTAATTCCACGGAATCAGAATTCAGTAGCGTCATCGACATCGCGCTCAGCAGTTTTCATGTTATGTTATTAAACATTTTCATTTCTTGTACCTTTTATAATGTTTGCCTTGTTGTGGTTTCGTCTCAGTCCATATTTTTGGCTCATTCTACTATTAACAGATTAACATTCAATAGATCCTATAGTTGTTCTTTACTTTCACCGACAATACCAATGATACCAATGTCTTCAACAATCCCATCATTGATAACCTTTCATCCTAAAATTTTATCCCACTGTTGAATTGTTTTAGTTCTTTCATTGTTTTTCTGTTGTATATATTGCATACTATAGGCGAATTTTGCTTCGCTGTCTTGTGATCTTGCACGCTTATTATTCCTTCTTGGTTCAAGTACTTGTTGTATATTAACCCGCCTTTTTCTGTGGCTTACCCATATTTTTAACATTCTAGAACATTTTGCACGACTGTAATCTTCGAAAGCTTTTTTCTGCTCGACAAATCTTGATTTTTCTTCATTGTTTATTCCTTTATCCGGCTTAGTTTCAGCACTGAGCCTCGGGAGCCTTATTGCGTTTCGAACCCGAATCTTTGCCATTCGCGGGCAAGCGCTTTAGCGACTGAGCTGCTTCGGTATGCATCACGTTTAGTCCTCGTAGCTTTTTTCCGCCAGAGCCTCGCCTCCTAACTTCCAAAGTGACAGAAGCTCTCTAGCATATCTTTCAGAGCTAGCAGAGCTGTTCATTTAGGAAATCCGTGGCGTTTGTCACGTCGTTGTACAGACGGACATACAAAGACTGATGGACAGTAAAGGCAACGGACGAAGACGTAGATATTAAGTCAAAATGTTTAATATCTTTAAGCAACTGTTTAATGAAACGCCAGCCGAGGAGAACTGCAGAAGCTCAGTGGAAAACCATGACCACATTGCCCTAATGGTAACAAATTAAGAATCGATAAATTACATGATTTTGGGATGTGTTAGATAAAATGCCACACTTATTCTGAATGTTTTTCACTCTTTTCAGAACAGAAAAATCTGTTCATAGAGAAGAAGAATGGTGTGAGTACGTTAGGTCCATGACGCAACTTTTTTGTGCGGTGATCCGAGCGTGCTAAAGGACATGCCCTTGCAGCTGTCTGCTTCTTACAGCCATTGAGAAAAGTAGAATCCAAGAAATGTATTTGTAATTGCGAATGTGAATCACAGTTAGCTGAACAAATGATTGGTGACATATGAAAATTAGTGCAGGCCTGGGCTTCGAATGCGACTTCCCCTTTTTCGCGAGCAATAGCGTTACTCATTATGCTACCAGAGTACGTCCCATGTGCCCGCTCAAAACTCCATATTCGACTCATTGTCTCCTCTAGTAAATTCTGTGATGTAATCCCCGAATAGGGAGAGATGTTTATATCAAATTCAGCATGTTTTGTGCCAGCTTACACACGGATATTTCCAAACCGAAAAGAAACATACTGTTTCTTTGCAGGGTGACATCAGTTATTTCCTTCAGGTGGCTCAAGCCCCGAGTGCTACAGCACAAAAAAAAAGACCAACACTAATAAATCTCCCATTCACAGTCTGTGTTTGCTGGGGTCTCCGTGAACTGCGGCTGTAGACCCTATTTTATTATACAAACTTGCTGCGTCGTGTCTAGGGGCCAGCCAGACCTGCTGCAAGGTCCCTAAAATGTTTAGCTTTAAATAAATGCAAGCAGGAACAAAAAATGCACAAACGACACATTAACTATTAACTAAATTGATGTTTATTATACCTGATATCCATCAGTGAATATTTGTTACACCTGACTTCAGAGCAATGCCGTGTTCCTTAAGGCTGCCACGCCAAAACTTGAAAACTTGACCGAATAGTTTCTCAGTCGCACAATCACTAAATAAAAATTAAAGTCTAGCAACAGTCCTGAGAAACTCTAAGTTCCAGTGTCACAGAGTATAGTTAGAGTCCACGAAGCACCACTGAAGACTTTTTCTACCTCCCATAAACGCAGAATGAAATCTCGAAGCACCACAGAACAAATATTTCTAATAAGGGGAAGGCCTCAGACACGGCCAACCGATTCGGCTCAAATTTGGGATATCGTTTGTGTACAACCGAAAACGAAGGAATCTATTTTGGGTCATCACCCCCGTGTTTTTGAGAAAATCACCCCTAAGGTTCTGACGAGCAATCGACTCGAAATTGGAGGGATCGATAGTTAATTGTAAATAGAGCATTTTTCATCATCAGGTATGAGGTCCGCAAAAGCATACTTATCAGAAATAGTGGAAAGAATTATTTACAACTGCCGCTTCTGCACCCACATGATGAACTCTTTTCGCTGACAGCGCCAATAACGCAACGGCCAAATTACCTGGCTGGCAATCGAAGAACTTTGGTCGAATCTCGAAGAAACCGAGCGGGTGTTATTCTTTTCGTTTGTATTTTTCCACATCTCACTTGAATGGGATAGGAGGTAAGTAAATCAATTGTTGTTGTTATGGTCTTCAGTCCGGAGACTGGTTTGATGCAGCTCTCCACCCTACTCTATCCTGAGCAAGCCTTTTCATCTCCCCATAAGAACGACAACCCACATCCACTTGAATCTGCTTACTATACGCGTTTCTTGGTCTCCCTCTGCGATTTTTACCCCACACACTTCCCTTCAATGCTAAATTTACGATTCCTCGATGTCTAAGAATGTGTCCTACCAAACGATCCCTTCTTTTAGTCAGGGTATGCCAAAAATTCCTTTTCTCACCAATTTTGTTCAGTACTTCTTCATTGGTTATGCGATCTACCCACCTAATCTTCAGCATTCTTCTGTAGTACCACATTTCAAAAGCCTCTATTCTCTTCCTGTCCGCACTGCTTATCGTCCATGTTTCACTCCCGTACAAGGCAACACTCCACACAAATGCCTTCAGAAAAGACTTCCTTACACTTAAATTAATATTCGATGTTAGCAAATTTCTCTTTTTCAAAAATGCTTTTCTTCCCATTGCCATTCTGCATTTTATATCCTCTGTACTGCGACCATCACATGTTATTTTACTACTCAAGTAACAAAACTCATCTACCACCTTCATTGTTTCGTTACCTAATCTAATTCCTTCAGCATCGCCTGATTTTCTAAGACCGAATTCCATTATTTTTGTTTTGCTCCTGTTAATGTTCATTTTATACGCTCTCTTCAACACGCTGTCCATTCCATTCAACTGCTCTTCCAGGTCCTTTGCTGTCTCTGACAGAATTACAATGTAATCAGCAATGTTTTTATTTCTTCCCCCTGAACTTTAATCCCTATTCCAAATTTTTCCTTGCTTTCCTTCACCGCCTGCTCGATGTACAAATTGAATAACATCGGAGAAAGGCTACAACCCTGTCTTACTCCCTTCCCAACTGATGCTTCCCTTTCATAAGTTATAAATAACTCTCCTTTTCCTAGATTTTACCCCTGCTGACTTCAGAATTTGAAAGAGTGTATTCCAATCAACATTGTCAAAAGCTTTCTCCAAATATACAAAAGCTAAAAATGTAGGTTTGCCTTTCCTTAATGTATCTTCTAAGATAAGACGTAAAGTGAGTATTGCCTCCCGGGTTCCTATGTTCCTTCTGAATCCAAACTGATCTTCCCCGATGTCAGCTTCTACCACCTTTTCCATTCTCCTGTAGATAATTCGTGTTAAAATTTTGCAACCATGACTTATCAAACTGATGGTTCTGTAATTTTCACACCTGTCTGCGCCTGATTTCTTTGAAATGGGGATTATTACATTTTTCTTAAAGTCTGAGGTTATTTCGCCTGTCTCATAAATCCTACACACCAGTTCAAATAGTCTTGTCATGGCTGGCTCTCCCAGAGACTTTAGTAGCTCTGAGGGTATGTCATCTACTCCTGGGGCCTTGTTCCGACCTAGGTATTTCAAGGCTCTGTCAAATTCATCTCTCAGTAAAGCATCTCCTATTTCATCTTGATCTACGTCCTCTTCCCTTCCTACCACATTGTCTGTAAGTTCATTTCCTTTGTAGAGCTGCTCTATGTACTCTTTCCACCTTTCAGCTTTCCCTTCTTTGCTGAGAACCGGCTTCCCATCTGACTTCTTGATATTAGTAGAGTTGCTTTTCTTGTCCCCAAATGTCTCTTATTTTCCTGTAGGCGGTATCCACTTTTCCCCTTCTTATACATTCTTCTAAAGATTTGCATTTGGCTTCTAGCCACTCCTGCTTAGCCATTTTGCATTTCCTGTCAATCTCATTTTTTAATCGTCTGTACTCCATTTTGCCTGTTTCATTTACTGCATTTTTATATTTTCTCCTTTCATCAATTAAATCTAGTATTTCCTGTGATATCCAAGGATTTTTTGTAGGTCTTGCCTTCCTACCTATTTTGTCCTCTGCTGACTTCACTATTTCATCTCTCAATGCTACCCATTCCTCTTCTACTGTTTTATTTCCCCTTGTTTCTGTCACTTGTTGCCTAAATCTCCCCTTGAAATTCTCCACAACTTCACTTTCCTTCAATTTATCTAAGTCCCATCTCCTTATTTTCCTACCTTTCTACAATTCTTTCAGTTTCAGCCTACAGTTCATGACTAACAAGTTATGGTCAGAGTCTATATCTGCCCCTGGGTACGTCTTGCAGTTTATAACCAGGTTCCGGAATCTATGTCTTACCATTATAAAATCTATCTGATACCTTCCGGTGTCTCCTGGTCTCTTCCATGTATACAACCTTCTTTTGTGATTCTTAAACCAGGTGTTTGTTATAACTAAATTACTTTCCGTGCAAAATCCTACCAGGCGACTTCCTCTTTCATTCCTTTTGCCCAGGCCATATTCACCTACTATCTTCCCTTCCCTTCCTTGTCCTACTACAGAATTCCAGTCTCCCAGCACAATTAAGTTTTCCTCTCCCTTCACTGTCTGAATAATTTCCTTTAGCTCCTCATATATTTCTTCGATCTCCTCATCGGCAGAGCTAGTTGGCATATAAACCTGTACTACTGTTGTCGGTGTTGGCTTCGTATCTATCTTGACAATGATAATGCAATCACTGTGCTGCTCATAATAGTTTACCCGCATTCCTATTTTCTTATTCATTATCAGTCCTACTCCTGTGATACCCCCAACTGATTTTGTATTTATAATCCTGTACTCACCTGACCAGAAATCCTGTTCATCCTGCCACCGAACTTCACTAATCCCCACTATATCTAACTTCAACCTATCCATTTCCCTTTTTAAATTTTCTAATTTTCCTACCCGATTAAGGGACCAAACATTCCACGCTCCGATCCGTAGAATGCCAGTATTGTCTTTCCTAATGACAACATCCTCCTGAGTAGTCCCCGCCCGGAGATCCGAATGGGGGACTATTTTACCTCCGGAATATTTTACCGGAGAGGATGCCATCATCATATGTTCATACAGTAGAGCTGCATGTCCTCGGGAAAAGTAACGGCTGTAGTTTCCCCTTGCTTTCAGCCGTTCGCCTTAGCTGTGTGGCAAAGCCACATTAGCTGATGTTACAAGGCCAACTCAGTCAATCATCCAGACTGTTGTCCCCGTAACTACTGAAAAGGCTGCTGCCCCTCTTTGGGAACCACACGTTTGTCTGGCCTCTCCACAGATACCCCTCCGCTGTGGTTGCACCTACGGTACGGCTATCTTCATCGTTGAGGCACGCAAGCCACCCCACCTCGGCAATGTCTGTGGTTCATGGGGGTAGAAGTAAATCAATAAGCAATGATGATAATAATAATAAAGGCAAACTAATTTCCCATACGCCGTGAATTAGTAAAGTATTAAACTTTTAAATCTTGTCACACAAAAACAACTCCGAATAAGAGTGCTGCGAATTCCTTACCAGGTAGCCAACTGCGCGGCGCTTGTTTACAGAGAGGCACGGGACAGAATGCACGCGGGGAGAGTTACGTTGTCCCGGCTGCCTCTTCGTCACATCATTGTTGTGAACCTTGAAGAGTGAAGGTGTCCAGCACGAGCCTTACAGGAGTCAATCGGAAAGAGTTCTTTCCCGTCATTAGGCTGCAGCGAACCTCACGGACACATGTAGTGATTTTTCCATCGTTAATAAGTTTTTGTGAATGAATACAGTCCTCTCCCGTAAGTAACATATGACGTTTACTGTATGTAGTTTGAAGTAATTAGCTCTCCTGTTTATGCCGTAGTTACTAGTTATTGTTTGTTGTGTCATATCTTTCAGGTGCATGAGCTGGATAATGGAGCCGGCCGCGGTGGCCGAGGGGACTGAGGCGCTCCAGTCACGGTTTGCACGGCCACTACGGTCGGGGGTTCGAATCCCCCCTCAGGCATGGATATTTGTGCCGTCCTAGTTTGTAAGCAGTTCATAAGTAGTTTGTAAGTTTAGGGACTGATGACCCTGTAGTTAAGTCCCATAAGCTTAACAAACATTTGAACATTTTTTGGATAATGGAGGATGTACACCCTTCGACTAGAGCTGTAATATATAGTTGGGAGCCTGTCACAGACGACGACATGTGGGAAGTTACCGACGTTGTGTTTTGGTTTGTAAAAGTGTTGCAAGACAGATGCATTATCAATGCACTACCGGAAGCAGGTAGTTTCGTTTCTCAGCGTTTCAGATTAATAGCAGCGGCTATCGTCACGCGAGTTTTGGAGCTGACGAACGAAATGACTTTTATTGATACTGAAGAACTATACCATGAAGACGAAGTAGAAGGTGATTCGTTGGGAGATATCACGACTAATGAATTGCAAAATGGTCATAACACTTTGGAAATCTCAACGTCACAGGGAATATGTGCTTCATCTGATCCCGATGAGTATTAAGAACCGGTTACTAAACGACTGAACTACGGCGCTCTACCCCTTGAAGTAAAAGTAAAGGCGGTAGCGCTAGCCACGAATCATCCAAATTGGAACTTACAAACTCTGCAAAAGAATGGAGCAACAACAGCCCTGAAAAGGAAGAAGGGTTTGAAATTGTGGGGAAGTGATATCGTTAAAGGAGGGACAAGATACGACAAATACCAGGCGATAAATAAGTGGACATACGATCGATTTGTCGAATCTCGTCGTCGTAAAGAGATTGGAACAATGAGGATACTTGAGGAGTGGATTGCACGTGCAGCGCTTCAGTATACAGCCAACAAGGATTTTGCGATTGCTGCATCATTATCTTGGACACGGAATTTCAAATCGGAGTATAAAATTTGTCAACGGCACGTCACTAAATACGTCTCTCATCAGGAGGTACAAAACATACAAGGTGTACAGAAAGTGGCGTCTCTTTTCAGCACGCAAACGACATCACTTATTACCGATTTTAATCTTGATTACCTTATAAACACCTATCATACAGGATGAGAGTATCGGGTGAACATTCGACGCACGTTATCGCATAACGGCGAAAATCGAACCCTTGTCGCATTTGGTAGTACACGGCGCAATATGCCATCACAACCTCTGGAAAAGTTTTTCCTGGGGTTTTCCTGTGTTTACAAGAAAAGAATGTTACATTTGGTCCTCGGGTTATAGAAGAGGTCAATCGCTTAAGAGACTCGTTGTAAAATGTTTACGTTACCTCTTCCAGATTCGGGAAACTGACAAATGTAATTTACATAACATTTCTTGATAATGTTTTAAAACCACACGTTTCTGATACCAAGTTTTGTCTAATATTGGGTTCATGGAGTGGACAAATTAATACTCCAATGTATGACACAATGTTCATAGATGGCGGAGGGTCAGCCGACGTGCACAGTAAAAGCAATACCGCCAAACTGCACTCCTGTGTGCCAGCCGTCTGATGTTTATTTCTCTTGCCAGGTTAAAAGCTTTATTTCCAGGCTTCAGAATTGCAGTGTGCTTCTGGAAACCCAGCGGATATTGCACAAGCGCATGGATGAAATAAATAAGCATAATTCATAACAAACTTTCAGTACCGATTTTTCAAGCAATGTTATAGTATACGTGGTATGCATCAAAATTAATTCCCGAAAAAGACATATTTTCAAATGTAAACGAAGTTTGTTTCCCGCCGACTCTTCGGAATGAACAATGGAGCTACCGAAAGATTGCAGTCATTAGATGTTCTTGGTGCCGTGAGTATATTTGTTTCGAATTTTCATACAACCAGTGTCATCCATCTAGTTGTTTCAAGCAAAATGATGACACATAACAGTGACTGGCAGAGCCATTGTAAAGTAACCTAGAGTAACATTTTAGTTATTTATTATCCCAAAACGTTTGAGAAATATATTTGTCTACTTTTTTGTCATTTATTATTGATTTGCTTACCTTATTAACCCTCCTATCCCTATCAAGTGAGATATGGAAAAATACAAACGAGAAGAAAAACATCCGCTAGGTTTCTTCGAGATTCGAACCCGGGTTCTCCGATTCCCAGCCAGTTACCTTGGCCATTGCGCTGTTTTTTTTTTTTTAATACATTTATTAGACATTTGAATTACATTAATCATTACAATGGTTTCATAACTTTTATATTAACAGCTGACACACAAGAACCATGCACTCTTCCTCAGTTGTTTCCTTCTTGGTAACAAGGATTACTTTGGCTTCAGTTTGTCGCAAAGTTTGTCCATATTTGGTTTTTCGTCATGGCCTACACTTGCAGAGCACCTTCGAAAATCATTGCAACGGCTTAACCACTTTTTATTTATTTATTTTTATTTATTTATTGTTTTTATTCGTACATTTCCGTATATTTCAATTTCCCTTGACCGATCGTAATTCTTATTTTCTTTGTCTCATATTAATATTATTATATCGAACGCATTCATCGGCGCTGTCGGCGAAAAGCGTTTGCCATGTGGGTACAGAAGCGGCAGTTGTAAAAGTTTCTTTCCTCTATTTCTGGAAAAGTATGCGTTTGCGGACCCATACCTCATGATATTTACAATTATTTACCGATCTCTCCAATTTTGAGTCGATTGCTATTATTAACCATTAGGACTGATTTTCTCAAAAACGCGGGGGTATTGACCCAAAATATCTTAAATTCGTTTTAGGTTGTACACAAGCGACCTGCCAAATTTGAGCCGAAACGGTTGGCCGTGTCTGAGGCGTTCCCCTTGTAAGTTCCACACTAGAACACATCACTGAAGTGACTCCAAAGTCGCCCATCGTAACGACACGTCTTGTCTGTCAAACCGACACTGACAGAGTGCCCCTAAAGAACCCAAATGGCCGCCTTAAGTACCCCCGCTGGCTTACTCTGAAGTCAAATCAGTATCTTATTTTCACAAAATTACCTCTTTTACATAAAATACAAATGAAATAAATGATGATAGTATTTAACGGAAATTTTCTGTTGAAACAGAATATGTCATCAAAAGCATTGTGCATTGTATCGTAGTTTTTGCATTATCAAAACATTAAACTTTTCGACATTTGCTTTTTCAGTATTTAAACATAGATTATTCACTTTACTATTGATCCTGTGGTTTCTTTAACTTCTTATTTAAGTCTAATTTACCGTAATGCCGCTAATAATAGAGTTATTATTGTTCATTTTTTAAAAATCCACCTTTTATACCTGGAAACCATGTTACTGGCCTCTAATTCAGATTTACTGAATTTGAGCAAATAACTACACAGAAAAACATTGCTTGTGGACTGTGATTTTTTTTATGATTCTCAACAACTAATACGTCTGTATGATTTTATCTCTTCAAGCTATGGACAGAGTTCCCATACATAAAGGTAACGCAGAGCAAGTCCCGTACGTATTAACTCGAAAAATATGAGTCAGGATCATTAAGTACTACAATTATAGCTAAAAAGTCAAACACAGTAGAAAACATACATATGAATATATAAAATTCTTGTAAAAAGAATTGTCTTTCGCTCCCGACTTAGCTCTATCAGTAATTGAGCTTCTGCCTCAAGTACACATAGCTGTGCTGCACGTACATTACACATACGAGTGTCTGCTTAAGTCAAAGACGCGACTCTGCGCTGCCGAGACAAGGTTCTATCACTTGTGAGTACACGACGGTGCCTCTGCAACCTATCTTATGATGATTCAGTTCCTTGAGGCAAACATTGTCTCATTATACCAAATGTATTTTATGTGAGGGGAGGCATTGAATTAAAAAAAAAAAGAAAAAAAAAGAAAAAAAAAAAAAGAAAAGAAAAAGAAATCCACGGACTATCTTCAATCTCGTCTCCATCCACATCAATTTCTGCCTCAATGTTTCCTGTGAAATGCATACCAAATTGCCAAGGTTCTCCTATATTAGAACAGCACCCCAGAAAAGAACGTGCATGGTACAAATCCCGCCTCGTTACTCAGGCAGTGGGAATATAATTATCAACAATAATTTGATACGTACTTCACAGCGAACATTAAGAAAGAATTAATGTATGTGGTGTGGAGTGAGACGTTCTTGAAGATTGTCGCGTTGTCCGTAACGCTGTGCTGGCTGAGCGGTCTAAAGTTCCTGCCTTCTAAACAAAAAGTCTCGGATTCGAATCCCGGCACAACGCAAACTTTAATTCAATGCCTCTCCTCAAATTAAATATGTTCTCTCTGTAGCACACCAGTGAACAATCTGTGTGCTGTCGAAGGGGCTTGTGTGATCAGGATGTCCCATCTCTCTCCTACACCATTGTGAGTACTCCATATGGAGTTCGTGCCAAAACATTTTCTGGCAAGAAATTTTTTGTAACCAACGATGCCAGTTTTGAACTCTTAGAAAAACCACCCAGCAGGGGATGAGCAATTTTCCTGAATACGGCTCTGTCCAACTATGTGCCCACATACCAGACATATTTTGCCAACAGGAGCAAGTAACAAGTGCACCCGTGTTTCTCCTATATTTGTCAGGTTCTAAACGCCTGATTACCTGTTCAGAGAAACAGCTGCCTTATTCTAGCACCACTGGGGCGGACGTCCTGCCTTTGGGTGCTGCCCTCGTCATGAACCACTGCAGTGGCTGTCTGCTTCAGTGACTCAGTCACAGTGACACCCGGGAATGTGCAGACAATGTGGTGATCCCGCGACTAGCGCCGTATGCCGAGCAGAGCCATTGTCAGATGGCGTCCCGGGTGTCGCTGCTGAGCCTCTGCTTTTCTGCAGATTCCACATAAAGGCCCTCCTGTACTGGGATGCCACGGCAGCTCTGCTATCAGAGTCACCAGAGCCAGCGCTGCTAGTAGCTCAGCCGCCATGACGTTCCGCGTATAGGGGATTGTAATCGCTCGTACGCGCACGTTCGCCTATGGATGCTCGTAGCGGGCATGCAGTGCACGATCTAAGCGCAAAGGGCGCAATCGCCCCTCTGCTGTTGAGGCTGATACAGCAACTGCTTGTGTCTGCTGGCTTACTGCTTATGACATACCGTATTCCAGTTAGAGGATGGAGCCATGCTCAGATTAGTTTGATGGTACAAAATTTGAAATTTCCTGCATGCTCGTGTCTAATGCTATACATAAGTGCTTCCCAATATTTTCTTAAAATATGAAATCAGTAAATTTGACCAAAACGATCAGAAAATACACACTAGCGTAAATTCGTAGTTGTGAATCGCTTTGATTCCTTCAAAGCTATATTTGGAGGCATCCCATATTCTCCCTTTCCTGATCTAAAATGAGATTATGCTTGAGCCTTTAATGAAACTGTTCTTATGATACCGCCATCAGCGAGACTTCCTCAAATTCTGATAGTTTCAGATTTTTCAGGTTGTGATCTACAAATGTTTCTTACCAATTACAGTTCAAAAAGTAACTTGAAAGTTTGTCGCTTCTCCTTCTCTCTTACAAAATTTCGGTCTGCTGTGTGTTTGAACTTGCTCTAGCCGAATGACTTTGTACAACGTTATGTTAATCTGACTGCGTATTTTTAACTGTATTCTATGTGAATGTAAGGGTAGTGCAAAACCTATCTGACTGCGTAATGTTTATTGTAATGAGATATAAACTAATAATTGTTTCTGTATGAAAATGTAGTAACAAAGTTAACTGTCTGAAAAATAATGATCATAAAAATCACTGTGTTAATAATTCTGGCCCTACAAACTTGTTCCTGACTGAACTAACAATCTTTAACGGAATGTAACGAACACAATATTTATCAATGCAATCTGATTCAGTGCAAACACTTGTTAACCTGAACACTGTATGAATTGTCCTACTCTGAAATCTGTAAATCATAGAGAACTGTAAACTTGACAAAAACTGATTCTTTCTCACCTTCACTTACTGCATAAATCTACGCAACACCAAACTGCTTCCTGCTGTACTAACTACTGGAAATCTAACTATAGAAAACATCTATGGCACTTTTAATAAAAATGTGAGGAGGGATAAACTGGTAATCTGTTTAAGAAACTCTAACTAATTATTAAAAATGAAATAACTGATTTATTTTCTAACTGATGTAACTTCATGAAAATTACTAACAATGTCATGTTTATGATTTTAAAATCTTTCAGAGAAAAATATAACTAAGATATTTAATCTGCCTACAAAACTATTTTTAAACAGAGATAAACATTACTGTTAATAAATTTAACTCGATTTACGAAACAATGTTACAACAATACCATATTTCAAGATCACTACCCATGAAATTCCTATTTCATAAAAAACGCAATTTCAAAACTAAACTACTACAATAAATACTTTTCCTAACACAGAAAGCAGTCCCTAGCATGAATCGTGAGACCACAAGCTAACAGCAAGATCTTTCCCGCATCTAACAATGCGAAGTTGTGCCATAGAAACATGCCAAGTATTTTATAAAAAACTTTACCTTATAAAAACTTCAAAAGAAAATTCTCCAACGTCGATTATTCCTTTTTGTCTCCATATCTTAAACAAACAGCTTGTCTCAGCATTCTAGTCTCAAAATCTCATCTCCTCGGCTATCCCGCCGGAACAACACGGTCCCCGCGCTTCTGCAATCTCATCCGCGCGCCTAGCAACACTGTCTATAATCACAACCCTACTTCCCGGCAACAATACTATCACCGTCTCCAATACCGATAGTACTGCCGTCGAAAAATAAGCCTGCAACCAAAGATATATGACCCATGCCTGACTAGCTTGACACTGGTTCAAATGTTTGTACAACTTATGGGACTTAACTACGGGGTCATCAGTCCCTAAGCTTACAAACTACTTATTAACTAGCTAAGACTAAAGATGGCACAAATATCCATGCCTGAAGGGGGATTCGAACCCACGACCGTAGTGGCCGTGCTGAGCGTGACTGGAGCGCCTCAGTCACCTCGGCCACCGCGGCCGGCGCTTGACACTGGTCTCAAATTCGCGGTACATTTGATTATGAAATGTATACCTCCCCATAGTAGGTATCTTACAAACTACCAAAAGAAAAAGATCTCTTTCAAGTAATACTTCTGAACAAACAATTAACATGAAGATATTAATTCATAAAAACCTTAAAGCGGCATAGCTTAATTGTCACTCTTCTTTACGGGAACCATTGCTCTAGAGAAATAAAAATTCAAATAGGTGATTTGAAAAAAAAAGCATAACTGCTTTATTTTGCAGATCTACATTTCGGCAAGTGACTTGCCACTATCAGTGCATACATCATTTTCTGTGATTCATCAAGCTTTCTCAGCGGATATGTTGCATATAGTCTTCACGGGTTTGCCTCCGGATAACGTTGTGTAAATCTCACAATATGTCTTCGGAGCAACTGTCCGACATCTTCAGGTGGTTACATCTTGTTGTTACACCTTATCCGGCGGCAAACCCGTGAAGACTATGTTCATACATTTTATGAGTGTTGTGCATGTGCATTGTTTAACCCTCATAGACAGTATGTAATAACGTTTCACAGTTTACATACCGTGTAGAGGGTTAAACAATGCACATGGATAACATATTAATATAAAAATGTATGCATGTGTAATGGTAAAGCACTTGCCTAAATCTGTAACTACAAAGTAAAGCAAATTGTACAAACAGAAAGAATCATTGCTGCAAATCACGTATTTGGTAATCATATTTACAGCCGTGGGTGCAATAAACCTTTTTTTATGGAAGACAATCTCAAAATAAAATGACATAAAATGAAAGTAATTGAAAGTTTAACAGATCACGTTACTTGTTATGTAAAACCTACACGCCAGTATACTGTTGTATAAGAATTTAGGCAACATAGATTTAATTTCAAAAATCTTAAAGTTCTAGGGAAATGCATTCATGCAGTATTACCTGCAGGTAGCAAGGAGGAAACGGAGCGAAATAAATATGACAAGGTCATTTCGACCACTAAAAAATAAAACAATATAATCAATGAAGTACATTAAAAAGTGTCACAATCGATGTACAGGCGTTTTGGAAGCCTCAAGTTTGCCCTCGTAATGAAAGTCACAGAAAATTTTTAACCATTCTAACGTGCTAAATTTATGCTGTTGAAATTTTTATTCTACTCTTCCAATTATTTACAGTGTGCAACGTTCTAATATGACTATTTGCTGTACCCTGGGCTCCTGCAAGGAAGACATCAACATCATATCACATAGAAAGATGCTCCTTACCTACCTACAGTAGGTGAAACTTTATCACTTATGTAAAGATATATGTAGATGACATCTGCTGTAAGAAAAAAATCTTAGAATTAACAAAGTGTAACTAGTCAGAATTAGTTCGGATACTAAAGTGATGTCGCTAGTTACTGAAATAAAAAAATTGTTTTTAAAATTTGGCTTTATTTACTTTTATGAAAATTTAATAAAGAAACAAAATTTTTAATATCCAAGTTCGGGATAGGTTGACGCGATGGGTGAAATATATAAACAACTTCAAAATAAAATCAAGTTGGCAGACTGGCTGAAGAACTACGCCTACTTGACTTCAATTCAATTTCGCCAGTTTATGTTCCAGGCTGCCACAATGTCAGAAATATTATGCAATGGTAAAAAATGTATTTGTTATTGCTGTTTGGGACTAGATGCAGACCTCTATTCTACAGCCAGGTCTACCAGCCCGATACCTACGTGAGTCCAAGAAGAGGTCCGTGTGAGAAAGGTGATATTGTTGTTGAAGAGGTCCGTGTGAGAAAGGTGATATTGTTGTTGACATTATATTTACCTCCGAGTCGCCAGACGTGCAGTTTGCCTGGAACTCTTCGTGTGTTTTGGGCTGTTGGCCATTCATGGGCTCTGGAAGGCCAGCAGAACCCATACCAATTTACAACATTGCCCCGATCTTACTCAGTTTGGCTCTGATCTTGATGAAAGGTTTTATATCTATGTTCAAAACAAGAAGATGCTGTTTGCAATAACTTTTTATTGTGTATGGCGGATCTTTGACGTAATCCATACCTTTGCGCCGATGCTGATGCTCATTGTTTATAATAACTTTTTATTGTGTACGGCGGATCTTTGACGAAATCCATACCTTTGCGCCGATGTTGATAAATGTTTTAACCTGTAGGTTACTGTTTACATAAATTTTGTTCTGTGTATGGCAAAGGGTACCCTGCAAAATACTTTGTTTCACTGACACAATTATCAAATGTTTGTTAAGCTTAAATGACTTAACAGCCGGGTCATCAGTCCAAATTTAAATGTTTGTTGAGCTTATGGGACTTAACTATGGGGTCATCAGTCCCTAAACTTACAAAGTACTTATTAACTAGCTAACACTAAGGACGGCACAAATATCCATGCTCGAGGGGGAATTCGAACCCCCGACCGTAGTTGCACAGCATACTATGATTGGCGCGCCGCCGACGGTTCGGCCACCGCGGCCGGCGTCATCAGTCCATAAACTTCCAAACTACTTATGAACTACTTATACTAAAGACGACACTCACATCCATGCCTGAGGGGGATTAGATCCCCCGACGGGGAGCTACCTTGTGCATTGTAGCGTAGCGCCTCAATGTGCTTGGCCACTCCGCTGCGACTGTTTCACTGACCATCACGAAAGTTGACATATATGAGTTTTTCTAGATTTTGGGAGGGGGCGGGGGGAAATGAACCAATGAAGGATTGTTGGAGGGGTAGTGGTAGAAATGGGCCGAGAGAGGGGAAGGTGGAGCTTTACAGAGGGAGAGTGAAAGGGAAGTTGGGTTACAAACTATATAACAAACAAATACCTAGGAAACGGCAATTTTGAGCTAGTCTGTTTATATTGTGACCAGCAATGAAGGCATAGTCCCGCAACTTCCTTTTGTGTAAGTAGTGGTTAGTGGCTAGTGACTCTTCTTCGGAGCGCAGACTTAAGGGCGCCTTGCTGGTGTCTGTTCAGGCAGACCTGAGCACTTCCTGGTGAGACGCCACCACAGCTGCCACGGCATCCCCCTGTGGCACGGACGTAATGCTGTCTCTGTCCCTGTGGGAGGGAACGCAGTCTGCTCATCCCTCAGTCTGTCTCATCAAAGCACGCCACTCCTACATGCCGAGGCTGCTGTGTTCTCTCTGGCCCATAAATGTCTCCGCAGTGCCAGCTGGCTGCCGCCGTAGCGTTCGCGTGCAATTCTTCCCACATGGTTCTACTGTCGAAAATAATAATCTCATCCACTCTCAACTAATACTTGATATGCACAATGTCGCTATAAGATGCATGCCGGCCGCGGTGAACCGAGGGGACGCCGGGCGCCGTGGCTCAGAGCGCACGGTCAAAGGGCTGAACGGCCTCTGTAATAAAAAAGCTCAGCCAAATGATCTACGAAAGACCAAGTACGAACAATGAAAACGACCGCAAATCACCGGCGCGTCGGTCACGGTCTGCACGGCCACTGCGGTCGAGGTTTCGAATCCCCCCTTCGGGCATGGATATTTGTGCCGTTCTTAGTATGAGCTAGTTGATAAGTAGTTTGTAAGTTTAGGGACTGATGACCCCGTAGTTAAGTCCCATAAGCTCTACAAACATTTGAACATTTTTTGTAAGATGTATTACTTATTATCTCAATTACCTACAAGTACCATGCCCTGGCAAAAATTGGCCTCGCATTTTTCTTATATTAAAATATGATACCGCGCGGGAGCAGTCGAGCAGTGTGGAGCAAAACGTTACGGATCGCGCGGCCTCCCGCGTCGGGGGTTCGAATCCCGTCGCCGGCATCGATGTGTGTGTTGTCCTTTAAAAGTTACGCTATCGATCGCGTGTATAGCATTTTTCTGACAGTAAAATAACAGTTTGTAATGTACTTTATACGTCTAAATAAGTATTTCTAGTCGCGTTGCTAAGAAAACACACATATTTCACTATTTAAAATTTGTAAAATGCCGATTGTTTTAAAATTACTGTGAGCAAAATGCTCACGCGCGAGTGCTCGTGGGTTAGATACTTTGTAAGTCTCAAGATTTCTGACCAAAGTAGTTTGGTCTCATAGAATTAGAAACATTTGAACATTTGAAAAAATTATAATAAATATCATTTTCCTTTTTGAACCTTTTGCTATTTTTCTCTCACCTTATAAAGTACTACACTGTAGATATCTACAGTTAAAATTGTAAAAACTGCAACTAAAATATAGAAATTTTATGCTCAAGGGCACATTTTGCCCTGAGTCGGTACTCCATGCGGCTATAATTCACTTTCCTTCAACTACCAGAACGAAACGAGAACAGTGCTGTGTTACTATATGTCCTCCCGTCTCTTCAGCCACCTGGGTACCAATATAGTAAAGTCACAATGACGTCATCAAGATGGCGCAACTACTAGTTCCGGAATAAAATGGCCACAAGGAATGACCCAGTAACACGCAACCCTTCTGCACCTATGACGAAATCCAAGGTGGCGTCTACTAGGAACATCCAATTTAGAATTTCCTCGAATGTTTATAACAATACTTACATCCAATATGGAGCTGCTGCTGTTAGGGTCCATATCTTCATGTGACTGTGTCTTGTCTAAGTGTGATGGACTTTTCTTCCAAGTTCTAAGTGTGGGAGAGGAGTGGAGTTGGTTGCGTGCTGACACCTAGCGGTGAAAATTATAAATTTTTCCTACCAAAAGAAATTGGTGAACCAAAGCGTTAAAGGAAAATTCAAAGTTCCCGCTAGGCCTCTCTTGGACTGCATCGTAGGGGGAAGAGGGGGGCCTGGTGCTGGGCATTATTTGTCTGCTATCTTACATTGGAAACAGAATTACTTAAATGCATTTTACAGGATTTACAACTTATTGTAACACCCAGCCCAAAATTTGCCCTAGGTTGGTGCACTGTGTAACCTAAAATATCTTTGTGATGTGATATAAATACCGATACCGTAATGGATTCCCATTCAACCCGGCGGCTACCTTTCATTTACACGAAGCAGCAACTTTCTAGATCCATACGTTTCCCAACACTACAACTCAGATATTAACACGACGGCAACTGCTCAACGGAAGATACATAAAGTGGGACAGAAAAAGACATTCATGACCAGGGCACCAAATGGCACATTTATTCCACACAAGTGACCGTTTAAATCTCAGATTTATGAGTTCCTGATGGCCCTCCGTCTCTTGCCAGGTCACTCGTAGAACAAATGTGGTATGGAGTTGGAAGGAGTGCGCTGTCTAACCATAGGGCCGCCAGAAACTAGCAAAACTGAAGTGACGTGTTTCATATATCTACGCTCATCACATTCATTGTTATCTGCGTGTGCATCGTCTGCGTCTACGTCGGAGTGCCACACATCAGTGCTTTTTAACGAAACTGTGAACGGCCATCCCGTAGCCGACGCCTGTTTCTTTTAAATTTCCGTGTAACTTAGTGCTACAGTGTAGTGTTTTCTCCGTTTTCGTCGCATTATGTTTTGTATAATACTTCACGAATTTTGCTCCATTTTACACGACGCACATCCATTTTACGCCATTTATGTGTCTTGTCTCCTTTTTGCCCGCTCGGTTAGCCGTGTGGTCTAACCATCGCTTTCCGAGACGGGGATGCGTACCGCCCCGTTTCGAACCCGCTCGGCGGAATAACGATGGGGGTCGGAGTGCCGGCCAGCCTGGATGTGGTTTTTAGGTGGTTCTCCACATCCCCCTAGGTGAATACCGAGCTCGTCCCCAAGTCCCGCCTCTGTTACATAATTCGCAAATATTTCCTAACACTTTACTCTTTCACACATATAACACTATAAGCAGACATTTGGGGTCCACATTTCCTCCCAAGGGGCATGGCGTGGCGGCAGGAAGGGCATCCGGCTTCCCCGTCTATACTAACATGCCAAATCTGCAACAACAAAGCCGACTCTGCATGTGCGGGAAAAAGGGCTGAAGAGAAAGAAAGAATGTGTCTTGTCTCCTGTTTTTGTATTTCATTGTATGTTGTGGAACATCTTTATATTGTGAAATATATCATATATATATTAAATGTTAATGAAACTTAGCAAAGAAGAACTGCAGTGAATATTAATAAACTTCAGAGAAACCGTAGAATAAACTCATGTAAGAAATACCGACAGTTTTCAAAATGTCTTCTTATTGTTGAGTGCTTCATCACATCTCAGGGTCATTAAATGGTTCACTTTATGGCCGAAGTAATGAAAACGAAACTTTTCACTCTTGAAAAGGATTTGTATTTTTGTAAAAACATTTACATCTTATCTGAAAGTTTACACAGAAGAAAAAATGAGACAGCTCATCACTTCTAACTGCTCGAGAAGTCAAGACAAGACACTGCTAATTAAAAAGCAAAGATACTGCTCTTCCACTTTTTTTTCTTTTAGTTCCACAGATGATTTGTTTTTCACAACATTAATTAATAATTGTCAATTATTGTTATTATTAGTAATATTTTTCTCTCTCCTTTTTTTAATAATAACAGAAAATTAAATTAAATGAAATTAAAATAGAAATTCGCTTCTTACTGTTCTGATACCCCAACACTCCATTCCTGGTAACAGCACATCCGCCCCCATACTTTTGGCGAATGTACTCCGTTACATGAGGCAGAAGTATGTTACATATCAGAACAGTAAGATAGCTTTCCTTGTTGGCGAAAGATTAACCTTGAATAAGAAATATTTGTCCATGGGTTGGCTCACTAGCTGCTAATCTAATTGAGAGGCCGTTTATCTACCTTTTCATTGACATATTTTAGAATCTGGTAAGAAAAAAATCATCAAAGCACACATATAAGAAATTTACACAGAAATATACATCTACACATAAATTACATAGATCAATACCTATACAAAGAATTGTTTACAAGCAAAAAAATTACAAATTTTCCACGCCACGGGGCGTTGTAACCTTTTAGTCTCTTTCTTTTCCTTTTCAGGTCCATTGTATGTTTAAATTTTTTTTCGTCGCTTGTGATCGTCCATTTGTTCCATTCAAATGTCCCGCTACGCACAACAAGTGTCCAGCGATATTGCATTGTTATGCAAAGAGAATGCGATCAGTTACTTCTCTGCCCGGCAGTTAACAATACCTGTACCTTCGTCTTTGTTATCTTCTCGATAGCTTGGCGCTCAGTTCAGTAGCTTGCACTGTTGAGAGCATATTGTAGTTCGTGCTCTTGTGTGAGGGAGGATCCAGATGCTGCTGGCGTCGTTGTTACATCCCACTCTCGCCGTTTATGCTAAAGCGTCTATTGGGATATCATCACGACCACCGCCCGTGTACGCCGTGCTGCTGATTTGCGGTAAGTACTTTATATTGAATCACTTCACCTCTTCGACTGCACACGCGGCACAACATCGATCTGCTATCCCCTCACAGTCACATGAATCACCCATTTTCACTAATGAATTTAAATCCCCCTCTGCTCGTTTTGTCATCTTGGCACTACAGTTTTCGTTATAATTAGTATTTTACCAAGACATTTGTTCAACAATACATATCGTCCTGTCGACCTTGGTTTATACTTCCTACATTTAATAGTCTTCATGTTTTTTTTTATGTCCACAATTGTTAAGTTATGAATTTTACATATATTTCATCCTTAAAACAACTATAATAATATTACTCCTTTTTTTTTTTCATCAGAAATTATACATAACCAGAAGAAAACATACATTCCACTCTTTTACTACCTATAGTATTCTAACCTTTTTAATACCTCTCGTAAAAAATCTTTCCTTATACATTTATACGCCATCCATGGATTTACTTAATCTATTTATGTTCAGACCTATTTATTCGGATATAAATATGAGATCAGGCCATATATATATATATATATATATATATATATATATATATATATATATATATACATCCTCCAAGGAAACAAGAAATCGGCCCACACTATCCTCCAACCACGATAGAAGGAAAGAATCCTACATCATTTATCGTGTGTAATGTGGTTAGTTGTGTAGTAGAGAATAGCTGTGAGAACTTTGTCTACTCGTGTTTCAATGGATAAGCAATTACTATATGCATAGATCATAATTGGGAAAGAATTCTCTTTTTATATAGTATATAGACTTTCTAGACTTCAATTGACTGAACTGCCATAAAATATTCATCTTGTTCATTAACACTAACCATGTGAGGCTAAGTCCGTGTTCGGAAGAACTTTATACCAATATTACTCTCCACTTTCTTGTATAAACGGAATATGATTCGGAACCCAAAATTCATTTACCTACTGATTTATATATGGATGGTTTGACCTGTTAACCATTCAGTTTGATGAATCAGAATTGCCAGTGTGTTCCCTGCCATCTGTATCATTGTAACCCCTGCTTCAATATGTTACTCAGTTATTTCTTGTTTTTCTCAATCAATATTTAATAATTCAGCATAATGTAAATTAATAGGCATGAAGTTCGTTTTAAGACACTTCGCATTCATTCATCATGACATTCATTCTTCCACATTCGTCTTCGTAGCATAGGGTTAAGAGAAAAGAAAAGTCGGAGTTGCGGAGGCCACAATTATTCATTTTAGATACCATCGCGCAAATATCCGACCGAAAGCGCAAATAAGCGCCACGTGCCTTGGCACAAAACAATTCAATAATCCCTATCTCAAAGTACAATGTATCCACAATTTTTTTGTCAGGCAATACGCCTTCCTCAAATACATTCTCATTATTATTATTGACATGAAGCGCGTAAAATGTAACCTATGCCTATTGAATTTCTCATTTACATATACTTTAATACTTATCGCAGCTTTCCGTATTATCTTTAGAAAATTTCCGCAGAGGTTTTAATTGGTACTAAGCAGTATGGTCGATTCTTTTTTATTTTATTTTATTTTATTTTATTTTATTTTTTTTTTTTTTTTTTTTTAGATTTAGTTAAATTTTAGTTACAGGAATTAGGCTGTCGTGAGTGTAGTTGAAGTATTTAAACAGTAGTTAGTAGTGTAGTTTAGATTTGTATATATCCGGCTAGCTGTAAGGTATCGTTGTTTTTAAACAGTTTTAAATTTCGTTTGTATATATATATATAATTTTTTGTATTTAATTTCGCGTGTGCATTGTTTGTTTTCTCTCGTGTACATAGCATATTTTATTTCCGTGTATATATATATATATCTTTATATCTATCTCGGTGTTTATCCTGCTTATATGAACCGGTTCAAACTGAGCACGCCCCTACATCTGTTTGACACTCCCCCGTATAAATCAACTTTGACAGCAGGCGGGCGTTGATCATCAGCTGTCTCAGCGCTATCCGCCAGTGTTTATGATAGCCACGTAAAGTAGAATTCAACTTGGTGGCACAAATTTTTCGCGTGCATAGCGGTGGGCGTACGCATACTTAACACCGTCATATAAACATCTTTATCAAATTAGGTGAATATATCTTGTCTGAGTGTTACTGGATATATGGTTTTAGATCCTTATGCGGATGCAGTCCTTTTATTTTTCCCGATCCGGGATATGCTAACAGTTAGCTACCAGATTTCCCTTTTCAAATTTGTGAATACGACCTAGCTTGTTGCCATACCCACGGTTTCTTCTCTGTGCCTCCTCATTCAATACATTCTGGTTTTGTCCGTTCCGAAAATTATTACGCTGTTGCCCATTCTGGTAGACCGGGTTATACCTATTATCATTCCTCCTCCTATTGTCGTTCCGCATTCGGTAACTGTTATTATTATTGTTACTACCTCCGTTGTAATTACCGTTTCGGCTAGAACTCGTTCCATTTTGCCTAGGCGGTGAGTTCCGATCAGAATTCCCATGGTTCACATTGTCACCATAATTATCCCTGTTAGAATTGCGAACAAAACTTCTCTCCCCTTCATGGATCAGGTCGTAATCGTCTAAAGCATCCAAAAATTTTGGCAAATTATACTCAGGCACCCACATAATTTTTTCAGCAATATCAGCGGGTAATTTTGATTTGAGTATCCTAATTACATCCACGTGTGACATTGGTGTTGTCCAATACAAGGTTTTATTCAGATATTTTTCGAAATATTTACGTAGGCTGCCCGAGCGTCTGTTATACGGTTCCGGACTAAAAACTTGCCGTCGTAGACGTTCTTGTACAGACTGTGACCAAAATCTTGCAATGAACTCCTGCTCAAATTGAGCATAGGTTTGGCACCTATTTATGGCGCTTGCAGCCCAAGCAGAAGCATTGCCTTCGATGCGGCTACTATTTCTTGAATTTTCCGAGCATCCGACCAAGAATGTGGCAATACATTCCGAAATGTTTGCAAAAATATGATTGGATGACTCTTTTTGTTTTCTTCCGAAAATGTGGGAAATTTTCTCGATCCACCTAAACCGTCTTCAATAACAATATTGATAACCTGGTCCCCATTTTTTGCTGATTGGGTGTGGGTTACAACTGTTGACAAACCGGGTACCGTATTTGTACGCGGCCCATTTGATTGTGTTGGCATAGTTAAATGTTCCAGAGGTGATCCATGACTTTGCTGCATATTAATGTGTTGGAAAATTGGCGTCGTCGTTTGCGACCTTGTAAACGATACAGACTCCCTATGCTCATTTACTAAATTATGTCCCGGTGGCACGGTATTACTTGCTAATGTGAATGATTGAGCCGGTGTGTTTTCTCCGTAAATCTGACGGGTCATACTGCCAACTTCCCTTTTTATTTCCTGCAGTATTTGTTCCCCTTTTTTCACTTGCCCATTTTTCCACTTCCTCTCTACAATTCCGATGCCCTGAAGTGCTACTGTCGCATTCATCGTCTTGCATTTGCTTTTTTATCTCTTGTAATTCTGTGTTGGAATTCTTTTGTTCTACCTTTAGAGATCCTACTTCACGTGTTAGCTGTTCCATTTTATCGGCTAACGGATTGTACCCCTCGCTCAGCTCGTCTACTCTCTGCTCAATTGAACTCATGGATCCTTTGACCATTTGTTTTGCTGCTTTTAAACTTTGACAATCCTTGGTAATGAGATCTACTTGAGTGCTCAAACGGGTTTGCCTAACATTTAAAGCCTCAAATTTAACATTGATTTCATTTACTTCCTGTTGTAAGTCAGCTCGCATTTGCGTGACGTGTGTTTGAAAATTTTAACAGACTCCTTGTTTGCCTGTACTTCAGTTCGCAAATGTTGCATTTGTTCTAATTGTTTGTGTGACTGTTTGTCTATTAGTTCCTTTATTCGGTTAAAAAGAGTGTATATTTCTGACGAAGATTTATTTTCCGTCTCTACTCGGCTGTTATCTGAAATTTTTATCTCTGCCGGGTGCACGGTTTGTGCCTTTGAAGAAGTGGGGGTCTGCCAGTTATTAAATTCAGTTGTGTGGGCGTTTTGTGAAGCTTCATCATCAGCCCCACACAATTGCTCTGATACTCCAGAAGATTCTATACTTATCGATATATTTGAATCTAACAGAGGATTCATCATTGGGTCATTGTTTGATATGAAAGGGGTATTGTTATCACCATTGGATTCATAATTTAAGGCTGGGATCTGTAATTCGGGATTTTGGACTAACTGATTATCAAAACTAACTTCGCCATCACTGCTAGAAAATTTTCCTGATAGTTCACACTGTTCACGTTTATCGGACATTTTGGCAAACTTTCACTTAAGGCCTCGGCAACAATGACCATTCCCTTCCTCAAAACACTATTTAAAAAAACGCTTCAACAATCACAATTGAACACTTAAAACCAATTTCATGCCTTATATCCCACAAGAAGTTAATTTTAGGATAAATTTAGATTAACACTCAAGCTACATCCGCAACTACGTGATGTTACACCATCAAACTACGTTAATTCTGAGTAACTATTGAAGCTAGGTGGAAAGAGAAATTTCAAAATATTTGTAGTTTTTTTTTTTTTTTTTTTTTTTTTTTTTTTTTTTTTTTTTTTTTTTTTTTTTTTTTTTTTTTACTACCAGAAAGATTGTTAATGAAAATTTCTTTCGAGTTGGAGTATAGATAGGACACCTCTTCCACCATGGAAGCACCAGTATATATATAATAGATTATCTTCTCCTACCTTTTGTTGTCTTCTTAATACCGCTTTGCGTTGTTATTTGTGTATTCCTTTCCCGTTACCTGAGTCGATCTCATCCTTATATCCTTTTTTCTGGCTCCGGAAAGTACGATACATGGAAAAGTAAAAAAATTTACATCGATTAGTAATTAATACCATACTTGGCCACCCCGTTGGGCGCCATTGTGGAACATCTTTTTTATTGTTATGAAATATAATTATATATATATTTTAAATGTTAATGAAACTTAGCAAAGAAGAACTGCAGTCAATATTAATAAACTTCAGAGAAACCGTAGAATAAACTCATGTAAAAAATACCGACAGTTTTCAAAATGTCTTCTTATTGTTGATTGCTTCATCACATTTCAGGGTCATTAAGTGGTTCACTTTAAGGCCGAAGTAATGAACTAAGACGAAACTTTTCACTCTTGAAAAGGATTTTATTTTTGTAAAAACATTGACATCTTAACTGAAAGTTTACACAGAAGAAAAAAATGAGACAGCTCATCACTTCTAACTGCTCGAGAAGTCAAGACAAGACACTGCTAATTAAAAAGCAAAGATACTGCTCTTCCACTTTTTTTTTCTTTTAGTTCCACAGATGATTTGTTTTTCACAACATTAATAATTGTCAATTATTGCTATTATTAGTAATATTTTTCTCTCTCCTTTTTTTAATAATAACAGAAAATTAAATTAAATGAAATTAAAATAGAAATTCGCTTCTTACTGTTCTGATACCCCAACACTCCATTCCTGGTAACAGCACAATGTATTGTCTTCTTCTTTCAATGAATTAATTCTGTAAGATGAAGAGCGCCTCAGACGCTGGCTGCCCGCCCTCCAGAGAAATGAAAGGGGAAAAAAAAACACGTAAAGATTGATTCCTTTCATTTCACTGTAACTGCAACACTTTCTTTTCGCCCGTTAGAATGACATTTGTTCTCATATCGATGATGTACGTCGCGAATGGAACGGATAATTAATGAACTACAGCTGTATAAGAGAACCCACGAATAGATTGAAAAATTTCAATGTGTCATTGTGTAACATTTCAGATTCAGGCCAATGTGCTTTTTTATGTTATTCATATATTTTATAACTGTATTTATTTATTTCTTGGTTTCGACATCTGCCATCATCAGAAGAAAAAGCCTCTGAATTTGCAAACGTTATACAAATTTTGCCTATTAGGGTTTTAAGATTCAGTGATGGCAGATACCGACACGACAATAATAATAATGACGGTTTTATTGACACTGACAAAAATTAACCAGTGCCAAAAAATTTCTTTTGATCTTTTATTAAATCACTATCCGGTCGCAACTCCATACCATTTGCTTTTACAAAACAAACAGATACATACAATAGTTTGTGAATTCAGGAAGCTAATACATATGAAGGCTTAACGTTTCGCTTCATTTCAAGGTGCCCACATCTCTTTCCCAGAAAGACGTACAGAAGCTTCAATTTCCCGAGTAAATAAAAGACTGGTTCTCAAAGGAGTAGAAAAGAATAACAGAGGATAGACATGCAACACGTAGGAGAAGTATTGCTGCAACAGCAAGGGCCCAGGGGCAATCAAAGCACGTAACTAGTAAAACGTGGTAAGCCCCCTGGAGAAATGAGTGCGTTATAATGGCCTGTAGACGCCATAAGGCAAACTATTTTTAATAATTTCCCTTAAAACACAACGGAAAGGCGTTGAATTTTATTGGCAATTCGTCGACAACTTGTTTACCCTTGTTAATCGACTTTGATACTGCGTCTCTTCGCCAGAACACTCTAATAATTACCTATATACCCCTTGCGCTGCTACATCGAGAACTAGTGAAATTTACTGATTAAATCTCAACTTCATCCCTTTAGTATTGAGTTTATTAAAGCAAGTTTGCTGTTTTTGACTTACTTCAGGAAGCTGACACTAAGGGGTTTGAAGAGTCAAGTCCTATACCTAGTGCACAAGGTTCTTTTATGCCATTTAAATATCTGAATGACCACAGCATAAAGTCAAATAATTGTAAGTATCTCGTGGACGCTACTAAAGCGGTTATACTGACTTGAGGAATCACACCATAAATGACATCTCTAAAATGTGTATGTTTTATATTTTTATATCACAATTTTTACATTATAGCTGTTTTCATTAAAATTTTATTTATAGTACTGGTTTTAATTTCTGTAGGTATGTCATTAAGCCCAGAAGAGTATTTTTCGCAAGATGTGGACCTGAAAGTTGC
Organism: Locusta migratoria; assembly: GCA_026315105.1. Taxonomy (NCBI): domain Eukaryota; kingdom Metazoa; phylum Arthropoda; class Insecta; order Orthoptera; family Acrididae; genus Locusta; species Locusta migratoria. The sequence goes on from CM048745.1 coordinate 224,089,159, forward strand.
GTACATCTTCCATTGCAAGGGTTGCCTCTCGACATCTGCTAATTTTGTCGGAACCGCGGCCGCGAAGGTGTGACTCCAGCCAGCACGATGAGGTGGAGATATGATTTTACAGTCCTGTCGCAGCCTGACAGCAGAATGAGGCATGGTGGCACAGAGGACCGGTGGGTTTTCGTGAGCACGGTCAAGACTGGCAGCTGCAGACAAGCGATGCAATTTTTGGAACAATCTCTGATGCTCGCACAGGCTCTCTAACAAGGAAAGTACATGGGCTCGAACAACCATATCGGTTTGAACGTTTGCTTAAAGGATCTCTACGTACACCTGAGTGAGCTGGTGGGTGTCTCTGCAAAACTCTGCAATGATGCTCTAGATAGCACTGTAGATGTAATTGTAGACGCCATACATAATGCAGATATCTTAACTATAACTTATGTAATAATCATCGTACATGTTTCCTAGCGTATTGTCATCAAAAGCTGTGATGATAGTTGGAACTATAACCTTCTCGGAAGATTGTTGATATTCACTGCCTCTGCTTCCGTCGCCTCTTCCCGCACTTACCGTAGCACTACCGCTTGCAATGAGTTGTTCGTCATTATCATCCCTATTATCATCATTATGTGTTAGTGTTACAACAGTATCTAACTTATGCTCATATTTCTGTACCATAACAGATACGATAAAGCATGCGAATGATTCATCTTCTACACTAATTCCATCTTGACGAAGAAGGGTTCTTCGTAACTTCATCTCAGTCAATCGCAATACATTAGGAGTATTGATTACCAATCGCCGCCGCATCTGACGCTTCACCACACAAATGTCACAATACGCAACTTCGGAGGCACACTGCACCGTCCCTAGTGGCGAACCGACAGGTCAAAGTGCAATGTGGCAAGGCACATGCAGAAGCCTCTAACGATCGACTGCAGAATTTTGCAGATTCGGGAGTGTCACTGGTGCAATAAGGGATCTTTACATTATCTCTCATACGATTTTGGTGTATATGTGTTTGTTCGAGCCCAAGTACTTTCCTTGTAAGTGCGTTGCCAACATGTCAAAGTATAGCTTTATAGTTTCAGAGACACTCCTAAAAAGAGCATGGAAAAATAAAAACTGTAGTCATTGTACGTACATCATAAGTCATCACATACACGTCGCTGTGCAAAACCATATATTTTAAAAAATATTGACAATTACTTTCTATTAACATTAAAAGTAGAGTTAATGATAAACCAACAATACGCACAACAAAGGTTATTGAATTTATTAAACGTAAGGAGAGGCATTGAATTAAAAGTTATGCTGTGGCCGGGATTCAAAGCCAGGACCTTCTACTTACTAGGTAGGTGATTTAGGCCACTCAGCTAACAAACCGTTGTAGCCAAAGTAACTACACGGACTGTCTTAAAACACATCTCCCTCCACAGTTCGTGTAGTTGCTTTGGCTACAACGCTGTGTTATCTGAGTGGTCTAAAGTACCTACCTAGTAAGTAGAAGGTCCCGCGTTCGAATCCCGACCACAGCAAAAATTTTAATTCAATGCCTCTCCTTATGTTTAATACGTTTGGTTTAACGAGACAATGTTGCCTCAAGGAATTGTATTATTTGTTGATATTACTGAATTTATTAACTTACTCCTTTAATTATTTATGGCAACGGCTATGGCGCAGTGGATACACTGGTTCCCGTTAGACCACCGAAGTTCAGCACTGTCGGGCTAGGGTCGCAGTGGGATGGGAAACCGTTCGGGTCTGCCGAGCGCTGTTAGCAAGAGGGGAGCACTTAACACTCACCAAAAAAAAAAGAAAAAAAAAAAAAAAAAAAAAAAAAAAAAAAAAAAAAAAAAAAAAACACTTCGTTGTAATTTTATAGGTAAACAATCTATGGTTTTAATACCGTTGTACATAGCTTGATTGTTTCTTTCTTATTCACTGTAGGTCCATGTATCTTCTGAAGAAGATTGATTTACATCAATTGAAATCGCGGTAAAGTTGATTAAACTTTAATTTGCATCTGGTTGGCTGATATTTTACTGCATATTTTTTGACACTCTCGACGGCTAACTATACACATGATTTTTGTTTCGTGTGAATCAACGGCAAAGAACATTTCGAATCAGTTTCACTGGCCTCATAGTATAATTAATTTTTGAAATTGTTCGTTAATTTTCGTGTTCACGTATCAACTTTACGGTATATCGTACCACGTAATTTAGAATGTGTTGTAAGGTCGAAATATGATGAGTGTGGCGAGGCGCTAATTGCAATAGGTACTGTTGAAAGAGAGACAACGTATTTGCAGTGACGGCTGGTTAATTTGCAAAACACGTACTGTGATCTGGTTTCCGAAGTGTAAGCTATCTGGATTTGCTGCGTCTCGTGTTCTTCTGTCAGAGGCTGTCAGAATTACCGTGTTAGGTCCTGCAGGCGGAATGGCGCAAGCTGATTGCTGCAGTACGAGATTGTCCACGTGATGGATGGTATTGCGTACTGGGGACGCATCAGCATAAACCACGAAATGAGCTAAGCTCGTGTACATAGCGGCGAACCTCTATGACATATTGGACCGTACCCAGAACTGACCTGCATATAAAACCACTCATTTTGATTTGACCCCAAATTGCTATCTCCTGTGATTGTGATTACTACCCGCAGGATGATTAAATGTTTACGATGTTCAGAATTTCCAACTGTAGGTAAACCTTTTACTCCTCCTTCGATCTCTCACAGCATAAAGCTACAATCGCAGACTAGATGACGACTGCAAAGCGGCCGCATCTAACGCAGGTGTTCCCTTGCGCGTATTGTTGTCTACGTACAAAGTTAACTGATGCGAAAGGAGAAAGTCGGTTTAAACTTCAATGGTCCGTCGACATAGATGTTTTGTAGCAGTTCAAATGTTTCAAATGTTTGTATAGCTTATGGGACTTAACTACGGGGTTATCAGTCCCTAAACTTACAAACTACTTATGAACTAGCTAAGACTAAAGACGGCACAAATAACCATGCCCGAGGGGGGATTCGAACCCCCGACCGTAGTGGCCGTGCAGACCGTGACTGGAGCGCCTCAGTCCCCTCTGCCACCACGGCCGGCTTGTAGCAGTTGCAGTGACTCGAGTTCGACTATGTTGGGTAGCAAGATTACAAGTATTTTGACCTGAAAGTCTTCGGCATTCGCTTTAAATATTAGTTAAATGCTGTTATGAACAAAATAATCCTTTTGTCAATCCTTTTTCCTTGCCTGCTGCTGTCGCTGCTACATCGCTCAGAGCGCTAAGTGTCATAATTTAATTTTCGTGAAATTTTGTTGACAGTTAATTTCTTAATTTTCGTTTAGTACTTCTGTTTTTAAGTCTTCTTGTCACCTACTTGAAAGTTTTCGTATGCGTTACTGTTTTAAGAGTACATTTTCTGGTATTTTGATAAATACCGTTGTCTGTGCGTGTTTGTCAGTCGTCTGAAGCTTTTCTTTGGCTTAGGAGCTTCTATATTTCGTGTAGATCTTTTACGTTAGAGCAGTGATTTCCGCGTATATTTTGATTTCAGTCCAGAGACGGTTTTTGCTAATTTCTATTGTTTCCAACAAGAAGTTTCTAGTAACCACTGTTTAGTCAGCTATCAGTCACCTGTAGTGAATTAGCGGTCTTGTTACAAGTCGATTACTTACCACACGGTCCCTGCTATCGAGACATCTTTGCGTGTACCGGACCCGGTTGGGACACCCACTCCCCCAGGGGAATGGCTGGTTCAACGGTGTTCGCGTCGCTCAAGGCGGAGGCTCAAAGGGGAGGCTGGCTGTGCGGCATCGCCCGCTCTGCCTGTGAGTGAGCTTGTGGCCGCTCCTTCAGCAAGGTCCGAGCAGGCACACGGGGGGAGGGGTTTGTTAGTGATCGGGAGCTCCAACGTTAGGCGGGTTATGGAGCCCCTTATGGAGATAGCTGAAAGGCCGGGGAAGAAGGCCAGTGTGCACTCTGTTTGCTTGCCGGGGGGTCTCATCCGAGATGTGGAGGAGGCCCTTCCGGCGGCAATAGAGAGCACTGGGTGCACTGGTATCGCTCATGTCGGCACCAATTGACTCCTGCCGGCTGGGTTCGCAGGTCATCCTCAGTTCATACAGGCGTTTGGCGGAGTTGGTGAAGGCAGGAAGCCTCGTTTGCGGGGTGGATTCTATTTGTAGTGTTGTTTCCAGAACCTATCACGGTCCTCTGGTTTGGAGCCGAGTGGAAGGCTTAACCCAGAGGCTCGGACGATTCTGCGAAGATCTGGGCTGCAAATTTCTCGACCTCCGCTATCGGGTGGAGAAATGTAGGGTTCCCTTGAATAGGTCAGGCGTGCACTACTCGCAGGAAGCGGCTACAATGGTAGCGGAGTACGTATGGAGTGCACATGGTTTTTTTTTTTTTTTTTTTTTTTTTTTTTTTTTTTTTTTTTTTTTTTTTTTTTTTTTTAGGTTAGAGAATTCCCTTCCTAGGCCCGACAAGTTTCCTCCTGAACCGCGACAAGGTGGCAGTAGGCAGAACTCAAAAGGGAAGAAAATGATCAATGTAGTAGTAGTTAAATGCAGGAGCGTCTATAGAAAGGTCCCAGAATTGCTCTCAATAATAAACGGTCACAACGCCCACATAGTACTAGGAACGGAAAGTTGGCTGAAACCAGATGTAAACAGTAATGAGATACTAAACTCAGACTGGAATGTTTACCGCAGAGGTAGGCTGGACGGTGAAGGGGGAGGCGTCTTTATAGCGATAGAAAGTGCACTAGTATCTAAGGAAATAGACGGAGATCCGAAGTGTGAAATAATTTGGGTGAAGGTCACGGTTAAAGCAGGCTCGATCATGGTAATCGGATGCTTCTATAGGCCTCCTGGCTCAGCAGCTGTTGTGGCAGAACACTTGAAGGATAATTTGGAAGATATTTCTAGTAGATTTCCCGATCATGATATATTTTTGGGAGGAGATTTTAATTTACCCGATATAGATTGGCAGACTCAAACGTTTATTACATGTGGCAGGGACAAAGAATCCCGTGAAATTGTTTTGAGTGCATTATCTGAAAACTAACTTGAGCAGTTAAACAGAGAACCAACTCGTGGTGACAACATATTAGACCTTCTGCTGACAAACAGACCCGAACTATTCGGAACAGTTAATGCAGAACAGGGAATCAGCGATAATAAAGCGGCTACAGCATCGGTGATTTCAGCCGTAAATAGAAATATTAAAAAAATGTAGGAAGATTTTTCTGTTCGGAAAAAGTGACAAAAAGGGGATTTCAGACTACTTGACGGCTCAGCACAGAAGAAGATGGTGTTGAGGAACAGTGGTCTAAGTTCAAAGACATCGTACAATATGCATTAGATGAGTATGTATCTAGCAAGGTCGTAAGAGATGGAAAGGAGCCACCGTGGTGCAACAACCGAATTAGAAAGCTGCTACGGAAGCAAAGGGAACTTCACTGCAAACATAAACGTAGCCAAAGCCTTGTAGACAAACAAAAATTACACGAAACAAAATGTAGCGTTCAACGAATTCAAATGTTCAAATGTTTGTAAATCTTATGGGACTTAACTACGGGGTCATCAGTCCCTAAACTTAAAAACTACTTATGAACTACTTACAAACTAGGACGGCACAAATATCCATGCCCGAGAGGGAATTCGAACCCCCGACCGTAGTGGCCGTGTAGACCGTGACTGAAGCGCCACAGTCCCCTCGGCCACCGCGGCCGGCTCAACGAATTCGAAAGTAGAGTTCTTTGTACTGACTTGGCTGAAAATCCTAAGAAATTTTGGTCTTATGTCAAAGCGGTAGGTGGATCAAATCAAAGTGTCCAGACACTCTGTGACGTAAATGGCATAGAAACAGAGGATGACACTCTAAAGGTGGAATTACTGAATGTCTTTTCCCAAAGCTGTTTCACAGAGGAAGATTGCACTGTAGTTCCTTCCCTAGATTGCCGCACAGATTACAAAATGGCAGATATCGAAATAATTGACAGAGGGATAGAAAAACAATTAAAATCGCTCAAAAGAGGAAAGGCCGCAGGGCCTGATGGGATACCAGTTCATTTTTACACAGAGTACGCGAAGGAACTGACCCCCCCTTCTCGCAGTGATGTATAGTAGGTGTCTGGAACAGCATAGCGTTCAGAGAAATTGGAAAATGGCTCAGGTGATCCCCGTTTTCAAGAAGGGTCCTCGAACAGATGTGCAGAACTATAGGCCTATATCTCTAACTTCGGTCAGTTGTAGAATTTTGGAACATGTATTATGTTCGAATATAATGACATTTCTCGAGACTAGGAATCTGCTCTGTAGGAATCAGCATGGGTTTCGAAAAAGGCGTTCGTGTGAAACCCAGCTCGTGCTATTCGTCTACGATACTCAGAGGGCCATAGACACGGGTTCTCAGGTAGATGCTGTGTTTCTCGACTTCCGGAAGGCGTTTGATACAGTTCCTCACAAACGTTTAATGAACAAAGTAAGATCATATGGTCTATCAGACCAATTGTGTGATTGGATTGAGGAATTCCTAGCTAACAGAAAGCAGCAAGGTCATTCTCAATGGAGAGAAGTCTTCCGAAGTAGGAGTTATGTCAGGTGTGCCACAGGGGAGTGTCGTGAGTCCGTTGTTGTTCACGATATATATAAATGACCTTGCGGATAACATCGAAAGTTCACTGAGGCTTTTTGCGGATGATGCTGTAGTATATAGAGAGGTTGTAAGAATGGAAAATTGTATTGAGATGCAGGAGGATCTGCATAGAATTGACGCATGGTGCAGGGAATGGCAATTAAATGTCAACCTAGACAAGTGTAATATGCTGCGAATACAATGAAAGAAAGATCCTTTATCATTTAGCTACACTACAGCAGGTCAGCAACTGGAAGCAATTAATTCCATAAAGTATCTGGGAGTAGTCATTAGGAGGGATTTAAAATGGAACGACCATATAAAATCAGTCGTCGCTAAGACAGATGCCAGACATAGATTCACTGGAAGAATACTAAGGAAATGCAGTCCGAAAACAAAGGAAGTAGGTTACAGTACACCTTTTCGCCCACAGCTTGGATACTGCTCACCGGTGTGGGATACGTACCAGGTGGGATTGATAAAGGAAGTGGAGAAGATCCAACGGAGAGCAGCGCGCTTCGTTACAGGATCATTGGTAATTGTGAAAGCGTTACGGCGATGATAGCTAAACTCCAGTGGAAGGCTCTGCAGGAGAGACGCTCTGTCGCTCGGTACGGGCTTTTGTCGAAGTTTCGAGAACATACCTTTACCGAGGAGTCTAGCAGCATACTGCTCCCTCCTACGTATACCTCTCGAAGTGATCTTGAGGATAAAATCAGAGAGATTAGAGCCCACACAGAGGCATACCGACAATCCTTATTTCCGCGAACAATACGTGACTGGAATAGGAGGGGAAATCGATAGTAGTACTCAAGATACCCTCCCCACACACCGTCAGGGGGCTTGCGGAGTATGGTTGTAGATGTAGATGTAGAGTATTTTATTTTTCCTATTTTCCTATCATCCACAGAGATATGTAGTTAATTACATGTAACAATTACAGAAACGCTCACATTATTACATGCTCTAGTAAAAAGTGTAAAGGAAGCAGTAAATTTAACAATAAAGTCTAAATAAGAAACTACTGTCTTAAGAGGTATATAGGGCAAACTCTCATTTGGTTCCCACTTATAATACCCTCGTATAAATTCTAAAGGGGAGTTTCATTCTAACTACTTAAGAAAGAAGTTAGTTCTTTCATTTCAACGCTTCTTCAGATTATTTCGCTACTTACATGAACAGTGGGTTTCCTGAGACTTAGAACAATTCTAGGAACACTTTATAACGTACGAAATTAAAATAATTTAGAGGCAAACTTTAAGAGCGGTAACAGCTTACTGAAAATCTCTTCCGCTATTATTAAAACAGCCTCGCCTCTTTAACATTTAAATCGCATCCGCAAATCTCTCGTATTCTGAGAACACGCTTTCAAAGCACCGGAAAATAAGTTTCTCGTTGCTTCGTTCTCTTTTTCCAAGCCGCGCTCTCTGGCGCACTTCCACTAGCTGTTAATGTACGAAGTTCTTATTCCATCCAGTTTTTACTTATCTTTTAGCAGCAACACAGGGGAAAGAAATAATATGCGAGGACGAAATACCACACACTAGGACCACATGACCCAATTCTGTATGGAGGAGTAAAAGGTAATAACAGTCGTATTCACGGGAATCAGGAGTGTGGAAAACGTTTTCCCCTGGAGGAGTACTGAGTTTCAGTTCTCAGGTACAAAACGTTTGTCCAAATCAGCATCCAAAATACCAGCAGCTGAACTGGCAAGACGTCCCCCTCACAACAATTCTCCAACCCTTCATTTATGCCTCTATGTGGAACACCAGAAGTGTTACTTACCGGCAAACATTGAGGCACGGAGCACTTTTGGAAAAGCTGAATTCAAGACGGATCACTAATTTTATGCCGCAAATACGTACTGAAGTTGGTAAATAAAATGAAAATAACATTGATTCAGAAAGGTAGTTTCACAACTTAAGCTTATAAGACTTGTTTTTACTCACTGAAAAAATTCATTTTTATTCACCGGTTTTACATTATACACAACTTCACGCACAAATAAAAAAAACAACGACAAAGCTGTAGTAACACAATATATTTTAGAATGAATTCTTTAGGACAGTTATTGGAGATGCTTGATTTTTTATGTACACAGATAAACAGATATTTAAAGATATTGATACAAGATTTTACTTTTTATGAGGAAAATAGACAAGGTTTTCAATTAGAAGAATGAGGACACGTGCTAAATATTATTTTCTACTCAGCTCGATACTTTTCTACATACTGCTCAATGGAGTGGGAGAAGGGAAATCACTATACTGAGATCTTTGACCTATTTAATTGTTACAAATAAATATAAAAATCTATACATTCTATAAGAATAGACTGCTAGTGCATTGCAGAATGATTATGTTGCTATTATGGGTAAACAGTTATTCAATTTGGAAGTACAATGCAAGAAAATTAATGGCGGGCTCGTTCAAAATTTGTGTAAACAATGTGCTTAGGTAAATTTCGGGAGAGGTGTGGTGTTTCATTAAATACAAACATACGCACATAATTTTTAACGAGTTAGAGTTGATGTGTAAATGATAGATACACAGTGATTTATTTCCTAATACGAATGTGATAGTACATGCATACATAAATCTATACATACGAGTAAACCACTGGACCATTCTTCACGAAACTTAATGCACATTTACCTTACTACTATACTGCAATTTGTGTAGGCGTATGAACAACCTACGTAACATGCTGCAGGATACACTACAACTTGAATAATTGAATTAGGGAAAAAATGACAACCTCGCCTAAATTAACGGAGCGGCGACAACCAGACTGGGTACAAATATCCTTTACAGTCGGGAAACAATTTCTATGGAAATAACAATCACCTTCGACATATTATTAAGGGGATATGACATCATAAACAGTTAAAAAAAAAACTGACCGTTAATTCGATGCGTGAATAACGAGTTTTTATTGATCCACCATTTAGAACTTAGGGATATGCAACAGACTTTACACATAACTTCGAACCTTTAGTAAACGTCGTCGCACTCTCACTAGCCTTCCACTTCACTCTGATTTCCTACTGAACAACTCCACTCGAATTCAAATGCTTGTATAGCTTATGGGACTTAACTACGTGGTCATCAGTTCCTAAACTTACAAACTACTTATGAACTAGCTAATTCTAAGGACGGCACAAATATCCATGCCCGAGGGGTTTCGAAGTCCCGACCGTACTGGCCGTGCAGACCGTGACTGGAGCGCCTCTGTCCCCTCGGCCACCGCGACCGGCTAACTCTACTCCCATTGCGCATTATTTCAAGCATTTAGGACGATGTGAATTTCAATCCCATTATTTTATTCATTCATTTTATACTCTTATTTTAATTATTAATTTTAGAACATGTTTGTTTTCTTTTCGCAGAATTGTTGGATATTAATTACTTCTTATAAATACTAATTTCAGATTTTTCACGTAATCGCAAATTGTTCCTTTCGATTAAATTTGTGTAAATGGTGGACGAGTCGGCGAATGTTTCTTATCTGTTTCAAGGATGACTAGATCTTTGCTAATTGTCTGTGTTTTCGGAAAGAAGGAGGTAAAAGGAAAAAATAGACAATTATAGAAGTATGAAAGTTGAAACAGTCTTTGAAAAGTTGTACCAAGCTTACGTTTCGAACCTAGGTCTCCTGAAAATTAGGCAGTTGCGCTCACAGCTATAACATTCTGGCTCATTGGCATCACACCATCGCAAGTATATACTACGCCATGTCTCTCACCTTTGTCTAAAGCAGTCTGAGGGTGAGCTGGTTAATGTGCATGTTGGAAAAAGGAGGTTAAGTAGGGTTCCTCTACAATCAAACCAACATGCATATCAACCAGGTAAATCATTTGAGACAGCTCTCCACCAACTTGTTGGGAAGGTGTAGAAAGCACTACACTTTCAAGAAATAGCCCTCTGTATCTTCCTGGACATTGAGGGGGCTTTTAGCAACACGACCTTCGATTCCATGGTTAGGGCAGCAGAGGTGCATGACCTAGGGACCAATATATGTAGGTGGACTAGAGTCATGCTCAGTGGAAGAAAGGTAGAGGCTTCCATGATGAATGAAAAAATGGTAATCAACACCACTAGGGGTTGCCAGCAAGGAGAAGTTCTTTCCCCTTTATTGTGGAATCTAGTGGTGAATAATCTCATTGGAGAATTAAACTCTAGGCAGTACTTTTGCCAAGGATATGCAGATGATCTTGTCATAGTAATACTTGGCAAATTTGCTGACACAGTGAAGAATATGGCACAAGGTGCTTTGGACATTGTGCAAGACTGGTGCAGAACACAGGATCTGGGGGTTAGTCCTAAGAAGACTGTTGTTGTACCATTCACAAGGAAAGATGTCCAACACTCAAGTTGGAATCTGAAGCTTTTGAATGAAGCTCCACCTGTGAAGGGGACAGTGAAATATCTAGGGGTTACCCTAGATGAGAAACTGACATGGACCCCTCACATTAGGAATATTTGCTCCAAGGCAAAAGATACTTTAGTAAGTACCAGGAGAGCTTGTGGCAAAAATTGGGGCCTGAGCCCCAAGGGTATGCACACCACAGTGATTAGACCCAGGATCACCTATGGGGCGGTCGTGTGGTGGAAGAAGGTAGAACAGCAGGTTGCTGCTATGGAGCTTGGTAAGGTGCAGAGACTAGCCTGCTTAGCCATAACAGGCGGAATTAACAGTACACCAACTGCTGTGATGGAAACCATGCTGGATATGCCCCCATTACACCTTTGGGTCAAGATGGAGGCGGCAACTGGTGCCTACAGACTCAAATCTGTCAACAACTGGAACTCTTTGGGATATCCAGAATCACACACTAAAATAGTGAGTGAGGTAAATATAGGAAAGGTTGGGGAAATGCCAACCGACTATATCATAACCCCATACTGCTTCAACAAGCCTTTCAGTATAACAATTTGAAGTAGGGAGCAGTGGGAGAAAATAGTTCGACACCGTACGGAGGATAGTGTCTGGTTCACTGACGGGTCGAAATCAGACCAAGGCGTTGGGGCCGGGGTATACGGGGTGCAGCCAAGACTGGAGGGCGTCATCTCTCTAGGGAAACTGGCCTCAGTATTCCAGGCCGAAATCACTGCCATCAGGGCAAGTGTGGAGGAGAATTTGCGTAGGTGCTACAAATATCGTAGCATCTATATCTATTCAGACAACCAGGCAGCCCTGAGATCACTGGCAGCTCCTACAACAAGGTCTAAAATTGTTGCAGAATGTCACAGGGTTCTGGTGGAGCTAGGGGAAAGCAATAGAGTAAACCTATTGTGGGGTCCCTGGCCACTCGGGGATCAGTGGGAACGAACATGCCGACAGATTAGCCAGGATGGGGGCAGAGGCTCCATTTATTGGACCGGAACCTGTCCTGACAATCACCAAGGCAATGATTAAATTGGAGCTACGTAACTGGCTCAGAAGACAGCACGTAGAACATTGGACCAAAGTCCATCAACAAAAACATGGTAAGGTAATGCTGCCAAAGACTTGTTTTAAAAGAAGCTCTGCAATCCTGGGTCTGAACAGGAGAGAGATGAGACTCATGGTTGGATTGCTGGCAGGCCATGGGAATTTCAAAAAACACCTACATACAATGGGAATAACAGAAGAGGACCCTAAATGTAGGCTCTGTGATAACGGTGATGAAACTTCATCACATCTGATCTTCGAATGCATTGCATTGGAGAGTAAAAGGCACAGAACATTTGGGACAACCAGACCCGAAGAAATTGTGTCTAATAAAGAACTGGTAAAGGGACTCCTTGCACTGTTCAAGGGCATTGGTTCGCTTTACTACACATACAGGGAGCGATACCGCACAATAAACTTAGTTTCGGTGCGGGCAGTGGCGGGTTAGACCAAGACTGTTTTGGCTTTCCTGAAAGAATCAAATCAAATCAAATCAGTGTACCAAGCTTACGTTTCGAACCCAGGTCTCCTGAAAATTAGGCAGTTGCGCTCACAGCTATAACAGTCTGGCTCATTGGCATCACACCATCGCAAGTATATACTACGCCATGTCTCTCACCTTTGTCTAAAGCAGTCTGAGGGTGAGGCGAGAATTTAGACACTGGAAGGAGCCGTGTGTAACATCTCACACAGTTGATCGTGTAGAACCTGCATACGGGCCACAAGGTGGCCCTGGGGGCCAGCGCACACGTCGGTAACTGAAACGAGCTGACGAGTCTAGTTCTGGTTCACTGAGGGGATAAGTCGTACTTCACCTCCTGTTTAAGTGTGGAGATTATCATACCTCACGTAATATTCTATCTGGAGTAATATTGCCTTATTCCTTGCATACATCGAAGGTACAGACCACACTTATTTCTTGTTAGTCACAGAGGCAGTGCGACATGTTAAAAATGTTGTTTATGCTAACCTGTAGAGCTTGATCAAAATAGGCTGCAGTATTCTCTAAGTAATTATATCCGGTCTTGTTATCTACATATGACGATTATAGTCCCTTCAACCATAATTACATTGCATCCATCGGCACTTTAGTCTAATCCCTAGTTGAAAAAGAACCGAAGCCACATCACAATAACTGTGCACCATTTTCTGATTAGCAACGCCGATAACATAAAAGAGGTACCTTATGATCATTTTAAACAGTTCCAATAGTAAACGTAAGTTCGTGCAGTTGTGCGAAATCACTGTGTCAGAGTACAGTGGTGAGCAGGAGACCCATGTTCGAAACATGGCTTTGGTACAAATTTTCACAACGTACTTCAATGTCACCAACGTTTGTCACTCGTAAAAATACACAGATAAAGTTTTGTTGTTTTGTCCTACGTCATCGTAAGGGATATTTTTTAGTGTTGATTGGAATACACTCATTCGAATTCTGAAGCAGGCGACGGCGAGCAACCGGGCGCTCCGCAGCGATGCGCCTTAGACCGCTCGGCTACTCCACCGCGGCATGCACAAAAGTGGCTAAATTACTTTAACAGAGTAGTATGTGTTGACAGCGCTAAGCAACCTCAAGGTACTTATTCGATAATGATAATTATAGAAGTGAGTTGATGTTTTCTGCGCGATATTTGCCTGTAACATCAAAATGTTCAAATGTTTGTTAAGCTTATGGGACTTAACTACGGGGTCATCAGCCCCTAAACTTACAAACTACTTATGAACTACTTACGAACTAGGACGGCACAAATATCCATGCCCGAGGGGGGATTCGAACCCCCGACCGTAGTGGCCGTGCAGACCGTGACTGAAGCGCCTCAGTCCCCTCGGCCACCGCGGCCGGCTGTAACATCATCTACGTCAGTTGCAATGCAGTGTTATTCATTTGTTAACGTAATTACAGTACTGATACAGCACACTCTGTTATAGTAGAGCAAAATATTATTAAGACTGTGCTTTTATTATTGCTGTTGTACAGCTGCTGCCTACTAATTTTTATTGTTATATCCAGATCATTACCTACTAATTAAGAAAATAATTAAAAAATTACAGATACTAAGATACTACTTTAAAACTTTCTTGTATTCAGAACACCAGAACAAAACACCACGGCTGAAACACACGATGCGGCCCTCTTCACACTGTATGTAATCAACTAAGTCGACAAACTTGAATTGAATGAGCAATTTAAACCTTTATATGGTCATGTATTCGTACCAAGATCTAGGATTTTTCACAAAATATTGCCACATACGTTCATCTGTTTAACTGAAATGTTGCTGTTGTTAAACAAATTATCGTGTTCAGCCCCGTCGGACTCTTGAAATTTCGCAACTGTCCTGCTTATGAAGCACTGTCTTCAAACAAAAATTTAAGTTCCAAGTAAGCGCCTTAAAACCTTAAGTTTTAGTGTGTACCTACTTCACATAGCATCAATATCAACTAGAATATTTCTTACTTCAAGCTATCATAGAACAAATTTTTAGTGCGTTGACAAAAATCTTAACCATTACTTGCATAAGCTTCTACTGCTTATAATCGTTTTATGTTAACTCTGATAGGGTCATGAAACTATACCACAAACGTATGTTCCCAAACACACTCTGACATAATCTGCGCAGTACCACGTGCATCATGCTCAGGTTAGTGGTTTGTATCTTGTCGTAAATACAAATTAAAGAGTGCCCCCCAATATTTACCTTCTCACATTAAACAACTATTATCATTGTACAACCGCAATACCAGGTCGGAAATGTCTAGCATCTTGGTTTTACCTTCACACAACACTAAAACTTTCTTCGTGTCATTCTCCACCTCAGACATACGACTATGGAACGCACTGCCATGTGATCTACGTCTTACACTAAACGACTCGACATTCGAGAGGAAACTCAAAATTCGCATATTAACGACGGCATCGCCTCCATTCTTACCCTGCTCTCATTTCTTTCCATCATAGCTTTGGATCTTACCATTCTGTTTATCTTCCTCTAACCAATCTACCTCTTCTATATCTCTCACCATATTCTATAGTCATATGTCTCTCCTTGTTGTGAATAACTCACTATCTGTAAGAACATAATGAGGCAATTCCTAAATTGTAATAGGGCTGATGTTCATGATGTGAAACATGCTTACTGTACTTTGCAAAGTCATTGTTATTATTATTATAATTGTCACTATTATTATTATTATCATAATTTTTGAGTCTTATAAATTATCTAAGTATTATTGTTACAATTGCATTCTATTATTTTACATTGTCTATAATGTACTAAAGAAATTGTTCACCTTCAGTAAGCCTCGTTAGGTGTAAGAAAAGGCCCGAAGGCCCTAATATTGCCAGATAAAATAAATGCATAAATAAATAAATAATTTAGTGAACTACAGTTGGTTTATATTGTCGATTCCAGCACTTGTTAAATTAACATTGTGGCTACAACGTAACCTTCTCAGTGCCCATACACGAAATCGTAACCCTCGTTTCAATTCATCAAGCTTCTCTTCTGCCATTATTGGTATTTTGAACAACAAAAATTTTCACGTTTTCATTAACTTGAAACTATTCTTTCAGTAAAATTTTGAGCGTGAGGAAAGCAGGAAGTAATCCATAAACCAATGTAACATTTACGTAAAAAAACAAGCGTTGGTTCACGGCGTTGCTGCATGTGTATTTTTGTCTCTTTCAACCGAATTGTTTCTAACTTCAGGTGTCTCATAATTTGGAGGGTACTTTCAGTGATATATGAGTACATTGTCTCATTCTTTATGACGTCATCTCCTGAACTACGTGTCGTAGTTGCTTATTACCGCCACAGCGACTGCTTTCTGATAATAAGAAATATATGTACCAAGTACAGTTGAAACTGAACCCGATTTTCAGTACAAGATGAGGGATATGTGTACACAACACATACATTCATTTCTATAGATTCATTTATGTGTGCAGTAAAACTTTCCTATTGCGAAAGAAAGTAACATTTTTACAAGATCTCGAATTCGTTATAAATTGAGAGTGTTTTTGTTTAATATAACGCCACATCGTTGGCAATATACATTTACCGCCGAAATTTATCTAGGCACACCACGTACCTCAATTACAATGTGTCTCCTTTCTGCGGTATTCCATTATATCACCAATACATTCATTTAGCACTTCTTTAGTTATCTAGAAATTTATGAGCCATCAATGAAGCAAACGATGATTTTGGTGAATTTTGCGTTCAACTGTCCACGAATGTCAAATATTTGTAAATACTGTATTGGCACGTATATGCGAGGAAACGAAAAATATTTCAGAAGGTAGTAAGCCCTACGTGTCACAAATAGGCACAAATACGTTATTTTTAATTCCACACAGCCATAAAATACTGTTGTGAACCAAACCGATATGGAATAGAGAAACACGTACAATAGGTTCTTGCTGATAAATGTATTATCTAAAGAACAATTTCAATATGCAAACTATGCAAACTGTATTTCTAATCATCTTTACGAGACTGTAAAAGTGTTTCGATTGACTCCCCGCCAGTCAGTTACAAACCATCCGCACACAACAAAAGCAAATATTGTCTACGAATACAACGATTAGCATTATTATCTGTACTTAGAACGCCTAGTTTATTTGTGCATATAAGATAAAAATATTATTTTCAGGCCTTAATAAGTATTAAACGTGTGAAGTCTCCCTGAAATGATTCTGGTTGATGGCTCGGGCCTTATAAGTATGAATAAGGGGCAATGAAAGTTATTTACTATGCAATGAATTCGTCGGCGTTAGTGCTTTCGAGAAAAGAGCAGTGTTTGCGTCCAACCTTATTCCAGGTACCCGTAAATACCGGGGTTCTTAGCAATTCTAATTTAACGGTGCGGCACCTGTTTCAAAGCACCCCTCTTGGGCGATATTAAACCGTCAATGTCTCAAGAAGTCTGATGATGAGCCACGCAGGTGCTCGCGGAATGGGACGAGGGCGCTTTAGCTCTTGGCCTTGCACCGGTGTCGCTCATATCGGATGACGTTTATGGAAAACTAGCTTAAACCCGCGGCTCCGCTCGCGTGTTGGTTGATTATGATAAATAAGCTATCTTGCAGTAGTGTGCTATGAGACTGGTTTTGAAGGATGAAATGAAATACAATACCTTCTTTAGAAACAAACATTTTTAATCAACATTCAAATAAAAAAAGTAACGATTGTTATAATATCACAGATCGATCACTTGATGTAATGCGCGGAACGTCAAATGGATTTCTTTTAAAGAGATGTATTAAAAGAAATTTCTTTTTTACTGCTTTATTTATTTATTCTTATATTTCCTTATTCGTATACTAATCCTTACAGAGAAAGAGCTGAAGAAATTGTAGCATGCATAGACCAAAGATATGGTCTGTGGCATCCCGTTTCGCTGTATGTAACCTCCTTGCTAAAGAGTCGCAAACGTCATCGCTGGCCTTCAGTCCGATTTTTTTTTTCAACCACCATATCATCCACCCCCTTATAGCTATCGGCATGGAACTGCTATGGTGTACAACAGGATACTTCGGACAACAATTACACCATTCGTTTGCGTTCTGTAGTTTTGGCTGCAGAGCGAAATATTAACACACACACACACGTAGAATTTTATATACGCCGATAACTTTCCATCCCAATATACTCCACCCTTTTATCATTATGAACCGTCAAGCAACAATGCAATCAATAAAACAATTTTCAAAGAGTAATTATTGTTCCGCATTTCGCGTTATATTCTTCAAATTACTAAATATGTATTAGATCGGTATAAAACCGTGCCTAAAGCTTTCCACAGGTATAAATTAGTAACTGTACAAATTCTTAGCTCTTTATGTCTAGTGGTTCAGGCGTGATAAACGTACACCGAACAGAGATATATATATATATATATATATATATATATATATATATATATATATATAGCTATCCGATCGCCATAAAACCGTGCCTAAAGCCTTCCCCGGGTAGACATTAGTAACTGTACAAATTTTTAGCTCTTTATGTCTTGTGGTTCAGACGAGATAAGCGTACACCGAACAGACATTCACATTTATAGATATAAATGAATTACGGCGTTGCTTGGTGAGTTTAATACAACTCCACTGCAGAGAGCCTGCTGTTGCAAAACAGAGATCGGTTAAAAGAAATGGGGTACTAATAACGAAGGAAAGTAAACGTACGAAGGCCGAAATTTCTTAGGCAGTACGTTGCGAGTAAATATCTAAAGGTATATCCGGACGATACTTGAAGAGCATATTATGTTAACGTCTTCCTCACGCCTGTAATTAATTGTATCTTTGCAGTATCGTATGCTTCGGCTGTAGTACAATAAAAGTAGCACCTTCTTGAGAAGGACGTAGGAGGAGGAACTAAATATAACAGGAACCTAGTGTCTCATGAGATCTGGAAATGTCGATCCAGTTGCTGACATACTAACGTTTTATGATTTATCATTACTTGAGACACAGCAAGTCACCTCACTATTGAAACTAGGAAATAATATGACATGGTGCAGATGGTAACACAAGACAGTAAAATGTTTACATTCTTCTTACATGTGTAAAACTGCGGCTTATTTTGAGTTATGGATTTAGTTCAGAGATGGGAATTACAAAATTAAATTCTGATGCCGTAAGTACCATTAAAGTCACTAAAACTACGTCGATACGTTTTACACATGTAATAACTCTCTACTGTAGACAATAATAGCCGTAAATTTCGAATTAGAATTATCCAGACATCTCGGCTGTTTTAGAACACTGAAAGAAAGTGAATGTCAAAGTTTAAAATTTGTGCCAGACCGAGATGGATGAAAATAAACACAGCAAAAACAAAGAGTATGGTCATCAGTACAAGACGCAAACTGGCCATTATTAAAATAGGACAAACTACCATTAGCCAAGTAAGTGCATTTAAACATCTTGGAAGCACAATAACCGAAGATTTGAGATGTCAGCAGGAGGTGTCACTCGAATTGCCATAGCGAAGGAGGCATTCAACAGAAAGAGGAGACTGTTGTGTGGAAAATTAGTGTCTAAGGAAAAGGCTTTACAAATGTGTCGTATGGAGTGTGGCACTATATGGTGCAGAAACATGGACACTGAGACGAGAGGATGAAAAAAGGTTAGAAGAATTTGAGATGTGGATGTAGAGAAGAATGGAAACGATAAGCTGGATAGAAAGAGTGAGTAATGAAAGAGTGTTGGAAATGGTTGTAGAGATAAGATGTCTGCTGAAGGTTATAAGAGAAAGGAAAAAGAACTGGCTGGACATTCGTTGAGAAGGGAGTGCATCCTAAGAGATGTCTTGGAAGGACTGGTTTATGGGAAAAGACTGAAAGGAAGAAGGAGATGCAAGATGACAAATGACATAAAGGGAAGAGGAAAATAGTCGGACCTGAAGAAGATGCCAGAAGCGGAGAGTGTGGAGAACTACCATGTGAAAACCTGCCTTTTGGCAGAACAATGATGATGTTGTTGATGATGATGAGATTCTAATCTGCATTTACCGCTCTGCCCACCAGTGGCCTTAACATGAAGTGTGGCAGATAAGGCAATCAGTATTCTCGGCACACTCTTGACAATGTGGATCTCAGACTATTTTACTCTATTTCCGAAATGCATTGTACCAAGCGTGTAGCTCCAAATACTGTTTCGCATTCAAAGCCGTCGTGTGATAAAAAATCGTGTAGTAAATCTTTCTTATGAATCACCGGTTTACAAATGGTGGCCTTCCAATAAATCGCGCTTTTGCACCTTGTGTATGCGATACCACTGCCACCTCTATCGGTGTTACGGCTGTCCCATTTCTTTTGCTTCCTTCGTTACTTTTTAATCCTGTTCGTGCCTTTCTTTTCTTCTGTTCCTTGTTTTCAGTAACGCGGTAAATCATTTCCGATCAAGCACTGCTGAATAACTTTCCATCGTCTAGGTTTATCCCGTCTTTTCTAAAAGTTAGAAACCGCCGTGATGAAACATCCAATACAGCGGCACAGTGTTCTATATCTACATAAATACTCTGCAAGTCAGATTGAAGAGCATGGCAGAGGGTTCATCGAACTAATTTTATAATATTTTTCTACAGTTCAATACTCTAATAACACGCTGAAAAAAATAACAGCTACCTCTTGCCGTTTCCGATCTTATTTCTCTTATTTTATTTTGATGATCATGTCCTATTTGGACGGCTGATAACAAGATATGTTCCCATTCGGAAGAGAAATTTAGTGGAAGAAATTTCACAAATAGATCCCTTTGTAACGAATAACGTCTTTGTATTAAAGATTTCCAAACCAAATCCTACGTCATTTTCGTGACACTCTCGCCCCTATATCGCGATAATACAAAACGATCTACCCTTCTCTAAACTTTTTCTAAATCGTCTGTCAGTCCCGCTTCGTGAGGATCCCACAATGCGCAGCAATACTCCAAAATAGGACGCACAAGTGTGGTGTAGGAAGTTTCTTTAGTAGAACTGTTGCATCTTCTAAGTGTTCTGCCAACGCAACGTAGTCTTTGGTTCGCTTTCCCTGCAATGTTTTCTCTCCAATTTACGTTTTTCGTAATTGTTACTCCTAGGTATTGAGTTGAAATAGCGAAATGTAGATTTGACTGATTTATAGTGTAAATGAAGTTCAACGGGTTTCTTTTAGTAGTCATATGGATGACTTCACACTTCTCGCTATTAAGGGTCAATTGCCATTTTTGCAACATATTGGTATCTTATCTAAATCTTTTTGTAGTTGCTTTTGAACTTATGGTGACCGTTCATGGTTAGTAAGTGACAGCATCATCCGCAAACAGTTTAGGAGAGCTACTCAGATTGTCTCCTAAATCGTTAATAAAACTTTATTCGGAAAAATATCACTACAGCGGTGTAAGATTTTCAAATGTCACTTAAATTTCAAATACTGTATTTATTGCTGCATTTCAGATGTGGCACTTGCATCTGCGTCATTGTAAATATATTGGTAGTTCCTGACAGTATAGACCGGAAATAGTGTCAGAAGACACCCTATTAGTAATAAGACTCTGCTAACTAATGAGTTATGGTCACGAACTGTCTTTGACAGAAACTCTGTTAATGTGAAACGTACATGTCATATTTTCGTTGGTTGGATTTAACACTCGTCGAAAGCGTGGGTATTGAATATGCAACGCAAGGTCAGATTCTTTGATTAAGGATGGCGAAGGTAATAGGCCGTGCCCCTTCACAGGAGTTCTGACAGACATTTGCCTCGAGTGGTAAGGAAGCCACATACGATCTAAATTTGAGTGACTGGATGCGGATTTGAACTGCCGTCCTCCCCAAAGGTAACACCAGTGTATACCCATTGCGGCACCTCGATTGTTCAGTTAGTTTCAAATGTGAAGGAGAAAGAGACATCTCCACAGTCTTCATACTACTTAATAATTACTCAGGTACAAGGAAGTAGAAAAACACAGGAAAAAGTAGAGGCACCGGCTTCATTCTTAACTAATTCGCTCCTGTCCTATCACCTTCTTCAGTTTCTATCCATTGCCTTCTGATGAAAAATTTTAGTTTTCATACAGCTCAGTCCTTATGACTTCATGTGTCTCGAACAATATTTCCTACCATAACATAAGTATTCATGAACGTACACTGAAATATTAGGTAAACTGTCCGCGAAATCTCTGGCGAGTAGTAAAGACGCAATAAAACGGAGTCTTACGCATGATGGGGGAGTTGTCATACATCTCATTGTTTGTTGTTGTTGTTGTTGTTGTTGTTGTGGTCTTCAGTCCGGAGACTGGTTTGATGCAGCTCGCCGGCCGCGGTGGCCGAGGTGACTGAGGTGCTCCAGTCACTGTCAGCACGGCTACTAAGGTCGGGGGTTCGAATCCCCCCTCGGGCATGGATATTTGTGCCGTCTTTAGTCTTAGCTAGTTCATAAGTAGTTTGTAAGCTTAGGGACTGATTACCCAGTAGTTAAGTCCCATAAGTTGTACAAACATTTGAACATTTTGAACATTTTATGCAGCTCTCCACAATACCCTATCCTGAGCAATCCTCTTCAACTCCACATAAGAACGGCAACCTACATCAGTCTGAATCTGCTTACTGTATCGATCTCTTGACTTCCTCTGCGGTTTTTACCCCCGCACACTTCCCTCCAACGCTAAATTCACAATTCCTTGATTACTAAGACTGTGTCCTACCAATCTATCCCTTCTTTTAGTGAAGGTATGCCAGAAGTTCCTTATCTCCCCAATTCTGTTCAGTACCGCCTTATTAGTTACGCAATCCTCCCACCTAATCTTCAGCATTCTTATGTAGCACCACATTTCAAAAGCCTCTATAATCTTCCTGTCCGCGCTGTTTATCGTCCATGTTTCACTCCCATGCAGGGCAACACTCCACACAAATGCCTTCAAAAAGGCCTTCCTTAGGCTTAAATCAATATTCGATGTTAACAAATTTCTATTTTTCAATAAGGCTTTTCTACCCATTGCCATTCTGTATTTTATATCCTCTGTACTGCGACCATCATTTGTTATTTTACTGCCCAAGTAACGAACCTCATCTACCTCCTTCATTCTTTCGTTACCTAATCTAATCCTTCAGCGTCACCTGATTTTCTTAGACTGCACTCCATTAGCCTTGTTTTCGCCCACTTTAGGTTACGGTAGTAACACTAAAAGTGGGCCATTGGGTCTTTTGACAGTTCGAAATTTAAATGAAAATAACGGATTAACTATTCATCTGACACGAAAATTGAAGAGCCGAATTTGTAGAGGAGAAAATTCTCTACACCTTTGCTCTCTTTTTTTTCATATCTCGTGGCGTTTCAAAGATATTTGCAAAAATTACGGCGATTTTGGGATGTATGTCTGTCTGTCTGCCTCTCTGTCCGTCTGTCCATCTGTCCGTAACGTGTTCCTTGTTTTTAAGACGAAGAGTTAAACCGATCAGCACCAAATTTTACAGACATGATTGTAGGCCGCCAAAGACCAGAACCTCCCTTTTTCAAATTTTTCGGACAAAAAATACGGTAGTACAACCAAAAAACGCCGTTTGAAATATAATTGTAATTGCAAACGAACCGATCACCTGACACGAAAATTGAATAACCTAATTGGTAGAGGAGAAAATTCTCTACAACTCAGCTCCCTTATGTTTCTTTCATATCTCGTATCGTGTGAGACATATTTGCAAAAATAACGGAGATTTGACACCCTCCATTGAATTAACGAAAACCAGCCGTTCGGAGATGTCACGTGACGTGGCGTATTGATATTTTCTTATTGTAACTTACACGTTGTCATTTCAAAGCAACGGTACACTGAGGAATTAACAAAAACACATCGTTCTTCGTACGATAAATGATAATCTTAGCCGGCCGAGGGGACTGAGGTGCTCCAGTCACGGTCTGCACGGCCACTACAGTCGGGGTTCGAATCCCCCCTCGGGCATGGATATTTGTGCCGTCCTTAGTCTCAGGTAGTTCATAAGTAGTTTGTAAACTTAGGGTCTGATAACCCCGTAGTTAAGTACCATAAGTTCTACAAACATTTGAACATTTGAATTGATAATCTTATGTCTACAAATGCCATATTAGCATCAGTTAACAACGGTCATCAATAGTGTGAGCAATAAGAGCTGCTACTTTGATTTATAACCTCAGCGCAGTGGGCAAGGTGCTGGACTGTGACACGTGAGGTCGGTGGTTCGAATCCCGTCACTACCCAATTTTTTCCTAAAAAGGTTTCAGACACTCTTATTAATTAATTTATTATTGTTAAGATTATTAGTTTGG
Source organism: Locusta migratoria (assembly GCA_026315105.1). Classification (NCBI taxonomy): domain Eukaryota; kingdom Metazoa; phylum Arthropoda; class Insecta; order Orthoptera; family Acrididae; genus Locusta; species Locusta migratoria. Next base: position 224,113,020 of record CM048745.1, read on the forward strand.
TCCAAAATGTTTGCAAAAACTTATAAAACTACAAATCTGAAGTGGGCCGTAAAACACGTCAGTGCGATTTTTTCTCTTGTTAATGTTCATATTATACGCACCTTTCAGCACACTGTCCATCTGTCCATTCCATTCAGCTACTCTTCCAGGTCCTTAGCAGTCTGACAGAATTACTATGTCCAGCAAAACGCAAAGTTCTTTCATCTGTTTTACTGGGGTTGCCAACGATAAAAAGAGTCATTAAATAATTTAAATTACGTGTAAATCTTTTAACAAGTTGCTAAGTGATCTCATTAGCAAATAATGAAATTTTCTTTCAATGGAAAAATGTATAGTTTGCCCAAGATCGCTTTAAAATATATTTTTTTTTACCAGTTTCAGTTTAAGTTCTCATCATCAGATGACAATAGACAAGATATGAGGATGGCTCATCTACCGAAACCGGTAAAAAAAAAAAAAGCCCTCTTGGATAACCTATGGATTTTTGCATTTAAAGTTTTGCGGAAATGTCAAATATCTGGGCTAAGTCTCGTTATTCACTCGTCGCATGATGCAGCACCTTTCTGCGTCTCTCATGTCTACGACGTCAAATCTCTGAAGTATGTGTGGTAGGTGGTTGTTACCTAAGCAGCTATTATTGATTAATCGTAAATAATGTGTGTTCTGCGTTTGTTTGAAATCGATCCATTAATTTAGGAACAGATGAGGAACATTGATACAAATTTTTTGTACGTATAAACGACCAGTGCATTTCACATTCATTGTGGTCCGACAAAGCGGGAAGAACAGTTTGCGGCCAAGAACCGATGTAAAATCGTACATCAGCGATTCTGGGCGGTATCGAAAATTTAGGAAGTAGTAGGGTGATGTCAAGTACTGCACCAGTACAGAAGGTCACCCAGGGTTGAAGTATCACTCTGTCACGCGACGGCACCAGCCGCGGATCAGACAGCCATACGAAGGCGACCTGTCCGTCGCTCTCTATGAATAATGCATCGTAGTTTTAGGGCTTCCTGCCCCGCTGCCTCAGGGTTACGGCTGCCGTGACCCAGAGGGCGAAGGGGCTTCTCCCGAGACCACAAGCGCACCAGCACACCCCGAGCCCTCACGTGTAAGCATCTCACATCTCATCTTCAGGAAAAAAAAAAAATCACGACGCCACGTTCCTGTACATCACAGCATCATCAGAGAGTTGTTCAAAATTGGCACACGGATCCCACCCAGCCCCGTTCTACAACTACATAAATCATATGACGATGACTACATTGATACATGAGAATTAACTGAAAATGACAAAGTGTAAAGTGATGAAAATATTCGTGTAATATTACTATTCTGCACAGTCATTTTTCCATCAGATCCTCAATTCTAAATAGTGATCAAGCAGCACATCTACTTACATACTGCGCCCGTCACGTGTGCGTCGGACTGTACCTGGTACCACTACTCGCTCCAAATATAAGGCGAATCACCTTGCACTGCGAAATATTGCGGAAATGGAAAGTGCGATTGCTGTGCGGTTTTCACAGAATGGATTGGTAGTCAGGGGCTCGTATTTCTATCCAACAAACTGATCGTAATATTACTTAGAAAGTATATTTTTATACAAACATACAGTTTTCTAAATGGAACAATGGTTGTTTTATCATGCGCTGGAATTTTTGACACCAACTGAGTAAAAAGAATTTTTAATGGCATTTTTATCACGTTTAGTTTGGCAGCTACAACCGTTCAAAGTTTCGGGGGCATACCTGCGATAGCGCACCTGACTGGCCGAGTGGATAGCCCCTGGGGCACGGCCCACTGTCTCATGACCACTAGACAGTCAGCTACGCTGTCATAGCCTCCGCCCCCAAAATTTTGAATGGTTGTAGCTACCAAACTAAACGTGATAAAAATGTCATTCAAAATTCTTTTTACTCAGTTGGTGTCAAAAATTCCAGCGCATGATAAAACAACCATTGTTCCATTCTTGTGTCAAAAATTCCAGTGCATGATAGAAACAACCACCGTTTCATTTTATAAAATTTATATTTGTATAAAAATACACTTTCTAGGTCTTTTTACAATATGTTTATTGGTTAAGAATACGAGTCCTTGACTACTATTCCATTCTGTGAAAACCGCACATCAGTCGTATTTCGCACTTTCCATTTCCGCAATATTTGCGGTGGAAGTGTTAGGTGATTCCGCAGGTATCGAGCTCCAATTTCTTTCATCTTTTTGGCCGTGACGTGATATGTAATTTAGCCGCAGTGCGGTCGTTCTAAAGTCTGCTTCAAAATACGACCCTCTGAATTTCTTCAATAATGTTCCTTCGAAGGAAGATTGTCTTCCCTTCAGATACTTCCATTACAGCTTACAAACCATCTTTCTGCTACTAAAGTGCTGATCGAAACTACCAAAACCAAATATAGCAACCCGCCTCTGAATTGCTTCTGTGTCTTCCTTTACAAGAATATCGTGAGGATTCCAAATTTCAAACACTCTAAGGAAGGCAGAAAAGAAGATTTCTGTTTAACGCCTCGTCGACAGCGTGGCGGAGCTCATACTCGGATATTTCGGTAAGAGTGGGGAAGGAAATAGGTTGCGCCCTTACAACGGAAACATCCCCAAATTTGTCTGGAATGGCTTAGAGAAATCAGGAAAATCTACATCAGGATGGCGTGTGATTGATTTGAACCTCAGTTCATCCGAAGCGAGTCTAAAAACTCGAAAAGTACTCAAGAAAGCGTCACACTAGTGTATATTACAGTTGAACCATATCTTCCCAAAATTGTCTCAATAAACCGAAGTCGACCATTCCCCTTCTACACAATTGTCCTCACATGTTCGTTGCATTTTGCAACATTACGCCTAGATATTTAAGCGAAACGTCTATGTCAAGCAGAACACCATGAATACTGCACTCTAGCTGCATGAGAATGTTTCTTTAATCTGCATCACCTTGTTTTGTTTCTACGTTTAGAGATAGGTGCCAGTGATCTCATCAGCTACAAATTTTTGTCTAAATTAACTTGTACCCTACTGCAGTCAGTCAAGGACACCACTTTCCTGTACATTACAGCATCATCTGAGAGATGTTCAAAATTGGCACACGAATCCCACACAGCCCCATCCTACCGCTACACAAATCATATGGTGATGACTACATTGATACATGAGAAATAACTGTAAATGGCAAAGCGTAACATAATGATAATATTAGTGTAATATTACTATAGACATGGACCACTATATTCCTCATTCCTCACAGTTTTTACACTATTTGTCACCAAGGTTGTTACTGAAATATACATATGATGCCTTTCATATAGGAGTGATACTTTAAATGACAATAAGTGCAAAAGTACATGAATACATACATACATACTTTAGATGACAATAACTGAAAAAGTACATGAATACATAATACAACATACACACTGACATGTGTGACATAAAACCAACCACATGCAAAGTCAGCCGAACCTGTAAACGAAAGCTTCCGCAGCTTCCGCAGCCGCGGTCATTGACCGCATCGTCAATATATAACATGTTTCACCGACGTTTCGGCCGCTATTGCAAGCAGCCTTCTTCTGGGTGTCAGAACCTATTTCTACCTTTATTTATACTTCATTTGATGTACCACAGCATCCATAACAAATATAAATTTGGTGCCTCATCGAGAGAAGGTATCGAACTGTGATATTTACAGGAACAAGTTCTTCGGCGAATAAATTTCTTAAAATTTGGTGATAATTTGGTTAATACTGCTCAGAATTCCATCATTCATGACATGCAAGCAGAATGTTACACTCAGCACATAATGAAGTCAGTACGACTATACCATCGAAAGAGTAAATGTAATATGAAAGCTCACTTAGGTTGTTTGCAGATGACGCCGTCATTTACCGTCTAGTAAAATCATCTGAAGAACAAAACCAACTGCAGAACGAACTGAATAAGATATCAGTATGGTGTAAAAATTGGCAATTGACTCTAAATAATTAGAAGTGTGAAGTCGCCCACATGAGTACGAAAAGAAATCCGTTAAACTTTGTTTACATGATAAATCAATCAAATGTGATGGCCGTAAACTCCACAAAATACCTAGGAATTACTATTACTTCAGGCTTAAATTAGAAAGAACACGTAGATAGTATCGTGGGAAAGGCGAACCGGAGACTGCGTTTTAATGGCGGAACCTTAAAACATGCAACAGCACTACTAAAGAAACTGCATACACTACGCTTGTCCGTCAATTTTTGGAGTATTGTTGCCAAATGTGGGATCCTTATCAGGTGGGTTTGACGGAGGATATCGAAAGAGTCCAAAGAAGGGCAGCTCGTTTCGTATTGTCACGATACAGGGGAGACAGCTTTACGGAAATGATACAGGATCTGGGATGGGAATCATTACAACAACGGCGCTTATCGATGCAGCGTGGGCTATTTGCTAAACTCCAATCGCTAACATTCTCCTCCGAATGCGAAAATATATTGGTGACTCCCACTTACATAGGTAGAAATGATCATCAGAATAAAATACGAGAAATCAGAGCTCGAAGAGAGAGATATAGGTGTTCTTTCTTCCCGCGCGCTGTTTGAGAATGGAATGGGAGATAAATAGTATAATTGTGGTTCGATGAACCCTCTGCCAGGCACTTAAACGTGAGTTGCAGAGTATCTCATGTAGATGTAGATGTAGAGGTAGATTGGAATTTTTTAATTCCTTCCTCTAGTTCCAACTATAGTTTACATTAATTTGGTATGGCAGCTGTTTTCGTCATATACTTCTGCTTCCTTAATTAATTTCGTTACTTTTATTTTTATTTATTTCTATTTCACGATTATCATTTCCAGCTTAATGCTGGAATATGTGTTTTGTCTGTGGAACATATTTACTGTTTATCTTACTGCTTGTTAATGAGTACATGTCCTAATTTACAAATATTTATACTTGATGCTATTCTGGAAAACAATGTGAGTATACACACGGAGCAAAATACGTCTCTTCTGCTATAATCTAAGACATCTGTGTGATACGTACTTCGTATTTGTAATACTCATGGTCAAGAATCTCTACATAATTCAATGTTAATAGTTAAAAGTGTATGCTAAAAACATACAATTTCTTGCTCTTGATTGGCTGGCAGGACTTTTTCCATAGCAGGCAATTTTTTATTATTCTTATCACCCGAACAGACAAACTGCAGGACACTTTTAAGCAGCATACGGCTGGCCGAAATTACAGAGATGTACACTAAACATTGCTTATCGTCATTTAAAACAAGTCTTTTGTCACAGCGTGAAACGCTTATATATTTTGTAGCTGTTGATTATAAGTCTCAGATTGATAATAACATGTGAAGTTTATTCAAGCTGCAACTCTTGATAAAATCTGGAACGTGGTTATCAATAATATCAATATGATCTAAATTTATTATACACCTTTCAAATTGGAGTGAACTGACGTTAAACATACAATTCCAACCGTTGAAAGTAGCTTGTTAAATTTTATTTATTGAAAAAAAATCTCTGGCGGTATAGATCAGAGAAGGCAAGTTAAAACGCTCACTGATGCTCCAAAGTACTTCGCGAATGGCCACAGTTCTTGCGCAACGGAAATTTATCTAACTGCTAAGGGAGCAGCCAACGTTTTAAGAAACACAAGGATAATACATAAGAAGGAATCGATAAGCATGGGACGGGGAGCATGAAATTATTAAGCAGGAGATTGATACTTTAAGTTATTAAATATTCAAAAGAATAAACAAGCAAAAATGTGGGGAGACCAAATAAGCATGATGAAGCACACAACAGTGAATTAAATTATTAAGTTACTGCCCATAACAAACTGATTTCTGCCCTTTTGCATATGGGGGAAACATGAGGGATATTTGCAAATACACAGGGGATAAAGAAAGCGCACTCATTCACTCAGAGAAACATGCATGATGCTTGCGACACTTACTCAATCGGGAAAATTCACGGTAGTTGCAGATCGAAGCGTCGGTGAAATTTTGACGAGGTGGCGGATGTCTTCAAGCACAATTTAAAAGTATACTATGCTCGAACAAACTCCTGTGTGGGGAGACAGTGGCATTCTACCCTTAATTACCAAGTTGTGTACGAACACGGTGAATTACATAGAATTTACAAAAAGAAATTAATTTAAAATAAACAAGTAAAGCAGACACGAGAATTCAACAGAAGAAAGCTGGTATCAATAAAGAGCATGGCTGTAGGCCAAAGTAATGACCGTTACGAAAGCACGTTGTAGAATCGGTCATACCAAGATACGAAAGACGGATTCAATCCAGAAATTTCGAGAGAGAGAATTTAGCATTCTCACAGAAACAGAGACCACACGAAAACGTTAGTTAAAAGCAGTAAGGAATTCAAACTATTTATTTAATGAAGACCGGCTTCAGTAGGCTATGCCACCCATCATCTTGACATATCAAATTTTACACGTTGGTCATCTTAATTAAAAATGGATATTAAATAGTATCTGCAACATAGGACTTAGTCTAAATATAAAAATACAGAAGTTAAAACGTCACAGCTTGTATGTAACCCATCTTTCAAAATACATTAAAAAAATAATAAAATAAAATAAAAAAGCCGCACTGACGTGTTTTACCGCCTACTTGAGGTTCTGCTGCACTTTTATGACTCTTTGCGAACATTTCGGACAAGAATAATCAAAATATAAATAATAAAAAATTATGACTACTATTCTGCTAATATCCAAGCTCTCAACACGTTACATTTATTCTATCTTATCATATTTTAACAAACATCCAAAAATTATTTCATATCTGAGTTGAGCTTTGACAAACTAGCCCTTTTTTTTGAACTTTTACGTCTTTAAGCTATTATCTTAATACCTCTCCCAGATTTTCATCATCTTTCTCCGTTAATCTGTTATTACCTGTCTTGCCGTGGTAGTTTGTCCCATTTTTTAAGTTTATATTCTTTGCCTGTACGAGCTTACACGAAATCAAGTGACAGTGTCAAACCGTCGTTAGTCTTCCAAGTATCCCTGAAACGGTGCGCGTTATGGAAGGAGTTAAGAATTTTCTTCTCCACAAATTCGTTCGTTCAATTTTTGTGCCATATGAACGGATAAGCCGTTATTTTCCTTTAAATTTCGAGCTCTCGTAAGGCGACCGGAAAGGCCAACTTTTAGCGGCACTACCGTAATCTAAACTGGGGACAAATATAAAAAAAGATACCCGTAGGACGGAGTTCAGTCATTTAGTGGGCCGCATAAAAATGTATTATATATAATTCGTAAGAACTGAAATATGTGCGGCTTCTGTTCACTTAGACTTATGGAACTAAATATGGTGGTGCATTAAACCTGCGTTACTAACATCTGGTTTTAGCTCTTTCAGGGGGTTTTGAAGTTTTGTTAGTAACTGTCGTCAGTTCGGCGACTGTGTTTCCAACCATGTACACTTATTCATGAATTGTTCCTCGAAACGTCACAGCTCACTGACAGTTTGAATGTAGCCGTCATTTTGACGGATGTTACTAAACTAAGGTTAACAAACGCAATGTAACGCATTACTAGACTCGTAACTTATTCACGTCAAATAGCTGTTGTATCAAAAGAATTTGTTGTAGATCTGCTAAATAACGGCATAATAACGTACGGGGTGATCAAAAAGTCAGTATAAACTAGAAAAATTAATAAATTACGGAATAATGAAGATAACGAGGTAAAAATTGACACACATGCATGGAATGAGATGGGTTTTTATTTGAACACAAAAAGAAAAAACAAAACAAAAAAATGATAAAAAAGGTCCCACAGATGGCGCTTCATCAGATGAGAAAAGCAGTAATTAGCATAACAAATAAAGGCAAAGTAAAGATGTTGTTCTTTACAGGAAATGGTCAATATGTTCAACATCATTCCTCAACAATAGCTGTAGTCGAGAAATAATGTTGTGAACAGCACTGTAAAGAATGTCCGGCTATGGTGATACATTGGCGTCGGATGTCGGATTTCGGTCGATCACGATACCCTTGCGACTTCAAATAACCCCAAAGCCGAATAATCGCACAGACTGAGGTCTGGGGACCTGGGAGGCCAAGCATGACGAAAATAGCGGCTTAGCAGAAGATCATTACGCAAGAGATCTTTCATGCGTCTAGCAATACTTTTTTGTTTTCTTTTTTTATGTTCTAATAAAACCCCATGTTATTCCCAGCATGTGTGTCAATTTACCTCTCTATCTACATTATTCCGTGATTTATTATGTTTTCAAATTTATACTGAGTATTTCATCATCCGGTATTTACTGAAATAAAAGGAACTAAACACACAACACTTAATTGTTACTTATACTATGAAAGACGGAAGAGAGAGAGAAGTAACCACTACAAAGAGCGTTGGTTGTTTTATTACAACATTTAAAGTATTAAAATCAAAGATTACAGGATAGATCTACCCATTGTGCTTGAAATTTCCATTAATCTTCTAATTTTTTTCGCGTATTATTATCATTCACTTAGCATCAAACTCTGAACTGTGATCAAATCTTGAGGACCCTTTACATGGATGACGAGGTACAGTGTCCCCTGTCGCCGGCTCACTAAGGGTTATATGAGTAGCCTAATATCAAACCTGGCCTAATGGTCGAAATTTAGTTAGCAGTCGATCCATTATTTCCACAAATTTACGTAAATGTGATAAATCACACGTTAAATTTGACTGTTCACATCAAAAACGGACACCTACATAAGAGCTTTTGATATCAAATTCGGACACTTGTTGAATGAAGCAGTGTGCACCAATGGGAACACAGTATATGATCACATGACCTCGAAAATCAGACATGGCGACAGTATGTGCCAGCTACGAAGACGTATTAGCCCGTACTTAAGATATTCAGTATATTTTTATAGTATTATTAGTAATAACCATCTTAAAGCGAGTAAAATGGAACATAATACATCACCAGCGTCCGAAGGAAAAGCTAGGAAGCGGTTGAGACAACCTGAAAAGTAGAAAGTAAACATTGAAAAGAAGCAAAGGTAAGACTAGCTTGTAAACTACCCTGTTCTATTGTAAGGTGTGTTGTACGAAATTATCGCTTGTTGGGAAGAAGTTCAGTATCAGAAATAAGGATGTTTACGGAAAAATCTGGCGACAATTTCAACAGACCTTATGCGAATAATTTTAAAGGTTCCGTACCGTAACATATCATGCTGTATATAAAATTAAAAAGATTATTATGATAATTGTAGTTCTCATTTTTACAATATGAAATGGAGTTCAGAATTTAATATTTTCCACTTTATGTTCATATTCCTATAATTTCCCAGATTATACACCTGTAAAAGATTCTCGTCTGCAGTAACCGAATCTCTGTGTATCAAAACCGAACATCTGAAAGCGTGTTCACTTCAAAAGCGGACACCTAAACATTTTAGTTTCAAATACGGACATCTGTGTTTTCAAACACAATTTGAAGGTGCTTTAGTAATCAAATTGATATTATCCATTTCCAGATATAGATCCTCGAGTATTAAAGTTGATAATGCACATATCTCTATATATAAAAGGAAGTGTCCCGATTGACTGACTGACTGATTGACTGACTGACTGACTGACTCATCATCGCCCAGCCCAAACCACTGAAGATAGAAACTTGAAATTTGTGAAGGGCGTTATTCTGACGCTGTAGGCGTCATTTAAGAAGTGACTTTCGATATCCCGTCCGTAAGGGGGTGAAATAAGGGATGAAACGGTTTTTGAAAATACGTAGCTATTTAGGCAATTTTGAAGCTAGAGCAACAAAATTCCGGATTTTAATTCATGGTACGAATTTAAAAGACAAGTGTTTCGGCATTTTTTGAAATTCGACAAATAAGTGGGGAAAATAGGTGACGCAAAAAATTGATTTTCAAAAATATGTTGCTGTTAACTCAAATTTTAAGCTACAACTACGAAACTTCGGATATGGAATCTTGGTCAGGATTAAACATGCATGATTTTTAGTATTTTTGAAATTCAACAAGTGAGAGGATTGAATAGAGGATCAAAAATTCTTTTTGAAAACATGTTGCTATTGATACAATTTTGAAGCTACAGCTGCAAAAATTGATATTTGTATACTTGGTTGGATGTTAAAAAATACGTGTTACGGTATTTTTGGAAATTCAACCATCAACGGGGTTAAATTGGAGAAGGGGTGTTTTTCGAAAATATGTTGCTATTTAGGCAATTTTGAAGTTATAACTACAAATTGTCGGATTTGGATTCGGGGTTCGACTTTAAAAGACACATGTTCCGGTATTTTTTGAAATTCAACCAATAAGGGGGTAAAATAGAGGACGCAAAAAATTGATTTTCAAAAATATGTTGATATTAACACAAATTTCAAGCTATAACTACGAAACTTAGGATATGGACTCTTGATCATGATTAAAAATACAATACTTGGCGGAAGTAAAGTTGTGAGGCGGCATCGTGAGTCGCGTCGGGATAGCACAGTCGGTAGTGCGCTTGCCCGCGAAAGGCAAAGGTCTCAGGTTCGAGTCCCGGTTCCGGCACACAATTTTAATCTGCCAGGAAGTTTCAAAAATACACGTGTTTCGGTATTTTTAGAAATTCAACAACTAAGGGGGTAAAAGAGGGGATCAAAAATTCTTTTCGAAAACACATTGTTGTCAAGACAATTTTGAAGCTGTAGCTACAAAAATTGGTATTTGGTTTGTTCGTTATGATTTAAAAATACGTGTTTCGGTATTTTTTTGAAATTCAAGAATCAAGGGGGTTAAATTGGAGAGGGGTTGGTTTTCGAAAATCTGTTGCCATGTAGGCAATTTTGAAGTTAAAATTACAAATTTTCGTATTTGGATTCGGGGCTCGAATTTAAAAGACACGTGTTTCGATATTTTTGGAAATTCGACCAATAAGGGGGTGAACTACAAGTTGCAAAAATTGCTTTTCAAAAACATGGTTCTGTTAACTCAAATTTCAAGCTATAACTACGTAACTTAAGATATGGATTCTTCATCAGGATTAAAAAGAAACAACTGGTGCAGACCAACCAGCCTAAGCATGCGAAGCAGCGGGGGTTCAGCTAGTAAGCTTATAAATATATTAGCTCTACGTTTCGCAATAAAAATTGACGTTTATCTCGTTTTCTGGCAAATGGCAGATGTCCATCTTTGATAATAGGTTACTCATGTAATGTCCATTGTCGGAGCTGCCGCGGCTGCCATCCACTCAGGGCACCCTACACAAGCGTAACGCCGCCGAGGAGTGTGGCTCCCGTGGCACAGAGGTGATAGAGCCAACTCTCGCAGCGCTCCGTCTGCAAGTCCCTTGTGTCGGCGCAAGTGCGGCGGACAGTGCAGAAGTGCCTCGCGCAAAATGAGACAACTCTTAGTGGCAGTGTGCCGCGCCCCACTTCGCGGAAAGAACGGCGGAAGCGTGGCGCTGCTTGGGGCCCGTGCATCCCCTCCCCTCCTCTGGGAGGGAAACTTGGCGCGTCCGCAGTGTAGCGTCGCCGCGCGGTTATGGGCGCGTCGCGCCGCCCCGCACTTCCTGGCCTACTGGCGGAGCTCCTCCGCGGCAAACTGTGCCACCTCACCCGCAATTACCTCCTGGCACTGAGCGAAGGGTTCCGCAGTAATAACGAGTCCGGGATATTCTGTAACCCACTGTACCCGTTCTGCATTAAACTAACTTCTTTGTTTAAATTCTAACGACGATCTGGCTGTAAATCGCACAACACAGGAGACGCCTGCCTCCCTTCTAACAGCAGTAACCGTAGCTGCGTAGAGGAGAGAAGCGTTCCTAAGGATTCCGGAAGTTGGTCTCAATTCAGGTAGATCTATAAGAAAATCATATTTACTGTTTCATAAATATTATTAATTTGTTGACAGAAAGGAAATGTTATTCGTTTCCTAATATATTTAGTTTCTTAAGAAAAAGTTTAATTTTTTAATTAATATTTTTATTTGATTGTTTAGTCTGAAGTATTAATTTGTTAATATTTAGCACAGGCATTTTTTAGTTTTCTAGGAAGGATTTCCAACAGATGCGCAAAAATTGTACATATCTACATCTACATCTATACTCCGCAAGCCATCTGACGGTGGTGTGGCGGAGGGTACCTTGAGTACCGCTATCGCTTCTCCCTCCTATTCCAGTCTCGTATTGTTCGCGGAAAGAAAGATTGTCGGTATGCGTCTGTGTGGGCTCTAATCTCTCTGATTTTAACTTCATGATCTCTACGCGAGATATACGTAGGATGGAGCAATATACGGTGAGTGGCACAGATCTTTTGAAACCCAGCTTGCACAGTTCATTCACAAGAGCCAGGTCGAAGTAGATACTGACCCTCAGGTAGGTGCTGTGTTTCTTCACTTGCACACGGCGTTAATTACCGTGCCGCAGCGCTGCCTGTGAACAATATGGGATTGTAATAACAGAACATATCATGCTCTACATCCAGAAGCCTTCAAACGTGAAAATCGAAAACGAAGTACTACAAAGAACAAAACGTTTCTAACTTGAAGGGGAAAAAACAGCCACTACGGTCGGGGGTTCGAATCCCCCCTCGGGCATGGATATATGTGCCGTCCTTAGTTGTAGGTAGTTCATAAGTAGTTTGTAAGTTTAGGGACTGATGATCACGTAGTTAAGTCCCTTAAGCTTAACAAACATTTGAACATTTGGAAAAAACAGATGGCGCTATAGTTGGAACGCCAGATGGCGCTGCCATAGGTCAAACGGAGATCACCTGCATTTTTTTTTTTAAATAGCTACCCCAATTTTGATGACATATTCGTCTAGTACGTAAATAAATATGAATGTCTTATTTGGAACACTTTAGTCACTGTGTGATAGTTGACGCTGTAATATTCACAAACATATTACAATTTTAGACGAACAGTGGGTAACAAGTAGGTTTTTTTATTTTATTTTATTTATTTACTTTTTTTGAATTAAAACACAGAACTTATGTACTTTTGAACTTTATTTCGGTTGTTCCAATGTGATACATGTACTTTTGAGAAATTATCATATATTATATGAGAACGCATGCTATTACTGAATGATTACCTGTAATTACTTCATGACTTCAATAAAAGCTCAAAATGATGTCCTTCAACTTCAGTGCATTTGACAACGCGTAACGAAATTCCTCTCAAAAGCGAGTAGTTTACCTTCAGTAATGTTCTCACATGCACTATGCGCTGACGCATGATTTCAGGCCATGTCGGTGAATCACGATAGCAAATATCCTTCAATTTTCCCCACAGACAAAAATCCGGGGATGTACGATCCGGTCAACGTGCGGGTCATGCTATGGTGCTTCTACGACCAACCCGCCTGTCATTAAATATTCCATTTAAGACCGCTTCAACTGCACGCGAGCCATGTTAAAAGTACATCGCCATTCTGTCATGCAGTGAAACGTAGTAAAATCGGTAGAACATTACGTAGGAAATCAGCTTACATTGCACCATTTAGATTGCCATCGATAAAATAGGGGCCAATCTACAACCATACTCCGCAAGCCACCCGACGGTGTGTGGCGGAGGGTACCTTGAGTACCACTATCGATTTTCCCTCCTATTCCAGTCACGTTCGCGGAAAGAAGGATTGTCGGTATGCCTCTGTGTGGGCTCTAATCTCTCTGATTTTATCCTCACGATCTCTTCGCCAGATATACGTAGGAGGGAGCAATATACTGCTACACTCCTCAGTAAAGGTAAGTTCTCGACACTTCGACAAAAGCCCGTACCGAACGACAGAGCGTCTCTCTACTGGAGTTTAGCGATCATTTCCGTAAAGCTTTCACGATTACCAAATGATCCTGTAACGAAGCGCGCTGCTCTCCGTTGGATCTTCTCCACTTCTTGTGCTCAAGTGCACCAAGGACTTTCATTCAGACTATTACAATTTTAACACCTAATTTTTTACTGTGTGAAATGATAATTATGTATGTTTCAGCATTGGTTATAACATGCCATATGTTCAAAAACCAGTTGACAATTATTCCCAAAGTGCTGTGTGTTTCATGACGCAGCCCTCGCCAACAAGTAAAAGCGCCTACAAGCGCAGAGCTTTCTGAGAATTATTAGCGCTGCAGGTTTCGAGGTACTACTGCAGGAAAACGGCGCACCTCCAGCAAGCGGCGACGCCTGAGCGCAGCAGGAAGACCGCTCGCCCATAACGTACGCGGTGCACCCCCCTCCCTGCCCTTTCTGCGCTGTTACTGCCTTTTCCGCCAGCCATTGGCCCAGTGCCAGGTGCGAACCACACTGCCTGCCCGCTTTCCTGCATTCCCTGCAACACTGAGGTATTACTCATGACCAAGCGCAGCGGAGCATGGGATAAGAGTTTAGAAGGGTGCCCGAATGACTCAGATGGTAGACTATCAGTGGCAACGGCAGTTTCTATCATCTATGAACGTTCACTGGAGCGGAACAGCCCTCTACATTTGCATACTGTTAGTCTGCCAAAAATGTCTTCTGAGCATAAGCAATCTGCAGCTGTTATGAACAACATGTAAAGTTGGACTTCAACAATCTGGTGATGACTCCAAACAGAGCTGCATATATGGCCAACCTAAACTACAATTAACAAATTGTCGTAGCACACAACATTAAATAAATTATCCAAAAATAAGAAGGGAAAATAAAACAACTCCCTAACATAGCTTTTGAGGTAAAATTTTGAAACAGTTGAAACAAAAACTTAACCAACATGGTACAATTGCAGTTAAAGCAGATAAAGGAAATTCCACTGTAGTATTTTACAAAAATGTTTACATTACTAAAACTCTTAATTTCTTCTCAGAAAACAATGTGAATTATTGAATCACCCCCCCCAATCAGTAAATTTCGGAAGAAATTAAAGAAACTGCTTAATCAAAAAGACTTTCTCCTGTCTGAAAAGCAAGTAAAAAGTTGCACAGTTATGAAACACACTGCCCCAAAACTCCATAATATTCACAAAAATAATTCTCCAATTAGACCAATTGCTAATTCCATTAAACTTTCAAGGTTATTAAATAATATCCTCAAAGAATGTTACACGTTTCATACCACCTAAACAGTAATAATACACATACCGATTAACACCATTTATCAAAACTGTAACAATCTCCAGAGACGCCATATTTACATCATTTGATTCTGCCAATCTATTGACAAATGTACCTGTTAAAGAAACAATAGAAATTATTGGAGAAAACCTTATAAAACACAAAAAAACTACTCATACCTGAGACTTCGGAGTTGGTAATCATATTTTAACTTGTACTATCCCACAATTACGACTCATTTAACCCTTTATGTTACAAAACAACTTTTTCTTGAAAATTTGAAAGGAATATTTTTCTCGGATCCCATTTGACGTATTTAGGCATGTACTATACTCAGAATTATTTTATGTTCATTTAACTTGGAAATGAAAGGAAGAAATAGGTGGTTGATGTAAGACCATTACCGATTTTTTTTTGGAGGGGGGGGGGAACCTTAGACTACGAAGGTTATTTAAAAGACCACCTTCTTACATCTGTTATAGATAACTAAAAATGGCATTTGGAATGCAAAAATGATACAATTTATTAACTAATTTACGTAATTACAAAAACTGAATACATTACAATGTTAAAACAGTACAACATTACTAAGCACTATGAAATATTACAAATTCCAGCAGTAAAGTTGTTATTTAGACTGAATCGGGTGAAAACAAAGAAGGCGAAGCACAACTTTGCATTCCTTTCTTATAGTACTTCTTTTGTCTTGCTTTTTGTGCTACAATGAGCACACATTCTGCTCATTCCTTTCGGTGGCAAATATGCCCCTACATTCCCCACTATTTCTAGGTCCAAGATTGAAACATTTTTGCCTCTCATCACTTTCAGGGATTGTACATGATTGTTGAGGTGATGCAGGAATGCTATCACTGCAAGAGTTATGAAATAAGTTATTTCCCCTGTTATGTTTCGGTGATGAGTGTTTGGCAATATAACGTCGGCATCTGAATCATCTCCACACACAGAATCAACAGCTTGATCATCGCCTATTTCGTCTATCAAAGTATGGAAGTTTTTTGATGACATCTTTTCCAATTCTCGAAATGAAAATGTGTTATTAGTTCTGTGCATCTGTAAAAATGAAATGCAAGGTTGTGTCAGTTTACGTTTTGTCAATGTTCATTCTCTAATAATTCGGTAGCCAGACACTAACTCTGGCTTATATATATTGTAAATTACTTGCATATTATCTGCGTCTAACATAAATATTCAACAGTCCCTCATACTTATTTGAAATATGAGCACTTGTACACAAATGTAATAAACGACACTGATGTTTCGGTACGACACACTCGATTATCTCTGTATTATTACTTGTATTCTCTATTTAGGTACCTAAAAGGTATTAATATTCTAAAAAACATAACTATTAATTCAATAAATTTCATAGATACCTATTTTTTTAATTCTCAGATTAATTGCGCATTCAGACGTAAGATTTTCTCTCATAAACAGAAAATGGCACCAAAGATACTTCTCACGTGGATAGTGGTCGCCTAGCCAACCACCAATTCAATAAGAACTTCCGAAAAGTGGTCGTTTCAGCATACACCATCCGTTTAGCCACACCTTATATGTCGTTAAAGATCATGTTTCATTATAAAATGTACATTATATCCCATTTGTAGTTTGTGGTCAATATATCAACCACTATCCTATGAAAGGTTAATAATAAAATCTACGACAATACGACAATACGACACCCCTACTGTACTGCTGCAGAGTGGCTCCACGAATCTTCTTCTGATTATATATAATCAGAAGAAGATTCCTGGAGTTATATATAATCAGATTATATGTAATTAGAAGAAGATTCCTGGAGTTATATATAATCAGATTATATATAATCAGAAGAAGATTCCTAGAGTTATATGTAATCTGATTATATATAATCAGAAGAAGATTACTGGAGCCACTCTGCAGCAGTACTGGACGTTCGGGGTGTCGTATTGTCCTGTTAGAATTATACAAGAGCGTCGAAATTCACTATGGACATGAATGGAACCACCTGTCAGAGTCGTATTTAGACGTATCATCACTCCTACCGTACATGCTCCACATCATTACAGAGCGTCCTCCAGGTTAAAAAGTCCATGGATTCATGGATTCTCCTACCTCTACACATACATCTGATAGATAAAACTGGAAACGTAAGACCAGGCAATATATTTCCAGTCATCAACTGTCCAATGTCGTTGTTGACGAGCCCAAGCGAGGCGTAAAGCTTTGGATCGTGCACTACTGAAGGTACATGAGTGAGCCTTCGACACAGAAAGCCCATAGCGACAATGTTTCGTTGAATGGTTAGCGCGCTGGCTCTTGTTGATGCCCCAGCATTGAAATCATCAGGAATTTGCGGAAGGGTTGCACTTCTGTCACGCTGAACCATTCACTTAAGTCGTTTAAACGGGTTTAAACCCGTTCTTGCAGGATCTTTCCTACTGGCCGTGGCGTTGTCGGACATTTGATTTTTTTACCGGAATCCCGATATTCATGGTGCACTTGTGGTATGTTCAAATGTTTGTTGAACTTATGGGACTTAACTACGGGGTCATCAGTCCCTAAGCTTACAAACTACTTATGAACTAGCTAAGGACGGCACAAATATCCATGCCCGAGGGGGGATCCGAACCCCCGACCTTAGTGGCCGTGCAGACCGTGACTGGAGCGCCTCAGTCCCCTCGGCCACCGCGGCCGGCACTTGTGGAATGGTCGTACGGGAAAATCCCCACCTCAACGCTACTGGCGCTATATACAGGGTGTTACAAGAAGGTACGACAAAACTTTCAGAAAACATTCCTCACACACAAAGAAAGAAAATATGTTATGTGGACATATGTCCCGAAACGCTTAATTTCCATGTTAAGGCTCATTTTAATATCTCTTTAAATGTAAATTGAAATAATTCCTGCAGACAATTGTCGAAATACTCAATTGTTTCGTTAGTATGTACTGTACTTCCTCGATTCACCGCATTTGTAAACATTTCACTGACTGCAAAACCACGTTCGTGATGAACACTAACCAGTTGATGCTACGTACTGATGTATTTGATGCTAGTACTGTAGAGCAATGAGTCGCATGTTAACACAAGCACGGAAGTCAATATTACCTTCCTTCAATTGGGCCAACTGGCTGTGAATCGAAGAAGTACAGTACATACTAAGGAAACAACTGGGTATTTTGACAATTGTCTGCACGAATTATTTCAATTTACATTTAAAGAGTAATACTAAAATGAGCTCTAACATGGAAATTAAGTGTTTCCGGACACATGTACACATATTTTCTTTCTTTGTGTATGAGGAATGTTTCCTGAAAGTTTGGCCGTACCTTTTTGTAACACCCTGTATGTATGGGGGGATATGTGACACTGCTTATATACATGTGCAGACTGTCTTGAACAAGAAATTCTTATTATTGTTATTATTTCTTTTGTACCCTGTTGGCTGAAACTGCTATGACCATCAGTCCCAAGATTTGAAAACTAATTAAACATACCCTGAGGGTAAAACACACACACACAAAAACCTCTGGCGGAAACGGTCGCCCAGTCCACGTCTTAGACCACGCAGCCATTCTGCATGGAGCACCGTATTTATTAAATTATTTTAACTTGCAGATAAAAGGATATCAAACTGCTGTAACTGGGAAACGAAAGGAACCACTGAAGCCACGCCGAAGTGGCTATGCGCTTTAAAAAGCCTTGCTGTGAAATGCACGTCTCACACAGTGGGAGGTTCGAGTCCTGCCTTGGGCATGGGAATGTGTATTTTCCTTAGTCAGTACAAGTACTTTGTAAATTTACGGGCATGACTATAGCTGTTTGGTCGCATACCTTTGCAAACATTTGAACATCTGAACCACTGCAAAGTTTACTGGTGCAGCAGAAAATAAACATCCCTCATAAAATGTTTATCAAACGGTTTTAGTAGGCAACTTTTTAAATTTATTTTCTATGTAATTCCTAAGGAGCCAAATTGCTGAGGTCATCATTCTCTGAAGTTACACTCCACTTACAATAACTTCTGCTAAAGAGGAAACACACACGCATTCATCACCATGGGAGGACACGACCACGCAGAAGCGACCTCGCAAAACGTGACATTGAGCTGAAAAGCTTTCGACAGACGATATTTTAGTGGTTTTTTATGCTAATATAAACTGTCAGGGGGACGGGAGATGAACGATTGAGGGAGAGAGACAGTGCCACGAAAGAGAGAGAGAGAGAGAGAGAGAGAGAGAGATGGGAGAAGATAGCAGCACCGGATCAAAGAGTGCGAGGAGGAACAGAAGATAGACGAGTTGAGTTCATACATGATGTGTTGATTTCAGTAAAGATGACTTAATTACTCAGCACAAAGTAACTGTCTTTATGTAACATTAACAACGTGGAATGCCTAGATTTAAATGTCTTTCAAATGTATTCTCTAAATCATTATGAAACAGTTGTTAACCTGTCTGTCAAACCTGGACCTCTCCATGGTCGTCAGAAAAGGTTCCATAACAAGCAGTATATTACGTACAATTTGAGTCGAAACACCACGTCCTGTGGTCACTCAAAAATCATTATTCTGCATAGTGGTTTCCGCTCAGGTTCAAAATGTTCAAATGTTTGTAGAGTCTATGGGACTTAACTACGGGGTCATCAGTCCCTAAACTTACAAACTACTTATGAACTAGCTAATCCTAAGGACGGCACAAATATCCATGCCCGAGGGGGGATTCGAACCCCCGACGTAGTGGCCGTGCAGACCGTGAATGGAGCGCCTCAGTCCCCTCGGCCACCGCGGCCGGCGCTCTGAGGTTCCTCCGAGCAGTAATCCGTAAGTAGGGCGGTAGGCTTCAGGCGATCAAAGCGTAGAAAGTCTTCGATAGTTCCTAGACCTCTTTAACTCCACCATGTCCGAACAACATCGCATTGTAAAAGGTTGGTCCAGAACACTGTAATGAATTATTTTATTTATTCATCACAAGATATCTTTCAGCGTTACGTTCCATCACCAGGTGTTTGGTATTGAGAGGCATTAAGTGCTTCAACTATTTATTAGGTGGTGTTTTATATTTGAATTACGAATTTTAGCCATTTACCACATCTGTCAATGCCTCAGAATACTATATGTTTAATACGTATAGTATTGTGAGACACTGACAGATGTTATAACTGGCTACAATTCCTAAATGAAATATAAAACACCACCTAATAAATAGTTAGTTGAAGCACTTAAGGCCTCTCAATACCAGACACCTGACGATGGCACTTAACGCTGAAAGATATCTTGTGATAAATACGTATTAAAACGTATAGTATTATGAGGCATTGACAGATGTGGTAACTGGCTAAAAGTCGTAAATCAAATATAAAACACCACCTAATAAACATTCAGTTGAAGCATTTAAGGCCTCTCAGATCAAACACCTGACGATGGCTCTTAACGCCGAAAGATATCTTGTGATAGAAACGTATTAAAACGTATAGTATTCTGAGGCATCAACAGATGTGGTAACTGGCTAAAATTCTTGAATGAAATATAAAACACCACATAATAAGTAGTCAGTTGATGCACTTAAGGCCTCTCAATAACAAACAGTTGACGATGGCACTTAATGCCGAAAGATATTTTGTGATAAGAACGTATTAAAACGTATAGTATTATGAGGCATTGATAGATGTCGTAACTGACTAAAATTCGTAAATGAAATTTGAAACACCACCTAATAAATATTCAGTTGAAGCACTTAATGCCTGTCAATACCAAACTACTGACGATGGCACTAACGCCGAAAGATATCTTGTGATAGAAACATATTAAAACGTATATTACTCTGAGGCATTGACAGATGTGGTAACTGTCTAAAATTCGTAAATGAAATGTAATACACCACCTAATAAATAGCCAGTTGAAACATTTAAGACCTCTCAATACCAAAAACCTGACTGTGGCACTTAACGCCAAAAGATATCCTTAATTAGAGTCCCTCCTGGCTTTTAGTAAACAATGCAGATACGTTCAAACTTATGGGAATGACCTTCTATATGTGGTAAAACCACAGACAACACAAGCAGTGACCTTATTTCCTGGCGTTATGTCTGGAACTGATCGGTCGTCCTACACATTCCTTAATACTTTTCACTTTTTATTAGTCCGAGAATTTAAATCGTGATCCGAGTTATAGATTTGGAAACATCTGCTGCGTGTTAACACTCTTAACAGCTACGTACACATGATTATTATATTGTGCACAGCTACAGCAAACCATCTTTCGAAATATGTTTCATTGGCCTCCTGATAAAACTATTGTAGAAAACCGATACTTATATTTTCAAGTTCATGAACTTACATCACGTGACAATCTTAGCTTAATTTTGATAACATGAGCAGAACCAGCACCTCCTATAGAAGACAGAACAAAATACTCGAGAGAGTTTCTTCCTTAATACCAAGACTGCTCGTGCGTGCTTGTTCACAGCAAGGAATTGAATGACATATGCGGGTAGTCTAAGCAAGTGTGTTTGTGATACAATTACACATTCGATGTCAGTGTGCAGGAGACTTTTGCACCAAGGTAATGGAACACATTTTTGGTGTGTTTACTATTAATTAATGAAGTGTGAACTCTTATGATTAATTCGACCAGCTTTCCAAAGTTTTCCCAGCATATATAAGCGAAAAATAAGGAGGCTCAGAGCAGATTAGTAAGAGACATTCATAGCTTCTCGCCCCTAGAGTTTAATATATCCATCGAAGAAGCAAGGGGTTCGTGAGAGAAAGCCGATCACCGAAACATTTCGTATAGTGCGAAAAAGTTGGATGTGATTTTGAATAGAATGAACAGACTGAAAGTAAATCAAACAAATAAAGTACCAACGAGGAGTAGTACAAACTGAATTACTGATAGAAATTAAATTGTAAATCCTGAAGTAACATAAGGAGGGAATTCAGCTATTTTGAAAGTGAAGCTGCACCAGAACGATAAAGCAAGGATAATATGAAAAAAAATGCCACTGACAGAGTGCGTATTCATGTCCACTGTAATTCTACTGGTGTCAAATATCGGTTTAATTTCAGTAAGGAATTTCTGGGAATGCCCTTATGGATGGTAAAAGAAATACAAAGAAATGAAGAGAATTACAGAATTTGAGATGCATTGTTACTGGGTGATCTTGGAAATATGTGGACTGATGAGAATTGATGAGAATCTTTACGTAATCGCGAAGGTAAACAGTAACTTCAAAACAATTTTTAAAATTAGGGATGGATGGCTGGAACATGAATTATGTATTAAGACTTATATGGTGCTGTGAGGCATATGTAGACGGTAAAACCTGTATCAGAAGACAGAGATTGGAATTGATCCAACAATAAACGAACATGTTTAGTATTGTGTTCTACTCATAGACGAAAATCTGTTTACAGGGAAAGAGTTCGTAGTGGGTTGCATAAACCTATTTGGATGACCGAGTATTCAAAATAAATGGAGGTGTAGTATCAGGGTTTCCGCTATATGCACTGTTCCGAGTTTATTGAATAATAATAGAAGTCAGTAGTTGATGCTTTTGAAATTGGTGGAATCGTACTTGTTACCTGGAGAGATGTTTCCGGTCTTTCAAAAAGAAAATTAAATGATCGCGCAGTATGTTCCTCGTTTTAAAATTAATGTAAAACGGGTTTTTGCTTGTATTACTTAAGTTTTTGTCACCGTAAGTATTTTTGTCATTCTTGTTCATTGAATAGATAAATATGCGGCGATGCTATCACGACATGATAACCTCAAGACACGTTTGTCGGCCGAACCACGAGCAAGCCCGTGATAAACTGTCACTGCGTCGCTAGGTTTTGTAGCTGATCGCGCACTGCAGATAAATTTTCACTCTGCCCATATTCTCCGCCCACCAACACAAACACACGCAAACACGGCATCAACGTCGTACGATAACATCACTGTGGACGAAAGCGACGTTGACAATGGTATTCTTACATATTAAGTTCAAAACTACTTTAATGTTGGATACACCAGCACTTTTCAGAATTAGTAACAATACCTTAAGGCAAGGCGCAACACATTACCTATGAAATGGAGTAGCAAGAACATTAATTACCCTTCCTTTATCTAATTGATGTACAATCATGGACAAAACTGTATGTGCCCGTATTGTTAACGCAACGACAAAAATTTTTAATGTTTTTAGCGTAACATTAATTCAGTTTTTATAAAAATGAAAGTAATTGCCAGGGCAGACAGTTTTAATAACTTGAACATATCAGGCTTTAGAGTCTCTTGCAAAAGGGACCGAGAACTGTGTTCGCAAAAACAAACAGCACTCTAGAATTTCAAAATGTTCAAACGTCTGTGAATCTATCGGACCAAACTGCGTGGTCATCAGTCCGTAGCTTACAAATTACTTAAATCTAGGTAAACTAACATACGGACAAACACACACACCCATGCCCCAGGGAGGACTCGAACCTTCACGGCGAGCAACCACGCGCTCCGCAGCGAGGTGCTTTAGACCGCTCGGCTACTCCACCGCGGCTTCAAAATGTTCAATTGTTTGTTTATCTATGGGACTTAACTACTATAGTTATCAGTCACTAGGCTTAAAAACTACTTGAACTAACCTAAAGACAACACACACACACACAACACACACACACACACATGCTCGAGGAAGGACTCGGGGTTATAGTTTGAAACTTATTAAAAAATACAAGTTGATTTTGAAAGATAGGAGACGAAAACTCATAAAAATGTGATGGAAAATATCACTAATCCTAGCGTATTTGCAAACAATTTCAGTTTTTACTATGCAACTATTGCTTTCCCACCAAGCGCATATTGACAAATGACGCATGGATTTCCAATCGTGCCACTAGTGACGCTCATCTGTCGTGGGCACGTTCCACTTTGATTGCGTGACGTGACCAAATCTCTTTTGTAACGGTGACATAAATCACCAGTGTGCTCTAGTTCTTAGTGACTATCTCAATAAGCCGCCTGCAGGTGGCGGTAGTAGCACGTCTTGTTTTGAGAGGCTGCCCGCGACCGGACTGTAGTCCGCAGTACTGCGTTTCACTCCCTACAGCTCGCTTCTTCTGCGTCGGTAAGTGGTGTTACTCGGAAGTGAGGCATGTTACGTAAAATTACTATGTAGATTCAACTTCACACAGCTGAGCATAACGTTTTCTTATTAGATATCCAATTATGATTATTTGCGTTTTATCAACGATAAGTTATTCAACTGTTTTTAGTTACTACGGAAACTGACTTGAATAGTGTCGGTTATTACCATCGTATGGTAAAACTGGTTTTCGAAAGACATATTTGGAAAATGGACTAGTGTCAGCTGGTGATTGAGACTTATTATTACAGTTCCGGTTCTGGATGTTCATTTCAAAGTGCAGAGAACTAATGTAATTCTAAACTTCTATATTCCAGTACACGAAATTGTCTGAATATAAGAAACCATTGTTTGTTTTGCTAATTTATTGGTAGAAAATTGTATGCGATAGTCACCTTAAGCAGTGAATTTTATAGTTTTCTATAGGCTTCTTGGTTTGAAAGTGGAATGGAGTTCCAAAACGCCAAGGTTCTTGGAAACGGAAAAGTAAAACTGATGCTGTAACTAAATCTACTTTTTTAGAATGGCGGAGGTATGTCGCACTCAAAGTATGTTTACCAGCAGATGGTTTAATGTCAAATGCGTAACAAATTTGACCTGCCACGTTTTGTTGTGGAACAGTGTAGGATGTTGGTAATACGGCTGGCTCATTTGGTAGCAGTAAGGAATAAGCTTCAGAGAAATTCTCCATGAATTTTTAGTTATCACACTATTTACCATCTATTCGTTACGATGCGTAAGTCCATGTAAGATCCTAACACGTGCCAAGAGAATTAGTGGAGGCAGCGAAAATGATCGGGGTAATCCATTTAGCTTTCTACTAAGATATTCTTCGCAGAGTCGTCGGCGGAACGTTGCTTTTTTGTGGATATTAGAAAATAAAACGCATCCGTAAATTATGCCATATATTCGAACCTGTAAAGCATTAAAACGTAATTTCGCGGTTGAGGGGGAGGGGAGGGGGATGATCCCTCTTCATCCCCTCCCATCTAAAAGACGTCAAAATGACTTGTTAAATGACGTACTCAATGAGTGTTGGGACAAATCCTTGGTATGCTATTCTTGGTAATTTGGTAGAATCCGTGTACATCGAAGGAAACGGCATAGCCATCGATATATATCGAATATTCGATATAGTGTTTCTGAACCGGAGATTCGGGCGCTTCGCGCCCTCACGTACTAAAAAAAAAAAAAAAAAAATTCTTGTTTAACCTATACCTAACCTTCTTAAGGCTACGCTACAGATCAATTTTTTTAAGTCAAAGTTAGGTTAGGTATAGGTTAAACAAGATTTTTTTTTTTTAGTACGTGAGGGCGCGTAGCGCCCGAATCTCCGGTTCAGAAACACTATATCGAATATTCGATATATATAGATGGCAATGCCGTTTCCTCCGATGTACACGGATTCTACCAAATTACCCTATTCTTTTTAAGCATTGTCGTCTGTCCACAATGTAGATTTATCACAACTAGTATCAGGTGTGATCGGGATATCTGGAAGGGGTTCCTCTCTACCGTCTTTGTTGAATGATAATCATAATCCTGTAGCTAAAGTGTATTAAGAGTAACTGAGAATCTTTAAACCATTTTATGCTTATTTGTATGAATCTGGGTACAGGAAGTGCGGAAACGACACTTTGTTGAATTTTGACATTACAACTTGCCGTTTGTACAATGTTTTACTTAAATGAAAGGTCTATGTATGACTTAAGTGCTCATCATACTCATCTGGTAATGAGAGGGTTAATAGGTCTAACGGAAGGGGTTAGCTGAGTTAGCCTAAGAATTGCTTTCAGGACCCATTTTCTCACAGGACCACTTCTGTTAGTGCTACGTGAAGCGCTAACGAGCAAGTATTTCATACATACTGCGTGGAACAAAACGTCGACAAAAGCGGAGCAGTTGTGTGTTTCCCTATGGACTATTTCATGAAAACTTCCTCGGTATAATTTTGTGTAGCCGTAAATGGTATGTCTTACTTGCTATGAAGCTTACTATAATGAAACAGCGGAAAAAGCCGCTTCTGTCCATAATAGGTTGCAAATCGGGTATCATTTTACATAAACAGGGTAAGTCATATTGCTTCAGGATTATAATTTGAAATTGAATCTTTTAAAACATTCACCCAACGTTATATCAGACATACGTGAATAGTGAAAGAGTAGGCTGAATGAATATTGAAGCGACGCTGACTGTTAGGCGTGGACTTAAATTAAAATTAGCTCGTGATCAGTAACATAGATCCTTATTTTGAAGAGAAATGTAACTTGAAAAATCTGAAGATTTTTTAAGGCTTATTAGCTGGTACTGTATGTCGGCAAGGCGCTGTCCCGACATCTGAACCATCATTGTCCGTTTGAATTTTTATAAATACCTTCCAGCTTTAAATGCCGACTTACTAAAATCGGTTGACACACGTAGCCAGAGTAGTCACAAGGTACGTTAATTTCGTTAAACTACAGATCCTATAGATAGGATTTGTAAATTGAATGTTACATAAGTTATTCTTGACAAACATATCATATTTAAAACGCTTACAGGAAACCTTTCCGTAAACTGAAATACGACCTATGTCACAACAATCTTAGTAAATTGCAATTCCATCAAAAACATAAAATGTACAAAAATGTCTCACGATGAACTACTTCCCCGTAAAAAGTCGTGAGATCTCATGGGAAACAGTTTTCAGTGTTCATAGAACCACTTATCCACCAACATTTATAGGGACTACTAGAATTATACATCTTTATTTCTAAAAGTGCGCAATCGCGCCATAATGACATCAGAATACATATGATCAGACAATTACAGAAGACATATAAAAACGATTTATATTCCACTACGACGTAGGAAAGAAAAATCTCACATTTTAAGAAAGTATTTTAAACACTAGTTAACGTTACCATGCGACTGCAAATCCATTTCTTATAGAAATAGATTTAAAATTTTGATAGTCGCTACAGATGTTAGTAGATGAGTAATTAAATAAAAGTTTACAAGGTGTTGAATCGGTTTTATGAACTGACCTGGTTTCCCGTAATATCTCAGGACTTTATGAGGAAAGTACTTCATGGCGAGACTAGCATTTTTTGTATTTCGTTTTCGGTGGAATATTTTTTGTAGGTCGCCTTTTCTAAAGTTTTTCTTAAAACCCATTCCCTGTCTCGTTGGGTCGGTTTCGTATGATTTGATGGAACAGTACTTGGGAAGTCCGGAAAATACATCAGATTCTTCTATCCTTTCATGTACAGTACTGTAACCTCGGTGGATCACTAGACAAATCTCGTTAATTTTGTATTTCGCATGAGTTTGTGAACTTCATAATAAACAGAAGTTACGAATACGGTATATTTTCCTGTAAAAGTGAAAAGTTAAACAAATATCAAGTTTGTCTAGTAGACAATAGAATTTTACTTACGGCAGTGATGGCGCGGTGTGCTGAAGTTGGCAGCGACCGATGACACTTCAGAAAACCAGTCACGTAAAATGAGGGGCATAGTCTTTCGTGTTGACCATGAAGTAATTCTGTTCCTTGTCTGTAGTTGACAAGTTCTGTGTACCTCTCATAAAGCGAACATTTCGTCGCAAACATTTGCACACCACGCCATTGCCATAAGTAAAACTCTGCCTTTACGTCAAAACTCGAGAAATTTTGTTTATCCCTATTAAGATTATATCCGTAAGCAATTGTTGATACATTGATTAGTGACGGGAAGACCAATAATACTGTATTCTGTAGTGCCAGTCTAGTAATCGTCTGTAGTTCTGCCGATGATTTTTTTCGGCACTTAATACTGCTATTCCTTTCGATGCTCACCGTACATAAATTGATGTTAACATCGATTATCTAATATCGATCATCCCTAGGCCAGTAGTTGGTAGCATTTGTTTTCACTTATTAGTCTAAGAATTAAAATCGTGATCCGAGCTATAGATTTGAAAACATCCACTTCGTGTTACCACTCGTAGCAAATGTGCGCAATACAATCAGTACATACCTGCAGCAAACTATCTTTAGAATTTTTATTGGCCTCCGGATAAAACTATCGTAGAAAATCGGTACTTATATTTGCAAGTTCCCTTACTTTTATCACGTGACAATCCTAGCTTAATTTTAATAACATGAGCAGAACCAGCACCTCGTAGAGAAGACAGAACGCAATACACCAGAGTTTCTTTAGAAATTCTACCTAAAGGCATTCTACATCTCAGATCTACTTCGCTCATCACTTTGTACCCAAATATCTACTATTGTCTATTTACCTGATGTAATGCCTTCATCACAGCCACATTTTCTTAATCTTTATTCCATTATCTTTGTTCTGTTATACAACCCTTAACACTCCATTGTGTTAAATGGCTTACAGGTTCACTGAAAGAATTAGAAAGTCATCGGCTAACAGCAAGGATTTCTGAACTCAAATTTCTTCCCGAAATGTCTCCCTATTTCATCAGCTTGCTTAATGGACAGGTAAACATTGGTGAAATTATAAAACCCTGTTTTACTACTCAAGCAGATCGTCCCTTTCCTGCCATTGGACTCTTTTCAAAATTTTGTAATTTTTCATGCCCTTATATTTTACCCCTACTTTCTACAGAATTTGACTATTTGTCAAACTTTTCCAATTCAACAAAGCTAAAGACGTTAAGCTTGCCTTTCATTGATATGTCGTATTCCATCATGCGTCATAACTGTACATCCAATTGTCCAATTGACCGAGCTCGACGTCAATTAGTTTTCTTAACTTTTACAAAGCTTGTTACATAGCGATGACTTATTAAATTGATAGTTCTGATTTTATAACTGCCTGGAACTTTTGGAATAATTGTATTCTCAAAGTCTGAGCTAAAGATGGAAGTGTCTAGCTCTTACAACAGTATCAGTAGTTCAAAGGGACTACCTACTTCAGGCACCTTCGTTTAACCCAGGTATTCCAGCGCAGTTTTCACGCAGTATCATATCTCCTAGTTCATGTACTTGTTTCTAAATTCAGATGAAGTTCATTTCTTTTCGTTCTTTGCTTCGTACTAGTTCTAGATATATTTATGCTTTTATCCCCCAAGTCACTATTTTCCTGTAGGTAGGAACCTTCCTAGGTATATTCATATGGACTTGTCATCTTGCCACTACGGGTTAATCAGAACATCCTGTCATTTTTAGACTCCCCGGTGCTAACATTTTTACATTTATTGATGTTTAAGAAAGTGAACATATAAAATGCGTAATTTCAATGGTTCAATGGTTCTTCGGTTTGATCGGTAACTTCTGGACGTTGGTTTTTGTTCTATTTTGATCGTTTCGTCGACTGTTTCTTTCGTGCAGGGCGTCGAGCTACCATGCCGGCAACCCTCAAACCGAGCACTTTGAGTCACGGCGCCCTAGCAAGTTTCGAAACGTCTAACATTTTCGTACATTACACTATGGCGAACAGTTGCGAGGGTAACTAATAACTCTCGTACCATCGATGGCAGGTGTTAACTACTAAGAGGGCATTTTAAGACTAGATTGAAATTCATTGTTCTAAGAAAAGTGTTTTTGATAATTTTCAGAACGCCATTGCTTTGGAATGACAAAGCTTCAATTATAATAAGAAAATCATCAAACACAGAAAGCAAGACGGTGTATGTAATAGTTTGGGGGCGAGGGATGTCACGTGGCTGATTCCTTAACGTCAAATTGCAGGTCAATGCAGGTGCGGTGATTGTCCTCATTAGTGCGATGGTAATAAAGCGGGAGATCCGGGTTCTAATCCCGGCTGGGTACATATTTTGTTTCGCCCATTCTCAGTTGCCATGTATTCTGTGCATATGAAAAAATAACTGCAGGATCAGAAGTGACGTACGTTCTTTCGTAACAGACGCCGCATATATACGCTGTGCTCCATCCAGGCTATATTTAATCGTCCGAACGCCAAATGTACGCTACGTTCCTTTCAGGCTAGTCTTTCGTAACCAGTAAACGGAAAAAAACTTCGTTCAAACTACCAAGACAGGTGATATTTTAACGGAAAGACTATTCAAATGTGAGATACTAACAGTTTAGAGGTAAAATTTCAGAAAGTTTGTCAAAGCTAAGCTCAAATGTCAATTTTGAGCGTATGTTAAAATACGGTCAGAAAGAATATGAAGAGTGCATATCACAATAGCAGTCGTAATCGCATCGCCTATCATATTTACATTTATTTTTGTCCGTAATGTTTGTATAAAATCAAACTAGAAGCAAATTAAAGTAGGCCGTAAAACATTAGTGCGATTTTTTATTACTGAAGTCTTGCCCATTTGATCGCAGAGGAAGATTCACGTAACTATAAGGCTTGTGTAAAGCATAGTAGACGTTAAACTGTATCTGTGTTTCTGTAAAGATTTCCATGTAGATAACTCACGACAGTTTTGACTTAATGATCTTATTCTCGCCGTCATCTGTAACCATAAAAGTAGATACTGATGCTATGACGGTCGGCGCTCTCTGCCAACAGAAGTTTCTCAACATACTTGTTGAAAAAGTTGTGAAAGGAAATGCCCGCTTTTGAGTTGAAAAATACATATCGAATGACTTTATCAGGATGGGCCGTACAGTGTGTTCGCCAGTGCCGTTATCATAATTTCAGTACAGAAGCTTCTGGGGGAAACCAAAATCAAGGGGAAGAGTGGCTCGGATGTGACCCGATATTGAGTGGAGCAGTTACCATTGCCACTCACCTTACGAAAAGGTATGGTTTCTTGTGGAAGTATAAAAATCTTCAAATGTAATGGGCAGTATTAACATGTCCTGCTGTCAACAGCTTCATAACTTGATTACTCTTCTCCTTAAACCAGACAGCTTTGACGATTACCGTGGCATTCTCCAGCTCCTCAGATCAGCATCTCTCTCCAGCGCTAGACTGTGCAGCGTATGGTCGGTGACAGCGCTCAGTCGTTTATCTGCAGTATTTCCTTTAGATCAGTGTTTTTTCAACCTTTGCGAATATGCGAGCCCCCTTGCAAGTAATGTTGTCTCGCGATCCCTTCCCAAGCAAAATATTCCGTCGTCACCACTCCGCCCAACATCCTCACGAACAATAGGAAACCTACGTAATGTCACAGGAAGAATCTTATTTTGCTAGAACTTTCTTTACAATTTCTGAAAGATTTTTTATTTCTTTCAAGGAATGGCTGATCATTCT
This sequence comes from Locusta migratoria, assembly GCA_026315105.1. Lineage (NCBI taxonomy): Eukaryota > Metazoa > Arthropoda > Insecta > Orthoptera > Acrididae > Locusta > Locusta migratoria. The sequence goes on from CM048745.1 coordinate 224,144,371, forward strand.
TAACACTTCCGCACAAAAATATATATGCCTACCTAATTCATAATTTGTTACGAAAGGAACTCGGTAATTTTAACGAAGTAATTTCATACACAAGTTTTCTATAACTTACGCCTAGTTATATGGTGACCCCCCCTTAGGGTCGCGGCCAACAAGTTCTAAAACATTGCTTTAGTTTCTTACAAATTATATATTAACATGTTTGTTAGCTGTTAAATTTGCGACTCAACATACTAGACGTGGAATCACTTCCTGAGAAGAAATTTAGATTTCAAAACTAGTTGCGTCACTTTGAGGGGGCACAGAACATCGTAAAATGTAAGACCTGTGACGTGTAAGGAAGGCATTCCCGAAAGTAAATCTTTAGTAATTTTCTATCACACAATCCACAAATGGTTGTTTTACCGCAATGTTAAAGTCGTAATAAATTAATTCGTATTATCTTTAGGTACAGGATCGATCATATTAAACGCATTTTATTTCTAGTTTACATTTTGAGTACACTTTACTTCCGTGTGTATTTTAATGCAGGCATTTAGCGTAGCTGAAACTGGATACTGTCGCCGAAGTTTTCAGACAATGAAAAAGGAAGAAAATTATGGAATGTACACTACTAAGTAAACTTACAACCCGACCTTAACATATTGCACGCCGAAAAGACTGAATTAAATGACTGGAAAACAATTGTAGATTTCACATGACGTTTTGTCCATCTGTACTCTTACTTTAATTTGAATGTTTATATCATCGAAGACATAAAACTGACGATCGGTGGCAACGATGCAAGAGTCCCTAACCTTCCGCCACACATACTGAATCCAATGCAAAAAGTCGGTTTTCTCGAGTGAAATTTTCAGCAACATCCTTGAGAATCTGTTTGATAGCTGTGATACCACTGTCCACTAGTATCGCTAGATTATCTACGTAGTTCAGGCAACTGATCAAGAGTTTGTAGAAGTTAATTCTCCAACTCTGATTCCATCAAAGTTTCAGTGATGACAATCCGTTTCATTGTCGCATGCCGTTCTGTATCGAGAAAGGCTTAGAATTATCAAATACCGTCAGAGTATTCGATGAGGTTTTGTGCCAACTATGGTCTAGAACCTTAAAGGAGTAATACGCCTTGTTGAGATCCACAAATAAATTTGTGGATAGCCTGTAGTTACATTTAGACTAAAAATGTGCTCTGCGGGATCGCCCTGGTTGAAATTGGTATAAACCATTTTGTTTAGGATCTGCCCTTCAGGTCTGACGCCAAGCTGACGTCTTAGAAACTATGGTAATTCCAATGGCGTTAACATAGAACATGTTACCGTTTTATGTAGTGAGTGGACGAGTGAACATTGTTTTGCTCCCCCCAGGGGGCCCACAGTTCTTTTGTGGGTACGTGTGGCGCGCGCACAGGGCCCCGAGCCGGAGCAGCCTTTCTTCTGCCCCAGGCTGCTTCACTTTCCCTCCCGGTTTATGCCTTCGCCCGGAGACGGGCATATTTCGTGAGATACGGTGGTTCTTGTTGTGGTTTGTCTTCCTTCGTTTCTTCCTTTCTTACCCTTCGTTTTCTGTCTTTCTCTCCTTGAACTCTCCTAGCCTTCTTCTCCTCATTAGTCTCCGCCTCAGCGTTTGAGACACTTTTTCTTTCCTTCTTTCTCTTCCTTTCCTATCCTTCTTTCCTCCCTGCGCGTGTCTGAAGGCCGACCCACGCATTATCGTGCGTAGCAGGTGACGGGGTAACGCGTAATTCCCCGCCCCGGGTAGACAAGTAAGGCACGTACGTACCCCCTGGTAAAGGCCAGGCCCAGGGAGGGGTGATTACCCGAGCTGGTACCTTCCGAACGTGCCGATTGGTCCCTCCGTCAGTTCTCGGGAGGTGTGACCTGAGGTGTGAACAATCACCTAAGGCGGGTAAGCCCTCGGAGAGGGACCCCACTAGGAAGGAGCGCGCCATCGGAACGCCGGTAATCACGGGGGACACTTCCGCGATGACTTCCTTATCTTCTTTCGTGACGTTGACCCACAAACGTTAGACTCGCCTCAGCCTAAAAAGACTCTGCCTAATGTACCTAAATTTCTGGTTGTCTCTCGCACCGACGGAAAGGATTTTAATTCTGTCAATCCTTTCGTTATACACAAAGGTGTAGATGCAATTGCTGGCCCTGTTAAAACCTGTTCACGTCAGCGCAATGGCACATTGTTGCTGGAAGTGGAAAGTGCCTTCCAAGCCCAAAAACTGATACGTACTACGTTGTTGCACACTTTTCCAGTTAAGGTCGAAGCGCACCGCACACTCAACTCGTCACGGGGGGTAGTCTTCACGAGATCCCTTGACTGGTTGTCTGATGAAGATATCCAATCGTATATGTCCGATCAGGGTGTGAGAGCCGTCCACAGGGTCATGAAAAAGGTCGATAACCATCTGACACCGACTCGTACTGTGTTTTTGACGTTTGACAAAGTTGACCTCCCGTCGAAGGTCAAAGCAGGGTATGAAGTCATCTCCGTCCGCCCTTATGTACCTAACCCAACGCGCTGTTTTCAGTGCCACAGGTACAACCATACCCGTGAACATTGCCCAAATGCAGCAAAGTGTATCACTTGTGGTAGGGACGCCCATGAGGGGGATTGCCCACCTCCGTCCCCTCACTGCCTAAACTGCAACGGTGACCATGTGGCTTCCTCTCGCGACTGCCCTGTATACAAGGATGAGAAGGTAATCCAGCAAATTCGGGTTACGGAGAAGGTATCGACATCTGCCGCTCGTAAGTTGTTGGCGAGTCGAAAGCCCACTGTCCTCCCAGCGGGTACATACAGTAAGGTACTCACCTCAACTCGACCTACCACGGATTCCAGTACCCAGACATGTGACTTCACTTTCGCTGAAACAGTTGTGTGATCCGCCAGCCTGAAGATTGCCCGTTCCACGTCCCCGCTCCCTCTTGCTGCTTCTAGGGTACAGTCTTCGTCAAACTCTAGTAAACCGCGGGCACCTAAACAAGATGCCCGGACCTTGAAAAAGGAACCCGTCCGTGAGGATTTTCTGCGTTCTCAGGCTTCCCAACCGTCAACTGCCTCTTCCCGCCGTCACTCTTCCAGAAGAGCTGACAAGAAAGAGTTCCTCTCCTTCCCCGCCGAGGCGTGACCCATCTGTCACGCCGTCCAACAGTTGCCGGCCTCGGCCGTCTTCTGTTTCACCGGGACGCTCCGTTTGCCGGGCGCCCGACCCTTTACCGGCGGTGGAAACTGCCCCCTCCTGATGAACTCAGGGAGGTGGCAGGCGCGTCGGTCGAACCAATGGAACATGACCCTTTGCCCCCAGACAGCGATAGCAGTGCTCCCTCGAAATCCGGTCCTCAGCGGCCGTCGAGGTGACCCCGCTCGCTACTTGGTTTTTATCCTTATTTCTTCTCTCATTTTTATCATGGCGCTCCTTCAATGGAACATTCGCGGCATTCGTTCTAATCGGGAGGAGTTAAAACTACTCCTTCGATTGCACTGCCCGCTTCTAGTCTGCCTCCAGGAAACTAAGTTGCGTCCACGTGATCGTGCAGACTTTCCACAGTACACCTCTGTGCGGTTCGACCTGCCACCCGTGGAAGGTGTCCCAGCCCATGGAGGGGTTCTGATGCTCCTTCGAGACGTCTATTTCCATCCCATTTCCTTGCACACTCACCTACAGGCAGTTGCCGTCCGCATCACCTTATCCACATTTACCTTCTCCCTCTGTAATATATATTCGCCATCATCTGCCCTTACTAGGGCAGATGTGCTAAACCTTGTTGACCAGCTCCCTTCACCTTTCGTGTTGTTAGGCGACTTTAATGCCCACCACCCCCTATGGGGCTCTCCGGCACCTTGTCCGAGAGGCTCCCTTTTGGTGGACATTCTCCACCACCTCGATCTTGTCTGCCTCAACACCGGTGCACCGACCTTCCTTTCTGACACAACACACACTTATTCCCATATAGACCTCGCAATATGCACTCCTCAGCTTGCCGGTCGGTTTGAGTGGTATGCACTTTCTGACACGTACTCGAGTGACCATTTCCCTTGTATCATCCACTTCCTACATCATTCCCCATCTCCACGTCCCACCAGTTGGAACATTTCTAAAGCCGACTGGGGGCTTTATTCTTCCATGGCTGTTTTTCACAATCAGAATTTTCCCAACTGTGACAGGTCGAATAACTCACAGAGGTTATTCTCACTGCTGCTGAACGTTCCATACCTCGTACATCCTCTTCTCCACGTCGTGTCCAGGTCCCTTGGTGGACTGCAGCCTGCCGCGACGCGCTTCGAGCCCGGCGCCGTGCTTTACGCACCTTCCGCCGCCACCCAACTTTGGAGAATTGCATCAATTACAAACGTATGAGAGCGCAGTGCCGTCGTATCATAAACGACAGCAAGAAAGCTTGCTGGACTGCTTTTACTAGTTCTTTTAACCGTTTTACTCCCTCCACGGTTGTCTGGGGTGGCCTACGCCGTTTATCCGGCATCAAGGTCCACTCCCCGATTCCTGGCCTGACCGTGGAGAACGCAGTCCTCATGGACCCAGCTGATGTTTCAAACGCATTGGGTCGTTTCTTTGCGGAGGTTTCGAGCTCTGCCCATTACCACCCTGCCTTTCTCCCTCGCAAACAGGTAGAGGAGGCACGGCCGCCTTCTTTCCGCTCTTTTAATCGTGAAAATTATAACGTCGCCTTCACCATGCAGGAGCTAGATCGTGCTCTCGCCCTGTCCCGGTCTTCTGCTCCCGGGCCCGATTCCATTTATATTGAGATGCTGAAGAACCTCTCTCCTGCGGGCAAGTGCTTTCTTCTTAGTATCTACAATCGCATATGGACTGAAGGTCATGTTCCCACAAGTTGGCGTGAAGCCACTGTTGTCCCCATCCCCAAACCAGGGAAAGACAAACATCTTCCTTCCAGCTATCGTCCTATTTCTCTGACGAGCTGTCTGTAAGGTGATGGAACGCATGGTTAACGCTCGGTTGGTCTGGCTCCTCGAATCTCGCCGCCTCCTGACTAATATCCAATGCGGTTTTCGTAGACACCGCTCTGCTGCTGACCACCTCGTTACGTTGTCGACCTTCATTATGAACAACTTTCTAAAGAAGCGTCAAACAGTAGCAGTGTTCTTCGACTTGGAGAAGGCATACGATACCTGTTGGAGAGCGGGCATTCTCCGCACATTGCACACATGGGGCCTTCGGGGCCGCCTTCCTCTTTTCATTCCATCGTTTTTGGCGGATCGCAAGTTCCGGGTACGGGTGGGCTCTGTGTTGTCAGATACCTTTTGCCAGGAGAATGGGGTACCACGGGGCTCCGTCTTGAGTGTGGCGCTCTTTGCCATTGCAATCAATCCGATCGTAGATTGCCTTTCAGCCGACGTCTCCGGATCTCTTTTTGTTGACGATTTCGCAATTTATTGTAGCGCCCAGCGGACGTGTCTCTTGGAGCGTTCTCTCCAACGCTGTCTTGACCGTCTATATTCCTGGAGCATCGCAAACGGCTTCCGATTCTCCACTGAGAAAACTGTGTGTATCAATTTCTGGAGATACAAGGAATTTCTTCCACCTTCTCTACGTCTCGGCCGTGTTGCTCTCCCTTTCGTGGAGACTACAAAATTTTTTGGGAGTCATGTTGGATCGTAAAGTTTGCTGGTCCACACACGTGTCCTACCTGGCTGCCCGTTGTGCCCGATCCCTTAACGTTCTTCGTGTCCTCAGAGGCACGTCATGGGGAGCGGATCGTACCGTCCTGCTTCACCTTTACCAGGCCATTGTTCAGTCGAAGCTCGACTATGGAAGCCTTGTATACTCTTCAGCACGGCCGTCGATTCTCCACCGTCTCAACTCTATCCACCATCGTGGATTACGTCTGGCGACCGGTGCATTTTATACCAGCCCTGTTGATAGTCTGTATGCCGAGGCTGCTGTATTACCCTTGACCACTCGGCGTGACATACTCTTGTGTCTGTACGCATGCCGCCTGCGGTCGATGCCCAACCATCCATCTTACCGATTATTTTTTGACGACTCACTCGATCGCCAATATCAGTTGTCTGCGATTGCCTTGCTTCCACGTGGAGTTCGGTTTCGCCGCCTACTACAGCGGCTCGATTTTACCCTTCCTTCCACCTTTCGGTTGAGCGAAAGCCCATTGCCACCGTGGCATAAGGCCCCGGTTCACACTCACCTCGAACTTAGTTCGCTCCCCAAGGAGAGCACTCCGGATTTGGTATACCGCTCGAGGCTTGTCGAACTCCGTTCGCGGTTGGATAATGCCATATTTATTTACACTGATGGTTCCAAGAGCACTGCCGGTGTCGGATCTGCCTTCGTTGTAGAGGACAACCGTTTCCAATACAAGCTCCCTGACCGGTGCTCTAAATTCACGGCTGAGCTTTTTGCCTTCCACCAGGCCGTTTTGTACACCTGCTGCAACCGCCAACCTTTCTATGCCATCTGTTCGGACTCCCTTAGTGCCCTGCAGAGTCTTAAGGACCCTTTGTCGCACCATACTCTCGTGTATCGGATCCAACGCTCCCTCCAGTTGCTAGCAGATGACAGCTGTCACATTTCTTTCCTGTGGGTCCCTGGCCACGTAGGTGTGCCCGGGAATGAGACGGCCGACATAGCGGCCAAGGCCGCAGCTCTTTTACCTCGCGTGGCTACCTTTTGCGTCCCACCGTACGATGTTCAACGGGCTCTCCGCCGGAGTATCGTCTCGCAATGGCACAGTGCGTGGTTTTCAATGTCCAACAACAAATTGCGAACTGTAAAACCGATCCCGACCGCTTGGAGGACCCCCGCACGCCCCTCTCGGCGGGAGGAGGTCATCCTGGCCAGGTTGCGGATCGGTCACTGCCGTTTCAGCCACCGTCACTTGCTGTCCGCCGACCCTGCACCGCTGTGCTCCTGCGGTGAACTGCTGACCGTGCGATATGTTTTACTGTCTTGCGTACTTTTTAATCATCTCCGTGTAGCCGTTCACTTTCCGTCTACTCTGGAGGAAATTTTAGCTGATGACACACGAGCAGCGGCTCGTGTTTTGCGTTTTATCAAATGGGCCAACTTATCGAAGGATATTTAACCCTTTTAATTGCCTTTTATCTTTCGTTTTTAGCCTTTTCTTGATTTTCTGACAGTCACCAATTTTTTTGAGATCTAGTGAATCTAAGTTCCTGTCTGGGCGCTAATGACCATAGTTGTGCGCCCTAAAACCACAAAAAAAATCGAATCTGAATTTCAAAATTGGCGGCCTCCCCTTGTTAGTGGAAAACCCATCAACGTAAAGGTTGTCAAACAGATGAGCAAGAGTATGTACCCGGCCTGTACTTAATTGATATTAAATGCTTCCGTTGATAGGCATACCGGAACAAAACAATCTTCGGGCCCTCACTTGCAAAACAAACCGTAAACGTAAACGTGGTCAATATTGTCAAAGGAAGTCTTGTGTGTTGCCTATCAAAATGCTATTCATGTAATTGTACATAATTGGCTTACTCATTTTAACGTCTATCAAAGTTAATACCTTAGTACGTTTTAATGCAGTTACAGCTATACTTCATGCCTATTACATATTAATGTTCCGAAATGACAGTCCGATAATTTCACACTTTCGTTCATTCACATAGATATTACTATATAAACGAAGTACCTCCGTATGTAGTCAAACATTTAAAGATTCAATGAGAATCAATGAAAGTGCCATTTCTCTAAACAAGTTCCTAGACCCTGTTCGGTTCCTGCAATTATTTGAATGAAATTATTCCACACGACACATCCGTCGAACTGAGATCTATCGAATGTAATAACTGATTTCGATGTGACAAACTATTATGTAAGGTTAAATCTCGCGTATAACTTGCATTAAATGACTAACCTCATGCGGTCTTAGCTCCGTTGTATTAAACACGAGAGAACTAAATTAACATTAGATAAAACTAACTTTAACTTTAACAATTTTCCTTCAATGTCTACATAGAATATACCCTTGCCATATTCGCCTTCCATGCTGGCAACCCCGTAATTGACGTAGACTTTATATTATATTCATACTAAATTTTAATTTTGTTATGTTATGAAATTTCCTTATCCCCGAACTATTTAAAAATATTAATTGAAACATAGAGGTTTTTCGAGAAAATGATCTCAGAACTTCGGTATGCCAGTATGTCTATCATCCTAGTAGAAACCGATAAATAGCGTTTTTCACAACAGACCCCAATGTCTCTGGGGTCAATGTGAATGTTGTAATACATGCCTTGAATTCATCAAAATTCGCTACGTGGCCACTGAACACAATTTTCAAATAACCCCACAGCCATGTCACACGGATTGGTACAGGTGATCTTGACTGTGAGGTTATAGGGAAATACCGGCTTATGTCATTTGGGAAATGGCTCTTCGGAAATTGCTTAACGTCCTTAGCAATGTGCGGATATGCCCCATCGTGCATGAAAAAGGTACTATCCGGCCAATAAGGCTGTTGAAGGCTTGGAATGACGTGGTTGCATATTGTTACCAAAACCTGCAGGAGTCGTCTCCTCGAAAAAACGTGGATCCATTTGATAAGCGATGCTGTGAGCCAGCATGAGGCAGTTACCTTCGTAGAATGAAGCGATACCGCTTGATAAGCGACTGGACTTTTCGTTGCCCAAATCCTGCAATTTTGGATAATGACGTAAGCTTAAACGTGGAGATTCATCGGTCCACAAAATGTTCCATGGCCAGTCGTTATCAACATCCATACACTCAATGAATCGTAGAGCAACGTATGTAACAGCCCAGTCAGCAGGAAGGAACTCTTACAGATGAGTAACATAAAAGCGGAATATTACGTAAAATTTTCTGTACAATGCTCAGTCATTTCTAATGGACACTTCCACGTGTACTGCAATCTTCAGCATCAGTGCTCGTTCTGCCTTTGATACTATGGCCGCATCTACAACGGTCGAAGGCATTGATTTCCTACCTCTGCCATTTTGATATTGAAACTTTCCTGCTTCTTTAAACTACTTCATATTCTGAGGCTTCGCAGTCATCTCACTTTCTTTGATTTGAATTTCCTTAAAGCTGCAACCTCAGTCGTTCTTAGGAGAAGAGCTTCACGAGCTCCATTGTGTATTGACGCCCACGATATACAAAAGCAAAAATCCCGCGTTTTTATGCCAAATGCATTGTGTGCATGTCCCGTGATAAGCATCGTAAGCAGCTTACAGCGCCATCTTTTGACAACGTTAGGAAATGTTTTCTTTGTATTGTTTGCACATTTTCCTTCTATAGTATGGTAATTTAAAATCTGCAGGCATCCTGCCCCGTAATGTAATTCTTTCCGTACAGAATTTAAAGTGGGTCTAATTAGAAACAGTACAACCACATACACCACATACACCACATACACAACGTACACATTGCAAATCACATTAGTGCCTGGTAGGTTAATACTGCTGTTCCATTCTCTAATAGCGCGCGAGATAGGAAAACGATCTTTCAATTTTGGATATGATTTCTCTTCTCGTATCTTCGTGGAAGGTAGGTGCTAACAATGTTCGCATTCCCAAAAGAAAGTTCGTCAGACTTTCGTAATGCTTGTCACGACGAATAACTTAAAAAATTTTCCGCCAGGACTCTGCTTCTGTCTCCACCGTATTGCGATAGTAAAAAAACGAGCTGCCCTCCTCTGTATCCTCATGTCCTTAGTCCGAACTGGAGAGAGGATCCTATATTGCGCAGCTTTACTCCAAAATAGTACGGACGAGTGTAGCAGTTTCTGTAGAACTTTTGAATCTTCTGCGAATGAAACGTTGCCTTCGCTACGCCTTTCCCACCATATTTTCTGTATGTTCTCTGAAGTTGTTCGTAATTGCTACGTATTTAATTGCATTTACGACTTGTATCCTTCTCGCGTAAATGCATTTTGACTTTCTAGCTTCCATGGATCACTTAACACTAAACATTATTTAGGGTACACTCAATACTGTCAATTTTCTGCACCATGCAGATGTCGTACCTGACCAGTTTTGCAACTGGTTATGATCTTCGGATGATTTTACTAATCGATAGACTGCATCGTCCGTTGCTGTTCATTCTCTTAACTCTTACAAATTTAAATAGTAGCGGCCCCGTAAAACTTCCCTGGAAAAAGCCGGATAAGTAGAAGATTGCGCGGATGCGAATATCCGCAGTGTTTCTTTGCGGATAAAATTGTGAGCGACGCTGATATCAGCGTGTAACATGCGAATGAAGAGCGAGATATCTGCCCAGTGTCTGTCGAAATGTCAGCTGAAAACCTACAGCCTGTGGACATTCTTGGAATCGTTGCTGGGCCCAGGTAGTGTTGTCCTCATCCCCTGGTCACATCGGACCTGCGCCTAATCAGTTTACGCGGCCGTGTCTTATCTGCGGTCAAGTGCTTTCTGGGTGGCAAACCGGCCCACTACTACGAGGTCCCATGCCATTTTTCTTCAACACAATGGATACCATATCGAGTAAATTGAAGAGCTGATTTGACATAAGTGAAGGAAAACAATTTGAAATCGTAAATTTAGAAAAAAAAAATTGGATACGTATTTGACGGAAAGGAAGAGATCAACGATATAGTGGCCTGTTTTGCCTTTAAAAATGTATACACTGGACACAAATGTGGAACTTCAAATGTGCTGAAACATTCGTGTGAGATGACGAAGTAGCATAATTACTTAAATACAAAACAGATGCAAAAGTTCCTGAAGTTCCGCCAAATTTGAAGACAACCGCGACCGAAAAACTTAATCTGGTCAGACATTTTACCGTTTGCAGTTGCGTGTGGATTTGGGTTCGATACGGCACAGTTCATTGATAGGGGACATGTCACGAACTATTATGTCAATAACCGTCGAGAAAATGCAAGCAATATGTTGGCAAAGTTTCATCGCAAGCGAATATAACGGTACAGCGGTGGATAAAATACAAACATGCATGTTTATGTATTAAATGGTGACGGAAGTATTAAAAATTGGCAAAAGCATTCAGGTACGGTGTACAGTGAGAGGAACGAATTTAGGAAGGTTCACAATGGTTGACTGTATAGGCTGGTGCAGCCGACACTCTCCTTTTACTGCCAATTTCCAACTAGTAGAGGGCATTTTAACACTACAAATGAGTCACATAACCTCTTGAGTTAATATATGGGAAATAAAACGTCCCTTCTGTTAAACTCAAAGAACCGTTTTTTTGAATGCGACAAAGTAAAATCTGTATGCCGATCATTTGTACCAAAGGAAATTTCAGATGCCTGTATTAGACTGCTGTCGTAGTGCTCGGATCACAGGGGCTCCGAAGCGCTACTGCGTGTATCCGGAGAGCCAATGTTTCCCTGTTTGGAATAGCCTGTTTTGGAGTAGGTATAAAAGTTTCCGTGATTCGAGAAGTTAAAAGATGTCGCATAAATGACTGTAACAATATAACATTTTGGTTTTAAAAACTATTACTCATTCAAAACTTAAATATCTGCGGATGCGGAAAACGTTCTTGGGATACGCACAGAGGGTCGCGGATACGGTTGTAGACCTTTCGAATGTGGTGGGAATGCGGATAACTTTCCTTATCCGCGCAGATCTCTACAGATATGACTAAAGATTTACTTAGATGTTCCGTCAATTTCTATGCGCTAAGACCCGACAGGAGACGACGAATCCAGTCAATCTATAAGTAGTGAAGAAATTTGAATCGATCGTAAGCGATGCACGTTTAGTTGGAATCACCACTTAGGACCCACATGCCAGAGGAATACTAACGAGGGAAGGGACCGTACTGATTAATAATCCCCTCATGCGAAATCTCGGCTGCAGAAATTAGGTACCAGACATAAAATCTACGTTTACTGTACTGAATCCAACGACACTGAAACATGGCTCCGGAGTTACTGCAGCTTGCCGAAACCGTGGGAATTCGTGGCGAGAGTAAAATTAAAGCATCGCTCCTAAAACAGAACCAGCTACATACAAAACCATTGTTAGGCCAAGTAGAGATTTTAATTCTATTAAAAGATTTTAGCTCTCCTAATGGTACTTCAATTAGTCTTCCACGTGTAAAAACGGCTGATCTGACGCTTATAGTGTGATATGCAAATTACAGATACTTTAATGTATCATCGTCCTAGAGGGCGGAAATTTATTCAAATAAATTTCCGCCCTCTAGGACGATGAATGGTACAAATGTCCCGAAAACTGGGCACTCGGTAACCTGGCAGTCCGGATAACTCCGCCACTCCCTCACACACCCAGTGGAATTATTCCGTACTCGCAGAATACCGGATAGAAATGAAATCGTGGTGTAGCAGTTAAGAGCCCAAACGTAATTTGCGGTAGCTACTCTTCCAAAAACCTTTGTTTCGTTAATGCAGTATGTAGATTTTCATACTAGTCTTAATCAAAATTATAAGAATTATTTTTTTCAAAGCGCCGTTTAGAATCACCTTACACGTGATGGACATTTAATAAACTTAAATATCCTTGTTATATAACTGCTGCAGCAGCTTAAATTGGCATTTTTGGGTTAAATTCCATCAGCCGCTCTTACGGATGTTTTTTCCCTAACTAGTTTACGAACCGCTCAAGGCTCATCAGTGGATACGTAACAGGAACATTCATAAAACACTGAACTTCAGTAATCGGGAACGGAATAAAACGGAATTAAACGTAAGGTCGTTATATTTTATGTATTAAATTTTATTATAGATACCTATTACAATACCTATTATAGGTGTCTATAAACAGCGTAAGTACATAGCCCTTTAATGCATAGTGTAGCTGATCAGCTAGTACATGTGAGTTTACATTAGAATTCCTCCTTCGCAATGTTATAGTAGTCCATCACACATTACTGTTGCATTATGAGAAACATTTCTGGAAAAATGAGGCATAAGTGACGTTGCCTACATCGCGTACATTATGGGAACACTAAGTAGCTGACGAGCTATGAACTTGTTGCTAGTGGTGCATAATGTCAAAGTTTTTTCAGTATTGTCAGTATATACGCACTATACAGTAATAGTGGTAGTTTTCATAGCTTCAAATAAAAAATGGATTAAAGGGACAAAATATAACGACCTAACGCTTAACTCCGTTTTGTTAGGTTCGCGAATAATAAAATTAATTTATCCAGAACCACCATGACACTGAGGTGCAATATTAATAAAAATTTCCGGGCTATTATGCCGTGGTCTTATGGATTTATTAAAACATGTTTCGTCCTCAACGGCGGAGGACATTTTCAAGGGGGATCGTAGCACTTTAAATGTCCGATGCACGTCCTGGCTCGCTACTGGAGCGAGTAGCGAGCCAGGGTGTGAATCGGACATCAGAGTGCCACGATCCCCTTTTAATAACAGACCACGGCATAATAGCCTGGAAATTGACCTCTCCGGCAGTGAAAGTTCAAAAATTTTACAGTGTAGTGCAAGATTTTACTCGTGTACCGTATCCACTGATGAACTTACAGAGGTTAGAAAATGTTACGGAATAGACATGCATAAAAGCAACTGGTTGTATTTTTAACCGAAACAAATCGCCAATAATTAACTCATAGAAGTGACATATGTGATGCGGCCGCAAGCGCTGTCAGACTGTCTAGTCTCCACCTTAACTGCGTTTTGTGAAGTCCATGAGTATTCAGTATTAACTCGTTCATTGTCCTATAGCAGTGTTATTAAACCTTTCTGAATATGCGACCCCTACGAAATGTATTATGGCGACCACCCCTCCCCCTCCCCCACCTACTAGCGAAACATGAAATCTAAATCTCAAACGATGCAAATTTAATCCTCTAAAGTAACTCTACTCCGTAATTTTTTTGGTTGGCGATGGTACATCAACCGTAATTGATATTTAGGTAAAGTCTTGGGTACATAAAATTTATCATTCATACATGACGCATTTCACCTCTACCGGGCATCATCGGACGTTATGCCTGTGTGGGCTCTAATCTTATTTTATCCTCGTGATCTCTTCGCAAGGTATACGTAGGAGAGAAAAGCCCGTACCGAGCTACAGAGCGGCTCTTGCAGAGGCTTTCAATGGGGTTTATCGATCATCTCAGTAACGCTTTCACGAGTACTAAATGATGCTGTAACGAAGCGCGCTGCTCGCTGTTGGATGCTCTCCACCTCAATCATCGGTACGGATCTACTGCGGCGGAGCGGTCGAGCGCATTGAGGCGCTATACTCAGATGCGCGAGGCCGTTCCCCGTCAGGGTTCGAATCACCCTCGGGCATGGATGTTTTTGGTCTTTAGTATGTTAAGTAGTTTATAAGTTTAGGAACTGATGACCTCACAGTTAAGTCCCTTTAGTGTTATAAACATGTGCACATTTTCACTAAAACGTTGCAATATTCCACAATATATTTTATAGTACAAATCAGTTTTCGACCTTTACGTCATTAGGCACAATGGTTAGTGTAATAATACAGTAATGATTTTTTAAAATAACTTGTGCGATGCTTGTCGCTGACTTCTACCTCTCTGCCCGCGTATCGATAAACATGACATTTGTCACGTTCAACTTTTTTGCAACAAGCTGAAGGGAGAGAGCGGAACTGTTCGTCACTTACTGTTTTCTCAATGTGTTAGGACGTGTTCCAGGATTTTGTCTAATGTGAGCTTAGTCCATTTTTATTAATTGCAATAAACCCCCACAGTTAATTTGAAATAACTTGTAATCCCTTCTCTATTCTTAATAATTTTAGTTTAAGCAGATCCAGTACAGTTTTTATTAGTGATCATATATCAAATATTCTAACAAGACCCAACGGAACATTGTTCAAATTTCGTTGATACATTCATTTGGTACGGATCCCATACTGGTGAGCAGTATTCAGTGGGCGATCAAGTGTACAGTAACCTACTTAGTTTTCGGTCTGCATTTCCTTTGGATTCTTACAAAGGAATCTGTCTGGCATCTGCTTTACCCACTATCAATTTTATACGGTCGTTCCATTTTAAATTACTCCTAATGTCTCCTATTCCCAGATAATGTATGGAATTAACTTAGTTGCTGACCTGCTACAGTGTATGTAAATGAAGAAACTGTATTCGCAGCACATTATACTTGTCCACATTGAGATTAAATTGAGATTCCCTGCACCATGCAACACAGTTACACAAGGAACTCCGTAATATTAACAGTAAATTTCACATAGGCATACGGACTTATATTAGTTTATGGTGCCCCTCCTCCGCCCTCCTGATATCGCCAATGAAAGGTTGAAAACTGTCTTATAGTATGACTTAGGAAGAAATTTGATTACACGTAACGAAGTAAGGTTTTGAAGCCCCAAGGGTAAGCACTGGATATACACCACGGTTATTAGACCCAGGATCACCTATGGGGCGGTCGTGTGGTGGAAGAAGGTAGAACAGCAGGTTTCTGCTAAGGAGCTTGGTAAGGTGCAGAGATTAGCCTACTTAGCCATAACAGGCCGACTTATCAGCACACCAACTGCTGGGATGGAAACCATGCTGGGTATGTCCCCATTACACCTTTGGGTCAAGATGGAGGCAGCGGCTGGTGCATACAGACTCAAAACTGGCAAAAAACTGGAACTCTTTGGGATATTCAGAATCACACACTAAAATAGCGAGGTAAATATAGGAAAAGTTGGGGTAATGCCAGCCGACTATATTATAACCCCTTCTGCTTCAACAAGCCTTTCAATATAATAATTGGAAGTAGGAAGCAGTGGGAGAAAATAGACACCGGTCTATTTTGTCTGGTTCACTGACGGGTCAAAATCAGACCAAGGTGTTGAGGCCGGGGTATACGGGTTGCAGCCAAGACTAGAGTGCGTCATCTCTTTAGGGAAACTGGCCTCAGTATTCCAGGCCGAAATCACTGCCATCAGGGCGTGTGTGGAGAAGAATTTGCGTAGTTGCTACAAAGACCGTAGCATCTATATCTATTCATACAGCCAGGCAGCCCTGAGATCACTGGCAGCTCCTGCAACCAGATCTAAAATTGTTGCAGAATGTCACAGGGTTCTGGTGGAGCTAGGGGAAAGCAATAGGGTAAACCTATTGTCGGTCTCTGGCCACTCAAGGATCAGTAGCAATGAACATGCCGACAGATTAGCCATGATGGTGGCAGACTCCATTTATTGGACCGGAACCTGTCCTGACAATCACCATGGCAATGATCAAATTGGAGCTATGTAACTAGCTCAGAAGACAGCATGTAGAATATTGGACCAAAGTCTATCAACAAAAACATAGCAAGCTAATGATGCCAAAGCCATGTTTTAAAAGGTCTGCAATCCTGGGCCTGAACAGGAGAGATTACTCATGGTATGATTGCTAATAGGCCATGGGAATTTCAAAAAACACCTACATACAATGGGAATAACAGAAGGACCCTAAATGTGGGATATGTGATGACGATGATTAAACTGCATCACATCTAATCTTGGATTGCATTGGAGAGCAAAAGGCAGAGAAAATTCAAGACAACCAGACCCGAAGAAACTGCGTCTAATAAAGAACTGGCAAAGGGACTCCTTGCACTGTTAAAGGGCATTGGTTGGCTTTACTAGATACACAGGAAGCGATACCTCACCATAAACTTAGTTTCGGCACGGGCAGTGGCGGGTTCGACCAACACATTTGGGTTCCTGAGAAAATCAGGTAAAGGTTTTGAAAATAGGTCCATCAGTCTCGGGCTTCATCTAACGTGGCTGTTTGGTGTGTTCTCAGTGAGCCAGCGGTCCCGGCAGCCGTCGCCCCTACACCTACCATGCAGTCGTTGAGCCTCGATGGGTGCAGCAGGTTCAGCGCGCGGATGCGGCGCGAGGCGACCCTGGCCTTGGACAGGGCGTGGCCGGTGCTGTGCCACCCCGTCGCCCCACTGGGCGCCCGCCCCATGCGGGTGGCGCACCTCGGCTGCGCCAGTGGAGACGTGACCAGCAAGGTGAGTACAGCCAACACCACCTACAGAAAAGGCCTTACAACAGGCCGTGCCTATGGCACACTTAGAGGCCGCGGCCACCATGACTGGCCGGCCGCTGTGCGGCTTTTGCGTGCCCCGAGCCAACAGCCAGTGAGGTGGAGGCCGCGGCCTCCAATTGTGACGTAGGCACGGCCTGTTGTAAGGCCTTCTCTGTAGGTGGTGTTCGTACAGCGCCCTCTCGACACGGGGCGACAGTGCCCGCGGCCAAAAAGCCGACAAGCTAACTGCATCTTGCACTGCACAAACGGACCATACTCTGCCTATCTAACCCATGTGAATTTCGACAAGTATTTGACCCATTTCTGAAAAAATATTTACTGTTCGATGATGCTAATAGTCAACTGTACTACAATATACTCCATTTTATACTTTTTAAGAAATGTCATTTGAGGTATCTGAGCCCAGGTGTAACTGGGCCGTGGGCTTTATGAATAAAGGTTGTGAGAATGAGTGGATGACAGCACTGACGAGCAGTGGTTTCTCTACTGAACAAGCAGTCTCACCTAAGTGTTCTCACAGTAGAGGTCTCCACCTCGCTCGGTTGCTCGCTCGAATCGAGATACACGTCGTTCTGTGACAATGCGGCAGGTGTCAGTGCTGCAGCTTGTGACAAGGCATGTGGCTGCGCTCGACTTCCTCCGCGCTCGTTTGAACGGGGCACGCTCGACTGGCCCGACCGTTCACGCTGCCCGCTCGCCATTCAGTCGCCCACCGCATCGCCGCGTAGTGTCAACTAGAGTCCTAGGTGAGTGGCAGGAGCAAACTAGGCGCTATAGATTACCTCCTGACTGTGAAAGGTGGTGGACGCAGCCGTCTGTGGTTAGCCAATACGACAAAATCGTGGCAAACTAAATGGTTTACAACAGCGAAACTCGAAAGACCTCGTAACATTTAGATTTCTAAATTTTAGTTACGGTGACGTAGTGTGCAGATTTTGGCAACTACAGAGCGAGAACAATGTAATACTTTCCAAATACTATTACATCAAACCAAACCAGAGAGACAGGGGATGGATTTTAAGAAAACCCGTGGCTGATATACAAAAATTACAGAAAAGGACAAACGATATAAAGAAATATTCCATCAAAAACATAAAATGTACAAAAATGAAAGTCTAGCTACGAATTCCTTACACCGTAAAAAGTCGTGAGATCTTACGGGAATCCAACTCGTTTTTTTCTTTATGGAAAGACATAGGTTCCAGTGGTTTATTCAACGATTAACGCCGCCGAAGACACCGTCCGTTACATAGAAGGAAAAAAGTGACGTGAATGCGTTAGAGAAAAGCCTGAAGCAAGAAATAGACACTGTGGTATAGCGTATTTAGATTGCTGTAGTTAGCCAATACGTCAAAATCGTGGAGACACTTGCGGCAAAGGCGTCTGTGATTAACTAAATGGTTAAAGCAACGAAACTCGAATGAGCTCGTAACATATTTGAAGCCATTCAAAGAAGCAACTAACGTGCTCTAAGGCGAGAAGTACCCTAAAATTCAGTTTGTTATGACTGCAGAAACTGAAGTCATTGCACACACGTATGTATCGTTTACTTATTGCCAATCCAGTTTTCCTCTTTATTATGCGGTGCATGTCTTGCGAATGCAAATTATAGTGAGTTGCAAGCACAAGTAGTAATGGCACTGGTATTTAGCGATAAGATACACCTGTCGTATTGTTATTGTAGGTGCTACGAGTGCTCAGAGCGTTTTCTCCGTCTCATGGAAGAGAAAGTTGAACTTCAGACGTTGCACAAACTAGCAACATTGGTGATGTCCGTTACTGAGAAGACGTTCAATGCTGTGTCAAATTTGTGATGAAATTTAAGTTCCAGGTAAGCAGGAATAAATGACGTACCGGTACGTCACTTTATTACTTTGGAATTGTTTCCTTTCCCGGTTGCTTCGAAAGCTGTTCTCTCGATCCAGTTGAACTAGTCCTTCAGTTTCGCATTTTGTAGTCTGTACCCATAGGTTACTTTACCATAGATTATACGTGATTAATATAAAGTTCCTGTCCTAAGATCATTTACTAAATGAGTTTTCCATTGTTTTTTTTTTTCCTTGTTCCCATTTTGTGGGCTGTTATTGCCTATTTAGGTGTTAACGTGGAAATGATTATATTTTATATGCATTCCTCTTATCACTCTCACGTCCAGGAATATTTTGACTGTCTGATAACTCAGATATTGATGTACACCCGTTAGGTTTGTTCATATGTCTGTTGAACCCCGTTAATACATAGCATTTTGGCACTGTGCGTGGTTGCTGCCTCTGCCGCGGTGGAGTAGCCGAGCGGTTAAGGTGCCTTGCCTCGGAGCGCGCGGTTGCTCGTTGTCGAAGATGAGTCCTCCCTAGGGCATGGGTGTTGTCCTTAGTTTACCGTAGTTCAAGTAGTTTTGTAAGCTACGAACTGATTTCCACGCAGTTTGTTCAGATTGATTTACAAACATCTGAGCATTTTTATTTTTTTTTTATTTTTGAGCTGCGCCACCACCTTTCCGAAAGTGTCCTTAACGGGAATTTTCCCAGTTGCAGAATTCATATATACCCCACTGCCACTGTCGTCCTTCTTACCTATATAATAAAGAACGTATGCAAGCCTTTGTGCAATAAATAGGATCCGCGCTTTCTTCCGTCGTCAGGGTAATATGCCAGTCTCATGCTCATACACTCTCCACCTATTTTAAATGCTATTGTTCCCATTATTTACTTTAGGCAGCTATACGAATTTATGGCGCTCCTTGTTTCAGTGATATGTTACATTTACTTAGGGCCGTCTCAAGAATGTCGCCAGGGTGCACCAGGCAAAAGAATGAAGTGCATGTTTTCGGAATGGCTGGTCTGTAAAATGAGAGGCGCAATCCACCAATGAGGTAGACCTTTATTTATCACGAATTGAAGGTGATAACGCTGGTGGAAACGCAACAGTACTCTTTTCCAAGCTAGCTGTATTGGCGAAAAGAATATTTTGTGTGCCCTCAAATGCAGCTAGTGAACGCACAGTGCGGCAGAGAACCTGATCTCTGATAGAACAACTCCACTCGATCCACGACGTGTCAATGATATTTTAACAATACAGTGCAATTACAATGTCATCGAGGAATAGTTTGGGATAATGTTACTTTTCGATGTATACTTTATTGTACGGTAACATTGTTTTGTGCATTTTGTGCACTGCACTAAAAACGTTGTTCGTTCCGTAGTTTCTCTGGATCCTTTACATTACTTCCAAATGTCGTAGTTGCTGGAAACAACCATTTTGTCTCGCATAATATTGCGGTTACATGGTACTATGCAGGAATACACGTAACCTGCATAACTGATTTGTCCCTTCAGTTAGTAGTGCTGCAGCCCACAGGTGAGAGCCACAGAGCCGCTGCCGTAGCGACTGAGTACAGCGGCAGCGCCACGCTGTGCGGCCTGTGCCCGCCCCGCCCCGCCCCACGCAGCCTCGTTAGTGTCAACACGCTAGCTGCGAGCGTACACACTCAACGCGCCACCGCCGAGCGTTGCGGACTCGACAGAGCACGAGCGAGCGAAACCGGTGATTTGCAGACCTGAGTTTTTCAATTTTGAAGTGCTGGATTTCCGTACCAGTGTGATGTCATCCTTACTTTATGGAGCAACTACATGTTAACAGTACTATCGATGTGACAGGTATTTTGCCATAACGTAGCACATGTCACTTAAAGCATTACTGACATGTGTTCTTTATTTTATTAGAAGTGGTGGCCTGGTTACCCGAAAAATTTCCAAAACTGCGGTAAGTGGGCCAGGTGCTTGGGGTATCTGGGCCTGCCTAGGACCCATTTACTCAAGGCACACCCATTTAACTAAAATTCATTGTTTTTCTCATTGTGAATTATGTTAAGTATTTTACACTAACAATTGAATATCCCTCTGAATATAGCTTTTGTGTATAACAAGGTCAGCTTCGGGACAACTGCCCATCTTCAGATAAGTTACAATTAATAGTAAGCTATTATTTACAATGAATAAAATCCAAGAAGTTAATGGAAAATAAAATTATGAAAAAAACACCAATTTTACGAAGTTAAAGTAATGTCTCGCATGATAAAGTATTTCGTAGTTACTAAAATAAAGTAGCCTCATGAGGCTTCATGTAATGTATTTACAAAGTAAATTTCAGGCTTTTCACTGCAAAAGTGACATACCAATCTATTGCTGGCTATGAAGTCATGTTCTTCAAACGACACTTCAAAACCATAAACTTCATGGAAACAGGAGAAATCACATATTACAGGAAATTATACAGCAATAAAACTGTCTTACAAGCAACTCTGCTAGATTCAAAGGCATGATCAGCTTCACTGATATGTAACTCTCAAGATATAATTAAATACGAACTGAAATTGAGCTTAACTTGTAACTTTCATAATAAAGTAGTTTTCAAAATTAATTCCACCCAGTCATTCTGTAGAGGTGCATGTGCATTGGGCATTTTTTCCTCTTCTAGAGTTCAAAAATTACGCAAATCATATTAACATATTTGTAGGTAGAATGTTGAGTAAAATGTTTTAGATTAACGTATAAATAATTCCTACATTAGTTTTAAATAACGAACTACGCACTCAAATTTTAAAATCATGGCCCAGAGGCCCCAACTGAACTCACTTTTAAATTTATTAACAAGTATTTTTTCTACAGAAAATATTTGAACTTCCTCATGGGGTAATATTAATGTAGTAAGAGGTGGCTTCTGTTATGCAGAGTCTTTCAAAAATTTCATTTATCTGATAGTTTCTGATATGGGCCGTAAGTACAAAAAATTTTATTTTGCGGGTAATTAAAATAACTTCCGAAATTTGTCGGTAACTGTCCTGCTGCATATGGCTTTTCTTAGACATATAGCAGGTCTTCCAACTTTACCTTCCTGAATGTTTGTCTCGCTTCCTTAGCCATATTTCCTGCAGACCTGTCTGCATCGGCTATCCTCATTTTATCGCAATGTTGCAGCCCATTCTGTACGTCAGGATGAGCGAAGTATCTGAAAATAAGTTGGCTGTAAGAACAGCAGCAGGAAGAGACTGCTGGTGATAATAGTTGTCTTAGCCCTTTGCATCTCGAATTTTCTCCCGATGGACACAATGCATGGCATTATCTGCAGAAAACTTACGGAAGAATATAGCCAAAACATCTCTTCATTACCTCCATATTTTCAAATCTACTAATTGCTTGCCCATAGTTAACGAGCACTGCAAACGTAAGTATAACTACTCGCAATCACACTTAAACGAAACTGACCGCGTGTTTGACCGCGTCTTCACAAACAGCAGACAAAATACCGACCGTGGCAATTAAAGGATAGCCATAACACTCTGGAGTTAGACAATCTTTACTGTGCAATGTAGGGGATATAAAAATGTAAAATATATGCAGAAAAGTGGGTGACAAGTGGGCGTGACACATAGAAACAAGCGATAGGAAAATGCTCCTTAGTCGAAAAATTGGTTGAAAGTAATACAGAATCGTCGTTCACTGAGCTGGTATTAAAGTGCTGCTTCAAAACGTGGACGTAGAAGGCCGCGTCACACAATTTTCAGGCATTTCGGATGCAATTTAAACGATGAAACTTTGGGAACCTTTGTACTAACAAATAAAAAATCGAAAATACATTTTTGATCAATTATATTAACTTCTACTTTAAAGTTCGCGTGGTGCTGGACAACCAGGTTTGGACCAAAATATAATGGATACAGAAGAAATAAAACTTTATCCCCTTACACCGAAACCTTTGTAATAGTAATGGACTCACAACTAAATTTTTTGTGTCGTTTAGTCCCATCGATCTTCTGCTTTCTTTAAAACTTTGTCATTCAATGGGAAGTGGCTGACGACCTTTACGGAAGTCACCACTTCCAAATCAGGATCCACCATCCAGATGCAATGGAGGCTGTATAACCACTATAGGTGTTCAGTAGGGCGGATTGGAACTTTCACAGCAGACTTAATGCTTCTGATCGTCGTAATGGTGTCCATATCATCCTAATGATCCATTCTGTTGCAGCATTCATTAGTCATGAAGTCTATGGAAAGGGCAGCCCGGCCTTCGATGTTGTGATGAATGGCACTTTGCAATAAGGAAGAGGCCTCCAATTCTGCGTAGGTTCAAAAGCCGGCCAACCGCGGAGATCCTAACAGCGTTTCGTCTGGAAAAAGCAAAATGCGTCCAGACGATACTAGAGCAACAAAAGATAATGGAAATATTTAAATACTATTAATCGTTCCACCAAAATCTCACAATAAGAGTAAAGCGGCCAATGGCGCTGTATTTGTCATTGCGCAGACCATGGCGAAATATTTTGCGGCACTCACCAGTGAGGCTTTTTCCACCGCCACGGAAAGGGTCAATGGTGAACAACATTGGTCCTTTAATATGGGAGCTCTACGCTATCTTAAACTGTTAACGCACGTCTTGGCTGTGATTGGATGTATTACATTATGCTACAGTACCTTACAGGCCGAAACAAAAATCTCATTTTTAATAAACTGGGCTAGCAGATCACTACCCTACTCACGGCGAGAAGTTGAAGTCCCAATTTAAAGCCTCGAAATGACCCTAAAAGCCCGAGTAATCGTAGCAGTGCGGGAATGGCCGTGCATTCTAACGCGCCTTGTTGCGGAGTTCTCTGCTACTCTCTCGGGCATGGGTCTTGTCCTTATCATAAACTAGTCTATGTTCCTAACTGTACTGGCTGATGACCGCTAAAAGTTGGTCACATAGCTTTACA
The DNA here is from genome assembly GCA_026315105.1 of Locusta migratoria. Taxonomy (NCBI): domain Eukaryota; kingdom Metazoa; phylum Arthropoda; class Insecta; order Orthoptera; family Acrididae; genus Locusta; species Locusta migratoria. Next base: position 224,168,094 of record CM048745.1, read on the forward strand.
AAATTTCAACATTAGTGTAGCGACGGTGTTGCCCTCACAAGCTGTACGGGAAATACCTTATTGCGGATGGCCAACCGCCACCTTGTGTGGATGTTAGGATCCGGGGGGCTCGTTAGGCGCTGAATAGATTTGAGTTAGAACAGGGTCGTACGAAGGCATTACCATCTGAGTATATTTCTTTACTGAGGCCTGTGATACCTTATCCGCAGGTAGCTTCATGAATATTTTCGTGGTTGCCTTCCCATTGTTATCCAGTTACTCGTTGCTCTTCGCTGTTTCAAATGTCCACGTGGTGACGCCTGCTTCGAGCTGGAGAACGATGTACCTGAGGGTAAAAATTTTAACTTCGTTTGTCGTAGTCCTTTCCATGTTAATTTTTGTTCTTAAAACCTTGCACCAACACGGTAGTTACGATCTCTTTAGCGTTTGGATGAGTAGACAGAGGTGACCGGACCGTGATGTTTCTGCGACTGACGTTTGACAGGCAAGTTCAGTAGGTGCCACACATCAGATTTAAAAACGACTTGTCTGCTGCGGTTTTATAGAGCCTGTGAGATTACCGCCAAATAGAAATACTGGTAATTAATAGCATTTGATAATTAAACAGTATGAAGTTTACTGCAAACATTGACCATGCCAATGCACTAAATGTTACACAATTTTAATCTTATTGATTATGGTAGCAATGTATGTACACAGTTGGGTGACATTTATAGTTAGGCCATAGGTAGAAATTCTCCACGTTGAGATTTGCTGTGTGCTTGTAGCTGACGGGAGGCCAGCGAGCAGGCCGACGTTGGTGGCTTGTTCCAACTTAGGATTTTCCAGTTCGTTTCTGGTGAGGGGAGAGAGGGACAATGGCGAGTGCCAGGTACAGTGCAATGCACAAATATTGTCATACTACTGGCATTTGAAGTAATACGATGTAAGGCCCTCATTACAAAATAACCTGTTGATAAAAAATACATTAGCTGATAGTCACATCTAACGTAATGTTTAATTGACAATGAAAAGTAATAAATTACCAACGAAGACAGTTACACAACTAGCATGGCAATGTTTGTCATAAAAATAATATATTAACTATTTCTCATTTTATTTTCAATTAATCTTGTGTATTTTATCTTGAAATATTCAGTTATATCAGTTACCTGTGATATAAGAAATTGCACGATTATAATAGTACAAAGGATGTTTATACCAATATAAAAACCTAAGACATTTATTTAATTTGTAGTGTAATTATTTTGATTTTAAGTAAAGTTTTAGAAATGTATTGGCTGAGCGCTGTACGTTGGCAAGTCTGTTAGAACAGCTCACATGGGAACCTGATGACGTAGGGGGAAAAAACCCGGCGGTTGCGCTTTTGGGGTGCGCGCGCGCCCGCGCGCGCGGTCTGGAAGTGACGAGAGGGAGCGAGTGGTGTAGCTGGCCGGGCGTTGTCGCTCTGTATCAGTCGGCATGTAGAGCTCCAGGTGGAGACTATAGATTTTTGTGTGGCAATTGCCAAGTGTGGTTGCTCTTCGTAGACTGCACCAAGTTGTATCGAGTGTTACTGTGTGTTGTGAATATTTAGCCGGTGAAACAAGGTGTGCATCGCACTAAATTGACTGTTTTGTTAATATAACGCGCGTCGTCGGATATTCATGAACATACTGTGTTTTAAGACAGCCACATGGCGTGAAAAGTTTGCGACAAATGTTCATTTTGTCTGGAGGCTCACGAGCTATATTTGATAAATGTTCCGACGTACAGACGTATCAGCCACAGGGTTCTGAGATAGTGAAATAGCAAAGTGAACTTTCACGTGTTTTTAAAAATAGTAGTTGGTACACCCTTTTCTCTCATGAACTTGATTTTATTATGAATTTGTTTTGTTAATCATATGCAGGGAAGGAAATCTGCGTACGTGTGATATCATCCCTTAGAAAACGAGTCACAGTCGAAATCACAGTTCCAATGTTTTTGCATGTTTAGGAATTTGGTTCGCAGCTGGTGGTTGTGAGTTTAAAAAATTAAACTTTCTTTTTTAAACTCTCACCCCGACCTTCACCCTCGCAAGCCTTTATGCAATTTCGCCTTAATCATGGCTGCACCGTTTACAGGTCTGCAGTTACATTATATTAAAAAATGCTGGACTCTATATAGCATAAAGGAATTAGTTTCCAGGGCATTCAGGACAAGCCCTGTAACACGTATCGTGGCGGAGGTTGCTGAGCCGTCAGGCGTCGGCTAAATTTGGAGTACCCGTCACTCAAAACGCAGTACACACCTTTCACCCGCTTACCGTACTGTTGATTTTCCTCCATTTGAGTCTTCCTGATAACCAGTAACGGGCGACGAGGTCTAATCGGCCACGCACAAACGACTGCCCTTCAGGGATTGTTTTTACGTAGAGCTTGGGGAAGATTGCTTCCTTGGCTTCTCCAGAAGCCCAGCTTTCGAGATTCCACTACTCCTAAGAAAGAAAGGATCGATGATTTTACGTTGGTCAGTGTTTTACGGTTTTAGACAGGCATCACAATTTGTTTTGTACACAATGGTTCCAAACGGGGAACGTCGGCTGTCCTGTAGTTTTCACCGTATCAGGATTCGCGTTCCAGATAGTTGTTCCCTCAACAAAGTTTCATGCGATCCTGAAGACACTGAATAAGAGATCTGGATAAACAGTATCTTTTTTCTCCGATTCTCTGTACGCTGCAATCGCTAAGAGACGGGTATTCACCCTAGATGTTGTTGCGCCATATACAGGACGAACTGTCATTACTCCGTCGAGGGAAGTGGGTGTCATTCTGCTGTGTGCAAGGATATTTAAGAATTCGTGGTAATAAAGGCAAGCGGGCTTGCCACGATGAGTGCCCCATTCCTTTGCAGGCTGCAGTTATGGAAGGACGGAAGACTCAGTAACCAACAAAGTTGGGCTTTCTGAAGGCCTGTCCGTCCAAGGCGACAATCTGGCCTTCATCGCAGGCGAGATGGCCATTACCCGATCGGACACTGAACATACACCCACTGTTGGGTACTCAAAGGAGCCACCGCTGTGGCGTACATTGTATTCTATAACAGTATGAAATACATACGGCGCACAGAGGATGGATGCGAATCTTGGTAGTTTGCTCTCTAGATTACGAGGCGAGTGAATTGGATTTTAAAATGTTTTGAAATTTCCGGAATCTGGCTCCAGCTTTTAGGCTGGAGGTTTGTGCATTGCAGAGTTGCTGGTTGGGATGATCCTTTGACTTCCTGCAGTCAGCTTTGGAGAGCTGCTATGTCATTTTAACTCCATGAATAAAGTTCATTCTAGTAAAACATACTATATTGGGACTCGGACTCCTCTTCGTCTCAGGTTGTACTCGAGTTTTGTCTGTTTGCTTCATTTCTCCCCGTGTCACATTTTAAAGTACAGACAATTGTATAAATTATGCCCTGGCGCTGAAAATCTCGCTTTTGATCTCCCTTGTGATCATGCAGTGGGTGACAACAGGGTAGTCGCCACGTGAGGTGTACCTTTTAAGCGACTTGACCGCCACAGATGACTCTGCTGGTGCCTGACCATCCCATATATTCTCAGGACTTGCTGGTCATTTTTGGGGTCTCTGGTAATAAATTACGCCAACTGGTACCCATGCAGGGCTCCTGATCGGATGATAAAAATGTGAACGCTGTAGACCGGAGATGTACTATGGTTCACATTTGTTCGCTCTCCTGCGGGCAGATATTAGAGAATTTTTCTATTGCATCCTCCCTTCCCAGACAGAACCTGCAAAGAGGGACCAGCCTCACGTAGCGCGAAACCTTCCTTCCTGGTGCTTCATCTGCTCCAGAGTATGTGAACACTCGCCATAAAGTACTTCGCTGAATGTATCCCGAAGTATTCTACAAAGAAGTCACTAAGACAAGTCACGGCTCAATTTTGATCAAACATCTTAGGCTATTCATTCGGCTGCTATTAGTGCATTGTGATGTTATGGGACATCCCAGCGGAATAGCTCCTGAACAGTATTCCAACATGTCAGTCGAAACAGACCTGTCAGTACGTTTAATCACGGTTGATCTGGAATATCCTCCCAGAAAAACATGAACGTTTATAGACCAGTATTGAACTAAAATTATCATTTCTAGGCGGACGCCACGAAGTTGACATCAATAAAATAATCAACTATAGCAACTCATTTTTAAATTTAAGCCAGAAGTTTGCCAATTATGTGGCCCTAAATTTTTCAGGTGTTGGCGCCAAGATACCCTGAGACGGTGCAAATAATAGGCACGGATCCAGACCCCGCCATGGTAGAGTACGCCATGGTCAACCAGAGGACTAATCCTGGCTTGTTCTACACATCGGCGGACATTGAAGGTCTGGAGAAGAGAGAAACGACGCTGTGGAAGCTGAAGCCATACTCCCACGTGTTCTCCTTCAACTGCGTAAAGTCACTCTTGCCGGAAAGGTAAGTTCTCCTGGAGAACAATTCGTCTAGGTTCGACTACATTCTAATATCTGCCATGATTAGGTCTCGGACTGCCAACAATATAAGGAAGTCTATACTAGAACAGGTGTTATCATTTTGTCTGAGTTGTCGTAACACACTACGCTGCCCAACAGAATTCAGATCACAATAAAAATTCTGCCGCCGGAACGGGCCCTAACGGTTCTACAGTATACAGTACACTTGATATTTAGTGGTACACTCAAATGGATTGACTTCGATGTCTATAGTTAAGGTATAAGTTGGAAATACCACTGCGAAAGGATTCCTAACGGTTTCGGTAAGTAAATTGACCCTCTGATCCGAATCAACTTTCGCGATAAATAATAAAATCATAGCGGGGTAACATCTCTTCTAGTGGCTAGTACAACAATATTCTTCCAATAAGTGGTATCCTTGGTAACTCAACATCATTGATAAAAACATAAAAATTTCAATCAAATAAATCGCGATTTGCGATCAGTCATGGCTTCACTGTACTAGGTTTAGATGCAATACCAAATTGCGGCGAATGAAAATTTGTGCCCGGCCGGGATTAGAACCCGGGATCTCCCGCTTACTAAGCAGGCGCGTTGACCACTTTTTTCTTCTGTGGGTTGATCAGTTCATTGCGGTCGTTGTTCCTTTTTCTTCGTTTTTTGTTGGCTGAGTTCTTGGCTCACCTTTTTATATTGCAGAGAGACGTTCAGTCCTCTGACCGGGCGCGCTGAGCCACGGCGCCCGGCTCCACTCCGCCACCGAGGACACTGACCAGCCCGACTGCAGAGGACTCTTCCCTGCACGTCTCCCGCTACACGCAAATCCCCATTCGCCACGCTCTTTCCTATTACCACAGCCTGGCGAATGGAGACTTTGATGTGGCGGAAGACGTACAGGGAAGAGTCCTCTGCAGTCGGGCTGGTCACTGTCCTTGGTGGCGGAGTGGTCAACACGTCTGCCTAGTAAGCAGGAGATCCCGGGTACTAATCCCGGCCGCGCACGAATTTTCATTCGCCGCACTTTGGTATTCCATCTAAACCCAGTACAGTGAAGCCTAACTAATCGCAAATTGCAATTCATTACATTTAATGAACGCTGAAACGTCATCAAAAATATATATTTGTATAAAATTGCCTCGCGACGAATTCCTTCAACAGTAAATGGTTAGTGTTCTGGAAAACAGTAGGATATTTCTGTTCATGGAAACATCTATTCAGCAACTTGTAATAAATCCTCAACATTTGTAGCTACTATCAGTATTGTGCACATTTTTCATATGTATTACTTACCTATCGCACCATAGTAACATAGATAATTTTAATGATCTGGGTATTTCACATAGTGTAATATTCCATTTTGTAACGAAACGAAGTCCCATAAAGACGAGGTACTCATATGTGCAAAAACTATTTTAACTATTGGTTTGTTGCCAAGTTGCCAGATTCACTATAGACACATAATACTGATTGTCGCTAACAGTGTTAGATATTTACATAGAAAATTGACAAGGTGTTTAATGGGCGAGTCAAAACCCTCTAAAACCAACTTGGTTTCACATGAGACCAACTTTTTACAGTACAAAAAGATTGTCAGGGGACTTCATGTACATATTTTGATTAGGATTTGGTTTCTTTGGTAGGTAGTCTTTTTCATCTTGGGTAACATGTTTTTTACATTAGCCACGGATTTTCTTAAAACTCATTTTTGGTGTCTTTAGGTTTCTCAGTGGCTTTGAAATATTTAAGTCTTAAGTCGAGTATATTAATGTTAAATACCTTCATGTACACGTACTGCAACCTACGGTGGAGAAAACGCAACTTAAAAATGATTAATGCGTCTCAAAAGTAACACGAAATGTGATGGCGAGTCGCTAGAACTCTTAACAGCCTCTTCGCTGATTCCTGTAACTAGTACGAAGTCGTACGCACAACGCCACCATTTCGAAGCTAGTCAACTGACATATCATAGAATGGCAAAGATAGTTCGCTGACAGCATATTTGTCCCAAGATCATAATTCCAGCTTCATGTTGAACATAGCATTTCTCAATTGAATGCTTACTCATACTTCTACTCCTTCAGACTAGTGCCGATCTTCCTGTTCTCATCCTTCATCTCTGAACGATGTGAGGTTTTGCCTGGAACATGTGGTTCGTATTCCACGTGAAGCTGTAGGTTCCCTTTGACCGACTGGGTAGGCAAGGGACACGCAAGTCGCTGATGTGGCACCAGGCCAATGAGCCACACGAAATACCTGGGAGTAACACAGCGTTTGGTCGCAGTAAATCTGTTCATTACTCAATTTCGGCTAGATAACTAGCCATCAGTGTCAAACCTACGAAATTTTTAACGACTAGCTAGAGTTCTAATTGTTACTCGTTTACATTGCAGCAATTTAAAGAGTAATGTTTCATGCCTAACCACAGAGTTAAAATTAACATTCTTACAAAGCTTTGAAATAGCTTACTTCCGACAACGATAATACAGCCCCAGACTGAGAAACGGGATCTAGGTAACAGACGTTATTACTGGTAGTTTCACTCGAGGCAATGTATGCTGCACACGTAGGTTCCTGTCTACACTCCTGTATTCCTACCTAACGGCATATTTTAAAATTCGAAAAAATGTATTTTGATAGGCTAGAATGTAGATTTCATTGGTGATAAATCTGTCGTAATTTCAGGTTATATATATATATATATATATATATATATATAACCTATCACTTATCGTGTAAAGTAACCACAATCGGAAACCTCGACATGTTCGAAAATAGCCAAATATTTTTACAACGGATGTGCCTCATGTCAATTCAGAGTTATTCATTGCGGCGTGATCTTTTGGGAATGTCACCGACTTTTACTTCTGAATGTGAAGATATTTTGCTAGCACCCACCTACTTAGGGAGACATGACCATCCCAATAAAATAAATCAGATCGAAAACGGAACAATTTAGGTGTTTCTTCCCGCGCGCTATTAGAGAATGGAACGGTAGAAAAGTTATGAAAGTGGTTAATGAACCCTCTGCCAGGCACTTGTGCATAGTATCTATGTAGATGTAGATCTGGCGTTCGTAACTCAGTCACGCCATCTTGCTTTCTCTACCTGATGATTTTCTTACTAAAACTCAAGCGTTGTCATTTCAAAGCAATGGCGCACTGAAAATAATCAAACACGTTCTTAGGACAATGAATAATGTTGGTTAGTTAACACCTGCCATAGATGGTACGAGAATCACGGATTACTCGCGCAGCTGTTCCCCATAGCGTAGTAGACGAGGAATTAGTTTGTGGTATACGAACATGTTAGACGGTGGTTCGGAACTTGCTAGGGCTCAGCGCGCTCGGTCAGAGGGTTGCCGACATGGTAGCTCGTCGCCCTCTGTAACGAGAAAACTGAGTTATCCGAAACGATCAAAATAGGACGAAACAAACCAACGCCCACAATGTACCCGTTCAAACGGAGAGAACGAAAGATGGTGTTGGTTCAATGCCATCTGTAATAAAAAAACTGAGTAAAATTCTCAACGAACAACCCACAACGAATATGAACAAACGACTGCAAAGCATCGGTCCCACTGAAGAAAAATAATCTCCATCACTGTCCATTTTTTTTGGCCCACTTCATATTTCCACTTGCCTCCTAAAAGGAGATAACACCCTTTCTCTGAAAAGTGCATTTGTTTCGAGGACATGGCACGAAACACGTAGCAACGAATTGTAAACGTAGACTTCATCACATGTATATAAACCTGGGAGATACTGTTAAACTGTTGTAAATGACGTATTGATTGTAATAACTTTGTATATTTCGTACTAGAATTATGTGGAATTAAATATTAGCACACTTATTCCGTTTGTGATTTTAGCTGTAAAAGAAAATGTAATCACGGTTTGAAATAAAATATTTGCTCGTTATTTTAGCGCATAACATAGTAACATAAACGAAGTCGTATCTGAACTACAGGAAAGATAATACCATCTATGTTAAAAACATCCATAGCAAACATGTCAAAGACAAACGTTTTGGTAGATATGTTTGACTTTCAGTATATTCCATAAATAGGGAATAAATGTTTAGAAAAACGTTATCTGTTGCGATGTATACACATCCTTTAGTTTCATTAAGGAACTACACTTGGCACAGATATCTGTACCTGTACCAACACGTTGTTCAGAATGCTCTTTACTACAGTATCCTCCCAGTTTACGTGCATATGCTTCAGAATACCATTGTTCTATTCGTTGTTACGTATTAAAGGCATGTTCACGAAATAAACGCATTTTAGAGGAGCATTCTTACACACGTACAACTCTAAACATTGAAGAACATAACTGTTTAACAAGAGTGCTCGAAAACCTAGGAAAAAAGAAACATTTTTGGGTAGTGGAGGGTTCTGAACCACTGACCATGTGCATTAGTCAAACGTGCTGCCCACTACACCACGGCTAACAATTAGAACCTGAGACCTTCCATCTCGTACTATTGATAGTTGTTAACTGATGCTAATATGGCATTTTAGACATCTACCGTACAAAGAACTTTTTTGTTAATTCTTCAGTGCGCCATTGCTTTGAAATCACAACGTGTATGATACAATAAGAAATTCATCAAAATACCTAACGCAAGATGGCGTATGCCAGTGAGTTCTGGGCGAGGAATGTCACGTGACATCTCCGAACGGCTGGTTTTCGTTAATTCAATGGAGGGTGTCAAATCTCGGTAATTTTTCAAACCTCTCAAACGATATGAAAAAACATAAGGAGCAAAGTTGTAGAGAATTTTCTCTTGCACAAATTCGGTTATTCACCTTTTGTCAGATGAATGGTGAAGCCGTTACTTTCATTTATTCATTTAAATTTTGCGCTGTCAAGGGCCCACTTTTAGTGTTACTACCGTAACTTAAAGTGGGCCAAAATGGGAAGAGGAAGAAACTTCCCACCCGGAATCAAACCGGCGATATCTCCTATGCGAATCCAGCACTCCACCAGCAGACCCTTAAAACAGCTTAACTGCATTGTGAAGTTTGGAGGTACTTCGGTCAGGCTAAAAGGGATTAGAAAACGTGCTTAAAATTTGCAGATGTTTAAAATTTTCCGTTACAGGATAAACACTACCTAATAAACAATTATACTTTAGTGTTTCTTAGGATGGGCCGAAAGACTTTCTGTATACCATATCCTAATAGGGCTCAAACTGCATATCTACATATAGGTTGACGTAAAAATATTTTGCTAGTCCTAGCTTTAGTCTTTAGTTACCACTAAAGACGTTAGCTATCGAAAGATGTCAACATTTCTAAATGTACAAATTGTTAAAGAAATTTAAAAATACTTATGTTTTAAACGTTAGGTTTTATACTGCCGATAGTACTGCCGAATTTGAAAGTGTATTCCAATCAACATTGTCAAAAGCTTTCTCCAAATCTACAAAAGCTAGATATGTAGATTTACCTTTCCTTAATCTGTTTTCTAAGATAAGTCGTAAAGTCAGTATTGCCTTGCGTGTTCCTACGTTCCTCCTGAATGCAAACTGATCTTCCCCGATGTCAGCTTCTACTGGCTTTTACATCCTCCTGTAGATAATTCGTGTTAAAATTTTGCAATAATGACCTAACAAACTGATGGTTCTGTAATTATCACACCTGTCTGCGCCTGCTTTCTTTGGAATGGGGATTATTACATTTTCTTAGTCTGAGAGTACTTCGCCTGTTTCATCCTACTTGCACAGTGACAGTTTTGTCATGGCTGAATCTCCAAGAGACTTGAGTAGCTCTTTGGGAATGTCATCTAGTCCCAAGGCCTTGTTCAGACCCAGGTCTTTCAGGGCTCTGTCAAATTCATCTCTCAGTATCGTATCTCCTGTATCTTCATATACATCCTCTTCCCTTCTTAAAACATTGTCTCTAAGTCCATTTCCTTTGTACAGCTCCTCGGTTCTTTCGACATTCCACCTTTCAGCTTTCCCTTCTTAGCTGAGAACTGGGTTTCCGAGTTCTTGATATTCGTAGAGCTGTTTTTCTTGTCCCCAAATGTCTATTCTCCTGTAGGTAGTATCTACTAACCCACTTGTTATATATTCTACAGATTTGCATTTGGCTTCTAGGCACTTCTGCTTAGCCATTTTGAACTTCCTCTTAATCTCATTTCTTAGTCGTGTGTACTCCTTTCATTAATTAAATTTAGGATTTCCAGTGATATCCAAGGAATTTTTTGTAGATGTTATCTATTTCGTCCTCTGCTGCCTTCACTATTTTATATCTTCATGCTACCCATTTCTCTTCAGTTTCATTTCCACCCGTTTGTCAATTGTTGCCTACAGCTGCATCTGTCAAGAACTTCAGGTTCCTCCAATTTATCCAGGTCCCATCTCCTTATTTGCCTACTTTTTTGCAGTTTTATCAGTTTCAGCCTAAAGTTCGACCAATAATGAATGGTCAGTCTATATCTGCCCCTGGGTATGTCTTAAAATTTAAAACCTGGTTCCGGAATCTCTCTTTCTGTATGTCTGAAATATCTTTCCTAGATCGTACAAAGCAGGAATATGTAGCAGCTGTAGCTCTATATGAAACAGGAAACATAACTTTAGCAGTGGAAGATTTGTTCCCTGAGATGGAAGTGATAAATCTGTTTTTTTAAAGCTACTCATTAAAATTCAGGAGTGCCTTGTCAAAGCACCATTTTGTCCCACAGTTTCCTTCTTTCTTTTGAAGTTATTTTATCTACGCTTTCGATGCATGCAATCTTATGTTCTGATTATGTATGAAATTTCTCTCCATAAATTTATAACAATATACTCCTTGTCCCACATCCACAGTTGCAAATGATACGTCATTTTCTGTCGAAAGCATCAATTTTGATTTGGCTTCAACTACTAACACAAACCTTATTTTACTGGATATGTTGTAAGATTTTCTTAATTTGTAATCAGCAAAGTGATAGGATTTTCATTTGCACAACTTTTGTGAGGTACAACTAGAATGGATGCGTAACAATAAATGGCTTCTATTTGATCAGCAACATTAGCCTACTAATACTTCAACCTGAGTATCGTTACAATTCCACAACACCACTAACCCAAATGTGATAGTATGAAAGTTTCATTTGAGACCAAAGGGTACAGTCCGTAATGTTTCGTACTGAGATTTATGCAGGTCTTTCTGTATAGTAACTTAAGTATCATTAGCTACAATATGAAAAATCTAAATTTTCCGTCATTGACGAGATTATACACTGCATAGGTAACGATATTATCGCCATATTATCAATACGTAGTTCTTAAAATAGGTGTAAAGGACCCAGGACATTGTTCCTAAACACGTGATGTTACTTAATTTATGCTGCATCGTTCTTACCAATAGTGCTAAGTAAAATTTAAAGTACTTCGTAAGGTAGGCGCTAGTCTGATAACTACAAAAATAAAAAGCAAAAGGAATTGTTCGAGGCAGAATCTGTGTAGCTATAAGATGCGACAAGTTATCTACTCATTTCCGATCTCTTCGGAATTTATACGGACGAAAAAGCTTAGATAGTTGGTAATACTGCTCTGAATGATTGGTCGCAGAAGTCACCGTTATTGGGAGGTAGTTACCTGGATGAGCGTTGGTACAAGTAGGTTGATCTACGTGATACCACACGATTAATCATCACATTTAATTGCATGGCAGTGTTAGGTGTAATTGTAATTAGTGCTTTCTGCAATAACATTCAAACATTTCATATACCAGCATCTGCGTGAGTTCAAATATTTCACAAGCGTAAGGTTTCAAATAGCTGAAAATGTGGTACAATTAAAATTTTAAAATATTGTGGTGAATATATGATTACATGATCTGTTGTCACTTTGCGAGACAGTGTTATGTAGTTAACAAATTTGTTTTAATGTCTGTAATATTAGTGGTCGAGCAGTCTGAAAGACATATTTTATTACTTAGTCTCTCTTTCCAGCGTTTCTTTGTCATCGGTTACCGAGTTGTTGGCACCTGGTGGAACAGCACTGTTCACAATGATAGCTTCTCCTGTATACAGGGTTTACAAAATGTTGGCGACTGTGGACAGATACAGCAAGTATATGGAGGTAAGACATGATCGATATTTTAAAAAATGCTACCAATATTTCTTATTGCATAGCTTTCTGCTACAATTTTGTAGATTGAATATGAACCTGCGGTTTGTGACAAAAGCAATTTGCGTTGCCGGCCGCGGTGGCCGAGGGGACTAAGGCGCTCAAGTCACGGTCTGCACGGTCACTACGATCGGGGGTTCGAATCCCCCCTCGGGCATGGATATTTGTTCTGTCCTTAGTGTTAGCTAGTTCGTAGGTAGTTAGTAAGTTTAGGAACTGATGACCCCGTAGTTGTCCCATAAGCTATACAAACAATTGAACATATTTTTGCAATTTGGATTAAAATTCATTATACAGTCATTTTCCCTCCCCACCAATGATTTTGGCAACGAACTTAATCGGGCTCTTAACACACAATGGGATAAATTCTTTCATCCAGTCTCATGGTAACGTAGTTTCCACACAGCATTTTCGAATACAAAATTTTTTGGGTACCAAGACGGAATTACGGCTGAGACAGCTGGTTTTAACAAATTAATTTCAGAAATGTGTACTCAACTCATAAAATATTAAGTGTAGAGGTCAATTAACCCTCTTTCGGCGAAAATTCGTAGATACTATTAAAACATCGGAATTGATACACGCATACAGAATTATTTCGAACAATTACACAACGAGGCCACTAGAACAGTAAATGAATGTTAACAAACGTTAACTATTAGCAATATGAGGCCATAGCGAAAATGAAAACGTAAGGTACTAGACGCAAATTAGCATAATGCATTCCTATCCTCCGCCCATTACAAATAAATTTAATAGTAGACCAGAGAAGGCTTAAATTCAATAAAATCTTTATTAAATATATAAATGTCTGAGATGTTTTTCCCGTGTATTAACAGGTAATTGAATGGTTGAAAATTAGTGTTCAGATTAACCATTAACATGATTTTCAGACGTCCATGTAAAAAATTTACCACCCTCAGTGATGTCCAAATGAAGAGACGAATTCATCACACTTCTAACAAATTGGGAACCGTACTTCGGTCAATCCACCGCCATGAAGCACACATTGCCGAGACAAGGTGGTTTGCGTGCCTGAACGGTTCAAATAGCCGTAATGTAGGTACAACCATAGCGGGTAGGTATGTATGGAGAGGAGCAGCTTTCAGTGGTCAAGGGTAGCAGTCTGGATGAGTGACTGGCCTTATAACATCTGCTAATGTGAATTTGCTACGCAGTTACTGCGAACGGTTGAAAGCAAGGGGAAACTACAGCCGTTACTTTCCCCAAGGACATGCAGCTCTACTGTAAGAATATATAATGGAATCCTCTATAGAAAAATATTCCGGAGGTAAAATAGTACACCGTTCGCATCTTCGGGCGGGAAATCCTCAGGGGGATGTGGTCATCAGGAAAGACAACACTGGCGTTCTACAGATCGGAGCGTGGAATGTTAAGACGCCCTAATCGGGTAGGAAGGTTAAACAGAAACGGATACGTTGAATTTAAGTACAGTGCGTATTAGTGAAGTTGGGTGGAAAGAAAATATCGGGCCTGGTGAATAAGATAATTAATACAAAATCAGTTAGGGTTATTGCAGGAGTAGGACTCACAATGAACGAGAAAACACGAATGCGGGTAAAAGACTATGGATAGCGCAGGGATCGCATTACCTTAGTCAAGATAGATACGAAGCCAACATCGACCATAATAGTACAGGTTTATAAACTAGCTGTGCCGATGAGATTGAAGAAATTTGAGGTAAAGGAAATGATTGGAAGAATTAAGGGACAGGAAAACTTAGTTGTGATGTGAAACTGGAATTCGGTAGTAAGAAAAGGAAAAATAGGTGAATATGGACCGGGCAAAAAAAATGATCACCTGTTAGAATTTTGCACGGAACATGACACCTAGTTAAAGAATCAAGAAAGGATGTGCACGTGGAAGAGACCAGACAACGGAAGGTACCAGAAATTTTATAGTGGTAAGACATATTTGGGAACCAAGTTCACACACATAACCAGGTGCAGATGGAGACTCCGACCCAATCTTATTGGTTATGTAGGTTGAAACTGATCAAATTGCAGAAAGGTAAGCGAATGAGATGGGACCTGGATAAATGAAAGGCACCTGGAGTTGTTGAAAACTTCAGAGACAGCTTTAGCCAATAATTGCCAGAAATGGGGGAAATAAAGAAATGGGTAGTACTCAGATGAAACAGTGAAGGCAGCAGAGGACAAAATATATAGAAATCTAGACCTACAAAAATCCTCGGGTATTACAGGAAATCCATTTAATCGCTGTACAGTGTATCCAAGACTCTGTTGCCGCTCTCAATAGTTCTGGTCGCTCGGTGGTCTTTGTTTGGACCCCAGGGCACATCGGCGTTCCTGACAATAAACGTGTGGACCAGTTGGCCAAACAGGCCACTTCCTCACGCCCTCTTGAAATTGGCCTCGTGGAAACGGACCTCAGATGGACGCTACAACAATGTGCGGGACGCTTGGAGCTCTGTATGGTCTGCACTGAGTGCACCAAACAAGCTTCGCACGATCAAACCATCCACAGCCACATGGAAAACTTCACTGAGGCCCAATCGTCGCGACTCCATCGTGCTATGCCGCCTACGTATCGGTCACACTTGGTTGACTCACGGATACTTACTTCGCCGTGAGCCACGGTCCATGTGTCGCTGTGGTGGTGCCTTGACAGTGGTTCATCTCCTTATGGACTGTACTGTTTTAGCCCCATTGCGGCAGTCTTTTAATCTTCCAACTACCCTATCCTTAGTGCTAGGGGGCGATGCCTCTATGGCTGAGTCTGTGCTAAGTTTTATCCGGCAGCCGGTGTTTACAATTCTATTTAATGTAGGGTGATTTCTCCTGACTTTTAACCGTATTTTAATGTTTTTTTTGTCTTCTAACAGACATTCGTGTCTGCTGTGACATTCGTGACTGGCCAGTCCATTATTATCTCAGTGACCAGCCAGCCACGGATTCTCATTTCAAATTATAGCATGATTGACTCAATTTATTTTATTTTTATATCTGTGCTGTTGGTTTCTTTGTGTTGTTTGTGAAATTTTATCGGTGACATGTAATCTTGAGTATTCATATGGTTGTTTCCAATTAAATGGACATTCTTTGTTAGGAACAGGGGAGTGATGTCCCAGTAGTTTGGTCTCCTTTCAACAATCAACAACAACATTTAGTCGCTGAAAGGAGGAAATAAAAAATGCAGTAAATGAAACAGGCAAAATGGAGTACAGACGACTAAGAAAAAAGATTGACAGGAAGTGCGAAATAGTTAAGCAGGAATGGATAGAAGGAAAATGAAAGGATGTAGAACGTATAAATGGGAAAAATAGGTACCACCGACAGGAAAAGAAGGCACATTTGGAGACAAGAAAAGCAGGTGCTTGATTATAAATAAGACTGGAAACGAGTTCTCAGCAAAGAAGGGAAAGCTGAAAAATGGAGTACATAGAGCTATACAAATGAACTTAGACAATGTTGTAGAAAGGGAAGAGGATGTAGATGAAATAAGAGATACTATACAGAGATAACTTTGACAGCCCTGAAAGACATAGGTCGGAGCAAGGCTAAAGTCTCTTGGAGAGTCAGCCATGACGAAACTTTCACCTGGTGAGTAAGATGTATGAGACAGGCGAAGTACCCTCAGACTTTAAAAAAATAGGCATTAACCTCCATTCCAAAGAAAGCAGGCGCTGTCAGGAGTGAAAATTACAGAACCATCAGTTTAAGTGATGGTTACAAAATTTTAAAAGGAATTATTTACAAAAGGATGGAAAAGATGGTAGAAGCCGACCTCTGGGAAGAGCAGTTTGGATTGAGGAGAAATTTAAGAACACGGGAGGCAAGCCTGTTTATGGCCCATCTTAGAAGAAAAAGGAAAGGCAAATATACATTTTTAGCTTTTGTAGATTTGGAAAAAGCTTGTTGATTGCAAAACACTTATGAAATCAGCAGGAGTAAAATACAGGGAGCTGAAGGTTATTTACAACTTGTACAAAAACCAGACTGCGGTTGTCAGTTGACGGGCATAAAAGGGATGCAGAGGTTGGGAACGGAGTAAGACAGGGTTGTAGCCTCTCTACAATGTTATTAAACTTGTACATTGAGCAAGCTATGAAGGAGAGAAAGGAAAAACTTGGAGAAGGAATCAAAGTTCAGGGTGAATCAATAAAAACATTGCGTTTTGCCGATGATACTGTAATTTCGTCAGACAGCAAAGGACCTGGAGCATCTAAACGGAATGGACAGTGTGCTGAAAGGTGTATTGAAGTTGAACATTAACAAGAGAAAAACAAAGGTAATGGAGTGCAGTCTAAGAAAATCAGGTGATGCTGAAGGAAGTAGATTAGGTAACGAAACAATAAATGAGGTAGAGGACTTTGTTACTTGGGCAGTAAAATAACAAATGGTCGCAGTACAGAGGATATTAAATGCAGAATGGCAATGGGTAGAGTAGCATTCTTAAAAAAGAAATTTAACATCGAATATTGATTTAAGCCTAAGGAAGTACTTTCTGAAGGCATTTGTATGGAGTGTTGCCTTGTATGGGAGTGAAACAGGTACGATAAACAGTGCGTACAGGAATAGGATATAGGCTTTCGAAATGTGGTGCTACAGAAAAATGCTGAAAATTAGGTGGGTGGATCGCGTAACTGAGTCACTGAACAGAATTGAGAAGAGGAATTTCTGGCATACCTTGACTAAAAGGATCGATTGGTAGGAAACTTCTTAAACATCAAGGAATCTTGATTTAGCATTTGAGAAATGTGAGGGGAAAATCAGAGGGAAACAAGGAAATGAATACAATAAGCAGATTAAAATAGATGTAGGGTGCCGTTCTTATGAACAGATGAAGAGGGCTGCTCAGGATAGAACAGGGTGGAGAGCTGCATGAAACCAGTCTCAGGACAGAAAACAACTTACGTCAATACACGCTCGAACTATGTACTCACCCAGATCGTCGCATGAGATTATGCTAATTTACTTTCGTGAAACGTTTACCCCGTGTATCTGACAATAGTTCGGTTTCATACAATTGTTTTTAACGTCCGGAAATGAAGAGTCTTTGGGGTTTATGGCCATGATCAGATATTTGTTGATCCGTATAGTCCGTAACTGCACTAGACATCGTAAGACGCGCTCCTGGCGGACGCAGAGGAGCAGCACCAGTATTGCCTAAACTGTGGCCTCGTGATAGCAGATAATTTTTGTCAAACTGTACATCGTCACTAGTCAAAGGTGAAAACATATCTAAATGTTCTGAAGAGCGACAATCTATATGTCTAAGCTTCGTGGCTTCTTTCTATTAAAATTGTCCCTATGCTTACGTATTTAAATTGCTTCTCCATATATCAGTGGATAATAGCTCGTCTTGATTAAAGTGCGTGCGGAGTCACAGCTAAATTTTCTTGACAAAGACTTTCTTTCGGTATTGAGCTTACGCTTCTCAAAGAAATTCAAATGAATAATTGTCCAAAAGTGTACAGGATCTTGTTCACCCCAAATGCTGACCGATGGCCAATCGTTTATCCTTTAGGGACAGTATAGTGACTATTGTTAGGCTAAAAACCGGTTTGATATATTTATTCCATCGCTGTTTGTTAACCTACGGCCTGCGTTCCTTGGTCGCATAGCTGTTCACTACTTTGCGAATTACTATTCTCGAAAGCTTGCACCAGGTGTTGCAGTTCGGAATTTTGGATCTCAGGCGTGCACATTCTTTTTGGACTGGTAAAAACCTGTCAACGTCTCTCTTTTGCTTTGAATGATACTTACCGAGGAACTATTTCCATATACGTGTCATACTGAAAAAAAAACTCGTTTCTAGCTTCCATCAGTGTCACATGACTAAAACGTCCAAGGATAATATTGGGATATCATTTCCATTTAAATTGTTAATTGTATTTTTGGATTTATACTACTCGGATTACAGAATGCTAAAAATTAACAAGACCAAATGAAAAACCTTATCCACAAACTAAAACAGTCATCTTATATTTGCCCTTTGCAAATCCGACTGATTTCCGTATATAAATTAGTGATTGTAAGACACAATTGGAGGATTTATGAAAAAGTTTGTGTAAAAATGGGAAAATTGTAACTGACTGAAGGTAATACAGAATTCTTAGACGGATTTAAATACAGTGAATACGCAAACGTGGACATCGTTAGATCGAATCATGGACGTCGCCTTGCGTGGAGATTTAAATTTAGGAATGAGCAAAGATACCGTATATTCCGACATTCATAGCAGCTTAACTCACGTATCATTTATTTTGGGAAAGTTACTCCGGCCCATAGAATAATAAATTTTCAATATACCTTTCATACCAGCGCACACTACCCTGCCAAGTGAGTTTCATTCTGGTAACATCCCTTAGGCTACGGCAAGGCCATGTCTCCATATAATTGTAAGCTGTATGCTGTGAGTTTTGTCGATTGCCAAAGTACTCAGTACACAAATTTCCACTTACTAAAGTAGTTTGAATTCTTCCGTTTGTAGATATAGATTTAAAAATTTTTTTAATTTTTTAATGTTGGGCCGCCACCATGTTTATAAACAAATTTATTACCTCCCTTGCTCCGTGGCATGTATGGTCATCAATGAAAACGTAATTTACTCGGTACTCCCCTGTTAGCATCTTTATCCCTCCAAAAGTATGATTGATATGAAAGTTAAAAAAGATATGCCATTACTTTTAGTAGCATAAACATTTAAATCTGTTAAATGACAAAGCTAACGTAAGATTTCACAATTTGTGAAATGACATCCTGTTCGCAACTATTAAAAAATTGAAAATTAATTTCCGCTATATATTATCGACAAATTACTGAGTCAAGGAAGGAAACCTATTCGGAAGAAAAATAATCCAAACTAACGCAGATACACAAAGGGCATAGGTTTACCAATTTGAACACACAACCGTTCTCATAAAAATAAACATTAAAAACAGCAATATACTGGCCCTAGCAATGATACAGGTGACACATTACCATTCAATTGGAGCAGAAGTTGAGCATGCACAGGAGTCGGCAGCGGCAGGTGACGACTGCACACCAGAATTGAAACAAAACGTGAAAGTTTTCTCACTTCTCACTTCTCACTTTCTGTGAAACAAACGATAAACAGCCTCTAATGTCGGTGCTGTTAGAAAATACTGGACAATTGTATGTCGCGAGAAAAGTCGATCATAGTGTACTCGTGAATGTGTTCACAAGTACATATCATTAACTTAAACTTGCGACACAAAATCTTAAAATATGCACAATCCGCAATGTGCGAATGCTCAGTGAGTTTTCCAAAATGAGTAAACTGCGGCCGCTGGAAGCAAACTCACTGAAAAAAAATCACTTCCGATAACAGAATAAGTAAACATCGAAATCAGGTGGTCCGAACACTTGAGACCACGACTTGATACCGAAGTCGAACCGCGTAGGCCTACTGCGGAGGCCAATCGGCGAAACCTCTAAAATACCTTTCCACGCTAGAGTTCTTGGTCGCGACACGCGACCCCGCCTACGCGGCCTAAGCGCTCCAATTGCAGCTAATAACCTTCCCAATGATATCGTGAGAAGCCGCTGACAAATTACTAAACTGTGAATCCTAAGCTTTGGCGAATCAGAGTATTCTGCAGACGCCTGTAAAAGTACCTAGCATACGAGCAAAGCTACCACTAAGACGTTACCATACACAGGTCTACGACCTCTCCGGAATGTGTGGACACTCTTTCGTTCCCAGACCTCAAAATACATAAATGTTATGGCCACAGTTTCCAGGCCCATGCTGGCAAGACCCAGCAAACTGCTTAACATTCGTCACGCAGACGAACGTTTCCGCAACCACTCCAGCAAATTTGGAGAAACCGTGCAGGTATCCGTATCCGTAAAAACGACACGCAGCTCAGGTGAGGGTGCTCTTCAGAGGTCTGAGAATTTTTCCCTGAAGTTGAAAGATTGTCATAGCGACAGTTCGACGGACATCCTGAAGTGCTCTTAGAGTACAACAAAATGTGTAAGCAGTAGCGCGTACTTCTAAAGCGTTATTGAGAAAATACCAGTTTCGGTCGGTCGTCAAATATGTACCTGTACATGTGCGTGGCCGTTTTGAGATGAAGCGGCGGCAGCCGTGTGCATAACGCCAGAACTCCTACTCGTCTGTCGTTGGTCGCTGGATCGAGTCCCGTTCATTAACATTTTTCTTCATTAGCGATGACTGATACCGAATATACGGTTAAAGTCGTTTCCCCGAAATGCACGCGAGTTTGCCAACCGTGCGATGTTCATTTCTACAAGCAAGTTAAAGATAGCATTAAGCGTCTTTAAAATTGTTCTTCTTTAATCGAAAGAAAAATGGCTTCTCGTGAAAAGCCTATTAAAATACACTCGATGCAGCATGACCAAATATCTGTGCAGATATTTAAGGAAATGCTGCTTGATGCATGGTTTGCTTCAACATTATCGGGTGAGACATTTTAAAATATTACCGAGGTTTGATTTTCCATGGAAAACCTCAAAGACCTTGCGTATGCGGAAACACAGCATTTATTAAATGCAGCTGTTGCCGTTTGTTTCTCATAATTTTATAAAAAATACAATCCTGCAACTTTTAATGTCGAAAGCGACCATTAGTTCATCGTTCGAAAGCCGCCTATGGCGGTCAAAACTTGAAGGTAACAAGTAGTTTCTGGCTCCTTCCAGGAATAAGGGATTTCTCAAAGGACAAGCAAACATTTTCATGTCAGTATCACTTTAAGCGTTTGGTTGTTCACTAGTTGGTAGTTAAGAATATTTGTGATAATAAATCTTCGTAGACTTAAAAGTAACATTGGAAATGATTACGTTTCTCCCGTTATATCAATTGTAATATAAATAGTAACGAATAGGACTGTTGAAAAATAAAGGCAATTAACGGGACTCTATCCAGCGACCAACGAGAACAGTGCGGCGGTAGGACGCTAACCACTCGGCTGCAGGGGCTTCATGACAAAATGGACACGCATAGGTACATATGGTACATACTTAGACAGACCGAAATTATCTTGAATTTCTCAACAACGCTTGAGACGTACGCGCTATTGCTTAAAAGTATGAAGTTTGCAATAAATCCGCGTTCAAAACGTCGTGGCCTCCCATTGAAAGATAAATGCATCAGCAGTCTAAGTAATTAAAACAAAATTAATTTTTCAATACTACTACGAATATGCCTGATTAAAGATAATTACTCTTCTAAAAACCTATAAACGCTTAAAACTGCAAAACTGTGAGGTAGTATTTAAACTATTAGCTGCAAGAGTTCAGAACAATAGTCTCTATTGAGATTCAAAGTCGCACACGTTGCGTGGATAGTCAGCCTATCCATTCACCCAAACACCTGAGAAGCGCATGCACAGTGCTGCTCTTATACTTCAACTTATTAGGGCCGGATTATCTTTGTCCCCATTGTATGTAAATTGAATGAGCCTACGTGTTTTTTAGTCTAAAACGGGAGCTATTTCGACAAATAGGGGAATTAAAGTTGGTCCAGCTCGTGTTGGTGAGAAGTTTGGTAGCGGTTGGATGACTAGTTATTAAAGAGTATAACGTGAAGTACGGAAAGTTCTTTTAAAAACAGTTTACTTTTGAATTCTTCATTTTCCTCATTTTCTACGAAACTTCATCCAACACAATACACTGATTCTACAATCAGCGCGTTCAATTTCTGCATACTAAAATTAGTCTGACAAAAGTTCAACTGTGTCAAAGCTATGAAAGTTACACTTAAAGCGACAATAGTGACACTATAACGATAACCGAAAGCAACATTAGATTCCGAGAAACTCATAGTTTATTCCGCCGTGAAGACATATCTTGATATAGAAAAACGCGGCGAATAGTTGGTCCGTTGACGAAAGCTAAAACATTCATTTCTTATTTACGAAGTAGTCACTGGGGTAATAAAATGAAAGTAGAAATTTAAATTCAATCTTTAAGCTTCAGATATTTTCAGATTATGTACACTTACGTTCTGTCACATTTACGTCAGATGTCTGCAAGTTCTTTGTCATTCTGATATCACGTAACGTTACATTCCATTACATGGGTCTTTTATGTGCCTTTCTAACAGTCTGTCCACGTATTCAATGCGCACCTGTCATGTAATTAACAATTAACTCACCATTACAGTTTTTACACTCATACTTAAATTCTCGTCTTGTCGTTCGCACTGCAGAGAACTAAAGTTCAGTGTTTTATCTATGATGGATGTTTGAACTCCGTAACTAATATAGGGTTGAGAATAAAATCTGCTACCGGTCATATTAAAACCGTATGACACGACCAGTTTCGGGTTTGTGCCTATCTTCAGATGCTTAAAACGTTCATTATTATATTATTTTGAACATAACTGATATTGTTACTGTTACGTCAAAGGATAAAAATGCAGCCGTCGGTAGTGAAAATAATTCTGTAACATGGTTTCGGCAATAGCCGATTCATCATAAATAAAAGTAAACTCACGTAAGTTACAAATCAGAACTATAAATGTGTAGCATGTGTAGTATTTCACACTGTAGCCAATTCGCGATTGGCCATGTGACGCACTTCTTACTCAGTTCTGGGAACACTTTCCTTTAATAACCTCTTAAACTACTTGCCTTTTCCTCTTAGAGTAAAATTTACCATCAAAGCAGAATAGACAAGAGTAAGGGAGTTATAAAAGGAGTGTTCGCAATTGTGTAAAAAGGTGTCACATGGACAATCGCGACTTTAATACAATATTGTTTTTGTCATCTCGCCACCTGAAGTTGGTTTCGCTATTATTAATACCAAATAATTTTTCAAACAATGAAATCCACCAACGTGCTACACACATGAAATTCCGAAAGTTTCAAACACCTGAGGACGGGCAAAAGCCCGAATCGGTCGTGCCATAAATGTCTTTAATGTGACTGGTATCAGATTTTCCCAATGCCGTATGCGCGCGCGCGCGCGCGCGCACACACACACACACCCACACACCGCCGGCAAACTGTGGGGGTTCGTAAACACAGGTCAATCGGTGTCTCACAAATACTGCGCTCGTACAGAGCAACACATGGATGCCGGCTAAATACGGCGGTTGTAATTAAAGGGTTAAGGAGGTGAAACTGTGGCCTTGCTGGGGTTTGATGGTTCATTACGAGAAGTGCCCGACACATTGTAAGTCCTGAGCGAGTTTTGGAACGACGCTGATAGCGCTGGTCATGTCAACATCCCCACAGCGTCTCAAGAGGTTGTGAACATGTGCACACCACAGACGTCACAGATCATCGTATTGTGGAAGGGCAGCAGTGGCACATCGTACAGCTTCAGCACAGATAGGGTTTGTCTACACGAACTGTTGCAAACCGGTTACTAGTAGTGACACTGAGCATGAAAGCGTCTAACCCATCTTCCACTCAAACTACGTTATCGAGCTGAAGGGCTCCACTTCTAATCTGTCATTTAACACGAACGCAGTCGTCCACTTATCTCAAAATGCAGCTGCAATCAGAAGATCGTTTCGACTTCTACGTTTCGCCGCTTCGGCGAGAATACTCTCATCAGGTTAAATGCCCTAGCTACACCATCAGCAAATACTTGTCTAAACATGAACATAAATTCAAAAATATTTGGTTGAAATAGCCTCTCATATCTCCATAAGTGGATCTTACAACGTCGGCACTCAAGCTGGACAAGGTGGTGAATCTGTCGGTCAAAAATGAAGATTAAACTACTTCAGAAATTTGAGATTTACCACGCATCAGTCATACGAAGCAGCCCACTAACACTGCTTGAGAACTGCCATGTACAAATGTAGTTTAGACACCAGATGGATCCACTACTCTGGGGTTAGCAAGGAACCAACTCGCCTCTTATCTCCAATTTCCTGCAAATATATCTGTAAGAGTACTGAAATTGGGTTCATTGGTTTGTGTTAACTGCAAGGGAAACATCTGCACTGACTGCCTCCAACCAGATGTTGAAGACCTGGACTGCATATGTGGGGCGACACAAGTTAATTGGAAGAGCTTCGTGATGTGGCGATGGACTCAGAATCTGAGACGTAGAGTGGCCAATGAAAGTGAAACGTTTGTTAAATTTCTGTATATACCTACGTTTTTACCCATTCATCTTCATACCTTTAAGATATTGTGAAATATCACTGAATTAAAAAAAAAATTCCCACGGTTTCTCTCTTAATCAGTGCAATAGATGTTCCAAATTTTATATAAAACCATTTTTAATACTATGATTTCATATATTCCATAATTTTTAATGTGTTATTAAATAAAATGTAGGGCTATTCCATAATTCAGTGCTTACATCACTTACTGAACTGCATTTGTCATAATTTCTGATGAGAAATGGCCGAATTTAAGAGTGCAGTTGTATGGAAATGGGCTGTACACAATCTCTCTTCGTATCTCTGGATTCAGAATTTCTCTAACTTTTGTTATAACTAATTTATTGATACACAGGTTTAAATACTAACAAAAAGATTAAAACGAAGCTTTTTGATAAACATACGCAATTTGTCTAACTTCAGCACTAGTATGCGAATATATGGTTAAAAAATGAAAACTTAATGGCACAAGATCTTGTACTCTTTCCTATGAGTCAGAGATAAACATAGAAAATACCCTTAAGGGCCCTCGTGCCGCCACCCCCCCCCCCCCCCTCCCCAACGAAAGCACGCACGCACATTAGTGTTCTAGCAGTGATTGGTACCTTCGTAAAATATTTTATTCCTTTAGGATGTGGAAAAGCACGTGCCTCCTTACGAGTTGACAGAAGAAAACTACATGCATTACCTGGAGAACCTTATGCTCATCGGTTTGGACGTGCTTGGAACAAAATTTGACAACTACCAATGCTTCACTTTTAACTCCGAGGAACAGCTCATAGGTAAGCGAGGGTAAAAGATTTCGCAATGTCCAGTACTTGATATTTATTAAAATAAGTTTCATACTATGCTGTGATACCGTATCAGTTTCTTGCATTACGTTAGTAATTTAAAGAAATTCCACATTCATTTGAACAGCGTCGTGTTTTGAAGACGTTGTCTTTAAGGATACCACTTTATATTTAGTGATGAAGGTAGTCTCAAAAGTAGATAAGTTTAAAGTGGGTAACCGTCAACCTGGTAAACTTCCACATAAGGATAGTCACAATCAATTAGGTATTTGGTTAGCTTGATTATCAAACCGCGATATCTGTAAGTTTCCTAATAATTAACACACCATAGTGCAACATTTGCTAACAATTTAAAAATGTATAGAAAACCTAAGTAATTAGAGGCCAAACAAATTGATAACAATTGAACATAGTATGTTGCAAATAAGTTAAATTCAGATTGGTGCCTTCAGTGTTTCTATTTCATTGTCATCTTATACTGCAGACCATGAGCTATGTGCAAAGACAGTTCATTTTATTAGCTGTGTCTAGAGTTCTGAGGAATGACAGGATCACTAAAACGAAAAATAAGTTGCATCCAGTGTGCATTTAACACCTTACGCTGCTACAATGCGCACAATTCAGAATCTCTTCGAATGCCGTCAGGCCTGGTCGCCTGTGCCTGCCTCCACAGTGGTTGTGGGCACAACCCTCATGCTGCTCCCAGTGTTACGTAACGTGAAAGCACCAACTCCTCACCCTCACCCCCATCCCTAAGCCAGAGAAGTCTCTGCCTCCTGCAGCCCTCCCGCCGCCCCCCCCCCCACTAGGGATGATGCCTTGGTTACCTTCCTTCGAATTTCTGCCACCCCCACCTCCAATCGATACGTCAGTGTCTGAAAGTAAGACTACTCGGTCGTCTCAGTCCATGATAGTTCAGAAATCCTAGTTCGAGAAACCAAAGAGAACACTCACAAAGTACAAAAAGGAGAGAAACCTTCGCATCTGAGGATGTTGTGTTGGGTCCACTCAGGACAGATGTTGGCGGATCCTCAAATGTGATCTGGCAGCCTGTCAGCCGGTGGCAGTGAACATTCCTGAGACCTGTACAATCCTGGGTACTTTGGTTCACCACATTCACTGACAGCTTTATCCTTCAGTGGAATTTCAGCTGTTTCTTTCCACCACATTCCTAAGTTAAGAGTACTGATGTCTCTTTCCTCATGCCTTTCCCTACAGAGGAAACCTGGTCTCCACTCCAGCAGGCCCCAGCCCTTGATGGGTATAGGGGTTACTACAATAACTGTTCAGACTATACGTTGTCAGGTGCAGCCACTTGATGTCTTCACTACAGTACCAATTGCATCAGTGTCACTTTGTACAGCTCGAGATAGACCGACTGAGGGCAGGACAAGATATTATTGTTTACCTTGCCCCAGTAGAGTTGTTCTCCCTCCGACCATGCAGCCTTCATCGCAAAAGCTTTCCCCACTGTGCCTCATTTTGGGGACTTAGGGGTTCCACTCCATGGGTGTTTGACACTTAACTCGGTCTCTATAGTAGGGATAGAGGCATGTCATTGCCTTCAAACGGCTCTGGACCTGAGCATGGCGAATCGTCCAGCAGAGCAAACAGGAGTTCGGAAAGGTACATTGCCACCATGGGTTATCAAGTTTTGTCGGGTGAGGTCACAGGGTTAGCTTTCGTCCTTCCATGAGTATATCCTGTGTCTATTGAAAGCACTCTTCTGACACCAGCTTCAATTACATCTACATATATATTCCGCAATCCAACGTAAGGCGGAGCGTGCTCTATACTAAAACTACAAATTTCCTATTTCAATCCTAAACAGAAAAAGGGGGCAAAAAGAGGCGTATAGACATCCAAGAGCGCTAATTTCTCTTTGTGATATTCACACGAAATATACGTAGCTGGCACAAAAGTCGTTCTACAGTCAACTTCAAATTCAGCCCCTCTAAAGTTCAACATTCTCGAAGAACATATCTTCCCTCCGAGGTTTCCATGTTTCCCTAGATCATTTGATATTCGTGCATTGGTCGAAAGTACCAGTTATAAACCTAGCTCCACACCTCTTAACTGTTTGCATGTCTTCCTTCAAACAGATCTGCTACGGGTCCCAAATGCTGAAGCAATATGAAAGACGTGGTAATAAGAGTTTTATAAGTGGTCTTTTACAAAGTACATCTAACAAACATTTACCCAATAAACTAAAATCGGCTATCCGCCTTAAAACTGTCCTTACATATTTGTTCCATTTCACATCGCTCTGCAATGTTGGATTTTCTGGATTTTCCTAGATTTTTGTAAGTTCCTCATACTTCATATATATATATATATATATATATATATATATATATATATATATATATGAATTTAAGGTAAAAACTTAAGCTTTCTTCCATTTCTGCCTCGGAATGATGAACGAATGACTGCTTAGTTGTCTTTGATCCGCTTACGGAAGTTGTGTAAGACCACAATATTTTTGGATTCTCGGCTAGATCTTCTGCTAAGGTATAGAGGTGGTAATTGTAGGTTTAATGTACGGCCACACGAATCTCTAATTTTTGCCAGTCTTGATTAGTGTTCCTTTAGCCGAGAGTGCAACAGTCTTTGCTTTTTCAGTAGCTTTCTATTACTATAATACCACGGACCTTTTCCATCTTTAAGACTTTATCTAACATTTTATTTAAAAGGCATTTAAATTTAGCCCACAATTCTTCTAAATCCATTGTACTGGAACTAATGGCGGCGATTCATTTTAAAGTGTGATGCTAACAATGGCTTACAGGCTGTAACACGCATCTAGCCTTTTTGGTTCATTTATTAACTTTCGCCACCATTGACGCTAATTGCTGTTTCTACAATGACATTAATGATTGGGCCTGTTTGTAGCTACCCGCAAACACCTCCCATACCATGAAGCAACCTTAAGCTACAGCTCTTAAAGAGCACGTTGAAAGTAAAGATGCAGTTCCGTATGCGCTGTCAGGAAACATAAAACGCTCCATTTAGTATGTGTGAGCTTGTTCTCTCAAAGCTTGCCCTGACACCTCCAGGACCCAGTTGCATCCTAAATTTCTCGCCACCTCTCGACAGGCTCTAATGGTCAGCTGCTCGCTCTCTTCAGCCGCATCTGCCCCCCCACGGGGGCCACGGCTATTTTGTGGGTGTGTGTGTGGCGCACATAGGGCCCCGAGCCGAAGCAGCCTTCCCCCCCCCCCCCAGGCTGCTTCCTTTTCCCTCCCGGTTCATGCCTTAGCCCGGAGACGGTCGTCCATTGAGTCAGTGGTTTCCTGCCCGAGTTTTTCTTGCCTTGGTTTCTAACTTTCTTAACCTTCGCTTCTTTCTCTCCTTGCTGTACTCTAGTAGCTTTCCTCATTAAGTCTCCGCTTCGGCGTTTGAGACACTTCTCTTCACTTCCTCTATTATTTCCTCCCTGTGCATGTCTGAAGGCAGACCCACACATTCATGCGTAGCAGGTGGCGGGGTAAAGCGTAATTCCCTGCCCTGGGTAGACACGTAGGGCACGTACGTACCCCCTGCTAGAGGCGAGGCCCAGGGAGAGGTGATTACCCGAGCTGATACCTTCCGAACATGCCGATTGGTCCCTCTGTCCATTCTCGGGAGGTGTGACCTGAGGTGTGAACAATCACCTAACGCTTGTAAGCCCTCGGAGAGGGCCCCCACTAGGAAGGAGCGCACCATCGGAGATGCCGGTAATCACAGAGGACACTTCTGTAATGACTTTCTTCCTGTGACTTTGACACAAAAAGATCAATTCATATCAGCATAAGAAAACTTTCCCTAATCTTCCGAAATTTCTGGCAGTTTCCCAAACTGACGGTCAAGATTTCACTTCTGTAAATCAATTCGAAATTCAGAAAGGTGTTAAGATTGCTGGCCCTGTTAAGACCTGTTTGCGTCAACGCAATGTACCATTGTTGCTGGAAGCGGACAGTGCCTTCCAGGCACAAAAACTAATACAGACTACGTTGCTACACAAGTTTCCTGTCCAGGTAGAAGCGCATCGCACGCTAAACTCGTCACGGGGTATTTTTCACGAGATCCCTTGACGGGTTGTAAGACGAAGAAATACACGCTGATCAGACA
Organism: Locusta migratoria; assembly: GCA_026315105.1. Lineage (NCBI taxonomy): Eukaryota > Metazoa > Arthropoda > Insecta > Orthoptera > Acrididae > Locusta > Locusta migratoria. The sequence continues at coordinate 224,197,677 of CM048745.1, forward strand.
TGTAGTTTCGTAACAGCCGTACATAGGGTGTTGAAAAAGATCTATAACCAGCTAATAACAACTTGTACTGTGTTTTTGACGTTAGACAGAGTTGAACTCCCATCCTAGGTCAAAGCAGGACATGAAGTTATTTCTGTTCCCCCCTTATGTACCTAACCTAACGCACTGTTTACAATGCCATAGACACCCGTAAATCTTGCCCTAATAGAGCAAAATGTCACTTGTGGTAGGTACGCCCATGAGAACGATTGCCCACCCCCGTCCCCTCACTGCCTTAATTGCAATGGTGACCATGCAGCTTCCTCTAGGGACTGCCCTGTTTATAAGGATGAAAAGCTCATTCAGCAAATTCGGGTTATGGAAAAGGTCTAAACATCAGCTGCACGAAAGTTGGCGAGTCGGAAGCCCACTGTCCTTCCAGCGGGCACATACAGTAAGGTCCTCACCTCCACTCGACCTACTAATGTTGCAGATGCAGGTGCACAAACCTGTTATTTCACTTTTGCTGAAAGTTGTGTGATCGGGCAGCCCGAAGATTCCTCGTTCCACGTCCCCGCTTCCTCCTGCTGCTTCTAAAGTTGTCTTTGTCAACCTCTAATAAACCGCGGGAACCTAAACAAGATGCCCGGACTTCGAAAAAGGAACCTGACCGTGAAGATTTTCTCCGTACTCGGGCTTCTCAACCGTCAACTGCCTCTTCTCACCGTCACTTTCCCAAAAGAGCCAAAAAGTGTTCGTCTCCTTCCCGGCCAAGGCGTGACTCATCCGTCTTGCCTACCAACAGTAATCTGTCCCGATCACCTGTCTCGCTGGGACGCTCTACTGTCAGGCAACCGGCATTTTACCGGCGGCGGAAGCTGCCCCTCCTGATCAACTCGGGAAGGTGGTAGACGCGTCATTTGCACCCATGGAACACGATTATCTGCCTCGAAGGAGCACTACTATCGCTATCTAGAAGTCCGGTCCTCAGCGGCCGTCGAGGTGACTCCGCCTGCTTGTTACTTTTTATCCTCGTTCCTTATTTTTTATCATGGCGCTCCTTCAATGGAATATTCGCGGCATTCGTTCCAATCGGGACGAATTAAATCTACTCCTTCGATTGCCCTGCCCGCTTCTAGTTTGTCTCCAAGAAACTAAATTACGTCAATGTGATCGTACAGACTTTCCCCACTACACGTCTGTGCGTTTCTACCTGCCACCTGTGGAAGGTACACCAGCCCATGGAGGGGTTCTGATGCTCATTCGGGACGACGTCTATTACCATCCCATTTCACTGCATACTCACCTACAGGCAGTTACCGTCTGCATCGCTCTATCCACCGTTTGCTTTTCGCTCTATCCACCGTTTGCTTTTCGCTCTATCCACCGTTTGCTTTTCGCTCTATCCACCGTTTGCTTTTCGCTCTATCCACCGTTTGCTTTTCGCTCTATCCACCGTTTGCTTTTCGCTCTATCCACCGTTTGCTTTTCGCTCTATCCACCGTTTGCTTTTCGCTCTATCCACCGTTTGCTTTTCGCTCTATCCACCGTTTGCTTTTCGCTCTATCCACCGTTTGCTTTTCGCTCTATCCACCGTTTGCTTTTCGCTCTATCCACCGTTTGCTTTTCGCTCTATCCACCGTTTGCTTTTCGCTCTATCCACCGTTGATCAGCTAACTTCACCTTTCGTGTTGGTAGGAAACTTAAATGGTCACCACCCCCTATGGGGCTCTCCAGCACCTTGTCAAAGAGGCTCCCTTTTGGTTTCTCTTCCCAACACCTCAATCTTGTCTGTCTCAATACTGGTTACGACCTTCCTTTACAACACATACTTATTCCAACATAGACCTCACGATATGTACTCATCAGCTTGCCGGTCGGTTTGAGTGGTATGCACCGACACGTACTCAAGTGACCATTTCCCTTGTATCATCCGCTTCCTGCATCATTCACCATCTCCTCGTCCCACCAGTTGGAACATTTCTAAAGCCGGCTGGAGGCTTTATTCTTCCATGACTGTTTTTCACAATGAGAATTTTTCCAGCTGTGACACAGGTCACACCTCACAGAGGTTATTCTCACCGCTGCCAAACATTCCATACCTCGTACATCCTTTTGTCCAGGTCTCGGTCCCTTGGTGGACAGGAGCCTGCCCCGACGCACTTAAACGCTGGCGCCGTGCTTTACGCACCTTCCGCCGCCACTCAACGTTGGAGAATACCATGAATTATAAACGACTGTTAGCGCAATGTTGTTTTACACGACAGCAAGAAAGCTTGCTGGATTGCTTTTTACCAGTTATTTTAAGCGCTTTACTCCCTCCTCTGCTGTCTGGGGTGGCCTACGCCGTTTATCCGGCATAAAGGTCCACTCACCGATTTCTGGCCTGACCGTAGAGAACGCAGTCCTTGTGGACCCCATTGATGTTTCCAACGCTTTGGGCCGCTCCTTTGCGGAGGTTTCGAGCACTGCCCATTACCACCCTGACTTTCTCCCTCGCAATCAGGTAGAGGAAGCACGGCCGCCTTCTTTCCACTCTTTTAATCGTGAAAATTATGTCGCCTTCACCATGCAGGAGCTGGACCGTGCTCTCGCCCTGTCCCGATCTTCTGCTCCTGGGCTTGATTCCATCCACATTGAGATTTTGAAGAACCTTTCTCCTGCGGGCGTTTCCTTTTTAGCACCTATAATCGCATATGGACTGAAGGTCAGGTTCCCACAAGGTGGCGTTGTCCCCATCCGTAAACCAGGGAAGGACAAACATCTTCCATCCAGTTACCGCCCCATTTCTCTTACTAGCTGCGTCTGTAAGGTGATAGAATGCATGGTTAACGTTCGGTTGGTCTGGCTTCTCGAATCTCGACGCCTCCTGACTAATGTTCAATGTGGTTTTCGTAGACACCGCTCTGCTGCTAATCACCTCGTCACCTTGTCAACCTTCGTTATGAATGACTTTCTAAGGAAGCGTCAGACAGTAGCAGTATTCTTAGACTTGAAGTCATACGATACCTGTTTGAGAGCGGGCATTCTCCGCACATTGCACACATGTGGACTTGGTGGCCGCCTCCCTCTCTTTACTCAAATGTTTTCGGCGGATCGCAAGTTCCGGGTATTTGTAGGGTCTGTTTTGTCAGATACCTTTCTCCAGGAGAATGGGGTGCCACAGGGCTCCGCCTTAAGCGTGGCTCTTTGCCATTGCAATCAATCCGATCGTAGATTGCCTTTCAGCCGACGTTTCCGGATCGCTTTTTGTAGATGATTCTGCAATTTATTGCAGCGCCTAGCGGAGAGTTGTCTTCAATGCTGTCTTGAGCGCCTATATTCCTGGAGCATCGTGAACGGCTTCCGCTTCTCCACGGTGTGTGTAAACTTCTGAAGATACAAGGAATTTCTTCCATCTCTACATGTCGGCCCCATTGCTCTGCAATTCGTAGAGACAAAATTATTCGGGCTAATGTTGGATCGTAAACTTTGCTGGCCCCCCACACGTGTCCTACCTGGCTGCCTGTTGTGCCCGATCCCTTAATGTTCTTCGTGTCTTTCGTGGCACATCGTGGGGAGCGGATCGTACCGTCTTGCTTCACCTTTACCAGGCCATTGTTCAGTCGAAGCCCGACTTCGGAAGCTTCGTATACTCTTCTGCACGGCCGTCCCTTCTCCGCCGCCTCGACTCTCTTCACCATCAGGGATTACGCCTGGCGACCAGTGCATTTTATACCAGCCCTGTTGAAAGCCTTTATGCCGAAGCTGCTGTATTACCCTTGACCTCTCCGCGTGACATACTCGTGGCGGTTCGCATGCCGACTGTTGTTGCTCAACCATCCATCTTAACCATTCTTTGATGACTCACTTGCTCGCCAATATCGGTTGTCTACGATAGGTTTCACCGCCTGCTTCAATGGCTAGATTTTACCCTTCCTTCCACTTTTAGGTTGAGCTAGAGCCCATTGCCACCATGGCATCAGGCCCAGGTTCACACCCACATTGAACTTAGTTCGCTCCCCAAGGAGAGCACTCTGGATTTGGTATATCCTCGAGGCGTGGCATATGGCATATTTTTCTGCACTGATGGTTCCAAGAGCACTGACGGTGCCAGATCTGCCTTCGTCGTCGTGGACGACACGTTCCAATACAAGCTCCCTGACAGGTGCTCGAATTTCACGGCTGAGCTTTTTGCCCTCCACCAGGCTGTTTTATACACCCGCCGCCGCCATCCTTTTTATGCCATATGTTCGGACTCTTAGTTCCCTGCAGGGTCTTAAAGACCCTTTCTCGAACCATCCTCTCGTGTATCGGATCCAACGCTCCCTCCAGTTGCTAGCAGATGACAGCTGTCACGTTTCTTTCCTGTGGGCCACGTGGGTGTGCCCGGGAATGAGACCGCCGACATAGTAGCCAAGGCAGCAGCTCTTTGGCCTCGCATGGCTACTCTTTGCGTCCCATCAGACGATTTTAAATGGGCTCTTCGCCGGTGTATTGTCTTCCTGGCACAGTGCGTGGTTCTCACTCGACGGCAATAGAGAACTGTAAAACCGATCCCGACCGTTTGGAGGACCACCTCAGGCCCCTCTCGGCCGACTCAGCCACCGTCATTTGCTAACCGCCGATCCTGCACCGCTGTGCTCCTGTGGTGAATGGCTGACGGTGACATGTTTGTCTTGTGTTGATTTTAATCATGTCCGTGTAGCCTTTAATTTGCCGTCTACTCTGGAGAAACTTTTAGCTGATGACACGAGCAGCTGCTAGTTTGTTTTATCAACATGGCTAATTTATCTAAGGATATTTAACCCTTCTATTAATTTATCCTTCTGTTTTAGCTTTCTCTTGATACTCTCATTTCTGGCAGTTATAAATTTTTTCGAGGTCTAGCGAATGTTCCGATCTGGTCGCTAATGACCTAAGTTGTGCGCCCTAAAACCACAAAAAACCGCATCTGCGCAGAGGGCATCTTCCCAACTCAATGGCGGGATAGTATTACCGTCCCAGTACTCAATCCTATTGCTGACCCGCTGGAGGTATAGTTATCGCCCTATCAATCTTTATAAAATGACTATTCACATATCTTTACACAAACCTTGTATCGTGTAATCAAATAATCATGAAGGTTGTGATGCCCTTGTTAGGCAAATAATAAAAGCAATAACAAAGCGTGGGGAGACTTGATAGAGGCATTGAGAGGAGATAAATTTCAGACTGTAAAATCGAATACTAAAAGTGTCAATCCAAAAGAAATGCAAACTTTAAAAAAATAGTCTTTATTCTGCTTGTTTGAAGGTTTACAGTGTGTATACACCCTTATCGCTTGTTTTCATACTTACTTCCACCCATTCCTTCGTGTGGCGCAGTTACAGCATGTGTTAAAGATGGCTGCTACATATGATGCAATGTGCTGTCATTGGATTCGTTTGCTGTGAAAACGACAGTGGAGAAACATCCACAAGAGATAGAGAAAGGTATATGGAGATGCTGTCGATCGCAGTACAGTTAGTCAGTGGGCAAGCAGGTTACGTGATGAAATCGGGCATGGCACTATTGAAGATTGTCCCTACATCGGCAGGCCTCGTACTGCACACATGCCACACATGTGGAGAGACTGCTGACACTCATCACAGTGAAAGAATTTTCACGCTACGTTGGAATATGGAAATATACTGTTTACAAGATACTTACGGTGTTAAAGGTTTGTGCTATAGAAGCGATCACAAAGCTCGGATGGACGACACTGAAACACCCGCCTTAGTCCTGACCTGGCTCCATGTGACTGTCATCTCTTTGGGAAACATTCTTCGTGGAACAAGAATCACAAGTGCACGTTGCCAAACGGTAGCTCTAACGTGTTGGTCTAGAACTTTACCGTGCAGTTATACAGCCGCTGGTTCAAGGATGGCTTAAGGCAGTTGCGAGGGTTGGGGATTATGTGGAGAAAGGAAAATACTGTTCCTAAAGGATGTATCTACACACCGTAAAATTTTTAAACATGTAGAATAAAAACTTAAAGATAGTGTGCATTTCTTTTGGCGTGACTCTCGTATAATTGCGAAAATCCACGGAAAGATTCCACCTACATTACATCATGCTTAAAAGAAGTCCGAAAGCAGGTAATAGGTTGAGTAGCTGTGGACCTAGATAACTTCAAAATAACGAGCACGGGTCTTTGACTTTCTGGATTATGAGGTATACCGAGGTATTGAGACAAGACGCGTTTGAAGTTAACCGGAGATACCGCAGTATTTACAAGGAATGCGGGCGTAAGTAGTGCAGTTGAGTGGGGACTCCTTAACGCCTTTAATGAAAGATATTTGGAGGAAAAAATCGGTACGAGCGAGGTAACTCCGAAAAAGCGACGGGTGGCAAAATATAGTTACTAATACGCGGAAGGAGGAACATAGCAGTGGCGGACTACGGCGGTCGGAGGTCCGAGAGGCGGCAGAACAAAATGAGGCCTCTTGTCCAATTGCAAATACAGGTGTTACTATACAGGATGTTACAAAAAGGTACGGCCATACTTCCAGGAAACGCAATTGAAATGTTATGTGGACATGTCCGGAAACAATTTTCATGTTAGAGCTCATTTTAGTATTTCTTCCACCTACGCTCACTGGAGCACGTTATGATTTCATACGGGATACTCTACCTGTGCTGCTAGAACATGTACCTTTACGCCACATGCGGTTCATGCACGATGGAGCTCCTGCACTTTTCAGTCGTGTTCAGACGCTTCTCAACAGATTCGGTGACCGATGGATTGGTAGAGGCCGTCCAATTGCATGGCGTTCAAGCTCTCCAGATCTCAACCCTCTTAAATTTTTTATGGGGGCATTTAAAAGTTGTCTACGCAACCACGGTACCAAGTGTAGACTTTTCGTGCTCGTATGGTGGACGGCTGTGATACGCCATTCTCCAGGGCTGCATCAGGGATTCCATGCGACGGAGGGTGGATGCATGTATCCTCACTAACGGAGGACATTTTGAACGTTTCCTGAAACAGTGTTTGAAGTCACGCTGGTACGTTCTGTTGCTGTATGTTTCCATTCCATGATTGTGATTTGAAGAGAAGTAATAAAACGAGGTCCAACATGGAAATTAAGCGTTTCCAGACACACGTCCACATATTTTCTTTGTGTGTGAAGAATGTTTGGCAGTACCTTTTTGTAGCACCCTGTCTAAAAGATAACTTTAGAGATTTGGAGAAGCCCCCGGGATGAGAGGAACCGGTCAATCTAAAACAAATAGCTAGAGAGATTTGTAGGCCCAATAACAAGAGGCAAAATGCGCTCAAAGGGGTTTTCGACGTATTTGGGGCCCCCAAGAAGAGGCCCGGGACGGTGCGCCGCCTCTTACACCCGAACCTTCAGGTGTAAATCAGATCGGTAGCAAACGTTGTATATCGATAGTGCCAACCGAAACTTCTATATAATTCGTGCTATGTGATGCCGTCCAGGACAACATTAGTAAATAACAGTAACACCTAACTTACGGAGTAGAGGAAAAGCATAACTGGAAGAGCTTATCACGTTGTGCTACTGTTGGCGAGTTGGTAGTGTTAGTTTATCGAGCCGAGGGTCATGGGTTCAAGCCCCACCTAGAGCCTTTTCAACTGCATTACGTTGAAAATTAAGGTGTAAAACGTTCCATGGGTTCATTTCGAAAAACAGCACTGTAGCGTGCTGACTAGAGAGCAACGTCAGCACCACTTGGTGTGGGCAAACACACGGCACTCCAGCCACAACACGCACATCCGCTTAACGGCGGTGCTGCCTATCTATTATTATTATTATTTTAATAGTTCAACACGTATGGTACAATTGTTTCTCTTCTACGAATACTCTGCAGCTTTGCTAGTTTAAAACAAAACGAAGCAGAAACGAAATGCTGATAACACTGCTATAACATCCGAACAGTCTTTGCTTTTAAATTTCAGGAACTTTTTGTCCCATGCAACTGTCGGTGTACGGTTGGTGACGTAAGACAATTTAAACGTCGTACAGAAAAATAGCACTGACGTGTTTTACGGCCCACTTTATATTTGTAGCTTAAGTTTTTGCAAACATTTTGCACAAAATAATCTAAATAATAAAAAATTGTCTTGAAGCCTTTTAGGAAAACAATTAGGTAGCGGTGGGTTTATAACCACTGACCCCCCCCCCCCCCAGGGGGCCCCCCACAGCTCTTTTGTGGGTACGTGTGTGGCGCGCACGGGGCCCCGAGCCGAAGCGACCTTTCTTCCGTCCCAGGCCGCTTCCCTCTTCCCCCCCGGTTTGTGCCTTCGCCCGGAGACGGGCGTTTTTCATCAGTCAAAGGTTTCTTTTCGCTTCCTGTCTTCTCTTCTTGGTCCTCTTCCTTTCCTGTTCTTCAGCCTTCTCCTCTTTCTCCTTTCTCCTTGTTCTTGAATCACCCTGTAATCTCCGCCTCGGCGTTTGAGATTCTCCCTCCTCCTTCATCCCTTTCTCTCCTTCCTCCTCTCCTTCCTCCTTTCGTTCCTCCCTGTGCGTGTCTGAAGGTCGACCCACGCTCTGCGTAGCCGGTGACGGGGTAAGGCGTAACTCCCCACCCCGGGTAGACATGTAGGACACGTACGTACCCCCCGGTAAAGGCCAGGACCAGGGAGGGGTGATTACCCGAGCTGATACCTTCCGAACATGCCAATTGGTCCCTCCGTCCGTTCTCGGGAGGTGTGACCTGAGGTGCGAACAGTCACCTAAGGCGGGTGCGCCCTCAGTGAGGGCCCCCACAAGGAAGGAGCGCGCCATCGGAGACGCCGGTAATCATGGGGGACACCTCCGCTATGAAACCTTCCACATCATCTATAACCCTGACCCATAAGCGGAAACATGATTCTCAGCCACAGAAAGCATTGCCAAACATTCCTAGGTTCCTGATGGTATCACGTACCAACGATAAGGATTTTTCTGCAGTAAATCCGTTCATTATTCAGAAGGGTGTCGATGCGATCGCTGGTCCCTTGACCTGCTCTAGACAGCGCAACGGGACCTTGTTGCTCGAAATAGAAAATGCATTCCAGGTGCAGAAGTTACTTCGAGCTACCCTTGTACATACTTTCCCTGTGAAAGTGGAGGCTCACCGCACCCTCAACTCTTCGCGGGGGTAGTGTTCTCTAGATCACTGGATGGGTTATCAGACGAGGAGATATTGAACTATATGTCCGATCAGGCAGTCACGGATATTCATCGCGTGATGAAAAAGATGAACAATAACCTCGTGCCAACCCGTACTGTCTTAACTTTTGACAAGGTTGACCTACCATCGAAAGTGAGAGCGGGCTACGAGGTCATTTCCGTCCGCCCGTACATACCAAATCCTACACGCTGCTTCCATTGCCAAAGGTACAATCATACCAGTAAATCTTGTCCAAATGCAGCGAAGTGCGCCACCTGTGGCAGGGACGCTCATGAGGGTGAATGTCTACCTCCATCCACTTGCTGCTTTAATTGCATGGGTGACCATACTGCTTCTTCACGGGACTGCCCCGTTTATAAAGAGCGGGTCATCCAAGAGATTCGCGTGAAGGCGAAGGTCTCCACATATGCCGCTCGGAAGTTATTAGCTAGTAGGAAGCCCGCAGTACTCCCATCAGGTACCTTCAGCCAGGTCCTCGCCTCCCCTCGACCAACTAAGGAGGTAGGCATTCAGACTTGCGATTTAACGTTCAGTGACACTGTCGTCAGGTCGGATAGCCCGAAAATTGCTCGTTCCACCTCTCCGATGCCTTCTACCCGTTTTACGGTAAATTCGTCGACCAGTTCACACACATCCCAGGCACCCAAATCTGCTGCCCGGAGTTCAAAAAGGGAACCTGTCCGTGAAGATTTTCTCAAGACTCAGACTTCTCAATCGTCAACCGCTTCTTCAACCCGTCATACTTGTAAGAAGGCTTCCAAAAAAGAACAGCCCCCGCCGCGGCGTGACTCTTCGGTCTCGCCATCCAACAGTTGCCGGCCTCGGCCGTCTTCTGTTTCACCGGGGCGCTCCGTCTGCCGGGCACCTTGCCGTCCGTATCACTTCATCCACATTTACCTTCTCCCTCTGTAATATCTATTCTCCATAGTCATCTGCCCTTACCAGGGCAGATGTGCTACACCTTGTTGACCAGCTTCCTTCACCTTTCGTGTTGGTAGGCGACTTTAATGCCCACCACCCCCTATGGGGCTCTCCGGCACCTTGTCGGAGAGGCTCCCTTTTGGTGGACCTTCTCCAACACCTCGATCTTGTCTGCCTCAACACGGGTGCACCGACCTTCCTTTCTGACACAACCCATACTTACTCCCACATAGACCTTGCGTTATGCACTCCTCAGCTTGCCGGTCGGTTTGAGTGGTATGCACTTTCTGAAACGTACTCGAGTGACCATTTCCCCTGTATCATCCACTTCCTGCATCATTCCCCATCTCCTCGTCCCACCAGTTTGGAATATTTCCAAAGCCGACTGGGGGCTTTATTCTACCATGGCTGTTTTTCACGATCAGAATTTTCCCAACTGTGACAGTCGGGTCGACTCCCTCACAGAGGTTATTCTCACCGCTGCTGAACGTTCCATCCCCCCAGGGGGCCCACAGTTCTTTTGTGGGTACGTGTGTGGCGCGCACGGGGCCCCGAGCCGGAGCAGCCTTTCTTCTGCCCCGGGCTGCTTCACTTTCCCTCCCGGTTTATGCCTTCGCCCGGAGACGGGCATATTTCGTGAGATACGGTGGTTCTTGTTGTGGTTTTTCTTCCTTCGTTCCTTCCTTTCTTACCCTTCGTTTTCTGTCTTTCTCTCCTTGAACTCTCCTAGCCTCCTTCTCCTCATTCGTCTCCGCCTCGGCGTTTGAGACACTTCTTTTCTTTCCTTCTTTCTCTTTCTTTCCTATCCTCTTCTTCTTTCCTCCCTGTGCGTGTCTGAAGGCCGACCCACGCATTATCGTGCGTAGCAGGTGACGGGGTAACGCGTAATTCCCCGCCCCGGGTAGACAAGTAAGGCACGTACGTACCCCCTGGTAAAGGCCAGGCCCAGGGAGGGGTGATTACCCGAGCTGGTACCTTCCGAACGTGCCGATTGGTCCCTCCGTCAGTTCTCGGGAGGTGTGACCTGAGGTGTGAACAATCACCTAAGGCGGGTAAGCCCTCGGAGAGGGCCCCCACTAGGAAGGAGCGCGCCATCGGAGACGCCGGTAATCACGGGGGACACTTCCGCGATGACTTCCTTATCTTCTTTCGTGACGTTGCCCCATAAACGTAAGTTAGACTCGCCTCAGCCTAAAAAGACTCTGCCTAATGTACCTAAATTTCTCGTTGTCTCTCGCACCGACGGAAAGGATTTCAATTCTGTCAATCCTTTCGTTATACAGAAAGGTGTAGATGCAATTGCTGGCCCTGTTAAAACCTGTTCACGTCAGCGCAATGGCACATTGTTGCTGGAAGTGGAAAGTGCCTTCCAAGCCCAAAAACTGATACGTACTACGTTGTTGCACACTTTTCCAGTTAAGGTCGAAGCGCACCGCACACTCAACTCGTCACGGGGGTTGTCTTCACGAGATCCCTTGACGGGTTGTCTGATAAAGATATCCAATCGTATATGTCAGATCAGGGTGTGACAGCCGTCCACAGGGTCATGAAAAAGGTCGATAACCATCTGACACCGACTCGTACTGTGTTTTTGACGTTTGACAAAGTTGACCTCCCGTCGAAGGTCAAAGCAGGGTATGAAGTCACCTCCGTCCGCCCTTATGTACCTAACCCAACGCGCTGTTTTCAGTGCCACAGGTACAACCATACCCGTGAACATTGCCCTAATGCAGCAAAGTGTGTCACTTGTGGTAGGGACGCCCATGAGGGGGACTGCCCACCTCCGTCCCCTCACTGCCTAAACTGCAACGGTGACCATGCGGCTTCCTCTCGCGACTGCCCTGTATACAAGGATGAGAAGGTAATCCAGCAAATTCGGGTTACGGAGAAGGTATCATCTGCCGCTCGTAAGTTGTTGGCGAGTCGAAAGCCCACTGTCCTCCCAGCGGGTACATACAGTAAGGTACTCACCTCAACTCGACCTACCAAGGATTCCAGTACCCAGACATGTGACTTCACTTTCGCTGACACAGTTGTGCGATCCGCCAGCCCGAAGATTGCCCGTTCCACGTCCCCGCTCCCTCTTGCTGCTTCTAGGGTACAGTCTTCGTCAAACTCTAGTAAACCGCGGGCACCTAAACAAGATGCCCGGACCTTGAAAAAGGAACCCGTCCGTGAGGATTTTCTGCATTCTCAGGCTTCCCAACCGTCAACTGCCTCTTCCCGCCGTCACTCTTCCAGAAGAGCTGACAAGAAAGAGTTCCTCTCCTTCCCCGCCGAGGCGTGACCCATCTGTCACGCCGTCCAACAGTTGCCGGCCTCGGCCGTCTTCTGTTTCACCGGGACGCTCCGTTTGCCGGGCGCCCGACCCTTGACCGGCGGTGGAAACTGCCCCCTCCTGATGAACTCAGGGAGGTGGCAGGCGCGTCGGTCGAACCAATGGAACATGACCCTTTGCCCCCAGACAGCGATAGCAGTGCTCCCTCGAAATCCGGTCCTCAGCGGCCGTCGAGGTGACCCCGCTCGCTACTTGGTTTTTATCCTTATTTCTTCTCTCATTTTTATCATGGCGCTCCTTCAATGGAACATTCGCGGCATTCGTTCTAATCGGGAGGAGTTAAAACTACTCCTTCGATTGCACTGCCCGCTTCTAGTCTGCCTCCAGGAAACTAAGTTGCGTCCACGTGATCGTGCAGACTTTCCACAGTACACCTCTGTGCGGTTCGACCTGCCACCCGTGGAAGGTGTCCCAGCCCATGGAGGGGTTCTGATGCTCCTTCGAGACGACGTCTATTTCCATCCCATTTCCTTGCACACTCACCTACAGGCAGTTGCCGTCCGCATCACCTTATCCACATTTACCTTCTCCCTCTGTAATATATATTCGCCATCGTCATCTGCCCTTACTAGGGCAGATGTGCTAAACCTTGTTGACCAGCTCCCTTCACCTTTCGTGTTGGTAGGCGACTTTAATGCCCACCACCCCCTATGGGGCTCTCCGGCACCTTGTCCGAGAGGCTCCCTTTTGGTGGACATTCTCCACCACCTCGATCTTGTCTGCCTCAACACCGGTGCACCGACCTTCCTTTCTGACACAACACACACTTATTCCCATATAGACCTCGCAATATGCACTCCTCAGCTTGCCGGTCGGTTTGAGTGGTATGCACTTTCTGACACGTACTCGAGTGACCATTTCCCTTGTATCATCCACTTCCTACATCACTCCCCATCTCCACGTCCCACCAGTTGGAACATTTCTAAAGCCGACTGGGGGCTTTATTCTTCCATGGCTGTTTTTCACAATCAGAATTTTCCCAACTGTGACAGTCAGGTCGAATACCTCACAGAGGTTATTCTCACTGCTGCTGAACGTTCCATACCTCGTACATCCTCTTCTCCACGTCGTGTCCAGGTCCCTTGGTGGACTGCAGCCTGCCGCGACGCGCTTAGAGCCCGGCGCCGTGCTTTACGCACCTTCCGCCGCCACCCAACTTTGGAGAATTGCATCAATTACAAACGTATGAGAGCGCAGTGCCGTCGTATCATAAACGACAGCAAGAAAGCTTGCTGGACTGCTTTTACTAGTTCTTTTAACCGTTTTACTCCCTCCACGGTTGTCTGGGGTGGCCTACGCCGTTTATCCGGCATCAAGGTCCACTCCCGATTCCTGGCCTGACCATGGAGAACCCCCCCAGGGGGCCCACAGCTCTTTTGTGGGTACGTGTGGCGCGCACGGGTCCCCAAGCCATTGCAGCCTTTTTTCCTGCTTTCCCCAGGCTGCATTACCTCTCCTAGTTCCCCCTCCTTCCCATCCCAATTCCTCCTTCCCACCCACTCCAACCCCGTCTCTCGGTGGTACTCTGGATGACGGCTTGGCTATCCCATGGTACCGAGTTTCCTGTACTTCGGTTTTGTCTGCTGTGTACTCCGGTTTTTGGTCCAGTTTGGTCCCCATCGGGGTTTGACCTTCCATACCAAAATTGTCCGATAATGTGTGACCCAATTGGGGAAGAACTCCCGACCTAGCCCCTACGGCGTGGGTCCTATCCTTTCCTTTCCACTTCCTTTCCTCGCTGTAGCCCCCATCAACCGCTAGGTCCCCAGCACGTGTAGCCAGTCCGTGTGGGGGGGCTGTTGTGTACCCTTTGGCTGAGCCCCCTGACACCACAGGGATCACACTACTGGTGTCTGAGCTGCAACCTCTCCATGCAAGCCAAGGAGTTGATGCCTGTCCTCGGGGGTATCAGAATTCCCGGCAATGGCCATCGTGCCAGGTGGCCTTTGCTGAGGCTGGGTGGCGCCCATGGAGAGAGCCCCGGTTTCGGAGTGGGTGACACCAGGGCGGACGTCTAGCCCCATGAAGAGTTACTCCAAAATGGTCGTGCATCGGCCGTCTCTCAAGACAGGAAGAGATCGTTTAATGCTGCTACTGCGGATAAGAGGATGTTTCCCTCCCTTGCTTCCCCTTGGGAGGAAGGCCAGGCTCGCCGGTTAGGAGCAAAACCCTTTCCTCGCTATCTCGTTTGCTCAAGGACTGATGGAGGAACTTTTACAACCACCAAACCTGTTCTTTGTCGAGACCATAGAAGACAAGTTTGCTGAAGTGGAATCTATGGGTAAGCTTAGATCTGGCTCATTGTTTTAATGAGTAGTCTCGGAAGCGCAGTCTGAAGCTTTGCTCGCCTGCACCACCCTTGGCGTCATTCCAGTAACAATTGTCCTGCACAAATCCTTGAATATGATACCGGGTGTGATATTCCACTGGGACCTCCTCCTTCAAACTGATGAGGAGCTTAGGCCCTATCTCGAGCGGCGTGGTGTACATTTTGTTCGCCGCGTTCAGAGGGGACCTAAAGATAACCGCGTCGATACTGGGGCCTTTATCTTGGCCTTCGGGGGGACACACTCCCAGAGAAGGTCAAGATGATATATCGATGTGAAGTGAAGCCCTACATTTCACCTCTCATGCGGTGTTTCCGATGTATGAGGTTTGGTCATATGTCCTCTCCCTGTACAGCAGTCCCGTATGCGGTGATTGTGGACGCCCACTACATGAGGGGAGCCCCTGTGTTCCTCCGCCAGTGTGCGTCAACTGTCAACAACGCCACTCTTCACGGTCGCCAGATTGCCCTATGTTCAAAATAGAAAAGAAGATACAAGAGTACAAATCCCTGGAGCGTTTGACGTACCCTGAGGCCCGCAGTAAATATGAACGTCTGCATCCCGTGCAAATGGCGACCACCTTCGCTACGACGTTATCGTCTAGCCTTTCACCCTCCCCTTCCCCCTCCCATCTCCCCCCTACACCCCTTCCACACCTCTCCCTCACATCTCCCTCTCCTGTAGCTCCTGTAGCCCTCCCTTTGTGTCCCACCCCTTCCCAGCCGGAGAAGTGCACCCCTTCTCCGTCGCCTGCCGGTGACAGTGCCCCATCTCAGGGCCTTCAGTACCGGCGTTCCCCAGATCGGAGATCTTCGACCTCCAGCCGGCCATCGGACTCCCAGTCAGTGAGTTCAAAGGTCGCCCGATCCTCGTCAGTACCAGACCTAACAGACAAAAGTCCTCTCTCTGGGGTGGGTCCTGCCCGTCCCACACGAGAGAAGGGGAAGGGGAAACCAAGGTTACAAGATAAAGCCCCTCCGGTACCACCGGAGGTGCCGACTGTGCTTTCGCAACTCGCTCATCCCACTGAGCCCGAGGCTGATCAGCTATTTATGGATGTTGTCCCTTCTTCTTTGGTGACGGACGCTGACAAAGCAGTGTGACAGACGATATGCCATTCGCTTCCCGCCTAGATCCTCGTGATGTGATGATCCAATGGAACTGTAATGGTTACTACGGTCACCTCTTGGAGATTAAACAGCTAATCTCTCTCTCTCTCTCTCTTCTGAGGCCTGTGTCGTCCTGCAGGAATCGAGGTTTATGGATGTACATTCACCGACCCTCCGTGGGTTCCGTGCTTTTTGTCGGAACCGGGTTGGTCCCCTCCAGGCGTCTGGTGGGGTTTGTACTTTGGTCCAGAGAGATGTCAGTACCTGGATTCCTCTCCAAACTCCATTGGAAGTGGTTGCTGTCCGGGTTCACTTGGACACACCATTGACCATTTGCAACCTCTACCTTCCACCTGACAGGCCACCTACACTCACGTCCTTAGTGGCCCTCCTTCAGCAACTCTCCCCTCCTTACCTCATCCTTGGGGACTTCAATGCCCACCATCCTTTGTGGGGCAGTGCTTATACATCTAGCCGGGGCCGCCTCATAGACAAGTTTCTTGCTGACCACAATCTGAGCCTTCTCAACGATGGTTCCCCAACTCATTTTAATGCCGCTCACGGCACCTTTTCTGCCATAGACCTCTCTCTCACTTCTCCTTCTCTCCTTCATTTCACTCGTCGGCGTATGACGACCTCTGCGATAGCGACCACTTTCCGTTGTTCCTTTCCCTTCCCTCACGCCTACCACGAGCCAGGGTACCCCGCTGGGTATTCCGTCGTGCTAAGTGGCCGCTATATACATCCCAGGTTGTGTTCCCATCTTCCCCCTCAGGCTGTATACATATTATAAGCCAAATGACCAACAAGATTACCCAAGCTGCCAACGCCGCTGTTCCCCGGTCGACAGGCCCTCCTACTCGCCGGCCTGTCCCTTGGTGGAATGCAACTGTTGCCGCAGCCATTCGCGAGCGCCGTAGGGCCTTGCAACATCTTAAGCGCCACCCATCGCTCGCTGGTCTAATAAATTTCAAACGTCTGCTTGCCAGAGCTCGTTACTTAATCAAACAAAGTAAGCGGACATGCTGGGAGCATTTTGTCTCCTCGTTGGATTCTTCTGTCCCTTTGACAAGAGTGTGGGCTATGCTCCGATCTATCCAAGGTAGCTGTCGGCCGTATTCCGTCCCTGGTCTTGCCCTGCCTGATGGGGTCTGCACAGAGCCATCTGTTATTGCAGAACATCTTGCAACTCACTTCGCCAATGTATCAGCGACAACTTCATATCTGGCGACCTTTCTCCTTCAGAAACACCAGGCCGAAACCTTCAAATTAGGCTTTACTTCTCACCAGGTGGAACCATATAACGAACCTTTTACTGACTGGGAGCTGTCGCTGGCCCTCTCCTCTTCTCGTGATTCAGCACCTGGCCGTGACGATATCCATAATCAATTGCTCAAACACCTTAACCCCTCACAACGACAATTTCTCCTAAAAATTTTTAACCGTATTTGGCTTCAAGGGGTGTTCCCCTCCCAGTGGAGGGAGAGTATTGTGGTCCCTGCCCTCAAGCCTGGCAAGGACCCGTCGGCGGTGGACAGTTATCGACCAATAAGCCTGACAAGTGTCCCCTGTAAACTACTTGAGCGGATGGTAGCCCGCAGATTATGCTGGGTTCTTGAATCCCGGGGACTTCTCTCACCTTACCAGTGTGGGTTCCGGGAGGGACGATCCCCTATTGACCATTTACTTCGAATGGAGACTGCGATCAGACAGGCCTTCTCTAAAAGACATCATCTGGTAGCAGTCTTCTTCGATCTGCATAAGGCGTACGACACTGCTTGGCGTCATCATATTTTACGTTCTCTTCATGAATGGGGCCTCAGAGGCTCCTTACCCATTTTTATCCGTCAGTTTTTATCCCTCCGCCTGTTCCGTGTCAGTTGGCTCTTCCTTTAGCTCCCCTCGGACACAGGAGAACGGTGTCCCCCAGGGCTCAGTGTTGAGTGTTACACTTTTTCTAATCGCCATCAATGGGTTGGTGAGCTCTGTTGGGTCACTGGTAACCCCAGCATTGTATGTCGACGACTTTTGCATATGGTACAGCTCCTACCCATTAGCCTCTACTGGACGTCAGCTCCAGAGCGCCATTCGGCGGGCTTCAGTGTGGGCTACGTCCCATGGTTTCCAGTTTTCCTCATCAAAAACGAGGGTGGTTCACTTTTGTCGTCGTACTACAGTTCACCCTGTTCCAGAACTGTTCTTGGGTAATCAGCGCCTGGAAGTTGTAGCACAGCATCGTTTCCTGGGTCTTCTCTTTGACAAAAAATTGACTTGGGTGCCCCATATTCGCCGCCTAAAGATTAGTTGTATGAGGAAACTCAATGCCCTACGTTTCCTTGTTCATTCATCTTGGGGTGCAGACCGAACAACTATCCTCCATATCTATCGGGCTCTAATATTGTCCCGATTGGACTATGGGTGTCAAGTTTATGGCTCGGCAGCTCCTTCTGCCCTGAAATTATTAGACCCGGTTCACCATTATGGTGTCCGCTTGGCTACAGGTGCATTCCCGACTAGCCCGGTCGACAGTCTCCTTGTTGAGGCGGGAATCTGCCCTCTTCAGGTCAGGCGGCATCAGCTTCTGGCGCCTTATGCCATCGCCATCCGGCAATATCCTGCTCATCCCGCTTACCAGGTTCTTTTTGCATATGAAGGGCTTCGACCCCGATACCCGGCCGCAGGTGGGCCTTCCCGTCGGACTGCGGCTTGCCTCTCTTTGCCGGGATTTCCATTTCCCTTCGCTAGATTGCGCCCCCCATTTTACTGCACGCACACCTCCATGGATGGTGCCGCGACCACTAATTCGGGCGGATCTCTTCCAGGGCCCAAAAGCTTTAATTTCCCCCATGGTCTTTCGGCGTTTGGTGCGCCCAGTACTAGAAGAGTTTCAGGGAGCCTCTATCTTCTACACTGATGGCTCGAAAACAGCGGGCCACTCCGGATATGCTTTTACATCTCCTGTTGGGGCGGAATGCCATTCTCTGCCAGAGGCATGCAGTGTGTTTACGGCAGAGCTGATGGCGATTTATAGAGCCCTCTGTTTTATTAAACATTCTGCTGTGGAACGTGGTTTAATTTGTGCTGACTCCATGAGCAGTCTGCAGGCCATTGATCGTTGTTTCCCCTCCCATCCTTTAGTTATTTCCATCCATGATCTCCTTGCTGACCTTCATCGTGCTGCCTGCTCTGTTACCTTTCTCTGGGTGCCAAGCCATGTTGGTATTACAGGGAATGAAGAGGCTGACTGGTTGGCTAGATCGGCAATCACTCGCTGCCCATCTCTCTTTCGAATTCCGGGTGCGGATCTGCGGGTGCAGATCAGATCTTTGCTTCACTCCTCATGGGACAGCAGTTCCAATAAACTCCGCACCATCAAGGATACGACTGAAGCTTGGAGTTCATATTTACGCCCTTCCCGGAGAGAATCAATTGTCCTGTCGCCTCCGTCTTGGACACTGCAGGCTGACCCATGGATTTCTTTTACAAAATGACAATCCACCACATTGTGATTGTGGAGCCGTACAATCCGTGTCTCATATTCTGACTGAATGTCCTCTCCATTCGACACTTCGTGGCGACTACAGCCTACCGCCTGCATTGCCTTTAGTTTTGGCGGATGACCCACGGATGGTTGGTCGTGTCCTTGCCTTCCTCTGTGAAAGTAGATTTTGTCAGCTCTAGGACTCGCTTGGTCGGGGTGAGTGGGTTTGTGATTCTTGGCTGATTGTGGGGTTTAGAGCCTTATCCCCATCAGCCCCCCCCCCCCCCCACTATTTTACATTTTAATGTAGTTTTTCTGCCTGCTCTGGAGCTATGATACGTTGACCACTGTGCCATTAGTACCTTGTTTGGGATAGAGGTCGCTTCCAGAGCTGTGGGATCGGACACTGTAGCATTTGCTGCCCTGGGTTGGTCTTAGTCTTGTTGGCGAGTCGATTTTATTTCCTAGTGTAATGGTCTTTTGGCTTTCACCTATTTTTCGTTGGGTTCCGTGGCGTATACAATTTGGGGTTGAAGGGACTCATGACCTCGTTGTTTGGTCCCTCATGTCCACGACCACCACCACCACCATGGAGAACGCGGTCCTTGTGGACCCCGCTGAAGTTTCAAACGCATTGGGCCGTTTCTTTGCGGAGGTTTCGAGCTCTGCCCATTATCATCCTGCCTTTCTCCCTCACAAACAGGTAGAGGAGGCACGGCCGCCTTCCTTCCACTCTTTAAATCGTGAAAATTATAACGTCGCCTTCACCATGCAGGAGCTAGACCGTGCTCTCGCCCTGTCCCGATCTTCTGCTCCCGGGCCCGATTCCATTCATATAGAATGCTGAAGAACCTCTCTCCTGTGGGCAAGTGTTTTCTCAGTACCTACAGTCGCATATGGACTGAAGGTCATGTTCCCACAAGTTGGCGTGAAGCCATTGTTGTCCCCATCCCCAAACCAGGGAAGGACAAACACCTTCCTTCCAGTTATCGCCCCATTTCTCTGACGAGTTGCGGGTGTAAGGTGATGGAACGCATGGTTAACGCTCGGTTGGTCTGGCTCCTCGAATCTCGCCGACTCCTGACTAATATCCAATGCGGTTTTCGTCGACACCGCTCTGCTGCTGACCACCTCGTTACGTTGTCGACCTTCATTATGAACAACTTTCTGAAGAAGCGTCAAACAGTAGCAGTGTTCTTCGACTTGGAGAAGGCATACGATACCTGTTGGAGATTGGGCATTCTCCGCACATTGCACACATGGGGCCTTCGGGGCCGCCTTCCTCTTTTCATTAAAGCGTTTTTGGTGGATCGCAAGTTCCGGGTACGGGTGGGCTCTGTTTTGTCAGATACCTTTTGCCAGGAGAACGGGGTACCACAGGGCTCCGTCTTGAGTGTGGCGCTCTTTGCCATTGCAATCAATCCGATCGTAATTGCCTTTCAGCCGACGTCTCCGAATCTCTTTTTGTTGACGATTTCGCAATTTATTGCAGCGCCCAGCGGACGGGTCTCTTGGATCGTTCTCTTCAACGCTGTCTTGACCGTCTATATTCCTGGAGCATCGCCAACGGCTTCAGATTCTCCACTGAGAAAACTGTGTGTAAACTTCTGGAGATAAAAGGAATTTCTTCCGCCTTCTGTACATCTCGGCCCTGTTGCTCTCCCTTTCGTGGAGACTACGAAATTCTTGGGACTCATGTTGGATCGTAAACTTTGCTGGTCCACACACGTGTCCTACCTGGCTGCCCGTTGTGCCCGATCCCTTAACGATCTTCGTGTCCTCTGTGGCACGTCATGGGGAGCGGATCGTACCGTCCTGCTTCACCTTTACCAGGCCATTGTTCAGTCGAAGCTCGACTACGGAAGCCTTGTATACTCTTCTGCACGGCCGTCGATTCTCCGCCGTCTCAACTCTCTCCACAATCGGGGATTACGTCTGGCGACCGGTGCATTTTATACCAGCCCTGTTGAAAGCCTGTATGCCGAGGCTGCTGTATTACCCTTGACCACTCGCTGTGACATACTCTTGTGTCTGTACGCATGCCGCCTGCGGTCGATGCCCAACCATCCATCTTACCGATTATTTTTTGACGACTCACTCGATCGCCAATATCAGTTGTCTGCGATTGCCTTGCTTCCACCTAGAGTTCGGTTTCGCCGCCCGCTACAGCGGCTCGATTTTCCACTTCCTTCCACTTCCTTCCACCTTTCGGTTGAGCGACAGCCCATTGCCACCGTGGCATCAGGTCCACGTTCACACACACCTTGAACTTAGTTCGCTCCCCAAGGAGAGCACTCCGGATTTGGTATACCGCTCAAGGCTTGTCGAACTCCGTTCGCGGTTCGATAATGCCATATTCATTTACACTGATGGTTCCAAGAGCACTGCCGGTGTCGGATCTGCCTTCGTCGTCGAGGACAACCGTTTCCAATACAAGCTCCCTGACCGGTGCTCGAACTTCACGGCTGAGCTTTTTGCCCTCCACCAGGCCGTTTTGTATACCTGCCGCCACCGCCAACCTTTCTATGCCATATGTTCTGACTCCCTTAGTGCCCTGAAGAGTGTTAAGGACCCTTTTTCGAACCATCCTCTCGTGTATCGGATCCAACGCTCGCTCCAGTTGCTAGCAGATGACAGCTGTCACGTTTCTTTCCTGTGGGTCCCTGGCCATATGGGTGTGCCCGGGAATGAGGCCGCCGACATCGCAGCCAAGGCAGCAGCTCTTTTGCCTCGCATGGCTACCTTTTGCGTCCCACCGTACGATGTTCAACGGGCTCTTCGCCGGAGTATCGTGTCGTCATGGCACTGCGTGGCTTTCACTGTACAACAATAAATTGCGAACTGTCAAACCGATCCCGACCGCTTGGGGACCTCCTCACGCTCCTCTCGGCGGGAGGAGGTCATCCTGGCCCGGTTGCGGATCGGTCATTGTCGTTTCAGCCACCGTCACTTGCTATCCGCCAAACCTGCACCGCTATGCTCCTGCGGTGAACTGCTGACAGTGCGCCATGTTTTACTGACTTGTGTTAATTTTAATCATCTCCGTGTAGCCCTTCACTTTCCGTCTACTCTGGAGGAAATTTTAGCTGATGACACGAGCAGCTGCTAGAGTTTTGCGTTTTATTACTTTGGCCAACTTATCCAAGGATATTTAACCCCTTTAATTGTCTTATCTTTCGTTTTTAGCCTCTTGTTGTTCTGAAAGTCACCATTTTTTATGAGATCAAAGCGAATCTATGTTCTTGGCTGGGCGCTAATGACCATAAAAGTTGTGCGCCCTAAAACCACAAAAAAAAAAACACTGACCTTAAGCGTCACAATACAACGCATTGCCTACTACTCTACGGAGTTAGAAGTAGCGTTCTGTAATTTCATACTATTGATGGCCGTTGTTTACTGATGCTACTGTGTCATTTGTAGACACTACATTTTTATCGTACGAAGAACGTGTTTTTGTTAATTCTTCAGTGCGCCATTGCTTCGAAATTACAACGTGTAAGTTAAAATAAGAAAATCATCAAATACGCAACACAAGATGGTGTATGCTGGGCGAGGTATGTCACGTGATATCTGCGAACTGCTGGTTTTCGTTACTTCAATGGAGGGTGTCAAAACTCCGTTATATTTGCAAATATCCCTCAAACGATACGAGATACGAAAAAAAAAAAAACACAACGGAACAAAGTTGTAGAAAATTTTCTCCTCCACAAATTAGTTTATTCAATTTTTGCCTTAGATGAACGGTTTATTTGCAATTAAAATTAAAAACGGCTTTTTTTTGGTATTACTAACGTATTTGTTGTCTGAAATATTTCAAAACGTGATTTTCTGGTCTCTGGTAATCAACAATTACGTCTGTAAAATTTGGTGCCGCTCGGTTGAACGGTTAGACCTAAGAAGTGGCAACACGTTACAGCCAGCCAGACAGTCAAATCGTCGTTATTTTTGAATATATCTCTGCATCGATGAAAGATAAGAAAAAAAAAACAATAGAGCGAAGTTGCAGAGAATTTTCCCCTCTACAAATTAGATTATTTAATATTCGTGTCCGATAAATGGTTAACCCGTTATTTTCATTTAACTTTCGAGCTCTCAAAAGACGATCGCAAAGGCCCACTTTCAGTGTTACTACCGTAACCTAAAGTGGGCCAAAAAAAAAAAAAAATAAAAAAAAAATAAATTTCGCACCACCAGTGTTTGAACGGAGAACCCTCGTAACGACATTCGCTTCATCAACTACCCCACGGCGTTCACATGGCAAAACTCTACAGGTAAGCTTTTCCTGTGCTCCGTATGACAGGTGTTAAATTTTATTTTCAGTTTACGCACATTCTCCTACGCGGTAGCACACAGCACCAATTACACAGAAGTTTAATACTCTAGAGACATACGTTTGGTACCGATCTGACATCTGCAGGTTTGGGTGTTAGTTCGCCACTGACCGACATCCAGAGAACTTCCGGAATGCAGAGATGAGTTAGGAAATAAATGCACGGTGAAAAATAGTAACGTTCTTAGTTTTTCAGTTAACTAAAGATAGTTTTGAAATGACAAAGGAATAGCCTGAGCGTGATAAAAATTGAGTGGAAAGAGGTCACCTATATATCTCACTGGAACATTACACCATTCATACAGGGCTCGAACAAACTGGCAGGCTACTGTCCCATCTAATAAACTCGGTTCCAAAAAGTTTAACACTGCAGCTGAGTTCTTCCTTACGCTATACAGTGTGGTGTGATTCTCTGAAAATATGAAAGATACGGGGGAAATGACTAAAATTCCCATTTTCTCCTCCGAATGCGAACAGTTAGCATCCACCCAGACACTTACAGATGACGATAATTAATCATCTCGGAAACGCATATGTTATCGCATGTCATTTTAGAAAAAGGAATATTGAACATGACGATACGCCATCGGTGGACCTTCTGCCGGTCACTTATACGAATAGCGGCGCGCACACACACACACACACACACACACACACACACACACACACACACACACAATATAAATATATATATAATCTATATCTGAAATACCGCTGTAGTTAAAGTGTCACTTTGAGTATGAAGTGGACGGTCCGTGAATTTTTTTAAAACTGTCAGTAGGGCGCTTGCCTGACCTAGGTAAAGGTTTCAGGTTCGAATCCCTGTCCAGCATAAAATGTCAAAGTTCGACAGTTGTAGTTTCCTGTTGAATTTGCTAACTCTGTAACTGAAATGTTTCTACATCAGTCACTTATCATAACGAATCCTACCTCTGCACAAAAATTTTCCCTATCTCACTGCATCCATTACATCCACTAGACGGAGCCCAGCTTCCCTACATTGCTGAAAGTAGTCAATCGCGTACATCTGCATCTACCTAAGTAATCAGCAAATCACATTGAAGCATGGCGGATGATGCATAGAACCGCTTTTATACTTCAGTACCGTTCCATTGCATAATAACGCGGGGGGGGGGGGGGGTGGAGGGGTAGAAGCAAGAAGCAACACCTAAATCTTTTCGTTTTCGATCAATTTTCTTATTTTATGACCATTCTTTCCTAAGTAGGGAGAAGTTGGTGAAAGAAACTTGGCACATAAATCTCGCCGTAGGAATAATGCGTTTTTATGAATTCCACCACAACTCGTACATTGTTTGCGTGATACTCTATCCTATCCTATATCGCGTTAATAAGTGTCGCGTTGAAATGGGAGCAGGCTTGACTTCGAAGGCAACTTAATACAGCACTTAAACTCAAAGCACGTTTATTACGAATTCATACACGCAGCACTGACGGCCTCTCAGCCAGAGTGCTCTGCTATTTATACACAGACAGAATTTACCAGAAATTAGAACAGTTAACATAAGAAACAAGTAGAATTTACAAGTGAACATAAGAGATGTAGAACCGTCTGGAATTAATTCAAAAGAAATTTTTGCCGGTGGGCGGGATTGAACCGGCGACCTTCAGCACCGCAGTCCTTGACGCTATCCCCTGCGCCACACCGGCAGTCGATGTTCGTGGTCTCTCGAGGCAATAGGAACGAGCAGACTTTTCAGAAATTTCCCAATACAGAGATTGAGTTATCAAGTTAATGGCCACTTTTTCTATAAATACATTTTTTTAATGTAGTGGTTGGTATCATCGTTACTGATCTAGACTTTTTTAGGGGCAGTAGTGCCCTGTACCTCAGACTATTGGTCCGTTTCTACGAGGCTGTTCAGAGAACGTGAATTTCATCTTGCAACTCGTAAATCACTGACCTTCTCTCATATTAAGACTCAATAAGAACACAGATGAGACGACGTTTATGAACAAGTGGGGTAAGTTAATATGCATTTCTCATTACAAACCGAGGGTCCACCTTGTAAGCAGCTCAGTCTAAACGCCTACGCATCATGTACTCTACAAGAGTCCCTGCTCAACACGTTGTACTAATATACGTGATTTTTTGTTTTCAGACTACATAATCGCCATTGATCCCTTCATACGTCGAATGACAGAGGATGATCGGAGAGACTACCTGGACCAGGTGCTGTGCATGTGCAGAGGCTTCTTTGCATTGACAGCTTCACCCAAAACCGGACATCACTACTTCAATTTTTCAAGACTCACTCTTGTCGTACGAAAACGGTGGTGGTGGTGTCTGTTGTGACGTTACAAGAAAAAAGCCAGTTACGCGTCTCTTCTTCTGCTAGAGTATGAAGACAGTGTTGATAAATGTAATAGAATACGAAGAGAAGTATTCCACTAGCAGAGAGACCAAAGTACTACCTGCATGCTGAGTACGTTTTCGGACAATGTGCTACTGGAGATTTAATGCTGAGACATGCGAGAGGACCAGCTAAATGCTGTACATGTAGCTACACTGGACTCAAATAGTTGTATCCAGAATGGTGAACGGGGTCTGGAAGCCCCGGTTTAGATCGATAGAGCCTTCTACCGGTGGTCTGATTTGTGTATTAAAGAAACATGAGGACTTGGAGCTATTTCGAATGAGCAGGCGTTAGGTTTAGGACGATGTTAAATAGTGAAAACAATTGGACAAGTTAGGCTCTTCCTGTTAATATTCTGGCTGATACAGGTAGCGAAATCTAAAAGTAATGAGCCTCCTTCTCGACAACGGTGGTTTTTGTGGAACTCGGCTGTCATAGTCACTAGATTTTGTTCTCTAATATCTGTCCACTACAGTTGCTTATAGCTTAATGGTTAAGGATTACCATTTTGGAAATCGTATGACACGTCTGTAGTCCATAAATCGGCATCTAAAGCTTGGTATTATGAACGAATCCATCTTAGAAACAGGCGATATTACTGCTAATTACCTAGTCAAATGACTTTAACAATTTTGTTTCTTAAATAAATGTACCGTAGGTATAGGAAACATGTCCGGTGGGTAAACACGGTCATAAGTGTCTGTACTACAAAAGTTCGCGTATTGAGGATGGACATTCTGGACGAACAGATACGCATCTGAGAAGTTGATTAAGTAAAATTTTAGATGTAAATCATGAAACTAAATTTTTGGCAAAAAGATTAGTAGCATAATGTTACTACGCGATAATCGGGTGTTTAATTTCGGTTGAGATTAATCAGAAATATTCAGTCAGTAGAGGGGTTCCTCACCAAGACGATATCAAGAATAGTTTTTGAGACCTTATGAACAATACATACCACTTCCACATAGTAGTAAACACGCGAGAATAAAATAAATTTAAACAAGCAATGAGTGTTGAGGAAATGCTAAAGAAAAGGATGCTATCGCCTCGCTTTTTCGAAGTTTATACTCATGCCAACATCTAACCTGGAATTTAGAAATTTGATAAATTTCGTAAAGTTCATTCATCAGGTTTACTTGTTTTTGGAGGAAAGAAATGATTGTCGTAATGATCAAAGCTTTTGAAAGTTTTAGACGAACATTTTGTGAAAGTATAAGGTACAGTAACAGGCGGTATAAAAAAAATTACCGTACTGGACAAATCAACGGAACAGAAAGTCAGGTAGTGGTAACGTTAAGGTTACGTGAACAGAAGCGGGACAATTTACCGGGCGAACGACATGCAGATAAAACGATGTAAAACTATTTTCGTTTTCTGGTCTGATAGATGTGTAAGGGAATAAGTGATATCTGAATGTTTGACACTAGGTGTATGCTAGAAGGAACAGGAAAACGTGACGTTGCTAAAGATTGTTGTGAAGAATGACACGAACTTCTAACCACGCACATACGTACTTAAATACGAAACGACCTCAGCGTAACAGTGAAAATCCGTTGTTCCCAAGACTAGAAACGGATGACTGGTGCAAAAGTTAGGATGGTCGTGTAGACTATTACAATAAAAACAATGTGGTAAATAGGAGTTAATAAATAGTGGGGCTGTAACCATCTAATTTCCTAATACTCTCAGCCTAAGGCATATAACGGCTACAAATTTTCGTATTCATCCGGTCTGCTTTTAGGAGTGAAGGTTAAGAAAGTCACACTATTAAAGCAGCTAATGGTCACAAGCTGTATTTACTCTTGCCAGAGAAAGCGTACATGTGAAGTCATGAGACATTGTGAAACATTAAATTCGATGAAAGTACAAATATGAAACCTAACGACCATCTTCATAACCAATGACGGGAAATTTCACTCACAGATGAAGCAGAAAAAGGTTAGCCTTGCGTATGGAAAACACAGCACATGCCACTAAGTAGACCTGTATCTAAAATCTGCAAGCCGGTGGTGGCTACTCGGTGCTCTGCTAGAATTCCTTCCTGTTCGAACTTCTAAGAATCAATGCTGTATTCTTACTTACTACAACAGCCTTTACTTCAATGTACACATCTCCTACATAAGCATTTAATGTAATATCTTCAATGTTACCTGGAGAGCCAATAGCGCTCATATCACCCCGTTATTTTCAGCGGAAGTTTCTTCACTTAACTGTAAGTAAATCGTACTGATGATTGCCTTTTACATCACACTTCTCCTGCAGCCATTTCGCTTCGGTTTCCCTGCAGTTTGTGCTTTTTTTACGCTTCTCTCTGTATAAACGCTTTGCCGTGGCCAATTACTGACTTCAATCTTTAAAGTGAAATACTCGTGTTGTTAAATTGCTTCCTCAGTCACCTTCCTCGCACCTATGTAATGCCAAAATTTGACTTTTTCATGTGATGCACTTCAATTAAATTCATATGGTATTACAATAATACCGTTTGAGAACTACAAACGAGACGTTCTTCCTCAGCACTTTCCTATCTCATTTCCGAGCAAACCTTTCTTTCAGATGATTTTCTTAACTTGTCCATGCCTCTTAACTGAATTGATCTGTATCTACATCGTGGATGCTCTTCGGCAGCATTCACACCCCGAAATCTTCGTCTGGCTATGGTGTTTACAAACTGGAGCTATCCCTTCTCTCTCTCTCTTCCAAATATACCTTCTGTTGCTTAAACAGATTATACGTTATCACTCTCTGAAATTTATTGCAGAACATTTTATTCTCCTTATCTTCAGGTCCATAATCTCCAACGATCCTTCTTTCCTATTCCTTCATAACCACGTTCCAATCCCCCACCATTCCATGAGTGTCAGTTATCAAAGCTAAGTGTCCTTCATATAGCGTGTTCTCAGCAGTATATTTATATTCTTAACCAATTTTACTCTAATTACACGAACTCCTGGAGCTGGATATAAATGTCGAGCCAGAAAGCCTTATCTTTACATTTGCTTCACTCACTCCCAACTAAATCCATATTTATCCTTTGCACTTTACTATTTTATAGTTTCACTACATTGACATTTCGTTTTACGAGTCGTAGAATCTTGCACTTTGCCTCCGCACTCTGGGAGACCACAATAGGGAATATTCCAATATTTCTTGCCAGTTGAGAGTAACAGTTATATTTGTTGGTTCGTTTGCAGTAAGTCTGCTTCTTACCAGAGTCATTGGCTTGCCCCTTTTCATCCCGCAGACGCTGTTCAATGTGCGAGAAATAGCCTGTTTTATACCTCCACGAAGCAGTTATAGTAGCTCAACAACTGGTTCTGGCAGTCCAGGTACACCGTGACACCTCAATTGTTTTGTCAGACTTACATTGTGATGGTGTGGGTTACCACCTACCTGTCAAAGGAACCGAAATCGAGAACACAACAGGGACAACACGGACATTGACGCAGTGATCATCATTTAACAAACTTTAGTGTAACTGTAGTGATAGGCACAATTCTGAAAATGTCAGCGAATTGTCGCTTTTCACCGGCAAAACGGCACTATAAACGTGTTAGCCTGTTAATGTCATAACAGAAGACCACTGTAATCTGAATTAACAGTTAGTATAACATACAGGTAATTCTAACGCTGGTTGAGGGTTGACTTCATGAGAATGCCAAGTCCTTGACCCTCAAGCATCAGTGTCTCACTCTTCTCATAAACTGTTAACATATTCAATTAAATATAAATTCACTTTATTCTTTCACTGTGTTTTTCAACCTATGTCTGTACTTGCTCTTTGTCTTTACTACTTCTTAAATGGATATGTATTGTTTAATTTTTCTAATTTTGTTTTTCATAAGTTAGTTAAGCTGTATATTATTAAATGTAATTATACAAGAAGAAATTATTCAGTGTGAAAACAAATTAACTGTGCAAAAATACCCTTTAGTATCTAGTTAACAGGTCATGATTAACTACAACAAAATAAATTTTGTCCAAGGTACTAAACAGTATTCAGAAGTGAGACATAGTGGTTCCAGAATAAATGCTGTTAACTATTTACCAAACACCCACAGGATAAATCAAATCTTGGTTGCTGGTGACTCCAATAGAGATTTTCTTACGCAATGTTAGTAATTCCAGTAAGTAACATTGTATTTCAATTTAACTCGTACTGTAAACATCTAGGATAATTGAATCCTGTAAGACAGCAATTGATAACATTTATAGAAAAATCAAAGGCCTATCAAAGGCCTATAAATGGCCTATCTGACATGCAGCTCCTTGTCTTAGGTGTACATTGTAAACTAAGAGCACCGCTAAATCTAAATGCGGGATAGTAGGCACTCCACAAATTATTTTAGAAAACTGCACAAAACTGCGCTGGAAATTATACACTGCTCATGATACGAATGAAAAACATAGAACATTCATTAAATATCATGTTCGAAAAACTGTTTTCCTGTAAAAGTATCTCAAACAGAATATATTAAAATAAATTACACAAGGAAAAACTTCCCATAAGACAAACGAAAATTTATCTAACAGCCAAGAATAGCACCTAAACTGATAAATTAGCTAAACATCAGGAATGCTGTGACACACAAAACGAATGAATTATAAGAAAACAATATTGGGCAAGAAAATACGAAGACACGCCTATAAACAAAGGAACGAAAAACAGCGTTAAAAGTAAATTATAGATAAATAATATGGGAAAAATGTTTAACAAATGTTTGTGATAGTGTGGGATTGTCGGATCAGTAGAAGTCCCTGAATATCTAAAAGTAGCATTTACAAATAAGTTGAGCCCCCCCCCCCCCCCCCAGGGGGGCCCCACAGCTCTTTTGTGGGTACGTGTGTGGCGCGCACGGGGCCCTGAGCCGAAGTGACCTTTCTTCTGTCCCAGGCCGCTTCCCTCTTCCCCCCCGGTTTGTGCGTTCGCCCGGAGACGGGCGTTTTTTTCATTAGTCCAAGGTTTCTTTTTCGCTTCCTCTGTCTTCTCTTCTTGGTCCTCTTTGTTTCCTATTTTTCAGCCTTCCCCTCTTTTTCCTTTCTACTTGTTCTCGACTCACCCTTTAATCTCCGACTCGGCGTTTGAGATTCTTCCTCCTCCATCCCTTTCTCTCCTTCCTCCTTTCTTTCCTCCCTGTGCGTGTCTAAAGGTCGACCCACGCTCTGCGTAGCCGGTGACGGGGTAAGGCGTAACTCCCCGCCCCGGGTAGACATGTAGGGCACGTACGTATCCCCCGGTAAAGGCCGGGCCCAGGGAGGGGTGATTACCCGAGCTGATACCTTCCGAACATGCCAATTGGTCCCTCCGTCCGTTCTCGGGAGGTGAGACCTGAGGTGCGAACAGTCACCTAAGG
This sequence comes from Locusta migratoria, assembly GCA_026315105.1. NCBI lineage: Eukaryota > Metazoa > Arthropoda > Insecta > Orthoptera > Acrididae > Locusta > Locusta migratoria. The sequence continues at coordinate 224,229,029 of CM048745.1, forward strand.
CGGGTACGCCCTTAGTGAGGGCCCCCACAAGGAAGGAGCGCGCCATCGGAGACGCCGGTAATCATAGGGGACACCTCCGCCATGAAACCTTCCACATCAACTATAACCCTGACCCATAAGCGGAAACATGATTTTCAGCCGCAAAAGGCATTGCCTAACATTCCAAAGTTACGATACGGATTTTTCTTCAGTCAATCCGTTTATCATTCAGAAGGGTGTCGATGCGATCGCAGGTCCCTTGAAGACCTGCTCCAGGCAGCGCAACGGGACCTTGTTACTCGAAATAGAGAATGCGTTCCAGGTGCAGAAGATACTTAGAGATACACTTGTACATACTTTCCCTGTGACAGTGGAGGCTCACTGCACCCTCAACTCTTCGCGGGGGGTAGTGTTCTCTAGATCGCTGGATGGGTTATCAGACGAGGAGATATTGAACTATATGTCAGATCAGGGAGTCACAGCTGTTCATCGCGTGATGAAAAAGGTCAACAATGACCTCGTGCCGACCCGTACTGTCTTCTTAACTTTTGACAGGGTTCACCTACCATCAAAAGTGAAAGCGGGCTACGAAGTCATTTCCATATTTCTTCGGTTTTTGGCCTTGTCTTCCGCAGTTGCAGTTATACAATTTTGTATAGGATATGGGACCGTCTTTTGCAACTATAAATTAGTCTACTTTAGACCAGACGCGTTTCGCTTTATTTTAAAGCATCTTCAGTGGTCAGCTGTACAATAAATGGTTTGTATTACATTATTTTAGTTATTACGAAATTCGATCTGTAACAGTTCTCATGTAATTTGATTGTTTTCATTCTGAATAAATTGGACTATTAATATTACTCACGATTTTTTATGTTTTTATCTTCATGTGTGGTTTGTAGCACCTTGTCACTTGATGTCACTGCTTATATTTACACTATTTTACAGTTTTTACAGTAACATTTCTTACGCAAGTTTTTTAAACATAACCATTTTCTGTGGCCTATCAGGCTCTGTATGTCGTTTGTTTTGTTTGTCTTTTGTCTGTGTGTGTTCTTTTCTTTAGAGTTCTTTGGTTCGTGCTGTGAGATGTTTTTTGTTTCGTTTCTGTCAAAATAGGCGTCTGCTATCAACCTTGTGTGTGATGTTCTGACTGTATTGTGTGTTTATAAATATGATTTTGGTTCAACTGGCGACTTTCTGTGTGTGTGTCTGAGAGAGAGAGAGAGAGAGAGAGAGAGAGAGAGAGAGAGAGAGAGAGAGAGAGAGAGAGAGAGAGAGAGAGAGAGATACTCCGATTTTTCTGCTTGTGTTAATGTGTGGGTAGGGATTTTGTTTTGTTGTCTTATGTGGTCGTATATGTGGTGATTTTGCGGGTGGTGGTGGTTTGTCTTGGTCTACAATGTGTTTTATTAGTTTAAATAATGTTTGGTTGCTGATATTCACTTGGTCATTTGTTTCTTTTCTTATTAATGCTTTTTGAATTTGGAAATTCTCTTGGAGGGTCAGGACGTGTTTCTTACTGCTAAATCTATTTGCTTGTCGCTTTCTATGATGGTGGGATAGTGGTTTTCTTGCCTAAGGTGTTCTGCAAATGTTGAATGGCTGTTGCCATATTTCCATGGTCGTCTGTGTTCTTTATATCTTGTTTCAAATGTCCTGCTGGTCTGGCCTAAGTATAGAGCATCACAACTGTTAAATTTGAGCTGGTAGATACCAGATTTTTGGTAGATGTCAGAGTTTTCTGTTTTTATTAGGCACTTCTGTAATGAGTTATGGCTTTGATATGCTATTTTGATACCTTGTTTCTTGAGAATGTTTCCAATTCTGTGTCAGTTTATTTCCGTAAGTAAATGTGTACCAGTTTCTTTGTTGAGTTTGTCTTTCATTTGTGTGGTTGTTGTTTTGGGTGTTAGTTGTGTGTGTGTTATGAGCCCTTGGTTTTGGGTGTTTTGTTTCTTTATTTTGTTTTGGATTCTTTTATTGAATTTTGTAATGAGGGTTTCTTGGTATCCATTACTCTTTGCTATCTTAATTATTATGTCTAGTTCCTTGTTATAGTTGTTTGTCTAGTGGTACTGTGTTTAATCTGTGTAATATGTATCTCAGAGCTGATTCCTGTTGGGCTTGTGGGTGGTTAGAAGACTGGTGTAGTATGTCTGAAGCAGTAGTTTTTCTGTAGATGCTGAATGAGTGTGAGTTATTTTTCTTTGTGATGGATATGTCCAGGAAATTGATTTGGCCTGCTGCTTCCTTCTCTAGAGTGAACTTTATGTTCTTGTGTATTATATTTATCTCTGTGTGTAGTTGGTCTATTTTATTTTCTGGTTCATCTATCAAACAGAGAATATCATCCATATATCTCCACCAGTATATTATATTGTATTTGCCTGGTACTATTTCTTCAAATATTCTTTTTTCTATTTTGTTCATGAAAATATTTGCTAACTTCCCTGAAATTGGAGATCCCATTGGTAGCCCTTCTGCTTGTAGGTAAAACTCTTTGTTGAATTCAAAATAATTTTGTTCTGTGATAAGGTGTAGGAGTGTACTTCTCTGTGTGTTCTCGTGATAACTGATTGAAGGTCATTAGGTCTTGTTTTATTATTGTGATTGTTTCTTTGACTGGGATTGTGGAGTACATGTTTTCAACATCAAATGATATCCACATAGCTGTGTCCGGGATATATGTCTTTTATGTTGTTTATTAGTTCCACTGTGTTTTTGATTGTTCTGTCATTATGTGCTTCATATTGTTGTGTGAGTACATTTAGCATATGTCTGGCAAGGGTGTATGTAGGTGCTCTTCTGTAATTTACAATTGCTCTCATTGGGTTATTTATTTTGTGAAGCTTTGGTTGGCTCCATAGTTTTGGTGCATTGGGTTTCATGCGTGTCATACGAGCTATTTGTTTGTCATCCAGTGTGTATTCTATAGTTTTTAGTGTATCTTTCATTTTTGTATGGAATCTATTTGTAGGGTCTTATTTTAGTTTTATTTTATTTTTTGAAATGAATTCTTCTGTCTTGTTGTTGTATTCTTCTTTGTCCATAAGGACTACTGAGCTTCCCTTGTCTGCTTTTGTTATGTTTTCTCTGTGTAGTTTTCCTCTAAGGGTTTTCAGGGTTTTAGTTTCTGTGGTTAATTGACTTGTTTTATTGTGTTGGTGTCTTGTATCAATGATGATTTTAATTTCTTTACCTATTAATTCTCTTGTTAGGCCTATGTTCATAGTGCTTGTTTGCTTTTTCTGTTCTTCAGACAGTATATTTTCAGTTTCTATTATCAAATTTTCTACATATTAGTTTACTTTCGTGTTTACATTGTGTTTCAGACCTTTCTGTAGTAGTTGTTTCTTCATCAGTAAGCTTAGTGTCTGTGAGGTTTACAAGACGGGGATAGAATTGATGTGAATGCCTCTGTCTGTTTGTGGTGTTTGACTGTATGTTTGTCCATTAGTGCCTTTAGTTTCTTATTGTGTACTTGTCTTCTCTTCAATTTTGACACTGGTATATTCTTAGACTTTTTCAAGAATACAACAGAGAACAATACTGCTATTTAGTGTCAGCTAAGTGCAAGTGTGCTTCATACAATTTTTGTTTCAGACAATGTTTTTTCGTATAGTGTTCTAATTTCGCTTGCAAGCCAGCATTTTTGAGCTAATGCTTTTGCTTTCTCTGCGGCATGTGAACTGTTTCTGATCGTTACATCGATATATTTAGGTACTAGGTTGTTAAATTTATAATATTTATTAAAACTGATGTGTTGAATTGTTTGATGAAGCTTCAGATGGATACTTTCGTACTTCAGGTGAAGGCCTCCAGGAAATGCTTGACTGGGCATCATATACATATTTCTTCGGTTTTCGGCCTTGTCTTCCGCAGTTGCAGTTATACAATTTTGTATAGGATATGGGACCGTCTTTTGCAACTGTAAATTAGTCTACTTTAGACCAGACGCGTTTCGCTTTATTTTAAAGCATCTTCAGTGGTCAGCTGTACAATAAATGGTTTGTATTACATTATTTGTTTTAGTTATTACGAAATTCGATCTGTAACAGTTCTCATGTAATTTGATTGTTTTCATTCTGAATAAATTGGACTATTAATATTACTCACGATTTTTTGTTTTTATCTTCATGTGTGGTTTGTAGCACCTTGTCACACAAAGTCGCCAGTTGGACCAAAATCATATTTATAGAGACACAATACAGTCAGAACATCACACACAAGGTTGATAGCAGACGCCTATTTTGACAAACAAAACAAAAAACATCTCACAGCACGAACCAAAGAACTCGAAAGAAAAGAACACACACACAGACAAGACAAACAAAACAAAGGACATACAGAGCCTGCTAGGCCACAGAAAATGGTTATGTTTAAAAAAAACTTGCGTAAGAAATGTTACTGTAAAAAGTGTAAAATAGTGTAAATATAAGCAGTGACAGCAAGTGACAAGGTGCTACAAACCACACATGAAGATAAAAACATAAAAATCGTGAGTAATATTAATAGTCCAATTTATTCAGAATGAAAACAATCAAATTACATGAGAACTGTTACAGATCGAATTTCGTAATAACTAAAATAATGTAATACAAACCATTTATTGTACAGCTGACCACAGAAGATGCTTTAAAATAAAGCGAAACGCGTCTAGTCTAAAGTAGACTAATTTACAGTTGCAAAAGACGGTCCCTTAGCCTATACAAAATTGAAGTAATTTCCGTTCGCCCGTACATACCAATCCTACACGCTGCTTCCATTGTCAAAAGTACAACCATACAAGTAAATCTTGTCCAAATGCAGCCAAGTGCGCCACCTGTGGCAGGCGCTGATGAGGGTGAATGTCAACCTCCATCCCCTCGGTGCATTAATTGCATGGGTGACCATGCTGCTTCTTCACGGGACTGCCCTGTTTATAAAGAAGAGCGGGTCATCAAAGAGATTCGCGTGAAGGAAAAGGAATCCCGCTGTACTCCCATCAGGTACCTTCACCCAGGTCCTAGTCTTCCCTCAACCAACTAAGGAGGTAGGCATCCGAAACTTGAGATCTAACGTTCTGTGACACTGTCGTCAGGTCGGCTAGCCCAAAATTTGCTCGTTCCACCTCTCCCATCCCTTCTGCCCGTTCTACAACGAATTCAACCAGTTCACACACATCCCGGGCACCCAAATCTGCTGCCCGGAGTTATTTATGGGGCTCTTGCTATATGGTAATATTAAACTGCTCAGCTGTATTGTGCTTCCATGATGTATCTGATGCCGTAAATATCACTTTTGTGCCTCTTATCATTACAGAAAGTAACTCATTATGCAATAGTAGTATGCCATGAACTACTTTTACATGTCAAAGGCGTAATGCTAAACAAACGCACATGTTAGGAATAACTCAATGCAGCTAACTGTCGAAGTGATTAAATAGCACGCTGCGATTTATACTTTCTAGGAAGAGCTATCATCACATGTAACACTCCATAAAAGCAGCTGCAAATGAATTTGTGGTAAAATTTTTATTAGTTTGATGCACAATGGGGAAATACGGTTTGTAGCTAAGGAGCTATACTATGTTACAGGGTTAAAATGTAAGTGAAGAAAAGTGAATTAAGAATACACTAAGGTAAGCAATTCTGTGCGTTAACAGCGCCTGAGAATCTGCAGCAAAAAAAAAAAAAAATCCTTGAAAAGCATTGCGCTGTTTCACAGGAAAGAAAGTAGTGACTAGTAACACAACTGGGAATGTTAATTTAAATGCGTAATTTTATAACTTCGCCAATACTGATGAGTAATAGAATGTATTAAAATAAATGTCCTGATGTTGAAAATAAGCGCACATTATGTGAAAAGTGCATTAATCACAGGAAAAACATATATTTGTAAAGATCCCCCCCCCCCCCCACACACACACACACACACACACACACACACACACACCTCTTAAATTCATGATTATATTGATTGAACATGAACCTGGAATGTAAGTTTTCGTTTTTCGACTTCACTTTCCACTTCAGGGTTGTATTCTTAATCAGTGTTTTGTCTTCAGCCGGTTTTTGTGGGGGAGGAGCCGCATCTTGTGATGATCTCCCAAGAGAAATCACATTTTAAGGAATAAGGCAAGAAAAACTTAGTTTCAACATTGCCTTCCTCAGAATAGTTCGCACCATTATTCATGCTCGGAAAGACTACGAGGTAATTCGTCATTACCACTGCTTGAAAACACTTGTTTCAGGTATGTCAACAATTACTTGAATTGTCGTCCATCGTCGTCTCAGCAGCTTAATCATTTTGTAACTTATCAATAAGTCGCTTTACCTTTCTTAAGGTAGCTCTTGTCATAGTTTGTTTTTTATTCAACACGAAAATTTTACCAAGGAGTCTTACTAGTTTTTAAGCATATGGATACAGTGCTTTTCAGTCTATTGTACTCATCAGCATACTACTCTGTAATTTCTTTGTATGTTAGAGTGAATTTTACTGTTACTTGGCTACTTCCATGCTGATTTTAGTTCGTATCTCAAGCTGCAAAAACTTTGTTCCGTTTAAATTAATAAACGGTATGCACTAATGGACGGTGGTAATCTTATTTGGCCTCCATTAACAGCACAATTTCAGGCTACAGTGACTATTCATTAATGCGAGCATATTATATGAATATTAATAATCCTTTCTACATTATAAAATTATGGGGTAAGAGGAAAATTACATTAATAAATTGTTGTGAAACTCTGAAGAAAGTTTTGCCACAGATTTTTATAGTAAAGAATTGTGCTTGGCAGCCGTGTGCAGAAACATGTTTAATTTTTAATGAGAAGGCATTACTAGTTTAGTTAAATCTAAAGAAGTAAGCATAGAGCTATGTTAAGAAGTCGCTGAAAGAGCGCACCCACTCAGCTGCAAAGACAAATGTCGAGACACACACACACACACACACACACACACACACACACACACACACACACACACACACACACACACTTCTTACCAAAACAGTTAACGCGATGGCACATGACACCTAGTATAAGCTGAAGGACCACCGTTATTTGTAAAACTAATTATAGCTGAAAGGAACCAGGTAAAAAGCTTACATACGATTCTGGTCGTAAAAACCAGCTAAAGGATTCGCGTGAATTACATCCTGCAACAGAATCTTGTTGCCTGGCCCAGAATTTAGAACATTCAAAAATTTACTTCAGCAGCAGGAAGACAAAGACGGTGGCCAACACACAACGTAGATAAAGAGAATTACACGCAATCAATCATTAATATCCAAGCCATCCCGAACCAAACCATTTCATGGAGACTGCTGTGGGGACATTTATAGCGCAATGGAATTGTATATTATATTTCTAATAGAATTTGTTCTCAACACTGGTGAAAAACATTAAATAAAAGGGAAGGTATTAATTAAAAATATTGAAAAAAGCAGGATAAAATTTCACTGATAACTTATTTATTCCGTCCAAATGTGAGCAAATGGGGAACCAAATTTGTTACACAATAAAAACGCATTTCACATTGAATATTAAATTAATGTGAACTGAACATCGTCTGGGGAAGGATTAACAACCAACAAGCATTCATCCACTCACACGCGCGAAGCAAATCTGAAACTCGCCCATCTAAGCGTGCTGATACGAAGCAGACGCAGGCGATGCTATCATAGCCAAAATTCAGCGAAGCAGGATGTACCACACAACACAAGGAAAATAAACTTCGTAGGTGGCTCTGGTCTGTCTTCCTCTAGTTGAGATGGTACGCGATAGTAGCGAGATGAATTACCATTAAAATCCTGCGGAGCGCGCGGTTGCTCGCCGTCGGAGGTTAAAGTCCTCCCTGCGCATGGGTGTGTTTGTCCTGAGGATAGTTTACCTTAAACTAGTTTGTAAGCTACGGACTGATGACGACGCTGTTTGTTTCTATAGATTTACAATCATTTGAACATGATTTTTTTTAAAATCAAACCGTGAATATGCAGACTTACTGACACACGGCACGTGTCTCCTACAATACATATTCACACCCAACTAAAGGCGAAGTGCTTAAAGATCGTATTTATTTCAACAACAAAAAATCCACGGAATCATAGATTACGAAGCAAGAATACACAATAGTAAGGCACTGGTATGTGAGCAGTGGCGAGAAAAGTGACTATCTATAAACCCTTGAAGTCGGAGTTCGGAACCACGTGGTTCATAAGGGCGCTAAAGAAATACCGTTAGACGCGGTTGGAAACGTTTTACCCAGATGTACGTAGTCCAGTCTTCAAAAATCAAAAAAGAGGAATAAATTGAAAGTCGGGGTAAGTCAACTAAGAAATACGGCATGCAGCCCCCCCCCCCCCCAAGAAATACGTATTATTCATAAGCAAGCTAATAGGGGGGTTGTACAAGGCTAGAAGAGAATTTACTGGGAGTCTGAATGCAAAGTTAAAGTTTGGAAAGGAAACAATTTAAGAGATGGAGAGGAGATCGCGAGGTACTAATGGAAATCAGAAAGATACACGCATAATTTCTTGCCTGAAGGGCATAGAAACGCACAGGGGTAGCTGAAGGCTTTGTTCTAAGAACACACCACGTGATGTACACATCCCTCACAGAAGGAGAAAATATAAAAGAATATTTCACATGCACTACACAGAACAAAAGTATTACCACACATTAGCTGCATCCCACGAAGCTAGCAAGAAATTAAACGGAGTTCGTACACCGCCAGCTAATCTCTCAAAGGTTATCGATTCTTAGCCATTATCAAACAGAACGCCACCTGCCTATCACGTGTCCCCCACCTCTCCCCCCTCAAGCCATGCATGTAGCTCAGACCTGCCACCCCTCTCCCCCCCCCCCCACCTACCTCAGGCAGCCATTATACTTTCCTGATTTTCACCTCTCCTACTGCCCTACGCACCACGTGCGAGTCTGACAGTTGTATTTGTTTACAAACAGTTCCCGTGCCGCGTAAGCTGCATTTCCGCGCGAAGTATCTCAACACTGATGATTAATAAAATAATTCTAACAAATGAAACTCTACAAGAAATCTTATAATTTTGTGATAATCACTATTAACTCTTCTTCTGCCTAATGATTGTAAACGTTATTAAAAGTAGCTATGTTGGGGGAAAAACCTTAGATAAAAATTAAGATAATATTACGTTGTTGTTGTGGTCTTCAGTCCGGGGACTGGTTTGATGCAGCTCTCCACAATCCCCTATCCTGAGCAAGCCTCTTCATCTCCACATAAGAACGGGAACCTACATCTGTCTGAATCTGCTTACTGGTCTTCCTCTGCGGTTTTTACCCCACACACTTCCCTCCAACGCTAAATTCACAATTCCTTGATGTCTAAGAATGTCCTACCAATCTATCCCTTCTTTTAGTCAAGGTATGCCAGAAATTTTTCTCCCCAATTCTGTTCAGTACCTCATTAGTTACGCGATCCACCCACCTAATCTTCAGCATTCTTCTGTAGCACCACATTTCAAAAGCCTCAATCCTCTTCCTGTCCGCACTGTTTATCGTCCATGTCTCACTCCCATACAAGGCAACACTCCATACAAATGCCTTCAGAAAGGACTTCCTTAGGCTTAAATCAATATTCGATGTTAGCAAATTTCTCTTTTTCAAAAACGCCTTTCTAACCATTGCCATTCTACATTTTATATCATCTGTACTGCGACCATCATTTATTTTACTGCCGAAGTAACAAAACACATTTACCTCCTTTATTGTTTCGTTACCTAATCTAATTCCTTCAGCATCGCCTGATTTTCTAAGACCGCATTCCATTATTTTTATTTTGCTCTTGTTAATGTTCATTTTATACGCTCTTAAACACACTGTCCATTCCATTCAACTGCTCTTCCAGGTCCTTTGCTGTATCTGACAGAATTCCTATGTCATCGGCAAAACGCAATGTTTTTAATTCTTCACCCTGAACTTTAATTCCTTCTCCAAATTTCTCCTTGCTTTCCTTTATAGCTTGCTCAATGAACAAATTGAACAACATTGGAGAAAGGCTACAACCCTGTCTTACTCCCTTTCCAACCACTGCATCCCTTTCATGCCCTTCAACTCTGACAACCGCTGTCTGGTTTTTGTACAAGTTGTAAATAACCTTACGCTCCCTATATTTTACTCCTGCTTGCTTCAGAACTTGAAAGAGTTTATTCCAATCAACATTGTCAAAAGCCTTCTCCAAATCTACAAAAGCTAGAAATGTTGGTTTGCCTTTTCTTAATCTATCTTCTAGGATAAGCCGTAAAGTGAGTATTGCCTCCCGTGTTCCTACATTTCTCCTGAACCCAAACTGATCTTCCCCGAGGTCGGCTTCTACCAGCTTTTCCATCCTTCTGTATATAATTCGTGTTAGTATTTTGCAACCATAACTTATTAAACTGATGGTTCTGTAGTTTTCACACCTGTCTGCACCCGCTTTCTTTGGAATGGGGATTATAACATTTTTCTTAGTCTGAGGGTACTTCACCTGTCTCATACATCTTACACACCATTTGAAACAATTTTGTCATGGCTGGTTCTCCCAGAGACTTCAGTAGTTCTGACGGGATATCATCTACTCCAGGGGCATTGTTTCGACTTAGATCTTTCAGGGCTATGTCAAATTCATCTCTCAGTATAGTATCTCCTATTTCATCATCATCTACATCCTCTTCCCTTCCTACAATAGTGCCTCGAAGTTCATTTCCTTTGTAGAGCCCCTCTACATATTCTTTCCACCTTTCAGCTTTCCCTTCTTTGCTGAGAACTGGTTTTCCATCAGTGTCCTTGATATTCATAGAGCTGTTTTTCTTATCTCCAAATGTTTATTTTATTTTCCTGTAGGCTGTATCTATTTTTCCCCTATTTATACATTCTTCTACATCCTTGCAGTTGCCTTCTAGCCATTCCTGCTTAGCCATTTTGCACTTCCTGTCAATCTCGTTTCTTAGTCGTCTGTACTCCATTTTGCCTGTTTCATTTACTGCATTTTTATACTCTCCTTTCATCAATTAAATTTAGTATCTCCTGTGATATCCAAGGATTCTTTGTAGGTCTTTCCTTCCTACCTATTTTGTCCTCTGCTGCCTTCACTATTTCATCTCTCAATTTTACCCATTCCTCCTCTACTGTTTTATTTTCCCCCGTTTCTGTCAATTGTTGCCTGAAGCTCCCTCTGAAATTCTCAAGAACTTCAGTTCCTTCAATTTATCCAGGTCCCATCTCCTTATTTTCCTACCTTTCTGTAGTTTCTTCAGTTTCAGCCTACAGTTCATAACCAACAAGTTATGGTCAGTCTATATCTGCCCCTGGGTACGTCTTACACTGTAGAACCTGATTCCGAAATCTATGTCTTACCATTATAAAATCTATCTGGTATCTCCCGGTGTCTCCTGGTCTCTTCCACGTATACAACCTTCTTTTGTGATTCTTAAACCAGGTGTTTGTTATAACTAAATTATGTTCCGTGCAAAATTCTACCAGGCGGCTTCCTCTTTCATTCCTTTTGCCCAGACCATATTCACCCACTATCTTCCCTTCCCTTCCTTGTCCTACTACCGAATTCCAGTCTCCCATAACAATTAAGTTTTCCTCTCCCTTAATTGTCTGAATAATTTCCTTTAGCTCCTCATATATTTCTTCGATTTCCTCATCATCGGCAGAGCTGGTTGGCATATAAACCTGTATTACTGTGGTCGGTGTTGGCTTCGTATCTATCTTGACTACGATAATGCGATCACTGTGTTGCTCATAGTGGTTTACCCGCATTCCTATTTTATTATTCATTATCAGACCTACTCCTGTGATACCCCCAACTGATTTTGTATTTATAATCCTGTACTCACCTGACCAGAAATCCTGTTCATCCTGCCACCGAACTTCACTAATCCCCACTATATCTAACTTCAACCTATGCATTTCCCTTTTTAAATTTTCTAATTTTCCTACCCGATTAAGGGATCTAACATTCCACGCTCCGATCCATAGAATGCCAGTATTGTCTTTCCTGATGACAACATCCTCCTGAGTAGTCCCCGCCCGGAGATCCGAATGGGGGACTATTTTACCTCGGGAATATTTTACCCGAGAGGATGCCATCATATGTTCATACAGTAGAGCTGCATGTCCTCGGGAAAAATAACGGCTGTAGTTTCCCCTGGCTTTCAGCCGTTCGCAGTAGCTGTGTGGCAAAGCCACATTAGCTGATGTTACAAGGCCAGCTCAATCATCCAGACTGTTGCCCCTGTAACTACTGAAAAGGCTGCTGCCCCTCTTCAGGAACCACACGTTTGTCTGGCCTCTCCACAGATACCCCTCCGCTGTGGTTGCACCTACGGTACAGCTATCTGTATCGTTGAGGCACGCAAGCCACCCCACCTCGGCAATGTCTGTGGCTCATGGGAGTGGGATAATATTATAACGATTTTTAAGAGTACTCCTTTTTCCTGTACTTCTTAGAGTATCAAGTAATTTAGTTCTTGCCGTATTTTTTACACCATTAAGACACCCATACTTAGTTTGGTGTTAGCAAAATTTGAGGTCGATTGCGTATTAATCAATTTCGAAATGAGACTTTGATCTAGTGATGTTATTGTGTAGTTTTCCTGCATGACCTATATGGAAGGGTTGTTCCCTTTTTAATTAACTTCCAATATTTCAAAGTGAATAAGTATAATGTATCAATTTATATTTTTAGACCTTGTGTATTATGCTAAGAATTTTAGTTTCTGTAATATTGCTGGGATTTTATTATGCTAAAAATTTATCATTGAGTCTATGAATGTGGGAAGATGAACGGTTTCTCTGTGACGCCACTGTCCCTGTGAGAAAGTGTACCTTTGTTTTATTTCCATATTTTACTTCCTTACTTGATATAAATTCTATCCCTGTGTTGAAAAACTTTTAATCCCACACGTTGCGTTAGTGAATTTTCACTTCCACAACATTTTGAGTAATGAGTGATGTTACTGGTTTTGGAAAAGGTTGTTACTTAAACATAGTTGATCAGTTAATTAAGTTAAAACCAATATTACCTCTTTTTATGTCTTTACGATGGATTATAGTTTTTTTTTCTGGGATTACAGTTAGAAATCTACTTTACATTTGTACTGAATTATAAAGTCCTTGTTAAGCTATGGAAAGCATAGCCTTTGAGTAAAAGCATTTTAAAATTGTGTGTATTTGTCAGTTTCCATTGGATTGATTCCATTGGGTCTCTTATTTTACTAAATTTAACACCATGATTTAGTGAATGAAAACTTATTTCAATTTTGTGCAGTAATGTGATGCAATATGATTGTTACCCAGATGCATTAATCCTCTTAGAATTATAAAATTCCTTGTGTGATTTTTCAAATTTGTTAAACTGTTTAATAACGAGATTAACATTTGCCAAAGAACACACATCTACACATTTCTAGGAGCATCTGTAACCATTGCAAGACCCGTGCTGATTCACTTCGACCAGTGTCAACACTTCGCTTTCACAGAATTTAGCAATGAAACAACATGTGAAGCAAGTTTCAATTGTAAATGTAACATTCCATTCGACTGTTAAATGGTTTGACTTTTTGCGTTATTCAATTCATGCTTCGACATATTTCTGAAGAGTTACATTTTCATATTTTGTTTACCTAAAAACCAAATAAGACTACATGTAAGTTCCCTAACATTCACATCAAATGAATTGAAATTGTAACACATTCCTCCTTTAGTTACTAGGTCCCCTTTCGGGCAACCCGTTCTTCCCAGGAGTGTCTGGCGTCCGTGTAAACTTTGAGTCACCACTTCTAGGGAAGCGGGAGGGAATGTACAGGATGAACAGCCAGTCTAAAATAGTTGAGGAAAAAATTCAAAAAATTATTTCAAAACTTCGCCTAAGTTTCACAAGTGTTCTTCCACTGCGACATACGCCTTGACAACGTGACCAAGCCTGTCCACCTTGTAGGACAGAGCCGGACAGAACCAGTATTGAATGCTGATTGTAAAATCACGCCACCCTTCTGGCGTCCGTGCTGAAGCTACTGACGTTTCCATGGTACTGTGGAGCCAATAGCAAACACCCACGTTTGATCACGTGTGCTACTGTCGCGGAATCAGTCCCTTCGCTCTCTTGTTTTAGTTCTTGTAAAGAACAGACGCACTCAAGAGGTCCAGCCTCTGTGCGGGACGAACGGCCGCATGCCGTCGGCTCCTGCCTAGCGGCTGTTCGGTATCAGCCACCAACTGTGTGAACCATTACCGTAACCTTTTCCATTTTCTAATCCGCTAATTTAGACTGGCACCCATTCATTGCATCCTACCTCAGGGCGAGCCCCGATATGTATCCCGTATTTCAGAATATACTAAATATTAACTTGCATCCTATCTTTTGTCATTCAGCCACCATTCCCAGGGCGCCCACAAGCCTTCACCGCTCCGCCTTCCATCCTGACAATGCTTCTAACCCATTTTATTTATGCAGCACTGGGATGGGTTGTATAAATTTCCTATTATCCATTACGTAAAGATAGTGCTGTACACAGAATTAGTTACATATACACCACGTTTACCTAAGCAAAATCACCAAAATGGAAATTTAGTACAGTTCCGTACATGATTGGAGAAATTTATTCCGAAAAATAAACCTAATTTCTCAAGTCTAAGTTGAAAAAAAGCCGACAACGAATCGCTACCATCTCAAGGGAGGAAAGAAAATGAGAACGCCTTCCAGGTCAAAGCGCAGCCACTGAATGTCCAAGTCGGCCAGCCAGTCCCAGCCACCACCGGAAATCCACGGGACATACTCGTGCGTCCTACCAAGGCTCACTACTGGTAGTTTCCAACCCAACATGTAACCAAAGGGTGGAGTAACCTCTTTGGTAGCATCAAAAGCAGAGGTTGGTAACGACTACTTACAGATACGAAGGGAGAGAGGCATTAATAGCGAGCAGCCAGCACCCGACAACGGAAATTCTCACACACTGACTCCTATGTCAGACGATTCTCATACATGCACATACAGAATGAAGCAAGTACACATTCTCACAGGGACAGTGGCGTCACAGAGAAATCTTTCATCTTGCCACATCATAGACACTAAGATAAATTACTTGCATAATAAAATCCCAGCAATATTACAGAAACTAACATTTAAAAACGTGAAATGAAATGCTATTCCTCATGCCTCCGAACGAAAGGGTTCTCATTTAGCAAAAAATGCCCTTCTAGTGAACTTAGATAAATTACAAAGTTAAAAACCTAGGGAGGACGGCATACGGCTTTCTTTCAAAGCAAGCAAAATAACATCGGTATAATACTTTCGAAATTGTTTGTAACAGGTCACGTATATTTAGTACTAAAAACGCATATGAACATTAAAATCAACTGAGTTGCCGCGGTGAAATGTCAGTGCTGTAAGGCATCTACCTGCGGAGCGCGCCGTTGCTCCCCGTCGGAGATTCTAGTCATCCCTCGGGCATGGGTGTGTGTAGTTTGGAAGACTGATAACACGTTGGCTGCGGTCACCAGTGCGCGCCGCTAATTCTCTAAGCGGACGATTGTAAGAGCACTTGTGCCGAGTGCTGAAATCATAACCCCCCCCCCCCCTTGCGAAACCTGTAATATTGAAAGCGAATATAACGCCTCCACAAGACAGAGCTAGATGTAGAAATAAAAGTACGCTTTAGCTGCATGTCAGTAATGTGAGAAATGCTGAAAGCTTTCTGACGCTAAAAAGCGCGATATGCATTTATTTCAAAAAATTCTAACAACGCCTCTCATCTATTGCAAACTGGAAAGAAAATTAAATTTAAACAAGAAATAAATCCGCTTCATTGAGAAAGAATTTAGAGTATGAAACACGCCAAAAGGTTTATCAAACAGAGAAAAAGGAACAGGTCTAATCTGCAATGTAGTGCTATGGAAACCCGATCCCATATAACAAGTTCGCAAGGTTTATAGGCGGTGTTTTTATAGCAAACCACTAAAAACGAAAACTGGAGAAAGGAAACGTGTCGTGATACTCAGTTGGTTTGTACTACATCTACATACATACTCCGCAGTTCACCGTAAGGTGTGTGGCGGAGGGTACACTGTACCACTAAAAGGCATTTCCTATTCCACTCCCAAACAGGAAGAGGAAACAGAAGAATGCCTATATGCCTCCGTACGAGGCCTAATTTCTTGTGTTTGTGGTCTTTACACGAAATGTAAATAGGCGGCAGCAAGATCGTACTATTCACCTTTAAATTCCGGCCCTCTAAATTTACTCAACATAAATTCACGAAAAGAACGTCGTCTTTCTTCCAGCGATCCCGAATTGAGTTGCCGTGACACTCACGCATTGGTCGAACCTACCAGTAACAAACCTAGCTGCTCGCCTCTGAACTGCCTGTGTCTTCGTCTAAACTGATCTGCTGCGGTTCCCAAACACTAGAGTAATACTCAAGACGTGGTCGTACAAGCGTTTTATACGCGGTCTCCTTTACAGGTGAAGTAAATCTTCCCAAAAATTCTCCCAATAAACCGTAGTCGGCTGTCTGCCATACTCACAACTGTCCTTACATGTTCGTTCCATTTCATATCGCTCTGCAATGTTACGCGTAGATATTTGAACGACGCGACAGCATCAAGAATCTCACTGCTAATGCTGTAATCGAACATTATGGGATTGTTTTTCCTACTCATGTGCATCACCTTACATTTTTCTACATTGAGAGCTAGTTGCCATTCTTCGCACCAACTAGACATTTTGTCTAAGTCATCCTGTATGCTATATACGCGGTTAAAGACGATACCCTCCCATACACCACAGCATCAGCAGCAAACAACCGCAAATTACAACTTACTGTCCATCAGATCATTTATATAGATAGAAAATAGTGGTCCTATCGCACTCCCCTGGGGCACGCCTGACGATACGCTCGTCTCACTGCCGGCCGAGGTGGCCGAGGAGACTGAGGCGCTCCAGTCACGGTATGCACGGCCACTACGGTCGGGGGTTCGAATCCCTTCTCGGGCATGGATATTTGTGCCGTCCTTAGTATAAGGTAGTTAATAAGTAGTTTGTAAGTTTAGGGACTGAAGACTCCGTAGTTACGTCCCATAAGCTTAACAAACATTTGAACATTTTTGAACTCGTCTCTGAAGACTCGCCGTCGACAACAACATACTGCGTTCTATTACTTAGGAAGTTCCCCAGCCAGTCTCAAATCTGTGACCCTTTTCCATAAGCTCGTATCTTCGTTAACAGTCTGTAGTATGGCACCGCGTCGAACGCCTTAAGGCAGTCGAGAAAAACAATCCGCCTGTTGCCCTTCATCCATGACTCGCATGACTCATGACTCACATGAACGATGTTTCCTAAACCCGTGCTGATACATGGAAAGAAGCCTTTCCGTTTCGAGGAAATTCACTATATTCGAACTGAGAATATGCTCTAAAATTCTACATGAAACTGATGTCAACGATATTGGCATGTAACACGAGTGAACAGCTAAACTAAACTGAGTACTCAGCGACCGCACAGCTTATAAGCGTTACCCGCACTGGCGTGTTGATTGCGGGAACGCTTATAAGCGTCAGCCGCAGCGAACATTTTAACCAAAATAGTTAGTCCCATAGATTTACGAACAGTTGATTTGAACTTAAATCACATAAGGTACCTCCAGTAAATAGAAAAATCTATCGGAAAAAATAGTTACAAATGAATCACAAAGGCGTGAATGCAGTATAACTGAATATTAAAATGAGCCTACAGCTTAGATTTCAAACGAACATTCAATATGCAACCTAGAAGTCGTTACTTCGCTTAAATTTTGTCACGACGTCGCCAGTTTAACTATTGTCTGGTATTAACGTGTTCATATTGGAAAATAACCGTACCTATGCATATTTTGAGTTCACTATGTGTATTATTAACTTTTTAGATTTGCAAGAAAACAGACTTTTTATTGTGAAATAAGTTGTAAAGTGCTTAAATAACTTGTACATGGCTGCTTTTTAAAAATATAGAAACACGAACAAGTAAAAAGATATTTTTAGGGTAACATTTCTAAACTATGCCGTTCTCAATGATATTACTCCGTATGTCTGAAAAAAATGTTACGGCGTGAGTATTACTGCCATATGATCTACTTTCATATATTCTCTCTTTCGGACATGTCCGAAACACACACACACCAATTTTGAAAATCAAATGTGTGTAAAGATTATGGAACTTACTTGCGGGATCATCAATTCCTAAACTTACAAACTACTTATGGTTTAGCTTATACTAAAGACAGCATAAACATCCATGCCCGAGGGGGGGATTCGAACCCTCGACGGGGAACGACCTCGCGCGTCGAAGCGTAGCGACTCAATGCGCTCGACCGCTCCGCCGCGGCAGCACTTTTGATCCTGCAGTTAGTGTCAATTCATATTCATGGAATTTACGTTAACCGCAAATGGGTAAAGTTGAAAATGGTTGGTTGGAATTGGGGGACCAAACTAAGGTTTCGGTCTCCCGGTGGGGAGGGGAAAGGAGGAAAGAAGGGAGAAAGACTGCATTAGCTCGGGGCCCCGTGCTCCACACGCATGTACTCACGAAACAATGAACTCAGCCCTGCTTACTAGGTCGTCACAACTACAATGACTACTCTAGTATGCCCTTACGTTAGATACGTGTTGTAAACTTTCCCATGTTCACCGTTACTCATACTCGGGGTATTTGCAACCTCTTCCCGTAAGAGTAAGGACATAGGAGTGCCTCTGCACAAATGAAAGGATAGTTGCCCGTAATCGGATAACCATTTTCAACTTTCTCCATTCGCAATTTTCGTGAATATGAGTTGATACTAAATTCTGGATCAAAAGTGGTGTCTTTCGGACATGTCCAAAAGAACGGAATCTAAACACATGTAAATTACGTAATTAGCCATTCACGGAACTTTCTATCCCCATTTTAGTTGTTGACAAAGCTAAAAATCTACATGTTTAGTCACCACGAGGACATAATGTAACTAGCTACATTCCCAAATCTTACTATTTAAATTCTTGTAGTATACAAAATACTGAAAGTCGAAATTGTAAATTTTGTCACTCACCTAAAGTCAAAATTATAAGGTACATCTAGCACACACTTAGTTTTCTATTGATTTAGTGTCTAGCCTACATGGGAAGGGAAAAAACTAAACATACCAAAATTTCAATCGCGTTTTCGGTTACGCGATGAAGTTCGCGACTCCTCTCTCTCTCTCTCTCTCTCTCTCTCTCTCTCTCTCTCTCTCTCTCTCTCTCTCTCTCTCTCTCTCTCTCTCTCTGGGTCAGAATGTGACACTCACCAGAAGCGACATGTGTAGATGCATTGATGGGCACAGGCTCTTCGTCATTCACATGTGTTCAACCGTTCCTGACACTTTCGAAAATGAAAACTCTGACAAAATTACATTTGGTATAAAGTCAAATTATGAAGTATAAAAGCTCAAGAGTCATTAATAATCGAATCTACTGGTGTTAGGTCTTACCCTCATTACATATCAAACTTACAGTCTCTACGAAGAAAAAAAGAAACTTTTACACCATGCCTACGAAACTGAAAGCATAAAAAGGGTCACATGTAAAGTGAATGGACTAACTAAATATAATCACGTAAGAGTGAGATATTTTTAATAGTAGGGTTGATTATACGGCTGTGTTATTCCTTTATGAAGTTTCACGTGTTTCTGAAAGCATTTTGGTTAATGTGAACTGTGTGCTGCTCAGGAAGGAAGAAATAATTGTGGATTTAACACTACAGGTGAAGGCGCATGTGAAGGAGGAATTAATGATTTGTATCGTATAAAACTCGTGTAGACTGAATTTCGGGGCGTGGTGGAGTAGCCGAGCGGACTAAGGCACCTAGCTGCTGAACGCGCGGTTGCTCACCGTCGAAGGTTCGAGTCCTCCCTGGGGCATGGGTGCATGTGTTTGTGTGATTGATTGATTGATTTTGTCAGGGAAGCCAAAACAGTTTTGGTCCAACCCGCCACTGCCAGCACCGTAACTAAGTTTATTGTGCGGTATTACTACCTGTATATATATAGTAAAGCTAACCAATGCCCTTGAACAGTGTCTTTAAAATAGACACAATTTCTTTGGGTCTGGTTGTCCCAAATGTTCTGTGCCTTTTGCTCTCCAATGCAATGCATTCGAAGATTAGATGTGATGCAGTTTCATCACCATCATTACAGATCCTACATTTAGGGTCCTCTTGTTATTCCCATTGTATGTAGGTGATTTTTTGAAATTCCCATGGCCTGTAGGCAATCAAACCATGAGTCTAATCTCTCTCCCGATCAAGCCCAGGATTACACAGGTTGTTTTAAAACATGGCTTTGGCATCATTACCTTGCCATGTTTTTGTTTATAGGCCTTGGTCCAATAATTGCCTTGCTGATCGTCAGGACAGGTTCCAGTCCAATAAATGGAGTCTCTGCCCCCATAATGGCTAAACTGTCGGCTTGTTCATTGCTACTGACACGCGAGTGGCCAGGGACCGACAATAGGTTTACCCTATTGCTTTCCCCTAGCTCCACCAGAACCCTGTGACATTCTGCAACAATTTTAGATCTGGTTGCAGGAGCTGCCAGTGATCTCAGGGCTGCCTGGCTCTATGAATAGATATAGATGCTACGGTCTTTGTAGCACCTACGCAAATTCTCCTCCACACACGCCCTGATGGCAGTGATTTCGGCCTGGAATACTGAGGCCAGTTTCCCTAGAGAGATGACACCCTCCAGTCTTGGCTGCACCCCGTACACCCCGGCCCCAACGCCTTGGTCTGATTTCGACCCATCAGTGAACCAGACAGTGTCCCCTGTACGGTGTCGAACTATTTTCTCCCACTGCTCCCTACTTCAAATTGTTATATTTAAAGGCTTGTTGAAGCAGTATGTGGTTATAATATAGTCGGCTGGCATTTCCCCCAACCTTTCCTATATTTACCTCAATCACTATTTTGTGTGTGATTCTGGAGATCCCAAAGAGTTCCAGTCTTTTTCCCAGATTTGAGCCTGTATGCACCAGCTGCTGCCTCCATCTTGACCCAAATGTATAATGGGGGCATATCCAGCATGGATTCCATCCGAGCAATTGCTGTGCTGCTACGTCGGCCTGTTATGGCTAAGCAGGCTAATCTCTGCACCTTACCAAGCTCCTTAGCAGCAACCTGCTGTTCTACCTTCTTCCACCACACGACTGCTCCATAAGTGATCTTGGGTCTAATCACCGTGGTGTATATCCAGTACATACCTTTGGGGCTTATGCCCCAGTTTTTGCCACAAGCGCTCCTGGTACTTACCAGAGTACCTTTCGCCTTGGAGCAAATATTCCTAATGTGAGGGGTCTATGTCAGTTTCTCATCTAAGGTAACCCCTAGATATTTCACTGTCCCCTTCACAGGTAGAGCTTCATCGAAAAGCATTAGATTCCAACTGGAATGTTTGATACGCTTTTTCGTGAATGGTACAACAACAGTCTTCTTAGAACTAATCCCCAGCACCTGTTTTCTGCAAAGGTCTTGCACAATGTCCAGCGCACCTTGTGCTATATTCCTGACTGTGTCAGCAAATTTTCCAAGTATTACTATGACAAGGTCATCTGCATGTCCTTGGCAAAAGTACTGCCTAGAGTTTGTCTCAAATGAGTTCATTCACCAGTACATTCCACAATAAAGGGGAAAGAACTCCTCCTTGCGTGCAGCCTCTAGTGGTGTTGATTACCATTTTTTCATTCATCATGATAGCCTCTACCTTTCTTCCACTAACTACGGCCCTAGTCCACCTACATATATTGGTCCCTAGGTTATGCACCTGTGCTGCCCTAACCATGGAATCAAAGGTCGTGTTGCTAAAAGCCCGCTCGATGTCCATGAGGGCTATTCCCAGAAAGTGAAGTGTTTGCTCCACCTTCCCAACGAGTTGGTGGAGAACTTGTAAGATGTGGTGGTGAAAAAAATGAAATGGATAGGAGTGATTCCGGCTGGGCAAGGTTAATGTGGGTTAATACAATAGGAAGACAGAAGCGGCTGACCCTGAATTACTGATATTTAACATCACATCAAATAATTTGCATGATTTACCTGTTTCAGTTCTAATGGTAATGAGACTCTTCCACTTCCTGCAAGTAGCATAAAATATAATTAATTTGCCCCCACCAGAAATCTAACGAACTGGGATCTGACGACTAATAATGTTGAAAAAACATCTTTCAAATCCAGCAATATTTATTACACCCTTTTAAGCAGGATAAAAACACACAATGATGAATCCAATACTAAAATCATAAACAACGATACATTTATAACCAAATAAGAAAGAACAATCTAATGCATATGAAGATACTCAAATTATTACGAAACTGGAAATTAGTAACGACCTATCTTGAAATATGTTCTTAGCGGAATAATCGAGTCGGAATACCAGTGCAGGGTTGACTTCCCTAACTACACAATCCCCACTATAAGGCAGAACCTGATGTATCGACTATATGTTGCTGGCGAGCGCTTTGCCATAAATTACCAAACTGACGACTTGCGTGTGAAGGTGCTGCGCTGCAGTGGCGTGGGGGTAGGGCGACTGTGAGCTGAAAATTTGCGCGACCACGAAATAAAAAAGAAAACTCGCTCGGAAGCTGCACTCCCTGCTATCACCCTCTGTGCGCTCGGCAGTACACAGTGCCTACGATCTAAAACAATTCTGCCAAGTCAGGACCACTTCAGTGAGCGTAGACAAATACGCACGACTACTGAAGGTCTAAATGACTCCAGAAGTTAAGTATATCGCAACTAGTGCTTCGGTGCACTAGTATTGGCTGGCTGACCTTATTCAAACCGAAAACAAGAACAATCCGCTCAAGTATAAATCTCAGAGTGTACCAAGAAACTTATACAAGTTCACTCGTTCAAGTATCGGCTCAATAAGCAAAATCTGAGTCCGCACACTGGGTAGACAGGACGCCACCAGACGCGTCCGTACTCCCGCACTACAAAACACAAAATCCCCTTCTATCACCGCGTCTCTGCGCAAGACCCCCCTCCCCAAGAAACGCAGTTTTTACGTAAAAAAATGAAGCGGCACTGAGAAGATTTGGAGAGGAAAGACAGTAACTAGATGTAATGAAATGAAGGAAAATAAATTGGATTGGGCATATATTAAGAAAGTTTTAGGTTGTGTAAAAGGGAAAAGGAGGCGAGGAAGGAAGAGATTTCAGATATTGGATGATTTGATTGAAGGTAGCAATGGAAGAAGGAAGCAATGGATCGCCAAAAATGGAGAGTCCAAGTACCTGCCAATATAACAGAAAACGGATGATATGTTTTATTCACGTGTGTATTGTATTCCCTGTGGTGCCCCCCGTTTCATTGCACGCACACCCCCGTGGATGGTATCGCGACCACTAATTCTGGCGGATCTCTTTCAGGCCCCAAAAGCTTTAATTTCCCCCATGGTCTTTCGGCGTTTGATGCGCCCAGTACTAGAAGAGTTTCAGGGAGCCTCTATCTTCTACACTGATGGCTCGAAAACAGCGGGCCACTCCGGATATGCTTTTACATCTCCTGTTGAGGCGGAATGCCATTCTCTGCCAGAGGCATGCAGTGTGTTTACGGCAGAGCTGATGGCGATTTATAGAGCCCTCTGTTTTATTAAACATTCTGCTGTGGAACGTGGTTTAATTTGTGCTGACTCCATGAGCAGTCTGCAGGCCATTGATCGATGTTTCCCCTCCCATCCTTTGGTTATTTCCATCCACGATCTCCTTGCTGACCTCCATCGTGCTGCCTGCTACGTTACCTTTCTCTGGGTGCCAAGCCATGTTGGTATTACAGGGAATGAAGAGGCTGACCGGTTGGCTAGATCGGCAATTACTCGCTGCCCACCTCCCTTTCTAATTCAGGGTGCGGATCTGCGGGTGCAGTTCAGGTCTTTGCTTCACTCCTCGCGGGATAGCATCGTCAAAGAGATGACGGCAGCTTGGAGTTCATCTTTACGCCCTTCCCGGAGAGAACTGACTGTCCTCTGTCGCCTCCGTATTGGAAATTGCAGGCTGACCCATGGATTGCTTTTACGCAATGACAATCCACCACATTGTGATTGTGGAGCCGTACTAGAGGTCTGCAAATCGCCGGTTTCGCTCGCTCGTACTCGGTCGAGTGCGCAACGCTCGGCGGTGGTGCTCTGAGTGTTTACGCTCGCAGCGAGCGTGTTGACACTCGAACGAGGCTACGTAGGGCGGGGCGTGCAGAGGCCGCACAGCGTAGTGCTGCCGCTGTACTCACAACGAAACCTACACAAGTCACTCTTCGATTTTTATGAAATTTGCATATAATTCATGCAAAAGTATGGGACACGTACTTTTCTAGTGCGGCAAAACATATTTAAGGGATGAAACGGTCCCTCCAAAATTGGGGCTAAAACAGGAAAAATGGCGATACTTAGAAATTAGTGAAGCGAGTTTAATGATTTTGGTATGAAAATATCTTTTGATAAAAGACAAATTTAATAGATTAAACTTGGATTAAATCAAAACATTTTTAGCACAAAACTGGTCATTTTATGCGTAGCTGCCCTCCCTAATTGTAACTTCCCCTGCAATGTACCTAGGCCGATACCTTGTCAAAAGATACTTTCATACCAAAAATTATTAAATTCCCTTCACTATATTCTAAGTTATGGGGATTTTCCTATTTTATCCCCAAATTTGGAGGAACCGTTTCACCCCTTAAATATGTTCCGCCGCTAAAAAAAAATACGTGTCCCACAGTTTTTCATGTATTATAACATATCCAAATTTCATAAAAATCGGTGACACTTGCGTAGGTTGCCTTGTCCGTCGCTGCGGTAGCGGCTCTGTGGCTCTGAGGTGTGGGCTGCTGTTGCGTCTGACGCACCCACACCATCTACAGGAACTAAAATCAGTTATGCTGTAGACGTATATTCTTATGTAGTAGCATGTAACCGCAATATCATTATACCGCAAACGAGACAAAAAGGTTGTTTTTACCAACTACAACATTGGGAAGTAATGTAAAGCATCCAAAGAGAAACTATGGAATGAACGACGTTTTTATTGCAATGTACAAAAGTGAATGTTACCGTACAACAAAGTATACATCAAAAATTAACATCATTATCCCCAAACTATTCCTTGGTGGCATTGTAATTGCAATGTACTGTTAAAATATCATTGACACGTTGTAGATCGAGATCTTCTATCAGAGATCAGGTTCCCTTCCCCACTGAAAGTGAGTTCACAAGGTGCATTTGAGGCGAACACACAAAATACTATTTTTGCCTATATAGCTAGCTTAGGAAAGAGATTACTGTTGAGTTTCTACCATTCAAGGGGATTATCGTTATCACCATCAATTCGTGCTAAATAAAGGTCCACCTTATTGGAAAATTGCGAATCGCGTATTTCACAGTCCAGCCATTCAGAAAACATGCACTTCATTCTTTTAGCTGGTCCACCCAGGTACATTCTTCAGACGGATCTAAATAAATACAGCACAGATATCACTGAAACTGCAGGAGTACCATAAATTCGCACAGCTGTGCAAAGTAAACATTGTAATAAGATGATTTAAAACAGTTACAGGATATATGAGCATTAGACCGCCATATGACCCTGACGACGGAAGAAAGCGCAGAACCTATATATTGCTTGCATGCGTACTTTATTATGCAGATAAGAATGACGACAGTGGCAGTGGGGGGATATATGAATGTTGTAATTGGAAAAATTCCCGTTAAGGACTCACTCGGAAATGGTAGAGGCATAGCAACCACGCACAAAATGCTACGGGAATATATATATTAACGGGGTGCAACACAGATGTACAAACC
Source organism: Locusta migratoria (assembly GCA_026315105.1). NCBI lineage: Eukaryota > Metazoa > Arthropoda > Insecta > Orthoptera > Acrididae > Locusta > Locusta migratoria. The sequence goes on from CM048745.1 coordinate 224,254,848, forward strand.
TAACCTATCGGGTGTACATCAATATCGTATATTTAATATCAATATAAAAGACGGAAAAAGTATTCCAGGACTTGAGAGTTATAACAGGGATGCATACAAAATACATTCACCTCCTAGTTAAGACGGCAAGTAACACCTACCACTTAACAAGCACTAACAGTCCACAAAATGGGAATAGAAAGAAAGAAAGGTCATGGGAAACTCATTTAGTTAATGATCTGAGCACAGAAACTTTATGTTAATCGCGTATATTGACCTGTATGGTAAAGTATAAAATGCGAAACTGAATGTCTAGTTCACCTGGATCGAGAGAACAGCTTTCGAAGCACCCGGGAAAGGAACAATTTCAAATATCTACATCTACATGGGATACTATGCAAATCACATTGAAGTGCCTGGCAGAGGATTCATCGAACCGCCATTACACTATTTATTTCCCATTCCATTCTCGAATAGCGCGCGGGAAGAAAGAACACCTGAATCTATCTGTTCGAGCTCTGATTTCTTGTATTTTATTCTGATGATCATTTCTACCTATGTAAGTGGGAGTCCATGCCCGAGGGGGGATACGAACCCCCTGTGGTGTCGCACAAGTACAAAGTGCGCGCCACCTACTTTCGCCGCGCGCCGCCATGCACGCACGGCGCGGCGTTCTCACGACGACAGCCACGAGCGCCCTCTGCGACAACTCCGCTCGTGGCCACCACTGAACGACATCGTCACTTGTGACTTCGGACGGAGATAGCAACCAGTTAGGACCTTCGTAATCAGATAGGCACCAGTGAAGACTTTGCTATCGTACAGGCACTAGGCAGGCCTCTAACAACTATGTATCAACATTCTGCAGTACTATGTAAAAGTTAAGTATTGTTACATTCTGTGCAATATATATCTCTTTCTAATTTACTCTAGTGTTTATAGTTTCTGGCTGCTCCCCTCCGTACCTGCACCAGCGTGCTATTTTTGTTCCTGTGTCGGTCTCATCCACTCGGCCACCGACACCTACGACGAGGCTGGGACACAAAAGCGGCGACGAGGCTGGGACACAAAAGCGGCGACGAGGCTGGGACACAAAAGCGGCGACGAGGCTGGGACACAAAAGCGGCGACGAGGCTGGGACACAAAAGCGGCGACGAAGTTGGGACACAAAAGCGGCGACGAAGTTGGGACACAAAAGCGGCGACGAAGTTGGGACACAAAAGCGGCGACGAAGTTGGGACACAAAAGCGGCGACGAAGTTGGGACACAAAAGCCCCGACCGTAGGGGCCGTGCAGACCGTGACTGAAGCGCCTCAGTCCCCTCGGCCACCGCGGCCGGCACACTGAGCAGCAATACTCCAAAAAAGGGATGGACAAGCGTAGTGTACGCAGTGTCTTTAGTAGTTCTGTTGCTTGTTTTTAAGGGTTCTGCCAATAAAACGCAATCTCTGGTTCGCCTTTCCAACGACATTATGTACGTGTTCTTTCCAGTTTAAGTCTGAAGTAATAGTAATTCCTAGGTATTTTGTGGAGTTTACGGCCTTCACTTTTGATTGAAATATCTTGTAAACAAAGTTTAACGGATTTCTTTTCGTACTCTTGTGGACTACTTCTCACTATTTAGAGTCAATTGCCAATTTTTACACCATAGTGATATCTTATTCAGATCGTTCTGAAAATTTCGCAGTTAGGATGTATTCTCTAGCTGCTCCCGACACTCGCCTTGGACTCGAGTGGCGCTGCGGTGGGCGACCGAGTGGCGAGCGTGCAGTGTGGACGGTCGGGCCGGTCGAGCGTGCGCCGCTCGAACGAGCGTGGAGGAAGTCGAGCGCAGCCACATGCCTTGTCGCAAGCTGCTGCACCGACACCTGTCGGACTATCATAGAACGACGTGTATCACGCGATTCGAGCGAGAAACCGAGCGATGTGCAGACCTCTAAGCCGTACAATCCGTGGCGCATATTCTGGTTGAATGTCCTCTCCGTTTGACACTCCTTGGCGACTATGCCCTACCGCCTTCATTGCCTGTAGTTTTGGCGGATGACCCACGGATGATGGATCGTGTCCTTGTCTTCCTCCGTGAAGGTAGGTTTTATTCTCAGCTCTAGGACTCGCTTGGTCGGGGTGAGTGGGTTTGTGACTCTTTGCTGTTTGCAGGGTTTAGAGCCTTCTGTCCCCCCCCCCTCCAGATCCTCCACTATATTACTTTTTAACGTCGTTTTATTTTTCCCTACTCTGAAGTTGTGATCTGTTGACCACTGTGCCATTAGTAACTTGCGTTTTGTCACTTCCGGAGCTATGGGAGCGGACACTATAGCTTTTGCTGCCCTAAGTTGGTTTTAGTCTTGTCGGTGAGATGACTTTAATTCCTAGTGGAATGGTCCTTCAGCTTTCCCACATTTTTCGTTGGGGTCTGTGGCATGTACAATTCGGAGTTAAAGGGACTGATGACCTCGTTGTTTGGTCCCTCATTTTCATCAACACACACACACACACACACACACACACACACACACACACACACACACCCACACCCTTTCTCTGTGGGAAAGGGCTTTAACTCGCTCTCCAGACAAAACTACAGTAAACATACTTTTTCCTTTTTTTTTTTTTTTCGGAGCTACAGCGGCAGTTCGAAAACAACGAACGGTAAAAATCCACGCAATCCCTCTTCCGTATCCCGCATCGATCCTCACGCCTTCTGCCAGCGGCGCCCGAATTCATTGCGGCTGCGACCACGGCGTGGCGTGCGGACTATTCCTGGAGGGAGGGTCTCGTGGGGTGGTGCTGCTGCGTAGCACGCACGCCTCTGCACATACATGTGTGCACACAATATTACAACTAGCCATAATGCTATGCCATTACTCCTCATAAACAATTTCATTTGTATATTTCTTCCAGACTTTAAGTACTTCTCGTTGTGGCTCGTTATATCACGCCCTAGAATTATTGTTAATAATGCACTTTTTTGTGTATGATCTAGTTATGAGCAACACATTGTGTAATCTGAGATCACACTGAAAGAGAGAAGCCCTCAATTACAGATTTTAAATTTGAATAAAGGAAGTTTGATAACTTACAGTTTCTCCTATTACTTTAACCCTTAGCTTCCCAGGTCAATTTTGTCACATACTGCCCCAGGTACGGTCTGACATACCGCAATTTTTAAATAATCATAAATAGTTATGATTGTCACCTAAATGAACTAATTCAATTTATTACGCGAAAGGCTACTTATGTCTACGTAAATTCTGTAAAAGGAATATGTTATAAAATTAATTTTATGAGAGATCAAATGTTCAAATGTTTGTAGAGCTTATGGGTCTTAACTAAGAAGTCATCAGCACCTAAACTTACAAGCTACTTATGAACTAGCTGATACTAAGGACGGCACAAATATCCAAGCCCGAGGTGGGGGGGGATTCGAACCTACGACCGTAGTGGCCGGGCGGGCTGTGACTGGCGCGCCGCGGCCGAACTATGAGATATATATTAAAACTGTAGAAAATGGATTTAACATAAGATTATTTTACTAACACTGTAAAAAGTCAAATAGTATGGCCTTCAAATTTTACTTTGTTCCATACTTTTATTATTTACTATGCATGTAATGGTAAAAACATTATAAACTCTCGAAAATAAATCATAAAAATAAAATTTTCACTACTGCTTTGCTGGTAACTTTTTTGCTTTTCAAATGTTATCCCTGTACTCGATGTAAATTTTGGTACAACACTCAAGGCAGTTGGGCTTCTTGCAACAGTGACAAACATAACGTCTTTCTCTTTTTTCTTATTTACTTTTTCTTTATATTTATTTATATACTTTTTGTTACTGTCTCCATACGTCTGTCTTCATCAATTCGATTACTTGGCACCTGTAGATTCATCGAGAGAAACAATATAATTTCTTCTTCGGTTTAACACTGTTCTGAGACTCAGTTATGTTCACTTTGAATCTTATAATCAGTGTCTGATCACACAATTAATTTCTAAAAGGTTTTCAAACCATTTGAGGGTCTGTAACACGCACAGTAGAGGATGAGCTCAGTGGTGAATCCATAACGGGAAGTCCCAGGTGCGGTCTCAGAGACAGCTAGCACAAGAGATGATGTAATAACATTGTTCCGTCTCTCGTTAACGTGGCTATTGACAATGGAAAACAGTGCTGGTTTTGAAGCAACGACTACACAACGCTGTATTATCCTTCCCAAACCTGTCCATTAACAACTGACCAACAATAAGGGTTAGCGCGCACACACACACACACACAGTTTTGTGACCTTGTAGTAGCGTGGGAAGAGTTTGACCTTGGACTACCAAGGACATGCAACTAAAAGAACTGGTTAGTCTAAAGAACTTTTATTACAAAGGATACTTGAGGTGCTTGCGGTGGTAGAAATTCTTCCTAAGCATTAAACAGTTATACTAGGCAATAAAAAGTTATTTCGGCTGTGTCCTCCCCTCTACTAAACTTCTAGAACAGTAGTATTCCTGGGGCTGCCTCGTAATTACTGGAACTGTCTTACTCTCTGTCATTGCTGTGGTGCGCGGGAATATCTAGGCGATCCCATTATTCTCTTATTAACCGGCGCGCGAAGCAGGCAAAGAGGTACCGAGAGTGCGGGCGCCCCCGGTGGTCGAAGTGCCATAGAGCGATTTATCGTGTCATCTTGAAAAGACACGGCGACTTGTGTAAAGCAATGGTGTGGTGGCGAATAGCGACGCCACAGCACCCACAAAGAAATCTTCAAAATGAGAGAGAGAGATATATATATATATATATATATATATATATATATATATATATATATATAACTTTCCATCCCAATATACTCCACCCTTTTAGCATTATCAACCCTCAAGCAACAATTTAACCAATAACACCATTTTCAAAGAGTAAATATAATTTTCAAACAGTAATTATTGTTCCGCATTTCGCGTTATATTCTTCAAATTACTAAATATCTATCAGATCGCTATAAGACCGTGTCTAAAACCCTCCTGAGGTATAAATTAGTACCAGTACAAATATTTAAGTCTCTGCGTCTTGTCGTTCGGACGTGATAAGCATACATCTGGCATTCACGTTAATATATACAGACAAATAGCTATCCGATCGCCATAAAACCGTGCCTAAAGCCTTCCCCGGGTAGACATTAGTAACTGTACAAATTTTTAACTTTTTATGTCTTGTGATTCAGACGTGATAAACGTACACTGAACAGACATTCACGTTTATAGATATAGATACCACCGAAGTTTCTGTCACTATTGCAAGCGGCCATCTTCTGGGTGTTACATTTACACCCTGAAGATGACCGCTTGCAATAGTGGGCGAAACGTCGGTAAAATATTTGATATATATTTTACGATGCGGTCCAGTACCTAGAATTTTATCAATATTGTCAAATGCCTTTTCCAGATCGATGTAGCACATATGGAGGGCACTATCTTTTTCCAATAAATCTTTCTCCCAAGATTCGTAGGAGCCCTAATGTATACCTGGTGCCATTATTCCGTCTAAATTTTAAAGAATAAAATATGTACACAGTGTTATACGTACATGTACACGATGTTTTACGCAGTAAAAACTCTTTATATTGAAGAAAGGCATAGATGGAAGTTATGAAAAATGTATACAAACTTTGATGAAGAAAAACTTATGTATCATCGTAAGTATTACAGTGAATAAAATTGTCGAAGTTACAGTAAGTTTTACAAGAGTCCAAACTGTAATCTGCCTTTGCGCAAGAGTTTTGAGCACGACGCTGCACTTTGCTGGTGACAGTGCACATTTTTCGATAACTTCACATTAGGTGTGGGCTATTATCAAAGCGACTTGTTGGACCTTCATTTTTCGAAGGTACAGTTACTGGAAAGAGTAATTTGGGCACGCTTGAGACATTTATTTTACCGTACATTCAGGCTGAATTTGGTGGTGATCTTCCATACAAAAGTAGGCTCTCCATCCCACTACGATAACAGATGTTTGTCGAAGGGGTCGGATTTTGCGCCCGGCAAGCAGAGACGGACTAAGGCTGTCGGAGGCCCGGGATGGCGGCAAAACAAAACGAGACTCCCCGTCCATATGGAAATACATGCATTACTATAAAAAAGGTAACTTTTGAGGGTCGGAGACCCAACAGAAGGAGAGAAGCACGGGACGAACTGAAAAGATTCAGAGGCATTTGGAGGCCTCAAGGAAGAGGAACCCGGAGAAGTCCACCCTCCTTCCGTCTCTCCCCCCACCCCCCACCCCGCCCCCCATCCCCGGTTAGTCCGTCACTGCCTGCACGGCCACCTGATTAAACTCCACTTGACCGTTACTTGTGGATTACCGCAAGAAACCGCTCACCCTAGAGCAACTACTCCATCAAACTGTCATGGCTAGCCACGTAATTCCTGTAGCTACTGTGAGAGATTTACCAATATTACCACACTTATTCCGTTTAAGATTTTAGCTGTAAAAGAAAACGAAACCACGGCTTGAAATAGAATATTTGCTCTTTATATTACAGAGTAACATGAACGAAGTCTTATCTCAACTACAGGAAAGGTAATACCATCTACGTTACAACCGTCCATAGCAACCGTGTCAAAGACAAACATTTTAGTAGATGCATTGATTCCAATTAATTACTTAGAAACGCTTAGAAAAAAATAAAGGTGATTTGTTGCAATGTATACACTTCCCTTCTGTTTCATTAAGGAACTACACTTGCCACAAAACTCTAGAACGTAATATATACGAAAGTACCTGTATCAGCACGTTGTTCAGAATGTTCATTATTACAGTATCCTCCCAGTTTACGTGAATATGCTTCAGGAAAGCATTGTTCAGTTCGTTGTTACGTATTTCACGACATGTTCACGAAATAGAAGAAACACGCATTTTAGAGGGAGCATTTTTACATATGCATAACTCTGAACATTGAAGAACGTAGCTCTATTTAATTAATAAGATTAACCGAAACTCCTTTAGGATAAAAGAAGAAATAAGTTTTTCGGTAATAGCGGGTTCCGAACCTCTGACCATGAAATATTCCACCGCGCTGTCCACTACATTACGGCTAAAAACTGGAACATGATACCTTCAATCTCGTACTATTGATGACAGTTGTTAACTGATGCTAATATGGCATTTTTAGACACTAGATTATCATTTATCGTACGAAGAATGACGTTTGTGTTTTTAATTCTTCAGTGCGCCGTTGTTTTGAAATGACAATAAGAAAATCATCAAATATGCAACGCAAGATGATGTGTGCCAGAGAGTTCTGGGCTAGGAATGTCACGTGACTCTTCTGAATGGCTGGTTTTCGTTAATTCAATAGGTGTCAAATCGCAGTTATTTTTGCAAATGCCTCTGCAACGATGAAGGATATGAAACAAAACATGAGAGAGCGACGCTGTAGAGAAATTTCCCCTCTACAAATTAGGTTATTCAGTTTTCGTGCCAGATGAACGGTTTGTTTGCAATTGCTAATGCAAACGACATTTTTTGGGTGTTACTAACGTATTTTTGTCCGAAAAATTTGAGAAAGGAAGGTTATTGTCTCTGCCAGCCTACAATTATGTTTCAAATGTTTAAGCTTATGGGACTTAACTACGGGGTCATCAGTCCCTTACAATTATGTCTGTAAGATTTTGTGCTGATAGGTTGAACGGCTCGACCTAAAAAGTAGGAACACGCTACGGACGGACGGATAGACAGGAGACATCCCAAAATCGCCGATATTTTTGCAAATATCTCTGAAACAATACGAGATATTTGTAGAGAATTTTCTCCTCTACAAATTTACTTATTAAATCTTCGTGTCAGATGAATAGTTAAGCCGTCACTTTCATTTAAATTTCCAACTATCAAAAGACGATCGCAAAGACCCACTTTTAGTGTTACTACTGCAACCTAAAGTAGGCCAATAACGTGGCGGCAATAAACACATATAAAAGGTAATTGATTCATAATACAGCTTCGTCAGGTTAGCCACTGTTGGCTGTAACCGCTGCTGCACAGCATGGGGTGTAGTGTTGCAGTACAATAGTCCGTAGTGCTTCTACACATTGCCAAAACCCAGTAGTTTAGTGGTCATCTACTAGATACTTTTAATAAGTGATAGATTCGGTAAAATGAGATATATTTCGATTAATCACGTTTCCACAGAACTAGGTTTGCACAAGCTCACCAAACTACGTAACATGCACTTCTGATGTGAAACGTGGTTGCGCCTCTACCCATCCGAGGCACCAATTATTAACCACAGCGCCTAAAAAGGTATCATACCTAACAGCTGCATATAATGAAGGAAAACTCGTAAGAATTACGTAGCTTGTAAAGGTACGAATGCTACCTATTGTTACTTGACATAAACTTACACATTTTGCATTTTAACACTCCAATTTTCTGGGACAGGTCTTGTTAGCCCTGCTCTGTAAAACGTTGCCGCAATCTCTTCCAGATTGAATTAGCATGATAAAAAATTTCCCTGTGACGTACCCTGTTGTTATGTGTATTGTTGCGGAATTGTAGTGTCGGACTCAACTAACTACAGTAATTTAGTTTATCAGAGCACCCAAACAGAACGAAGACCTCTGGTGTAATAAACTCATTTAGTGGAAAAAAATAACTGCCAATAACTGAGACCGTAACGTGCAGTCTGGTAGTTCTTTTTACAAGTCAGAATCTACCAAATTAGACTGAGAGATGACTTCGCCGGCCACGGTGGCCGAGGAGACTGAGGGGCTCCAGTCACGGTCTGCACAGCCACTACGGTCGGGGATTCGAATCCCCACTCGGGCGTGGATATTTGTGCCGTCCTAGTTCGTAAGAAGTTCATAAGTAGTTTGTAAGTTTAGGGACTGATGACCCCGTAGTTACGTCCCATAGACAAAAAAGTAAAAAAATAGAGAGATGACGTCCACGACACCCACTGAACTTGCGCTGGTACCGCTTTTTGGTGTCGGTCAACGACGACCACACCCTGCCTTCTTAACGACAATCCCCCACCGTGGAAGAAGCATACTGTGAACCTGCTGAGGACCAGCCTTAGATGCCAGCGGCACTGTTAAATAATCACTTAATCCGTGTGATTGTCTGGTGGCGATGACAACTATCGACTGCGGTACCCTCTTCAGGTAGTCAGCCTTGTCCAGTAGCTGACGCCTGCTTCCAGCCACACCGCGCTGTAGAAAGGGATATCGCAAGGCTGGTTGCCCACACACCGATTTTGGACTGCCGGTAAATATCGGCTGTCCTCATCACAGCAGTGGACCATTGGCGGGCATTGTAGGTTGCAAACTGACCGTCCACGGACCGGCACCGGCAAAAAGCCGGTCAGCTGCCAGGGGACTGCCACTGGCCATTTCAGTCTCTGAAAGATGTTTGAGAGAGGAAAGACTCCTCGAAATCAGAAGAAAGCAGAATACATATGTACCGAATGCATCCTTTCCTACAAGAAAATAAGTCGCTTTTTACAGGTCTGCAGCGAGTTGAGGAACTACGAGGAAACATTTTAACTGCAGCTGGATTCAAAAATCAGATACACAGTAGCTTGAGTGGCTACAATCCTAGAGTCATGTATAGACCTTCAAGAAAAACTGCTTGTATAAAATAGTGAGAATGTTATTATTCTGTTTAAATAATTTAATACCAGATTTCAAAGGAACAAAAATCTTCATTGAAACTTTATTATGTATGCTGTTATGTATGTGGAACAATTATCGTTACTTGATTGAAAATGATCGTATATATCATAGTAACTTCCTGTAGACATTATTTCTGCAACATTCACATATCTTTCAGTAGCTACTTGTTGAATGGGCAGTATTTATGAAACTAGTATTCCGTGGATAGATCTGAAGTATCTCCTGCACTTGCCAAGATGGATCCATAATTACTTTCACGAGATTAATTTTCGTTATTGCCTTGAACTGCTCGGGTACTTTCTTAAAATCATTCAACAATGACAACAACGTGACGGTCAAGGGCATCATTGTACCTTGGCTGACTTTATTTCGGTACCCTAAGAAGCTGTACTTCTATGTTCGTTTCTGCTTCATTACCCTCTCTCTGTTTCACACTTGATAACTTTTGCTCTGAAGTCTTAAAATTCTTTATTAGGTACATATCACGTCTTGCTGTATTACTTTAGTTGAAGTTATAATAAAGTTACACCTGATCAAATAGTCCACCAGCTGCTTATGAATGTAAAACCCAAAAAGATCAGGAATTACAAAAACAAAAGAAATTTTAATGCATCGGTTTCCTTGCTAGCCCGTTCATAATTAATGAGCTGCAAGATGTCGTTAATGAACTGAGAAACAATAAGGCCTCTGGTCTCGACAATGTGAGACCCTGAGCAAATGAGCACTTTCGGCCGGGAGAACAAGGAAAAGTTTCGGACCGCTATCCCTGTTGTACCACCTGTTTAATGTCCTGGAACGAATGATCCTCAACCGCATATCACATTATGTCGACATAGCCTTTATTAACGAACAAGGAGGATTTCGATCAGGGAAATCATGCTGTGACCAGATACTTAATCTCTCACAATATATAGAAGACGGCTACCAGAGAGGAGAAGTAACTGGGCCTGCGTTCCTGGATCTCAGCGCCGCATATGACACAATCAACCATAAGCTGCTTACCCAGAAAGTATATGTCACGAAGGACTACATCCTATCTATGTTCGTGCAATGCATGTTACAGAACAGACTTTTCTATGAGATTTGATTCCATTTTTTGGAACGCTGTGCTTAACGACCACAAAATAATGAATAGAGTAAATGTGGTATGCAACATTAGTCGTATTTTTGTTTGGCAGATCGATGCCATATTAGATGAATTAAACATAGAGTTTTTGAATATTTTGAAATGTTCAAAAAAATCTATGTTCATCTAATATGGCACACGATATGCTTAGTTGATATTGCGATGACTGGTGCATTGAAGATGATCATTATATGATCGAAATCGATGAAAATAAGACCAATGCTACATACTACATTTACTATATTCAGAATTTTCCATGTAAGCTTGCAAACTATAAACAGCCGTTGGAGGACACAAAAAAATGGACTTGCACTGGGCAGTGTTCTGGCACCAACACTTTTTTAAATCTACACAAACGATCAACCAACAGACAATGTTCATCTATGCTGATAAGGCCTGAGGATAAGATCTTGAACAAGTGGAGAAGAATCCCACCGGGGCCTTAACAGAATTAGCGACCTACTATGAACCCTAGTAAGTGGCTAGTGTCCGCTTTCCATCTTACGAACAAACAGACCGAACAGAAACTCCACGTCCCGTGGCAAGGGGAGGAGCTGGAGCGCACAGATAGTCCGAAGTACCTCGGAGTGACTTAGAACAGAGCCATTACTTTCATGCAGCACTGTCTCAACACAAAGAAAAAGGTCTGTGCCAGCAACAACATATTCTGGAAACTGATAGGTTCGTCGTGGGGAGCTCAGCCACACGTTCTGCGCACCACCGGACTAGCGCTCAGTAGCTCAGCAACGGAATATGCGGCGCCAGTGTGGAGGAACTTTGACGCACGCTAAAGAAGTTGACATCGCTGTGAATGTAACAGTATGTATTGCTACAGGATGCCTCAAGACACCTCCCACAGCCAGACTTTATCTATCATAGGCATAGCACCACCCGCTGTTCGAAGTAAGATTTGCGCCGAGATAGAAATAACAAAACTAAAGAACGATCCTAGACATCCGATGCATTTGCACCGCAAACAAAAACATTGAACAAAACACATGAGAGTGCATCCCCTTTTCTGAGAACTCTTACCATATAGAATGGTTCTGATGTGACTCCTCGCAAAAGCACGTCTGCCTGTGACCCTTCCATACAGGTTTATACCATTCTTACTAGTCTCTCAGGGATTCTGAGATCACGCATTGCATTGTACAGGCTATTTCTGTGGATGCTGCCATATGGATATGTTTGTCACATTCCCAGTGTTTTTCAAACAGTTGTTCAAATGTTTGTATAGCTTATGGGATTTAACTACGGGGTCATCAGTCCCTAAACTTACAAACTACTTATGAACTAGCTAACACTAAGGATGGCACAAATATCCATGCCCGATGGGGGATTCGAACCCCCGACCGTAGTGGACGTGCAGACCGTGACTGGAGCGCCTCAGTCCCCTCGGCCACCGCGGCCGGCAACTAACCTAAGGACAACACACACACACACACACACACACACACACACACACACACACACACACACACACACACACACACACACACACACACACACGCCCCAGGGAGGACTCGAACCTCCACGGCGAGCAACCGCGCGCTCCGCAGCGAGACGCTTTAGACCGCTCGGCCACTCCACCGCTGCAAACAGTTGTCTTAGAGTGAAAATGTGGTCTGTTGTTGATCGATTTGATCGAAATCCAGCTTGGTATTGCTATACGTTATTATCTATGAATGGTTGCAATTTTCTGAGGATGATGTTAGACAGTACCTTACACGTTACATTCAACTGGCCGATACCTCCATTTTGCTTCGTTTCTTGTATATTGTGCATTTTATACCCAGTTTCCATTCGTCTGATAGTGTCTTCTTCTCCCATATCAACTGGATCCGTTTAAATATCTGTAAGTGCAAGCTCTCACTTACGTCCTTGATTAATTCTAATGCTATTCTGTTCTCCCCTGGTGCTTTAAATCTATTAATATACGAATTTTGCTTCAGCAAAGTATCTCCGTTTTTAGCAAGATGGCTATATGAATGTTTGGAAGAGAGTCTTGAATATGAAACAAGCTGATTTCTCTGTGATGATTATAGGAGAAAAAGTACTAGTATCAGTTCTTTGTTAACTGAAGTGTTGATCGTAATTCGATGAGACATTGAACCCATTGTATTCTGAGCTGAAGCAAAGCGAGTGAGGTGGGGTAATCTCTCCTCCACAGTCTGCCCCCTCCCTCACCCCCTCACAGTGAGATATTTTAATTGCAGCCCGGTGAAAGCAGCGCCTCCTGTGGATGCATTTAAATGAATGTAAATGAGCTCGTGTTGCTTCAAATGTCCGCCGAGTCCGGCGCGTCCCCTTCTTTACGGCCTCCGTGTAGCGCATTTAATTCGTGCAACAATTTTTTAACAAGCCGCCGAATACGCTCCCCTCTCGGCTTTAAATAACACGATTATCCGGCTGGTTTCATTGGAAAATGGCTGTTTATTGCCGTTTAAACTCGGTAACAAAATCCGGGTCGCATTTTTATTGCTGGCAGTTTTTTTGGTCCCTTAAGAGTTGAGCTCGAAACGAGGCTGTGCTGTTCTCAGTAAACGTAATAAATACATAAACGCCATTTTCACTCATTTATCTGGAGAAATGTTTTGGTTACAACGACAGTTGCTTCTTTGTGTCGCAGACTGGTTTTCGAAGCTTGTAGTAAACAGCAGTAACTACAACGTGAACAATATTCAGCACATTAGCAATGAAATACTTTACAATTCCTTCCCATTTTGGTCTAATGATTGTTATCGTACAAGTCAAAAAGCAATCTTTATCAAACTGTGAGTTTAATTTCTCTTTCTTCACTGTAATCTGAATTCAATTTATTCAATTCAATGTATTGCCACCATATTTAGACCTGTTACCTTGAAACTCTAAACAGGCCGTACATAATCATTATACATTGTCTCATACATTGTTTTATAAATGTAAATGTAGTCATTACTTACGTTGACTGCAGTCATTTACAATACTAATGTAAATAAAATTAAAAAGAAATTTAAAAGTACTGAATTTCCAGAAAAAAGATTTTAAAAAAGTCTTGAAATACAATGAATTGTTGCCTAGCTTAAGTGAAGTCTTCCAGACTAACTGCCAAAATATGTTCCTGGCAGCCTTGGAAGAACTCGAGGTTTATCAACTAACAAGGACAAAAACTACTTATAGAACCACTCTAACTACAATATTCTACAGTATCCCCACAGACATATCCGTGCCTCCGCAAAAATCGTAGAGTCTGCGCATATCCGTGTGACTAGAGCAGTTTATTTATTTATTTACAGTTTTTAATTTTTTTTAACTAATTGGTTAGTTGTGTTTATATTTACTTGATCTATAGAGATTGTTGGCATTAGGATCGTCGATGTTGAGTTATAGCAGTAGCCTTTTAGATATTCGTTGTAACCTACAATGTTTGGTCCCTTACGACTGCTTTCAGATCGCAGTCTAATTGTCTGCATTCTCTCTCTTCCTGGAAACTGGGACAACTTAGAATGAAATAATCAGCAGTGCCCTTATCTCCACATTCACTGTGTGTTACTGCATTTAAAGCGATGTAAATAATTCGGATTTGGATCATGGCCTGGTAATAGGTGTACCATACCGCGAGTAGGGGCAATTTACCGCAATCTGAGTCTGTTTCTGATGTCTGGGAACATACTGTATACCCGTCTTGTAGTGATTATAGAGTCCTAATCAGTCTGCCATTCATCTACGTTCCAGGCTCGTAAGTGTCTTTTATCCGTAACATGAACTTCTGTGATCTCATACACACGATGATATTGCTCGCGCTCTAACCAGTACATCGCTGCTCTGTAACGTATCACGATATCCAACGGACATATCCCTAAATCACCAGCCAACCCTCTGCAGGTGTAGTTCGAAAGGCACCGGTAAGCCTTAGTACACTCCACTGAATTCGTCGTAGTACCTTCCTGTAGCTCTGCAGCCTAAGGCTATGCGCCCAGATGCTAGCAGCGAAACCCACAATAGCGTTGGAAATAGCCTCATGATAAGACCGTACAGCATGAAGTGGTAATTTATAATCAACACTACCAGCAAGATCAATTTTATGCATGATTTTTGCCGCCTTTTGAGTAACATTGTAAATGTTCCATAACATTTATTTTTTCATCAAGAAAAATACCTAGATACCGACAAACAGTACTTCGTTTTATAAGGAAGTATAGTAGGATTTCTAGTGATAGTCTTCCATTCAGGAGTATGTTAGTAGTTTTATGCGCAGCTATGGTTTTGTTGCTATTGCACCACCGTTGCATCCGCGCAAGCACATCAAGTCTCGCCGTGGAGTCTGCAGAAACTACTACTAGGATACCCTATGCATACGCAACAACACCTTCAACAGTATTTTGTTCATCTAGTAGATGTAATAGGGGCTCAATACTGAGATACCAAAACAATGGACCCCCTTATGGACCCTTGAGGACAGCCCTTGGTAAGTTTTTTTGATTAACTTACTTTTTTCCGCAATCCATTGGACGCTACAATAATTAACAAAGCTATCGTATAGGCATTTGGGGATATCCAGATCTCAGAAGCGTGCGATCATGGCCGGCCACCAAAGATTATCGAATGCACCAGATATGTCGATCATGAGCGCAATTACATAGTTTTGGGTCGAATTTTCTACAATCTGAAGAAGTCTGTTAACCACATCGTCTATCGATTTCCCTTTTCTAAATCCATATTGACATTGTTACAAACCCATTAGCTTCCGATGTACCTGCAAACGGTCACAAAGCAGACGTTCCTGAACTTTGGCCATTACGTTCAATAAGGAAATAGGTCTATAACTTTTCGTTGATGCTGGATCTTCATCCTTTCCTTTTGTGGTCACAAATGCCGTAGATGTTTTCCATATCGCCGGAATTCTCCCTATTTGCAATGCTTCGCTTAGTAATGACGTCAGATATGGCACTATTATTGGGCCTACCATCCGCAGGACCTCGGAGTAGACGTCATCCGGACCAGGTGCCTTTCCAATTTTGAGCTTGGAGATAGCAATTAGCTGCTTCTTGACCGAAAGATAATACCATCTTTCGATTGTCGCATTCGTTATTTAGTTCACTTCTGCCTGTTCATTTCACTATCTTTTAATATTACCATATAGCAAGAGCCCCATAAATAACATATTTTAAAGTCATCTGAAATATTAAATCAGATAAAATGTAATTAGGATGAATATTCATTTTTTCTTCCTTGGAATCGATACGCTACGTAAAAGATATACAAAGAAACTCTAATTATAATATCAATGTAACTAATTAAAATCTATTAATATAAAAGTAACAATCCCATTGTACTCGCTCTTTTCAATTGTCTGCTTTGTTCTGTTGTCTGAATTGTACTGATAAGATCCGCCTGTTATCAAACTGCTACAATATGCTGAAACGAACATTATTAACTATTGGTTATTGTTCCGAACTGATTGTACAAAATCTTCAGATATAAAATGGATACTCAGGTATGCAGTATATGCTTTCTGTTCAAATTAATAAATCCCCTTATTTAAAGTTAACTTCAGTCAGTTGTTCAGTTATTTAATTATTTTTCCAGTCCCTCCATTTAGTGATCATGCTGTTTTCAGGTATAACTATTACGACTTTGGATGGTTCGGTAATTAAACATGTTAAACTTACGTATCTCGTGCAGCTTGTCATACTATCTTTGACTGTAATTAACCATTTTGCAATATTTATTGCCTTAGAACCTGCAATCACTTTTATGTAATGTACAGTTCGAAGTCTGATTAGCCATTAATCTGCATCAATTATTAATTTTCATTCATTAAATTACCTTCATTCAAAATTATGCTACACGGGGATTGAATCTTAATATTCCGAACCTCCATCCAATGTCGGCGGATAGTTACGCGGATTACAACCAATCTCACTACAGCTTATCAACGAGATCAACTACACCGCTGTTTAAGGTAACTATTCGTCGAATTCTGTAGGTTGCCTGTTCTGCAAGATGTTTTAAACTATTAAATGTATGGCCATTTCACTTCATTTCATTTTTTTTAAATTAACAGTTCGTCTAAATTGAAGGCTTAGTCACTGATTATTATTTTAAAATAGTTCAACAACTTCTGTACGGCCAATTTTTCAAACCTAAATAGTCAGGCAAGCAATTACACTACAATCTGTATTTGTGTTGTCATCAGGAAGTAGGGAGTTCAGCAGATATTCTGCCGACTCTGTCCATCCAGACGTCATTGAGCCATCAACTCTACGAATTGTGGACATGATAGTAGGTCCAATAACCTTCTCAGCCAACATCTTACATGGTCTTCCCCATACGTCAAATTGCAACTGCTAATCTGTTTATGATGTTCTGACTGGCTTACTATATGATATCAATCTTTATGAGTTGTTTTGCTTTATAAATGCAACTAGCTTAATTGCCGCTGCTTCGCACGCATAGACTGGATGGTCTGCACATATAAATTTTCATAGTTTTAGCTTTAAAATGCTTTCCTAATCAAGTATTTTGATACAACTTGCCACCCCCTATTGCATCATTTGTTCGAAATCCAAATTTTCGCATTTCTAGCATCAATAAAGTTTTGGTACCATCCTTAAAATATTTTCCCTTATTTCATCCCTTTAGTGGATGAATTTCCAAAAATATCGAAGTTTTGTATTTCTTGCTTCAAAATTGTCAAAATAGGGACGCATTAAAAGAAAAAAAAGGAAATTCAACCCCTATTTAACCCCCTGAGGGATGGGAATATCGAAATGTCGCTGATGCCTACAGTGTAAGATTAACGACGTCTACAAATTTCAAGATTCTATCATCTGTAGATACACTTTTCAGCGCCGTTTTCTGTCTTTTAGAAACGGATAGAGAACGGGAAATTTATTTCTTACGCCTTGGCGTTTCTTGGTAGTTTCACTATTCAAACTGCAAAATGCATTTATTTTTCTTTATTCGTACCCTTGTTGCAGAAAATCAACTGAAGAATGTGCATCACGTTTCGCTGTATATAACCTCTTTTCTATTATAGTGTCTAAAGTCTTCAGTCCGAATATTATTGTAAGCTTTCAATCACTATATTTCCACCCTCTTATACCTATCGACACGGAACTACTATAGTGTACTAACACTTGTTTAACAAAGGTCTAATGCTTCTTTGGTTATACATAAACCTGCTTGGTTGACAACTCTATTTCAAAATACTTTTCTACAAAGAACACGATAAAACTGAATTAACATATTTCATGGAAAATGCAAAGATATTCTGGTCTTACGATCTCACTTTTCGAAATTGAAATAAATTTACAAAAATACTGTATCAATTTTACGCTATCTCACGGAATGTACCACATGAAAATCAATTCCACGTCAAAGAATCTCATTAATAATGTACTAGTCAGTGGCCATATGGCTCCATCAAAATGAGTCACATGATATGTATTCTCAATTTTTTGATTGGGAGATGTATAAATACACATATTGCATTTGTTGATTGTTATTGGAGAAAGACGGAATCAACTGGCATGAAAAACCATAATTCGTTATGAATCACGTCGTAATTATAGCACGGGAAAACAAAGACTTACTTCAAAAACTGTTTCTGAAAATTCTAAGAAATGCTGGATGAATGAAGAGGATATTTACTCAGCAATTGAGATATATTGTATAGAATAAACTAGAACAAACATAATAAACGTGCATTATCCTAAAAGCCAAAATCAGACATTACAACTCGATCGTCAAATCTCAAGCGTTATATGCTTCAGGGTGTCTTAATTTAAATAAGAAAGGGGAGCTTTAAGAAAAAAAGGAAAGGAAGATTCTGAGGAAAATAGTCGGAACACAGAAGACTACCGATGGGACTTGAAAGAAGTGAAAAAAAAAATCAAGAACTCTACAAGCACACTGAGAGATTACGGACACATTGAGGAAGCGGAGAGGCGCGGTGGAGTAGCCGAGCGGTCTAAAGCGTCTCGCTGCGGAGCGTGCGGTTGCTCGCCATGGAGTTTCGAATCCTCCCT
The DNA here is from genome assembly GCA_026315105.1 of Locusta migratoria. Classification (NCBI taxonomy): domain Eukaryota; kingdom Metazoa; phylum Arthropoda; class Insecta; order Orthoptera; family Acrididae; genus Locusta; species Locusta migratoria. The sequence goes on from CM048745.1 coordinate 224,273,612, forward strand.
GGGGCATGGGTGTGTGTGTTTGTCCTTAGGTTAGTTTACCTAGGCTTAAGTAGTTTGTAAACTACGGACTGATGACCACGCAGTTTAATCCGATAGATTTACAAACATTTGAACATTTGGTAGTGAAGAAATCCCTGATGTGGAGGTTGTAGTTCTATGGACATCTATTAAGGATGGATGAATGCATATGCCCAAAAGGATTTAGTTGAAGTGAAGAAGGATGCTGCAGAAGTTGGAATTACACCACAGATGGTCCACAATAGAGTACAGTTCAGAAGTAGAGTTGACAGCATCAAATCATTTCGAGAGGAACCACCAAACACAAGATCCCAACTTATAATTTCTGAGGAGGAGAGAAAAAATAGAAGCGAACGAATGAAGAGGTTCTGGGAGGAAAAGAGAAGAAAAGCGAAAAAGTTGGCCAAGTTAAAGAAAAAGAAAACCACCCATCTAACCAGACATTCCCTCTCAATGTAACACTCGAGCCGTCTCATTATTTAGATGAGCATAGACACAATCTTTGTTTATTAATAAGAAGTTGGCCAACAACTGGCCTTGAGAATGGCTGTAACTCTTCGAGGAACATTCTTAGTGCCTTTACAGTTTCCAACAGAATGTTATCCATTCTTGTAGCAAAAGGTACGCCAATTACTTCTAACTGTATTGGAGCTGTAAATTTGGTCCACACTATTTTACTGTAAACCTACCCATAACGGTTCGATTATGTTAACACGTGGAGATTATTTCTGTCCAAATAGAACTTTACGGTGCTGTACGAACCACGACTTAATCTTTTTTGACTGTGTCTGTAGGCGCATTATCATTTAGGACAATGAGAGTGTTTGTTACCAATATGTTACTCATAGTGAGCAGTTTACTGTCGTGGATGATGAGATATTTATTTAGTTGTCTGGCCAGTCAGTGGAATGATAGAAAGAGTTGAATATCAATATACAGATCCCCAAATCAGAATCTCCCATGGTTGACTGCTAGAAGGCCTGCAGTATCATTAGCTGCTTTTTGAGGTATGCGACACATAAACCAAACTGATTGCAGGAAGCGATATAATCCATGTTTATCGGACCATACGACGTACAACCAGTGATCTAGTGTCGATGCTGTTATCATGACACAATTTGCTTCGTCGTTTTGCGTCTGATTAGCGCCCTTCCTCGATATTTACGTTCCAGCCGTACTATTTCTATCGAAACTGTATAATTCAATAAAGTGTTGGGTTCTATAATAGCTTTTGATGTGAAAGTTTTATGTTGTCTCAATACTCGTCGGTCATCGTCGGCTACCTTCGACTTCCGCCCACTGTTCCCCATCACCAGTTATGTTTCGCCTTGTTTGTGTACGCTCCAATTACCGTTGACACAGTTGCCTGTTTCATCGCAGATGCTCCCCCTAACTGCGTATCACCAATTTGGTCCCCTTGGAAGTCTGACAGACCAAGCACATCACTGATTACTTCTGTTGACTATCGAAGAACAAAATTGTTGTGGCGGCCCTATTGTCCATAACACGGCGGTCTACGCAAGTTGCCGCGCCACTTGAAAAAGGCGCGATAAATCTATAGTACTTCGGCCGTTGGGGGCGCCCGCAGTCCCGGTACCTCTTTGCCTGTTTCGCGCGCCGGCCAGTAGAAGAAAGGAACTCGCCTAGATATGCTGGCGCACCACAGCAGCGACAGATAGTACTGGAGTTCCAGTCAGTACGAAGCAGATCTACGAGTTCGACAGTTCCACGAAGTTCATCACAGGATAGCCAGCAGTTACTTAGGATATCCCCCAATGGAGCTCACGGTTCTTTCGTGAGTACGTGCGTAGCGAGCACGGGGCCCCGAGCTAATGCAGTCGCTGGCCGCGGTGGCCGAGCGGTCTGCGGCGCGCCAGTCAGTCTGCACAGCCACTACGGTCGGGGGTTCGAATCCGCTCTCGGTCATGGATATTTGTGCCGTCCTTATTATTAGCTAGTTCATAAGTAGTTTGTAAGTTTAGGGACTTATGACCCCGTAGTTAAGTCCCATAAGCTCTACAAACATTTGACCATTTAATGCAGTCTTCCTTCTTTCTTTACTTCCCGGACTGCATTTCCTTTCCTCCTCCCCTCCTTTCCTATCCTCATTCCTTCCCACCGGGGGACTGATAACCTCATTAGTTTAGTCCCCCTATCCCAACCGAACAACCCAACCCAACTTAGGAAATAGCCGCCGGCCGCGGTGGCCGAGGTGACTGAGGCGCTCCAGTCACGGTCAGCACGGTCACTACGGTCGGGGGTTCGAATCCCCCCTCGGGCATGGATATTTGTGCCGTCCTAGTTCTTAAGTAGTTCATAAGTAGTTTGTAAGTTTAGGGACTGATGACCCGGTAGTTAAGTCCCATAAGCTTAACAAACATTTGAACATTTGAGGAAATAGCCGGAAGAATTACATCATTGCGTCGCAGAACTGTTTAATAGCAAAGAATAATATTGTACCAAAACGCGCACATCAAACTTAGGTATTTGTTTCATCTAATAAATAGTTAATGTGGACTAATCAATTATTTTAGTTGTAGACTGATGTCCACATCCTTGTTAGTCACCATAACCCTCCTACCCACGCTACGATCAGGAAGATACTAAATACTCTGCAGGGTTACGTCCACTTCAGACATCAATTGCACACTGCAGTCTCGTGTTAGTGTTAACATGTACACAGTGATGCCAACCTACAACAAGCTGTAGTGATTGCATCGTATTCAAATATTTTTGTCTATCCCTAAAATAATATTATTCACATTACATTATTTAGCACCAAATGGCATGTTGTTTTCCGAAGCTCCATCATAAAGAAATGCCGTTTGCACTTGTCATTATAAACTCACATACACAAACGGGCATGCAGCAGTCACATGTCATTCACCTTTCTGTGCAGTGTATTTCAGAGCAGCCACAGTTAACACCATGCCATACACGAGAACAGAATAGAACAGAAGCTAGAACGCAACAGGAATCTACTCTCTTTTTTCAGAGCAGCCACACACGAGAACAGAATAGAATAGAAGCTAGAACGCGACAGGAATCTTTTCTCTTCACCAAAGTCACTCGCCATACAGTTGGCTTGCGTTGTCTTGAATTTTCATTGACCGAGAAGCCTCTACCCAAATACCGCAATTCAGATAAATTACCGAACTACGTCACCACACGTGATTTTTAACATATAAAGTATATTCGTGATGACAGTTATCAAACTAGATTTAGTTCATTATACTCACAGTACTTCTCAGCTATGTCCTACTGACAAAAATTTGCTTTAGATGTATGTGATATTTTGTGTATAATCATGTAATATCTTGCGACTTTCCCGCCCAATCCTTGTCATATCGGTAAGATAGCTTTCTCTTGGTGTTCCATGTATTCCAAAAGCATATTTTGAAAGTGCATTCATCACGTGCTCTTTGAGACAGTCGTACCGACCATACATGAAGAGCTAGAGGTGTTCGAAAGTCGCAGATCAGTAGCCTTGTAATAAGAAAGCCGGTGAGATAAAGAAAAATAAACTTGTAGAACATTCATTATTGTGTTATTAATTCAATTCGCTTGTGTACCCCACAGAGTCAATGAAAATGTTTTTGTCTGTTTTAAGTTTGCTAAGAATTACATACAGGCAGCTGTATTTCTGTACTCAATAAAATTTCGACCCAGTGTATGGCAGTTTTATTCATATTCGTCTACTCTACCACTTTTTGAAATATTTTCTGTTCTTCCTGCAACACTTAGTAGATTGCTTTATCGTTATTCCCATAATAACAATGTATGTTATCTATGACGATCATTATGTTTGATGCACAGTCCGTATTTTCGTTTCATCAAGACTAGACGTATCTTTCTCTATAGACATTCCGCGATCAATATTTGAATTTTTTATATCTGCTATACTTCTTAAATGACCGGTTTCTGGCTAACTGCTTATTTTCATATAGGTCAAAAACATTTAATAACTACTGATTGTTAAATACATTGCCATCTTGGAAGTTCTGTATTACATAATACATTCGACTGATTACTACATGATCTGTTACAGCCATGCGGATAAGATGCCTGTGATACGAGGCCGTTGGAATCCAGGACGTCGTTCCGTATTGCCCTGCTGAACCCACCGATTTCATATTCTGCTAACAGTCAATGGATCGCGACCAACGCGAGCAGCAATGTCGTGATACGATAAACCGCAATCGCGATAGGCTACAATCAGACCTTTATCAAAGTCGGAAACGTGAAGGTACGAATTTCTCCTCCTTACGCGAGGCATCACAACAACGTTTCACCAGACAACGCCGGTCAACTGCTGTTTGTGTATGAGAAATCGGTTGGAAACGTTCATCAAGTCAGCACGTTGTAGGTGTCGCCATCGGCGCCAACCTTGTGTGATTGCTCTGAAAAGCTAGTCATTTGCATATCACAGCATCTTCTTCCTGTCGGTTAAATTTCGCGTCTGTAGCTCGTCATCTTCGTGGTGTAGCAATTTTAATGGCCAGGGGTGTATTTCACAGTGCTGTAGCTCATCTCGTCACCTGATATAAGACGAGCTGTGCATCCCAGATTGTGACGCTGCTAGGTGCGCGCCCATCGCATATATTTTGGAATGTGCGTGCTAGAATATGAAATATGCGCTACAATCGAAAATCGCGCCAGTTGTTAGGTGCGGCCAGTGATAGGGTTTTTATATATACATGTGGCATCTGTTCCGAGAGAACAGACGTCACTTCTGATCCTGCAGTTGTTATTATTCAACTTTTAACAATTTGTCGTTAACTGTGCGAAGTGTTCGGAAACAACATAATGAGTCAATGTTCCGCTCAGGAGCATTTAGTTTAAAAGTGGCCGTAGCAACGTTTATGACAAAGACAAGCGTGGACGCTCGAGCATTGACGACCTTGTCGCTATAGTTGATGAAACTATTCGTGCAAACCGTCGCTTCACAATAACGGAGCTTTCGCCTTCTTTTCCACAGGGTTTACGTTGTTATTTGACATTGTCACACAAAAGCTAGGTTATTTCGATGCCCGACCTCACACGGCAAACCGCACTAACTAACTCTTTAATTCATTCAAATGGAAAATAATTGTCCTTCATCCGACCTATAGCCCCGATCTTGCTCCTAGTGACTGCCACTTGTATCCCAAGATGATAAACTGTCTTGAAACGCATCGCTTTTATGACGACGAGGAATTCCAGTCGGGAGTGACTCACTGGCTGAAGTCTCAGGCGGCAGAATTTTACGACGAAGAAATTTCAGAGCTTGTCCGCTACTGTGTGTGAATTTGTATAGTGACTATGTGGAAAAGTATTATTGTAGTCGTTTTTTCTTTCCCTATTGACATTTTAAATCCAACTGTGGTGACAGGCTGGCAGCAGCTTCAGCCGATCGATTTTACAAAAATTTGACAATTTGGTATGAAACATTGCACGGCGATAGAATTGCACAATTAAAAAAAATTGACAGGAGATTTAAAACGGAAGTATTAAAATGCCAAGATCGCAACTCATTAATTAACTTTTCTGACGACCAGATGATGGTACCCTAAGCATATCAAAGCCGGTCGTCAGAAAAATAAATAAATTAATTGCGACCTTGGCATTTTAGTACTTCAAAGTAAGAAGATCGCCGTCCTATCGTGGAAAAATTAAATTAAAAATGGAGACTGGCGCATAGAACAAGGAATTTTAAAATACATCTTCGGAATTAGAAAAGCCATGGTGGTAAAAATTGCAAATATGTAGGTTCAAAATTCGAGATTGTTAAAAACACTATGGTGGAGCACACATGGCAACGCGAATAGTCTGTCTCTTCGGCTGTTGCTGACGTTTTAAAAGACACTTGCAGCACTAAACACATACACTGGCACAACACTAATGATGCACTGTTAAAATTGTAGGTCACAGGTAGCCCGCACTTGATGAGGAAGGGAGAGGACGTGCGGAGAGAAGGGACAGGAGGTGAAGGGGTGGCGGGATGGGGGAGGAAGGCGCATGGACTCCAAGGGATGGGGAGGGAGGAGGAATCCAAGCATAGGAGGGAGTAGGACGGCTGGGGAAAGGAGAGGGGTGTACAAATACAGGGATGCACTAAGGTTGATAGGAGGGAAGGACAACAAGGTTACGGCTTGGCAGAGGCCCAGTATGACAAATTGGTTGGTGGGAATCCAGTCTTCGGGTGACATATCGGAGGCAGAGGTGTTCGAGGCATTTGAGCAGGTGTGGGAAAGGAATAAAGTTGTACAGGATCAGCATGGGGTAAGAGAAGCTGACGCAGTAAGCAAGTGGAGGTTGGAGGGTGGAGGGCGTGGCGTTCTAGTTCAAATGTTCAAATGTTTGTGAAGCTTAAGGGACTTAACTACGTGGTCATCTGTCCCTAAACTTACAAACTACTTATGAACTACTTACGAACTAGGACGTCACAAATATCCATGCCCGAGGGGGGATTCGAACCCCCGATCGTAGTGGCCGTGCAGACCGTGACTGGAGCGCCTCAGTCTCCTCGGCCACCGCGGCCGGCGGCGTTCTAGTATCTGGAGGGATTGGTAGTAGGCAGGGGGAGCGGAAACCCAAGTGGGGTGGAAACAGCATAAGTTTTAGGAGATTGCGGTGGGAGAGGGCTTTTTCACGAAGTGGAGTTTGTAGGAGAGGGAGCGGTCGATGGTTAGGCCTAGGTATTTGACGATTTTGGCTTGTGGGATAGGAAGATCATGGAGCGTAAGGTATTGGTCGTGGTGGCAGAAGGGAGGAATGATTTGACCTATGATGATTGCTTGGTATTTGGTGGGGTTAATGATGAGGACCCACTGGTTCCACCAGGTAGTGAATTTGGATAGATGGGACTAAAGAAAGTTTTGGGATCAGGCGAGGAAAAGGGCGAGAGCAAGGAAGGTGGTGACGTCAGCATATTGCAGGAGGTGGACAGGAGGCTGCAGTTGGGGCAAGTCAGACGAGTGTATGAGGTTGAGGAAGGGGTAGAGGACGGAGCCCTGGGCAACCCCGATGCAGGGGTAAACAAACTAGAATCGGAATTATTGACAGTGACATAGGCGGCGGGCGAGAAAAATGCCATGAAGCGACATAGCTAACTGTAAGGGCTTCAAAGGAGACCAGAAAGCCATACGCGGTAGTAGCCTTTTCGATATCTAGGGAGACGAGGTTAGCGTCACAACGGGAGTCCATCTGGACGGAAAGGAGGTGGGTGAGGCGTGTAGTTGGTCATCGACAGAGAAGAACGGTCGAAAGTCACACTGGGAGAGGGGGACGATAGTAGTCGGTCTTTCAATGGTACATAATACAATGTATTTCTTCAACTTAGTTTTTTTTAATGCCAAAACGTACTCTACTGTCTGAATAGTCCTCGTATATCTGATCTTTGCTCGTGTGCATTCGGTACTAGCGTTACTTTCAATAGCTCTTCCTTTTCATTTCGTAGCAACTGTATCACCGAACGAGCTATTCAGAAAGGGCGACAAATCTGCCGGTGTTTCCTGTTCGTTTCATCGACTCCCCGCCCCCGCACAGACCGCCACCTGGCAGAGCCGTAACTCTCGGCTTTGCTCGCTGAACCGTTACGCCCCTCGCGGGCCGCGGAAATCCGTTTGCGGTCAGCTCCCTGGCGTACGATTCCAGCGATATGCGCCTATAAAATGCAATGTCCCGTGTTGTTGTATAATTGGGAGATATTTTAAGCCAGCTACAGCTACCTCTTATCCATGTACTGTGTGTGGTGAATCCGTTACAACATTCCAGAAACGCATTCGACGCAAATAGTAGTGATAATCAAAATTTAAATTTAATTTTAGTGTGAGATCACGTTCAGTATGAATGAACTGATTTGAAAATGTGATTAGATATAATCGTTCCTTGATGTTTTAATCACACGCTACAGAAAATACTGATCTGAAGTGAATCTTTTAACTTTACACATCTCTCAGTTATTAGAACCCTAATATTCCAAGGTTGGAACTCACATAGTAGTAACACTGCTGTTTAGCCATTATGCAATGGAATCTGTACTGTCGCTGAGAGCACACGTTGTTTACATGTCTACCATTCATCTAAGCAAATGGACACGTCACGGACGTGCGTACAACCGAGAGAAAGACAGTCAATTGCGCGCGAGTGGTCTGTTTTCCAAACAGAAACAACGGAGTTGTATCAAGAATGAATGTGCCAGAGGTCGTACAGCACGACAGTGTCATCAAGGTCTGCAAGCCGGCCGCGGTGGCCGAGGGGACTGAGGCGCGCCAGTCACGGTCCGCACCGCCACTACCCCCTCGGGCATGGATATTTGTGCCGTCTTTAGTGTTAGCTAGTTCATAAGTGGTTTTTAAGTTTAGGGAATGATGACCCCGTAGTTACGTCCCATAAGCTATACCAACATTTGAACATTTTGAAGGTCTGCAAGAGGCGTGCGGGAAAGTGGCACTCCCATACAGAACAGGGGCACTCTGCGTAAAACCCTTCCTGTCCTAAAGCATTACGTTTCTCCACGGCAGACCGTCATTGCACAGTATTACAGTTCTTTTTGGTAGTTCACCTGTGACCAGCTTTGCGAAATAAGCGGCGGCACTTTCTGCGCAACTCACCCATCATTTTTGCACGACAGTGCGGGGGCGCATCAGCGCAAGCTGTGGCTGCTCTGTTCTGTTCGGTCGATGGAACTGGGAAGTACTGTACCATCTACCTTAACTCTCCGGACTTAATCTTTGTGACTTCGATTTGATTCCATAGATGAAGGAACCACTACGTGGCATTCGCTTCAGAACTGTCCCAGCGATTAGATAGCAGTAGACAATTCCATTCGCACCATCAACAGAACAGGCTCTGCTAGCGGTATACTACGCCTTCCAGATTAATGGCACTCCTAAATAATTAAGAACATTATATTCATTAAGAGTTTTTAAATTATGTAAGCTACATACTTTTCAATAAGGACTGACGGAATATTAGGATTCTGTTCCGGCCAGTTTCGGTCAAAATATTGATTTCGTTTGCCGTTTCGGTTTTGGTTAGAAATCAGTGTAATCTTCGGCTTGGCCGACACTAGCTTTCGTGATATTACAGATGAAGTTGGATCGCGTTCGGGATGGATTCAGTCAACAATAGTGCTCTACCTCACTTGATGGCGCGCCGTTTAACTACTAGGAGCCTTTCCTAGCGCATAAAAATTATAGTTTCTTTTTAATCACAATATAACTCAATCGTATCTTATAGTGATATTCTTATAATGTTGTTAGTAACAAATTTACTTATTCAGTATTGTGCCTAATGTAACGGGTTATCAAATTGTAATCCAGAAAAGCTTTATTAAAGTGTTCCCTTGAAAATGAATGGCTTATTTTAATAAACAATGATCATGCGATACAAAGCTTTTCCTGTTCAATTTACAAAATTTACACTAACAACAATCAATTTTTACTTGGAACTATGACGATATTATTTCGTGATTGATGTTGATTTGCTGACTGTAAATTATATGCATTATATAATTAGGAATGTCAAATAGGAGATATGTCAGTTTGTTTGTCGAGAACACAAGATGGCTACAGAAAGCTAGCGCTATAAAGAAAAACAAATTGAAAAGGCTCCTAACGGACGCAAATGAATTATTACTTTTTACGAATTTGGTATTGTAAAGTCATGTCGAAGCTGTAGAATTTTGGCGTATCTACTTAGCATGTTTGCAATAAACCTTTATGCCTCGTGCGTCATCTTCTACTGGCTCCTAGTAAGGCCTTCAAACACTCAAGAAGGCTTAGAACAAGGTGGGGATCTTGCAGAATGTGGAAAAACTAGTTATTTGTGGTATAACGTAAATTTAACGAATTTACAACTGAATTACGTAACTAAACGAAAATTTAACAAATTTACAACTGACTTACGTAAGTTTCAGTTTCGGTCGAAAATTATGATTCGGTCGGACTCTCCTTCCGAATGTGAATGAATTGATGAATAAATTGTGTTCGTTCTGGGTGTTACATGGTAAGATGCAGTATGGTAAGGTACATTTCAACAGAAAGAGCCCACAGCTATAGCAAATCATGAGAAATTAAATATATACTCAACTTTATGTTGTGTATGTCTTGCAGTCTTACGTAACTGCGTACGACTTCTAAGTGTTAATACAGAGATAATACTGAGATAAATCTTCAGGCACTTTTCGCATAGCCTGGGACTTTGTCCTAAATCGTAGAACACTATCTACTGGATCATAGCACCGCAAACTCGACGCGAACACTTCTCGTTTTACTCTCCAGAGGATCACGATACAGTCTCTATGAACACGAGACACATTTTGCCTACAGGCCATATGCACGCACGCGAGATTCGGTTCGTACTACACGGCCTCTTAAGGGATTTCGCAACTGCTTTATCGATTTGCAAATATCGATTTGGTTCCAGGTACAAATGTTCATAATCCTAACTGACCACAGAAAGCCAGTCTTACAAATTACTTAAGGACAACGCTCAGGTGCACCCACGCCCGATGGAAGAGTCGAACCTCCGACGGGGCGGCCGCACGGCCTCTCCTGCCCGACATCGATTTGGTGTGATAGTCTTAGATTTCCTCACGCGATATTGTATCTTCAATCGTAGGTTCGTCCAAATACTGAACTGCTCAAAGTGTTTGTTTTACATGACATACTTGTCTGTCAACTATTAGAATAGTATGACACAAACTGTTGTCAAAAATGCATGAAATTGTAACATTACTTTCATTAAATGTTTTCAATGTGACATATACCAATAAAAAAATCAAAAAGGTACTGGTGTGTAAGTATTTTCTAGAGCCTGAAAAAATCTACACACTCTTAGCTACACCATGGAACATCCAGTATTGTTTAGTGCCATTGTAATGACTACATTACAGTATTTTCGAAAGGAGGGTATCGCGTATCGTCATCCCTTTTTATTGCTAGGGTTCTTTTTTGTAGATGAAGTCACAGATGAAATTACGGAAAATTATGCTCATATTCTTCTACCATAGTCCAAAATCATACTGCGAAAAATTTAGGTTGCAGTGACATGATGGGTTATTACGTTGCAAAATCAATCAAATGGAACATAAAATGGAGGTATAACATGTCACGTGAGTTCATTTCGGAACAAATACATATCTAGTCGACTTTGTCTCTGTTACCACCACAGAAGCTATTTATAAAACTGCATTCGAATTCTATATTTTTTGAATTTCAGAACACAGTTTACACAAATGTAAGAGGACTGCAAACAGTATTTTATAAGGACGTAGTTACCATCCAGTCAAGTCTCATGGTAGCTACATCAATGAGAAAAGGCGCATCAAAATGGGGAAGCATCACGAAATGACAATGGAGGAGTGAAATATTAACCTTAAACGCTCGGAACCGTACGACACTTGTTTGCAACAACACAAAAAAAAAAAAAAAAAAAAAAAAAAAAAATGTTCGGTCGTCTTTGTCAATCCTATGCGAGGGGAAAACAGTGTACCTCTTACTATAGCAACAGTTTATTATTCAAAATCACTTTCGAATTGAAGAAGTTCAATAACAAAAGCCACAATCATCATTACTAAATCAGTGTCAATCCGCCTTTCGCCAAGCATATTACAACATAGTCTTGGGTGCATAAATTTGATTATAAATTTCAGAGTAAGGTCATATGATGAAAAGACGACTACGTATTTAACACGTGACAATGTCTTGATGGAGGTATGTGCTCATTATGATGCATTTCCAGTATTTAAAAGTGCCGTTAACGACGCTGTTGCTAAAATATATAGGTCATAGTTGGTGATTACATGCTTTTTGTTCGATTTCATCAAATCAGAATCGAGGCCTGGGGAAATACTTCAAGCATAAAAGTACAGCATAACCATTCTGAATGACAATCCTATAGTGACACCACCATCTGTGGCCTGTGCATTTTAGCAGCAGCGTCCTAAATAGGCACTGCTTAAATATTGTATATGTATAAATATTGTGTATGTTTCTCTTCCACTTTTTTTAACCACTTTATGGAATTCTTGCATCTGCACTTTGAGAACTAATATAAGTAGTATCAGATTTGCGGGGTATGTTCTTCGCTGTTCACTTTAAGCAGAATGGTTGTGCAATGTTCTCCTGTTTGCTTGGGCCAAGACCACATTTTATTCATTATGACGAGCCACCCTGTGATGAAAAATTTTAGCAAGATGTTTACGTGTCTAAGAACGTTATGTTTCTATTTTTACATATGACACTAAGTGATTGTACTGGACTTTCTGAAGATGGTGACTGAGCTCACCGAAACCGGTTAAGGGAGGAAAATAATTTTTTAGCGATGTTGGCTGAATGAAGTGTTTAATTTAAACAGAATGATTCTGGAGCTGTTCACTGAAAATATGATACACTGACGTCATTGAATTACGTATAATTTCTTTCGTTTAGTAATAATATTTTGTTACTTTGTTACTCCCCATTAAAATTTCACTTCTGCTAGACTGCAACGCTTTGTGCGGAAATGAAACAGATCTTTGCTTTATATATCAGATATTATTCTGAGCATGGTTTCATGCGGTTCTCTGTCTTCATAGTGCCCACATTAGAACGTTAGTAAATATTTATCCAAGTGCGACTCCTTTCTAATCACACTGGCAATTTTTAATTTTTACAGATGAAACAATGTTTGCAAAAATTTCGTTCATAAAACTCTTTGACTCTATTAATTGACATAAGGTATTGCGAAGAGAATATATATCTCAATACAAATGACTCGCTGCTCTACGATTTCGACTATTCTGGAAGTGTTGTCATTTATTTTTTCATCGTGTGTACGACAGATCCTATTTGTTACCTTTGTTACGTTTTCTTGACCATATGTAATACAATAGAAAACGAGAGGTTAATAGTGAATTCTACACGTTACACAACTCCTGTATGCTGCAGCCTACAGTACGTTTTCACCGAGTTTTCTCACACTAAAAAAGTTATTTGTGGGCGGTTTCATTAGCCTCAGAAAACTTTATTCTTATTTCACAACGAAAAAAAAAACTAAACTCTCTTTCTAAACCCACTTGATTTAGAATACTTCATGCAATCGTTCCAGGTGATGGGTGCTATATTCGTCAGGTTACATGAATTTTGAAAGACAGTAAGTAGACACTCTGAGGTCGCATTTTCATATGTAAGCAAAATGTGCCATTTTTGTTTCAAATACTCTAGCTTCCATGCATCCAAAGACAAAATCCGTTTCCAAATCGCATTGTGTTCGCGAAAGTACACACACTTCTATTTACAAGTCAAGTAAATCATCACACGATGAAATTTACGTCACTAGCCACCAACGGTCCCTGAAATAAATGAATGTAGCCGCACGGGCATGATCGCGTGGAGTAAGACGTTATGCTACGGATTGCGCGACCGCTCCAGTCGGAGGTTTAATTCCTCCATTGGGCACAGAAGAAGTTTATAAGTCTCGGAACCGTTGACCTAAGCGGTTTGTTACCAAACGTTTACAAACATTAGATCTAAAAATCAATGGGAAAAATTGAAGTTTTCTGTACAAACTGGATTCCAACCAGGATCCTCCTGCATACAAGGTCGTCGCGCTGACTACTACGCCACTGGGGACTCAGTGAGCACCTTGGCGACAAGAGCTGCCTTTATACGCCTCTTATCAGTCGCACGCGACGTAACCACACACACTACAAAAGTAGTGCTCCTAGACATTACCATTCATTCCTCACTGAAATTCGCAGATTCCCTTAAGGGCATCCGCACTGACTAAATGATAATGACCGTCTTTGCCTTAATTATACATGTATAGGTTGAGTGGAAATTCTAAAGGTGTATATACCGAACTTGCGCACCATTTTAAAATGGGCCATCTCGAATCAAAGTTACTGTTTTCAATGGAAAGTGGGTCGTGTGATATATCAAATAGTAGCGCGGGAGTAGCCGAGCGGTCTAGAGCGCCACGTTACGTATCGCGCGGTCTCCCGCGTCGGGGTTCAATCCCCCCTCGGGCGTGGATGTGTGTTGTCCTTAAGCTAACTACTTAAACCAAGTAGTTTGTAAGTCTAGGGACTTATGACTAAAGTAGTTTGATCTCATAGAATTACAAACATCTGCACACATTTTTATATCTAGTAACATCAGCGATTTCTGACGAATTAAATTCTGTAAACAGATTAGACGTAGGAATTATGCTTCAAAAGTTACAACAAGATCCCTCTTTTGCATAAGGTATTTTGTTCAGTGATGAGATGAACTATTTTGTCGTTGGTGAAGTCATCTGTCACAACCACAGATACCATATTCACAGTAATCCACACTGGATGGAACCTTCAAAGGTGTTTGGTGGTATGTGGTATGTTCTCTGTTTTTAATCAGAATTACTATATTTGTAATGTGACTCTAAACACCAATATATATCAAACAACTTTATCAGCATTATGCAGTGAAGGCTTTCACGACCAGCTGAAAGAGATGCTGTTGCTTCTTCCGGGTTGTATGATCGTGGGCGAAAAAACATTTCTGCTCCTGACGTTTCGTCCAAAGCTGCGCTGGACATCTTCAGATGAGCTTCTGGTAGCGGTGAGTCTTGCCGACTGACGAGTCGGGCGTCGGAGAGTGGTATAAATGCTGTCTAAAAGGGGTGTGGACAAGTGTTCACATGCGCAGCAGAGATACGAAAAATAAATAAATCCAACGCTTGTTAATCGTATCGGACTTAGCTGCGGGGTCATCAGTCCCTAATCTTACAAACTACTTGTGAACTAACTTATACTAAGGACAACTTAAACATCCATGACCGAGGTAAGGTTCTAACCTCCGAAACGGAAGGTCGGGCGATTCGCAACGTGGCCCTCCAAATCGCTCGGCTACATCTACATGTGATACTCTGCACATCACATTTAAGAGCCTGGCAGATGGTTCATCGAACCACCTTTATACTATTCATCTACCATTCCATTCTCGAATAGCGTGCGGGAAGAAAGAACATCTGAATCTCTCAGTTCGACCTCTGATTTATTATGATGATCATTTCTACCTATGTAGGTGAGAGTCAACACTATATTTTCGCATTCGGTGGAGAATGTAGGTGATTGGAGTTTCGTAAATAGACCACGCCGCAGCGATAACCGGTGTTGTTATAATACTTCCCATCTCAGGTTCTGTATCATTTGCGTGACGCTGTCTCCCCTGTATCGTGACAATACAAAACGAGCTTCCTTTCTTTGGACTCTTTCGTTGTCCTCCGTCAAACCCACCTGATAAGTATCCCACACTGGGCAGCAATACGCCAAATGAGGACGGACAATCGTAGTGTATGCAGTCTCTTTAGTTGTTGTGTTGCATCTTTTAAGCTTTCTGCCAATAAAACGCAGAGTCTGGTGCGCCTTTCCTACAACATTATTTACGTGTTCTTTCCAGTTTAAGTTTATGTAATAGTAACTCCTAGGTATTTAGTGGAGTTTATTGCCTTCACATTCGATTCATTTATCTTGTAAACAAAGATTGACGGATTTCTTTCAGTACTCATGTGGACGACTTGAGACTTCTCATTACTTAGACAATTGCCAATTTCTACAACATACTCATATCTTATTTAAATCGTTCTGGAGTTGATTTTGATCTTCATGCGCGGCGTGAAGGTCGGGGTGAGAGTTTAAAATTGGGAAAGATTAATTTTTTGAAACTCACAACCACCAGCTGCGAACCAAATTCCTAAACATGCAAAAACACTGGAACTATTATTGCGATTGACTCGTTTTCTAGGGGTGATATCACACGTTCGCAGCTTTCCTTCCCTGCATATGATTAACAAAACAAATTCATAATAAGTTCAAGTTCATGAGAGAAAAGGGTGTAATAACTACTATTTTAGAAAACACGTGAAAGTTCACTTTATGTGGTTTATTTCACAATACTTGAACCCTGTGGCTGTCGCGTCTGTACGTCGGTAAATGTACCAAATAAAGTTATAGCTCGTGAGCCCCCAGACAAAATGAATATTTGTCGCGAATTGATTTCACACCACGTGGCTGTCTCAAACACCGTTTATGTTCATGCCTATGCGACGACACGTGTTACATTAACAAATCACAGTCACTTTAATTTAATGCGATGCACACCTTGTTGCACCGGCTAATTATTCACAAACACACAGTAGCACTCGATTTAACTTGGTGCAGTCTACGACGAGCAACCACACTTGGCGATTGCCACACACAAAACTCAAGTCACCACCTCGAGATCCACATGCCGACTGAGGCAGAGCGACGCTGCCCGACCAGCCACACCACGTGGTCTCTAGAGTCCTCACTTCCTGCACTCGCGCGCGCGCGCCAAAATTCAACTGCCGGGGTTTTTTCCCCTACATCATCAACTTCCCCATGTAAGCTGTTGTAACTGATTTGCCAACGTACAGCGCTCAGCCAATACATTTCTAAAACTTTACTTAAAATCAAAATAATTACACTACACATTAAACAAATATTTTCTTACGTTTTTATATTAATATAAACATCCTTTGTACTGTTTATCATACTTGTGCAATTTCTTATACTACAGATAAGTGATTTAACTGAATACTTCAAGATAAAATACAAAAGATTAATTGAAAATAAAATGAGAAATAGTTAATATATTATTTTTATAAACAAACATTGCCATGCTAGTTGTGTAACTGTCTTGTCTTCGTTGGTAATTTATTACTTTTCATTGTCAATTAAACATTACGTTAGATGTGACTATCAGCTAATGTGTTGTTTATTTATCAACAGGCTATTTTGTAATGAGGGCCTTAAAGGTTCCTAACTGCATCGTATTACTTCAAATGCCAGTAGTATTACAATATTTGTGCACTGCACTGTGCCTGGCACTCGCCATTGTCCCTCTCTCCCCTCACCGGAAACGAACTGTAAAATCCTAAGTTGGAACAAGTCACCAACATCGGCCTGCTCGCTGGCCTCCCGTCAGCTACAAGCACACAGCAAATCTCAACGTGGAGAATTTCTACCTATGGCCTAACTATAAATGTTGTCACCCAACTGTGTACATACATTGCTACCATAATTAATAAGATTAAAATTGTGTAACATTTAGTGCATTGGCATGGTCAATGTTTGCAGTGAACTTCATACTGTTTAATTATCAAATGCTATTAATTAACAGTATTTCTATTGGGCGGTAATCTCACAATACTTGCGGCATCCAAACCATGTGCAGGATGGCGCAAGTAGCACCAAAATTAATACATTCAAATGAGCAAAATTACAAAATTATTGAATCGGATTGGCTCAAACACTATGCCAATTATGACCTCAACTAACGCAAAAAAAAAAAAAAAATAGATAAATAAAAAATAAACAGGGCAGTGAGATAATTTCCCAATATTTGTACCATTAAGACCACTTATAGTGTGTGCATATTTTTAAGAAAAGAATCCTTATAACTAATTACATCAATGAAATTTAGTCTTTAGAGAACCTTGTCCTACACGGAAAAACTAGAATTGTCTTTATAAAACTTTTGACGGTGTACACTCCACTTGTTTAAAGGAAATCTCTCACCACTTTGACACTGAGAACCCGAGAGTCATCGTTGCAGCAACTCTGGTCCATGGTGTACGGTCCTATGTCTCCGTCATTTCAACCAACATGCTGTTGCAGCTTAGATTCATGGCACTGGATCAATCGTTCTTGTTCACAAACGTCATATGCACCCTACATGGAACAGGAAGAGTAGAAGGCACTCATGAGTCAACATAGACAAAAGTTTGTCTGGACACCAGGATTCGGTTGGATTTGTATCCCACCCCCCTGCCATCCAGACTTGGTGCAACTGAAACTAAGCATTGAGACATGTACAGTAACATGCAAATCAACAGAATTAAGAACTCAAAGTGGCTTGTGTTAGTCATTATCAGATCAACCCAAACCACCATGCCTGCACTCTCAACAGCCATAGCTTCAGATGAAACAGACAAGAGAATATGTGGCCTACTTGGAGTATTACTACCAAACGAATGTTATCATAGAGAATTTTCTCTTCTATCAAAATGACAGCTACAAGCATAAATACAAATCCTACCCCCTCGCACCAAAAGAAATTATTTCTACTTGTGTGAGGTTAAATTTGCATCCCCGTCATCAGCCTCATGTGCTTTCCACAAGTACTCCCCACAATAAAATATCTAAGGTTAAAGTCTAATCTCAAAATTAGTTTATCACAAAACATCTAAATTTTTTAAAATGAAGTATCACCAAACCCTATTGATACTCAAGTTAGACAGAAAAATAGTTCTCGTCAACTGTTGTTGCAGAAATTGTTCAGTCAACAGTTGAGCACCATTAAAGAAAGCAAAATGTGTTATCAGAATCAGTTTAATATAACAATACAGAGAGCATTCCCTATTAGACACATTACCTACCAAACACTCAAAGAGACAGACATTAAAGAGCAAACACTTTCTCTCATTGAAACATTTCTCAATCCAACCCACCTTTAGCCAAAACAGCCACAACAAACATACATTCCTCACTTCTGACCCATATGGTCAGTCACACCCACATATGCAACACTGTCAGCTGACATTTTCATCACAATTAATCTAAGCCACAGACCCCACTGCCTGCATCAATGACCTCCACTTTCTCATTCTCCGAGTCATCCCACAACTCACACCACATAGTCATCCCTGCTCACATATACACACACATAAACAGTACACTCCCACTTCCTCTATCCTTTAGTGTTGGCATACATACATACATATTTACCTCATGTACCACTGTTGAACTGCAAATCTGATACAAACACATGTTTTAACACAAACAACAAAAGAAAAACATTTACAAAGATTACTTGTAAACTTGACCCCAATGCTTAAATCTAAACACACAAGTAGATATACAAGTAGATACAATAGACCACAGAATAAATATACACAAATTATTAACCTACTATCTACAATGCATTGAATCTATACTTCATGACAGTTACTTGTGTAAACATGCCATTAAATCTTTATCACTTATAAAATTTTTGAATTTCACCCTCTTCATGCATCCCTCCAGACTTAATTCTAACACTTTATCTTTATACTTCAACTGAGCTTCATATTTGCACGGGAAATCACTTCCTAACATTGAATTTAAACAAAGTCCCTTTATGACTAATGAATCTTGAATAAACAGCTCCTCCTCAATGATTACTTCAAATTCTGGGTTCCCTTTCATATAGTTTGGTTCGTTCAAGAATTCATTTTGTATCTTAGCTTGCTTGGCCTCCCCCCAATACTTACTTAAAAACAATTTTTCAAACGCCTCAAAAGTTACAAATTTATCAGCACACTGATTTGCCCAAGTTTGAGCAGAATATTCAAGCATTCCCTTTGCTAACTTCATTTTACACTGGTCTGACATACTAGGCACAAATTGGTCCTTACATGCAGCCAAAAAATCTACTGGACGATAATTACCCACTCCTGAAAACTTTCTTCCACTAGGTGTCTGCACCATGGACCAATTAGTGTTTCCTGGTGCAGTACACAATTCTAGACTATTTATTCTAGTGTTCACCTTCTCAATCTCAGTATAGTTTAGTGTCACTACTTGTTCTATCTTTTTCGTAAAGTTACGTTCTGGATTCTCTAAATTTCCTGACAACAAAGTTTTTGTTTCCTCAATAGCTGCCACCATCCTCTTGTCAACCTCAGCCGACGCTTGCATAGTGCCCTCATTCCCGTGATCACATATTTGTTTCACAGCATCTAACTTGCCTCCTACCCCAGTCTCAATAGCACCAATTTTGGCATGTATCTCCTTTTCCCTATTTTCAAACCGTTCTGTTAGACTTCCTATCTTTTTGTCAATGTCTGTGATTATTTCTGTCTTTAATCCAAGCACTGAATTTTGTAGTGCCCCAATGTCTGCCTTAAAGTCTGCTTTCAATTCTGATTTTACAGTTTCTATTTCTGATTTTACAGTTCCTATTTAAGATTTTAAATTTGAGTTTGAATTTTGTATTTCTGATTTTAAATTTGAGTTTGAATTTTCTATTTTTGATTCTAAATTTGAGCTAATACTCGCTAACATGGCTGCGAACATCTCCGCTTTCAACAACATTCCCCCCAGTATTTACCCTCTCTGGACTTTCTGGTATGCTACCCTCTGAATCTACGTCGCTTGGCGATTTTTTAAAAATCTGCTCCATTTTGTGTGCCACAAGATACCTTGATTAACACACAAAAATTTATAGCGCCAGCTGCTTTACTTATCTTTTAATCCATAAGTTGCTGCAACGAGCTGCGACGTCCCCACGTGCGTTGAACCCACGCGCCACCGCTCACTGCTGCCGGTCCGATGCGCCGTCGATCGCCGGTTACGGATACCCGCGCGACAACTCTGCGTCACTAACCGTCGTTAAACGCGCGACGCGATTGCGTATCTGCTTGCAACCGTTCGTAACTGTTCACTGTCCTATACACACCCTAATCTCTCCGTCCGAGCAAGTCCAACGTGAACTTATCCCGGACGAGCCCGCAAATGCGAGGCGTGAAGGTCGGGGGGAGAGTTTAAAATTGGGAAAGATTAATTTTTTGAAACTCACAACCACCAGCTGCGAACCAAATTCCTAAACATGCAAAAACACTGGAACTGTTATTGCGACTGTTTGACTCGTTTTCTAGGGTATGATATCACACGTTCGCAGCTTTCCTTCCCTGCATATGATTAACAAAACAAATTCATAATAAGTTCAAGTTCATGAGAGAAAAGGGTGTAATAACTACTATTTTAGAAAACACGTGAAAGTTCACTTTATGTGGTTTATTTCACAATATTTGAACCCTGTGGCTGTCGCGTCTGTACGTCGGTAAATGTACCAAATAGTTATAGCTCGTGAGCCCCCCAGACAAAATGAATATTTGTCGCGAATTGATTTCACACCCTGTGGCTGTCTCAAACACCGTTTATGTTCATGCCTATGCGATGACACGTGTTACATTAACAAAACACAGTCACTTTAATTTAATGCGATGCACACCTTGTTGCACCGGCTAATTATTCACAAACACACAGTAGCACTCGATTTAACTTGGTGCAGTCTACGACGAGCAACCACACTATGCCAATTATGACCTCAACTAATGCAAAAAATAGATAAATAAAAAATAAACAGGGCAGTGAGATAATTTCCCAATATTTGTACCATTAAGACCACTTATTTAAGAAAAGGATCCTTATAACTAATTACATCCATGTTGTTTATATACAGAATTGGCACCAAATTTATAATATTATTAAACTTTAGTCTTTAGAGAACCTTGTCCTACATGGAAAAACTAGAATTGTCACTATAAAAACTTTTGATGGTGTACACTCCACTTGTTTGAAGGAAATCTCTCACCACTTTGACACTGAGAACCTCCAGAGTCATCGTTGCGAACAAGCTGAAGAGCGGACGACGTCGGAGAGCGCCGATCTCGCTGTCGCCTAGTGCGCATAGCGAGACAAAGAGCTCCGGCTCGTAGCTCCTTGTGACCACGGTTACAATTCCCTAGCGGGACTCACCCGTTCTTTGGTAGGGTATTTCTGTGCCAGGGGCCCGTTCACGTCGGATTACCCCGCGCACAGTAGGCCTTTCTCTTCTCTCCGCGCTCCCTTGCGCCGATAGACAGTAGGGACTCCCCTCTTCTTAAACACATCTTGCCTATCACAAAGAAGCAAAAGTTGTCGTTTTCCCTTCCTTAATAAATATCCTTCTGCTGGAAAGATGGCTAGTCTGCCCAGCAAAATCCCATACCGCACCCGAAGCCAGGCGCAAGCGCCAGAAGGGACGGTGATGCCGAGTTCACCCCTCGCCATCACAATCTCGCTCGCAGCTCACCAAGAGCAGATGGCAAAGGCTATTGCGCAAGCAAGGGCCGAACCCACGCCGAGGTGAGGGCCGAGATGGCGGGCACACAAAACAGCACACCTACACCGAACACACACACAAATGCCACATTTAACCTCGACTCCCCCGAAATCGGTCAACTTGTGATCGACGAGGACCAACAACACGAACACACAGACGATGGGGACGGCCCGTGGCAGGTCGTCGGACGCAAACGGAGCAATAGTCTCCCACTCGCCACACAGACATGTGAGCTCACTGGCTCAAAAGGCAAGCGCCGTGCGCTCTTGCCAACACCCACCACCCTACCAATTAGCACACAAAACACAGGGAACAACAGAACCGCACCTGTGCTGGGAAACACTCAGCAAACAGCCACGCAGGTCACAACAACACGGACTGGATTCCCACCAGTCATCATTCAAAACTATGGCGACCTCAGTCGCCTAAACAAAGAGTTCGTAGACTTACATAAGCCTACCACATACCACACGAAACTCACGAGGGAACACGCTGCACTGTACGTGGATTCCAAAACGGATTACACCAATCTCCTGAGCTTCCTCAAAGCTAAGGAGATAGAACACCAAACGTACAGAACCGCGGACGAACGCACGCAGCTGTACGTTGTGAAGGGGGTGGACCCAAACACACCTGGCGACACCTTGAAACAAGACATTCGTGACCTGGGCTTTGACTGTCTCAGAGCAAGCCGGATGACAGGTCAACGAACACACGCACCACTACCAAACTACCTTGTGGAGCTGGCCGACACAGCTCACTCCCGAGAGATCTTGAAGGTGAAATATTTCCTTCATATGGGAGTCAAGGTTGAACTCTTCGAACCACCTCGCGCCCCCCAACAATGTAAACGCTGCCAACGCTTTGGTCATTCGGCTGCTCGCTGCAGCCTGGCATATCGGTGCCGCAAATGCGGAGGCAGCCACTCAGCCCAACACTGTACACTGCGACAGTCAGACGCACGGAAATGCGCTAACTGTGGGCAGGCGCACGCGTCTACCTACAGAAGGTGCTCCGCCTACATCGCGGCCCTGATGCGAAAGACGCAGCAGCAAAATACAGTAGTACAAACAAAAACAGCTCCGAGACCCCCCCCCCCGCGACCCGTGATGAATGGGATTTCATTCGCCGCAATGGCAAGCGGGCAGGGGAGGGCAACGGACGCGCAGGGCCCGACAAACGCACAAAACACACCCCCAGCAACAGAAAAACAACCAACACAGACAACACAACAAACAATCCAAACACTGCAAACAACGCTACTCGCCCCAAACAACACGGAACCTACCCCCTCCACGTCGAGCTGTTACACGCACGACAAGATAAACGCACCTACACAAGGGAAACCAAAACCCCAGCGTAGGAGAAGGGGACCCAGAAAACAGAGAGGGAACACTACCACACCACAACAAAATAATCAGCAACAACGGAACACCAACTCTCCGGCACAAAACGTAACAAAGGAAACGAGAACACACGTTACACAACCCCTCACCACACCGGAAACACAGGCGCCAACAGAAGCTATACGTACAGCTGAAACACAAGCCAGCCCAAACACAACGCTAACACAAGCACAAACGGCCGCAAACTCGCCAACACAGGCCGACATACCCAACATCCCAACAACACCGGGAGGAATATTGCAGGCAGTGATGCAGGCACTATTCCCCCAACACACGACTCAGCAGATCTTTTCGAAGATCTGGGGAGCCGTCACCACACTGTTCACGCAGCTCATGACTGCCGAATCCGGCCAGTACTGGACTGTCATACAAACAGCGATCACAAACCTGTTTACTCCCATACATGGATAACACGCCACACCCGCCCCCCCACATAAACAACGTAACACTATCACAGATCCTGTTCTGGAATGCAGACGGGATCACCAACAAAAGGGCAGAATTTGCCGCGCTCCTTGAGGCAAAGGGGATTCTGATTGCCCTTGTGAACGAGACTAAACTCAAACCTCACAACAGACTAAACTTTACTGGCTACTGCGTCTATCGTACCGACCGAGCGGACGGCAGAGAAGGAGGCGGAACAGCAATCATCATACAAAAAGACATTGAACACACAAATATCCAGCTCCCTGCACTTGAGAGATTAGAGGCCACGGCCGTCAGGGTCAAGTTCAACGGAGCATACACTGCACTGGTGTCGCTCTACAACGCTCCTGGTAACATTGTAACACGCGACATCAGCACAGTACTCAACATTGCACCGCGAGTCATCGCCGCTGGAGATCTGAACGCAAAACACCGCGACTGGAACTCAATCAGACAAAATCGCAACGGCAAAAAACTGTACGAACACTCACTAGGCAGAAACTACATCACACTTGCACCGGTTGAACCGACTTATATTCCTTACCAAAGGAATCAAAGGCCAGACGTGATAGACATGGCTCTCATCAAGGGCATAACAGTTACCCTCAACCTTGAGGTTGTAAACGATCTGCCTTCCAACCACACCCCCGTTATACTTCACACGGAAGAAACACTGCAGTACAATGAACCACGCAGGATACTAAATTACAAGCGCGCAAATTGGGCTCTGTTCAAGGAAACGCTTGATAATCGTATTCCTGATACTCACGAGATTACACAAACAGAACAAATTGATGAAGCTGTTGAAGTCCTCACAACTGCTGTCCAAGACGCAATAGCCGAATCCATACCATTACGTGCCACACAACAACACTCAGCGGCCCTGCCCCAGGAAATCCTGGGCCTTATCTCAATGAGAAACCGACTCAGGAGATACTGGCAGCGTACCAGGCGTCCGGTGTATAAACATCACGTCAACAGGCTACAGGGTATCATACGGGGTAAAATAACAACGTTCAAAACGACACAATGGGACCAGAAACTCGCTGGACTTGATACCACACGTCCTGGAGTGTGGTCTCTGGCCAGACACTTCACCAGGGAGAAACTCTACACGCCTACCTTACAGGGACCAAACGGCCCAGCATACTCAGCGGAAGAGAAAGCTGAGCTAATGGCCCAAACACTAGCAGCGTCATTCACACCGAACCTGGCTCCTTCCGACCCAGTGTTCACACTAGAGACGGACCAGGCGATCACACGCTTCATGGCCCAGCCTCCGCGCAACGAAATTAGACGTACTAGCACACATGAAATCACATGGGCCATCAAGCACACCACAGCCAGAAAAGCGCCTGGCCATGATGGCATTCAAAACCGGGTTCTCCAGGAGTTCACGGATAGAGCAGTAGAGTACCTGACACACATCACAAATGCCATCCTGCAACACCAACACTTCCCTGCCTTTTGGAAGGCGGCCAAGGTCCTGATGTTCAGGAAGCCAGGGAAAGACAACTCCCTCCCACAAAATTACCGACCCATCAGTCTGCTGAGCTCGCTCAGTAAGATAGTTGAGAAGGTAATACTTAAACGTCTCACTCGGCACTGCATCACCAATGACACCCTAAGACCGGAGCAATTCGGATTTAGGAATCACCACTCCACAACACAACAACTCCTCCGCGTAGTTGAACACATAACAGACGGCTACAACAAAAACAAAGCCACTGGGGCGGTGTTCCTGGACATCGAAAAAGCTTTCGATCGTCTCTGGCACAACGGCCTTATACGCAAACTTAACGACGCCGCGTTTCCCGACGGACTCGTGCATCTCATACACTCATATCTCACCAACAGAAGCTTCAACACTGACGTGCAGGGCAAACAGTCTACACGACATGGTATTCAAGCCGGAGTACCCCAAGGCAGCATCCTGGGGCCCCTCTTGTTTAACCTATACATTAATGATTTTCCATCCACACATAACACGATGACTGCAATCTACGCAGATGACACCGCCATCATGGCGCAAGATTGGAAGCCATCAAACATTAACTCACGCCTACAGACAGCACTCAGAACTGCCGAACCTTGGTTGGAGAAATGGCGTGTTAAAGTCAACGTCGACAAGTGTGAGGCAGTTCTGTTCACACGCAGACCGAAACACTTGCGCAAACACCAACACTGTAGACCAATTACTCTACATACACGCCCAATACGCTTCCGTGAGAAGGTCAAATACCTTGGTGTCTGGCTGGACCGGAAACTCATATGGGGGGACCACATACAACACATGACCAACAGAGCAAACGCGAGGCTCAAACAACTCTACCCGATGCTCAACAGGGAAAGCAAACTGAATAGCCGGGTGTCGAGGAACCTCTACATGACACATATTAGACCTCTGATGACGTACGGTGCTCCGTGCTGGGCATACGCGGCGCCAACACGGCTGCGCCGCCTGCAGCTCATACAGAACAAGGTACTACGCATCATTAGCAACGCTCCACGATACACACGCACCGTGGACCTTCACAATGAATACCGCCTAGAGCGCCTCTCGGTGGTATTCAAGAAACTCGCCACACGACTATACAGACACTCGAGACACTCGAACAACCCCTTCATCCTACGCTTGGGGAACTACGATCACAACCATAGGTGGAAACATAATCGCCCAAAAACACTTCTCCTCAGAGACTAACCACCTACGGCCGTAGGGAACACCAACTCACAAACACGATGAACATGGCAAACCCCTGCAAAACAGCAATCTGACTGGCAATGCCAGCTGAGCACACAGCCGACCTACAGGCAAGGCAGGGAAACCATATTCATCGCACTAAACACAAACAAACCTAAACAGTTCCGCACACTTAGCCAGTTCTATGACCGAACTGCCTAACCACCTTGACAGACTTGGCTATGTTACAGGTATTCTGCCACAGCCGACCCAGGAGGCATCATTGGAGCTCAGCTGCAGCAGAACCTCGCATCTAAACGGACTGATTCTTTATGACAAACCTAGCAAAGTTAATGGTACTGAGAAAATTCCCATCACTAACATTACCAACCCTTGCATGATCTGTCGCAGATAGCATACCGCTACTGCCCTTCATACCTACCCCACTGTCGCAGAGGTTTTTTTCCCTTGGCTCTTGCCTTGGCACTTTTTTTCCTTTGCCCTTACATACCTTTACCCTTCGTATACCTTTCGACCAATTCTATCTCCAGATGCACCGTATTAATGGGTGATCGCGCCCACACGTACGGATAACATCGCGGTTCCCACATCCCGTGATCCACCTTAGCAAACTAACTTAATTACAGAGGTGACAGTAGAACTTTTGTGATGGTCACCACGTTGGTGTGGGCGTGGAGGGGCCCCATCCTTGCAAAAACTTCCTGCACTCGCGCGCGCGCGCGCGCCAAAATTCAACTGCCGGGGTTTTTTCCCCTACATCATCAACTTCCCCATGTAAGCTGTTGTAACCGATTTGCCAACGTACAGCGCTCAGCCAATACATTTCTAAAACTTTACTTAAAATCAAAATAATTACACTACACATTAAACAAATATTTTCTTACGTTTTTATATTAATATAAACATCCTTTGTACTGTTTATCATACTTGTGCAATTTCTTATACTACAGATAAGTGATTTAACTGAATACTTCAAGATAAAATACAAAAGATTAACTGAAAATAAAATGAGAAATAGTTAATATATTATTTTTATAAACAAACATTGCCATGCTAGTTGTGTAACTGTCTTGTCTTCGTTGGTAATTTATTACTTTTCATTGTCAATTAAACATATTACGTTAGATGTGACTATATCAGCTAATGTATTGTTTATTTATCAACAGGCTATTTTGTAATGAGGGCCTTAAAGATTCCTAACTGCATCGTATTACTTCAAATGCCAGTAGTATTACAATATTTGTGCACTGCACTGTGCCTGGCACTCGCCATTGTCCCTCTCTCCCCTCACCGGAAACGAACTGTAAAATCCTAAGTTGGAACAAGCCACCAACTTCGGCCTGCTCGCTGGCCTCCCGTCAGCTACAAGCACACAGCAAATCTCAACGTGGAGAATTTCTACCTATGGCCTAACTATAAATGTTGTCACCCAACTGTGTACATACATTGCTACCATAATTAATAAGATTAAAATTGTGTAACATTTAGTGCATTGGCATGGTAAATGTTTGCAGTGAACTTCATACTGTTTAATTATCTAATGCTATTAATTAACAGTATTTCTATTGGGCGGTAATCTCACATTCAGATGACTTTACTAGACGATAAATGACGGCGTCATCTGCAAGCAACCTAAGAGAGCGCTCAGATTTTCTCCTAAATCGTTTATATAAATAAGGGGCAGCAGAGGGCCGTTAACACTACCCTGTGAAATGCCGGATATCACCTCTGTTTTAGTCGATGCCTTACCATCGATTACTGCCCACTATGTCCTCTCTGACAGGGAAACCCCTTTCCAATCAGAAATCTGGGATGATATTCCATAACCCGCGTGGCCAGAGATAAGCCATGTCAAGGATAAAACCATAACTACCGATAGTTGACGGTCAAGAATAAAGAACCACTGTCGATATCTCACTAAGTTTCATAGCTTATTCCTTTCTGTTAAAATTATCACTATGTTTGTATACAATTGCTTCTCTGTACAACCTTGGATAATAGTTCGTCGTTGCAGATACAATTTTCATTTCGAGAATCTTTACTTCATGTTTTCCTGATTGAAAATGATGTTCATCTCCAGCTGATTTCTCAGTTTTGCCTAGTAGGCAAAGACGTTTGTGTTCTTTCAGTCTCGTATTCACACTCCTTGTTGTAGTACCAATGTACAGTTTTCCACAAGAACACGGAATTTGTACACTCCACTTGATGGTAGAGGAGGGCGTTTGTAAAATCTTTCCTATCTGATCCGTAACTGTTTTAATAAAGGGGAGAGATACTTTCCGCCGCTGTGTTTTATTGCGGTCTTTTTGCCTACTGTTCCTTGGCCACAGAACCCTTTCGGTGTATACCCATTCTTGGCAAAAGCCTGCATCAGATGCTGTAACTGGCCATCCAGAGGGTCTGGTGTTCAAATACCTTTGGCTCTGTCAATAAGGCTTTTAATGACACCTCTCTTTTGCTGTGTATTATGGTTGGAATCCTTATGCAAGTACCTATCCAGATGCGTGAGTTTTCATCAGCCTGTCGCATAACTGAAAAATCCAAGAGAGATATTTCGTTGTCATTTTCCATCTCCATAGTGAACTAAATATTTGGATTTACACTATTCAGATAATTAAAGAAATTTTCCAATTCTTTTTTACCGTTTGACCAAACAACGAATGTGTCATCCACGTATCGGAACCATCGGCTCGGTTTCTCATTTGCTTTTCCCAGAGTTGACTCATCAAATTTTTCCACTGTTCATTTTATATCTAATAACTCTGCAGTTACATATGTCATAAATCTAATATCACCCTTCATACAGACTTCACAGCGACTTTTTCAGCTGTAAATAATGTTTGTACATTTCGATGTAGCAGACTTTGTGTTACGGATCACAATAAAAGTTTAGGTAGACCTTACGTTACTGGTAACTCTGGTGTTATGATATATATAACAGTTTTTCAACATATGTACCTTTCTCTATATTGTAAACAACTGTTCAATCGCCTAACAAATATTTGTTCTAACCTATGTATAACATTTGCTCATTTTATCTAATGCATCATAATGAATTAACAAGTCGGTCTGAGGTTATTAATCCCTTTGAAATACAAACTTTTGGTAATAACGTATATACATGTATTTATATTTTGAAATAACTGTTGAATGATTTATTGAAATGATTAATAACACAAGGGTTAAAGGTTTTCCCTTTCACACACACACACACACACACACACACACACACACACACACACACACACACACATATATATATATATATATATATATATATATATATATATATATATATATATATATAATTTAAGAAATAATAAGGAATAAAAATTGATTATTGAATAACAAAAACACTTCATGGAAAGTTGTTAGTAATATTTAGTGTTAAAAAAACATGGTTTTCTGTTTAAACTCAGTTAAAAATAAAATGGTTCTGGCGTTTGTGTAGCAACATAAATCTCGGTCGCAACATAAATTCTAATTCTTGGTCTCCACTTCAGATAAATATCTTTAGTAAATGGATCATATTGTATATTAAGAAATAATGACGTATTCTTAACATACGAGGCAAATTATCAATGTTTCAAATGATTAGTGTCTTTAATTTAGACATGGAGCTAGACAGGTGGATTGGTGAACGTATGTGGGTCAGATTGTTTTGTAAATAATTAATAAGACATAGCCTTGGTTTTCAAATTTTTGTTGTATTCCACTTTGTTCTAGTTGTGCTGTGTATTATATTCAGCAAAATGCCGCTGTTATAAATATACAGAATATCCGTTTGTTTGTAATACATGCAAATGTACTGTTGTATTACTATTTTGATGCAATTTTGCACACTTGGCCTTCAAAAGAAGAGGACAGTAACTGTTCACATGAAATTCCATTTGGTCCACGGCGGACGGTAATTTATTTGCAAAATTGTACATCAGTCTACGGGTGTATTCCGATCTTGTACATTTTACCGTCAAGCTAGTAATGACCACTTTGTACGTAAAATTTTTTACGGTGCATAACAACGGACGTTTACATCGTTTGACCAATCACTGTGAAAGTCTGCACATGCACGTATGTTTCCGTGGACAAGAGCAAGACATCGTAAGGTGCTTGGTGGCGTCACAGTGTATCACAGACAGTCGCGAAACTGCAGCTGAAGCAATACTAGCGCTCCAAGCGGTAAGTAGGGAGTAACAGCGGAACGGCATGATACGAACTGAGAAGTTGCCGTTTATAATGTTGTTATTTTCATATTTCCAAGTTACTTAACGTTGTTGTCAACTTTCTAATACAAAACATCATTAAAGTAAGATCACTGCTTTTGTTAATGGCAGTCTATTATAACAAATTGTCAGTGTAGTGTAATTCATACAGTTCACAATACCGGTGTCATATTCACATCGTCCGAAACTTTTTGCAAGCAGAAATGAATTGCAACCTGATTTGTTGAAGTACATAAAAGGAACTGATTATAATTATATAGCGTGGTCAGTGCGTTGGACGAGTTTTGTTTCACCTGATTTCGGACATAGTAATATTTTCAAAACTACACACGAGTTTTACATTGTAGGAGACTAGATTCTACATCGCCTTATAAACCCTCTTTTCACCTTGTCCTTGCATCTGTGCGTTTCGTATACCTATCAATTTTTTTTTTTTTTAGCTACTTGGCATTTATAACACTGAATTTCTTCAAGAATGTGACGTGATAATATTAAGTTTCTATATGGAAATATTATTTATTTGTTGCTACTTATTCACTTTATCAAACTAGTAGGTAACCACCAAACTATGGTGGTATACAGGCTTATAATTTTTCTGATACTGAGTTACGAAACTAAGCACGCTTTACTGAAATATTTAATTAACTGCTACTGGAAGTATTCAGACGTTACTTTTACCTAATAGTGAACAAGTATTTGCGATTCTCATTAAGAGCAGAAGTTTGGACGTGAATGAATTGTTAAAGATTTCTTAAATATAAAGTACACTTACTTCAGCCGAGGTCGCTAATTTATTTTATTTGCTAGCTTTTATTACCGGTTTCAGTGAGCTATGTCATCATCTTCAGAAAGAGTTTCAATGTTCTCCTATTTTCAGTAAAATATCGAGCTACTCGTGAAAATGTAATATAAGAAACGGAATAACGTCAAAAGATTAAAATGCGCATTATTAAAACTTGCATCACCAAAGTTGAAACATTTCTGCCAAACTGTTAATATTTTTTAGAGATGACTACTGTTTAATTAATATCTGTATGCAAATATTCATGAAATGGAATAGCTCCTGTAAATGAAACTGTTTCGCGTTTTTAATAAAGAAAAATTGAAGCAATATTACTTTGAATGAAATCACTGTAACAGCCTTATTATATTTTTGAAAAGCTATCACTCACGGCGCTATAAAGACTAAACGGGTGTCGTTGCATTTACGTGAGCCATGAATAATGAAAGGAATAAAAAATGCAGAACTGTAAAAAAATAGGCAAACTACGCACTAAAAACCTGTTGTTGATGGAAAACCGCCGTGAACCTAGCTGTTGGAGACATTATTTACAATCAATATCGTTTACTAACCAAGTCCACGGTTTGGTCAAATTTTTAAAACTGAAATTTAATAAGTCGGCACAAATCTCAGGATAGTAATCAGAAAAATTATTTAGTGAAAGGATGTAATGAAAATGGTTACTATTCTGATTTCATCTCCAACAATTAGTTTCGTAATTAGATGTAATGGCAGAATCCGTTGTCCTGAAAAAATAAATTACATCACAATTAATAAAATGTGAGAAGGAAAAAATAAAGGAATCAATTTTCTATTAAATGAGAACACATTCGAAGTTCTGTTAATCTCCAGAGCTTATAATTGGATTAAAAAAAACAGCATATCTACATCAAACTTATATCACTCGCATAGCTCATAGAAATCCTGGAAAAATTAGTAATAATTACAGAGCTCAAATCATTTACGACTTCACTATCTCAATGTTCGAACAAGAAGAAGGAATGGAGATGCGGCTCCTGTCTTTATAGATGGGAAGAATTAAACGCTTCACTGTCTTTGTATTCTTTGCATAGAGGTTTGCGTAAATTAATCAATCTTCAAAGAATATTAAGTCCTTATGACTGTGAGTAATATATTAATATTTACGAAAGATTTCAACAAAATATACAAATATGAAAAGAAATTAATTTTAAAATATCGGAAGCAAGAACCTTTTGGTACGTGGAGGCACATGTATCATTACAAAGTGGATCGTCATCTGCATTGCATACTTAGATCTGTGTATGTTTTTGACCAAGAACATACGCAATTTTTAAGTGTGCAATGCAGATGACGATCCACTTGGGTGATGCTAGTTTTAATAATGCGCATTTTAATAGTTTGACAATATTCTGCTTCTTATATTACATTTTCACGATTAACTCGTTATTTTACTGAAAATAGGAGAACATTGAAACTTTTTCTGAAGATAATGACATAGCTCACTGAAACCGGTAAAGAAAAGCTAGCAAATAAAATAAATCTGCGACCTCGGCTGAAGTAAGTTTACTTTATATAAATTTTCGATCGTTCTCCATAGGCGTAATATGCCACTTAACTATTTACTTCTATGCCTATATGTATAACTAACCACCGTAAGCGAACACTTGTTATTCGTCACATTATTATCCCACTTCTGATCATCCTTAGCAAATTAGAGATTTCCGAATTATATTGTTGATAGTTGCTACAATTTATAGCGCCACAAAAGCTCGTAAATACGAAGGTATGTAGAATTTTGTGCTTCACTCCAAATACACATTCACTGTTCGTTTAGCGGTGTGATTTTACGATCCAGCCGCCTGGCAGCGCTGCAGTCGCGAAGTTGTAGAAATTCACTGGGAGTTTCGTGGCTCTTATGTTCGACTCTGTTGGCGTTACCATGAAATCATCTGCGACAGCATTTCGTCACCATGAATGTTGTCATGCCAGATATTTCCAATTTTTCATCGATATGGAGCAGGAGGGAGAGCGAAATGTTGAGGGGGTGACGGTGGGCAGGGGTATGGGAAGGAGATGGATGTGGAGAGAGAAGATAAGAGGAGGGGTCCTGGAGGGGATGGAGGAGATGGACAGGAAAAAGGAGGAGAGTGACATAGAGTGGGGGTAGGGAGGGATGGACAGGTGACAGGAACAAGTGAGCAGAGACAGGGGGAGGTATATTGTGGGAGGAGGAGGTCGAAGAGGAACAGAATGAGAAGAATTGAGGTGGAGGAGGGCATGACAAAGGATTTAAAACAGGAGATGGAATGAGAAAGGCACAAAAAGACGGGAGGAGAGCATGGGTCGAGACGTGAACAGAGATAGAAACGATGAGGAATAGAGAGAGGGAGGAAGGGTTTGACAGAAGATTGATGTAAATGCATATCTCCACGCGGAATGACCGTATGGTCTGTCATGCTACGGACTAAGCTGCCGATCGCGTCTGAGGTTCGAGTCCTCCGAGATGGACGTGTGCGTTGTCCTTAATGTAAGTTAAAGTAGTTTGTAAGTCTGTGGATTGATGACTGTAGCTTGCGAAAAGTATTGTAATTTGTGCAATATGGGTCCCCATCCCTGCAGCAATTGAAGCAGGTGATGAGCTAAGCGACCAAAGATGCCGATCTTGGGTGGAAACTGTGGAGGGTCTCGACATGAACAGCAGTACGAACGCATGGGGATTAGTTTGTCAAATTATCCAACCACAAGAAATTCACATGTAAATGTACACCCGAACCTAATTGCCAGCCAGCTGTTGCAAAATGGAAAGCCAGACTCTAAGGGCTACGTATATAGGTACAGGCGCATAATTAACTTGACGCCTGAAAGTAACGTACTGGATACAGATTTTTCTATGGAAGAGCTATCAGAAATTATAAAGAATCTGAAGACGGGGAAAGTGGCTGGTCTCGATGACATTAGAAACGAAATTATCAAAAACCTGACTCAAAATGCTGAAAAGTGTCTGTTTGACCTTTTAAATTGCTGCTGAAAACAGCAAAAATCCCCAAGTGTTGGAAACATACAAACGTCATCGCTATACTCAAGCTCGGTAAAGACCCGAACGATCCCAAAATTCACCGACCAATATCACTGCTGTGCTCGTTGTTGAAGCTGTTTGAAATAGTAAACAGGATAGGTGGATATGTGAATGGCTGTTTTATTAAAGGGCAGGCGAGGCTCTCAATTTGATCCAATTTATCGAAGACGGTTTCTTGGAACGACACTTGACAGGAATGGTGTTCTTCGTTCTTACAGCGGCGTACGATATTATCAACCTCAGAACTCTCATCTCAAAAGTCCATCATTTGACTAATTGCCGCAAATTGGTGGAAGTTCTAAGAGCACTACTCTTTAATAGAAGATTTTATGTTGAATTCCGTAACAGAAAGAGCAAATGGCTAAACCAGAAGAACGGTTTTCCACACGGTAGTGTGCTATCACCAATGCTCTTTTACATATAAATACGAACGACCAACCCATAGGTGAGAAGTCCTTCATATACGCTGATGACAGACCAGTCACATATCAAGCGAAGTACCACAACGAAATAGAGAAAGGGCTAAGCGTAGAACTCGAAGCCCTCACTGACTATTATAGAGGAAATCAACTTCGACCAAACCCCAGCCAAACTTAAGTATGCCTGTTCCACTTGAATAACAGGGAGGCAGGAAAGGAATTAAACTTCGTTTGCGACAGAGTCCGACTGGAGAACTACTCCCACCGTAGATATCTGGGCATCACCCTCTACAGAGCGTTAACTTAAAAAAATCATATCGAGAAAACAAAGGCCAAACTCCAAACACGAAATGGAATACTCAACAGGCTAACATATGCAAAGTGGGGTGCAAAAACAAACAGTCTACGTACCGCAGCACTCGCCACCTGTTTTACTGTGGCTGAGTATGGATGTCCAGTTTGTGAAAGATCTGTTCATACAATGGAAATTGCCACGGTCCTTAATAATTCCTGCAGGAAGATAACGAGCTGCTTGAAACCTAGCAAAGTGGACCATTTGTACTCATTGGCCGGTATTGCTCCGCCTCACATTAGAAGATCGATCCTCAGCTCCAAAGAACGGTACAAACAACTCTATGGTCGGAGGCGCCCACTATTTAATCGCCAGCCTGAACCTAGACAACTGAAATCCAGACAAAGTCAATCATCTGTTTCCCTAGAATCATTCTGGAAACCGGACGCACTCAGTCATGAGGAAGCTCTTCCCCAGGGCTCTCACCTAGACTGGCAACATTGGAGAACTCTAAACCGACTCCGCACGGACTTGGGCCGATCCAAACAAATAACGAACAAGTGCGGTTATACGGCCACAGATATGTAAATGCGAGGAGATAAAATGGGGCATCTCCTGAGGTGTCCGTTGGTGAAAACGTACGGAGAATGCTTTCAGGAAGATCTTATGAGACCGCTGCTTTATATACCGAATTCTGGATGAGCGAGATATGAGTTTTATCGTATTTGTTGTAGGTGTACATGTCTTTTAATTTGATGACGAACGTCCCTACTGACGGATATGTTTTTAACATATATACTTCTATACGTACTAATTTAAGTTTTACTGTACTCAATTTAGTAATGTGTAGTTCGTAACACGATAGCGGTTTGGTCCATTAGGTTTACTATCATTTTCTAGATAAATATCCGGGCAACGCCGAGTACTAATGCCCCCTCCCCCCCCCCCCCCCCCCCCCACACACACACAAAATCGCTCTCTGTTGTTTTATATGTTTCCCGCATATAATACACTGGACTCACATTAGGAGGGCAGTGTTTGAAATCCACTTCCAACCATCAAATTTACGTGTTTAAAAAGAGAAGTCTAGATCGCAATTATGCTTATCCATTACCAACCGGTGTGCACCCATTGTTGGGACGTCTTCAGGGTTTTTCTCCTAGATGGTGTGGAGCGGCGCAGGATCTGCGAGATCTCAGGGACTGTCACTGCTCTGTTGTGAATAGTAGGTAACCAATATTGCGCTCTAGACTGTATTTTTTATACATTAAACCCCAAAGGAACATGTTTCAAAAATATATCAAGATGTTGCTTTCACGTGGCATCCCTAAATCACTCTACTCAACTGTGTTGCGAAGAATACTTTCACACCGTAATATTACGTTCACTGCCTGTTTCCCAGAACTGTTGCTTCTTTTATATTACGGCCGGCCCTGCTTTAAGTACTAGCTTCTGCGCGTAATGTTTCTGCTACTATGATGTGCCACAAACTTTTTGACTTTTCAAGGTGAGATTTGGGTGTACTCCGACATCCAGCTCCTACCATTCAAAAAAAGTACTATTTTAAAAAAAAAATCTTCCTGAAATTTAATTTTCATTAGTCTGCATGTAAGTGCATTAACTCTGCCATTCCTATAAGTAAATAATATATAACATACAAAAACAGTTTCTTTTTCCTATTCGTAAATAGCATATTTAGTTTTTTATTGTGGTGATCAGAATTCACGAAGCAAGACAATAAGTCAATAACTGTAATGACTGGTGTAGTGTGGTTGCTTTTTTCTTTCCCTATTTTGAGGTCGGAGGGATTGACGTAGCTGACTAAATGTGTGGTAGCTAAGAGCCCTGACGATTTCCGAAACTACAACTTTACTTCTTGTATCTATATTATTTTGGAAAGCACGCCACAACACGTAGCACAAAATAAACTTGTAAACTGATTACTGTTATGGGTTTTTAGTATAACAAAGCCAACAAGAAGGTCGTCTAGTTGACCATCATCGGTTTCGTATTCGAGCAAACTGCTATGGTCATCAATCCCTAGACTTACAAAATACTTAAAACAACTTAAACTAACCTTCGGACAACACACACACACACACACACACACACACACACACACACACACAGAGTGTGTGTGTGTGTGTGTGTGTGTGTGTGTGTGTGAGAGAGAGAGAGAGAGAGAGAGAGAGAGAGAGAGAGAGAGACACCCATTCCCAGGGAGGACTCGAACCTCCGCAGCGAGGCGTCTTAGAATTCTCGACCGCGGCGCCGTCCAATTAACTACAGCACTTTTAATATACTGATTGTCATGTATAGACAATATTTACTAAACTGACACGTTCCGCATCATTATGAAATGTCGTACGTATGATCAATGGAACAAGTATTAATTAATCTAGATGCGATTGGAGAGGAAGCGGTGATGCGAGACGCCAGTGTCCACGCAGGCAACCCCCTGCGGCTGCGCAGGTGCCGCCAATATCCCAGGCGGCGTGACGTGACGTCACAGGCCACGATGCCCCGCGGCGGCCGCAATCAGCGCGTGTCCCAGCGCGCACACACACACACACACACACACACACACACAGAGCGGCGCAGCCACGAGCAGTTTATTGCCCAGTCCGCAGACACGCCTCCGCCGCCCTCTCCGCCTTTTGTCACTGCGGCGGCTACATTGCAGTGGGTGACGCTGCCTCATGTGACACATATTGGAGCGTGCACAACATTAACCTCGCACATTTCGATTTGATCCATGAATCATACAGTGTTGCTATCCATAATATTAAAACTTGAACTCACAAATGAAACAATGTTAATTACATGTATAGGTCAATGTTTTGCACAAAGGAAAATCATTTTTATACGTAACAGTTAATTGCAATAGAAGGGAGTAGTTGTTTTCATAACTATAATGTTCCCTTTGCAATCGTGCTTTGAAAGCTATTTACGTAACTTCGAAACATCTTAGGTCGACCGATTATCTTCTCTAGTAAAGCCGCGGTGGAGTAGCCGAGCGGTCTAAAGCGTCTCGCTGCGAATCGCGCGGTTGCTCGCCGTGGAGGTTCGAGTTCTTCCTGGGGCATGGGTGTGTGTGTGTGTGTGTGTGTGTGTGTGTGTGTGAGTGTTTGTCCTAGGTTTAAGTAATTTGTAAGTTACGGACTGATGACCACGCAGTTTGGTCCGGTAGATTTACAAATATTTGAACATTTCTCTTGTAAAAGTGCCTCACTTTTCGTGAACTCGCATTCCAGCGTCGTTCATGTTCAAATGGCGCGTTTTCAGTAAAACACACACACACACATATATATATATATATATATATATATATATATATATATATATATAGAGAGAGAGAGAGAGAGAGAGAGAGAGAGAGAGAAGAAGACAGCTACTGGGCCCCTACTATTACATCGATAATTTCAGAATTCCAAACTTTTTTTTTTTTTTTTTTTTGTATGGGACTTAACTACGGGGTCATCAGTCCCTAAGCTTACAAACTACTTATGAACTACTTACAAACTTGGACGGCACAAATATCCATGCCCGAGGGGGGATTCGAACCCCCGACCGTAGTGGCCGTGCTGACCGTGACTGGAGCGCCTCAGTCACCTCGGCCACCGCGGCCGGCTTTCGTTATTTCGTTTGTTCATGTCTTCTGTGGCAGTTTACGTCTATACTGCCACCTACACTGCCGTTTGTGAAAAGTGCAACACAGAAAACTTTTCGAATAGCACCACACTTGGTGGAAGTGGCGACGGGTGTGCAAGCAATATCGCTTCAACTGCAATTTTTCCCTAGATAGTTTCGCGACTGTCTGTGATTGCATTTCGCACAGTCCGTAACAGAGTGAATGTTTCATACTTAATGATTTGATTGGAATTGTAGTGATGAACCCTTACCGTTTCAGAGTAGAAAACCGACGTCTTTCTGCAGAAGGTTTGATTTTCTGTTGTTTATTAGCTATTTTATGTTCTTAATAATTAGAAAATGAAATTCTTGATTAATAAGTCGTAGATTTCAAGATAATCTTAAACAGTCCTGCGAAGTGCCGTTTCATACCTTCCAACGGTTCGTAGGATACCTACTAGAAACATATGAAAAGTGATTTTCTAGTTATTACCGATTTTCATGTCACTACGTACCTTCCAAGTCGTAAAATGTATCTTAAAATCCATTTAAACGATACTATTCACACTCATCCGATATCGCTTGCAACGCTGCTGTCATAGCGTATAACAAAAATCAGTGGGAGTGTCGTGACTGTATGTGCTAGACTGTGGACATCATCTTCACCGCCGAGCCCAAAGGACAGACATCAGGCCACTTCAAGTCGCTGGTTGACTGCCACGAGGCGTAAGAGGATGCTGTTCACCGCAGTTGATATTGTTAGCAGAACTGACTTCTAATGTGTAAAGCAGTGTGTCCGTATGTGTGAAAGTGTTGCATACAAATCTACAGTTTTGATCCAATGTTTATGAAATTTTGTACACGTAAGCTTCAATCCATGAGGGCGGTCGCCATAAGTGTAAGAATCACGTACGATAATAGCTCACTAGATATGACGTCATAAACAATGAGATGCACGAAAAACTGCTGCATTTTGCGAAAATGGTGCTCATTTTCTCCTAAACCATTGGACCGATTTCAACGAAATTTGGTACACACATTCCTTACGGTGAGGTAACAATTGCCGCATGGTTAAGAATCACATACGGCACCTGGTTCAAAAGATATTACGTCATAACCAACAGAAACCGCAAAAAATGCCATATAATGCGGCGAGATTTTCGAAATACACTGTATGAGAATGACAGTACTTAGCGTCTTGCAACAAACATTAAACATAATTTCAAACCTTTATTAAATTTTTTCTCGCGGGCAACCATAGTAAAATTTTTGTGTCTCGTTTCCGCCGGTTGTCCTGGGTGTCGGTGGCCGAGT
The DNA here is from genome assembly GCA_026315105.1 of Locusta migratoria. Lineage (NCBI taxonomy): Eukaryota > Metazoa > Arthropoda > Insecta > Orthoptera > Acrididae > Locusta > Locusta migratoria. Next base: position 224,313,776 of record CM048745.1, read on the forward strand.
AGAGAGAGACCGACACAGGAAAATAGGATGCACGCGTGTGCAGGTACAGAGTCTGAGGTGACCAGCCAGTGGGACAGCAGAAACTAGAAACACTAAGCTAGATTAGAACAAGAGATATATATTTCATAGAAATAATACATTACTTAACTTGGAGGGCAGCAGACTAGTGGAATGCTGATACCTAGTATATCTAGGTAGAGGCCTGTCTACTGATGAGTCCTAGTGCCTGTCCTAATCCCAAGTTTTAACTAGTGCCTATCTGATTCCCAAGTGGCCGATGCAGTTCCGTGGTGGCCACGATCGGGGTTGCAGCAGAGGGCGCTCGTGGCTGACGTCGTAAGAACGCCGCGCCGCGCCGTGCCTGCATGGCGACGCGCGGCGAAGGTACGTGGCGCGCACTTCAGACTTTTGCGACAGCACAAAAATGATGAAAGGAAAAAAGTTTCTCGCTTACTACTTTTCCGCTGTTTATGGAGTAAACCTACGGCTCTCGGTATGACGTTACAATTTATAATTTGAACACTACAAATTGTAGCGACCGGACATTTTACAGACAGTATACACATATATAGTTGAATGTAGCTTCTAAATTGTATCACAGTACCACACGCAGTTAGTGAGATACGAGCACATAAACAGTAACGTTCATGGAAAACCGCCCCATCAGGCAACCAGGTTTTAATCTATTACTTCTTTACAACTAATTGCATTCCGAAGAGATTTTATAGACATGCAACTCTTATACAGATGAATATATACCTGAAAAATGGCAGAAATAAATAAATAAATACCCGGGCAACGCCGGGTTTTCAGCTAATATAAAATAAAATTTAGTTATTCTCAAGCTATCGTTAGAGCACTGTGGAGCGGCATAGCGGACAAACACCGGTATGATGGTTTGGGGCGCCATTGGTTACAACCCCCGATCACGCCTCCTATATATTGAGGGCACTTTGAACTGCAAGAGCCATATTTCCACTCGACAGTTCCCGGCCACATATTGCGGGGAATGTACCGGCCTTCTTCGTAGAGCGACGGCTACCATTGCTTTCCTGGCCTGCACATTCGCCAGAAATGTTGCCCATCGAACACGGTTGGTCGGTACCTAATGCGTCACGGTACTCCAGTGACCAGCGTCAAGGATTTGTGGGCTCCGATACAAACTGCATGGAGGGAAATCCCTCCGGTACGTGTTCACTACCACATTGACTTAATGCCACGGCGTACAGCACCTCTAATTCCAGTACATGGTGTGCACACGACGTACTGACTAATAGGGTTCAGAGGACATGTACAGATTTGCAAAGGTAATCATTTGTGACTCGTTCCGTACGTAACCTGTGGTATTAAATTCATTGAATTCATAAGTTTCCTTCTTGGTGTTACATTTTGTACAAACGGTAGTGCATTTACAATTCCACCTGAAACACTTTGCATACTCGTGTGACGAAACTAATAAATAATTCCTGAAGTGTAATTTAGTTGATTTCAGTGCCAAAATGAGGTTTGAAATGTTCTTCTCTCTTGATCTTAATGTCAACCTATTATGGCTTTGAGAAATTAACTAAGGAAAACGCAAAACAATTTACAGACCACGCAAAGGAAATTGATGTCGAGGAGCATGGTAGGAATAGCAACGTAAACGGTATTAATAGGAAGTATAAAGACGAAGAAGCAGTAGATGAGTGATTCTATGTATCTTTCCGCCAGTAAATTCAGCACCATCGCACCGTATGCAATCATAATAGTGGCACCGGATGGTCAGTGCATATTTTACTCGGCGATACTGCCATTTAAACTTTATGATTATTTCGCTTATCTAGACGCTCTCGAGCTCCCGTAGAAATTTTTAAGTATTCTGTAGACAAATCGGGCGTCACAACAATGCCACTAGCAAGCTTCCCTATTTGAAAACGTATCTAAAGTGCTTCATTTCTATCATAACACCGTATATAATTTCCACTAAGACACTTCATTTAATGACTGAATATTTCCAACTAATTCTCACAGTGCACACAGATCTTGTAGCCTGAACAACATTAATCTCGTACTTTCCGACTTGATCCATGAAACAAACTAAGTTTTGTGGTCTACAGTAATAAAATTAATGCGTAAAGTTTGAAGCTATTTTAAAACTAGCTATATGCCCGTGTTTTGCAATGAATTTTAAGAAAGAACATCTGCATACTAGTGCTTTTAAGAGTTCCGGACCCCAATAAAAATTTTGTTGCATCGCTTTGTCAGTCAACTCAGTTGCCATAGACAGGAGACCGCACAATCCTGACGCTTGTAGCCGCTCTTGTGTATTGAGAAAGAGTTGACTGTTTTGTTGCCATGGTTGTTCGTAAACAGAACGAATTGAAAATGTAATACGTGTGCATCGAGCTCACAAAGCAAACTGTATAAACTTCATTGTTTTAGCAAATAATACTTTTGTAACGGAAAACTACCTATAAATTCTAAGGATTCGCGTTATACATTTTTTTAAATGTAACCTGGCCATTCAAAGAAATGAATGTTGTTATATTTTTAATATGAAAAGCTGTTAAATGTGGGTTTCTATTTGTAGAGATAAGTTGTTGCGCTTAAGTCTGCCCCATCCCAAAAGACTTCTGTTATTGAGACAATACACACAACAGGGCCATCTATTGTTTCTTGGGTGCTCTAAGAATCTGTAAACTACGTCATACACGTGTCGAGAGGCCACCAGGTACCGACCGGCCACCGTATCATCCTCCCCTCGAATGCGTCTATGTTGGTTTGCTGTTTCTCTACTCCGTTCTTATAAGTATAGGATACCCCTGATCCGGTTTTGATGAAGTTCCCCCAATTTATTATCACTTTACCTGTCAAACCCCATAAGTTGATGTAGTATGTACTTTTTCTTACTATCTTGTAGCCTTGTAGCTTTTGGACAAATGTTTGAAATTTTTTTTTTTTTTTTTTTTTTTTTTTTTTTTTTTTTTTTTTTTTTTTTTTGCCATGTGAGAGGAACAACAAAGTGTAGTGTAGGCAGTTTCTCTAATACAAAAAAATGTTCAAATGTTTGTATAGCTTATGGGACTTAACTACGGGGTCATCAGTCCCTAAACTTACAGACCACTTATGAACTAGCTAATCCTAAGGACGGCACAAATATCCATGCCCGAGGAGGGATTCGAAACCCCGACCGTAGTGGCCGTGCAGACCGTGACTGGAGCGCCTCAGTTCCCTCGGCCACTGCGGTCGGCTTTCTCTAGTATAAATGTTGTGCCAATCAAACGTAGCCTATGGTTCGCCTTCCCTACGATCTTTTCTGTGAGTTATCTCCAATGAAAGTTGTTCGTAATTGTAGTTTCCAGGAATTTACGTGAATTTACGGCCTGTAATTTTGGTTGATTTATCTTGTAAACGAAGTTTAGCTGTTTTCTTTTACTGCTTATATGGATGACTTGACACTTTTTATCATTTAGCGTCTATTACCAACTTTCACACCATACAGATATCTATATCTTCAATGTGTACTGTTCTGTAGAACCCCAAACACAGATCGAGGGCAGTAAGTAAATTTCAGGAGGAATGAAACTTTTTTTCAGATACCTCGGCAGTTTCATAAATACTGCACTGAATTCACTGCTTTCCTGCAAATGCGACGTTTCTGCTTTGCGATTACTGTAGCTGAGGACTGATCATTTTATGTCTAATATTTTTGTATTTTGTCAGAGTTTGTATAATTCATAAATTTTTCTATGCTATTGTAGTGCCTCCTTGTAATAACTGTTGTGTGTGCTAACCTAGTGCGCTTTGGTATTTTGTTATTATAGACTGTAACGAAAGATGGGATATTGCTTCAATTAAGTTTCCATATATAATTACAAAATTAACTATCATGTTTAGTGACAAGGAAATATGTAAGTAACATCATCAAAAAACAATTTCTCCGTTTGTAAAGTGCCTTTTCTCTCTTATTACATACTGTGCTCTTGGAGAGGAAGCATCGCTGCAACTGTTAAAAGGTTGCACTTATTGGCCTAGAGTGTTTTGGGGCTCTTTGTTTTAGAATGTGCTCGTATGCTTACAATCCTGTCAAGTTTCGAACTGTGCCATCACCTTCAGGCCAGTTTTGTAACTTATATCTTCTTTATATCTTGTGTGTACAGAGTTGTTTCTGGAAACTAATCTATGTTCTAACTACGTCTATTGAAATATACTGTACCGATGACATGGAAGGAGCCTCCATTTGACAATGTTTCATGATGATCCCTGCCTCAAATTCAATTTAGACTCGGGATTTTAAGTTAAATGCTCATCTGAAAGGGAGGTGTGCCTGTGAACAATGTTATTTTGTTTTGTGTAGTTAGGTTTTAAATTTCAAGACTGTGGTATCTGCAATTAAATAGTTACTGTTACTTAGAATTCAAAATTTATTAATGGGGTAGAATTTTGGCTCTACGCCAGATTATAATGTCCATAATTTATATTAACGTTGTAAATCATGTTCTATGCATAGTCAGTTTGCTCAACAAATCATTCTGCAATTTAATGGCTATCAGCACTTCTGTTTTACAGAGATATTGTCTGTGGGTAGATGGCCGATTACAAGCGACGTAGTATAAGATTTGTTGTTGTTTATTGTAGTCTAATGTTACCTGAAGGTTGAATGTGAGGTGAAGAACACGCGTTACTGATCATTTGGTAGTTGAAACAAGAGTTTTGCACTTTGATCTTTTACTATCTCCCTCAATGTGTATATAACGGGAATATTTTTATATCTGTTTGTAAGTATATGTCTGCGAGTGTAATTTTCATTAAATACTGTTTCGATGAAAAGGAGCAAAATTTCAGTCAGCTACACTGTCTGCACGATGACGACTAGTCGTGACGAACAGCACGCTGAAACTTTAATAAAAATAATACATACACACACACACACACACACACACACACACACACACACACACACAAACACACTGGGGCTTCTCACTTCGCGAACTGAAGGTATGAGTTTCAGTTCTGGCGAAGTTCTGGATGCATGATCCGTTATAGATATTTCCACTATAACTCAAACTGTTGGTCACCGAAAATTGTTCAGGTTCATATCAACAAACATCCACATATTAAGAACGACGATGATCTGTCCCGATATATTAAATCCAGTTCGCATCGCATAATGGTAAAATAACCACTAGGATCCTTTACCTTTTCACTTAAATTATGTATTTTAACAATTTATTGCTTTATAAATCTCATGCATAATGAAAAGACATATACAGTCAATTCCAAAATATCATTTTTCCAATACCTGAAGATACCGTGTTTATTCATTCCAGAGTAACCTTATTTACAAAGAGTCTCTAAGACAGTTGCTCACCCCCAAGGAGGTTAGAATACAGGGAGACGCCCTTACGCTGAAAAAGTGATGCCTGACTATGCCATATTGCTAAGTTTTGAAGAAGTGTTCGTATTGTACAACTAATGTTTTATGTCACTTAAAACAGGGATAAGGCATCCGACGGATTTGCCGTGCTGTACAACATGTTAAAAAAAGTGCAAATTAGCTATTAAAAAGTAAGTTTTCAAATATATTATGAAGTGTATTTATTACTATTTATTCAAGAAAGTATAATGTTTGCAAGTACATACTTTGCAGTGACTGTCAGTTCAAAGCATTAATAGTAAGAGAGTCGACTTAAGACATAGTTTTAACTGATAAATAGCATTCCAAAACTGACCACGATGGCGGAGAGGCTTCAACTGACGTATGTGCTCGGCGTAGATAATGCCATTTCCCTTTATTCTAACCTCCTTGCTCACCCCCTCATCCGCTATTTTCGCTGACTTTCACGGCGTCTTTACAGAACTTGCTATTATAATATAGAACTTTTGTGCGCAGTAAATTTTTCTCTAAATTGTGTAAATATAATTTAAGTGCAGCCCCTTACTACTTTATCCTCAGTACTACTAAATTATTAGTAGCAGAGGGCCGTTACAAGGAGGTGGATGTTTTGAACTGGTGTTGCGGGAGGACTAAATTAAATTGTGCAGCTGATCGTGAAGAGGCTTTCTGTGTCGGTTTTTACGTTTGTGGTTATTCCTAGCTTCGAACTGATCGACTACGAGCGTAGGCACTCTAATGACGCATGACGCGACACCTCGCACATAGGTGTACTGATTGATGACTTCGTCAAACAGCGTGCGGCACGTTCTGCCTAATGCATACTATTCTTCATGCACAGTCTTTACTAAATGTTTAGAAATACAGAGCAGCGGCGTGTATGCATCAAGAAACTAAGAAACTACAATATAAATCTACATAAACTGCTTTCGAGAAGTTCCCTATGGCTCTTCACCGCCATTAGGCAATCATAGAAATAATCATAAATTTCCATTATGCAGCGGACAAATGGTCATGCGATTTGGAGCGCCATTTTACGGATCGCGCGGCTGTTCGCGTCGGAGGTTTTACTCCTCCTTCCTGTCGATTGGGGGAGTTCGAGAGTTGTCCTTAGTATAATTTAATTTGTAACTCTAGGGATCGATGACCTTAGGAGTTTGATGCCTAAGGTTCACAAACATGTTGATATATTTGAAACATCCTAGAGCCCATTATAGTTAGGGGGGCAGAGTTCCTTATACCAATAAGTTACAGATGAAAAAAGCTAGGACTTTTTTTTCCACACAATCACACTGTCACTAAAATTTACTCTCTGGAGAGTACCCTTCATTTGCTTATGCAAGTAATGAAAAGTATTTAAGTTTTGTCATTGCTTGTTCCGAAAAAAGCTTAACAATACAGAAAAATTTAGGACCAATTGTCAAAAGAAACTTATTCCAGTTTATCATACACAGAGCACCAAGAAACGAAGTGCTTATAGATATGAACAAGTCTCTCGATGGAAAGGACCGAAGGCAGTTCAATTATCTATTCACTTCTTGGCAGTATTCCGGCTTCATCACACACCAGCACCGCTTAGACATAAGTAAGTATCAGCTGAAATGGGTATCAACAATTCTGATAATAAGTGTAATAAGAATACAGATGAAAAGGTAAATAAAATTGACTCTTTGCAGAGTAACCTTCATTTGTTAATAAAAGCAGTTAATGAGAAGTAATTTAAGTTTCGTAATTGCTGGTTGGCGAAAAATGCTTAACAATACAAAAAATTTTAATGGCCAGGACCATTCCAGTTCATCATACACACAGCACCAAGAGATGAAGTCCTTATAAATATGAACAAAATTGTCTCTTATTCACATTATTCACATGTTGGCTGTATTCAGGCTTTATCACACACAAGCATCGTTCAGACATAGGTGAGTAGGTATCAGCTGAAGTGGGTATCAACCATTCTGATAATAATTCCAATGAATTTCCATGTAAGAATTTTCTCGGATGCATACATAGAGGGACATGACCATCCCAACAAAATAAGAGAAATCAGATCGAAAACGGAACGATTTGGATGTTCTTTCTTCCCGCGCGCTATTAGAGAATGGAACGGTATAGAAAGGTTATGGAAATGGTTAATAGACCCTCTGCCATGCACTTAAATGTGATTTGCAGAGTATCTTTGTAGATGTTGAATTTGTTAGCAGCTCTCAGTAAAACTCGTCTTAAAGGGTTTTGAGGAATGGTCTATGGCTTGATTAATCAGACTGAAATGAAGACAGACATGATGGTAAATTTCGCACGATCAAATCTTCCATGCACATTGAATTTGACAGCTGAAATACGATGAGCAGCTTTATAATGAGTAAGAAGACAGCTGCTTCTTATTTCGTGTAGGCAGTAGAGGTAACTGCAGGTTGCTTACAAGAGTAGTGCAGCCACGCTACCGTACCCACCTGCGCGGCCCCGGCTAGACAATGACTTCCCACCAGCAGAACAGGCCATACCTCTCTGCGGGAGCAGCCATGCCATTTTTTGCGGAGCCCCGTCGCTCCCCTCTGGCGCTTGGCAGCCTTGCTGACAGGGTAAGCTGTGGCTTCCCAGAAGAACAAAAGAGAAACGCGACGGCGCGACCGCAGCGCCACGCCACTGGCTTCTGGGAACTAATTTGGGTGGCAAGGACGCAGGCACACACGCGGACATAGCACAAGGGCATAATAGGTTGCTTCACTTTATGCTAACCATAAGTCTACGTTCTTACTAAATCACGTTCTTATTTTTAAAAAGCATCAGGAGATGATGATATCTACATTCACACCCGCATCCACACTACGCAGCCAGCGGGTACATTGCGTTCCATTGTCACTTCTTCATCCTACTCCAGCCGTGTACGGTGCGCGGAAACAAGTATTGTCGGTATGCGTTCCTGTGGGCTTCAATCTCACAAATTTTTTCCTCGTGGCTTTTTCGCGAGCTATACGCAGGAGGAAGCAATATACTGGTTGCCTCTTCATTACACGTATCGAAACCTTATCAATTCACTGTACCTCGATACAAAACATCACTCTTGCAGCGTGTTCCACTGGAGTTTCCCGAACATGCCTACGTGCTCACTAAATGAGCCCGTACGAAACGTGCTGCTCTCCGTTCGCTCTTCTCTGTCTTGTACCAACGCAGTATGGTACAGATCCCACACTGTTCGCCAATATTCTAGCGTCATCCGAACGAGTATTCTGTTACGTTTATCCTTTGTTGGCGGACTACACTTCTGGAGAATTCTTCCAATGAATATGAGTGTTGCATCTGCCTCACCCACGATTAAATTTACATGGTTGTTCCATTTCAAATCACTCTTCATGCCCACTCACAGATGTTTCTTGGAAGCAAATAATGTTTCTGTGTTTGTGCTACTATTGGGCTGTTATATGCTAAAGCATCTTTCTTTCAATGTAAACGCAGGGTTTTGTATTTGTTTACGTTGTTGTTGTTGTGGCCTTCAGTCTGCAGACTGGTTTGATGCAGCTCTCCATGCTACCTTGTCCTGTGCAAGCCTCATCATCTGACAATACGTACGGCAAGCTACATTCTTTTGAATCTGCTTAGTGTATCCGTCCCTCGGTCGCCCTCTATGATTTTTACCCCACACACTTTCTTCGAATGTTAAGTTGACGATTCCTTGAAGTCTCAGAATGTGTCCCACCAACTTATACCTTCTGTTAGGATATGTCAGAAACTCATTTTCTCCTCAATTCGGTGAAGCACCTCCTTGTGAAGTTCCTAGTCTGCCATCGGGCGCTTCAAAAAAATGTTCAAATGTTTGTAAAGCTTATGGGACTTAACTACGGGGTCATTAGTCCCTAAACTTACAAACTACTTATGAACTACTTACGAACTAGAACGGCACAAATATCCATGCCCGAGGGGGGATTCGAACCCCCGACCGTAGTGACCATGCAGAGCGGGCGCTTTCCCTGGTGGTGATTAGGGGAACGCTCACCAGATATGGTGGGTTCTGGGGAAATAAAATACCCAGTGTGGACCAAAACTAACAATCCTTCCTACCTCAAAGAAGGCGGATTGGCAGCAGGAAGGGCATCCGGCTGTAAAAATACTGCCAAAACAATATGAATGATGGTTGCTTCTCAAGATAAATGTTCCTGAATAATAGCCTCCCATTCGGATCTCCGGGGGAGGCGTTTTGCGAAGGATCCAAAGATGTTCAAGATCAGATTGGGAACTCTAAACGTGAAAACAACTATGGGGAAGGGAGGAGATATAATAGACATGATGCAGAGTGGGAAGGTAAAGGCTTTGTGTGTGCAAGAGACAAGGTGGAAAGGCAATAAGGCAAAGGTCTTAGCTGAGGGCTATAAGCTATTCCATAGCAATCAAGCAATCACGCAATCAAGAAATGGAGTAGGAGTTATTCTACACAGAGAGCTTCAAGGAGGGGTATGTGAAGTCACCAGAGTAAATGACAGGATAATGTATTAAGACTGATGTTTGGTGGAGAAATGGTAACAATGATGACAACCAATGCATCCCAAGTGGGATGCTCGGAGGATGAAATGGAAAAATTTTGGAGAGATTTGGATGGAGTAATGGTCGGAATACCAGAGAATGAAAGAGTGATAGACGGAGGGACCTAATTAGTCATGTTGGAGGGAGGAAAGATGGGAAAGAGAGATGTCATGGAGAATGGGGGTATGGTGAGAGAAATGAAGAAGGAACAAGAATAGTGGAGTCTGCAGTAGCTTTTAACATAATGATTACCAATACCTGCTTCCAAAGAAAAAGAGAAAAATTAATCACATACAGGGGTGGGGAAAATAAAAGCCAAATTGATCACATATTGTGCAGAAGGAAAAATTATGGGGAAGTGCGAAATACTAAGATTACATACGGTGAAGGAATAGCAACACAACATAAGTTGTTTGTGGCAGATTGTGATATGAAAGTAGGTAAAAAACGGAGGCACATAAACCAAAGTGAATGAAAAATTAAGTGGATGAGATTAGAGGACAAAAATTTGAGAGAGGAATTTACTGAAAAAGTACTGCAAAAGATGAAATTAGAAGAGAGTGTGCAGGAGTGTTGCAAAATAAATAGTGCTGTTATAAGGAACACTGGGGACAAAGTGCTTGGATTAACATCTGGCAGAGGGGAGCCAAAAGATAAGGAAGCATGGTGGTGGAATACAGAGGTGCAGAAGGTGGTGAAGGAAAAGAAAGTCGCTAAGAGGAAGTGGGATATGTCGGGAAGTGTTGAGGATGGAGAAGCATAAAAAATTGCCAAGAAAGAGGAAAAAAGAGCAGTGACGAAGAGGCAAAGCAGGTAGTGGAGAGAAATCTGGAGATGCAATCCAATTTACATGTGGCTTTCTCTGAATTGGAGAAAGCTTATGACAGAGTCCCAAGGACGAAATATAGAGAAGCATGAGAGAGCACTGTGTGCCAGAGAAGTATGTGAGGTTAGTGAAGGAAATTGTGGTGTCGCACAAGTATAAAGTGCGCGCCACCTACTTTCGCCATGCACGCACGGCGCGGCGTTCTTACGACGTCAGCCACGAGCGCCCTCTGCTGCAACTCCGCTCGTGGCCCCGACTGCTGCATCGGCCACTTGGAACTGAGATAGGAACCAGTTAACACTTGGGAATCAGATAGGTAGCAGTAAAGACTTGGCTATCGGATAGGCGCTAGGAATTATCAGTAGGCAGGACTCTATCTAATCTATGTATCAGCGTTCTGCAAACTTATGAAAGATAAATATTGTAATCTCTCTATAAAATATATATCTCGTTCTAATTTACTCTAGTGTTTCTAGTTTCTGCTGTCCCACTGGCTAGTCACCTACGCACCTGCACATGCGTGCATCCTTTATTCCTGTGTCGGACGAGACACAAAAGTGGTGACGAGGCTGGGACACAAAAGTGGCGACGAGGCTGAGACCCAAAAAAATGTACAAAGAAGCAATGACACAGGTGAAAAGTAATGTGGGTGTGACAAAGGAGTTCCCAGTAAAAGTGGGGTTACACCAAGGGTCTGCGGTTAGCCTTACCTCTTATTACCTGATTATGGATGGGCTGGTGAAAGATGTGAAAAAGGAAGCGTCATGGAATATGATGTTTGCGGATGATGTGGTTCTTTGTGAGCAGAGCATCGATAGACTTGAAGAAAAGCTGGAGGAGGAAGGCACTAGATGAAAGAGGGATGAAAATTAGCAGGACGAAATCAGAATTTTTAGCACTGAAGGATCCATGAGGAGGAACTGAAATCGCTGTGTAAATTTAAATACCTGGGGGTAATACATACAGAGGGACGGAGGACTGGAAAGCGATGTACAGCACCGAATAAACTGTGGTTTGATCAACTGGAGGAAAATGAGCGGAGTGTTATGTGACAAGAAAGTTAGCAATGGGTTGAAAGGGAAAGAGTACAAGTCGGTGGTAAGGTCTGCTATGATATACATGGCAGAGACATGGACAATCACAGTAGCCCAGGAAAGGAAGATGGAAGTGGCAGAAATGAGGATACTGAGGTGGATGTGTTAGAGGAGTTGTGAAAGTAGGACCCATGGGGAGAAAGATACAAGAGTAGACTAAGGTGGTATGGACACTTGCAGAGAAAAGGGAAAGAGTATATCGGAAACAGAGTTGAAGATAAAAACATTGAAGGAGTGAGAAGGAGAGGAATACCGAAGGGTGAGGTGGAAGGATAGGATAGCGGGGGACCTAAGGGAGAAAGGATGGCAGAAGCAATGAATATTGTGGAGAATAAGGATGCAGAAGAGCAACGCCGACCGTACTTGATGTGGGACAAGGCTACGATAAAGAAGAAGAAGAAGAAGAAGAAGAAGACCTCATCATTAGTCACGTGATCTACCTATCTAATGCTCATCATTGGTCCGTAGCACCACATTCCGAAAGCTTCTATTATCTTTTTGTCTGTACTCCTTTTCGTCCACGTTTCACTTCCACACAATGCTACACTCCAGACAAATGCTTTCAGAAAGGACTTCCTAACATTTAAGCTAATATTGGATGTCAACAAATTTCGTTTCTTTAGAAACGCTTTTCTTCCCATAGCCATTCTGCCTTTTATATCTTTTGTACTTCGGCTATCAGAAGTTATCTTGCTACCCAAATAACAAATTCATCTACCACTTTTATCGTCTCATTACCTAATCTAATTCCTTAAACATCGCCTGTTTTTCTGACATTACATTCCATTACATTTGTTTTACTCTTGTTAACATTCATTTTATACCTTCCTTTCAACACACTATTCCGTTTAATTGGTCTTCCAGGTCTTTGGCTGTCTTTGACAGAATTACAATGTCGTCAGCAACCTGCAAGGTTTTTATTCCCTCTTCCTGGACTTTAATTCCTGCTCCAAATTTCTCCTCTATTCCTTCTCAGCTTGCTCAATATACAAATTGAACAATATTGGGGAAAGGCTACAACCCTGTCTTACTCCCTTCCCAACCACTAAAACCCTTTCACGACCTTCGACTCCAAGTCGAATATAACACTTCGCTTCCTATATTTTGCCCTTGCTATCTTCAGAACCTGAAAAGGTTTATTCCAGTCAACATTGTCAAAAACTGTCTCCAGATCTACAAATGCTAAAAAACGTAGGTTTCCCTTTCCTTAATCTTTCTTCCAAGATAAGTCGCAATGTGACTATTGCCTCGCGTGTTCCCACATTCTCCTAAATCCAAACTGATCTCCTCCAATGTCGGATTCCACCAGTTTTCCATTCGTCTGTAAATATATCGTGTTAGTATTTTCCAACCCTGACTTGTTAAACAGGATAAAGCCAAGATCGATGGTATATAATTTTATTTTGACGACAGGTTTCGATGGTCTATGCCATCATTTTCTGGTCTAAAACTGTTTTACGCAGCCGTCATCTTGTGATGCCAACCGTAATAGTATAAAATAATTTAGAGTACATAGATGGAGTATGACACAGGAGTATCCTACTGTCACTTATACTGAAATGTAACTTTTATTACAATAACATTGTGCATCTATGCACTCTAAATTATTTTATACAACAACGTATTACATCATAAGATGACGGCTGTGTAAAATAATTTTAGACAAGATGATGGCATATACCATCGAAAGCGAAATAAAAATTTATATGTGCGATCTTGGCTTTATTCTGTTTGGAACCTATCATAATATTAGATCGCCTCCGTAAAATATAAACAGACAAATTCAAATTTTCACATTTGTCTGCACTTGCTTTCTTAGCAATTGGAATCACGATATTCTTCTTGAAGTTTGAAGGCGTTTCTCCTATCTCATACTCATGCATACCAGATGGAACCATTTGTTCATGACTGACTCTCCTACAGATAATATCAGTTCAGATGGGACATCATCTACTCCAGGGCCCTTGTTTCTACTCAAATCTTTTAGTGATCTGTCAAATTCTTCTCGCAGTATTGTATCTCCTATCTCATCTTCGTCTTCCACTTCTAGAACACTACCTTCAAGTATATTTCCTTTGTAAAGGCCTTCTGTATATTCCATCTTTCAGCTTTCCTTTCTTTGTTTAGTACCAGTTTTCATCTGAGTTCTTGATATTAATACCACTGCTTTTCTTGTCTCACCTCGTTTACGTTGCGAGTTAATTGTCATTCCGAGCACCATGCGACGGTAAGTTGCAGATCGTTCCACATTTCGCTACAATTTTCCAGCGTTTCGACTCTTCGCTGTACTATAGCATCATTCACGAAGTCTCACTGAACTTTGCATGTTATCTAGAAGCTCATTTACATATATTGTGAAAAGCATCGGTTGTATAACAGTTCCCTGGGGCACACTACAAATCATTTTCTCGCCTGAAGAACAGTTCCCTGGGGCACACTACAAATCATTTTCTCGCCTGAAGACCTCTCCGTTAAAAATTACATACTGCCTTCTTTTAGCTACAAAATCTTCAGTCTACTCACACGGGAATTACTGCTTCCACCAAGGAGCCTCTGGATTTCACATGCGCGTTGCTTTCCGAACCCATGTAGATTCTGCAGAAAAGATTTAGTCTCCAGAAATGTCATAATTATTCAACTTAAAACATGTTCAAATATTTTTCATTTAAAACTGTAGACTTTGGCCTAATAAAGAACTGAAATGTAGTTGGCCAATTCTAAAAGGTTTCGGAATATTTAAACATTTCGACCATTTCAGAACATTGAAATACATTCAATGGCAAAGTTGAAAAATTTTGCTACACCGGATTCGAACCCGGAAATCCAGCTTTCTGCCAGCGGCTGTCTTAACCAATTAGGCTATCCAGGCACGCTTCACTTCCACCCAAAATTCTCAACTTGTAGCACTCTTCGATTTAGTGTCCCTTGCCCTTTACTTTCCTTTGCTCGCTGCCTACATCTACATCTACATCTACATCGATACTCTGCAAATCACATTTAAGTGCCTGGCAGAGGGTTCATTAACCACCTTCATAACTTTTCTCTACCGTTCCATTCTCTAATAGCGCGCGGGAAGAAAGAACACCTAAATCGTTCCGTTTTCGATCTGATTTCTCTTATTTTATTGGGATGGTCATGTCTCCCTAAGTAGGTGTTTTGCTAGCAAAATATTTTCACATTCAGAACTAAAAGTCGGTGATTGAAACTTCGCAAACAGATCACACCGCAATGAATAACGTCTTTCTTTTAATGATTTCCACCCCAATTCGTGCAACATTTCCGTGACGCTTTCCCCCCCGTAACGTGATAAAACAAAACGAGCTGCCCTTCTCTGAACCTTCTCAATATCTTCCGTCAGTCCCACCTGGTGAGGGTCCCACAAGGGGCAACAGTACTCCAGGAGAGGACGCACAAGTGTGATGTAGGCAGTCTCTTTGGTGGAGCTGGTGCATCGTCTAAGCGTTCTGCCAATGAAACGTAACCTTTGGTTCGCCTTCCCCACAATATTTTCTATGTGTTCTCTCCAGTCAAAGTTGTTCGTAATTGTAACTCGTAGGTATTTGGTAGAATTTACGACCTTAAGGTTTGACTGATTTATCGCGTAATTGAAGTTCAGCGGATTTCTTTTAGTGGTCATGTGTATTACTTCACACTTTTCTTTATTTAGTGTCAATTGCCAATTGTCGCACCAAGTAGAAATTTTGTCTAAATCGCTTTGCAGTTGCTTTTGATCCTCTGTTGACTTCACTAACCGATAAACGACAGCATCATCCGCGAACAGTCTAAGGGAGCTATTCAGATTATCTCCTAAATCGTTTATAAACACGAGGAAGAGTAGGGGACCAATAACGCTTCCCTGTGGAACGCCAGATATCACTTCTGTTTTACTCGATGACTCACCGTCAATTACAACGAACTGTGTCCTTTCTGATAGGAAATCGTGAATCCAATCGCACAATTGGGGAGATATTCCATAAGCACGCAATTTCATTAGAAGCCGCTTGTGGGGTACAGTATCAAAAGCCTTCCGGAAATCCAGAAATATGGAATCGATTTGAGATCCCTTGTGTATGCTGTATTCCCGCAAGGGACCGAGCGTATGAATGCGTCCCTGTTGAAACTGTCAACTGCCTGTTGAGTGCAAATTTATAATTGACATGATGGGTAGTCTGGTGTACTGCCGGCTGTCAATGTGTACTCTGCTCAATATTTCGACTACGTAGCTCGAACCTTCATCAGGTGCGACCTGAGACTGCTTTCCGAGTGGACCTGGTCGAGTATTTATGTCTGCGGCCTTCCCCCTCCACTGGCGGTTGTAGGAGCTCCCTCTGTGGTCCGCGCCCGCTCCCGACCGTGTCTTTTGTGGTCTGGCGCTCCATCTGCGGTCCGCGCCCGCTTGCTGAACTGTTCTGGGGCGCTGATGTCAGTAGTAGTCCTGAGTGCTCCGTCTGTGGTCCGCGCCCGCCAATCCCGCCTCCGATCGTACCATCCGCGGTCTGGCGTTTCGTTTGCGGTCCGCGCCCGCTCGCTGAGGTGTTCTGGGACGCCGATGTTCTGTTTTCCATCCGCTGCCGCCCTGGGTGCTCTCTCTGTGGTCCGCGCACATCGTACCCGCCTCTAAGAGCTTCATCTTTGGTCTAGCGCTCCCTCTGTGGTCCACGCCCGTTGTGTCCACTCCTCTATGTTGTATCTTCAGGCCCATCATTCTGCTGCTCTGCTTGGGGATCGTTCTGCATGTCCATGCCCCCAGCACTTTTGTCTGCGGTATAGTGATGATGTCCTTGTTGCTTCTTTAATAGTTCCAGAGCAGAGTCCCAGGCCCTACTTAGCTGATAGCCGGTATCTCGGTTCATGAGATTGTCAGCCACTTTTATCTCTATGGACTCCTTTGTAACACTGTCCCAGAATCTGAGGGATGTGCCAGAATCTTGTTGTCATTGTAGTTCACGACATGATCCAGCTACAGGCAGTGTTCAGGAATGGCTGATTTCGTCACTTGCCTTAATCGGGTGTGCCTTTGATGTTCCTTGCACCTGACGTCCACTGTTCTGGAGGACTGGCCAATGTAGGACATTCCACATTGATAAGTGATGCTATAAATCCCTGGTTTCTGTAACCCCAGGTCGTCTTTTACATTTCCAACCAAACTCCTCATCTTGCTTGCTGGACATAAAATACAATTGATGTTCTGTTTACGTAGAATCCTACTAATTCTGGCTGAAACAGAACCAGCGTAAGGAGATACGCTGTCTTCTTCGCTTCCTCTTCCTCTGCTTCTGGAGCCTCTGGTGTGGGGCTGGTTGGAATACCCTCTCAATTTGTCTTGTATATCCATTCTTGTAGAACACTGATTTAAGGTGCTCAATTTCTGCAGGTAGACTTTCTTGGTCCAACAAGGCATGTGCTCTGTGGACCAATGTCTTGAGGATCCCATTCTTCTGTGCAGGATGGTGGTAGCTGCTGGCCTGCAGGTATAAGTGTGTGTTGGTTTCCGATACACACTGTGGCCAATAGATCCATCTGCTTTCCTTCTAACTTTCTAACATCTAGAAACAGCAGCTGTCCATTTTCCTCCAGTTCCAAGGTGAACTTGATGTTGGGGTTGCATGAGTTAAGGTATGACACCAGATCACCTATAGAAGCAGTCTCCATGAACATGTTGGCAACCACAAGAGTGGGCTACCCATAGCTACACCTTCTATTGGCTCATAATATTGGTTCCCATACAGGAAGTATGTGGAGGTCAGCGTATGTCTAAACAGGTCCAATAGAGCGCCATCTAATTTCTCTGCAACCAGGTCTAGTGAGTCTTGCAGTGGGACCCTGGTGAACAGCGATAGCCGGCCGCGGTGGACGAGGGGACTGAGGTGGTCCAATAACGTTCTGCACGGCCACTACGGTCGGGGGTTCGAATCCCCCCTCGGGCATGGATATTTGTGCCGTTCTTAGGATAAACTAGTTGATAAGTAGTTTGTAAGTTTAGGGACTGATGACCCCGTAGTTATGTCCCATAAGCTTAACAAACATTTGAAGCATGTGAACAGTGATACCACATCAAAGCTAACCATGATGTCTGAGTCTGTGATGTGTAGTTGCTTGAGGCTTTGCAGTAAGTCTTCTGAATTGCGGATGTGGTGAACACATTTCCCCACATGTGGAGAGAGCAGATTCTTCAAGTACTTGGCTTTTTCATATGTGGGTGCCCCAATATTACTGCACAATTGGACGTAAGGGCACACCGTCCTTGTGTATTTTAGGAAGGTCGTACAATCTAGGAGGTACAGGTGCCTTCGGGTCTCCTGCTTTCTAGGCAGTTTTGCTGACTACTGCACCACTGTTGGACACAGTGATCACCGCCCCTGCAAGGACTACCTTAAGACGTCTCCCGTCATATACAAATTCCCAGCTTCATCCTGCCCACAGTACACAAACTCGTAGTTATGAAACTAAATTCCATATGAGTAAGGGCCACAAACTTGCCAATCCGCAGTTGATGTTATATATTATGTGAAAAACGAATAACAACTGCAGGATTAGAAGTGACGTCTGTTCTTTCGCAACAGACGCCACATGTGTTTGTACTTTTTTTACCTTTTACCTCATATGCAGTATCTACATCTACATCTACATACATACTCCGCAATTCACCGTAAGGTGCGTGGCGGAGGGTACACTGTACCACTACTAGGCATTTCCTTTCCTATTCCACTCCCAAATTGAACGAGGAAAAAAAGAATGCCTATATGCCTCCGTACGAGCCCTAATTTCTCTTATCTTGTCTTTGTGATCTTTACGCGAAATGTAAGTAGGCGGCAGCAAGATCGTACTACACTCAGCTTCAAATTTCGGCCCTCTAAATTTACTTAACAGAAATTCACGAAAAGAACGTCGTCTTTCTTCCAGCGATCCCCAATTGAGTTGCCGGAGCATTTCCGTGACACTCGCCATTGGTCGAACCTACCGGTAACAAATCTAGCTGCTCGCCTCTGAACCGCCTCTATGTCTTCCTTCAAACCGATCTGCTGCGGGTCCCAAATACTTGAGCAATACTCAAGACGTGGTCGTACAAGCGTTTTATACGCGATCTCCTTTACAGGTGAAGTACATCTTCCCAAAATTCTCCCAATAAACCGAAGTCGGCTGTCTGCCTTACTCACAACTGTCCTTACATGCTCGTTCCATTTCATATCGCTCTGCAATGTTACGCCTAGATATTTGAATGACGCGACCGCATCAAGAAGCTCACTACTGATGCTGTATTCGAACATTATAGGACTGTTTTTTCTACTCATGCGCATCACCTTACATTTTTCTACATTGAGAGCTAGCTGCCATTCTTCGCACCAACTAGAAATTTTGTCTAAGTCAACCTGTATGCTATTACAGTCAGTTACAGACGACACCCTCCCATACACCACAGCATCATCAGCAAACAGCCGCAAATTACAACTTACTCTGTCCATCAGATCATTTATATAGATAGAAAATAATAGCGGTCCTATCACACTCCCCTGGGGCACGCCTGACGATACACTCGTCTCTGATGAACACTCGCCGTCGAGAACAACGTACTGCGTTCTATTACTTAGGAAGTCTTCCAGCCAGTCACAAATCTGTGAACCTATTACATAAGCTCGTATCTTCGTTAGCAGTCTGCAGTGTGGCACCGTGTCGAACGCCTTTTTGAAGTCGAGAAAAACACAATCCGCCTGTTGCCCTTCGTCCATGGCTCGCAAGATGTCATGTGAGAAAAGGGCAAGCTGAGTTTCACATGAACGATGTTTCCTAAACCCGTGCTGATTCATGGAAAGAAGCTTTTCCGTTTCAAGGAAATTTACTATATTCGAACTGAGAATATGCTCCAAAATTCTACATGAAACCGATGTCAACGATATTGGCCTGTAATTGTATGGGTCAGTTCTCTTTCCTTTCTTATACACGGGAGTCACCTGCGCTTTTTTCCAATCACTAGGAACTTTGCGCTGAATTAAAGATTCGCTATAAATGCAAGCTAAGTAGGGGGCCAATGCCGCAGAATAGTCTTTGTAAAACCGAACTGGTATACCATCCGGACCAGCAGACTTTTTCGTATTTAGCTCTCTCAGCTGCTTCTCTACACCGGAAATACCTATTGCTATGTCCCCCATTTCGGAATTAGTACGTTGATCAAATGATGGTATATTTGTGCGGTCCTCCTGCGTGAAAGATTTCTTAAAGGTTAAATTTAGAACTTCAGCTTTCCGTTTGCTTTCTTCTATTACTGCCCCGGAATGATCAACTAGTGACTGGACAGTGGGCTTTGACCCGCTTATCGATTTTACATAGGACCAGAATTTTTTCGGGTTCTCGGAAAGATCTTTTGCTAAGGTATGGCTGTGATAATTATTGAATGCTTCACGCATCGATCTTTTTATAGACGCACGAATCTCTACTAACTTTTGCCTGTCATCATTTGCGTGTTCTTTTTTGAATCGAGAGTGCAACAGCCTTTGCTTTCTCAGCAGCTTTCTAACATTATTATTATACCACGGTGGATCTTTTCCATCCTTAATCGTCTTTACTGGCACATATTTCTCTAACCCTTCATTAACAATGCATTTAAATTTAGTCCACAATTCCTCTACATCCATAGTCCCAGAATTAAACGATGCCCATTCATTTTCTAAGTGCGATCGTAACATTTGCTTGTCGGCTTTTCCCAACAAAAACACGCTCCTAGTCTTCTTGACTGGTTTATGAACTTTGGTCACCATCGACGCTATGACGATATCGTGATCACTAATTCCTGTCTCTACACAGACATCGTTAATAAGGTCAGGCCTGTTTGTGGCTATAAGGTCTAGAATATTTCCATTGCGCGTGGGTTGCCGGTTTAACTGCTCAAGACAGTTTTCGGAGAATGTGTCCAAAAGTAGCTCGCAAGACTGCTTGTCTGTACCGCCTGAAATGTAACTAGCGAGGTCCCAATCTATACTCTTAAGGTTGAAGTCACCTCCGACTAATATTACATGGCCCGGATACCTATGCACTACCTGGTGTAGACTTTCCTTGAATGATTCTAAAACTGCTACAGCAGCACTGGGGGGCCGGTAAAAACACCCAACTATTAATTTTACTTCTTTTAGACCTGTTATGCGTGCCCAGATAACTTCACAGTTACTTTCAACCTCGATCTCAGTAGAAACAATATCTTTGTCCACAGCGATGAACACTCCTCCTCCAGTTGTATCAGTTGTATCTCGTAATATACATAAAATAATGCTGATAATGACAGAAAAAGAGCAGGGATTTATATGTACTGTATATTATGTATATATGCCTGCATCTATGTATAAACATATGTTTAATCAGCCTCAAAACTTTAAAAGATGCATAGAAAGTAAAATATGTAGTTTCAACTTTCTGGCAGTTACTAATCCTGATAAAGCATAAAAGTCTAATTGTTTCGTAAACACATTATTTAACGCAATTAATACTGACTACTGCATCCACCTTACAGTATACGCTCTCTCCCTTAATCTATTTTGGACTTTCGGGTATTGCCAACTGTCCTAATCGTAACGAACCCCTCCAATGACTTACTACAGTTGCCACAAGAGTAGTAGTTTAATCTACATTTAACCTGTATTGATAGCTTCCTGTAGAGCAGTGTTTCTCAACTTGTGTCACAGGAGGAAGTACTTACACTGCAAAGTAACTAGGGGTTCAGTAATAACAAAAACTTATTCAGTGTTTTGGGAAAGTGAGAGTTAAGAGCCGTCATGTATTTAATAAAATGCATCTTT
Source organism: Locusta migratoria (assembly GCA_026315105.1). Classification (NCBI taxonomy): domain Eukaryota; kingdom Metazoa; phylum Arthropoda; class Insecta; order Orthoptera; family Acrididae; genus Locusta; species Locusta migratoria. The sequence continues at coordinate 224,335,370 of CM048745.1, forward strand.
AACCATCAGCTGTTTATTAAATTCTTAAAATCGACTAGTTTCGATCCTGGACCATCATCATAGATAAACTATACAAAAGTACAAGTAAAAGTAATTAATGTACACTTTAATTAAGACGAGAATCGACTGTGGATAGCGTCTAATGTTGGAAGCTGTGATAAAGTTTAATTGTACCAAATTTTATTTGATGACGTACACTTTATATATACAACAATTTGTTCAAATCTTATTGATGACTGCACTTTGTAACTTTGTTTACTTAGGCGGTAACCGAAGATGTTCAGCCAAAGATACTGTACATCTATTAAGAATAACTCCGAAATTGTATAATCATATTTCGATAACATAGGTTCAGATGCTACTTGACTCATGCGATTAGCACAGTGCACTCATTATTCACAGACCATTCTCGTCTTTTATGTTTGTTTGACTAATAGCCTAATCCAGTATGGCCTTTGTATTTTTAGCGAAATTGGCTCCTGCTGTTTTCAGCAACGTTCATTTAATCTAATGCATTGGCTAACCAGTTTTAATACGTTTTAAGTATTTATAACACAATTTAAGTAGTCTGATACTTCCACCTTTCCATCCTGTGAGTGATATTTTGCTTCTTACTTTCTTTTTATTGTGTACATTAATTACTTTTATTCTGTACTTTTGTGTAGTTTTTCTATGATAATGGTCCAGAAGCGCTAGTCGATTTTAGGGCTTTAATAAACAGCTGATGATCAAAGATGCATTTTATTAAATTAAAACGTATAACGAGTGAAACATAATGTTAAAAATACTGAGTTCCTTGTGTCACATTCATTATGTAGCGAATAGTTCATAAATTGTTTTACAATGCAGTTAATCACGAATAAGCTCAAAGTCTAAAAACTGTTTTCAGTAACCAATCGAGAGGTAAAATACTCCATACAATGAGTAATTATGAAAACAATCGAAAAAAATGATCAACTTCTTTACAAATTGTCTGTATACTGGGACTTTCCTTAATGAGTAGAATTCGCTTCTGAGTCTTGTCTGAAATGCGAAACAATCGTGAAGAAAAATATATTTTACCGGAATGAAACTTTCATTCTGCAGTGGAGTGTGCGCTGATATGAAACTTCCTGGCAGATTAAAATTGTGTGCCGGAACCGGGACTCGAATCTGGGACCTTTGCCTTTCGCGGGCAAGCGCACTACCGACTGTGCTATCCCGACACGACTCACGCTGCCGCCTCACAACTTCACTTCCGCCAGTACCTCGCCTCCTACTTACCAAACTCCACAGAAGTTCTCCTGCGAAACTTTGGAAAGTAGGAGGCGAGGTACTGGCGGAAGTGAAATTGTGAGGCGGCATCATGAGTCGTGTCGGGATAGCACAGTCGGTAGTGCGCTTGCCCGCGAAAGGCAAAGGTCCCAGATTCGAGTCCCGGTTCCGGCACACAATTTTAATCTGCCAGGAAGTTTCAATATATTTTATTGTCGGACATCAACATTGTGATGTGTTCCATTCTGAAAAATACACAAATAAACTTCGTCCACCAATTTAAAAGAAAGCTGAGGAAAAAGAAAGTGGATTACATTTGTTACTGTTCGTGGGGAGAAGGACGGTGGGGGGGGGGGGAGTCACCAGAATATTTTTACTTGGAAGTGGGTCGCATATTCCATAAGTTTGAAAAGCAGCGTAGTATTAAGACAAAAACGGATTTCAGTAAAATTATCATCAATCATCTCATTAGACTGCTACGTTGCGCCGTTTATAATTCTGGGCTCTACAAGGTGGAACCCAATGTGAGGGTAGTATATTTCATGGTGGCAACCGAATCCCTATGTAGGAGGGAAGTGTTTCCCAGTCGGGACGGTGCTGCCGGCATCCATCCGCTCTAGGGCTACTACCACTGCCCACTCGAGACTACGCCGTACTAACTCACGCACGCGCTACTGACTGAGCTAAACAGTGCCACTAAAGCAGGCCGCAGGCCTCAAACGACCTTCCCACAGCCGTGACCTTCTGACTTCAGAGAAGCCGCCGCTATATCACCCGCCTAGAGAGGTCGTCTCCAGCGTTAACGCACAGCGAGCAGCTATGTTCCACCTTGCAGCGGAGTGTTAATTTAGTTACCTGTGGTCCGCGACACCTCCCGAAAAACCCGCAGCAGCACTACCGCTACACTGCAGACACGCACTGAGGTCCGCTACACCTGGTAATTAAAACAGTTTAGTGTGTTGTTCAGAGCCCCATATAATCAGTCTCGCGAATACTACAACAAATATAAGAACATTATTACACAATTCTAGCCGACCAAATATGACGCGGTATGGATAAATTATTTATATAAGTCCGATTTCGTCAGGTGGACTAATTTTCGTGACATAACTCAGATACTGTTTCGTGTTTTGTTGTGTCTTTAATTTTTTAAGGGGGCACGTTGATGAAAAAACACACACTATTTCAAACATACACCGAATCCACAGTTTGGGAGATATGGCAAAGGAATTTTAAACCATGCTTTACATGAAAGCAAAACATTTACATATGACATCCTGTGATTATATATAACTAGCTGAAAACCTGGCGTTGCCCGGGTATTTATTTATTTATTCGAGCTTTGAGATAGTACTTTTCGTATCCACTCTCTTTCTGTCCATCTCTTTTTTTCTAAAAACATGTTACATTTATCAGAGACTAGATAAGAAATAAGAAATCACACGTAAAAATGCATTCGTTTCGAAGAAAACAATCACGAAATTCAACAGTAACGATTTTAATAATATCACACATCGGTCACTTGATGTAATGCGCGAAACGTCAAATAGATTTTTTTAAACAGATGTATTAAAAAAAAATTCTTTTTTACTGCTTTATTTATTTATTCTTATATTTCCTTATTTGTATGCTTATCCTTACAGAGAAAGAGCTGAAGGCGTTGTAGCACGCATAGACCAAACATATAGTGTGTGGCATTACGTTTTGCTTTATGTAACCTCCTTGCTATAGAGTCGCAAACGTCATCGCTGGCCTACAGTCGGAATTTTTTTTATAATCTGACGACTTTCAAACACCATATCTTCCACTCCTTTATAGCTATTGGCATGGAACTGCTATGGTGTACAACGGGGGACTTCGGGCAACAATTACACGCAGACCATTCGTTTGCGTTCTGTAATTTTCGCTGCATAGCGAAATATTAACACACACACACAAACACACGTAGAATTTTATATACACCGATAACTTCCCATCCCAATATACTCCACCCTTTTATCACCATCAACCCTCAAGCAACAATGCAACCAATAAAGCCATTTTCAAAGAGTAAATATAATTTTAAAAGAGTATTGTTCCGCATTTCGCGTTATATTCTTCAAATTACGAAATATCTATCAGATCGGTATAAAACCGTGCCTAAAACCTTCCTCAGGTATAAATTAGTAACTGTACAAATATTTAAGTCTCTGCGTCTTGTCGTTCGGACGTGATGAGCGTACACCGAACAAACATTCACATTTATAGAACAGATCAACTTCTTCAAATGAAATTTGAAGTTTTATTTATTTATTTTTTAATATATATTTTCCTTTTTCTCAGAAAGTATTCAAGAGATTTCTCTGTTTCATTTCTTTATATATTGTAAGCTGCACTCTTGAGGTTTCTGCAATAGCTCAAATAGCAGAATTTTCATAATTTCTTAATTATAATTCCCCAAGTACAATTTTAAATTCATACACAATTCCAAGCATTTTGCCCCATATCTCATCTTGCAGTTAGAATTTCATATTTTTCTTTTGAGACTAAGTTTATTAGGTTTATAGAAATATGTGTACGAAAGTTCAGAATTCTAGCATTCATAGAATCTGAGGAAAAGGTACATAAACTTTTAAAGTAAACTTTTTAGGTCTTCAACTGACTTTTCAGCTGCAGATCTGTTTTTCTCAGGATGACTTGAGTAAAATTTCCTGTCTTGAAGCCAAGTCTCTCTAATACCTTCATCCTCCTGACGTTCCCATCGTTAAATACAAGAACTGCATCATAAGCTGCTATTATGACGACTATAGCAAATGCAAATGTGGTTTAGGGCATAGTTTTCATATGAGTACATTTAGAGACTCGATTGGAATGAGAGTTTTGCCATGAACACACTTTTTGAGAAGTGCAGGATCGGCCAGAAGCCGAGAGTCATCACTGTAGTATGCACCGTTCACCTCGCGTATTTTTCGCTAGGAGCTGCTACGAGACGAGTTCACATTTCCAGCAGATGTTTTTACTTCCGTTGTAGCATCATTGCTGGTTTGTCGTGGTTTCTCGCGTCTTCTACTCACTAAGTTATTCAAACACATTCTATCCAGTTTTGTATACACTCTTTGTGAGCGTGGCATAACTGAATGAAGGAAGAATCGAACACTTGTACAAATCTCCGTCAGTATCACAAGGCAAAGAAAGAATTGCTTCGTCATAAACAATGCAGCAAGTTTGTTATTGTTTATAAGATACGGAACAGCTACAAAGATTGACCAAAGAGTATGTATTACTACCTAGATGTAGCGGGCATATGTTTTGGTTGAAATTAATACACAGAATCTTTGGTCACTGAGCTGGTATTGAGGTGCTGCTTCAAAATGTTGGCGTGGCAGGGAGGTTGCGTCACACTTTTAATTACTTTTCAGGCGCTTTGGATGTGATTTCAACATTTAAACTTTGGGAATTTGTTGTCCATGGATTGTACTAACAAATAAAAAGTAAATATAAAATTGACATTTTTGGTCAATTTCATAAACGTACCCCCTTTAATTTAGTCACCTGTGGTCGGCGCCACCGTCTCAAACTCCGTCACAGCACTACCGCTACGCTATAGCCACCCACTAGGGTTCGCTACACCTGGCAATTAAAACAGTTTAGTGTGATGTGAAGAGCCCCGTCAAACCAGCGTGGAGAATACTACAACAAGTATAACAACATTATTAGACAATTCTAGCGGAGCAAGCACGCTACTGAATGAATAAATTATTTCTACACTTGTGATTTCATCAGGTGGACTAATTTTCGTGTGACATCAATAACTTAGATGCTGTATCGCTATTTCATTTTTGTGCGTTTCTTTAATTCGATTTTTGTTTACTTTTTTAAGCGCAAGTGACTGAAGAACGTTTGATGGCGTGGTTAAGTATATGCCAAATGGCAGACTTTATTTTTATAATGACGTTACGTAACAGATATATATACAGCGATGTGACACTGTAATTAGTTTATTTGATATGACGTGACGAACACTATCCCGCAGGAAAAGACCAGGCCGGACGCGGTGGCTGAGCGGTCTGCGGCGCGCCAGTCACGTTCTACACGGCCACTACGGTCAGAGGTTCTAATCCCCCCTCGGGCATGGATATTTGTGCTGTCCTTAGCATTAGCTACTTCATAAGTAGTTTGTGAGTTTAGGGACTGATGATCCGGTAGTTAAGACCCATAAGCTCTACAAACATTTGAACAGTTCAATTTGAAAAGATCTGCTCCTGAACTAGCGGCATCAGCAAAAGCACAGACAGCAAGATAACACAAAAAATGAATAAACGTTATGAGGCATTCAGCGGCCTAATAACAAAGGTGATCTAATATTTTAGAATGCTTCACGCTGGAGAAAGTCATGTCAGAAACTCTTAATGAGAGAAAATGACTCAAGAAATGCATTTTGAGATAAAATCAAATCAAATGTTCGTAAAACTATGGGAGCAAACTACTGTAGTAATCGGTTCCGAGACTTACTAATTTCACTTAAAATGCCTGACATGGCGCATAGAACCGCACGGTTATTCCGGTGCGGCACCCTTGGGATCGCCGTGGCGGAGCGGCCGAGCGCATTGAGGCGCTATGCTACGATGCGTGAGGCCGTCCCCCCATGGGGGGTTCGAATCCCCCCTGTGCTGTCTTTAGTTTAAGGTAGTTCATAAGTAGTTTGTAAGTTTAGGGACTGATGACCCCGTAGTGAAGTCCCATACGCTTAACAAACATTTGAACACTTGCGATCTCTGAAACTGTAGTTAAGCGGGTTATCATGTAAATACACAAACACTGGTGTTTCATGGGCAATGACTATAATTATATAATAGAGCAAGGGTGGCCACTTACCTTACCCATGGGAGCCACAAATTCACGGAGCTGTTTCGAAGCGAGCCACACGTTTCATCAAAAGTATAACGCTACTATCTAATTTCCAATTTTTTGTGTCCTAAATATTTTGTGCAAAATAAATAAATAAAATAATAAAATAAATAATAAAATCATTTTCAAAGTTTTTCGTCATTATTGACAGAATTTAAAAACTTAAAATGCAATCACAATATGCTCTTTAAGAGAGAAAATGAAAGTTTAATAAGACAATTACTACAGTTAGAATGTGGGTTTGCACTTGTCAGCATTCAAATATTACAATTTTGCGGATCCATTACTAGAAATTATAGCACTTTGCGACTTCCGATAGACTTTACTTGTAATTTCAAATGTTTAGGAAAGTTTTTCTTGTAGGCGCCCCCTCAATATAATTAAAGGAAAAAGGCTTATCGCTTTTACATATTTTTCTGTTCCTGCGGTCAAACTTCATCACCTGGCAGGACCATTTTCATTCATAATTTATTTACCACTGCCTCGATTCACAACATACTTTGCAGACATTATCCGCAATTGCCACTGAATGCACCAGCAAAATTTTATCTCTGCACGGCACATAGTTCATGACGTGGGTCGTCATTAATAATGAGACGCGTCAAAGGCAGGCTTTTGCCGAAACCATCCTACAATCAGCCAATGTTTCATAATGAAAGCATTTAGCGACGTCTAACAAACTTCAAGCATAATTTCAATCCTTTTTAAACTCTTTCTTACTTGTATGCTTATGGTACAGAATAACGGATTTAGAGTGCTTTGCACGGGAAAGAGAACGTGACAGAGTCATGCTATCCTTTCTATATATATATATATATATATATATATATATATATATATATATATATATATATACCTACTTTGAAATGCAAGGCAGAGTCTTCATCGAAACACTTTTTGTATTTCTGTACAGTTCCATTCTCTAATAACTCTCGGGCGAAAAAGAAAAGCCGACCGCAGTGGCCGAGGGGACTGAGGTCTGCACGGCCACTACGGTCGGGGGTTCGAATCCCCCCTCAGGCATGGATATTTGTGCCGTCCTTAGTATAAGGTAGTTGATAAGTAGTTTGTAAGTTTAGGGACTGATGACCCCGTAGTTAAGTTCCATAAGCTTAACATACATTTGAACATTTGAAAAAGAAACGCCCAAATCATTCCGTTTTCGATCTGATTTATTTCATTTTGATTATCATACCCCCTATGTAGGTGGGTGGTAACGAAATATTTTCGCATCGGCAGAGAAAGAAATTTTGCAAATAGATCTCGTCGGTACTGGCGAGTTTGGAAAAATAAATAAATTGTGCGAGGCACATTGCAAGAAATCTTACTCATAAATGTAGAGCAAGATAGATGTTTCTTGTAAGCAAAGTCGCAGTACATATCACAACAGCATCTTATATTAAAATAATAACGGTTGCATGAAATCAATTTAACATCACATTTGTTCCACAGAGTTGTTTATTACGGATTTCTAACTCATACGATACCGGCAGTCATCCTCTGTCCTCACCATCCTTGCCGTCGGTATTACACAAACAGATACTTTTCTTAGAAAAGATACAACGAAAACAGACAATGCGAAAATAACAGCAGAAATTTGAAAAAGAAGTTTTATTAAGTACAAAGGCTGTTGAAATTTTTAAGATGCATGGTAGCACACTGCAATTATATTAAAGAGTAAAAACATTGTAAAACCCACCATAGGGAAAAAATGTGCGCAATACATTAAACCATCTAAAAGCTACAGCATATCGGATGTTCACTTCAGAACTTTTTCTCAATTGGGAGGGAGATCGGGACAGATATTTCACAAACACAAGATGGAGTAAGATGGAAGGATATGAGCTAATCAAAATGATGTATTCATGATGTAGAAAGCCGAAATAACACGTTTCTGTTAGCAAGACAAAACTCACTTTACACCTCTTACAGGGCACATGTTTGTCTGTGATAACTTGTTAACTTAGTATGGCGGTGTGGTATAAAAACTGGGGACTCACTGCAAGTAGCTGCTGTCAAGACCCTCTACCACCAGTGCCGGTGAACCTCACCTTCTCTAAAGTGGCATTTTGTGCCTAATGTATCCCGGAAGAGAGAACAATAGAGAATGGCTGATTTACAATGTAGTGATACAAACTTGTAATTCATTTTTCATACGTGACTTTGGTTGCCATTGCGACATATGCGTTTTTTTCTGGCACTGAACTATTTCTTATTCAGGATCACATACTAGTTGAGTGTTAAATCGTGAAGATGTACTTACTATTGTATAAAAATTGTCCACTGAATGCAACACAGTGTCATTTCGTGTTAAAGTAGATTCCTTAATTAAAAATTGGGCTGTCAGGTAAAATTGTTTGAAGCATTTACTGGCGTTGTAACAGTCTACCGTGTGCAGCAAATACTACCGTCACCACATACTGTCAGCGATGTGGTAGGCGTTTCACAACACAAGAGGACATTGCTAATGCCGTGCCCGAACAATTGACCCGATTCATACATGGAGCCCCAAATGCCGAGGCAGATGGTGTTCAGCGCTTCCCACATGGTTGTCAGCGTGTGGTGACAGTAGTAATGGACTACTTTGAGGGTCTGTAGGCCCAGGTTTGTCATGTCAACTGAGTGTGTACTTTTTTGTCATTCTTTTGCACCGTGAAGGTAATATTGCCCTGTATATTACCGTAATAAATTAATGTGTTACTATATTTCAATGCTATTCATTGTTGACACTTGTTGAAACCTTGTCCTTTCGTCTGTATATGTCACATGTTTCAACTGGACTGATATCAGCAAGAAAAAAATATTAGTTGCCAAGACTTTTGCCCCAACCCTTGTACTATCCTAAAAATGATCAATATGAACTACAGCGTACATTGAGTAAATACTTTCATTGTATATGACAGCATAAAAATAGTTTGTACTGAAAATCAAAGTTCAATGTCGTGTAATGCATGAAAGTGTAAAACAAAATTTGTAATAAAGATAATATTCATATATTATAAAGTGCCTACAGATCTAGAGATAGCAAAAGCATCACAGTAATCAAAACACTAGCTTTTCTTAAACTTCCGTCACAGCTTGTAGTCAATTCCCTGCTTTGACTAGTTTCGCACAATACAATTTTCGAGGCATGGTGTTAGGCGTCAGTGCGACATACCGTGTTCTATCGGTGTCGTATTATCCACTCCAGGCCATTAAAATTGCTACACCACGAAGATGACTTGCTGCATACGCTAAATTTAACCGACAGAGGAAGACGTTGTGATATGCAAATGATTATAGCCTATCGCGATTACGGTTTATGGTATCGCGACATAGCTGCTCGCGTTGGTCGCGATTCAACGACTGTTAGCTGAATATGTAATCGATGAGTTCATGAGGGCGATGCGGAACGCCGTGCTGGATCCCAAGGGCCTCGTATCACTAGCAGTCGAGACGACAGGCATCTTATCCGCATGACTGTAACGGATCGTGTAGCGACGTCTCCATCCATGAGTTAACAGATTGCGTTTGCAAGACAACAATCATCTGCACGAACAGTTCAACGACGTTTGCAGCAATATAGACTAACAACTCTGAGACCATGGCTGCGGTTACCCTTTACGCTGCATCATAGACAGGAGCGCCTGCGATGCTGTACGCATCAACAAACCTGGGTGCACGAATGGCAAAACGTCATTTTTTCGGATGAATTCAGGTTGTGTTTGCAGCAACATGATGATCGCATCCGAGTTTAGGACATCGCGGTGAACGCACATTGGAAGCATGTATTCTTCATCGCCATACTGGCGTATCACCCGGCGTGATGGTATGGGGTGCCACTGGTTACACGTCTCGGTCACCTCTTGTACACATCGACCGCACTCTGAACAGTGGCCGTTACATTTCAGATGTGTTACGACCCTTGGCTCTACCCTTCATTCGATCCCTGCGAAACCCTACATTTCAGCAGGATAATGCACGACCGCATTTTGCAGGTCCTGTACGGAAAATGTTCGATTGTTGCCCTGGCCAGCACATTCTGCAGATCTCTCACCAATTGGAAACGCCTGGGCAATTGTGGCCGAGCAACTGGCTCGTCACAATTCGCCACTCACTTGATTGACTGTGGTATCGTGTTGAAGCTACATGGACATATATACACGCCATCCAAGCTCTGTTTGACTCAATGCTCAGGTGTATCAAGGCCGTTATTACAGCCAGAGGTGGTTATTCTGGGTACTGATTTTTCAGGATCTATGCACCCAAGTTGCGGTAAAATCTAATCACATGTCAGTTCTAGTATAATGCATTTGTCCAAAGAGTACCCGTTTATCAACTGCATTTCTTGTTAGTGTAGCAATTTTAATGGCCAGTAGTGTACAAACATGAAAAGCCCCATCTGTAATAGTAACATAGTTACATAATATAACTCCTCAGGTCTGACGCTCTACATCTGTACAGTTACATGGTACATTGTGCAGTTATGTTACGATTAAGGATGAGTATTTGTATGTTTGTTTCCAGTAACACTTGTGAAGCAGTACGGTAACATGTTTGAGGCATTGGTTTCAAAATGGACTGTATTCTACGAAACACGTCACCACAGATAACTGTGACAAATGTCAAAAAATAAAGTTTATATGTCTAGTTTTGAGGAGTATTTTCCTCTCTCCCTCTGGATTATACTACAACTTTGTTCTATTATTGACGTAACATTACACATTGAGAAATGAGATGTGCCAATGTGCATAATATATCAATTTGTGAGCAGCGATATAAAACGAAATTATATATACAGTGGAAAATCCGACTGGAATGTCATTAATGGAGGATAGATAACAACTCACCGTAAAGAGGCTCGCTGAGCTGTTGACAGACACCAAAAATAGACAATCACATTCACACAACATAAATTTTCGGCCATGACCTTCATCAGAATAAGAAACACATACATTCACACAATCATTCAGACAACTATACACACATCCACCATGTAACGACTGCTATTCAAATGCCTCTTACACAATTCTTTTGGAAATACTCATATGCTCGTATTCGACATAATTACCGTTAAAATCATTAAATGGTAACTTTAGTACAATACTGCGCCTGGAAACCATGGAGAGTTCGGGGGGAGGGGGGGGGGGGGGAATGCGGAGGCAAAGGTGCAAGAGCATAAAGCACGAATGGACTATTTACGCTCTCTTTGATTTTTACGTTTTCCACCACGACTTTCATTTTTATATTTCCAACTACTGTGATTTTTCGGTTTTTCTTTTCTATTTCTCTGCCACCTCTACTTTACATTTATGAGTGTCTTGGTAGACTTGTATTTTTAGATGACTGAAGGTTTGACTAGAAAGTAGCACTTCATACCAATTTCACCAGTTCTTACTTGTCAACTTAGAGCAATTTTAATGGCCAGCAGTACAAAGCAGTAGATTAATTTAAGGGAAATTCTTATCGGACATGAAGGTATAATAATGTACTGTTTACTGAGACAGTCTCCACGACGTAGAGCATGGTTGGAATCAAAATGAGAATCACCTTTGTGGATAATGTATTTTACAATTTGTTATCCACTTGCAGTTAAAATTGAGTTAAATACATATGTGAAAGTGAAAGAGAAGTGGAAAAACGTATTAACATCAGACGAAGGACTGATAGCGAGGGAGCAGAGGGCGAAAGGAGACGGATAAGGACAAAGATAGATGAAAGCACTCCGAAGAAATTTGCAGATTTTTCAGGCTGAAAGTACCTCGTCTGATTTGAATAAATGTGCAAAATATCTGCTTCCTGTATCACTTTATTGAAATACTGCCTCTGTCCCAGCACTCTTAAATTTCCGTTAGCGGCCAAACGCAAAAAACGACGTCATAATTCTGACTCAGCGCGTGACGTACACCCATCCAGGCGATGCAAAATAAATTACGATGTATTTTGAGTCTTAGCGAGACTAAATAGAAGTAATGGATCTATACTTCTCGCACTGTGAGTAATTTCTGCCAATACTACCGTGCACTGCGATGAGCGTCTTGAAGCGCCGATTATGAACAACGTACGTAAAAGACTACTGTGCCACGTACTTCTTAAGATTGTTGTTACTTACGGATAGCTTCTTGGTTTCTCGCTACTCTTTTTCAACCACATTAAAGTTCGAAATCTATCTTATTACTTTAATATAGTGTCACATCATTATATAAATACGCTAACACGAAACTGAGGGTACAGATTTTTAATATTAATCATGCAAGAAGGCCAATAAAACGTACATAATTCGAAAGGTGGTTTGTCATAGATGTTGCGAATATAAAAAGTATGTGTGTACATAGCGGTTATAAGTGGTAAAAAGAAAACCGAAATTTTAGAATGATACACCAAATCCTCCATAAGTTTTTCCACTATATTATAACCCGTTGTAGGTGGCATATCGGTACAGGTAAAATTAGACAGCGCTTGGAGTGCCAATCTTAAGGTCCTTAGTTCGATTTCCACTACCCACTTCTCTCCATTTCCTGACTTTTCAAACACAAGTGGTCGAAATTCGACCACAGGTAATACTAGTATTGATTACTGGTCAGTGGTGAAGCCAAAGTGCATAGGCGGCACAGTTTGGACCGATGTGTAATGGAACAAAATGCGTTAATATTGTACGGAGGTTACTGAGCACATCGCTGTAGAGGGTAGGAGTTAAAAACGTTATTTCTTATTACAGGCTGCATATACGGGCCATCCCCAAATCGGACAACAGTAAACTTTGCATGTTTGTTGACGTGCAGTTTTATCTCGTGTAGGCACAAAGTTAATAACTTTTAAGAGTAACAGGTGTAATGAGAGATTTTTAAATGGGAAGATTTAGAGTAAATTAAACCAGACCAGACGTTAGTAACAACTGAAATTAAATTTCTCAAATCAAATTATAAATGAGTTTAAAACTGTGTAGTATGGGGTGATATTTTCACTGAAGAGTCTGAGAAACTGGTACACCTATCCTGTAGGGCCCCCGCGAACATGCAGAAGTGTCAGCACGCGATGTGGCATGGACTTGACTGATGTCTGCACTAATTTTGGGGGTAACTGACAGCGGCCATCCTGCAGGCCTGTCCATAAATCTGTAAGGCATCCCACATACTCTCAATAATATTCACGTCTGGGGAGTTTGGTGGACAGCGAAAGTGACACTCGAGCGGTCGCATTGGTTGACTGAGTCAACCAGAGTTTGTTTTTTTTCTCTCTGAATTCGAAATACTTATTGTTGCAGTGCTGGCAGTTCCATCTATCCACTTGTATTGTTGCTGCGTTTGTAGCGCTCACACAATGACAACAGTTGCAGCTTTAGTCCGTGTTCTGTTTGCTGTACAGAGTCAACCATGTGACCGGTGATGTAAATATTTATTTGTTTATGGTAATTGTGAATACCGTCTTGATTTCGTATTAGAATCTTTCAGTAGCCACTATGTTTTACTTGTATTTGTACTTCTAGAACCTTTTTAAAAAAAGGGTTATTGGATGACTTGTTTGAAAGGTTTCTAATGGAATATTCGGAAGTCAACAAGTGTTCTGAATTTGAGTTGGTCAGATGGGGAAGATGAACAAATACCAGTTAGTGATCACAACAGTGGTTACTTTAGAAGGAGGGTGACAGCCGGCCGCGGTGGCCGAGGGGACTGAGGCGCTCCAGTCACGGTCTGCACGGCCACTACGGTCGGGGATCGAATCCTCCCTCGGGCATGGATATATGTGCCGTTCTTAGTCTTAGTTCATAAGTAGTTTGTAAGTTTAGGGACTGATGACCCCGTAGTTAAGTCCCATAAGCTATACAAACATTTGAACATTTTGAGGATGACAGACACCTATTGAACAGGAAATTCAGCGTCATAAAGACATAAAGGAATTGTGAATTTAGCGTTGGAGGGAAGTTTTTGGGGTACAAACCGCACAGGAAGACCAAAAGATGGATACAGTAATCAGATTCAGACAGATGTAGGTTGCCGTTCATATGTGGAGTTGAAGAGGCTTGCTCAGGCTAGGGTATTGTGAAGAGCTGCATAAATCCAGTCTCCGGACTGAAGACCACAACAACAACAATAAAGATGAAGAAGATGATAACGATAATTTTGATTTTATGTGTGGGTGTTTTGTTCATCAAGATGGCAAAAATAAGTGGTCTAAGGAAATTCAAAGAGCAAAAAATTATAATAAAAAATATACCTTGTGCTAAGAGTTCTGCTAAGGGTATTCCACAAGAAGTGACAGCATTCAATAAGATTGTTAAAGTACATACGATTCATTTACTTGTGGAATACACCAATTTGCACATCTATCCTAGACAGAGATATATGAAGGAAACTTCTAGGGAAGTTATACTGATTGGCTTGAAGGGTGGAAAATAACATTGGAGTAAAGATGGCACTGGTAAGATGATACTTAGAAATCGCTTGTCATACGGACGATTCATATTTCTCCTCAGAAGAGTGATTTTTGACGACAAATTGACAAGAACACAAAGACGCGAGAGAGACAAATTAGGATTCTTTAATTATATTTTGTAACTGTATCTTTATAAATAATAAAGGTCAAACGTTAAAATTATACAAATTAAAAAAGCAATATATTCAATATTTTTCAGTAGCAAACATATTACGGTTAAAAAATTTCACATATTTAATGAAAATGATGGCTGGTTGACAGAGTCAACACGCGACCACGTGACTACTGGTGTTACAGAAACTGATACGACCACTCGAGGTTTAAATTCAGAAGAGTGTCCCTAGAGCCACTTGTAGCAATTATGGACGTGTGGGGTATCGCATTGTCTCGCTGGAATTGGTCAAGCCGGGATGAGCAAAGGACATGAAGGATGCAGGTGATCAGCCAGGCGACCACTAAGGTCGGGGGTTCGAATCCCCCCTCGGGCATGGATATTTGTGCCGTCCTTAGTTGTAGGTAGGTCATAAGTAGTTTGTAAGTTTAGGGACTGATAACCACGTAGTTAAGTCCCTTAAGCTTAACAAACATTTGAACATTTTTTTAATTTTTTTTTTATTTTTTATTTTATTTTTTATTTTTTTTATTTATTTATTTTTTTTTTTTTTTTTTTTTTTGATCAGCCAGGATGCGTCCATATGTGTTAGCTGTAAGAGTACTATCTGGACGTAACAGGGGTCCCATATCACTCTAACTGCATACGCCCCGCACCATTACAGAGCCTACACCAGCCTTAACAGCGCCCTGCTGAAACGCAGGGTTCAAGGAGTCATGAGTTGGTCTCCACACCCGTATACGTCATCATTTTGCAGTCATCAACAGTCCAATCTCGGTGTTGAAGGGCCCAGGCGAGGCATAAACCTTTGTGTCGTTCAGTCAGCAAGTTTATCCCGAGTGGACCTTCAGCTCCAATGTCCATATGGATGATGTTCCTCGGATGATGTTCCGTTGTTGATGACTGAAATCCTAAGCAATTTGTGGGTTGAGTGACGTCTGTGATGAGTCTGTTGACACAGTTAACATGTTCAGATAAGTTTGGATCCGAGGTGATAAAAATTTTCTGATGTATTATAGGAGGTGAAAGTGTTAGTCTGACGGTTAATGAAATCCCCCTACTGTCCTGGCGATATTCCATTGAGAGCTTTCAGTCTGTCTCTGGCTGTTTCTACGGAGCCAGCATTGTACTGCATTTTCTCACTATCGAGAAGCTGGCAACGTTCCATCCTCTGCATTTTTCTTTACAATGCTTGTCAGTGCCCCAGCTAGCTAAAGCACGGAACCGTTTTTCCTTGCAGGCATTCTTTCTACAGTAGTGCGCCGATCAAGACGAGGAAAATTTGTTCTTCTGCTGCAAAGGGGTGATTTTACACAGAGCTATACATGACGTCTGGCATGGAGACGCGACGGCCCTAGTGCAGCAGGATTCTCGGTGTGTCGCAGAGTAACGTTTACAGAGAGGGAGGTCTATCCTCCCCCCCCCCCCTCACACCCTCCCACCCTTTCGCTCCGCAGTCCATTGTTTTGCTCGTAGTTCCGTTAGACGACAGGAGATGCCACGAGGATCGCATGCTTAGTCCCAGTCGACTACAATAGAGGCGATTCTAAAATGCCTCTCATACGTTATGGATAGCTTGTTGGGATCCAGTAGGAGGAATTTTGTTTGGATTTATTGTTCTGCGCTGGCATATGAAGGGAAGCGGTAGTGGGGATATACACTATCTGATGTCTGCTAGTTGCGCAGTTTCTCATACCAGTGTCAATATGCGTCGTGCAACAGAACTACTGGAAAAAACTCACCCCCACCAATGCTCGCTTCAATGAATAATTAAGTATTTCTGTGCACAAAGAAAAATATACTTACACGAAACCTGCGTAAGGGACATTTCTTGTAATTCAATCAACAGATGTATCTGGCGAAGTGTCAGTTCTTTCAGACATGTAGGCATGTCTGAAGGACACGTATCGTTTTCACCCATAAACACGGACACTTCACATCGCAGGTATTGTAATAAACGTCCTCCCTGTGCGAACTTACGTGTGTAGTAAGAAATGTGTAACATTCAAGTTTCGGTGAGTCGGATTCGCGTAGCGGTTAACGTTACCGCTCGAGAAAAGCAAGAAATCTCTATCCAACACAATTTTTCATACGTCGCAATGAAATCGTACAGATGACGATGCTACATATTCGCAAATGCAAATATATTTCTTGTATTTCAGTTCGCAATTTTTGTTTCATTTCTCACGTACCTGACGGTAAATTAGACTTTCAATTTCCTACGAGTGTCATGACTACAATGGCTAAAAGAATTAAATCTCTTCATTGTCCACCACTGTACATTTCATGACGATGTAGCCCATTTCTATAGCTTATTATGTTTTTCCCATTCCTCTAGTGAATAGCCGGCCGCGGTGGCCGAGGGGACTGAGGCGCTGCAGTCACGGTCTGCACGGCCACTACGGTCGGGGGTTCGAATCCCCCCCCCCCTCGGGCATAGATATTTGTGCCGTCCTAGTTCGTAAGTAGTTCATAAGTAGTTTGTAAGTTTAGGGACTGATGATCCCATAAACTATACAAACATTTGAACA
Organism: Locusta migratoria; assembly: GCA_026315105.1. Classification (NCBI taxonomy): domain Eukaryota; kingdom Metazoa; phylum Arthropoda; class Insecta; order Orthoptera; family Acrididae; genus Locusta; species Locusta migratoria. Next base: position 224,352,566 of record CM048745.1, read on the forward strand.
TCGCATTTAGTGAATAGCCCGAGGAGGAGAATAAATCCGTACAGGAAGAGTACTGCACAATGCTTGCCTCCTGAGAATTCAAGAGACTGCACTCCGTCAGATGTTCGAGTCATCTCTCGTGCGTGTGTGTGTGTATGTGTGTGTGTGTGTGTGTTATCCTTAGATTAGTTTAAGCAGTTTTTAAGCCTAAGGCCTGATAACCATAGTAGTTAAGTCTCATGGGCTTACAAATATTTGACCATGGGCCGCAGCTAGCGCCGTTATACTCACAGCATCGATGAGAGCGGAGCGGTATATAAGCAGAGAGCCGCTACATATCGGAGTGGCCACCCGTCAATACGTACTGTTAACGTTGTGGTGTGACATGACGGCCGAGCATAATACGTAGATAAAGCATGTTTACAAAGAAAACATGCTTTACACATTATACAGGCTGTGTTGTAGTCGAAGTGCGCAGCACTTACGGGGAAACGCGTCAAAATATCTAAAAAAGTAATGTGATCAATATTTTCACATATTTTACAGTAGGGCCTAATTAATTCATATCGGCAGTGAGATAGTCGAACGAAAAGATTTCTGAAGCGGACTGAGTTGCGCCTTTCATCCCCAACAAATTCAAACAATTGATTTCATTATATCACGAAATGATCACACTATTGAACATTTACAATTTGATTTGAAGTGAGATTTTATATCCATTTATGTCTGTCTCTGCGTATCGCGTAGTTTCTATGCTTACATTTAATGAAATCCTGGACGTACTTATGAACTATTAATCTGCAACAGCCGGCCGCGGTGGCCGAGGTGACTGAGGCGCTCCAGTCACGGTCTGCACAGCCACTACGGCCGGGGGTTCGAATCCCCCCTCGGGCATGGATATTTGTGCCGTCCTAGTTCGTAAGTAGTTCATAAGTAGTTTGTAAGTTTAAGGACTGATGACCCCGTAGTTAAGTCCCATAAGCTTAACAAACATTTGAACATTTGAATCTGCACCATATCTAACTTTAGCCTATCCATTTTCTTAAAGTAACCAAATTTCCCTAACATGCCACGCTCCGACCGTCATATGGCCATTGTTCTATACCCCAATGACACTCTCTTCTGTATCACTCGCCCGGAAAAACGAATGGAGGGCAATTTTACCAACATATACTCATGATGATTTTATCATTTAAAAATTTAATTAGGTTCCATTACCTCAGGAATGTGTGTATTGTTTCTCGTTGCTTTCAGTCGTTCCCAGTACCATCATAGCAACGCCATGGCTTTAGGTTACAAGGTCAGATGAGTCAGTCATCCATTATTTTTGCCCTGGAGCTACTGAAAAGTCTGCTGCATCTCTTCAGGAACTAAACGTTTGTCTAGCCCAGACAGCTGAAGCTCTCGCGCTCGCCCGTGACATAGGGAGCGCTCACTTGCTCAAGGGGCTTCGCTTTTCGGCCGGCCGTGAGCTGTAATCACGTGGGGTAATGTCAGAGACTAGGTTGTGACGTCACGGGAAACGGCAAGCGCACACCACGGGCACAATAAAAATTCGGGACACGTGACAACAAGGAAATCCTCACGGATAAAATGAGGTGTTTCGTTCTTGTAATTAATGTAAAAGCTCTGTGATGCTGAATGTCATCGATTTGAAAAAAAATGTTCAAATGTTTGTTAAGCTTATGGGACTTAACTACGGGGTCATCAGTCCCTAAACTTACAAACTACTTATGAACTACTTACGAACTAGGACGGCACAAATATCCATGCCCGAGGGGGGATTCGAACCCCCGACCGTAGTGGCCGTGCTGACCGTGACTGGAGCGCCTCAGTCATCTCGGCCACCGCGGCCGGCTCATCGATTTGATTTCATGACTGTAATTTAATAAAGCATTTTGTAAGCTTGTATTATCTTACTTTTTCAAATACTTTTTGTGGAACCAAGATAAAGAGTGTTTCTTAGGAAGATTTTTACCATTATTTTTAAAGAATAAGTCAGTGATTTTAGAAGTTGTTGCTAGAGTATCAAATAAGCCAGATTATGACTGACTGATTTATTACACTGAACCCTCCACCTCCGTAGTCCAGTGGACAGCGTGGTTGGTTGCCACGCAGGGGGCCCGGGTTCGATTCCCGGTCGGGTAGGAGTTTTTCGCCATTCGGGGACTGGGTGTTGTGTCGTCCTCATCATCATTCCATCATCATTGACATGCAAGTCGCCTAAGTGGCGTCAGATAAAGATACTTGCACCAGGCAGGCTGAACACGACCCCAGTTGGGGTCTAACGGTCATAAATGCCACACGATCATCATCATCATCATTACGCTGAACCGCGTCGCAGTTACCACAATGTGAAACATAAATATTGCAATAAGAATTTTACAGTGAACTTCAAAAGTAACATTTCTGTCTCGAAAAAATGCTACATTTGCGTTTAGACGTAATTGCTTACTTCAGGCAAATGAGTAACAGGCTATCTGAATTGCCAATAACAAGACTAACCGAACGTCGCCTCTATTGCATGCTCACAGAACTAGCTAAACAGTATAAACTAGTGGTATAATGGGCTATTCAGCATTTATCAGAATAAGCGGCACCAATGACAAGGTTTTCAATTTAGAGAGTAGTGCAAGAAAATACGGAATGAATTAGCTTCCTCATAGAAACTGTAGAGATGCTTTACACAAACAAGCAATTGAGGAGCTGTTCTTTACAAGAAAGAAAGTCAGAATTCAAAAAAATGTTCAAATGTTTGTATAGTCTATGGGACTTAACTACGGGGTCATCAGTCCCTAAACTTACAAACTACTTATGAACTAACTAAGACTAAGGACGGCACAAATATCCATGCCCGAGGGGGGATTCGAACCCCCGACCGTAGTGGCCGTGCAGACCGTGACTGGAGCGCCTCAGTCCCCTCGGCCACCGCGGCCGGCAAAATGTCAGAATTATTGTTTTAATTTACATCATCCTATACGTTGCCCCTCAAATTGGAAATCAGTTTATTGCCAGCATCCACTTCATTATAATCTTCTAGTGAAGTAGACCTTGTGGACATTCGTCCCTGTCAGTGAGGAAATCAATTCTTCTAAAGATGCAGGCTCAGGGCTTTCACGACTGGACATATTTGTTGTCACAACTACACATGACGAACGCGTCTGTTGACTTATGCCCGCCGAGTACTGCCGTGAATGACGTCATCTTGCCTTACACCGAGGTAACACCGTCCAGATACAAGGCCTCACAACATCTCATGTCACGTCACAGCGATAGGCTGCCATCGCCAGCGCACTGTGTAAGGAGTCTGACTTCCTTCCATTACAATTTCATGGAAAGAATCACATTCTACTCGTCATTCCGATTCATTTGATACCTCAAACGTCATATTTGTATAGGTCATGAGTGTAATGAGTAATTACACGTGAATTAGTCAATTGCATTTAATGTTTAACGAGAGGTTTCTGATCGCAGACAAGTGACACTTTATGGCTTAGCCAGAGCAAGGCAACGATAGTGAGTCAGCAGGTGGAAAAAGAGGACCCGTGGCTAACACGCACAAAGGCAGGCCAAGCCTTTTAAACAGCAGGTGGGCCACGTCTAAAGAGCTTTCAGGCAGACAAAGGAGTGAAAGGAAGGAAGGAGGGTTGGCGCCACGAGAGCGACGCGTTCTAGAGGAAAACAAAAACTTTACAGAACGGCCCAAACTATATGTAACACACGCTGATATTGGCGATTGCTGGCGGAAGGCTTGTTGTTACGATGATGCTGATTGGCTGCTGAGGACAGAGACGTGGTAGGAGAGATTTGGTAGCTGCGGAAGTAAATTGTCGATGGACACTTAGGTGTCTTCTCCCACCTTGTGCAGGCGACGGGAAAACGCGCTCTGTGAATTTGAAAATGACTTGCTGTGGTTACACTTGATTGCGTGTACAGCAGATTTTGCGGTACCAAGTGTTAAGTTACATGTGTAACATGTAACTATGGGACGATTACAGACCAGTGGACATTTTGCCAGTCCATAATTGCGATATTTAACGTCTGTGGACGATTTGGAGTGGCATCTTCTGGTGGGCTAATTTGCCGAATTAGCGTACCCAGCCAATATTAGTTTGACTGGGGGAAAATAGCGAGCCTTAGCTTCACCAAGTGCAATAGGAAGTTTTTGGCTGATTTATCCCAGACATAGATTTAATCAGCTAGATTTCTACAGGTTTCCGAGACGCAGCTGCTGTCGGCATCGACGCAACATACGGTATTTGTGCGCACATGCAACGCGAGTGAACGACGATATTTGAGTAGTGTAGGTTCCGTGCAACGCCATAGACACCAGTACAATATTATTCGTGACATTACGGTCACATCCTCTCGCCCGGAATTTCGATTATTAACGAAAGAGTTACGCATAATTGCAACACCTCAGGCTTTCATAGAAAATATATTTCAGTGATATTGTTGATGGTAGAACCTTATCTTGATTTATTTCTTCTGATAACTTATTAAATTTATTTGATTATTTCATAATTCTATTTGCATTTCAAGTTTAATTGTTAAATTATGTTTTGACCTCTCAGTAATTAGTTAACTTTTTTCTTACTGAGAAACTGCCAATACCACATTCCCGTACCTGTTGAGGTCAACTTACACGAGTGCTAGTTCAGATCTTTTTGAGTATGTTTAAGGACCACTTATCTGTCTTGAACTGAAATGAGCACTACTTTCTGATCTCTAAGCCTAGGAGTCAGAACAGATTTGTTCCACCTGCAGAGCCAAACGTTTAAGGGTACAAAAATATTACAGATCAGTCCTTGTGCGAATTACAAGGTGGAAAAAGTCGACTGTCCAATTGAAGAGACGGAACGTGATGAGCAGAGCTGTAGAACTGGCAGACCGCTGGGGCACCCAGTCCACTTCCTCGTAGCGCCATCCAGTGAGCTTGCGATGGCAGCCTATTGGTGTGACGTGACATGAGTTGGTCGTGAGGCCTTGTATCTAGACGATGTTGACCATGGCCAACGAGAAAGGCTGAGGTGCGCACGTAATCAAGCTGGCGCGATCGTTAGCGGATTGACCCGCCATTGGAGCACAGCCCACTGCCTCAGCTAGCGATTGCGCCGACTCAGGACTGCCTTGAATACGTGAGATGATGTGCGCACCGCGGCTTTTCTCGTTGGCCTCGGCCTCACACTAGAGCTTCTAGCTGGGTTAGTGATCGTCTGTGTGTGCTTCTGCCAGCACAGCAACCTCTTGGAACGGCCTGGTCTAGTCTCTTAATAGGTATGCCTTTGTAGACACGACGCGGCTATCTGTATCGTTTTGATATCCAATCTGCTCCATGAAATAATTTTCATGGTTTGTGGGCAGTATTTTTCTCAGTCATAAATATGCTGAACGTATTTTACGCCAGTGGAGATGGCACTAAGTCAAATGCTTCTCTTAAGTCGTATCGTACCTAACGCATCTACAAAGTAGATATACCTCCAAACTATACACTCAGTCCACCATAGTGGCACACGGCATTAATCACATTAGTCGATCATAACCTTCATTTCACTTGCGCTCTTAGTGCTCTTGGTGCCAGTAAGTATCATTAAATCGTATGTTAAGTGTAGTGGTGGTAGCCTTCAGATTACTCGTGTTAACCATTCATTGTCCTTAAATTGTAAGTTAATTGGCTCACTATGACAAGCAATAGGGTAGTTTTTGTTGTGGTCTTCAGTCCTCAGACTGGTTTGATGCAGCTCTCGATGCTACCCTGTCCTGTGCAAGTCTCTTCATCTGACAATATGATGGCAACCTATATCTTTTTGAATCTGCTTACTGTATTCGTTCCTCGGTCTCCCTCTACGATTTTACCCCACACGCTTCCTTCTAATGCTATGTTGACAATTCCATGATGTCTCAGAATGTGTCCAACCAATCTATCCCTTCTCTTAGTCAGGATATGCCAGAAACTCCTTTTCTCCCCGATTTGGTTAAACACCTCCTCATTAGATATGTGACTACCCATTTAATTTTATTCATTCATCTGTAGCACCACATTAGGGTATAATTATTTTAATTTCAGTACCAATTACTTTATATAAAAATTAGCCATAATGAAAATTGTTCCTTTCACAATACAACAAAAGGCAATGTGTCCTGGCGAAACCAGTAAATGGTGAGAACTAGCTTCTGGCAGCATTAGAAACATTCACAAAATGTTTACTTATTACTGCATACGTAATGTAACACGATTCATATTATGTTGTATAACATGACACAAGGCCACGTGGCCATAATGTCATGGCATTTCTCAAATGGTGCACTTCCTATTACACATGAATCCCCCTTGGGAGCCCAATGGGCCGAGGCTTTGGTATTAACTCGTAGGGAAGCGAAACTGTCAAGAATTTTTTGGGTCTAAATCAGTGGTTTTCCAAACTTTGAGTCGCGACCCAGTAGTGGGTCGTAAGATCTATTGAGGTGGGCCCCTGGACAAGTATCGAAATATCTAAGTAAAGTACTTACCAACGGGAAAACTTAAAATTACGTGGTTACGGGTTTATGTTTTGAATTTAACATTTCTCCAAACTGAAAGTTCTACGTTTATGCAAGAGTATTGCTTAAATTGGTTCTTCTTTAGGAGTTACTTTCCAAGAATTTCTGATGGATTTTTATCGATAAGAAACCCGTCTGTTGAGGAAAAACGTACGAGGGCAGATCGAAAAGTAAGTCGCACTTCAACGTTGTGCCATTTATTGAACCACCTATACAAAAGCAACACGGCTATGACAACGTACAATGTGAGTTCTATTTTCCACACAATCTCCAAGAGATTGTAAACATTTCTCGTAACAGTCAACCAACTTTTCGATTGTACATCCATAGAAATCTCCTCCATCGTTTTCAACTTACTTTTTGATCTGCCCTCGTGTGAGCTAAAACTGTCAGTACCTGAGAAAGAACCCTAATGGAAGCGTCATGCAAGTCTTAGACAACTGTTCTTTAAACCCTCAAGAGCAATCCAATTTTGGATTAAAATAACGGGAGATTATCAAGCGCTTATAAATACATCTTTTTACGAATTAATGGAATTATCAATTACTCAACTACTTATTTACAAGAGCATGCTTTTTTATAAGATAAACAGAAATTTTTTTGTGGAAAATGATTTATACCTAAAACTAACATCTTTCACCCCAGAGATAAAAAGTATCTTTAATTCCAAGACGAAACAATATCACAAACCTCATTCAGTTCATCATCTAACTTTAGAAATAAGATGATGCTGGGCAAAGTATTGTTCATTAATATTTTTGTCTTCACCATTTCCCAAATGTTTGCTTAGCAAAGCGTTTGCACTTGCCATAACTTCATTTTCATATTAAATAAAATTTTATACTACCATTACTTGCGGTGTAGTAGCTGTAGGGGTCACGAAAATTTTTCCATGAAAACTGTGGGTACCCCGACAAAAAATATGAAACTGATGGCCTAAATTGTTTTGTAGTTGCCAAATTATTCAAGAATGTCGTTATCCTCTTTTACATCACTAAGTCGGGCCTGGGCACGTTGGCCTTATTAAGAGACCATTCTGGTTTCGACATTTATTCCATCGTATTTGATTAGCTGTTGTAGTCGAAAGGGGTAGGAAATTTCTTGAGGAAATGTTATGTAAATGCCATCTTTGGAATTCTTAAACACTACTTCCTTAAACTTTTATTGCATGTAACGAATAAAAAACGAAACGATAATTAACTAAACGAATACTACCAACATTTAAGTCCACCATGTCTGGACGACCAAGGTATCTCACTACGTGAACTTTGAAGAAAGATACTGCAACAACGGCAAATAATCACCAGCTTAGAGTTTACCAGCATTAAGTTTTCATAAACTTCGGTTAATGATTACTCCATAAAAAATTCGTATGGATGTCATTCCTTTACATACCTTCGTGCAAAGTTTGAACCAATTCATTCAAGCTTAAAGCGTAGAAATGACGAGCATCAAAAACACCACCGCCCCTCCCCCCCCCCAAAAAAAAAAATAAAACAAAAATCTTTCACTTAAAATTAAATGCGAACGGTGCACATTAAAATTGTGCCATTAATTTCAGCCCAGTTGATATTGCTTTAAAAATACATTAATCTCTTCGCATAATATGTCTAGAAGCCAGCCAGTTACATCGTTCAGACATAGCTACAGTAATATGGAAGTTGTAATGGCCGTATACAGTAAATCGTTTCTACCCCAATCAGAGAACGAGCGCTATAACACTCAAAATACGCGATTCTGCACTCAGACTTTTCATATATATTGATACAGCGACACCGCGCTCTAATGATGCAGCTGATTTTTTTTTTTTTTTTTTTTTAATGAAAGGAAGTTTGGGCGCTTAACGTCACGTCGACAGTGTGCTCGTTAGAGACGGCGCTCATGATAGGATTGTTTGGGTAAGGACGAAGAAGTAAATCGGCCCTAGCCTTTAAAAGAAACCGTCAGGGTATTTGCCTGGAGTGATTTAAAGAAATCGCGGAAAACTTAACCCAGATGTTCCGGATTTTTTTTTCGGTTACTTCTGGTTTAAAAGGTAGTTTATAACATCTGTAATAGATCGTTCAAATGTAACATTGACTTTACACGAATTTCATCCTTAGTGTCGGCATAATAGGCCGTCCTTCTGGAACGAAGTAAAAATGAGAACACTAATATTACAAGTTAGATATGACGTTTTAATTATAAAACCATCCCTAGGATTGTTTGGGTAAGGACGAGGAAGTAAATCGGCCCTAGCCTTTAAAAGAAATCGTCAGGGTATTTGCCTGGAGTGATTTAAAGAAATCGCGGAAAACTTAACCCAGATGTTCCGGATTTTTTTTTTCGGTTACTTCTGGTTTAAAAGGTAGTTTATAACATCTGTAATAGATCGTTCAAATGTAACATTGACTTTACACGAATTTCATCCTTAGTGTCGGCATAATAGGCCGTCCTTCTGGAACGAAGTAAAAATGAGAACACTAATATTACAAGTTAGATATGACGTTTTAATTATAAAACCATCCCTATGTTTCTGAATAATAAAAATGAAATTGATGGGGAAGTATTTATACACCCAAAATCATCAGTTAATTGATACATTGCTTTTGAATCCCTATCTTCAAAGTTGACTAACGTAGAAACACGTGCTAAAACAATGATTGTTAGTATTTGCATGTCAATGATCGATGTCCAGATAACTATCTGATGTTGGAGGAAGTTTCTTGTAGAGGTCTGCACCTCGCTCGGTTGCTCGCTCGAACCGCGAGATACACGTCGTTCCTTGACAGTCCGACAGGTGTCGGTACTACAGCTTTCGGTAGGGCGTGTGGCTGCGCTCGACTTCCTCCTCGCTCGTTCGAGCGGCGCACGCTCGACCGGCCCGACCGTCCACACTGCCCGCTCGCCACTCGGTCGCCCAGCGCAGCGCCACTCGAGTCTAAGGCGAGTGTGGGGAGCAAACTAGACGCTAGAGAATACATCTTGACCTCGAAATTTGGAATTGTTTCCTCTCCCGGGTGCTTTGAAAGCTGTTCTCTCGATCCCGTTGAAATAGCTATTCAGTTTCGTATTTTCTACTTTACCATACAAGTAATTAACATAAAGTTAACATAATGTTTCTGTGCTAAGATCATTTACTGAATGAGTTTTCCAAGAACTTTCTTACTTTCTTGTTGCCATTTTGTGGACTGTTAGTTCCTGTTTAGTGGTAGGTGTTACTTGCCGTCTTAACGAGCAAATGATTGTATTTTATATCCATTCCTCTAATCACTCTCAAGTCCTGGAATACTTTGTCCGTCTTTTATACTAATATTAAATACACAATTTTGATGTACACCCGTTAGGTTAGGTTTGTGGATCACTCTCTCTGTTGCACCCCGTTAATATATATTCCCGTAGCATTTTGGCACTGTTCGTGGTTGCTGCGCCTCTAACTTTTCCGAGTGAGTCCTTAACGGGAATTTTTCCAATTTCAACATTCATATATTCCCTACTGCCACTGTCGTCTTTCTTATCTATATAATAAAGAACGCATGCAAGCTTTTGTGCAATATATAGGATCCGCGCTTTCTTCCGTCGTCAGCATCATATGCCGGTCTAATCCTCATATATTCTGTACTTGTTTTAAATCCTCTTATTCCAACTGTTTACTTTACACAGCTGTACGAATTTATGGTACTCCTGCTGTTTCAGTAATATCTGTGTTATATTTATTTAGGGCCGTCTGAAGAATGTCACCCGGGTGCACCAGCCAAAAGAATGAAGTGCATGTTTTCGGAATGGCTGGACTGTGAAATGCGCGAGGCCAATCCGCCAATGAGGTGGACCTTTATTTAGCACGAATTGATGGTGATGACGACGATCTCCTTAAATGGTTGAAACGCAACAGGACTCTCTTTCCTACGCTAGCTGTATTGGCAAACAGTATTTTGTGTGCCCGCCTCAAATGTACCTAGTGAACGCACTTTCAGTGCGGCAGGGAACCTGATCTCTGATAGAAGAACTTAACTCGATCCACAACGTGTCAATGATATTTTAACAATACATTGCAATTACAATGCCATCGACGAATAGTTTGGGGATAATGTTGTTACTTTTCGATATATACTTTGTTGCACGATAACATTCAGTTTTGTACATTGCACTAAAAACGTCGTTCGTTCAGTAGTTTCTCTCTGGATCCTTTACATTACTTCCAGATGTCGTAGTTGGTGGAAACAACAATTTTGTCTCGTATAATGATATTGCGGTTACATGCTACTATGCAGGAATACACGTCTACAGCATAACTGATATTAATTCCTTTAGTTAGTGCGTGTGCGTCAGACGCAACAGCAGCCACAGAGCCGCTGCCGCAGCGACTGCGTACAGCGGCAGCGCCACGCTGTGCGGCCTCTGCCCGCCCCGCCCCACGCAGCCTCGTTCCAGTGTCAACATGCTCGCTGCGAGCGAACTCACTCGCCGCGCCACCGCCGAGCGTTGCGCACTCGACCGAGTACGAGCGAGCGAAACCGGCGATTTGCAGTTTGTGCCAAAAGGAAACAATTTACTTTAAATGTTTAAACAAACGAAACTGCATCCTTCTAGAAGGACGTCAGGATCATCTGGCTTGAGTAGACCTATTGATGGCCATATGTGGATTTAAACCACCGTCCTCGCGGATGCGAGGCTGGTATTTTAGAACTGCACCATCTCGCACGGTGATTTTTTGTTATGTCACAACTGATGACGTAAAATATTTCAATGTTGTTTTTCGCTATTAGTTCAGCACCAGTGGCGGACTAAGGCTGTTGGAGGCCCGGGGCGGCGGCGAAACGAAAGGAGGCCCCCTGTCCACTTGAAAATACATGTATTACTATAAAAAAAGAACTGGAAGCCTCTTCCATAACGTGAGCACAGAGTAACATATACAGAGAAGTAGCCCCCCCCCCTAACCCCCTGTCCTACGCTCCCCTCGTAGTTCCATAAGATGCTAGCAAGTGTCAGGCGGTTCCCTGGCTAAGTACAGGTAGACCACACTATAGGCACTTCTGAGGGTGCCTCTCGCACGTTCGAGGGTAGCGTGGAGGGGAGGCCGAGGGGAGAGCTCGTGCCGCCTGCCACGAGGCCACGTCTGTGTCCGGCTTGCTGGCGTTTGAGGGGAGGTGGAGGTAGGGACAGCCGCTACCTGCTGCCTGCTTTGGCCAGTTTAAAGGGCTGCTTCAGACCGCAGCGCCATCATGGGACATCTTACGGAACTGCTGGTAACCCTCCCTCCCCGCACCCCGGAGCGTAGGACCGGACCCCTACGGAGGTTTCCCGTCTGTATATATTTGTCTGTGATGTGAGGCACGTGACAGTCTGAAGGATTTAGTGGCCCCAGCAGACCGAGATGCCAAGCGCGCTAAAAAAAAAAGTTCTTTCCAGGTATTTGGAGGCCCCCCAAGACCGGAGACCTGGGGCGGTCCGCCCCCTCCGCCTCCCCCCCCCCCACCCCATGTCCGCCACTGTTCAGCTTATGCCCGAAGTAGAAGAGGAAACTGAAATAACAAAGCAGGAAAAAAGTAGTCCAATGGAGGGCGTATTCCAGGTAACTGTAGCAACAGAAACGCAAGCTACATTTCATGTGGAGGAAACGAATATCAAAGCGAGTGGTGTGGATCGCTGGGTGTGGGTTCTTCCCGGAACAGTACGGATATTGGCGCACGGCCCGTTTCAGGTGGCGCTGCTATAGCGTCGCTCTGCACACCCGAAATGCCGAGCCTCACGTGCCTGGCCCGCTAGGCAGCAGTGCTGCCAACAACAACGCCAAACATCCCACTGTTCGCACCAGGAGCAGCTGCCTCTGAAGAGACTAAACTATGGTCATCTCATCACATTTGCGCGGCGTTACTAAGCGAATAAGTAATTTATATCAGAGGGCTTAACTTTCACTGAAATTCTTATACATTATTTATTTATCTATTTATTTTGAGTTAGATATGCCACAGGCCTTACAGTACTAGACACATTCAAAACGAGAAACTAAATTAACATACAAATCTAACAAAACATTATTCATTATGAAATGAGTTATACTTACTACAATTCTTCTAAATTAAGAATTAAAGGGAACACAAATTTCTCAAAATAATTTACAACTAAACGGAAACTCTTAAATTACAAAGCCAAGAAATGGCAGTGTCTGTAAATCTATGCAGATCCTCCAGCGAACCGTTCCGAAAACCATGAATTTTACAATCAAATACGTGCTGCATCATCTGTATTTCGCCGCAGTCATAGTGAGGATCGTCCACGTAGCCCCTCTTGGCCATCAGCTCGTTGCACAGTCCAACACCGGTTCTCATTCTGTTTAATGCCAGTCAGGTTCATCGAGGGAGGTTGAAACCAAGAACACGATCAGCCGGCTTCTTAATGAGGTGTCCATTGCTGCCATAGGTGGTTCCATTCTGTTACGGTGTTCCGATTGTTCGACGAGTGGTTCCAGAAGGAATTTCTAGACGCCGGCCGCGGTGGCCGAGGAGACTGAGGCGCTTCAGTCACGGTCTGCACGCCCAGTACGGTCGGGGGTTCGAATCCCCCCTCGGGCATGGATATTTGTGCCGTCCTTAGTTGTAGGTAGTTCATAAGTAGTTTGTAAGTTTAGGGACTGATGACCCCGTAGTTAAGTCCCTTAAGCTTAACAAACATTTGAACATTTGATTTCTAGACATTAATCGTGTCGGGCCATGTAGATCAGCGTGTATGGGAAGTGTGATGTCAGCAGCAATTTTTTTTCCATTTCTCTTTGGATTGCATATTGTCTGCGGAGTGACAGAGGTTCAGTATTTGCCAGCACAGAGAGCCATGGTGTTGGAGTAGGTCTCAACGTTCCAGTTATTGTTCGCAAGGTGTCATTAAGGCGAACATCTACTTTGTTGACGTGGCCCACTCCCCTAGCAGTGTTTCGATGTGATAAGAAGAAGATGAGCGAATCACGAAGCGAATGTCACCCTCAAGCGATGGCCGGACGTACTAGTACCTCCCGGCCCCACCCAGATGCGCTACACGAAGGATAGCAGAATGCTGCCTAGAAAAACACCAGAAGCTAGGCATGTTCTAAAAATATGCCAAGCCGACATTGAAGGATATAGCAGAGCCAAAGGTGATATCCTCTCCTACAAATTCACTTGTTTACGATTATTACGATTATTAGCATAGGTCAGGAACAGATTAAAGATTCACCAATGCCTGATTACTTATTATTATTAGTGGTAAAGCTCCCTACATGGAAGACGTCGAGTAAATATGGTTCATTTTGGGCGATTCTTGTTATTTTTGCTTACCCACCAGTTTTTCATTCCTTGCGATAATATAGCTCTTATTTCTTCGCTCCATTTTGTTCCGATTCTCGTGGGCTTTTGTCTCTATCTCAACCTCCCATTAATCAACTTATCTTCTAAAATTGTTTCTTATGTACACTCTTTGACAAAAAAACTGGCCGCCGGCCGGCCGCCGCTGAGCCTAAGTCCGAGCCGATCGCGACATGGGACAATAAAAGTGGCCGCGCTGATTCGCTCTAAGTCCAGCTACCTGCACAATCTGGCAACACTGCAGACTGCAGGAGTTCATACAGTACTTATTAAGTGCAATTAGAAGACAACTGGGCCAGCTACATCCGTGGTCTTGCGGTAAACTGCGCGACTTGCATGTTCAGTATTAGCGATCGAAACCGACTGTTGACAAAAATTTTAAATTCAGGTCACTCGTGCATGCTGTTGCCACGTGTAAGGGGAGCATATGTGTAACATATTTCATTTTTTGGTACACTGGTAATAACATTTCGGCCCAATAACATTGCTGCCTCTGGCCGCAGCACTTGGCATAGCTCTCCGCGGCCCACTCGCCGGCAGCAGCGGTGGCGGCGCTACACAGCGCTGCCTCGCCCTCTGCCCACAGCGCTTGCCGCCGCTCATCGCCCTGGATATGTAAAATGCTGTAGTGTTGCTAAGTGGTGATCCACAAAAAAGGTTGCGATTCGTATTTCACACAGGATATAACGTAGCTGACCACCTATTTTGAATTATGAGCATATAATACATTAAAGGGGCAAAAAATTGTCATTGTCCAATCCAATGGCACTCTACGATGGTTAACACTTATTTGTGGTTTAAATCTCGATCCTTTTCCTTTCAGAAAAGCCTTTCATGTAATTTGTTATTGTCATCAGTTCATACGTTTTCATCAAGACACAATATGTAACTCACTAAAATGTTTTAGTGTTGTTGTTTCATTCCTTGCTGTAAATGTATAAGCTAAATTATGTGAATACGTTTCAGTGCACGTTCTAAAGCAACACAGGCACACTGCAAGGTTCGTGTCTTCATGTCTCATTTCTACAGGAGATATTTCGCATCAATGGAGGTGAATTCGAATTCCTTTGAAGGCGTTTGTATGGTGAAGCAAAGAAGACATCTAATACCATTTCCATAATTTGAAGTCGACCTTTCTGAAAGACTTATTGTATAAAGCTTTTCTTATGATTCCGTTAAAGAGTTTCTTCTTGCAATCTGCAGCGTATAAAGTAAAATAAAACAAAATTCCATCCCCAAATGCAATTTCTCCAACCAGGATGAGAACTGCCGCCTCACACCAGCCTTGCAGCATAAGACACATGCAGAACCACAGAGCCAACCACACACTGTCGCATAGTGCCCTCAGTCTCTCACATATTCAATGCTGAGGCTCTAACGCATCGCGAAAGATAACCTGAAAGTCACCTACACAAATAACTATATTCCTTGAGTGCAAAAGTTAAATTTCTGTCTCTCATTTCACGTGGGCATTACACATCATAAGTCATGAAAGTAGAAGAGGAATGTCAAGTGAACTTAGTGAGACAATTCAGTACCACTTGCGGAAGTAACTGCACTGTCTCAGTGTTGCCAAACATCAGCAATGATGTTGCCAGTTCTTATTTGTACTAGGAAGACCTGTGTAGCGATAAGCGACGCGAAATCGCATACGTCTCATGCGGGCTTCTAGAGGTGAGTCGCGCATTTTGGTTAATATGCGGCGCTCTCTCCTGATATATGCCATCGTCACATTTAGGATGCAGATATTTAATTCGTCCAATGAGGCCGAAACTAGTGTTTAAATTTTTGAAGCTTTACTGCATTAAGATATATTTTCAGCAAATGACTAGAGCAAAAAATACTGATATTGTGTTTGCAACATACGGCAGATCAAAGTCTGAGATACGTAAACATGCATCACGATTACAGTTTCACCACCCCCCATCCCCCCCCCCCCCAAAAAAAAAAGTTACTGGAAATCAATGATGCCCCATCCGTCTCGATAAACTTTGCAACTTGAAAGCGACTGCGTTTCAAAATGCAGCCTTAAGACTGTACAAGTAATATTTCATGTATTCTATGTGAATACATAAATGTGTTGGTTTGTTTGAAAACCAGAAGAAACATAGTTAACTGATTATTTGTGCAACACAGTAATTATTTCACTTGAGTATTCAAAAGATTGGATATTTAAAATTACGGCCATGAACACAGAAACTAAACTGTAAATGTGGGAAATATGCATTTCTGAGGTTTTTCCTCTGCAAACATATACATATAATCTACAGACTACTAGGCAGCTTCCGTAGTGTTACAGCCTTGTTGGGCCAACAAACGATGATGATGAGAATCCGAACCCATCTGTCCGATGGATTTTTCGAACGTTGCAACCTATGACTTGCATTGTATCTGTGGTCACGATGTTAAATCAATAGAGCCGGCCGCAGTGGCCGAGGGGACTGAGGCGCTTCAGTCACGGTCTGCACGGCCACTACATTCGGGGGTTCGAATCCCACCTCGGGCATGGATATTTGTGCCGTCCTTAAGATAAGTAAGTTGTTAAGTAGTTTTTAGGTTTAGGGACTGATAACCCCTTATTTTAGTCCCATAAGCTTAACAAACATTTGAACATTGTAAATCAACAGAAATTGTTACAAGCGTTTTACCTACTTTCTCATATGGTCCTATTTTTCGACAAACCACACATTCCTTCTGGTCTCTTGGCCACATGGGAAAGAACGCTTTTGCAACTGAATTAATGATAATAATGATGGTAATAATGATAGTAATCAATGATGTTTACAGCGTTACAGCAGAATGATAAGGATTACAATAACAATAGAAAATGCCGATCTCTTGGTTGACACACTGCAATGAGTTTTGGTATTTCGTTGCTGAATACCATTTAGGACATTTTTCAGAGGAGAAAAATAGACCTGAAGCCACACACATCACTAGTACAACGATACCTCACTAATCAACGATGCTTGCTGTAGATCAGAAAATGAGAATGGCGCCACCGAGCTAAAATGAGATTACTCGTTCAGTTATCTGACATTTGTTGGCAGTTAATACACACAGTCCCGACATAAAACACAAAACTGTTTGCAATTTAAGCAGGGGTAGAACTTTCTGTGGTCGAAAATTTAATTCAGGATAAGAGAGTCATTTAAATGCAATGACTAATCTCATATCCTCATGAATATTGGAAAATACCTAGAATTCTGGAACTGCGGGAACGATCAGAGTTGCCTAGCATCGTAACCAATACTGCTAAGCTATAGGAAGAATTTCTTGGCCATCCCACAATATCCTCATTCCTACAAACAGCTTGCTTCAACTGGCTTTTATCCATGCTGCGCTGCCAAAGTCCATTCAGTCCGGAAGCAGACAACATAATTGAAAATGCTGATGAATAGATGACTTACCTTCATCAACTTCCGGGGAGAGTTTCTTTTAACGAAACGGATAAAGAGTGAAATGACTACTTTCTCCAAAGTTCCTACGTATTTTTGTCCCAAATTGGACGTATATACGTTCAATCTTGGCATACGCGGCTCACATTTCAGGAATATCACCAAAATGACAGTCTGGCGGGTACCGTCCTAGAGCAGCTATTACGCAAGATTTTACCGATGATCATAAAATTGACCAGACGGCTTTTGCTGCAGAATATAGTGACTTCTATTACATCCGCATACCCTTTCCCAATAAGAAACTGTTTTCTTCGTATAGTGATGCCCCTGTTTAGGTGAACTATAATGTTAGTGTTTAATATTGCTTCAGAAGTACTTTTTGTCTTAAATATTTTTTATCTTTGTAGGTGATTCAAAGTAATTGTAATAATTCGTTTCCCTTCAAATTACTCCATTCATTCGATCTATTATTTGTAAAGTAATTGCAACCGCCAAAAGTGAAATTGTCCTATAAACCAAACCGTTTGGTTACTTCAGGTCTATCGTCCATGGGCAGAACGCTTTCATCTGAAATATCTCCACGAAAGGCAGAGAAGCGGAAGGTTCCGACCGCATTACATTTTCCGTTGTCTCTAGATGGATAATACTTTGTCTCTGCCGGTCCCAGATTTCACGTCGAAAGAAAACATGTGCTCCACATAATTCATTTCGCAGTAGGCGGTCGTATTTCCACCGTTGGTATATTTACTTGTACGAATATTGTTCGTAACCGTAAACAGTTTGCCCTTGCTGTTCAACTCCTTAATATTGTTAAACATATATTTTCCCTATAATTCTCCTCGTGAAGTGGTTGAACTGCTTTATTATTGTTAGTACCATTAGTTCTTATTTCAAGTAGATCTCTGAATTTTATTTTGTATTATCGTTATATTTGTTTGTTCAATATGTTTCACAATATTGAAGTTCAACTAGTTCTCATATCCCTTAATATAAGCGAGTTAGAGCTAATGTATAACGGTCATTATTGTCTTGTTTCATCCGTAAAAGTTCCTCGGAAAATCTGGAACACTTCTTTTAACACCCTTAATTTGAAACCGATACGTATGCAGAGGACATTCACGGATTGCTCATTTATTAACTTTCATTCATAATGATAATTTGGATCAAATTTATTTACAAATTTTGTACTCAGATCATTTAATTTTTATAATAGCGGTAAAATTACAGCCTTGCGCATTCTACGGCATCTGTTCAAAATCAGTGAATAAGAGATACATCAATACTTTTATTTACTATCTTTTAACAAGCAACAGTGCAATTGCTTTCCCTAATATTGTTTTAAATCATTGCAAAATTCATCTATCAATTTTAATCGTTGTAACAGGTGTTTATTAGGTTGATTTATTGTCTATTGTGTTTTTGTTACAAATTTTACAATTGATTATACTAACGATAGGCCAGAAACTTAATTAACGTAACTCAGAACTGCGTGATAATGCAATATTTACTCGCATTCGTTTTTGCTACGGAGCGAGTTAGTGCAGTGGTAACACACGGGAATCATATTCGGCTGCACGGCGCATCGAACTGGCCAGTCATTTGGATTTGAGTTTTCCATGATTTTCCTAAATCAGTCTAGGCAAATGCCGGAATGGTCCCTGCGGCAGGGCACGGCCAATTTCCTTCCACATCCTTACCATGACAATCCGAACTTCTGCTTCGCTCTAATGACCCCCTTGTCGAGGGGACGTTAAGTCGTAACCTTCCTTCTTTCTTTCGTGTCTCGTGTGCAATAGAGCTTACTTTGTTCATGTTTCCGTGTGTTGGTACAAATTTTGCAGTTCATTTCAAACCAACTTCCCTCTGAACAAGAGACCTTGAACTTTCAACTCAACTTAGAACTGGATGACACTGATTCATTAACGCCAATTCTTAATTGGTGTGTGGTGGAGGGCACTTTTTATACAACTACCATTTCCACCTGTTTCTCTTCCATTCGTGAATGGTTCGCCATTAAAACTATTTCTTGTAAGACTTAGTGTGAGTTCATATCGCCCTATCTTTTACCTTCGCGATCTTTTCGTGACTAATACATAACAGGGGTCAGGTGAAATAGAAATAAAACAAATGTATCGAATATCTCTGTGGTATTTTCATAAAAACGTTTGAAATTGAATGAAAAATTTCACACATACAAAATTTGAAAAGTGTAAAATAATCATTCAAATGGAAAATGCATATAAACATGGTTTTAAAATAGACTAAGACGTATAAAGTAACTTTTGTCCACTCGATAATTGCTACCGCCTTAAGGATAGTTCCAATAAATTTTCGAATTTTTAAGAGCTATGTTAGACATCATAGTAACACTGGAACATAAAGTGTTCTTGCATCATGAGTAATGCTAACAGTAGCGTTTAGTGGCCACCAACGTGAAGGGTAATTTATTTCATTAACATTCTGAAGTCGATAAGAGGTATGACGCAGCCACGGTCGTTTTGGTAAATACAGCACAACGAGCGAGCGAAGGCGCGCGCGTCTGGAAACGGAGAAGGCGGAGCGCGCCTGCTGGAGGGATAGTTTTCGTTCTGAACAGAGGAAGCCATCAAACGGAGCCTAACAGATGTTCGGTAGACCTCTTGGAACTTACGCGTTTTGATTCTAACATAAGAAATAAATGAAATTCACGAACTGCATTGAACATTGCAATGGTTAGTAAATTAATGTCGTCCGCTATCTGCGACGAAACCGATCGAATGATAATCTATCGACGTGAGATACCTGGCGCCTAAAAGTCGCCATTAAGTTTGTACTTTGAAACCTATCACCGCGCTGTAATGAACACACTGCAATTAAAACTATGTTTGCATCGCATCCGGCCATGAGACTACGTAACATTTTATGAAATCAACGAGGCAGGCAACAAAGACAGGTCCGGAATCCATTGAGCACCTCATCAAGGAACGTGCTCAAATAATTCAAATGGAACGCTATTTAACGTAGCAAGATGTTCTGTCAATAACAGGTCGCTTGTAATTTCCATATTGACCTGCGAACATTTTATTTTATCAGGAAGCAAACTCGAAGGAAACTGCACAAAATTTGAGTTTTTAGGAAGACTTTAATGCGACAAATTGTGAGTCTTATTGTTAGTTAATGGAGTAGAGTAAACATAACTATAAGTCCTGCAAATGAATCATCCATAAACCGAGAAACAAAACTGGTAATACGCTCAATGAGGTATTCATTGATTTCATTTTTTTAATAGCTGGCCACGTGGCATATGTGCAATTTGGAGAGCACAGTATCTCGAGCCTGAGTGGAATTACGGATCCGGATCCTGACATGCAGCTCGCCAGCTACAAAAACTCGTTCATCAGGCCATCAATGTAATCAAGATTTTCCAACGTCGTAGTAGGGCCTATTGTTTCGCAACTTCGGCATCATGTAGATGTGAGTCTGATATGTAATTCTGCAATCAGTTGACTTTTTTCTTGTCACCTACATTAAATATTTTGAAAAATTAACATCATAATATGCTCATTGTAGTAGTTAACTGAATTTGTGTTCAAGAAGGTCGTTTCATACATTAACTACTCCTACTCTCTTTCACGTTGCGAGCGATCTGCCTCAGCTGTGAGTAAATCAATGAGGTAGGGTTTATAGCAGTAATGTCTAGCTGTATAATAGTAACTTTCTGAAAACCTAGCCAATTTAGAAATCGGGTCCGTTTTGTCGCAAAAGCTGGATCTCATCATTTCGTTTCGTTACATCTTAAATTTATCCGCTTACTGTCAAAAAACAAAATCATCCGTGCCAACTGTCTCCTGGAAACTTCATAGCAGATGCTGTAGCCACCTACGTCAAGAATATCTTGACATCACAAACAAAACGAAAGAACATTTTCTTAAATGAATTTATCAATTGTTCTAAAATGATGGTAAAATTTTAAATATAGATAGAACAACTTATTTGGAAATCACTTCAATCATCCCATAAAGTAAATAATAAATTCAGAAGCCTCGTCAGATTTTTTTTTTTATTATTATTATTATTAAGAACATTGCTTTACAGGTCCACGACCGTTTCACGTTTATAAAGACCCATCTTCAGGTGTTAATTTTTTTCATATGAAAATTCATTACAGAGACACAAGGTTCTAATTGCTTTCATCTGTCATGGGAAAAAATGTCATTAATTAGGCTCAGATATATGGAACCAGTCCAACAGAAATCATCACTGTCATTCAGAATAAAAACCAAAGACATTAAATGTGGGACAAGTAGTCGCGTAATTTTAATTACTGTATTTTCAATAAAACCAGTAGATCGCCGACGAAGTGAAGGATTACAAACCAAAGAAGACTACCCAAAGAGTCGAATAAACCGATAGATCATGGATTTGCATCAAGTATTACGGCAAAGTAAAAAAACTTACGAATATGCACAACCACCCAAATTCTCTGTTTTGTTACAGCTTCATGAGGACTAAATTCGTTTAGGTAATATTCCTTGAATGTGAGACGCGTTTGACAAGATTCAATGTAGATATAGTCCATCTTCGGACAACAGTGCCTAGTATCATTGGAGAGTATGATGGTTCGCATTACTTTTTCGTTTTGTTACAAAAAGATCTCACTGAAAGTTGATGAGGGTAAGTTATCAATTCATCAGCATTTCTTCTCAATGCATGGCTAAAAGCCAGTTGAGGCTAGTAGGATTGAGAAAATTGTGGGCTGTCCCTTTCAAGATGCGAAGTATTTGATACCTTACTGTTTTCTGACAGATAATGCAACGTTCATTTCCAGTAACTCATAAAAAATAGTTTTGTCGAAATGTAACAAAGCAATTGTTTTAGTCTTTTTTTTTTGGGGGGGGGGGGTGAAACTGTAATCGTGATGCATGTTTACGTATCTCAGACTTTGATCTGCCGTATGTTGCAAACACAATATCAGTATTTTTTGCTCTAGTCATTTGCTGAAAATATATCTTAATGCAGTAAAGCTTCAAAAATTTAAACACTAGTTTCGGCCTCATTGGACGAATTAAATATCTGCATCCTAAATGTGACGATGGCATATATCAGGAGAGAGCGCCGCATATTAACCAAAATGCGCGACTCACCTCTAGAAGCCCGCATGAGACGTATGCGATTTCGCGTCGCTTATCGCTACACAGGTCTTCCTAGTACAAATAAGAACTGGCAACATCATTGCTGATGTTTGGCAACACTGAGACAGTGCAGTTACTTCCGCAAGTGGTACTGAATTGTCTCACTAAGTTCACTTGACATTCCTCTTCTACTTTCATGACTTATGATGTGTAATGCCCACGTGAAATGAGAGACAGAAATTTAACTTTTGCACTCAAGGAATATAGTTATTTGTGTAGGTGACTTTCAGGTTATCTTTCGCGATGCGTTAGAGCCTCAGCATTGAATATGTGAGAGACTGAGGGCACTATGCGACAGTGTGTGGTTGGCTCTGTGGTTCTGCATGTGTCTTATGCTGCAAGGCTGGTGTGAGGCGGCAGTTCTCATCCTGGTTGGAGAAATTGCATTTGGGGATGGAATTTTGTTTTATTTTACTTTATACGCTGCAGATTGCAAGAAGAAACTCTTTAACGGAATCATAAGAAAAGCTTTATACAATAAGTCTTTCAGAAAGGTCGACTTCAAATTATGGAAATGGTATTAGATGTCTTCTTTGCTTCACCATACAAACGCCTTCAAAGGAATTCGAATTCACCTCCATTGATGCGAAATATCTCCTGTAGAAATGAGACATGAAGACACGAACCTTGCAGTGTGCCTGTGTTGCTTTAGAACGTGCACTGAAACGTATTCACATAATTTAGCTTATACATTTACAGCAAGGAATGAAACAACAACACTAAAACATTTTAGTGAGTTACATATTGTGTCTTGATGAAAACGTATGAACTGATGACAATAACAAATTACATGAAAGGCTTTTCTGAAAGGAAAAGGATCGAGATTTAAACCACAAATAAGTGTTAACCATCGTAGAGTGCCATTGGATTGGACAATGACAATTTTTTGCCCCTTTAATGTATTATATGCTCATAATTCAAAATAGGTGGTCAGCTACGTTATATCCTGTGTGAAATACGAATCGCAACCTTTTTTGTGGATCACCACTTAGCAACACTACAGCATTTTACAGCGCTGTGTAGCGCCGCCACCGCTGCTGCCGGCGAGTGGGCCGCGGAGAGCTCTGCCAAGTGCTGCGGCCAGAGGCAGCAATGTTATTGGGCCGAAATGTTATTACCAGTGTACCAAAAAATGAAATATATTACACATATGCTCCCCTTACACGTGGCAACAGCATGCACGAGTGACGTGAATTTAAAATTTTTGTCAACAGTCGGTTTCGATCGCTAACACTGAACATGCAAGTCACGCACTTTACCGCAAGACCACGGATGTAGCTGGCCCAGTTGTCTTCTAATTGCACTTAATAAGTACTGTATGAACTGCCGCAGTCTGCAGTGTTGCCAGATTGTGCAGATAGTTGGACTTAGAGCGAATCAGCGCGGCCACTTTTATTGTCCCATGTCGCGATCGGCTCGGACTTAGGCTCAGCGGCGGCCTGCCGGCGGCCAGGTTTTTTGTCAAAGAGTGTACGTTTCTTCTTTGGTAATTTTGGCTAATTCCAAGTATTTTTTAACATTTTGGATCGATTCTCCTCCATTAACGAGCAATCTCACGTATTTTGCTTTTCTTTTTGTGAATCTGTCATCGACAAGCCACATATGTAGCCATAGGCGTCTTTCCCTCATGTCTTCCTCTATGTTAGAATATTCTTCAATTTTTGATGTTTTCTGTAACTGATATCCATTGTCAGTCCACGTTGCTCCCAGTTTTTTCGTAATTACTTATCTTTCTTCTTTTTTAAGGTTTTCCATTTGTTTCGCTATTTAGTGACAAGGTTTTCCTGACTATAACACTATTGGTTTAATGTTGTAATGTCTAATTTTGGTATTTACCGATAAACAATTTATTAAAAAGGTTTCGCACCAATTAGATTCATTTATTAATTGTTTATCATATTGATAACATGATCAATCTTTTTTTACACCAGTTCTGTAAATGCAACTTTTCAAAATAACATTTGACCTACATGTCATATTGGTCCAATATGCATGGAAGTACAGCAGAACGTCGATTATCCGAAATAACTGGGGGTCATGGGTGTTCGGAAAACTGGTTTGTTCGGATAATCTAACTTTACTTGTTTATTTGCCAAAAAGAAGTAGTGTACAGTAAATTCATTAATAAAAACAGGCATCTCTTTTAGTATTACAAATTAACGTACAAAGGCAACTTCAGTAGGAATATAATGTGGTACAGTTTATTGCACAAAATCATAGACATATTACATACGCATTTTGCATGAACAATACACACAGTATACAAAAATTAACGTTTAAAGTAATCCTTTATTTTGGTCTGTCTAAGCAAGACTACACGCTTACGAGCAGCTAAGTCACGTAATTTTTCATGTTGGGCTTCAACCCATCGCAAGGCGGTACCTAACCAAGTGAACGCCTCAGAAGCTGTTGGTATATTTTCATCTTCACTCTCTGGAGCACTGATTGATGAGATGTTGGCGGCCTCGTCTTCATCAGTGACGACGCTTATAATCTCACTGTCCTGCATGATTTGGTGTCCTGCATCTGCATCATCGATATTCATCCATTCATGAACGTCTTCTTCATCACATTCGCGGCAATCTATTTCTTTCAGCATACCGAGAATTTCGGACATATCATTCTGTTCGTCATTTTCAATCATACCTTGTGAATTTTCTTCTGTGTCCAAAATTTTATTCCAGGCTTTTTTCAATTTCTCTTCCTTTACACTATTCCATGCTGCGCTGATCATGTAGGATGCGTCTTTAAAGTTAATATTCTTATGATTTCTTAAAAGACTTTCTTCTCCATTATCTTCTCATTCTGACAATAACTTACGCAACAATTCTTTCCTGTAATATTATTTGAATGTCTCAATAACGCCTTAATCCATGGGCTGTAATAAGGAGGTTACGTTAGGTGGAAGAAATATTAACTTTATGAAATCGTCTTTTTCGTTTAAAATATCACATGACGTATGAGTTGGTGCATTGTCAAGGAGAAGTAGTGTTTTCTCCCTCTTCCCATTCTTTAGCTGATGAATTTTTAGAGGGTACAAAAACGTCCAGAAACCACTTCATAAAAATCGTACTATTCATGAAGGCGCTCTTTTGTGAGGTGTACACAACAGGCAAGACTGACATATTAACGTGCTTGAAACTTTTACCGATGAGGAACATAGGCAGTCAGTAACTTCCAGTAGCATTAGCACAATCCAAAGCTGTAATACGGTCCTTGCTTGTTTTAGGACCAGGAGCTGCTAATTCATGACGTGAAACAAGAGGTTTTCTCGGTAAAGCTTTCCAGTTAAGTCCAGTTTCGTTGGCATTGTAAACGTTTTCGAGAGCATAATCTTCTTCCCTTAATACGCCCCTTAGTTTGACTTTGAAAGAATCAGCTGCTGAAGAATCAGCCGACAGTTTTTGTCCCTGTATTGTAACCTCACGAATGTCGTGTCGTGACTTGAAGCGTTTTAACCAGCCCATGCTCGCTTTGAAATTCGAAGGCCCTCCAAGTTCTTCGTTGAACTGCTTCGCCTTCTCACACGAATTTCATAGTTTTACAGCTTGTTGATCCATCAGTAAAAGCAAGTGTAGCTAAAAAAAATTTGCTATGCTCGTTTTATATATATATATATATATATATATATATATATATATATATATATATATATATATATTCGTAATTTTCGACTTCCCCACCTTGTACTCATTGGATAAAGTGCTTTCAGATTCACCTTCTTCTAACCTTTTAATAATCTCGTACTTGTCCCTCAAAGAAAGGAAAACACGTATACGTTTAAGCATTTTGTATCGTCAACTTCACTTCTTCACGCAGTAGTGGTCGTAACAGAGAACAGAAGGTGACTGTTTGCACCTTGAGAAGCTCTTATTGGGGGCGCGCAATACTCCACACTGCGCGGAGCGGTAGGCCTCAACTCTGAGCTGGCCCAGCTGTTTCTGTGAACAGCTTTGATACTGCCGCTACTTCTACTGCCAGTGCCAAGCCGACAGGAGTGTGCTGATTGTTGAACACAGCGACTAGCGGCTTGGCCGGTCAGCAGCGCCTTGTGAAGGCCCCATCAGAAGTAATGTTCCGCCAGCGGTGGCCCAGTGCGGCGACTACTGTGGGAAACTTGGTTTGGGAGTGAGGGGGATGATGGGCGGTAGGGTGAGAGAGTGACAGGTGCGAGCGAGCACACAGTTCGGTTAGGCGGTCGTTCGGTTGACCGACGTTCGGATAATCGATGCTCTACTGTATCTACTAGTTTTACTATTAAATACGTAACTCCTTCAATGGGATCATATTAGCTAGTAATCAGACTTAAGTAAAAAATTTAGTAATGACTGCTTGTAACATTACAGATACAGGAGGAAGCTGATTGTTTCCATATGAAAGGTAGGTTTTGCTAGGCTGTTGGATTCCCCATTCAGCCGACTAACAGGTAGTCAGGGTATTCCTAATGTGCTCGGAAACCGGAAACGCTCTTGGCTGAGCGAGGGCGTCTATTCGAGATTGCAACTGAAATACAATATAGTGACACACATTATTCTAAAAATCCATATAAAATCAGGGGATAATCATATGGCAAATACAATTATATGAATGGATTCAGGAGACATGGGAGAGTCAAATACAGTAATTACAATTGAAATATCCCTTACAGATAAATCTCAGTACTATAATAATAATATTGTAAGATATTTACAATTATTGATATGTAGTAACAGATTAAGGGGCAAATGTGCAGCATTGAACCACGTAACTATCTTAAAAGATGTACCACATTATTTCCGTATTCTTTCAATAAAGTTTGTTTTACTCTCTTGTTATGCTTTTCGTTGAGGTAATAATATTCTTGTGTCAGAACATAGATTCCACCACAGAAACACAAAACATGAACCCAGCCATACGCATTACATTTATATATGTATTTTATTATATTTAATATTATTTTTATATGTTGTAGACTGCCACTTACATATTTTATGGCCGACTAAAAATAGTAGATATGCAGCAGATAATTTATATATGAACAATTATATGTGTTTGTGGACAAGAACTGAATATATTTGTATAAAAGCCATGATAAATTAAATATTAATTGTGTAACTATATTTCGATGGTGGCAGTATATTTGAATAGTGAGACGTCGCGCTTAATGACTATCTGAGCAAAGAGCTTCAGTCTCAACCGTTTTTTAGAATTGTTAAATATATATTTGTTTGTTAGATGTAAACAACACTTGTAGGGAGGTGGTCAAAGCATTTAATTCTGTGATATTCAAATGTATATTATTTTGGAAGGGAAATTATATTTTAAAGATGAGGCGTTACGATGCGCGGAACGATACAATTTTGGGAGCACAGAGAGCACGCTTTCGAACTCTTGGGAAGGGACTCGTGGGTGGTGAAAGGTTGTGACGCTGGGCGGTCTGAAGCCGCCTTACGAACTTGTGTTTTCAAGAGATAGACATCTGTGGACTTAGAAAATTTACGGTATTGTGACTGTAGAACATAGTCTCTGCTTGAAAAGTGATAAACTATGCACGGTAGTAGGGCTGTGGAACTGTAATAATTCAGCAATCGTGTACTCGTGTGATTACAAACTGTGTTTTATAACAAATACTATAAATCGCGGATTAATCTGGATCTCTTACTGTTGAATGCGTGTGATACTTATTGTGCCTCTCATGAACAAAAGTTGGGGAAATATTCAGTTATTTACTGATGTACAGAGTAGGACCACCTCCGCATTTTCATGTCCAGAAAGAGAAATAAACTCTATTTATAAAGAATTACTTCGTGACTGAACCACTTCTTTATCTTAGAATCCATTTTGTTATTTATTCAGAAGTTAAATTTATGTTTGTTTAAATATGCAGTTTAATAAACTGGCTGAATTACAGATTAATTATTGATCTTGTTTAAACAGATTGGGTAGCTTTTTAGGACACAAAAGCTGGCATGCATAACTCACACCTATGTACAGATACAACGAGCCATAAACTTTTACTACCCGAGTTCTTATTGGTGAATACCGATAGGAAGATTGCAAGATTAAAGTTTTTTCTCGCTAAACAGAAGTGTATCGACAATATATAGAATTATAAGCCTTGTGTAACTTTTATTTGTTAAAACTACGGTTTTTTGGTTAGACTTGAACAATTATAGTTATCGTCAAATTAAGAATATACTACAGTGTCTAAAACATACTGACGAAGTGTCCGCTTATTCCACACAGACCTTCGAATGTAGTCTTCAAATTAGTTTAAGGCAGAGATCGGCGAGTTTTTGTACTGGTCTCCACGACTTCAAATAAAAACAGCTAATGTAGATCAACGGACTGTACGAGTCATTTAGAATTCTGATTATTTTAACATCGCAATATTTAACTATAATTATGTAAAAATATTATAGCTGTAGTTTTATTTCATATAAAATTTTCTGTTTACAATTGTCTGAAATCTGGAAAGGAATGCAGTCGTGGATAAAAGGGTAACTTTGAGAGATGAAATAGTGGAGGCGGTGGAAGATAAATTAGGTAGAAAAGCAAAGCCTATTACTATTCATTGTATGTTACATGAAACATTGTTTTTAATTCGTGAAAGGAGATAATATAGGAATGCAACAAATATATCAGACGAAACCGAATAGAAACGTATAAAAAATAGGACTGATAGGAGGTTCACCCAATGACTAATCAGAAGTGGGTGGAGGGTTTATGTCAGTCTCTAGAAGCATGTGCAGGCGAAATGGAAAGAAAATTCTGCAGAGAAATAAAGTAACTGAAGTCTCAAAATGAATAACTGAAGTCAAGTTGAGAGCTCAGATCGTTAATTATTGTTAAGCAAAGAAGGGAAACAAATTTTGTGACGGAAACACAGGGGCTTCACAAAGAAAACGAAACCAATGCTATAGAAAAACAGTAGATGAGATGACACAGTAGATACGATGCTTCAAAGATCACTAAAGGTCGAAGTCGAAATAAGTTTTATGGGCATGGCCCTTGGCACGTTACTTTTTTTTTTTTTTACTATGGGACTTAACTACGGGGTCATCAGTCCCTCACGTTACTTTAAGCAGCAGTGCGAACACCTGTAATATGTTGCTGTCAGGCAATCACAGAAGTACATTCAGGTCTCCTAACTGAACAATCAACATAGATGTTTACGAAAGAGACATATCAAATCCAAACTTAATATTTTTATTTATTTACTTGCACTGCTTTGCAATGGAGTATAAAGAAATAAATTACAAACAATCCTGTCTTCCCAAAACAAATACAGAATTCTCTTTAGAGAATACCAGGAAAAGCTGTATTATTATAACGACTATTATTATATGACTGATGTTTCTCCCAACGCAAACAATACTGAAATGTTGCAAATGTTAGCCGGGCATTGTAAAAATACTCGTATCTCGTATTCATTTTATTTTTTGTTAATATTATCTATTGCATTATTGCTTTATTCGTTACTTGCTCACCGGCAAGCACCGTTACGGCTAAATTTTATTATAGGAGTTTGATTGTACGAGTATTCATACAACACAGTTCCACATTGTTTACTGCGAAAATAAATTTCTATTACTGTATTTAAATTCATTCTAGTTGTATGGAATTTAATGTGGCACCTATAGCTATTTTTACGTCAATTCTTTCATGGTGTTAAGATTTTTCAATAATCGTTCAACTGATACTATACAGTATTATTAGCATTAAAGGTATATTGTTCATTTTTTAAATGTACACACAACATTGCAAATAAATGAAGGTCACCCGACAGATAAAATTGATTCACTACTCTTTATTTTTTGGACCTCACTGTTTGAAAATTATTAAATGAGGTACAAATTATCCTTCCCAAATGGTAAGAAATAAAAGTCTCTGTTAGTATCTCGTACTATACCGTGTCTTTATACAATTTTTGTAACATTACATTCAAGTTCACTGTATAGCACCAGAAGAGCTGAAATGAAATTATTAAACCATTACTAAGCTGATTACCACCCAACCTGATTTATAAGACAAAATCCAGACAGCGGTCGTCAGGTTTGAAGGGCATGAAAGGAATTCAATGGTTGGGAAAGGAGTAAGACAGGATTGTAGCCTTTCTCCAATGTTATTCAACTGGTACATTGAGCGAGCTATAAAGGAAAGCAAGGAGAAATTTGGTGAAGGAATTAAAGTTCAGGGGGAAGAATTAAAAACACTGCGTTTTGCTGACGACATAGAAAATCTGTCAGAGACAGCAAAGGACCTGGAAGAGCAGTTGAACAGAATGGAAAGTGCGCTGAAAGGTGCATACAAGATGAACATCAACAAAGGCAAAACTAGGGTAATGGAGTTCAGTCTAAGAAACAATAAAGGAGGTAGATGAGTTTTGTAACTTGGGCAGTAAAATAACAAATGATGGTCGCACTACAGAGGATCTAAAATGCAGAATGGCAATGGGTAGAAAAGCGTTCTTCAAAAAGAGAAATTTGTTAACATCTAATATTGATTTAAGCCTAAGGAAGTCCATTCCGAAGGCATTTGTGTGGAGTTTTGCCTTGTATGAGAGTGAAACATGGACGATAAACAGTGCGGACAGGAAGAGGATTGAGGCTTTTGAAACTCAGTGCTACAGAAGAATTCTGAAGATTAGGTGGGTGGATGGCGTAACTAATGAGGAGGTACTGAACAAAATTGGGGAGAAAAGGAATGTTTGGCATACCTTGACTAAAAGAAGTGATTGATTGGTAGGACACATTCTTAGACATCAAGGAATTGTGAATTTAGCTTTGGAGGGAAGTGTGTGGGGTAAAAACCGCAGAGGAAGACCAAGAGATGGATACAGTAAGCAGATGCAGACAGATGAAGGTTGCCGTTCTTATTTGGAGATGAAGAGGCTTGCTCAGGATAGGGTATTGTGGAGAGCTGCATCAAACCAGTCTCCGGACTGAAGACCACAACAACAACTATCGTTATGTTTGCCACGTAATGGCAGTATGAAGCTGCAATCCAGTTTGGCGGCTGCTCGCTGCAACAACTACTGAAGTTTTCCTGAAAATGCCTCATATTGGGTTAAATATTTTCGAAATAAATTGAAATCTACACACGCATTTTAATACATATATTTTAACATACTTAGGCAACATTTTGTATTTAGACAACTTTTGTTTACTGATTGAATCCATTAATATCGAAAAACAATCTAGCGACGCCTGAACTAAAATTATATTTCTAAAAGTCTCTAAAAGTCTTACCATAACGAAACACTAACGAACAATAAGAAGGATCTTTCTGTGTTTCAAATATTTATACATTAGTAATGACATAATATTTTTACTATAGTTTATAGTCGCTACATAGTTAAAACATGAAAGGCTTTGGTGGCACATTTGGTTTACACAAGTGGCACACTTTAAATCGTCTTTTCTTGCACGGTTTACGTAATATCACTATATTTTATCCTCACAAACGTTAATTAAAACGGGAGGACTTGTAACATCTGCCATTAAGAGGCATGCTGATTGTGGGAAACACTGCTTCGGGTTGTATATAGATTTTTAAGTCAATACAGATTTCGGGACGTTGTAGTCTCACGTAAACAAAAAAATTATTGCACTGAGTTTGCGATTCGGGCCAGTCAGTCAAAACAGTGTGCTAGCTGCGGCGGTAACGGCTTCTTCCGGGGGCAGGGCGTACACCGACTGCCCGAATCGCAGAGTATATGACATAACTTACTTGTCGCCAGAAGATGGGACTTTAACGTTTAGAAACCAGTAATGCCTTAACCCTTTAATGCATGACTTTTTATTTGAAGCTATAAAAACTACCGCGATTAATGTATAGTGCGTACATACTGACAAAAATATTGAAGAAAAATTCCTTACAATTACTATGCACTACTGGCAACAAGAAAGTTCATAGCTCGCCAGCTGTATAGTGCTTCCATAATGTACCCGATGTACTAAATGTCAGTATTATGCTTCTCATTTTTTCAGAAAGTAACTCATAATGCAACAGTAATGTGTGGTTGACTACTTTTACATAGAATAGGAGGGATACTAAAGTAAACAATCGCACGCATTAGGAGTAACTCAATGCAGCTAATTGTCGAAATGATTCAGTAGCACTCTGCAATTTATAATGTCTAGAACGAGCTACTAGCATATGTAATGCTATGTAGACAAGCAGCTGCAAATGAATTTGTGGTAAAATGTCGATCAGTTACTAGAAAAAAATAAGGTATGTAGCTGATCAACTACACTACGCATTGAACGGTTAAATAATAGTCTGTATAGAACTGAAGCGAATATTTTCGACAATAACACTGAAATGTTTACACATTTGTTTAATTTCCGTATTTCATGGACACGCGATCTATATTCGTTGACTCTAATTTTTTAGGCAAGTCAGTTTCATATTTCTTAAATTTGTTCGCAACCTTTACAAATTTTATCGTCGTTGGTTTACCTTCAGCTGTATATAGGAGCTAAGAGCACAAAATAATTGGGCCCTAGCTAAGATTTGTACATTAAATACGCCAAATATGAACCGAAACTATTGATGTAAATAGAATGCGCGGAGACGTATTTTCAATGAAAAACTGTTTTCTACTTTTTTTTTTCAATTTCCCATACTAGTTAATACTTTTAGCATAGCTGAGTACCGACAAAGAGGAGTAAGTGCGGCAGTACTTAATACAATTTTAGCATTCTTCTCAATTCGGAATGGCAGAGTCATCACAGCGTCGCGCACTGTTGCTGGGGAACTCGACAGCGCCATGCTGCACGGAGAAATTGTTCGATCTTACGAAAGTTGGAGCGAGCAACCTGCTTCCCAGGAACTACACTATTACATCTATATAATACATGTGGCGTCTATTCCCAAAGAACGGACGTCACTTCTGATCCTACAGTTGTTATTGTTTTCATATTCACAGAATATATAACTGCGAATGGGCAAAGCTGAAAATCCCATCCGGGATCAGAAACTTGCCCACCCCTCCCCACTAACGAAAGGATCATTGCCCGTCAGTGGGGAGGGGAAGGAAAGTTTGGACCCCTTACTCTTACGTGTATTAGTACATAGTGACTACGAGTCTGAGTACTGTGGGCAGGGTAGAGCTGGAAATGTATGTCTGACGGGAGGCGTGCTTAGGTAGTTCTTGCAGATGCGGTTATCAGCGCAACTGCCTAGAAGCAGGAGACCCAGGGTCGAATCCCGGCTGGGTACACATTTTCAGCTTTGCCCATACTCAGTTGAAGTCATATATTCTGTGAATATGGTATTACATCTATATTCCAGAATTCGTATCCCGGTTCCGGCACACAATTTTAATCTGTCAGGAAGCGTCTTTAACATCTATATGTTTGCACTCTACGGGACAGAGGTCTCTTGCGCCTGTCTAACTTATTTTGCATTTGTTAATTATCGTGTTTATGACTACAAAGAATAACTTAAGAAAGTACATTGTTCATAAGTGATTGTATACGACAACATAATGTTTGTATGCAAGTGAAGCATGTTGTGTACTTATTTGCTGGAGTGAAGATTTATTTGGGCTTATAACTGGTACGTGAAGTTGAGGCTGTTAGCTTGCCACATGGACCAGTGTCAGTATGGTCGAGTGAAGCGAAAGCATTCTGTCTGGAGTAGCAATGCTGTACTCAAACGCTACGGTCTGTTACGTAACAGACAAGACTTACAGCAATATTCATTAGAAGTTATCATCCTA
Organism: Locusta migratoria; assembly: GCA_026315105.1. NCBI lineage: Eukaryota > Metazoa > Arthropoda > Insecta > Orthoptera > Acrididae > Locusta > Locusta migratoria. Next base: position 224,386,674 of record CM048745.1, read on the forward strand.
TTTTTTGAGCTAAACGTACTAACTTAAATGTTTTTATACACCAGTGAAAACATGAACATAGGTCCACAATGTATTATCTGTTATCCAAAGTAAATGAGAAATATGAAATTGTCAATTGTTGGGAACATCAAAAACGAAATATGTAATGAATATCAGCTAAAATACTGCTTTAAAATACTGGAATGTAAGCAAGAACGGAAGTAAAGAAGAGCTTTCTGTAATAAACAATTTTAGATTAAATTTTTAACGTTCCTCCTTATTTCTAATATGTCAGTTCAATGAATTAAAAATGAATCCTACCTGCATAAACGTTGGGAGCAGTTTTCTAATAATATTCTTCAAGTTATTAGCCATATTGTCGATGAAATATTTACAAAGGTTGTAATAGTATCAAAAGGTAACCATAGGGAAGCATACGGTACCTTGGTGATTGGTTTGGCGTGACTGGCTCGGCATTCAGAACATTTTTATCTGGTCGACACTATATGTGGGCCTTTTCTTCGCCCCTTTCTTCCTGCTAGTGAGGGGAGAATGGAACTTAAGATTTTCGAATTGCAAAATATCAGTCGAAGATTCTAGAGTGGTCAAAAATTTCGGCCGTTCCGACGACTCGAGGACGGTCTTATTCGTAACTGATCTAACGCTCTGACGTCTGATAACTGTTGAACTCACTGTCGTTTTTAGTGAGGCAAACGAATTTTTACTGGTACGAGTGGTGAACGAGAATTGACCCGCTCGGTTAGCCGTGTGGTCTAACGCACCGCTTTCCGAGACGGGGAGGTATACCGGCGCCGGTTCAAATCCGCCCGGCCGTTTAACGAACCCGCCCGCAGTGGCCGAGGGGACTGAGGCGCTTCAGTCACGGTCTGCACGGCCACTTCGGTCGGGGGTTGGATTCCCCCCTCGGGCATGGATATTTGTGCCGTCCTAGTTCGTAAGTAGTTCATAAGTAGTTTGTAAGTTTAGGGACTGATGACCCCGTAGTTAAGTCCCATAAGCTTTACAAACATTTGAACATTTTTGGTTTAACTAAGGGGGTCAGGATGCCAGCCAGCCTCGATGTGGTTTTTAGGCGGTTTTCCACATCTCCCTAGGTAAATACCGGGATGGTCCTCAAGTCCCGCCTCAGTTACACGACTCGCAAACATTTCGTAACACTTTACACTTTCACACTATACGCAGACATTTGGGGTACACGTTTCCTCCCGGGGGACAGGGTGTAGCGGCAGAAAGGGCATCCGGCCACCCCGTCAGTATTAACTCACCAATTCCAAATAACCAAGCCGACCCTGCATGTGCGGGAAAAGGGCTGAAGAGAAAGAGAAGAGTGGTGAATGAGATTGCCAGCCACTGAAATCTACCATAACTTCCACAGCTTTGAAATGAAGTATTTTGGACCTGAAAATAAGCCGACGTACCTTGTCTACTTCATGCAACGGGAAATATACCGATTAGCCAAAACATTATGACCACACATCTAGCTACTATCTTTATAAAACCGCCCAGACGATAAAAGCCTCAAGGACGAGGAATACTGCTAGTCAGGCTCACACAAAGGATGCATGTAGTATCACTGAACGTGGTAACCGCATGTGGAATTGGTAAAGCGTAACATCTGAGTTTGATGGAGGGCACATTCTGATGGCATACAGGCTCGACACGAACATTCAGGAAACAGCAGACCTTTTCAGGTGTTTGGGGAGGACTGTAGGGAACGTCTTCAATAAGTGGCGAAGGTGAAACTACATTCAAAACTCGAGGAATTGGGTAGCCATCCTTTGTTATAGGTTCGACGTGGTAGTGGTAAAACTGACGAAGCGGCTGGCTGTGGCCGAACTATAGGGTCCTCACACGTTGAGTACTATTGTCAATATACTGATAATGCCCAAAAATATTTTCCTGGCTGGCAATATTCGTTCTTCAGATGTTTTCGCGAAACTCAGGGCTATTTTAGTATTTACATTTCCCGTCCTATTTCTATACTCTTTGAATGAATCTGCGCTGCGCTGGAGTAGCCGAGCGGTCTGCAGCGCCATGTTTGGAATCGCGCGGCCTCCCGTGTCGGAGGTTCGAATCCTCTCTCGGGCATAGAAGTGTTTGTTGTCCTTAGGTTAGTTTAACTTAGTATAAGTAGTTTGTGAGACTAGTGAATGATGACCAACTTGGTTTGGTTCTATAGAATTATAAACATTTGAACATTTTTTGAATGAATCTGCATCGAGCAAGAAACATCAGTAAATAATTAATGGTGCAGTTTATCAAATTTTATAGTAGCAAACAATTTTTATGAACTCAAAGAAGAGTTTATGTATAGAAGCTAGAAGCTTAATGCTTATAAGCAATTACTTGAAATTTATCACCTGCAGTATCCGGAGGGAAACATAGAGGACGTTAAAAAGAAAAAAATATATAACTGCTTCGGAGGTTTCAATTTTACTAACTCAGGCAGCGGACACAACTTCACTTATCATGAAGCATTCAAACGATCTTCCTGTGATCAAAAATCGAAAAGTTCGTTGTTGTTGTTGTTGTGGTCTTCAGCCCGCAAACTGGTTTGATGCAACTCTCCATGCTACCCTGTCCTGTGCAAGCCTCTTCATATGAGAATACGAACGGCAACCTACATACTTTTGAAACTGCTTACTGTATTCTTCCCTCCGTCTCCCTCTACGATTTTTACCCCACACACTTCCCTTTAGCGCTAAGTTGACGATTCCTTGATGTAACAGTATGTGTCTTGTGTCAGAAACACCTTTTCTCCCCAATTCTCTTCAGCACCTAATCATTAGTTACGTCATCATTCGTATATAGCACCAGGTTTCGAAAGCTTCTATCATCTTTTTGTCTGAACTCATTATCGTCCACGTTTCACTCCCACAAAATGGTACGCTCCAGACAAATGCTTTCAAAAAGGACTTCCTAACATTTAAACTAAATTTGGATGTCAACAAATTTCGCTTATTCAGAAACTTTTTTCTTCCCATAGCCATTCTCTATTCTTCATCTTACTTTCTGGTCAATGGTTCGTATTTCCCTCAGCAGGTTCATATGCTAAAACCATTCCTTTTCTTTAACCATTCACGAATCAGTTCGACATAAGATATTGTCTTCAGGAAATGATGTCATCAGCTTAAAATAATTACAATATTATTGATGGTGTGAGTACTACTGAAATATATTGAAGATTTGACAATAGAATATTGACAATATTATTGCCAGTCAGCATTGAACGTGGAGGGCCTCTTAACACTAGACTTCAATGCTGGGCTTCTGCAGCCGACGACGCTTGCATATGTCAATGTTATCACCACGACATCGACACTACGACCTAAATGGACATGTGAGGGCCCCAGAGATCAAAGGGTCTAAGTGACAAAAACATAGTTTCGAGAAAACTGAAGTCAAAATTGAACAGTTTTCGCAAGAGGAAAAATGAGAATTTCACCTTTCAGAAAATTTTAGACGACTGCTCGGGTCCTCAGTATTTTATTTCCAATGATAATAAATCCGTTTTATAGTTGATATGTATAAATAATGAACAATCCGCACTTAGACCCCTTTACCTCTTACTGAAAATTGAATAAAATGATAACGCTTAGAGTACATAACAAACATTTCTTTTTATAGCAGGATAAGTTTGTACCAATAGTGTATTAATTGATTTACAAAATGAAAAATTTCGAGTGTAACACTTATCAACATGTATCAAAATCATCATCTGTGTCATAGATGTTTTTACCCAGGTCAGTAGCGACATCATACTCACCATCCACATGAGTACTTGGAGAAAATGGTGCATCAGCCTTTAGTTCATGGAATAACCTTTTATAAAACTGGTGGCACAAATTGCAGAAGTTCCCTCAGGTCTTCATATTTCTTATATTTTAGCTTTGGCTTCACAGTAATTGAAGACTGGGAAGTTTTTTAGGCATTCTTCCCATTCGTTGTTTTTTTCATTGGCAGTTTCTGATAAGGCAAAATGCCTTCAGCTGATGATGTCTTATAAAAAATGGTATTTGGGTTTGCCTCCTCAAAATGAAGTACCTGCATTCCTCTTATTCTTGGCACAGTTTCCCTAAAGAACCGGTTTGGAGGTTGAAGATCAATGAAGTCTTCATCCGTTGTTTTAGTAACAACGAAGTTTCGACTTGCTGTGGCAACCAGATTCATCCAGTGTTCCGGTATATAAATGTAATGATTTTTCTTTCTTTTAAGTTCAATGATTCCAAAGTCCTGATCACATTCATTGTATGAATGTCAAACGAGGAAATAGTGATCAGCTGTTTCAATTTGGGTGGTCCTAATAATATAACACCAAAACTTTACTATTAGATGGCTCTTGTTCTGCCCTCCACAGTTGTCACTAAAGGGTGAGTGAGATTTGATTCACAGTCTGAGGAAGACTCTGGATATACTTCACTAGGCACGTTGCTATCTCATCGCGTCCCCTATTTGCCTGTCCTTCATGCCACATAAACATATGGGCAGTAACACTGCTTCAGTTGTGAATATTCAAGTTGTATGTGCACAATCGTCGCATATAGAAAGCCTTGGATTTCGTGACATGTAGTGTCAGCACCATCTTTTGAAGATCAAAGCATATTGCAACATCCTTGCGTTTCCTTTTCGTCTCTTTTGCTGCTTCTGCCTTCCTGAGATGAAATTCTTTTTCAACTTCAGCTGCCTTTTTTTCATCAGGCGTACTATGTACATTTTTCACCTACAACCTCTCAGAAACTACACAGGTATCGGTATCATTACCACACTTAAGTTTGAATGTAAGTACTTTCGATTTGGAGCTTTTGCTCTACTGTAATGACTTGAGTACATCGAGAATTTGCTTATGTGCTCCTTGATTCTTGCAACTCTGTTCGCTGGAATTTTATTTGGAGTCTCCTTCCTTCTCCGTTTGTCAAATGGGGAAATGACAGATGGGTTTTACTTTTTGTTAATTACAACGTTTCTTATCCTTTTGTTAGATATGTCAAGTGTTTTTAGAAAAAAGCTTTGCACACTCTAAAACCTTCCAGTTTATAAATACATGCTATGTCTTTGTGCATCACAACTGTGCCTTACTTCCTCAACACAGGCTGTACGTCTACAGCACCATTCACGAACGATGTCAGAAGTTCCCAGCTACCTAGTTTCCAATAATCTCTAAATATTGCTTCCCTCTGCTCATGGGGAATATTTTCATTGCATTTGTACATACACTGGTGATTGTAGTCACGTTGCTTTTTAGCCCCATGCATATTACGATCAACGTAAGCCTCTCCTGTGTTTCTCAATGTCTTCCTCTTCTGCGATTTCCATGTGTGCTCTCTTCTTGCCCTTTCTTTCGGGCTGAGTTCCGGGGGAATAGCATTGACCGGCAAGTTCTCAATTTGACCAGGTCTTCCTTCTGCTTCTTCTTCTGTGTAACCTAAGAAAGACATGCTGGCGACGGCTGAATTATGTTCTGGGGATCAATGACTTGAGTAGCCATGGGTCTATTGGAACTCACACTAGGTACCATGACGGCCAAGAAGTATCGTCCGCTGGCTGCAGACCACGTATATTTCTTCTACCTTTCCGAACGGAAGTGACGTTTTGGAACTATACAATTCTCCATGTCAGAAGGCCAGGAGTAAGATGGAGTAGTTCGACGAACGCAGTGCCGAGTTGCAATGATGCGCTGGTCCACAAATCGACAGATCTGAACCTGATCAAACTAGTCCGTGACGTGACGAAAAGTTGCGTCAGAGTTCATCGCCCCATTGTCAGGAATTTATGGCACATCGATGTGTTGCCAACTGACTCCAGTGACCTACCATGGCGTCATTGTCTCCGTACCGTGGCAGCACTGTTATCCTTGCCAAAGGTGGGCATACCGGTTATTACATATGGGGTCATAATCTCTTAGCTGATCAGTGTAGTTCCATAGGCGCCGTACTGACCAGCTTCAGTCAGTTGCTACTGCTGACATCTACATCTCAGCTCCGAGCAACAGCGAGATGGTCTAGATGGGGGAACCGACATGGTAGGATGACAGAGTATTTGATTATTCGCTGATTCGTTGCGACTAGATGTATTTGCGAAATTTCTTTAACCATCTTTCTCATCCGAGTGCGAGCCTATTTTGTTAGCAGCCACCTACATAGTAAGACATGATCATCAAAATAAAATAAGAGAAATCAGCTCGAAAACTAAAAGATTTAAGTGTTCTTTTTTTCCGCGAGCTATTAGAGAATGGAACTGTGGAGAAATATAATAAAAGCGGTTCGATGAACCCTCTGCCATGCATTTAAGAGTATTTGCAGCGTATTTATTCGATGTGGATTGTTCTTTGATGCATTACTACATGCAGAATCAGTAATTATGGCAGAATAACTGCACAGAGAATCGGTCATTCACCATCACACTTGGACCAAGTGTTTTACGAATGGCTTTGTCCACAGTTTTGTAGGATTTCGGTATTCCCACACAGTTTTAAATTTAGCAGCTAAATATTTATTTATCTATTTATTTATTTTTACAGAACCATCTTTACCAGTTTCATGTTTAGCTTTTTTTTCCTTTTGTTTAAGGCGCCGATGTATAGAATTTATATTAATAATCCCATAAGGTGAAACCTTGACTTCTTCTGTCAGTAGTTAGGATCTATTGCATATGTATAAATTATTTCGAAGAAATATGAAAATTTGACAGTGAGATCAATTGTCATATTATTCTGATTAGTAGTGACTGTGACTGATTTGAGACTTGCGCAACAATCATAATATATATCAGTACGATAGGAATCAAAATGCACAGTTAACTATGCCTTTTATTCCAAACAACGGCTTCCAGTACTGAGAAAAAATATTTTGTTGACAAATTCCGCTGACCACTGTATTCGTTAAATAACAGTGATGAAACATTTCAGTTCAAAAGCCTTCGGAGTGGACAGAGTCTATTAAAAACCCATTCGTTATCCTATTCGAGTGATGAGTCTTATGCAAGCAAAGAAATAGAACTCACAAAGTTTTCAGTTTGTATTTCTCCTCTTTTTATGTACATGGAATGAATAAAGAGATTTTTTTTTTCTTTTTTTGTTAGTTGAGCTTCTCTTTGCTACTGACATTTTTGTCCAGGCATTCACAGGGAGTTTTCGTTCTACCTTTTATAAAATATATATCTGCGGTTGAGATTGTCAGTTCCATGCACAGAACGTTTTGTGAGAGTAAAATGACCTGCCACTCGCTGTTAGCAAAAACATTTTAACGTGTAACGATTATTCATTTCAGCGCGCTGCCGGCTGGCATGAACTCATTCTTCAACTCCGTGCATGCTTCCCTGAAGTTTTAGTGCGCCTGTTTAAACCTATAGCCTAACAATATAAAGCCCTAAAAGCAACTGACAGTTAATCATTTGTTTAAGAACATAATTTCTGTAGTGTATCTTTCTCGAGGATAGTTCTATGTTTCTTACGCTATTATGAAAAGCGATACCGTGAAATTGAACGTGTGTTTGACGAAAACATCATTTTGAAACAACGAGTCACAGTTAAGACTGATTTCAGTTACCAGGTAAATCATAAACTAGAATATGCTTTGTGCTTCCTTATTTCGTTCACACACAGCAAAATGAACGTAACTGCCAAGAAAAATGACATACAATGGAGAAGATGTGTGACAGTGTTAGTATAATGTGGGTAATGAAGCCATGACAAGTCCAGATGGGAAACTGGATTATTCAACTCCCGAATACTTTTTCATGTCTAAATTACAACAACAAATGCCTTCTCGCTCGATAGCCTGTTCCGAGTCACTTAATGAACTGACCCAAATACAGAATATTAAATGTATTCATTTCTGAAACAAATGCAGTATGAACATAGAGTGGGTGTTGCTTCGCAGAATTATAATTAATTTATCAAATCAATGCATGAATGTAGAGTTATAAATTTCTCAAGTGGTGGCCATCACTGGATAATTGGTAACATATAAACGTATTTTACAGTTCGTGATTCAAAAGAATTGCTGGTAACTTATTCACACGTAATGGAAATGAGCTTTTTGATATATCAATTTATTTCTCTAATCATAAATGAATCCTGCACGTGATCTTACGTACCGTATATTGCGTATTATACTCTTGTAATGCTTTTATCTTGCATAGCTCTCTCCGAAGTATCAACTTAATTCACTCAATTCATCCATTTAGAAGTTACCGTAAGTGCCTGATGTACAACTGCGCTGCTTAAATAGACGTTTTCAAGATGAAAATGCAGAAAGGACGAGAAAAAAAGTCCCATATTTTATTTTCTTCTGTAAGGTACGTTATTATGCAAAATGTGCGAATTTACACATTATAGAAAGCGCGGTGTCGTTGTAATTTAAAGAAGTCCTCAGTATAATTGATTCACCCACAGTTTTTTTTTTTTAATGTAATCACTTGAAAACTGTTTAGTTAAAGAAGAGGAACATTGAAATAACACATTAATAAAAGAAAATCATATTTACCTACATCTACATAAAAACTCAGTAAATCACGTTTAAGTGCTCGGCAGAGGTTTCATCGAACCGCTTTCATAATATTTCTCTACCGTTCCATTCCCTAATAGTGCGACGGAAAAGGAGCACCAAATTTTTCCATTTTAGATGACATTTCTCTCATTTTATTATTATGATCGTGTCGACCTAGGTACGTGGGTGCTAACGAGCTGTGTTCACATTCGAAGGAGGAAGTTGGTGAAAGAAATTTCGCATATAAATAACGCCTTTCTTTTAATTTCGACCCCAAATCGTGCATTATTTCCGAGATAGTCTCTCCCCTAAATCGCGATAATACTAAACAAGCTGCCCGTCTCTGAATTTTTTCTAAATAGTCCCTCAGTCCAAAATTGCGCAGCAATACTCCAAAATAGGACGCACAAGTGTGGTGTAGGCAGTTTCTTTAGTAGAACTGTTGGATCTTCTAAGTGTCCTGCCACTGAATAGTAGCCTTTGGTTCGCTTTCCCTACAATATTTTCTATGTGGTCTTTTCAGTTTAAGTTGTGCGTAATTGTCCTTCCCAGGGATTTAGTTGAATGGTATAATGAAGTTTAATGGATTTCGTTTAGTGCTCATATGGATGACTTAAAATTATCATTATTTAAGGTCATTTCCAAATTCTTGCGCCGTGCAGATATTTTATCTAAGACTTTTGCAGTTGCTTTTATTCTTCTGGTGACTTTACTTACTAATAATGACGTAGCGGCTGAACGTATATCAGTTACTAATGTCACGAGAAGATCAAAAACAACTGAAAAACGATTAAATAATATAGCTGCAAGATGCGAAAATTTCCAGTGGACTCTAAAATAATGAAAATTGTGAAGTCATGCATATGAGCAGTAAAAGAAATCCGTTTAACCTCATTTATACGATAAATCTGTCAAATATAAAGGTCGTAAATTCAACAAAATCCCTTAAAAATTACAGTTACGACTAACTTGAATTGGAAAGAGCAGATAGAAAATATTGTGGTAAATAGATACAACAGTTCTAATAAACTGTCGACACTAAACGTTTCCGTCGGAGAATTGATGCGCGTTGTGGGATCTTCACGATGTGGGGCTGACGAAGGATACAGAGAAAGTTTAGAAAAGAACACGTCTTCTTTGTATTATCGCGATACAGAGAGAGAGAGTATCACGGAAATGACGTACGTTTTGAAATCATTAAAAGGAAGGCGTTATTCGTTGCGGCGAGATCTATTCTCGAAAAATTTCTCCAACTTTCTCCCCCGAATGCGAACGTATTTAGTTAGCAGCCACCTACACAAGGAGACTGACAAGTCAGATCGCAATCGAAAAGATTTAGTGTTACTTTCTCCCGTACGGTATTAGAGACTGAAACGGCGGAGGAATATTATGAAAGCGATTCGATAATCCATCTTCCAGGCACTTAAATCTGATTTGCCGAGCACATGTGTTTGATTTAGTTGTAGTAATTGCGTGAGATGTATTATGTCTTTGCTACTAATTGTATTCCTCAAAAACATTTCTCAGGAAGTTTATTTTCTTTTCGTATTCGTCATCAGTTTTATGACTGGCACAAAGCCTCTTCTATTAGAGTGGTACTCCTACCCTAGGATGTTAGTTATTTGCTCGGTATATTCCCCGACAGATTTTACTTCCTACTACTGCGTCTAGCACCATGGATTTCATACTCTGATGACTTATCATCCTGTCCCCTTTTTCCATTGATTTCCATATGGTCCTTTCTTGCGGAGAAGCCGTACTTATTGCCACATTCATAAACACAATAATAAATTATTAAAATAACAAAATCCTAGCAAAATTAACTAACATTTCAGAAAATAATATTTTAAAACATGAAATAAAAATGCTATTCCTCATGCCTGGAAAAGAGTGAGGTTCTAGTTTTAACAAAATGATAATCTAGCGACATCAAATAAATTACAATTTTATAAAAAAATAAAAATATTTGGAAGACGACAGACGGTCGTCTTTCACGCTGTCGTCATCCTTTGTAATGACAGCCATTTTGGTTCTAAGACGTGCATGCAACAGACTGTATTCGGATAATGTTTGTGACTAGAATGTGTCAGTTGTGTAAAGCAGTGAATGTAAAATTGCGACGGAGTTTGCAGGTTACCAAAAAATGTTGCTATTTATCCATTCTCATTGCAATGTATATGTGGTATGACTAACGATACAACCAGCATTGTGACGAAAAAGTAGGCTTTTCATCAATAAAATTCTGCTTTCCCCCAATCGTATCTGTGTCAGATAAGGCTGTGTGTGTGTTTTCTCCTTTTTTTTTTAAGTTTCCATTCGGTATGGTATAGGCCTAGGAGGTTAGAATAAAGGGAAGTGGTATTATCTATGCCTAGCACATATGTCAATTGACGCTGTCCACCATCTTGGTCAGTTCAGGAAAGCTATTTCTCCATTAAAACCATGCGTTAAGTCGACCCTCTTACTGTTAATGCATTGAACTGACAGTCATGGCAAAGTATGTACTTTAAAACAGTATACTTTATTGATTAAATAGTAATAAATACTCATTATAATATATTTCAAAACTTAATTTTTAACGGCTAATTTGCACTACTTTAACACGTTGTACATTACGGCAAAACCGTTGGACGTTTCATTCCGGTTTTAAGTAATATAAAACATTAGCTCTATAATACGAACACTTCTCCAAAACTGACCAATATGGCGGAGGCAGGCTTCACTTTTTCAGCATAAGGGCGTCTCCCTGCATTCTAACCTCCTTGTTATATACAGCTCTTGTCGCTGAATATAGAGCTGCTGCGTGCCTGCACGTTCATATGTTTTGCGCTTGATTTCACGCACAGACATACGTTACTAGACTGGCAAACGTGCCTCTGTGACTGAAGCCTGACGCCGCCATCTTGCCTCACCTCACGTCAAAAAGCTGTCGTACGATACTACTATGATCTTCTGATACGATATGACTTAAGCTTTACTAACTGGTTTGAACATGATTTGCGTTTGGGCTAATACTTCCGCAATCATTTAGTTTAACACATAGGCGTACGTTGTCAAATCTTGTTATTAGAAGAATGTGTTACGTACGGTTAAATTTTACTTAGCGTTCTGGCGGCCTCTAGTGATTATGTTGTCAATCATATGAAGTTCGCATTAGCCAATCCCATAACAACGCTATTGTTTTGTCATGAAGTCTTCGTTTACGAGGGCAATTAGTTTTACTGAGTGAACGAGGGTACATACAAGAACGTGTCAACCTTAGGGCAGAAACAGCATTTTTTGTTTACTACATAGTCTGTACGAAACACTGATCAAGTTATCCTCTGTGGATTTCTAAAAATATTAACATCTTGGTGAGGGCTTTATACCGTTTTGTTGATGTTGCCGCTGAGATGGTAAGTAAAGTTTTACTGTTACGTATAGTTAAAGCAGACTGCACTTATCTGAAAAACACTCAGAAAAATAAAGTTGTATGATATCCACGATAAATATCACATTTATAACGCCCATACTATTAAAAAAAAAACGAAGTTGGTCGAAACTAGTAACCGATTAATAAAAACAGGAAATGCGACTCATTTATGTATGTGTCAACGCAGACTGTATATTTCCTAAGAACTCTCAAAAGAAGAAGAATACGTGTTATCCACAATAAACAACACTTTTTGATGACCATACTATTGAAAGAAACTCCGAAGTTGAATGAAATTGGTACAGATTAATAATAACAGCAAATCAATACAACTCATTACTCTACGGCATGTATCAAAGCTTACTCCAATTGAAAAAATTATAGCTATATACGTCACACGAATTTCTCTTATGTCAAAAGTCTAAAGACAGCGTAGTTACGTCAGTTCACCTGTATTTTTACGACAGTTTTTCGTAATAACGAAAACGACTGCTTGCACCTTTATAGTATAGAAATATGGCGGCGAGACTTCAATGACACCAATGATATTGTATATGGCATTGCCAGTCTAGTAATATGTCTGTGATTTCACGTTGTCCGCCATGTTTGAATATGGTAAACGAATTTCAATTAATTTCTACGTGATACGAAATGCTTGCTTACCTCTTATTTTGAACTTCATGTCAATATGTGATGTAGTAGGATGGTGTGGCAGTGGAATCTAAACGTATTTTAATTTTTTGTCCTAGTAACACATCGTAGCAGCCATATTTGAGATTGGCAAGAACCTAAATATCAACATCTATGGCTGACATGCTCAGACAACTCAAGTTCAACATCCAGGTAGTATAGAAATCAACCGTTAAACCACAGTCTATCACAGTCGCGATACTATCTAGGAAAAAAAATTTGCAGGTCAAGCTGCAAGCGGCCAGTAAGGAATAACACTGCAATGGCATGATACAAACTGAGAAGTTGCAGTTTTCAGTGCTGTTACTTTCATATTTCCTCCTCAATGAACGTTGTTGTCAACTTTCTAATACAAATATCACTGCTTCCGTTAATGGCAGTCTATAATAACAAATTGTCAGTGCAGTGTAAGTCATACAGTTCACAATACCCGAGTCATATTCATATCGTCCAAAACTTTTAGGAAACAGAAATGAATTGCAACCTGATGTGCTGAAATATATAAAAGGAATTATGTTCGCGTGCTCGGTGCGTACTTATATGTTGCACGAGTTCTGTTTTAGCGTATTTCGGACATTGTAATATTTTCAAAAGCACACACGATTTTTACATTGTAGGGGACTAGATTCTAAATCGCCGTATAAACCATCTTTTAACCTTGTCCTTGCTTCTGTGCCTTTCGTGTACTTAGCAATATTTTTAGCTACATGGCAGGTATCAAACTGAATAATTTCAAGAAAGTGCCGTGCTACCATTAATAGTTTATAAATGGACACATTTATTTGTAGCTACGTATTCACTTTATCAAACTAGTAGGTACCGCCAAAATATGTTACTATACAGACGTATCGTTTTTATGAAACTTAGGTAGGAAACTAAGCAGGCTTTACTGAAATATTTGATTAACTGCTATTGGAAGCATTCAGTCATTACTTTTATACAGCAGTAATATTATGAAATATTGGTCACGTATTTGCGATTCTGATTAAGAGCAGAATTTTAACGTGAATGAATTGTTAAGGATTTACTTCTATGCTTAAGAGTATAACTAACAACAGACTACTGACACTTGTTATTAATAACATTCTGTCACTTTTGAGCATCCTTTGCAAATGAGAGATTTCCGAATTATATTTTTGATAGTTGCTAAAATTTAGAGAATCTCGTAAATACGAAGGTATTTTGAATCTGCTTCTTCATTCCAAATACACATGCATTACTCAATCGTTTTGTGGTACGTTCATACGACCTAGCCGCTTGCAGTCGCGAAAATGCAGAAATTCACTGAGAGTTTCGTGACATATGTTCGACTCTGGTTAAACTATCCGAGAATAGAATCTTATACGGAATGTCACCTTCCATTCATATGATATTTTTCTGGTGTGTGTGTTTCCACTGATTCGACATTACGTAAATGGAAGAAATTTCGAAATACTGGATCTGTGACAGAGTTTTAACTAAAATTAAGGTAGAAGAGGTAGTGGAAGAAGCCCAAGAAAGTCATTAGACCAAGGGAGAAATTACGAAACTGAAATTCATTTATGTAAATTCAATGTATTACTTTCAGTTATAATTACTTTGATTGCGGTAATTATGTGGTTAAAGCATTTTCATTATTTGGTGGAGTCTACACTGAAAAAAGTATTTATAGAAATTCTAGCAATTGTCTGCGAAAGTTACAGTACATTTATTATGGTTGAACATCGTTAGTAAACATAATATTTGAACAATTCACACGTTATGAAAGCATTTTTCGACAAGATATTTTGTCCGAAAATTGATTTATCGGTCATCCAATGTTCTCGTATAATGAACTCGCAAATGTTTCATACGAGTTTCCGTTTTCCTATGGCCCACTCAGACGAGATATTTTAGGAATTCAAATGGATCATCTAACCGGATCTTCTCACACAGTTAGAGACAAGGCCTTTCGAATTATCAGTATTTTATTACTAAACGTAAGCATATAATTTCTGACTCCAAACGGTACGCAAACTGCCTGAAGAATAATAATAATTTCCGAAAGCGACTGTTTCCTCTCTTAGTGATAGTGAACACTGCCATTTGCTTTAGAATCAAACTCGCGGTTCCGTAAGAAACACTGTTGTCCAGACCTATATACTTTGGTCAGAACAAGCGTAGCTCACGCACTCATCGTGAACTGCAGTCACACATACTGCACATGGATGTTCAGACGACTACCAACCTCAATTTTTGAGAACGTTATGGACAACAGCGATCTTACAAGTAATTATTAATTCAAGTAGCAAGGCAGTCTACATCGCAATCTTTTGGTTTGTTGCATACTGAAACCCACCGTTTCATAACTTCCGTTACAACTTATACTCGATTGGCCAATATTTAAATTAGAGGGTGGAGCTTACAGTATTTAAAGGATGACTGCACTACTTCTACACATTAAATCTTCTGGCAGGTCCATCAGGAAACAACCGGTAGCCAACATTAAGGATATATTTTCTTGTTATTTTAAATACTCAATTTAGAAATAATTTATGCCTTTACTAATCTTTTATGTATCATCACAGTTGTCTGCTATTGGTCATGTAAGTGACCGAAACCGTGTACCAGGGAAATGAAATTGCGATTTAGTCTGCCTTGTTATTTGAATTAATAATCACAATTTGTCAGATTAGCGCTAAGTTTTAGTCTTCAGTCCGGAGACTGGTATGATGCACAATACCCTATCCTGAGCAAGCCTCTTCATCTCCACATAAGAACGGCAACATACATCCGTCTGAATCTGCTTACTGTATCCATCTCTTGGTCTTCCGCTGCGGTTTTTACCCCACACACTTCCATCCAACACTAAATTCACAATTCCTTGATGTCTAAGAATGTGCCCTACCAATCTATCCCTTCTTTTAGTCAAAGTATGCCAGAAATTTCTTTTCTCCCCAATTCTGTTTAGTACCTCCTCATCAGTTACGAGATCCACCCGCCTAATCATCAGCGTTCTTCTGTAGCACCACATTTCAAAAGCCTCAATCCTCTTCCTGTCCGCACTGTTTATCGTCCATGTTTCACTCCCATACAAGACAACACTCCATACAAATGTCTTCAGAAAGGACTTCCTTAGGCTTAAATAAATATTCCATATTAACAAATTTCTCTTTTTCAAGAACGCTTTTCTACCCATTGCCATTCTGAATTTTATATCCTCTGTACTGCAACCATCATTTGTTATTTTACTGCCCAAGTAACAAAACTAATCTACCTCCTTTATTGCTTCGTTACCTAATCTAATTGCTTCAGCATCACCTGATTTTTTTAGACTGCACTCCATTACCCTAGTTTTGCTCTTGTTAATGTTCATCTTATATGCACCTTTCAGAACACTGTCCATTCCGTTCAATTGCTCTTCCCGGTCCTTTGCTGTATCTGACAGAATTACTATGTCGTCGGCAAAACGCAATGTTTTTAATTCTTCCCCCTGAACTTTAATTCCTCCACCAAATTTCTCCTTGCTTTCCTTTATAGTTTGTTCAATGTACAAATTGAATAATATTGGAGAAAGGCTACAACCCTGTCTTACTCCTTTCCAACCACTGCATCCCTTTCATGCCCTTCAACTCTGACAACCGCTGTCTGGTTTTTGTACAAGTTGTAAATAACCTTACGCTCCCAATGTTTTACTCCAACTTGATTCATAATTTGAAAGAGTTTATTCGAATCAACATTGTCAAACGCCTTCTCCAAATCTACAACATATAGAAATGTAGGTTTGCCTTTTCTTACTCTACCTTCTAGGATAAGCCGTAAAGTGAGTATTGCCTCCCGAGTTCCTACCTTTCTCCTGAACCCAAACTGATCTTCCCCGAGGTCGGCTTCTACCAGCTTTTCCATCCTTCTTCTGTAAATAATTCGTGTTAATATTTTGCAACCATGACTTATTAAACTGATGGTTCTGTAGTTTTCACACCTGACTGCACCTGCTTTCTTTGGAATTGTCATGAAAATTTTTGGGCTACGAGATGTACTTAATGCACAGTTCCCCTAGCGCAGAGTGTACAGCATAAAAAGAAAACAACCAGCCTTGAACTCTTAGGTCATCAAATACAATAATAGCTCTTCCCTTGATATACAGTGAGTCCCATTTATCTTGACCACCCTAAATAACTGTTTGTCCAGATGAGAATTGCAAATTGTTGCAGTGTATGCCAACTTCATCAGATGAGTTCTTCCTCCTCTTCTGGATGAACTGCCGCTATGAACCAGAATGCTTATGTGAACGTGATGGAGCTCCAGCACATAATGAAAGTCAAGAAAATTCGCTGCTGAAATAAAATAACACGAACTTTATGCATATTCACACTAATGGCCGAACACAGACTGCAGCATAACGCGACTTACACGTCGGATAGATTAATGTGTCTGAAGTTGATAGATGCTGCACCAAGCAGCAGAACGTCGTTCTATAAGCATGTTTTCCCTCAACAACAACGCGTCTTTAAGGATTGGTACTCATGAAACTGTGTAAAGTAGGTTTTAATACGGTGTTGTCTAGGAACTACACTGGGAATGAAAGGGTTAGAGACGTTGCCTATGGCGATATTCCAACAACTCCAGAGAACACGCAGGAACGTATCGTGCTTGCTTGTAATTCTCTTCAGCATGCAACACTGAAACCAGAAATAATTCTTGCACTCAACGAGTGCATCGGTGTATCGGTCTCCAGGGCAACCTCTTTGAACACGTATGAATGTTCTACTCCTGGGCACAGGAGAGACAAAGTAACTTTTTTTTTTCCTTTTATCCATTGTGTTGGAACCTGCGACTGTTTATTGAAATAGGTTTCAGAAATTACTGCAACCAGTCGCCTTTTGTTTCTTCTTAATGAAGATTTATTTAAACCATTACCGGTTTCAAGCTGCCTAGCAGCTCATCTTCGGATGGTATACAATTATTTCAAGTTACATTTGAATCTGTGGCAGGGCAGAAAACGAGAAAATAGTAAACACTAATTTTGGTAGCCTATACTTAATAATTACAATATAAGTTTGTCTTCAAGACATCACTTACAGTTATGCACTTCACATTTAGTTTGTCCATATTTGGTCCGCTTATGGATAAGATTTCACTACACTTCCTTTCCATCAACACGCCACAACAACTCCCACGATTTTTAAGTGGTAAAATTAACAAATACTCCACACACATTACGACTTTATAGCCACTAGCACAACTTTCAGGTTGTAAACAAACCAAAGAGCATGTTTATACCACAAGATAAGAACTATGTGAAACCAAAGACTGACAGAAGCTTATCTTATTATAGAATATAAATATGATGCCAATTTAGATTACATAAGATCAAAAGTTGTATTCAAAGTTAACATATGTATATAATATGATTTCAGAATGATAGTTACGTTAATATTAGGAGTATTGATTTTGTGATTACTATAACATCTGTTTACATTCGTCACATGTGTTGTTTTAGGTGGCATATAAGACATTTGAATTTTTGTGTTATTCATTGATTCGAAAATTACAAAATAATTTTGGGCTTTGGTAGGGAGTAGTGTGGGTGGTGGTGTAAGGGGTGGGGTGGAGTAGGATGCAGTAGAAGAAGACGAAAGAAAGAGTGTAAGTGCAAGGAGATTTTTTGGTGTTATGTGTGTGTGTGTGTGTGTGTGTGTGTGTGTGTGTGTGTGTGTGATGGGGGGGGGGGGTATTTGTGAATGATTGTCTAATTCTTCAATTTTAAAGAGTCTTCAAAATACTGGAAGAATGCTAATTCTGTCTGCTCATTTAGAATTGTGTGTGGTGATTTATGTTTGTGGATGAAAATCTCTAATTGTTCAATAAGATCCAATTTTAATCCCTTGTCTACAGAGTGTAGTATATTGAGGTTGGTATTTGTGCCTGTAATGGGATGTTTGTTTTCTGCAAGGTGGGCAGCAAATGAGGATTTCTGTAAGTTGTTTAAACGGAGTGCGTCTGTATGTTCTTTGTATCGGATATTAAAACTTCTTCCTGTTTGCCCTATGTTGGTTGCAGTATTTTCTGAAACCAATTTTTTGGTTGCAGTAATTTCTGAAAACAATTTTTTTAACGGTTTTGCATTTGTATTCTGATAACTCCAGCAATTGGACGAGTTTGTGATCCCGGGCTCAAAGTGAATGTCGTGTCTTCTAATTAATAATGTTATGTTGCAGTGAAGAGTACACTGGGATATATTTTTGAATACGTCTTTAGGAGAGGAAATAAATTACTAAATAGAAAATAGAGGATGCCGTTTAAAAAAACTGATACCGCTGTTCATAACTTTGTAAAAAGTATCAAAGTTACAAAGAAGGCAATCATGCTGATTAATGTTCGCCTGAGGGCTAACGAACATGTTCTTGAAACATTTTGTAATTTGAACCTGGACAAACAGTTATTTAGGGTGGTAAAGATAAATGAGACACCCTGTATAATGCGCTGTTCTGTATCTCGACCGTATGAAGAGGCAAAGACCCGGTTGTTCAGTCCACACATCGTCCATAATCCACGCAGACTGTACAGACTCATGATGATCCCAAGAACATATCCTCTGAATTTGCCTGCAATGCAGCAATTGATTTACGTTGGTACATTTGGCACCCACTGATCCACTGTCCAATAAGTTCTTCTAGACGTTCGTTCAAAAGAAGCACAGCTTGAGCAAGACTATCAAATTGCGTGTTATGGTATATCGCCCCAAATTTGCGATTGGATAGGGGATTTCTTGTCAGAGAGGACACAGTTCGTCGTAATCGATGGTAAGGCATCGACTAAAACAGAGGTGATATCGGGCGTTCCACAGGGTAGTGTTATTGGTCCTCTGCTGTTCCTTATTTACATAAACGATTTAGGGAAAACTCTAAGTAGCTCTCTTAGGTTGTTTGCAGATGACGCCGTCATTTACCGTCTAGTAAAATCATCTGAAGATCAAAACCAACTGTAGAACGATCTGAATTAGATATCAGTAAGGTGTAAAAATTGGCAATTGACTCTAAATAATGGGAAGTGTGAAGTCGTCCACATGAGTACGAAAAGAAATCCGTCAAACCCCACAAAATACTTAGGAATTACTATTATTTCAGACTTAAATTGGAAAGAACACGTAGATAATATCGTGGGAAAGGCCAACCAGAGACTGCGTTTTATTGGCAGAACCCTTAAAACATGCAACAGAACTACAAAAGAAACTGATTACACTACGCTTGTCCGTCCATTTTTGGAGTATTGCAGCCCAGTGTTTGATCCTTATCAGGTGGGTTTGACGGAGGACATCGAAAGAGTCCAAAGAAGGGCAGCTCGTTTCGTATTGTCACGATACAGGGGAGACAGCGTTACGGAAATGATACAGGATCTGGGATGGGAATCATTACTACAACGGCGCTTATCGCTGCAGCGTGGGCTACTTGCGAAACTCAATCACCAACATTCTCCTCCGAATGCGAAAACATATTGTTGATTCCCACTTACATAGGTAGAAATGATCATCAGAATAAAATACGAGAAATCAGAGTTCGAACAGTTAGATTCAGGTGTTCTTTCTTCCCGCGCGCTATTCGAGAATGGAATGGGAGATAAATAGTATAATAGTGGTTTGATGAACCCTCTGCCAGGCACTTAAATGTGATTTGCAGAGTATCCCATGTAGATGTAGATGCTGTGGACAATGTAGTGACACTCTATCTAATCACATACCGTTCCACCCTACAAATAGCAATAGTTCCGCTGAGAGGCTGACCACTTGCAACACTTCATCCTTCATATAACAGTACTCTAACCCCTGTCACAGCACTCACGGTCTCACAGGACTGGGCCACTGTTTTCTCCAGCGACAGCCAAAGATGTATGCCGACTTTGGCCGTGCACCTATTGCGCCAGACAGTGGAACATCTTCAAAATTCAGAATTAAATTTTCACTCTGCAGCGGAGTGTGCGCTGATATGAAACTTCCTGGCAGATTAACGTTGTGTGCCGGAACTTTGTCTCCACCATATCCTTTCTTCCAGGAGTGGTAGTTCTGAAAGTTTGGCAAGAGAACTTCTGTGCTGTTTGGAAAGTAGAAGCGAGATACTGGCAGAAGTAGAGTTGTGAGGAAGGACCGTGAGTCGGGTCGGGATAGCTCACTGGTAGAGCGCTTAAACGCGAAAGGCAGAGGTCTCAGGTTCGAGGGCCGGTTCAGGAAGTTTCAGCGCACACTCCACAGCAGAGTGCAAGTTTCATTCTGGAAACATCCCTTAGGCTTTGGATAAGCCATGTCTCCACCGTACCCGTACTTCCAGGAGTGCTAGTTCTGCAAGTTTCGCTGGAGAACTTCTGTGAAGCTTAGAAAGTAGGAGGCGAGGTACTGGCAAAAATAGTTGTGAGGACAGGCCGTGTCGGGGTAGCTCAGTCGGTGAAAGGCAAAGGTCCCGGTTCGAGTCCCGGTTCCTGCACTCAATTTTAATCTGCCAGCAAATTTCATCTTCAAAGTGATTCCAAATACCGCAGAGGTACTCACCACCACCAAGAACCTTAACACCTTCCAGCTACCTTCCCAGCACATCACAAATACTCGAGATACAACTGATGTCATCCTCTCCCGGGAAAAGTGCCCTCTCCTATAAACCCTTACAGGCGGTATTAGAAAACTGAAGTTATCAAAAGACTGTTAGTTTTAAAATTCCTACTTATTCACTGTAAAGGTCTGATGCAGATTCCAGCACTGCACGGTATATACGAGGGTTCTAACTTAAATAGTGTCAACACTGCTGTCGAGAAAATATGCAATGGAATCTACTATTGTCGCTGATAGCACACGTTTTTGACATACCTACCTTACGTCAGAGCAAATTAACTTGCACGTTACACGTCACCAGCATGCGCAGAATCGAGGGAAACACAATCACTTGTGAGCGATCGGTCTAACGTACCGGTGTCACTATGTTTTCGAAACAGCATCAACGGAGATGAATCAAGAATGAATGTGCCAAAGGTCTTACAGCACGACATTGAGGTCTTCAAGAGGCGTGCGGGCAAGTGGTATTGCCATACAGAACAGTGGAACGTTGCGTTAAAACCTTCCTAACCTGAAGCATTACGTTCATCCACGGCAGACCGTCTATGCATAGTATTACAGTTCGTTTTGGAGGATCACTTGCGACCAGCGACCAGCGAAAGAAGCGGCAACACTTTCTGCGCAACACACTTATCATATTTCACTATAATGAGCGGGCGCATACAACGCAAGCTGTGGCTGCTCTGTTCGGTCGATGAGACTGGAAAATACTGTGCCATCCAGTAAAGTCCCCGGACTGAAGTTCTTGTGACTTTGATTTGATTCCGAAGATGAACGAACCACTTCGTAGCGTTCGCTTCAGACCTGTTCCCGAAATTCGACTGGCAGTAGACCGCTCCATTCGCACCACCAAGAGAACAGTCTCTGCTAACGGTATGCTACGCCATCCACGTCGATGACAACAGGCTCTACACGACGCTTGTGACTCTTCTAGAGGACAGTAACAGTCGCAAACATTGCCGCGTCAGTGGACAGTGATCGACGCCAGAAGATTCGTGAGCTCGCTCACGAAACCAGGTTAGCTCATACGACTATGCTTCGCATCCTGAAGGAACGCATAACCATGCGAAAAAATTTCATCACGCTGGGTTCCTAATGAATTGACGGAAACGAAATGGATGCGTTACGACGCTGCTCAGAAGTTCTGGGAGCGCTAAGCGCAAATAAGAGACTTTCTTACGCCATATCATAACAATGGATGAGACATGGGCCTCATCGTACGAGCCAAAGCTAAAACGCCAATCTAACGAATTGCTTCATTATAGGTCGCTGCGAAAGACGAAAGTGTGTCAGATCCTCAGCATGGTGAAAGTTATGGTGATTCTTGTGTACGACTGTGATGGTGTTATCCTAACGCATTACGTTCCTCCACGGCAGACTGCCAATGCACAGTATCACTGTTCGTTTTCGGAAGATGACCTGTGACCAGCTTTGTGAAAGAAACGGCAACACTTTCTGCTAATTTTGCACGACAATGCGCGGGTGCATATAGCGCAAGCTATGGCTGCTCTGTTCGGTCAATACAACTGGGAAGTATTGTGCCATCCAGCATACTCCCCGGACTGAAGTCCTTGTGACTTTGATTTGATTTCGAAGATGAAGGAACCACTTCGTGGCATTGGTTTTGACAGGCAATAGTCCATTCGCACCACCAACACAACAGGCTCTACTAAAGATATACTACGCCTTCCACATCGCTGACAACGGATTCTACACAACGCTCGATAGTACTTTCTAGGACAGTAACAGGTGAAAACATGTAGCGCCTTGAACTGGTCGTGAATCAATAGCTGTCACTACTTAAGTTCCAACCCTTTTATATCCATCTAGCGGCAATGGTTAGAACTGTTATTGATACTTCATTACAGGATCAGCGCGTAATGATTCGTGTTCTCCATTTGTGTGGTGTGTTACGGATAAAAATTTCATCGCCAGTTAAGTAATTCACGTGGTGATGGTGTCCAGGGAAAGCAGAACGTCGTGTGAGAACATCTCGGCCTCGCAGCAGCCGGTGAGAGGCGAGTAGAAAGAGTGGAAAGAATTAGTTTGGCATTTCTGTGGGATCAGTGGAAACAAACCTGCATGAGCACCTGAAAATAGAGTTCTCCATGTGTGTGCTGACATTGCTGGGATGAACACGACGCCGCGTGTGGCATGTTGTCATGAAATGTTGACACGTATTGATGAGTCGCATGGGACTGCGTTTTAATCGATTGTGACATTGATGAAATGTAATGCTTGTAATGCTAAGAGACCAAACTACTATAGCCTTCGGTCCCTAGACTTACAACCTACTAACACACCCCAAGAACAACAGACACAGATATGTCCGAGAAAAACGGGAACTCCGACACGACAAACCCCTCGATCCGTAACGCGACGCTTCAGTGAGAACGGCTATTCTCACAGGGCCATAGCGGATGAAAGACTCTCTTCATGCTTTTTCAGTAGCTGTGCTTCAATTGCATCAGCGATTTTCCAGTGGTCAAAACACAGAAGCGTTCGCAGCGACCATGGTATCATGTCGAAGTCAAGATAAATGTTTACAGCTGCGTGGAATTTACATAGTGAACTATCCAAAGTATCACAGTTTGTCTGAGAAAAAACGTCAGAGACAACTTTAATGCATGTCGCTCTGCCACCTGTTTCGTTTGGTCTGAAATATGTTTGATCTGCACCAGTGGCAACTAATTACTCTTCCACTTCTTATGGAAAGCTCATTGCTCATTGAGATTAGTTTGACCAGGACCGTCTAGGTCATGTAAGACGAGGTACCATTAAACTACAGGTATGGTGTACTGGTGTCTGATTTCATTCACGGCACTATTCTCGATTTTTGTAGATTTCATCGGTTAAGGATGTATACAAATTAAAGCATTTTACCAAAGTTTGTACGAAGGCCAGGATACGAACCCGTGTCTCATGCTCGCTAGGCACAAGTGTGCAGATATACCCAGACACATCCCTTCTACATTTACAACTAGGTAAATACTCTGGAAGTCACTCGGAAGTGCATGGCAGCGGGTTCATTGAATGGCTATGAAGATATTTGTCTACAGTTCCATTTTCTAATAGCTTGCAGGAAAAATGAATACTTAAATCTTTCCGTTTTCGATCTAATTTATCTTATTTTATTTTTATGATCATGTCTTCCTTTGTAGCTGGGTGCTAAAAAAAATAAGTTCGCATTCAGAAGAGAAAGTTGGTGAAAGAAATTTCACAAATAGATCTCGTCACAACGAGTAACGCCTTTCTTTTAATGATTTCATCCTAACTCGTGCAGTGTTTCCGTCACATTTTTCCCCCTATGTTGCGGTAATACAAAACGAGCTGCCCTTCTCTGAACTTTCTCTAAATCGTCTGTCAGTCCCACCTGGTGTGGGTCCCACAATGCGCAGCAGTACACCAAAATAGGACGCACAAGTGTGGTGTAGGCAGTTTCTTTAGTAGAATTGTTGCATCTTCTGATAGGTGTTGGTTATTTTTCTGACTTTCTGTGTCCCTCTTCTCACTACTATTATGTTTTAAACTTAATTGTATATCATTCTATCAGTATTTCATTTTATTGCTGTTATGTTTTCTTATTACCCATCGTTTTACCACTGATTGAGGAAATGGGTGTATTAGAATAGCTTTATTGTATCAAATTCAGATAATATAGAAACTGCATTTCATTTATTCTGCTGCCTGGCTTGTTGCCAAAGCTTGGCTGTGAGTGGAAGGGACGCCGTCCTCGTTACTGTTACTCGGTGGTGAGGTACGGGCGGTCAGCCTCGATTCTGCGGTTTTCTTCAAAGGAGGTTTTCTGGAGCTCCTCTACGGCGACCGGTCTGGCCAGTGACCATATGATGCAGTCCGCTCGTTACCTGCCTGGTCCACCAGCGGTAGCTTCACAATGGGCGTTTGTGTCTGCCTGCTAAGGGTGTGGCACCTTTGGTTCAATGGAATCACAGAGTAACATATACAGAGAAGCAGCCACCCCTAAACCACTGTCCTACGCTCCCCTCGTAGTTCCATAATATGCTAGCAGGTGTCAGGCGGTTCCCCGGCTTAGTACCGGTAGACCACACTAGAGGCGCTTCTGAGGGTAGCGTTGAGGGGAGGCTGAGGGTAGAGCTCGTGTCGCTTGCCACGAGGCCATGGCTGTGTCTGCTGTGCCGGCGATTGAGGAGAGGTGGTGGTGGGGACAGCCGCTACTTGTCACCTGCTCTGTCCAGTTTTGAAGAGCTGCTTCTGACCGCAGCGCCATCATGGGACATCTTACGGAACTGCTCTGGCCTTCCTCCCCGCACCCCTGAGCGTGTGACCGGGCCCTTACAGAGGTTTCCCGTCTGTATATATTTGTCTGTGACGGAATGCAGGGAGCGCTACACGGGAACTCGGTATCTCCCGTCTATTGGCGAAATACCTAGAATTTTGACATTTGTTATACTACTGGAACCACCAGGCCGGGTGAGAAAGAAAAACAGAGTGCATCTTACACAGTTGGGGTCGGTGGGTGCCAAAGAGAGCTGTATACAGCGGTGCCCTGATGGCGGCAGCTGATTATTTTTGAATACTTTTTTCAAAATCTAGCTGTACTATGTGACCAAGCGTGGGTATTCCGGCAGGTTGGGGGAGGAATGTGCCTTCAGTTGGCGGTAAAGCGCGTCATTGGCTGATTACATATTTTCGTTTTGAAAGGCAGTTGCTAGCTCGCAGGTCTTCGGTTTGATTGGCGCAGATGTTTTGAGGACGATCGAGATTGGCCTGAGGGTTCAGCATTGGTGGCTGTCCTCGCAGCTTCCGAGGTTTTGCGAGGAGCACGGAGAGAGCGGGAAAACTAAACACTCTTATGAAGACCGGCGATCGGGAAGGTCTCATGGCACGGTCTTAACCTGCCCTCGTGTCGTGAAATTTTTCTGAGTGTTGAGTTTAGAGCTGTATTTTCCACCGCTTTTCTCGGACGGGAACTTTACTTTTTAGTGTGTTTGTCTGTTGGTGCCACACTTTGAACTTTCGTTTCGTGTGGCATCGCCATCTACGATCACAGTTAGTCTAGCTTTCAGTAAACACGATTATTGCTTATCGTGTGTCGCTTCCGCAAGTGCACACAATAGAGGTAAACATTGGCACTCCGCGACTTTGGCGCAGCTTATACTTCACGTTCAGCGCCGTCCGCCGATGAGCCTGGTGACTGCCAACGACGCTGCTGCTGCTGCGAGTTCTGCATGACTCCTATTTGGGTAATGGTATATTGCTTGCGCAACCCCGATCCCTGATAGGTCACTGATTATTCTTGCCAGTAATCGTCTTATTTTCAAATACGAGACTTGTTTCAGTTTTAAACTAGTTGCATTCATGATCGCTATCTGTAGATATAGCCAGTCATTTTCAGTCTTGTTTATGAAATTTTGTATTCCGTGTTCAATTAATTCATATTTTTTGTTTTTAACGTGATTAGTGTTCGAACTTAGTATCGGTTGACAGTGACAAGACACAAATTTTGATTGTTCTGTTGGGCTGTATTATCTTTATTTTGGAATTGTTTTACCTCATTAAAACCCGCTCACTTATTTTGGGCCGGCCGCGGTGGCCGAGGAGACTGAGGCGCTCCAGTCACGGTCTGCACGGCCACTACGGTCGGGGATTCGAATTCCCCCAAGGGCATGGATATTTGTGCCGTCCTAGTTCGTAAGTAGTTCATAAGTACCAACGGGCATGGATATTTGTGCCGTCCTAGTTCGTAAGTAGTTTGTAAGTTTAGGGACTGATGACCCCATAGTTAAGTCCCATAAACTATACAAACATTTGAACTTATTTTGGTGGGTTATGCTATCATGTGTACAAATGATGGGAAATTGTTAGCTCAGATTGACCTAACTTCAATTTTATTTCATTAATACTGATTCACAGAGTTTCTTAAATAGTGTATCATTTTGAGACCTAAACTTGTCACCATTCGACGGATAGGATAGGCTCAGTTAATTTTTCTGTGTTTTTATACAAAACACATTGACGGCCCATGATTAAGATAAATTTGCATATGAATAACTTGCTACATTTTAAAATCAAATTAGGATGCAGGGTTAGGTGTTTTGCTTTAATTTATCAGAGAGATGTCATGTTTAATGAGCAATAAACAGTCACACCTAAACACCTATACAACGGCAACACTCGCAACATACACGTTTCACTTCTGAGTGTTCTGCCAACGAAACGTAGTCTTTGGTTCCCTTTCACAACAACGTTTTCTATATGCTACTTCTTATTTAAGTTGTTCGTAACTGTACTTCCTAGGTATTAGTTGAATTTACGGCCTGTAGATTTGACTGACGCATCGTCTAAATCAAGTTTAACGTATTTCTTCTAGTGGTAATATGGATGACTACACACTTCTCAATATTGGAAGTCAATTGCCAATTTTTGCATCACGCCGATATTTAAATGATATTTGCAGTTGGTTTTGATCTTCTGGTGACTTTACTAACCGATAGCATCATTTGCGAACAGTCTAAGAGAGCTACTCAGATTTTCTCCTAAATCGTTTATAAAAGTAAGGAACAGTAGGGACCCTACAACGGCCGCGGGGGAGCGGCCGAGCGCATTGGGGCCCTATGCTACAATGCGTGAGGCCGTTTCCCGTCGCGGGTTCGAATCCCCACTCGGACATTGATGTTTGTGCTGTCTTTAGTATAAGCTAGTTCATAAGTAGTTTGTAAGTTTAGGGACTGATGACCCCGCAGTTAAGTCCCTTAAGTTTGACAAACATTTCAACATTTGACCCTGTAACACCTCCCTGTGGAACGGCAGATATCAATTATTTTCTACTCGATGACTTTCCGATAGTTACAACGTACTTAGTCCTTTCTGACAGAAAATGACGAATCCAATCGCAGAACTGTGGCGATATTTCATAAGCACGTAATTTGATTAAAACACGGTGGTGAGTACAGTGTCAAAAGCCTTCCGGAATTCTACAAATATCCCTTTTCGATAGCACTCATTACATCATGTGATTATAGAGCTAGCTGTGTTGCACGAGAACGATATTTTCTGACTACGGGTCAATAGGTCGTAGCAGTCTAAATTGTCGTCTCTGCCCTCTTATTCATTATGTGCAAAGAGTCTCAAAAACAAATAGTATAGCACTACAATACAGATATTGCCTGAAAATCAGGCATCGGTATGTTTCAATCTTATTGTATATTTGTGACTTGTATCTGCTTAACTGAAAGACGCCTAAGCAAGGATTCCAGGCCGAATCCTCCTATGTAAGGTTACTATATTTGGAATAGCGATAATTACTGAAACATCATGTAGACTGAGGAAGAGATGAGAATTGTAAGAGGAGACGTGCCGGGGAAAACTCGTACACTGGTGATAAGCCGTTGTGCCAGGTTGGTCTGTTGGTGAGCACAACTGCCTAGAGTGGGCGGCACGATATTGGAGATCCCGACGTCACGCTCGGAGCTTACGGGACAGAAGTGCTGCGATTCGCCCACCTCGTGGCTTCGTTGCTTCGTCGACATAGCGCTGCAGTGGCTCAGAAACAATTGAATATTCAGTGTTTCCTTGAGTCGTCGTGTGTTCAATTCTGGTTTCCCTGTTTCGTAGAAAGGCATATTAACGTGTATTTGGCAGTGAGTGAAGTGCACGAGTTGGTGAACAAGATGTTCAAAGAAATGCAAAATTATCGTATAGAATATACTGAACATCTTTGAATGTGAGTGGAAACAGAAAATGTACGAGCAAATTGGTCGATACAGTTTTATTACAAGTCAGTCTGTGAGATGGATAAGAATGAAACGTAGATAATTTTTCTGGACCTCATTTACAGTGTTAAGAATTGGCTAACCTGAATCCATAAAGTTGTTTTGAAGTAGTGGTCTACAGCCGCAATGTATTTAGAAACAAATGTTCCTTGTCCAAACAGCTGCAAAAAATAAAATATAGTACAGCTGTTTTTGCAAACAGATGATTTTTTTTTTTACATTCGTACTTGTATTATCTTTATACAAACAATAAAAATAATAAAAAAAACTTAACTTATGACGCTCAAAACAAGACTTTAAGACATCGCTTAACGTACTCATCACAGGGTACGATATTATTGATTAGTATATCGCAATGATTATCTGTTATTTATTCAATTATAGGAAACCAGAAGATGACACCATTTTAGTATTGAGACTGGTCGTCTTAAAAAAAAATAAAAGAAAAAATTGCGATCTTGGCGTTTCTCTTTATACTAAGTCATTAAAACATACTAGGGAAAGTAGTTACCCTAGTATATAATTCTGAGAAGTATTGCACATACATTACCTCAGTGGATGCAAATTACCAGTCTGGCATACAGATTAATCTCCCAGGAAGTTTGAAAACAGCACACTGTCCGACGAACACTAAAAAATGTTTCAGGAAGCTCAGTGAATGCCTGGAAATAGTCTGCTGTGAGACTATGCCGCACGGTTTCTGCTTCTTAATTTTTTGATACAACTACGTCACCCGTACGTGTATATTAGGATCTGCCCTGATTCTTCATAATTTGACTTTGCATACAGTGGTAATATTTACAGAGATTCTTTGTTAGCCTTACTGCGTAAATGATATTGTTCACTACATTCCTGGCTGTCAAAATACCGCATCAAACTCTGACACAGTGCTTACAAGGGAACCCCTGACGACTGATAAATCCTTAAGTCTCCCTCGATTATATTAAGGAAACATTTTGATGTCTCTAACGATCTGAAATTATAAACAGGTACACGTCCAATTAATGAAGTCTGATATAGGATTACCATCATACCTTGTATTTGTACACCTAACTCTCATTTCCCTTCCTCCATTTTTCGTGCCTTAGCCTTAGTTCTGCAATAAAAAAAGGAAAGTAACGTGCTCCTGTCTCACAGCTCCGTAAATTATACGAAGAAATTTAAGCCGAACGTAGATCGCTTTACAACAAACTTTGTCACGCACTGGCGCTGACGAATAATATAATCTTAACTTCGCTCGATGCAGAGTTTTTAGATTTTTGCCACAGCTATTATCAAACTGCAACAGTATTATTCTGAAGGATTTTTCTTTCTCCACTCAAATTTTACTACATTCTTCAGCCTCAGATCACACACAGATTGCATCGTAGCAGGATTCAGCTTCATGGAAAGTTAAAATTTAAAACATTCGAGATTGCAAAATTGTTGTTTTCATTTCATGACCGGTTTTAGTCTATATAGACCTTCTTCACATGAATACCACCACGATGGAAGGCGGTGGCGGTGGATACAGGAGGCCGAACAAACTTGAACTAATGTTGCTGTTTTTTCCCCTGTTATTGGAGCTTTAGGGAGCACAACATCGTGGTTTTCAGCGCCCGTCAATGATCTAAGAGCAGTGTCCATCGCCACCGCCTGCCATAATGGTGGTATTCATCTGAAGATGGTCTGTATAGACTGAAAACGGTCATATAAAAAAAATAACAGTTTTGCCACATCGACTGTTCCCAATTTTCATTTTTACCATCATATCAAGATTACTGTTTTTCTCCACTATGCTTTTTAACGTGTCTTAGAAAGTAATCGTCAGTTTTTATGTTAGTAACATGGTGAATGGGGAAGTAAGGATAGTATGACACTAATTCATAACACCAAACCAACTTCTAAACACAACCACTCGTCCTTGAATACGTCAAAGTATGACCGAAAAGCCTCACAGTGTAAAAATTTCTCGTCGTGAATGTGGAGTGCAGAGTTAGCAGAAGAGAGCTAGCACCACTTACATTGCAAATATACTATTAAACATGTACGCAACATAAATTTATTCTTAGTTACTCGTAAATAATATAATAAGAAACAGGACATTAGTATAATTTTAATAGGTTTGATTTCAATTGTTAGATGTCTTTCCACTATTGGTATAATTGCTAGCCGGGACTTAGTCCACAAACAGCTTCAGTGAGCAACAACCCTATCCCTAAACTTCGGTTAGAGGCTAGGAGAGTAACCAAGTATACTGCTACAGCTTTGGGAAAGCTATGTGAGAGGCAGTTTTCAGTACAAGAAAACCGTAGGAAAAAAATGTTTAATTGTTCAAAATGCTAATTGAATCATTTTTGCCGGCCGCGGTGGCCGAGGTGACTAAGGCGCTCCAGTCACGGTCAGCACGGCCACTACGGTCGGGGGTTCGAATCCCCCCTCCGGCATGGATATTTGTGCCGTCCTAGTTCGTAAGTAGTTCATACGTTTAGGGACTGATGACCCCGTAGTTAAATCCCATAAGCTTAAGAAACATTTGAACATTTTTGAATCATTTTTCATAAAATGAATTTCCTCTAGTCACCTACAAGAAATGGTAATATAGCAGTGTCTAGGAAAATAATTGAAATAGGTTGCTGTGCGAGCGTCTAAATTGTCCTTTCGGAGCCTAAGGAAGTGACGGTCACTGTAGTGCCCAGATATATAGTTTTCATTTTTGCATCCAAAATGCGTGATATATATAAAGGAAGAAGGCACTGCGAATTACTTTATACAAAAGCATTCCGCATCTATAAAAATGTTCAAATGTTTGTTAAGCTTAACTGCGAGGTCATCAGACCCTAACTTACAAATTACTTATGAACTACTTTATACTAAAGACAGGACAAACATCCATGCCCGAGGGGGGATTCGAACCCCCGACGGGGAACGGCCTCGCGCATCGCAGCATAGCGCTTCTATGCGCTTGGCCGCTCCGCCGCGGTCTCGTTTATCAGTTAGCCTTTATGCATGTACTTCATGAACACCGATATGAATACTATTAGACCGAATTCATTATGGCTGTCCTATAGGTAGCCAAGACGTAAATGGTTCATGGTTATTGCCATATTAATAGCACTCTTTCTCTGCATTACCAGATTAAATCACACAACTGTAACAGACTAAATGGATAATAGTTAATGAAATATACAACAACATTTTAAAGTGGATGCAAATTTATAATTACTAGAACCTTGCAACCTGGGAATAAAATAAGATATATCATCACAAATGGCCAGAAGTAAGAAACGAAGAATTAGAAAAAATTAAAAACAACGAAAGAGAGAACACTTATACAAAAACTACAAAAAGTCTATAGAGAAAATCGTCCAGTTAAGAGCAGAATATAATAAAAATACCAATACAGACCAGCTGTGTGTTTGGTTTGAAGAGTTTCTAGGAAAGAGAGCACAGTACGACATTCTCAACGGTGAGAATTATTCCGATGTGAAATAATTTCTGGCGTGCGAAAGGTAAGTGTTACAGGCCATTATACTACTATAAATAAATGACATAATAGAAAATGTCAGAAGTTCAGTGAAGCTTTTCACGTTTGTCTCTGAAGTATATAAACAAGTTACAACGTTGGAAACTTGAAGCGAAATTAAGGGTGATCTTCACTGATCGACTCTTGGAGCAGGGAAAGACAATTTTCCTTTAACATAAAGAAATGTCAGTACAGACCACACTATTGCAGAAGAGTCACTGGAAACAGTTACTTCCATAAAACATGAAGTACGCACATTGAACGATTTAAAATGAACACACAAAATTAATCATCGCTGAGGCAGATAATAGAAAGAGATTCATTACTAGAATCATCAAGAAATTTCTTTGTATCTTCATCTCTAAGACAGATGGTGAGAGACGCGGCTGTACTATTATAATAAAAGAATGGAGCACCTTCAGCCGTTAAGGAATTTTATTTCGGTACCACTTGCGACATTACACCGTGCCATTTCAAACCCCTGACCAGTCCACTTACCGCGTAAAAATATGACGTACTATGTTGCATAGTCAGAATGGCGGCCAGTACTAAAACGTTGGTATTCATAGATCTCACTTAAACCAAATAAAACCTGCAAAAGATACCTTACTTCAGGCGTCCTAGAATTAAGTATTATTATGACTGCAAATCCTCAATAGCCTTTGGGAACTCACTTGTAAGTTCATTGAAATTTACACTCCTGATGTGAATATAACCTCCACCAAAGTCGATGTGTAAAAATTTTGGACACGAGACCGACTACGTACCTCTGTGAAAAGAAATATATTTTTTACAAACAGTGAAAAGAGCAGCAATAGCCGTAAAAATATTTTGCTTTCATTATAGCAAGCCATGACAGAATAGTCATGCGCACTAAAGCGCCTTGCTATGGCGTGCGCGGCCGTTCACCGTCTGAGGTTCGAGTCCTCCCTCGGTAATGTGTGTCTGTTATTCTAAGGATACGATAGATTAAGTATTTTGTAAGTTTAGGGACCGACGACCACTGGATTTAGGTCCCACACCTTAAAAAACATTTGAACAGTTTTTTTATTATACCAAATCGATTTCGCTTACTGAGTACCCATCTTCAGTGCTGATGCAGAAAATTCCAGGCACATGTCACATGAATTATAAGAAAACATATAAATCTGACACAGTCTACATTAGAATGTATAGACAGTGCTGGGTAATCATTTTAGGTGTCAGGTATATGTTAAACTGTGCCAGCTGCTTGCAAAGTCTCTGTAGCTGTTTTGTGTCATTTTATAATTTACCTGCTGTAAATTCTCTGCATCAGCACTGAAGACGGTCTACTATTCTTCAAAGATGAAATACCAAGATCTAGATAAACTTATTTATTTTATGACGACCGGTTTCGGAGGACTGTGCCACTGGCATCTGGTCATATCACATTTTATACGTTGGTCATCTTATTTAAAAATTGGTAATTAAATAATATAGCACTTAATCTACAAATTAAAAAAGACATAAACATCACAGCTTGCAAGATACTTAAAAATGTAATATGACCAAATGATGGTGGCACAGTCCTTCGAAAAGGGTCGTCATTAAATAAATGTACAGGGTATCCCAGCAATCTTGTCCACCCAAAACATCTCTGGAACAATAACAGCTATTGGAAAACGACTTTCGCCGGTATCAATGTACGGCTGGGGTCCTGAATGTACATATTTGGGAACATTCTAAAACGAAAGCAAATGTGTTTTTTTAACACAAACTTATGTTTTTGTTAAATGGACACCCTATATTTTTTTCTTCAGCAATCCATAGCATGACAAATCACATAAACAATGGCGTTGATTGCATCGCAATATTTCAAATACATCCCGAGATATTGCGACGAGAAGTTGACACTTGAAAAATCCGAAATACGCTGCTAGCGCACCTCCTGAGGCTAAGGCGTGAACCCCATGCTGCCCGTAATCGCGATGTCATTGACATGCATAATCGCACTTCGTTTCGGACCTCTTGGTAAATATGGAAGTGCGATTACTTCGTTTCGGACCTCTTGGTAAATATGGAAGTGCGATTACGCTTGTCAATCCCATCGCGATTACGGGCAGCATGGGATTCACGCCTGAGCCTCAGGACGTGCGCTAGCAGCGTATTTCGGATTTTTCAAGCGTCAACTTCTCGTCGCAATATCTCGGGATGTAATTGGAATATTGCGATGCAATCAACGCCATTGTTTATGTGATTTGTCATGCTATGGATTGCTGAAGAAAAAATATAGGGTGTTCATTTAACAAAAACATAAGTTTGTGTTAAAAAACACACTTGCTTTCTTTTTAGAATGTTTCCAAATATGTACATTCATGGGCCCCAGCCGTACATTGATACCAATAGCTGTTATTGTTCCACAGATATTTTGGGTGGACAAGATAGCTGGGACACCCTGCATATTTCGCGAGCTTGGCATTTCAATTTTGAAGGATATTAAACTATCAGATCGCCTCCAAAACCTGAGTGTCAGGTAATGTCAATATTCTGTGGTCGTTGAGCACTTCCTTTCATGATGGAATCGAATGTCAAAGAATACATTGCTTCAGGATCTGATGAAATCTTCTAACGTTGCTGTCCAGCTGCTGGTAAGATAGGTGAAGTTTTACTTTTTCTTAATTTGCATTGTGTAAACTGCGTAGACACAAGTTGGTGAAGTGTGTTCCCTCTCTGGTGAACAATGTGATAGTCTCTCTTGAGTTCTGACACAACAGACACCACTGCACACGTGGGACGGCGGACTGCAACCGCGGTGTGCAGCCGTCTGGTCGTTACCCGTAGGCGGTAAGCTGCAGTACTCGTACGTCGCGGTGCCGGAACTGCCGGATCGTTATGGGGCGCATAATTTTATGGTTTGGGAGCGCACGGTTGCTGCCATCAAGGAGATAACGACGCTATTTGAAACTCAGAAGTGCGCAGAACAGCCGCGTACTTTCTTCGCTGTAAAGTATTACGTTTCCCAACTAACGAAAACATCATTAAAAGAAGGAATAGTGTCCATTTCTTCTACAACAGCCAACTAGCACTAAGGGCCTCGCCCGTTAGGTCATCCTCGGAACCAGGGTTCAAGGTAACAGACAACTATTGCTGATCGGACGTGGAACCTGTAGTAGAAAAGCAGTACTGGCCAAAGTGTTCGCTAAGCCATGTAAGGGGACAGTTTCCTGAGGACAGTTGGAGTCTACAATTGTGTGGTAAAAAGCGCACATGCGCGGGAATCGCGATGTGTTTTGACAGCTACTGAGTCGTCGTAGATCAGGGGTTAGACAATAAATAGCGGCACCCCTCATCTGTAAAACAAGCCTCTGGTCGCTCGCTTTGTGTATAGACACGTGACTGGGAAATCCAAGCAGTTATGCACTCGGCGGGAGAAGCCCTGTTTGGCCTTGGAGGAATACGCAATAAACGACTTAAAAATTAATCAAAATATCCACGGGTGTACTGCCGGTCTATAGTGTCCAACGGGCACAATATTTCGGCGATCATACATGTCGCCATCATCAGGTGAACTGACGCACTGAGCTCCTGGAAAGGCGCCGGCACGGAGATCCGCACGCTACGGCTGCTCGAAGGGACCTGGGTTCTAGCCCGGTAGCGGGTGATTTAAAGACCCTCGGCCCGCGGAGCGACCCCTCCGCGGTCCGCGCCCCGCGCCGCGGCCGCGCAGTGGAACCGATTGCGACGGCGTCTCAGATGTCGTCGGTGTGAGGGCTCTGTCCGCCGTGGTCGTCACTACTTTACGTTTGCTAGATTTACTCTTAATTAACCCAATCTCTGGTTCCCAAGCTTTGCTAAGATTATAGCCACAGTCACGGTTTATGAGGTCGTCACTTGTGCAGTCCCAGTATCTCGACGTCTGTACCAAAATCCTAGTGTGTTCATACTCCATCGCATGATTCTCCGACAAACAATGTTCAGCGACCGCCGACTTGCTCGGATACATCAATCGTGTGTGCCTCAGGTGTTCAACGCATCGATCCTCGACGGTACGCATCGTCTGTCCAATATATGACTTTCCACACTGACACGGAATCTGGTACACGCCGGCCTTCCTCAAACCGAGATCATCTTTGGCGCTCCCCACCAGTGCGGACAAAAAACAGTTCTAACCTGGTGTTTTTTCAAAATGCGAGCGATCTTCCCCGAGCGTGCGCCGGTATATGGAAGGAACGCAGTGGCTACATCCTCCCTCGTGTTTTCATCCGTTCCACAGGTTGTGATGTAGTGGTTGGGCGGAGAGCCCGCTGAATCTGACACTCTGAGTACCCGTTTTTTCGAAATACAGTTCTCAGTTGTTCCAATTCCTGGGGTAGACTCTCTGCTTCGGAGATAGTGCGCGCCCTAGGTACTAGAGTTTTAAGTACCCCATTCTTCTGTGAAGGTTGGTGACAGCTGTCAAACGCCGTTGCAATCGGTTCCACTGCGCGGCCGCGGCGCGGGGCGCGGACCGCGGAGGGGTCGCTCCGCGGGCCGAGTGTATTAAAATCGCCCGCTACCGGGCTAGAACCCAGTTCCCTTCGAGCAGCCGTAGCGTGCGGATCTCCGTGCCGGCGCGTCTCCAGGAGCTCAGTCCGTCAGTTCACCTGATGATGGCGACATGTATGACCGCCGAAATATTGTGCCCGTTGGCAGTACACCCGTGGATATGTTGATTATCAAATACGCCGGGAGAAACTGAAGAATCACGACTTAAAAATTAACAACTATCGATCTATATATGGTACAAAGGGGCTCCTAGGCTCATTTTAAAGATAAAGAATAGGTATAAATGTTCCAACTGTCACTTTAATAGTTTTTGAGTTACAGTAAATCAAAAATCATTACAAAATAACAATATTGTAAACGACAAATCTTGAAAACAGGGTACGTACAGGGTGTCCAATGACAGATCTAAGTACTATTAGATGTATATTTAGTTTTTTGGGCAAATTCAGTAAATTTTAATTAGGGGCCAGTAACTTGGTTTCCAGGTATAAAAATTGGATTTTTAATGGAGAATAATAACTTTAGTATTAGCTGCAGTACTATACGTAAGTAAATAATTAATGAAACAACAGGATCAATAGTACAGTGAATAATCTCAGTTTAAATACTGAAAAGCAAATGTAGAAAAGTTTAATTTTTTGATAA
The DNA here is from genome assembly GCA_026315105.1 of Locusta migratoria. NCBI lineage: Eukaryota > Metazoa > Arthropoda > Insecta > Orthoptera > Acrididae > Locusta > Locusta migratoria. The sequence continues at coordinate 224,424,229 of CM048745.1, forward strand.
TGCAAAAACTACGATATGTACAATGTTTTTGATGCCATATTCTGTTTCATCGGAAAATTTACGTAAAGTAGTATCATGTATTTATTTCATGTATTTTATGTAAAAGAGGTAATTTTGTGAAAATAAGATACTGATTTGACTTCAGAGTAAGCCAGCGAGGGTACTTAAGACGGCCATTTTGGCTTGATAGGGGTAGTCTGTTGGTGTCAGTTAAATACAAGACGTATCGTTATGTTGGTAACTGCGGAGTTGCTTGAGGACTTGTAAAATTTCATCTAAGTGTTCTAGTGTGGAACTTAGAAATATTTGTTCTGTGGTGCATCAAGAACTTCGATTTTATTCTGCGTCTGTGTGTTAGAGTCCACGAAGCACCACTGAAGACTTTTTCTGACTTCAGTGGTGCTTCATGCACTCTAACTATGCAATGACAATGGAACTTAAGAGTTTCTCAGGATTGTTGCTAGACATTAATCTTTATTTGGCGACTGTGCGGCTTCGAAAGTATTCAGTCAAATTTACATTTTTTTGGCGTGGCAGCCTTAAGGAATTCGGCATTGCTCTGTTGTCGGGTGTAACAAATATTCACTGACGGTGAAATAAATTTCGATGTAGGTAAAGGTGAATGTTTCGTTTGTGCATTTTTTGTTCCTACTTGCATTTATTTAAAGCTAAACACTTTGTGGATATTCCAACAAGTGTGGCAGGCCCCTAGACACGACGCAGCCAGTTTGTATAATAAAATAGGGTCTACAGCCGCACTTCACAGAACCCCTGGAAAATACAGGCTGTGAATGGGTGATTTGTGTTGTTTTATTTCTTTCGTGATGTAGCACTGGGGGCTCGAGCCAACTGGAGGAAATAACTGATAAAATTGTGTCACCCCGTACGGAATAGTGTGTTTTTCCCTAGTTTGTATTTGGGAAATCCGTGTGTAAGCGCGCAGCCATCATAGTATTAGTAACTTTAAATAGTATTTTAATGATAGGCATAGCTTAAAAGGTGTATACGACAGGGTTTTATATATTTTCCTGCACTGAAAAACAACATATATTTTCTGTTGCACACCATTTCAGGACGTACAGTCAGACAAGTATCCAAATTGCTGAGTTAAAAATTTTACGTCTTTGCTAGTAATTTCTTCCATATCTACATCTATCATAAGGTGCGTGGCGCAGGGTACCTCGTCCCACTAGTAGTCATTGCCTTTTCTCTCCACTCCCAACTAGACCCAGGGAAAATTAATACCTGTATGTACCCTAATTTCTCTTATTTTATCTTTATGGTCTGTGCGCGGAATATAAGTTGGCAGCAGCAGAGTAGTTCTGCAGTCAGCTTCTAATTTCGGCTCGCTAAATTCCTTCAACAGCGTTTACTTCTAGTGGTCACTTCATCTGATTAGACTTTCTTCTGAAAGTAGGATTTTCATTTAATAGTGTAAATAAATTATGTCTATAAGATTTTTAGTGCATAATTTAAACCATCCCATTATCAATTAACTACTGACGTACTTCATCTACATCTAAATCTACATCCATATTCCGCAAGCCACCCGACGGTGTGTGGCGGAGGGTACCTTGAGTACCACTATCAGTTCTCCCTCCTATTCCCGTCACGTATTGTTTGGGGAAATGTCGGTATGCCTCTGTGTGGCTCTAATCTCTCTGATTTTATCCTCATGATCTCTTCGCGAGATATGCGTAGGAGGCAGTAATAAACTGCTAGACTTCTCGGTGAATGTATGTTCTCGAAACTTCGACAAAAGCCCGTACCGAGCGGCAGAGCGTCTTTCCTGCAGAGTCTTCCACTGGAGTTTAGCGATCATCTCCTCTATCAACCTCACCTGGTACGGTTCCCATACCGGTGAGCAGTATGTAAGCAGTGGGCGAACAAGTGTACTGTAAGCTACTCCCTTTGTTTTCGGACTGCATTTCCTTAGGACTGTTCCAATTAATCTAAGTATGGCATCTGCTTTACCGACGATTGATTTTATATGGTCGTTCCATTGTAAATCACTCCTAATGCCTATTCCCAGATAATTTATGGAATTAATTGCTTCCAGTTGCTGACCTCCTATAGTGTAGCTAAATAATACAGTATCTTTTTTTCTATGTATTCGCAGCACGTTACACTTGTCTACATTGAAATTCAATTGCCATTCCCTGCATGATGCGTCAATTCGATGCAGATCCTCCTTCATTTCAATACAATTTTCCATTGTTACAACCTCTCTATATCCTACAGCATCCTCCGCAAAAAGCCTCAGTGAACTTCCGATGTTATCCGCAAGGTCATTTATACAGGGTGTTACAAAACGTTACGGCCAAACTTTCAGGAAACATTCCACATACACAAAGAAAGAAAGTATGTTACGTGGACATGTGTCTGGAAAGGCTTAATTTCCATGTTAGAGCTCATTTTAATATTTACAGATGAGGCTTCATTCCAACGTGATCAAATTGTAAATTTTCACAATCAACATGTGTGGGCTGACGAGAATCCGCACGCAATTGTGAAATCACGCCATCAACACAGATTTTCTGTGAACGTTTGGGCATGAATTTTTCATGTCTTGATTGGGCCTCATGTTCTTCCACCTACGCTCACTGGAGCACGTTATCATGATTTCATACGGGATATTCTACCTTTGCTGCTAGAACATGTACTTTTACAAGTACGACACAACAAGTGGTTCATGCACGATGGAGCTCCTGCACATTTCAGTCGACGTGTTCGTACGTTGCTCAACAACAGATTCGGTGACCATTGGATTGGTAGAGGCGGACCAATTCCATGGCCTCCACGCTCTCCTGACCTCAACCCCCTTGACTTTCATTTGCGGGGGCATTTGAAAGCTCTTGTCTACGCAACCCCGGTACCAAATGTAGAGACTCTTCGTGCTCGTATTGTGGACGGCTGTGATACAATACGCTATTCTCCAGGGCTGCATCAGCGCATCAAGGATTCCATGCAACGGAGGGTGGATGCATGTATCCTCGCTAATGGAGGACATTTTGAACATTTCCTGTAACAAGGTGTTTGAAGTCACGCTGGTACGTTCTGTTGCTATGTGTTTCCATTCCATGTGATTTGAAGACAAGTAATAAAATGAGCTCTAACACGGAAATTAAGGGTTTCCGATGTTTACATAATATATTTTCTTTCTTTGTGTGTGAGGAAAGTTTGGCCGTACCTTTTTGTAACACCCTGTATATACTGTGAACAGCAACGGACCCACGACTCTCCCTTGTACCACACATTACTTTGTTCATTCATGGATTGTTCGGTTTTCTGATAAGGAATGACCTCCACTAAATGAAAGTCTATTAAGGATCCTGCTATTAACGACAACATTCTCCATAGACGGTTCTGCTCTTGTGGATTAGTAATATTCTGGTGAGCAGTGCAACAATTTGTTATGCGGCCCTTTTTTTCCCTCTCTTTCTTTACCATACCATGAGAATATGGACCCTGCACTCGATTTTAGTGATACACATGTCAAGTTCATTAACGTGACCGCGATTAATACTAGACTGCTAGATCACTGGACGTGCAAATTACAAGTTGTAAGAACTTTAGCATTTTTTATTATTATTATTATTATTATTATTATTATTATTATTATTATTTATCTCATAGTCTTAGTTCCATATAAAGTTAAAAGCCCAGTCTCAGGCAAAGACTGCAAATGAAGAATGAAATTAAAATGGACAATAGTTTTGCGGACAGAATTAGAAAAGGCGTTTAAATCATAGTTTCAACTTGAAACCAATATGAAAGTAATAATCATAATTTTCGACATCCTTTTTTGTTGATTCCTAGTTTCTAAAAAATTGCATCATTATTTTAAACAGATACAAGAAAGAATTAGGACCTGTCGTCGACAGACCAGATGTTTATTACTGCTGTTTTTAATTCAAAATTCTGGCAGAAATGTATGCTTGTAATTCTGGGAGTTACGCATCAGTGCAGAAAAGTCTATTGTAAAACATCCTCTTCCGCGCACCACACAAAATATTCTGTAGGCGGTGGTCTGTCTCTTGTTTTCAAATCACGTGTGAAAATTTCATTAACATTGTAGATTTATATGCTGGCGCACGCACACACAAACACACACACACACACACACACACACCACACACACACACACATATATATATATATATATATATATATATATATATATATATATATGTGTGTGTGTGTGTGTGTGTGTGTGTGTGTGTGTGTTCAAATGTTTGTAAATCTATCGCACTCAACTTCTGGGTTATTACAAAGTACTTAAACTAAGGTAAACTAATCTAAGGGCAACACAAACACCTATGTCGGAGTGGGGACTCGAATCCCCGACAGCGAACGGCCGCGTGGACCTCAGCACGGCGCCCAAATGTGCACGGGTAATACGCCGCTGCACACACACACACACACACACACACACACACACACACACACACACACATACACCGGACATTATACGTAAGATGTTCCTGTTGTAATTCTATATGGTTTGGCAGTCCTCCTTGCGGCGATTAGATTTTTCATAAAAGGCGAGCAATGAACTATTGTCCTTTAAATGTTAGCGGGTGAAAATGTATTGGTGGCATTTAACGACACTGGATTGAAAAATATGTACTAGTGTCATTAATGCCGGCAGTAAATTCTGCGATCAGATTAATATGTGGTAAAGGGTAGCATCACACGCTAATAAAACACCGCTGAAAATATTTCCTTGTGAAAGTAAGTACATTACTCGTTAGAGGCGTGAGCAGATTGATATCAGTACTACCAGACTAGCAGACTACCAGAGACAGAAGATTGCCTTTCTCTATTATCCTCTGCCGCGGTGGAGTAGCCGAGCGGTCTAAGGCGTCTCGCTGCGGGGCGCGCGGTTGCTCGTCGTGGAGGTTCGAGTCCTCCCTGGGGCATGGGTGTGTGTGTTGTCCTTAGGTTAGTTTACCTAGGTTTAAGTAGTTTGTAAGGTAGGGACTGATGACCACGCAGTTGGGTCCGATATATTTACAAACATTTGAATTTTGAATTCTCTATTATTGTTCTTTGTTTGTCTCTCCCATCGTTCATGACTATTGTCACTCTGTTTTGTAACATTTATTTGCACAGTATTTATACAGAGAAGGAATATTTTCTGAAGAGTTTTCTTTTGTAACATACAGTACACCTGTTAACAGTACATCATGTTTACTATTGTTATTCATTTGCCACATTCCAAGAGACGGTACAGCACACGTGGCCGATTGCCGTTTTGCTACGAGTCTGACCGAGTCGCCTCGCTCGCTCTCGCCTGTGCTTGAGCCACGAGCTGCTCGGTGCGCCACTCCCGAGCAGCGGCCGCGCTTACGAGCAAAATGTTCAAATGTTTGTTAAGCTTATGGGACTTAACTACGGGGTCATCACTCCCTAAACTTACAAACTACTTATCAACTACCTTATCCTAACGACGGCACAAATATCCATGCCCGAGGGGGGATTCGAACCCCCGACCGTAGTGGCCGTGCAGACAGTGACTGGAGCGCCTCAGTCCCCTCGGTCACCGCGGCCGGCGCTTACGAGCAACGAGCGAGTTTATGGCGACCACTGACCGACTCTACTCCCCATCATTCCAACACTGTCTTTTCGGTATCAACCTGAAGCTGCGATTCAAGTATTAGCTGCCTGCGACGACTGGAAAATTAATTGCGCTCGACAATGCAATAAGAGAAGCGAACTGCTTTCACACGTGTCTATTAACGGGCGTATAAATGAGAGTCCTGACGACATGACTGAAAATTCCACTTGAAACCCCCTCGCCCCCTCTCTCTTCCACTACTTGTTTTTACTTTGTAGTCGTACAATGTTTTGAGGTATTTGGTTTATTGCTGTTTACTACGAGATACTGAATGTCCAGTAACACTTTTCTAAAGTAATTAAATACTTATCTAGTAGTTCTGCAGAAATTTGATCTGTTTTTTGGATCATTTAAGGCGTAAGCAAACAATAGATCAATTTTTGCATTTGCATTTGAGGCATGCAGAGCTTTAAAGCAATAAATTTTAGAAATAGATCGGAATATTAAGGGAAAAACCACGGGTGCGTAGTAATATCCGAGCAGTTGTGGGCTCCTTGTCAGGCACTACAAGGATTCTCCCACCGGAGGTTCGGGTCTTCCCTGGGGCGTGTGTGTGTGTATGTGCGTGTGTGTGTGTGTATGTGTGTGTGTTTTATCCATAGATTACTTTAACTTAGGGTAAATAGTTTGTAAGCCTAGGGACTGATGAGCACACTATTCTGGTCCTTTAGATTTATAATCGTTTGACCATTTGTGGAACATTTTGAAAAACATATTCACCCCATCATTTAAATGCGTTTTATCTACAAAGAGGGAACAGTGGAGGCACCACTCGTCCCTATCCTTGTAGGAAAAACTATTTTCTACAGAAATGATTGCTTCTAAATTAGTGATTAAATGTTATCAATCTAGAAACGAGATTTTTAACAGAGTCGAAATCGGAACTACTTTGCGAGTAGTTAAAAGCTTTATATCTGTCTGTGGAGCCGATATGTTAAATGACAGTCAAGACGAATACGACTAACTGAACTTTAATTCCTTGGTAACAACTCACAGTACAGGAAATTTCAGGCATATAAACTCCAGGTACTGCAACAAAAAAAAAAAAAAAAAAAAAAAAAAAAAAAAAAAAAAAAAAAAAAAAAATCTTTTAACAGAAGGCCGGCGTAACGGCTCAGTTGTTACTAGTGGTTGGATACTGTGCTGCCCTATTTGCGGCTCGTCACAAAGTGTAAGGAAATAGTCCGCCGTGCTTAAAAACGCCTACTGTTGGATGGACCGCAGTCCGCTTTGACCGGCGCATGCGCGGGTAGCCGGTGTCGTAGGCGATCTGTGGTTCCACTGCAAACAGTCCCGTTTTTAACCCCTAACAGGAGTCGTTATTTTGACGAACATAACTGGAATCGTAGGTCCATATGGACCCCTTGAATAAAAAAATCCACATTATTCCTGGAAAAGGTATGATTAATATGTAAATGCACAATGAATGTATAAAAAAAACGTTTTATTTGAAATACTTGTGGTGAGCAATGATTTTTTTTTTTTTTTTTTTTTTTTTTTTTTTTTTTTTTTTTTTTTTTTTTTTCTTTAAGTCGTTGGTCTCACATTCAAGCAAAATTTGTAATACCTTACTCTGGAATGTTGTATGATTAAAAAATAGTTTGGATTAAAAACGTACATTTACTATGGAGCTTTTCATAACTTCCCCTTAAGACTAGAACGCCCGATGGGGGTCAACTGACCACTTTTCATTTTAAGATGGGAATATCTTCGGTATTTAGAATACTATGTTCCTGCGATTTTCTGACTTTTAATAGTTTAAAAGGATGTTTAAGTTACCTTAATAATTTTGATTTGTAACTGCAAATTTTTAAGTTGTTTACCCATTTACCATTGGTTCCCGACGGCTTCTAACGACTATGCAATCTATCCGGTTTATTTGGCGAATTTGTTAGCCAACAATGATCAGTTTAACACACTGTTGCCTATAGTGACTATCACGCGTTTGTTTGGTGGTACCAGTCAGAAGTTCTCCCCCTCAGCATCTCCAGACTCCGTTGATTTTGACTGCTGGCAGAGAAGATTGAACATCTAAAGGAACAAAACGAAAACTTGCCAAGTTGGACTGTGCAACAGAAACAAAACTAGAGACATTTGATTCATATGTAAATAATCTGCATTTGGTTCATGTCTAAGTAAGCGGATATTGAAAATGTTTACATGAGTAGTCTAGTAAAGCAGTATTTATTTGTTACAGAAAAATGTATAATTTATGATTTATGTCAATTGTTTTTGTATGCTATAGATTAAAAATAAATTTTGTCAGCTTCAAATAAGAATGTGCTTACATTATTATTATTATCCATGTAAAAAATATTAAAACCACTATTAATGACAATTAATACGAAATGTATTTACATTTTCTAAAATAAAGCATTTTAAAATATGATAAAAAACGTAATTTTCACTTGACCTCCATTGAGCTTTCCAGCAGATAGCTCTAACCTGGGAGTTCTAGTGTTAAAATAAACACAAACTCTTTATGCCACTAATCAGAAACAAAAATAATGACAACGAAGGATGAAAGTGTCCAAATGTTATCTGTATATCAGTTCCTGAACTAAGAATGGCACTTGTTACACAACACAACTGCATGTAGTTTACAGATGGATTTAAGGCGTCGCATTTTTGTGATTTTTCTGTCAGTTTTAGGACCACAAATCTTCCTCTTTTCCGTGAGCCACGCTGATTATATGGTGATATTCTTGTCGTGGGTTGAAAATCGCTCAAAGATTCTGTGTCTGAGAGATTTTCCTCTAATAATGGTTCAAAGATTTCTTTTTCAGTAAGACTTCGCTGCATTGTGGCAATAAAGTGCCTGAGACATCACAAACTAAGTGGGTATACACTGATTAAAAAATCCCGTATCTGAAATCGCGGGTCAGATTGAACCCAGCGATGGCACTTACGTCAACTTCCAATACATTTCAAGCGGCGAACTCCCCTTCCCTAGTGCACCTCACAATGTACTGAAATTAGGCTGGTGCTCGAAACAAACTCCATGGGATTCGATTGATAGACGGTTTGTTGTTGTCGGTGGGTCCAAATTGACCCACGATTGTGGTTAAGGGTTGACAGTAGGAAGGAAGACTCTGCCTTCAATAGGTAGTGAAATAATTGAACGGCGACAAATGACAATTTTTGGCACGTTGTAATTCGTATACGTATTTTCTGGCAGTGAAAAAATTAACCATACAACTTCACCGCGTAGAAATTCATTATATCTGTATGTGTAATTAAAAGTCGTTATTGATCCTCCGAAATATTAAAAATACTCCATATGCGAGTTATTGCTGCCCCCTCTCTCGCACCCGCCCCTTCCCACGAAACGTCATAATGAATGCCCGTGATTGTGCAATATGAAATTGCCTTGTTTTCGGCAAAACTACATGCAAACATATTTTCCAACGCTGAGAACTTTTCACAGAGTTTTACGAATGATTATAAAGAAGAGATTTCTTTCATAAACCATAGATCACAAAGCCTATTCTTACAGTACATGAACAAAAAGCCTCTTAAACTTTACTACTCTTTATTATAATCAAATAAACACACTACAATAAAACTGAATTAAAATGAAAATGGTATAAACGAAAACAAAAACAACTCTACAAAATTTTCTTACAGTTTCACAGATGTTACTAGTTCATTTACAACAGTTTGTACACATGTTTGCTTCATGTTCTTTGCAGCAAGCTCGACGACATTCTCTGCAATTGGTGACTATCATTCTTCTGTTTCTAGATGGTCAGGTGTGACAAAGAGTTCTTTTCTAGTTGTAGGTTATTATTGCCTTTGTAATGTTCACTGTTTATTTAGAATATCTCATATAGCTACTCGGATGTGTGTTTGTATACTATCAGTTTCCAGCCTATTCTTCATCCAGGGTTTACTAAGGTCTTCACCCAGTCGTATGAGAAAGACTTTCGTGGGCGACCTGTTGGCTGTCTGTTGCTGATTATTATGGGTAGGGACAACCCAACCACTCACAAAGCCAATGTTTACCGGAAACACACACAGCGGCCATCTCCTGGTTTTACGGTTACATGAGTAGCTCCTACACATCTGGTCCTGACCGTTTAAACCGTCTAAAAGCATAAAAAATAAAAATTCAGATACTTGCAGGCGCATACTACGTACGTTATACTGTCGCAAATACGCGCGGAAGCGATAGTATTGCTTGAAATGCTTACTGTTGTTGCTCTTACGTTATGTAAATCTAAATACGTAAACAGAAATCCTCGTAAATTTTACGATGTAGTTCTCGATACTGTTGAAACGAACGAACGAATTTCAACAATACATACTCACTGATCAGCACTTAGAAATATAGGAAGATACAATTAGTTATAGCTGCGTGGCGCGAGAAACCCAACAGAGAAAGTAATGTTACCAATCGTACATCGTCAAAATGACGAGGCTTTGTGATCCAGGGTTAAGGAAGTGAACGATTAATGGCAAGTTCGTTTACAGAGACTTGGTAACTAGGTATCGCCGCGGTGGAGTGGCCGAGCGTTCTAAGGCGCGTAGCTGCAGAGCGCGCCGCTGCTCGCCGTCGGAGGTTCGAGTCCTCCATCAGACATGGGTACATTGGTTGTCCTTACCATAGCAGTCTTTACCAAAGTAGTTAGTAAGCCTAATTGCAAAAAAACGTACTTACGAGGGTCATTATTAATGTAAGAATCGATTTGTAATAGAGTAACACGCTATTGAAGAACGTAAATTATATTATAAACTACAATATGTATATTTTTTCACTTGTCACCATGAACATCTAAAAAATTTGTCTGGTCCTGGCACCAGCTGTTGGATCCCAGCGTGAAGTGACTCTACTGCCTTACCGTTGCATCTTTATAGTCAAATTTGTCCGCAGCAATGTGATAAACTACTGACATTGACACTTGTGGAAATGTCTCACGCAGGTCGTCAACGACCTAGTGTTATGACTGAAGACTTGACACAAGAAGTTAAGTTGAGGGTTACTCGCAAAAAGATAATAGACTATTAACGAGCTACATAAGAAATTTATATCAGTTTCAAGATGAGTAATTTATCTTACTGTTGCTGACAAACGTCACTACAAAAAATGACGTTCAGGTGGAACAGTTCTTGATGATGGTATCCAAAAGTTGTTGCCTCAACTTTATAAATGTTGAACAGCTCAAGATCATTATGTTCAAAAGTGAGAAAATATGCATATTTCAATTTTGAACACAATTTATTCCATTAATAGAGTTTCTTATATTCCACTACAATTCGGTTCTTATTTCAAAAATCACCCTCACACTTGCTGAAGTTTCCTTACGTCTTTTTTTTTAATCCAAATCCAAGTTTCTATTTTATGACTCAATTGTTATTTAAAATGCTGCAGCTTGAGGTTTGGTATGCGGTTCCCACCAAGGCACTTGTTACTTGCACCTAGATATGGGTATTGTAGAAAAATTCATATCGTTTTAAACATAATTCAGCACCGGCGCCTCCTTCGAGGGAGCTTCATTGGCATCAGAAGCTCAGGATCCTACAGTACAGACAGAGAGTATTAAAATATCACGACACTGAAGGCAATCGAAAATGGCAAGAACTGACGCATGACGAAAATACATTTTAATTTTAGTTTATTGTTTAATAATGGGAGCATCAGAACTCTTACATTAAACCAATTTTATGTACCAAGTGTGACTTCAGCTGAGACTTGTAATATTTATACCACAGTCTTTGACTCAGATAATTTATTACTCTGAACGTAATAACTGTCTCGTAGCTATCACTATGAACTATCGGTCAATAAAAGTAGATGTAGTGCCACTGAACACAACAAACAATCGACATAAATCATCGTTGCAATGAGCTACTATTATGAAGGTAGTTCAAATGTTCAAATGTTTGTTAAGCTTATGCGACTTAACTACAGGGTCATCAGTCCCTAAACTTACAAACTACTTATGAACTAGCTACAACTACGGACGGCACAAATATCCACGCCCGAGGGGGGATTTGAACCCCCGACCGTAGTGGCCGTGCAGACTGTGACAGAAGCGCCTCAGTCCCCTCGGCCACCGCGGCCGGCAGGAAGCTAGTGATCCACTCCATGAACGTAGGACTATATGCCTGCAAAGCGTATTGCCAAGTTATCCGCAATACACAGGCGTCAGACGTCCAAGTCATAACCTCTTCTTTAATTATGGTTTTAAACACAGCTTGTCTGGGAGCAGAAGTCGTAAAAACTATTTACTGCAAGTGTAAATTACCGGCCCGCAATATGATGCTGTTTGTCATTCAGTACATGAAATAATAAAAAAGTATTTGCGACTGATTGGTATTCATTAACCACGTATCACAAATACTTCTGATGAAGACACTCTCAGTAGTTGTTGAAACCAGATAAAGGGCTGTCAATATACATCTGCAGTAAATCCTGTGAGGTTATTAATAGTTTGTGATCCAACAAAATGCTGAATCATGTTTTAAATAGAGATACTTTTGTGGGCTTATGATAATCCGACTGATGAAGAGAAATTAGTTCTGACAAAAGTTACCTTCTCTTTATCTTCAAAAGAAGTGGTTGTACATTTGTCATTACACTGAAAGAAAACCAAACCTGATACCTTTCAAAATTAACAGAGCTTCACAGAGCAGCGCAAATCACATTTAAGTGCCTCGCAGAGGGTTCACTAATCACATTCATGACCTTTCTCTACCATTGCATTCTCTGATAGCCTGCGGAAAGAAAGCTAAATCGTTCCGTTTTCGCTTCCATTTAATTGGGATGGTCGTTTCTCCCTATGTAGTTGGTTGCTGGCAAAATATTTTCACATCCAGAAGTAAAAGTCGGTGATTGAAATTTCGCAAATAGACCTCGCCGCAACGAACAACGCCGCTCTTTTAATGAATTGCACCTCAAATCGTGCAACATTTCCGTGACGCTTTCCCCCCCCCCCCCCCGTAACGTGATAAAACAAAACGAGCTGCCATTCTCTGAGCCTTCTCAATGTCTTCCGTCAGTCCCACCTGGTGAGGGTCCCACAAGGGGCAACAGTACTCCAGGAGAGGACACACAAGTGTGATGTAGGCAATCTGTTTGGTGGAGCTGTTCCAGCTTCGAAGCGTTCTGCCAATGAAACGTAACTTTTGGTTCACTTTCCCCACAATATTTTCTGTGTGTTCTCTTCAGTGTAAGTTGTTCGTAATTGTAACTCCTAAGTATTTAGTAGAATTTACGACTTTGAGGTTTGACTGATTTATTGTGTAATTTACGTTCAATGGTCATGGGTATTTACTTCACATTTTCGTTATGTAGTGTTAATTGCCAATTTTCGCACCATGTAGACATTTTGTCTAACTCGTTTTGCAGTTGCTTTTGATCCTGTGTTGACTTCACTAACCGATAAACGACAGCATCATCCGCGAACAGTCTAAGAGAGCTATTCAGATTGTCTCCTAAGACATTTATAAACACAAGGAAGAGTAGGGGACCTATAACGCTTCCCTGGGGAACGCCAGATCTCACTTTTGTTTTACATGATGACTTACCGTCAATTACTACGAACTGTGTCCTTTATGATAGGAAATCGTGAATCCTATTGCACAATTGGGACGGTTTCCATGAGCACGGAATTTCATTAGAAGTCGCTTGTGAGTTACAGTATCACTGAAAAAGAAGACAACGGCGATAACAACACTGATGTAAGATTATTAACATATTCGAAAAAACAGACACTATTAGTTGATATTGGCGGTCGTAATTCTACGTTTCCGAAATGTTGAAGCAATTCAACCGTTTCAGGGCATTTAAATAAATTCAACGGCGAAGCTGAAAAATTGTGCTGGACCGGGATTCGAACCCCGATTTCCCATTTCGGTCCAGCGGTCGCCTTAACCAATTAGGCTATCCTGGCACGCTTTCTTTTCAACCCAAATTCTCAACATCTAGTCTCTGCCCATCGATCCCTCTTGCTCGCAGCGTATACTGGATTTCCACAAAGGATCTAGCATTTGATTGCGTCCGCAAGGCAGCTTTTTATGGGGCACATTTACAATTAGTGATATGATGTCTCTTCTATTCGGACGTGTATCCAGTCTAGGCTGCGAGTAAGAGGAACTAATGGACAGGGGCACTACCATCGTAGTTTAGTGTAAGTTGAAATTTTGGGTTAGAAATCTAGCGTGCCCGGATAGCCTAATTGATTAAGGCGAACTCTGGCCGGAAGCGGGAAATCCGGGTTCGAATCCCGGTCCAGGACAAATTTACACCTTCGCCGTTTAATTTATTTCAATACCTTGAAACGGTCGAAATGTTTCAGTATTTCGAACTGATGTAAAACTTTACATTGTATAAAGTACAGTATATTTTGGAAAGAAAAATAGTTAATTGCATACTATCCAAGTTGACTAAAAAGTACTACGCGGCGACCTATCACATCACTTGTTAACAGCTAAACTTAAAGAATGCAACTCCCTAAACTTTCTTCATACTTAGCTTAAATCATTCACCTGTGTTAGTCTCAGCAGTTTGTCACTAGGAATAATATGCCGGTAACACGTTTATAAAATTTATTGCATGCGCGGTTTTACATTGACAGATTTCTTGGTTCACCATGAAGCTTACCAAAGTTTATTGCCTAATAAAATTGTAAAGACAATTGCTGCACATAAGTCCTCTTCAACCTCCGATAGTAATTTCTCTTAGCATTTTCGTGTAGTCCCACTACTGGCGACTCTTGTGACTGTTAAGTTACACAACAGTGTTTACAAAATATTAACTCCGCTTGTGACTAGAGCATTCTTCATAATTCACTGATGTGAAGTCACGTATTAACGCTAATTCTTTCATTTATATTATTAAAAACACTTCCGACGTTGTTGTTGTTGTGGTCTTCAGTCCGCAGACTGATTTGATGCAGCTCATCTGAGAATACGTACGGCAACCTACATCCTTTTGAATCTGCTTACTGTATCCGTCCCTCGGACTCCCTCTACGATTTTTACCCCACACACATACCTCTAATGCTAAGTTGACGATTTCTTGATGTCTCAGAATGTGTCCCACCAAATTATCCCTTCTCTTAGTCAGGATATGCCAGAAACTCGTTTTCTCCCCAATTCGGTTAAGCACCTCATGTTTTACTTGATCTACCCATCTAATTTTCATCATTCGTCTGTAGCACCACATTTGAAAAGCTTCTGTCCTCTTTTTGTCTGAACTCCTTATCGTCAACGTTTCACTCCCATACAATGCTACACTCCAGACAAATGCTTTCAGAAAAGACTTCCTACAATTTCAACTAATATTGGATGTCAACAAATTTCGCTTCTTCAGACACGCTTTTCCTCCCATAGTCATTCTGCATTTTATATCTTCTTTACTTCGGCCATCAGAAGTTATCTTCCTACCCAAATAACAAAACTCATGTACTACTTTTATCGTTTCAGTACATAATCTAATTCCTCGTTTTACTGTTGTTAATGTTCAACTTATACCGTCCTTTCAAGACACTGTCAATTCCGTGTAATTGTTCACCAAGTGCTTTGCTGCCCTGACAGAATTACTGTGGCAACAGTGTACCGTAGATCGATACCTCCTAGCCAGTCAAACTGCGATATTAAGGTTTTATATGAGTACGTAGTCTTTCGCGACATAATTCTTGCATAAAATACTCTCGGTGTTCTTGCCACGTCAAATTTGGGTAGGAGCCCAAGCTTTCGACTATATACTCCATAGTCGTCGACAGGGGTAAAACTGACTGCCGTGAACTGGAGGCTTCCGCTTATATAACCAGGAGACGGCTTCTCATTGGCCAGCTTACGTCACAGTGGGAATGGCGCGTACTTGGGTGGTGCCATCTAAGAACCTAGAATTTTCTAGCGCGCTCTATTCCGCGTTCTCTCGCAGCAGGCGGTATTCTGCGGGAAGTACTAAAGGTACTGGGAGCCAACCTCTGTTCCTGCTCCTTCTCCAGTGCTCGCTTCCATGCATTGCTGAGTGCATATCCGGAGTCTCTATTGATATTATTATCGCATAATCTGATTTCAATCGCCTCCCTGATGACAGAATCCCAGTAGTTGGAAGCGTGAGCCAGTACTTTCGTTTCTTCAAACAAAATCCGATGTTTATTTAACAGGCTGTGCTCAACCACCGCAGATTTTTCTAAATGCCTGTATTTCAGGTGACGCTGATGTTCAACGCAGCGTTCAGAAACAGTTCTTATTGATTGCCCCACGTAATTTTTGCCATACTCGCACGGAATGATTTATATTCCCGGCACTCTCAGACCGAGGTTGTCTTTGACGGGTGGCTTCATATAGTCGAAAGCTTGGGCTCCTACCCAAATTTGACCCGGCAAGAACACCGAGAGTATTTTACTTAAGTTTTTATAGTTTGTAAATGCAATAAACAGTCTAATTCTTCTGTAACGAGGAACTAGACATATAATTTAGAATTAATGTGCAATTTGATTGACTTTTGATAGCGCTTCATTAGTTTGCTATAGTAATTGACGCCACGATTGAAATACTCCTCTTAAATGAGCTTTAGTACGTTGTCATCAATATGTTTTAATTCACTGTACGCCACCGTTTTGGGTGTCGAGGGTTCGTAGTTACTGTGACTTGACTGTTCCTGTTGGTGTGGATGTGTCGTGTACTGCTTGAAGAGCCAATTCAGTTTCATGTTCCTCCAGTCATTCGAATTTCATATATCTATCCAGGGTAACGTCGTATACTTCTGTGTCGTCACCATTATATTTCTGAATTATTACTTTAAGTAACATATTCACGAATTCCATTTCCTCGGCCCCGATGTTATTTCCGTATTCAGTATGTCGCAACTTGGTCCCTAATGTTTATACCATATGCGGAGGATAATGTGAGTTACTTGTGTACAGTGCAGTGATATTATGAAATCACTGCACTGTACACAAGTAACTCACTTGTGAACACTCCAAGAGACAAATAGGTACTGCAGATATATGACTCATACAACTGGAGCAGTGGTTAGTGCAGTTACACTATGCCACCGTCTAGTGGCGTTAGCAAACAAGAGCGGCGTTTTGCATGAAAATGACGCACACCACTGTTTCGTTTATGACTGTTTGTTATTCTAAGGATGGTTTCTCGCTGTTCCGAGCGTTCGAGGTAAAAGGTGTCTCCAGTTAATTAGAATATACAGTATTTATGCCGAGCGCCTGCAATGCAGGCCGCCCGCCGGACGCACTTGTAATGCGAGCTCCGCACCGAATACGGGCCTGCTTTGCCGGGCTTTGTGCAGTATCTGACACAACTGCCGGGTACAGGTCGTCGCGGCACACGTGGAACTAGTTTCCTCCGCACACGTTGTGATACTGCGCTCTTTAACATAACCAGGTGTTAGGGGCCGCTTTTAAAGTTCACGCGTTGTAATATTACGGGGAAGTGCTTTGGCAGATCAGGTACATTTAAATAATTTTATAGATAACAGACTTAAAAATAGGAGAAAGCAATTCCTGAGCGCAATGTTACATAAAGAAACTAAGAGATTCCATTGTTGCCTTTTTTTATCGAAATATTTGTACCAAGTTGACTGGATATTAGGCTATAAAACTCTTGCTGCATTGTGTAAAATGATGTCTGGTTTGCTTAGAGCGGATTGTGTTAACTGAATGACCGTAAAAAATATTAAGTTAGCTTTAGTGCCAAAGGCTCTTTAAATCGATCGGATTTCGTTTAATTCCGGATATTTCCATGTAGACATTACAATAAAGTCACATTCATGAAGGTTACATATAGTGAATTCTAGAAGTTTTTAGTAAATTGCAAATACAAGTCAATTTCATAGATAACAGACTTTTTAAAAAAGGAGGTGTAATCTGACTTTAAAGTTTAGCGGCGGTGTTAATTTGGAATAAAAGCAATTCCTGAGCACAATATTACATAAAGAAACTTAGAGATTCCATGTTGCCTTTTTTTATCGAAATATTTGTATCAAGTTAACTGGATACTAGCGGATGAGGCTGTAAAACTCTTGCTGCATTGTGGAAAATTGTGTTTCGTTTGC
The DNA here is from genome assembly GCA_026315105.1 of Locusta migratoria. NCBI lineage: Eukaryota > Metazoa > Arthropoda > Insecta > Orthoptera > Acrididae > Locusta > Locusta migratoria. The sequence continues at coordinate 224,441,877 of CM048745.1, forward strand.
TTAGAGCGGATTGTGTTAACTGAATGACCGTTTTAGTGACAAAGGCTCTTTAAATCGATCGGACTTCGTTTAATTCCGAATATTTCCTTGTAGGCATTACAATAAAGGTTACACGTAGTGAATTCCAGAAGGTTCTAGTAAATTGCAGATACAAGTCCAACAATGGCTCCAAGCATCATGTTACGTAATCAAGATTACTGCTGCAAAAAAATATAAACACTTCATGAATCATTAAATGGTAGGTCATTTTAAATAAGTAAAAAATTTCAATTTAAGTGATTATATTTTCATCATATTTTACAGAGAAAACGATCTCACACACACTTACATTTGGTAGTGAAGAAGCCGCTGTGGAGTAGCCGAGCGGTCTAAAGCGTCACGCTGCGGAGCGCGCGGTTGCTCGCCGTGGAGGTTCGAGTCCTCTCTAGGGCATGGGTGTGTGTGTTTGTCCTTAGGTTAGTTTACCTAGGTTTAAGTAGTTTGTAAGCTACGGACTGATGACCAAGCAGTTTGGTCCGATAGATTTACAAACATTTGAACATTTGGTAGTGAAGAAATCCCTGATGTACGACTATCCTCATCGAGTGATGAAATGTGAAAGACGAAGTGTAGAACTGCGTTGTGGGCAGCTCGTGAAAGATACATGAACATCAAAAATATATGAAGAGGGTAATTAGCTGCCAGAGAAAGCGGTGGTCAGCGACAAGCGTCGCAGAGATATATTTTACTCAATAAAAATTTCAATGTAATACTACAACGTACCCGAGAGCGGCCGTCCAATATAGGCCGGCGCGCTGGCTGGGAACGCCAGCGCACTACGACTGAGCCGCCTGTTGCCACTGTAAGCAGCTCAGAACAACAACATATTAAGGCAGTGGTTATATATTCACTTATGAAATTTGTTGTTCACAATCCAACCCACTTCAAAAGTAACAGTAGCGTGCACAGCTATAACACCGGGAGAACGGATGATCTTCGCTATGTAGGGCAAAGTCTGAGTTTGGCACAGAGAGGGGTAAATTATGCTGCCACAGAAGTCTTTGGTCACCTACCAAGCAGCATCAGAAACCTGCCGGCTAGCATTTAAAAATAAATTAAAATAATTTCTGAATGACAACCCCTTCTACTCACTGGATGAATTTTTAGATATAAATTAGTAAATCTAACAAAAGAAAAAGTGTCATGTAATATTTTGTGTAATGTAGCTTCTTGTACAGGCACCCTTCATTAACCTGACACGTTCCACGTCATTACGAAGTGTCGTATTCGTGATCTGTGGAACAAGTATTAATCTAATATAATGTAAACCAAACTTTGAGTCGTGTTACCTCTTTGGGCTGGTTGCCGGAGGACATTAAAGTATCAAAGCAAAATATATTACGTACTGGAAAAGTGGAATGATGTTCTATAAATATTACTTTAAAAATAGTTTACCCCCATGGGGCCCACAGTTCTTTTGTGGGTACGTGTGTGGCGCGCACGGGGCTCCGAGCAGAAGTAGCCTTTCTTCTGCCCCAGGCTGCTTTACTTTCCCTCCCGGTTTATGCCTTCGGCCGGAGACGGGCGTCTTTCGCGAGTTAAGGTGGTTTCTTGTTGTCGTTTCTCTTATTCCTTGGTTCCTTCCTTTCCTACCCTTTGTTTCTGTCTTCCTCTCCTTGCTGTACTCTCCTAGCCTTCTTCTCCTCCTCATTAGTCTCCGCCTCGGCGTTTGAGACACTTCTTTCCTTCTTTCTCTTCACTTCCTCTATTCTTCTTCTTTCCTCCCTGTGCGTGTCTGAAGGCCGACCCACGCATTATCATGCGTAGCAGGTGACGGGGTAACGCGTAATTCCCCGCCCCGGGTAGACAAGTAGGGCACGTACGTACCCTCTGGTAAAGGCCAGGCCCAGGGAGGGGTGATTACCCGAGCTGGTACCTTCCGAACATGCCGATTGGTTCCTCCGTCAGTTCTCGGAAGGTGTGACCTGAGGTGTGAACAATCACCTAAGGCGGGTAAGCCCTCGGAGAGGGCCCCAACTAGGAAGGAACGCGCCATCGGAGACGCCGGTAATCACGGGGGACACTTCCGCAATGACTTCCTTCTCTTCTTCAGTGACGTTGACCGAGAAACGAAAGATAGATTCGCCTCAGCAAAAAAAGACTCTGCCTAATCTACCGAAATTTCTTGTTGTCTCTTGCACCGACGGTAAAGATTTCACGTCTGTAGATCCTTTCGTCATCCAGAAAGGTGTTGATACAATTGCGGGCCCTGTTAAAACCTGTTCGCGTCAGCGCAATGGCAAATTGTTGCTAGAAGCGGACAGTGCCTTCCAGGCCCAAAAACTGATACGAACAACATTGTTACACGCGTTTCCAGTCAAGGTAGAATCGCACCGCACACTCAACTCGTCACGAGGGGTAGTTTTTACGAGATCCCTTGACGGGTTGTCTGACGAAGACATACAAACCTATATGTCCGATCAGGGTGTGACAGCCGTTCACAGGGTGATGAAAAAGGTAGATAACCAGCTGACACCGACTCGTACTGTGTTTTTGACGTTCGACAGAGTTGAACTCCCGTCGAAGGTCAAAGCAGGGTATGAAGTCATCTCTGTCCACCCTTATGTACCTAAACCAACGCGCTGTTTTCAATGCCACAGATACAACCACACCCGTCAATCTTGTCCTAACGCAGCAAAATGAGTCACTTGTGGTAGGGACGCCCATGAGGGGGATTGCCCACCTCCGTCCCCTCACTGCCTTAACTGCAACGGTGACCATGCGGCTTCCTCTCGGGACTGCCCTGTATATAAGGATGAAAAGGTCATCCAGCAAATTCGGGTTACAGAAAAGGTATCAACATCTGCCGCTCGAAAGTTGTTGGCGAGTCGAAAGCCCACTGTCCTCCCAGCGGGCACATAGAGAAAGGTCCTCACCTCCACTCGACCTACTAAGGATTTAAATACCCAGGCCTGTGATTTTACTTTCGCTGACACAGTTGTGCGATCCGTCAGCCCGAAATTACCCGTTCCACGTCCCCGCTCCCTCCTGCTGCTTCTAAAGTACAGTCTTCGTCAACCTCTAGTAAACCGCGGGCACCTAAACAAGATGCCCAGACTTTGAAAAGGGATCCCGTCCGTGAGAATTTTCTGTGTTCTCAGGCTTCCCAACCGTCAACTGCCTCTTCTCACCGTCACTCTTCCAGAAGAGCCAACAAGAAAAAGAGTTCCTCACCTTCCCCGCCGAGGCGTGAGCCATCCGTCACGCCGCCCAACAGTTGCCGGCCTCGGCAGTCTTCTGTTTCACCGGGACGCTCCGTCTGCCGGGCACCCGGCCCTTTACCGGCGGTGGAAACTGCCCCTCCTGATCAACTCAGGGAGGTGGCAGGCGCGTCGGTCGAACCTATGGACCACGACCCTTTGCCCCTAGACAGCGATAGCAGTGCTCTCTCGAAATCCGGTCCTCAGCGGCCGTCGAGGTGACCCCGCTTGCTTGTTCGTTATTACCCTCATTTCTTATCTAATTTTTTTATCATGGCGCTCCTTCAATGGAATATTCGCGGCATTCGTTCCAATCGGGAGGAGTTAAAACTACTCCTTCGATTGCCCGCTTCTAGTCTGTCTCCAAGAAACTAAGTTGCGTCCAAGTGATCGTGCAGACTTTCCCCACTACACCTCTGTGCGTTTCGAAATGCCACCTGTGGAAGATACCCCAGCCCATGGAGGGGTTCTGATGTTCATTCGAGACGACGTCTATTACCATCCCATTACATTGCATACTCACCTACAGGCAGTTGCCGTCCGCATCACTCTGTCCACATTTACCTTTTCCCTCTGGAATCTCTATTCGCAATCGTCATCGTCGGGGAAATGTGCTACACCTCGTTGACCAGCTCCCTTTACCTTTCGTGTTGGTAGGCGACTTCAATGCCCACCACCCCCTATGGGGCTCTCCGGCACCTTGTCCGAGAGGCTCCCTTTTGGTGGACCTTCTCCAACACCTCAATCTTGTTTGCCTCAACACTGGTGCACCGACCTTCCTTTCTGACACAACCCATACTTACTCCCACATAGACCTTGCGTTATGCACTCCTCAGCTTGCCGGTCGGTTTGAGTGGTATGCACTTTCTGACACGTATTCGAGTGACCATTTCCCTTGTATCATCCACTTCCTGCATCATTCCCCATCTCCTCGTCCCACCAGTTGGAACATTTCCAAAGCCAACTGGGGGCTTTATTCTTCCGTGGCTGTTATTCACGATCAGAATTTTCCCAACTGTGACAGTCAGGTCGACTACCTCACAGAGGTTATTCTCACCGCTGCTGAACGTTCCATTCCTCGTACATCCTCTTCTCCACGTCGTGTTCCGGTCCCTTGGTGGACTGCAGCCTGCCGCGACGCGCTTAGAGCCCGGCACCGTGCTTTACGCACCTTCCGCCGCCACCCAACTTTGGAGAATTGCTTAAATTATAAACGAATGAGAGCGCAATGTCGTCGTATCATAAACGACAGCTAAAAAGCTTGCTGTACTGCTTTTACTAGTTCTTTTAACCGTTTTACTCCCTCCACGGTTGTTTGGGGTGGCCTACGCCTTTTATCCGGCATCAAGGTCCACTCCACGATTCCTGGCCTGACCGTGGAGAACGCAGTCCTCGTGGACCCCGCTGATGTTTCCAACGCATTGGGCCATTTCGTTGCGGAGGTTTCGAGCTCTGCCCATTACCACCCTGCCTTTCTCCCTCGCAAACAGGCAGAGGAGGCACGGCCGCCTTCTTTCCACTCTTTTAATCGTGAAAATTATAATGTCGCCTTCACCATGCAGGAGCTAGACCGTGCTCTCGCCCTGTCCCGATCTTCTGCTCCCGGGCCCGATTCCATTCATATTGAGATGCTGAAGAACCTCTCACCTGCGGGCAAGTGTTTTCTTCTTAGTACCTACAGTCGCATATGGACTGAAGGTCATGTTCCCACAAGTTGGCGTGAAGCCATTGTTATCCCCATTCCCAAACCAGGGAAGGACAAACATCTTCCTTCCAGTTATCGCCCCATTTCTCTGACGAGATGCGTCTGTAAGGTGCTGGAACGCATGGTTAACGCTCGGTCTGGCTCCTCTAATCTCGCCGCCTCCTAACAAATGTCCAATGCGGTTTTCGTCGACACCGCTCTGCTGCTGACCACCTCGTTACGTTGTCGACCTTCATTATGAATAACTTTCTAGAGAAGCGTCAAAGAGTAGAAGTGTTCTTCGACTTGGAGAAGGCATACGATACCTGTTGGAGAGCGGGCATTCTCCGCACATTGCACACATGGGGCCTTCGGGGCCGCCTCCCTCTTTTGATTCAAGCGTTTTTGGCGGATCGCAAGTTCCGGGTTCGGGAGGGCTCTGTCTTGTCAGATACCTTTTGTCAGGAGAATTGGGTACCGCAGGGCTCCGTCTTGAGTGTGGCTCTCTTTGCCATTGCAATCAATCCGATCGTAGATTGCCTTTCAGCCGACGTTTCCGGATCCCTTTTTGCAGACGATTTCGCAATTTATTGCAGCGCCCAGCGGACGTGTCTATTGGAGCGTTGTCTTCAACGCTGTCTTGACCGTCTATATTCCTCGAGCATCGCAAACGGCTTCCGATTCTCCACTGAGAAAACGGTGTGTATAAACTTCTGGAGATACAAGGAATTTCTTCCACCTTCTCTACGTCTCGGCCCTGTTGCTCTCCCTTACGTGGAGACTACGAAATTCTTGGGACTCATGTTGGATCGTAAACTTTGCTGGGCCTCACACGTGTCCTACCTGGCTGCCCGTTGTGCCCGATCCCTTAATGTTCTTCGTGTCCTCAGTGGCACGTCATGGGGAGCGGATCGTACCGTCCTGCTTCACCTTTATTAGGCTATTGTTCAGTCGAAGCTCGACTACGGAAGCCTTGTATACTCTTCTGCACGGCCGTCGATTCTCCGCCGTCTCAACTCTATTCACCATCGGGGATTACATCTGGCAACCGGTGCATTTTATACCAGCCCTGTTGAAAGTCTGTATGCCGAGGCTGTTGTGTTACCCTTGACCATCCGGCGTGACATACTCTTGTGTCGGTACGCATGCCGCCTGCGGTCAATGCCCAACCATCCATCTTACCGATATTTTTTTGACGACTCACTCGATCGTCAATATTAGTTGTCTGCGATTGCCTTGCTTCCACCTGGAGTTCGGTTTCGCCGCCTGCTACAGCGGCTCGATTTTACCCTTCCTTCCACCTTTCGGTTGAGAGAAAGCCCATTGCCACCGTGGCATCAGGCCCAGGTTCACACTCAACTTGAACTTAGTTCGCTCCCCAAGGAGAGCACTCCGGATTTGGTATACCGCTCGAGGTTTGTCGAACTCCGTTCGCGGTTCGATAATGCCATATTTATTTACACTGATGGTTCCAAGAGCACTGCCGGTGTCGGATCTGCCTTCGTCGTCGGGGACAACCGTTTCCAATACAAGCTCCCTGACCGGTGCTCGAATTTCACGGCTGAGCTTTTTGCCCTCCACCAGGCCGTTTTGTATACCTACCGCCACCGCCAACCTTTCTATGCCATATGTTCGGACTCCCTTAGTGCCCTGCAGAGTCTTAAGGACCCTTTCTCGTACCATCCTCTCGTGTATCGGATCCAACGCTCCTTCCAGTTGCTAGCAGATGACAGCTGTCACGTTTTTTTCCTGTGGGTCCCTGGCCACGTGGGTGTGCCCGGGAATGAGACCGCCGACATAGCAGCCAAGGCCGCAGGACGATGTTCAACGGGCTCTTCGCCGGGGTATCGTGTCGTCATGGCACATTGCGTGGTTTTCACTGTACAACAATAAATTGCGAACTGTAAAACCGATCCCGACCGCTTGGAGGACCTCCTCACGCCCCTCTCGGCGAGAGGAGGTCATCCTGGCCCGGTTGCGGATCGGTCACTGCCGTTTCAGCCACCGTCACTTGCTGTCCGCCGACCCTGCACCGCTGTGCTCCTGCGGTGAACTGCTGACAGTGCGACATGTTTTAGTGTCTTGTGTTAATTTCAATCATCTCCTTGTAGCCCTTCACTTTCCGTCTACTCTGGAGGAAATTTTAGCTGATGACACACGAGCAGCTGCTCGAGTTTTGCGTTTTATCAACTTGGCCAACTTATCAAAGGATATTTAACCCCTTTATTTGTCTTTTATCTTTCGTTTTTAGCCTCTTCTTGATGTTTTAACTGGCAGTAACCAATTTTTTTATTTTATTTTTTTTATTTTATTTATTTATTTATTTTTTTATTTTTTTTTTTTTTTTTTTTTTTTTTTTTTTTTTTTTTTTTTTGAGATCTAGCGAATCTCTGTTCTTGTCTGGGCGCTAGTGACCGTAGAAGTTGTGAGTCCTACAACCACAAAAATAAATAAATAAATAAAATAAAAAATAAAATAAAATTAAATTAAATTAAAATTAAAATAGTTTAAATGTTTGTAATTCTATAGATCCGAACTTCTGTGGTCATCAGTCCCTAGACTTACAATTTACTTAAACTAAGTGAAACCAATATAAAACAACACACATACACATGCCCGAGTGAGGACACCACGAACCTCCAACGCGGGATTCTTTTTTCATAACATTACTTTTCTCCGCAGAAAGATAAGTAACAAACAAATTCAACGGTTTCTTTATTTAAAATGATAATGGTTACGGATTACTTTGTTCCAAAAAAGTGTTTGTTAAGCTTATGGGACTTAACTACGGGATCATCATTCCCTAAACTTACAAACTACTTAGGAACTACTTACGAACTAGGACGGCACAAATATCCATGCCCGAGGGGGGATTCGAACCCCCGAGCGTAGTGGTCGTGCAGACCGTGACTGGAGCGCCTCAGTCCCCTCGGCCACCGCGGCCGGCTACTTTGTTCCGTTTCAAGTTTTTACGACCTTATACTTCTACCTTAGGCCCAATGAAAGTTAAATCTTTATGGAAGTGTATTACTTAAAATTGGTTCTTGACTTTAATCTACATCTACATCTACATGGGATACTCTGCAAATCATATTTAAGTGCCTGGCAGAGGGTTCATCGAATCACCGTTATACTATTTTATCTCCCATTCAATTCTCGAATAGCGCGCGGGAAGAATGAACACCTGAATCTCTCCGTTTGGGCTCTGATTTCTCGTATTTTATTCTGATGATCATTTCTACCTATGTAAGTGGGCGACAATAAGAATAAATAACGGTTTAGATCGCCCAAATTATATTTATTTAATGCGTCGTTTCGGCATATGTCATCATCACACCTAAAATCCTCTGAACTTGCAAAGTAAGGTTAAGAGGTTTTTAGGTCTGATGATGGCAGATGTCGTAATGACGTAATAAATACACATAATTTTAGCGATCTAGACGGTTCTTTATTCTTATAAAAAAATGAAGATTGAAGAGTCGTACAGGAAATTCGCCTCCTTTAAACAAAAATCTTGCCTTAGTAGTTACTCTCCAAGAATTCATTATGAGTCGTGGAGACTTGGCAGAGGAGACTTCCTTAAAAAGCCAAATCTGTCAGCGTCTCAGGAAAGCTGTCTGGCACAACCGTCATCTGATTGTTCTTGAAAATTTTCCTTAAAGTCTGAAGCAGAATCTCACTTTGGATTATAAAAGGTGGAGCACCGAACCTTTCTAAATATAAGTTTGAGTAAACTTGACTGGACATCACATTAGTATTAAGTTATGTGCAGATCTTATAGTGGTTCTCGAAAAAGTTTCTAAAATGATTTATGGTTCCATTACAAAAAAATTTTGGACACCCAGTATTAGGGTGTTTCAGGAGGAGCAGTAAATATTTTAGAAGAACAGCAATTAAAAAAACATATATAACACATGTCCAGTTTATAGTCAGTATAGAGATACAGCTGTACTATGTACCGTAAACAAACTCAAACCAAAGCAAGATCATAAAATTTTCACTGACTGTTCCGTCTATTCTTGGTATATCATCATCATATTGAATTAAAAAGCACAGTTTTGTATACTACTCGTTTAATTTCATTTAGTTTAATTGTTTTCGGCTTCCTACGCAATCTTCAGAATTTAAACTTGTAATACATATGGCCTTTTATTGGAATTCGTCTGTACCTCCTAAAATATATACTGTTTCTCATGAAACACTCTGTGTAATAAATGTAAGTCCAGTACTACGATACGGAAACAGAGGACGACAGCAGCGCTCCTAGTGAGGGGGACGTGAATTTATAAAATCCGTACTATTAATTCTAATTGTAAATATGCGATTTTGATAGCAATATTTTTCATTCATACTTCATGGGTTGGACTATGTTCTAGTAGAGGTGTGCATCTGGAAAATGAAAGGGCTTTGACACCTTGCAAAGAGATATTTTCCAGGAATCTCAATGGTAAAATTGAAATTAATTTCTCGTAGTTTTTGACTGAAAATTTACTTATTTGTAAATTGAGTTTCTAGCGTATAGGTTTTAGTAACTGACAATTATTGCGGCTTTTCCTATGAAAAAATTACAAATCATCCACAAAAGCTGGTTTCATATCATTGTCAAATAGATTATTTAATTCAGTCTGCAACCGTTTTTCATACTTACAGGCGTTTAATACAGAATTCCATGTTAACGTGTTGTAATAGAACTGACATTCTACATTAAAAATCTAAAATACAAGGCGAAAAGGACGTTTGTAAGGAGATGTGATATGTAGTCTCCAACAATGAAAAAAATCGACTATACATTTTAGCATAAACGAATATCTGAAATATAAAAAATAAAAGTAACCTGCATGGAGGACGCCGATTTAATCATAATGAATTTCTTTTAAACAAATCTGGTTGCAAATCATTTCTGCTGTTAAAACATTTATAGACGATACGATTACGAGTCTAAAATGTGATAATATCTATGTACAGAACACATAATGTTCTCTTTGAGCGTATTTTAACACAGAGGTAAAATTAGTAGCTATTTCAGACTTTAAGATTCAAAACATACCCCTTTTTTAACTTTTACATCTTTAAACTATTATTATATTTTGTGCATTTTAATTATCTTTTTCCGTTTAAATATTATCACATGTTTGATTGGGTGGCCGTTTTCCGCAACAAGCGTCAAAATTCTTCGTTTTCGAAGGTGAAAAAAAAACGCCTTTTGTTTGCTACCATCGATTTTATTTTTCCCAGACGCGTTTTCCCCTTTTATTTTAAAGGCATCTTCAGTGGGATCTACAAGTACAATTTTGCATGAGATGTATTGTTTCGAGATTATAAACAGTTCACGTATTTGTTTACATAAGAGAAAAAGTTTTGGAAGTTTTGACTTACATTTTCGTTTTTCAAGTATGTTCTGCTGATTCCTGCATCTGGTCAAGGCCACATGTTGCACATTGCGTGACTAACACATTTTCTCGCACAGTTGTACACATTTTGAAGGTGTGTCTGTTTTTCACTCTCTCTCTCTCTCTCTCTCTCTCTCTCTCTCTCTCTCTCTCTCTCTCTCTCTTTCTCTCTCTCTCTCCTTCTCATTCTTCTGTTTCAAATAACATTCTTATGTTTTCAAATTGTTCACACACAAAGGTTAGCAAGCAACAAACATTTCGTTATGTTGGCAACAAAACAAATGAAAATACAGAAAAAAATCATGGCTGCTGAGCACCTCCAAAATGTGTACAACTGTGCGAAAAAGTGTGTTGTTACACACTGTGCACATGTGGCCTTGACCAGATGGAGGAAACAGCAGAAGATAGTTGAAAAGACGGCGAAAATTTAAGTTAAAACTTCTTCCCTTGTGTAAATAAATACGTGAACTGTTTATAATATCGAAACAATACATCTCACAAAAAAGGTACTTGTAGGTCTCACTGAAGATGCCTTTAAAATAAAAGTCTAAACGCCTCTGGGAGAAATAAAATCAACTGCAGCAAACAAAAGGCGTTTTTCACCTTCAAAATCGAAAAATTGTCACGTGTCCTTCCATGATAGATTTTCCTCTTGAAAAATGTCATTATCTTTGCTTATACTGGTTCACGTAAACTCAAGTGACGTTGTCATATTGCCGCTACTTTTGCAAATATCTCTGAAACAGTGCGAGTTTTGCCGCTCACTTAGTACGCGGCCTTAGGTAACAGTAATGCGTACAAATAATCACATCCATTTATAAGGAAAACTCGAAATTTGCCTTAAAAAGATATCACAAGCTTGAAGCACCAGTGAAACGTTTTTCTTTTTCTCTTTCTTGTCGTAGTCACTTTCTGAACCAACAATTGTACAGGATTTTACTGTACTCTATGAAACGAATTTTATATAATTGCAGAAAGTAATCGTAAGTCTCTCTTGTAATCTTAAGCATATCCTTAGTCACTCAATAATTTCAAGATTCGAATCTAAACGTAACCGCTAAGATTCAAATATTATCCGTGTGGCAGATGTTTTTAAATATTTAAACATTTGCGAGACATCCATAATAGTAAGTGATTAACGATACCATCAGTCTTTCAAAGATGTGTATGGTTAGCCTCTTCCACATTCTTCAGTAATAAGCAGTGACGATTCTGATCTTGCCGATGTAGACTTAGTACATCACATCGTGAGTATCTCTGAAAATTGCAGCCTGGTCTTTATTTTCAAAATGAGAACGTTTTTTCCTTCTTTGATCACCTGCACCATTTGTCGTCCTTAGTTTTGCCCGTTTATGGACGCCAGATAATACTGATTTTTTTACGTACAATCATTTTATTTTAACGCAGTTTTAGACTATGGCACCTATCGAACCGTAACCTTTGTCATACCATAATCTTTGGACAAAATGTTGACAACAGGACCTCCTGAAATGTTTATGAACTCAGCAATATCGGATACCTCTAATAAGCGGTCACTGATTGCCGCACTGAGAACTTATTACACAAATTTGTAGAAAGCGAAGGATATCTGAGTTGAGCTCCCAAGAATAGCACCTCACATTTGAAAAACAGCTGAATGAAATAGAAGAGTCGTTTGCTTTAAATCCATCTTTTATTCATGCAATGAAGGCTTTTACGACTGGATGGCATAGTTGCTGGTAGAACCTCCGGGTTATAAGGCCGTGGTCCATTCAACTTTTCAGTTTTTCCTAACGTTTCGTCCAGAGCTGCGCTTGACATCTTCGGAGGCCTTCCTACTTCCGCTGAGTCTTGCCGATTGATGAGTTGGGTGTCTGACGGAGACATATATACTGTGAAAAGTGGGCATGGCCAAACTGTCACGTTATCAGCAGAGATAGTCCTTGTCGGAGATAAAACATCACTATCAATTGTAATCGGTCAGAGATAAAACCTGTCGATTTTTTAAAGCCACTGTCCCTATGTCGCTAAGATTCATAGCTTCTTCTTTCCTCTTAAAATTTTCGTTATGTTTATATATTTGAATAGCTTCCCTTTATTGCCGTGGATAGTAATTCGTCATTGTACATATAACTGTTGTTTCGGAAAACCTCACTAACTGACTTCCAAACTGAAGAGCATGTTCTGCCACAGCCGATTTCTCTGTTTTTCCTAGTCGGCAAAGACTTTTGTGTTCTTTTAGCCTAGTTTCTAAACTTATTTTTGTGGTTCCAACATAAAATTTACCAAATTTACATGGAATTTTATAATCGCCACAAGCAGAAAGAGGAGATCGTTTATCTTTCACAGAACGGAGTACTTGACATATTTTCTTTGTTGGTCTGAAAACTGGTCTGATGTTGTGTTTGCGTAATATTTTTCCTATTTGATCAGTTACTTTTCCGATAAATGGCAGGGAAACTGGGTTCTTTCATCGCTTTGTTTGATCACTTGTTCTTAGACTATTGTTATTTGATCGCAGAACCGTGTTTATTTCTTTACCTGATTAGCCATTTTTCTTGAAAGCTTGCTTCAGTTGTTTTAATTCAGCATCCAGGTGTTTCGGAGTGCAGATTCTTTTGAGACTTTAGATGACAACTATCTTCTGCTGTGTGTGATGATTAGAGATCTTATGTAAATATCTGTCTGTGTGTGTAACAAGTCGGCAAGACTCAGTAGAAGTAGAAAGACCTCCGAAGATGTTCGGCGCAGTTAGGAAAAACTGAAAAGTTTTATGGACCACGGCCTTATAACCGGAAATTCTACCAGATCACTACTCAGTTTTATCTCTATTCTCACGAAAATCTTATATATTTCTGTAACTTTTAGGTGCAGTATCTGTTTAGTCTATTTTCTGCACAAAATGACTTCTTATTTGAGTCTACTGCACTAACATGAAACATACCTCGTAAAGCCGCTCCCTTTGACAATAAAAAGCTGTGCCGTAAGTCCGGTCGTAAAAGTCGTATGCTTTCAGATGCCTTGGCTCTCAAACGTTAACTTAGTCATAAACCAGAGGACCACAGCCATGCCATAAATATGTATATACTGTCCCATTTGCATCTGAACAACGCAGAAGCCGACAGTGGATCAACAAATTTATATATCAATTCTCAGAATTATAGTTCCGAATTAGAACATCGCAAAGTTTTTACATGTTGCAGCATCGATTGCCACGTTCTGTGAATGGTGATACGTACCGTCATGACAGACTCACTCATTCTCAGCACATGCTACGAGAGTTACACATCCATCGTTGACTACTGTCTGACAGACATAAGCTTACGTTTGGGAGAACCTCTAGGAATATTCGATACATCAGGTAATGGGATCCCGACGTCTGATGTTATGCGTCGGAATGACATTGTGCCTGTGATTATGAATACCATAGTACGCAGTTTTGCCTGGAGTAGGAAATACGTCTTTACAATTTAGCCGCCTGGATGTTCGGTATGTCAGGTGGTATGACTTCAGTCTCATGAATTCTACGCATCAGGTTGAATAGCTTATCACCTTCGACAAAGATTTTTAGAAATTCTGAAGGATCATCATGTGTCATTTATACCGGCTCTTTATTTTATCGCAAGCTTTAATATCTCTGTCAGGATTTGTAACACTGGATATTGCATAAGATATTGAAAATTTGTGGCCGGCCGCGGTGGCCGAGGGGACTGAGGCGCTCCAGTCGCGGTCTGCACGGCCACTACGGTCGGGGGTTCGAATCCCCCCTCGGACATGGATATTTGTGCCGTCCTTAGTATAAGGTAGTTGATAAGTAGTTTGTAAGTTTAGGACTGATGACCCCGTAGTTACGTCCCATAAGCTTAACAAACATTTGAACATTTGAACAGATACCTGGAACAATTGCCTGACAATGAAAATCTCGCCGTAATAGATAATTTATTTATAGCAGCATCCTTGGTACAATTAGTTTTTTTAACTGTCTCTAAATGTCATATATTATGCAGAGAGCCCAGAAAAATACAAAATACCTTGATGACGTCAGTGTTACTGTCCCAGGATCACCTGGATAGCCCCCGCACTCTCTTTACTACGTTGTGCCTTGCAAGGCTCAAGTGCCGCTTACATAAATGCCACTTCTTCCAGGAACGAGTAGAATACCTTGACCACTTGCTCTCCAAAGACGGGATTGAGCACTGATCGCAACAGGAGCAACAAACCAATAGCAGCGGCAGGCGTTTTGGGCGGAGGCGAATTGTGCTACATTTCTTCCGTAAGCAGTTCATATTACGCACCTACTCAACAACCTGACACCCACTCAGGGAAATTACTCTCAGATAAAGAGCCACTGGTTGTTAAGAATTCCGTCTACCCTCAGTAATGGACCTGGCATTTGACCAACTTGAAATCTCCTGTTCACACATCAAACAGCAAAATACCAACTACTCACACTGCGGCAGACACACGCCAGACCCATACATGATGTTCTTCATGTTCCAAACTCAACTGATTCACAGCTCCCAACCCACGATTGCCAGTCGTTGATGATGTTCTCTTGCTAGATGCAGATGGCAATACCCACATCCCAGCCTCCATGAGGATCTCAATCTCCTCCATCATGGGCACTGGGGTATGTCCCGAATGAAATCCCTAGCCCAAAGGCATGTCTACCGGCCAGCACAACAAAGATAGCCATTGTCCGCTATTTTTCCACGTGTGCTAAACACCAAGCTGCACTGTCTCAATATTTTGCCGCCTGGCCTGTTCCATGTCGCCCCTGGGACCACATTTATGTTGACTTAATGGAACGCTTTCTGGCTTCTGTGAGGCTTACTGTTCTTAATACATATTCCAACTAGTCCTATGTGGTCAGCATGATGTCCACCACTACGACCGCCTCACTCAACGCACACAAATTCTCGCCATTGAAGGCATACTTTGTACCATCATGTCCTACAGAGGGCCCCAATTTACTGCAACGGCCTTGGAGCCAGTGGCATCAAATAACTTTTAGTTTTCTGATCTATCCATCCTCCAATGGCGCGGCTGAGGAGGGGGCGAAATTTCAAACAAAAGGTGTTGATAGCCGTGGGTAGTAGCCCTCACAATATTTCTAAGTACCTGCAGAATTACTCCTATCCACAATCGTAGCCCAGCAGAACTCCTCCTTCTGGCCTCTTAGCATCCGGAAACCGAGACCTGATACAAAGGCCACTATTCCCCAGCTTCCGCTGTGTGGGCCCTTTGTATGAAACACAACCCTCATAGCTCCCAGCTAAAGTGGCGGTCACTCGTGGGCGACTCCCTGGAAAACGCCAACAAACTCTACCCCTGTTTACCAGCTTCTTCCCTACTAGTAGCTCAGCTTGTCAATACCTCAGTGCACGGGTACAATCTGCGCTCCAATGTGTTGTCAGTGGATAATAGAGGGATGCCCCTCCCCCCTCCCCCCGCCCCGCTCCATCGGACTTCCTCGGAGGCTCACGGTTCTTTCGTGAGTTGTGGGTGCCGAGACTGGGGCCCCTAGCTAATGCAATCCTTCTTCTTTCTTTCCTATCTAGACTGAATTTTCTTCCCCTTCCCCTGTTTTTCTATTCTCACTCCTTCCTCTCCCCAGCGGGGGACTGATGACCTTAGCGGTTTGATCCCCTTATCCCTAACAAACAACCAAACCATACTAGCGAACTCACATCAGCAGCGACCTTTTCAGGAGTGCTGACCATCGGAAACACCTAACTACAGAGGTTCCATCTGCTCTCCATGGGACACGGCCATGGAGGTGGAGACTTCACAACTACCATTTCAGCAGTCGCCTCCCACACCTACGGGCTCCAACATCTTTCTCGAGGTCCTAAGTAATTTCCATGATCTGGTGGGCTCCGCAGCTGGGACAGAAGCATCGTCCTGGGAGCTTCCGTTCCCACGCACCCATTTCAGCTGCCGGGTCTAGAAGCTGCCATCAAGCAGTCTAGCTACCACCTTGCGAGAAATGCTCTCTGTAACCAGCGCCCCTGCAGGCATTCTCATCCCTAATATTTCAACCATCTTCCATGTGAAACTACGTTTTCGCCTTTGTGGAGAACCATTTCGAAAAATGGCGCACAAATAGCGATTTCCGATAGCGAAAGGTCTTTATGATTTCGTCTTTCCTTACGATTTATGTAGTTAAAAACTAATAGCATCTAGCTCTAATCCATTTCTTTTGCGATTATTCGGATTATAGGCCTCTTTCTTTGCTGGTCTAATTACTTTGCTGTCTTCCAGTATTTATGTTGCCGAGTTCCAGCTATTTTATTAACCGTCAGACACGTGTTGTGAATAAAGGCACGTGGACTGTGTAGTTTTGCGAGGCCCTTATTCTCCTGTTGAAACAGTAACTCAGAGCGGTCACGGGTCGTTGGTATCGTGCATTCAGTCTTATGTACGACCCCTGACGCGCTGCCGCAGAGGTTACAGCCTCCTGAGAAACTTTCCAACGGAGTTGCCCTTACTGTCGCGGTATAACTCAGCAGATCGTGTAGCAACGCCCAGGGGTTTGCCATTGGACGAGATTATGTTCGGCAGCGAGCACAAACTGGTGAGTTTCCAGTTAGCATTTGCCATGACGTCAGCGAAGTGAGGATATGTTGGATGTTTGAGCAGCGAGACTCCGACGTAATGTACTGTAACACATTATAAAGCTTCGGCGTCCCCTGCCACTTGGTCTTCCCAATCAACAAAATATTAAAAAAAAGAAAAATAATGGGTAACAGAGTAGTGCAGCTTAGTCACATGCTGTTTCGAACGCAAGAAAATGCAACAATCATAATGGTGTCCTAATTCCGTCGCTCTTGAAAAGATTTTAGAAACTGAAATTATGCTTGAAGTTTGTTGAAAATTGCGAATTGCGATCATTATGAAACAGTGGATGATTATAGGTGAGTAAATTTTCGCACCATTTTAAATAAAATAACGTATTTAACGCAAGTCATTATGACGTCACATCTTCTGAATTGTTTGCGCACTGAAATACAATTTTAGGTGTATTTCTCATATATATATATATATATATATATATATATATATATATATATATATATATATATATATATGTGTGTGTGTGTGTGTGTGTGTGTGTGTGTGTGTGTGTGTGTGTGTGTGTGTGTGTCTTACTTTTATTTTGAAATAAATATTACAAGGGTTACTTTTATTTTGATTTTAAAATTTAGTGCTCACAAGTCTCGCCTTTTACTGCATGATATTTAATTTCTATGATTCCACCTGTATTTTGCATTGGATATTACGAAGTCCACCAGTTTGAATTATATGGTAATATTCGTAAACGATTTAAAATCGGAACAGTTCAGTCTGTTATTAACTCGGCGTTTATTAAATCGCTTCCACTCCGTTCCCCAATGATCAGAGCGAGAGACTCAATTGCCAGTACTTTCAAGTGGGTGGAGGAGTTGGCCCGATAAACGAATAAAGTTCATGACATATTCAGTTTATTATTTTGTACATTGAAAGAAACGGGAAACGGTTCGTCGAAGCATTCAGTATTTTGTCTGGATTGTGGATATTGTATGTCAACCCTAGTCACGCCTGACTTTAATGTTACTGCCACGCTAATGTAAGCAGAGAATTCTTTTTGATACGTATGTCTACCACATCGTATCTCCTGATCGGTGTGTCGTGCAGTGGTATGAGTTTACTCATGCACTCAGTGATACATGTACATTACTGGCCTTTAAAATTGCTACACCAAGAAGAAATGCAGATGATAAACAAGCATTCATTGGAAAAATATATTTTCACGCAGTTTGGGTGCATAGATCCTAAGAAATCATTACCCAGAACAACAACCTCTGGCCGTAATAAGGGACTTGATACGTCTGGATGGCGTGTACGGGTACAGATGCCCATGCAGCTTCAACACGGTACCACAGTTTATCAAGAGTAGTGACTGAGGTATTGTTACGTGCCAGTTGCTCGGCCACCATTGACCAGACGTTTTCAATTGGTGAAAGATCTGGGGAATGTGCTGGCCAGGGCAGCAGTCGAACATTTTCCGTATCCAGAAAGGCCTGTACAGGACCTGCAAGATGAGGTCGTGCACTATCCTGATGAAATGTAGGGTTTCGCAGGGTCGAATGAAGGGTAGAGTCGTCGGAGGGTGTCTATGACGCACTACCAAGCTCACACTAATTTAAGAGCAGTGTTTCCCGCGTTTATCGCTAGGAGACTATCTGGTAACTTCTGATTCGTAGGAGAGGGTTGGGGATCTCGCTCTCGTTTTTATGACTTGGTAGACCGGTGGCGCTCTCTTAGCACTAAAGGAGGGAGTGATGGCGACGGAGGCATGATACCTTCGTACCCATTGAAAGTCTCAATAATCTGAAAAATCAGTTTTAACTAACACCTCTTCTAAAACTTTAATTTGACAGGTTTCGACATCATTGGATCTTCCAAACGTATCAACTGATGTTCCTAACCTTGTAAATCACACTGTGATGTTTTGTTTTCGCAAACAGCTTTTTGCTGTAGGTGACGCAACATCACTTTTGTGAAATTGCGAAATTCAGTAACTATTTTGGAATGTCGGATGAAGGCAGCATATGTCTGTCAAAATATGTCATCAATAAAAAATATTAAGAAATGAGCTCGGGCAAACCTGCTTTTTAAGATTACTGAAACAAATTATATCGCCCCAGTTACTGGATCAACGTCAGGAATAAGTCCATTACGAATGGTTAGCTGTCTCGACAGACTACCTGACTTACCATTTGGACTGTACGGTATGGTCGTTACGGCTCTATTTGTTACCGTACAGAACACACGGTGGAGAGAGGACGAAGATTCCACAAGATAACTACTTGTAACGTATCTAAATATTTACCCATTACTATAAGAAAACCTAAAACAGTACAATAGACACTGCAAAGTTAGTTCTTCATGCGAAAAAAGTAGTCATAAAACATACTTGTAATAGCACATTCAAGTTACTGAGAATGAGGAATTGAATGCATGAATAAATACATAGACAAATAAGGTGCATTTGCAAAGACGTGAACAAGAGGAAAAACAGCAATAACAGTACCGAAATGAAGAAACTACAATCAGAGAATTGCTGCTCAGTGTAGCTGATATACAGTAAAAAAGAACCGTAACTTGACAGAAATTTATTTTTCCCACTGTAGTATTGATATCAGTTATATATGAGAAGAATATATATAATAAGAACTATAACTGGAAAAAAATCAAGGATCGTAAATCCGCCATAATTTAATGCGAGAAAAACCCTAAAACTAGCAAAGCCTGAGATCCATTGAAAAACCCTAGAGAAATATATTTCGTCCACGAACGTGAGAAACTGTAAAAGATTTGTCTCAGCAGTATCTTAATATTGTTAGGCAAATTGAGATGCTGCGGCGAAAAAAAGGGAAAGGGTGGTGAAGGACGTTACATTTTCTATATAATCTCCTAACATCATGAACTCGTCTTAAAACTAGCTCAGTCTTATTAAGAAACTTGTTTATAGCTCTTGAAGTCAGTTACTAAGTAACTATTTGTAACTTGAATGTCACCATCAACTCAATTCATCACATAAGCCGTGCCGTTGAAGTTCTCTCTGCAGTCTATGTTCCACCTCACAAATATATATATATATATATATATATATATATATATATATATATATATATATATAAGTCAGTTTAGTTGAAAGAACAGGTCATTGTATCAGCGGGAGAAAAAAACAAACAAACAGTCCATTCTCTTACAAAGTTACGTATCCCGCCATATTCCAGACCCTTAATCACCATCGATTACAAAATCGATGTTCGATTCAAATTTCACAAACTAAATTTCACTATTTTTAAATACATCCTGAAATTTGATAACTTGCAAAAAAACTGTACAAGCCACCACTATTATCTTCTTGTTTGTTGAAAAACGTATGTCATCATGAAAAATTATCCACTTCAAATAATACAATATTTTGTAATCGATCATTCTTGATAATATAACGTTCGACTCTTCTTTAATTTAAAATATTTGGTATTTATTGGATCATATTACATAATAAGCGTTAACATTTGCTAGTGATTCAACCGGAAATTAACATGTGACTGAACGAACGTGATACAATAACGTTCTCTTTCTTAATATATTTTTTCTTAGAGGACGATCGATGTGTCGTAATCAAAGAGATTAGAATAAAAGGAGATGGCATTATCTATGCTGAGCACATACGTCAGTTGAATCCTGTCCGCCATCTTTGTCAGTTTTGGAATACTATTTCTCCCTTAAAACTATGCGTTAAGTCGACCATCTAACTGTTAATTCATTGAACTAACAGTCACTGCAAAGTATGTACTTCCGAACATTATACTTTCTTGAATAAATAATAATGCATACACATGATAGTACAATTGAAAACTTAATTTTAACGGCTAATTTGCAGTCTTTTAACACGTGTACATCACGGCAAAACCGTTGGCCCTTTTATTCCTGTTTGAAGTGACACAAAACATTAGTTCTACGACACGAAACTTCTCCAAAACTTAGCAATATGGCAGAGGCAACTTCACTTTTTCAGCGTAACGGCGTCTCACTGTCTTCTAACCTCTTTTGTTGCAAAAAGAAGGCGCAGAGACGTCCGCTGCCCCGTGACCGCCAGCTAACTTCATATGATGGCCAGTTCTGTGATGCCGGTCACTTCTGCGGCGACGCTGCAGACAGAACAAACACAAAACCCTCGTAAGTATCACATCGTTTAAAACATCACATAAATGACACATAAATTTAATAAATCATTTTCTTTAATACTTGCCGGCCGCAGTAGCCGAGCGGTCTGCGGCGCGCCAGTTACAGTCTGCACGGCCGCTACGGTCGGAGGTTCGAATCCACCCTCGGGCATGGGTGTTTTTGTTGTCCTTAGCGTAAGTTAGTGTAAGTTAGTTAAGTAATTAGTGTGTAAGTCTAGCGACTGATGACCACGCAGTTTGGTCGCATAAGACCTCGCACACATTTGAACATTCCGACAATTAATAGTCATGTGACATAAAAGTTTTCTGGGTATGGTACCGCGTCATGATGTAAGGCTATTACTTAAATAACCAACGTTTCGGCCAACGTTACAGTGGCCTTCATCTGGGTAACTGGTGTGAGCTGGTTGTTACTACACTTTATATTACTTTCATTTAGACATTACGTCATAATTTTTTAAAATAAGCGATGTTATTGGTGAATGTATTGCGGAAGAGTGGAACTTTATTTTTGATAGGATGCTGAGGTGGAAGGGGTGGGGGTTAGCCGTTGCCTATTGCTTCTTGCATAGCGAGACATGGTTGGTGTTCATCGGCGAATGGGGTGAGGGCTTCCGTTTCTCTCCTGCTGGCCGTGGGCCGCGCGGCGGCAGTAGCTTACTGGTGACGCTCGCGTGTTGTGATGTCAGTGCGGCCTATTACGCTGTGATGGCCGGTAGCCAAGAGGGGGCAAGCCTGAGTCCATCTTCTCTATTCATGTTATTGGGGTGTTTAACAATTTCGATGGCTTCCCTTATCTTACGTTTGACCATCCCTGGTTGCTTGGCGAGTATTCTGGCATCGTTAAATTTTATCTTCCTGCTGCAATCTTGCTGGTGTTCGGCTACTGCAGATTTATTGTGTTGGCCTAATCGAATGTAGCGTTCATGTTCCCGTATGCGTGTTGCCACTGCCCTCCCTGTCTCACCTATGTAAACTTCCCCACACTCGCATTCCACCTTGTATACTCCTGATGCATGTAGTGCGTCTATGTTGTCCTTTGTGGAACCAAGAGCATCCTTGACCTTGCGACTGCTGTAGAAGAAAGGCTGGATTCCTACCCTACGAAGATGTTTGACAATGCGATCTGTGACGTTTTTTACATAAGGTAAGCGTGCTGCTGGCTGCTTTTTGTTGACTTCCTGCCTACTGATGTTTCTTTTATTTGTGTCCATGGCGGTGTGGATCACTCTATGGTTGTAGCCATTTGCCAGAAATGTTGTTTCTAGTTTGTTGAGCTCAGCTGTTTTGTTGTCTTCATCACTTAGTCGTTGCGCGCGAATCGTCAGTGAGCGGATAACAGAGTTCTTCTGTGCTGGATGGTGGTTTGATTGAGCGTGCAAATACCTGTCGGTATGTGTAGGCTTCCGATATACCCTGTGCCCAAGTGTGCCTTGCCTAGTTCTATAAATTTCCACATCTAGGAATGGAATAGCGCCATCCTTTTCGATCTCTAATGTAAACTGGATCTTCTTGTGCAATTTGTTTAGATGTTCATGAAACTTGTGTAGTTCCATCTCACCGTGGGGCCATATTGCGAAAGTATCGTCCACGTATCTAAACCAGCATCTTGGGCGTAAAAGGGCGGAACAAAGTGCTGTTGCTTCGAAGGCCTCCATGAAAATGTCGGCTGCCAACGGGGATAAGGGAGACCCCATTGCTACGCCGTCTGTTTGCTCGTAGAATCTTTCTTGCTACTTGAAGTAGGTCGAAGATAAACACAACTGAACCAGGTCGCATATATCTGGCGGAATATGTTCTTGTAGGATGCTAACAGTTTCGTCTACTGGCACATTGGTGAATAATGACTTTATGTCGAAGCTGACCATGATGTCCTTGGGTAAAATTGTTGCTTCCTTAATGCGTTCTATAAAGTGTGTCGAGTTCTTGACGTACGAGTCAGTTTTCCCAACTAGAGGTCTTAGTTTGGAGGCTAGGAACTTTGCCAAATTGTATGTCGGCGAGTTAATTCCATCCACGATCGGTCGTAGAGGCTGGCCACTCTTGTGTAGCTTTGGCACTCCATAAATTCTAGGGGGAATTGGAACGCTAGGAATTCGTCCCTTGGCCGTGTCGACGTCAATTCTTGAGTCCTTAATTGCACTCTGCGTCTTTCGAATTATCTTAGCCGTGGGGTCCGTCTTCAGTTCTTTGTAGATGGGATCGTTTAATAATTCTTTCATCTTGTCCTCATACTGCACTGTGTCCAAGATGACAGTGGCGTTCCCTTTATCTGCCTGAAGTATAACTATTTCTTTGTTGTTCTTTAATTCTGTGATGGCTGCCCTTTCCTCGCGTCTGAGATTATGCTTCGGTGGCTTGGCACGTGTTAATATTCGGACAGTTTCCTGCCGAATTTTCTCTGCTTCTATTGTGGATGTGTGACGAAGTGCTGCTTCCACGGACACGATGATTTCTTCTGTGGGGATCCGCTGAGGTGTGATTGCAAAGTTTAGACCCTTGCTAAGTACTTCCGTGGCTGCATTGCTGATAGAGTGAGACGAAAGATTTACCACCGTTCGAGATGCATCTAGTCGTTGCGTATCTTTACGTGTCGTTTTATCGAGCTGCTCGAATTTTCTCTTCTGACGTCTAGCAAAAGTTTCATTAGTAGAACATGCTTGCAAGTGAGTGATTTTGTCGACATTATCCCAGTCATTCGGCGACAGTGAAGCTGATAGCAGCAGATGAATATGTAGCAATCTTCTATTGTGGGAGTCAAGTTCTCTTCGTACTTGCTGAATCCGCTCCTTCGGTAGTGATATACTGGCTCTTCTGTAGATGGATCTTGCTTTGTTGGTGTTGATGTTCGGTTTAAGCTGCAGGAATTTAGGTATACTTCAGGCAGATAAAGGGAACGCCACTGTCATCTTGGACACAGTGCAGTATGAGGACAAGATGAAAGAATTATTAAACGATCCCATCTACAAAGAACTGAAGACGGACCCCACGGCTAAGATAATTCGAAAGACGCAGAGTGCAATTAAGGACTCAAGAATTGACGTCGACACGGCCAAGGGACGAATTCCTAGCGTTCCAATTCCCCCTAGAATTTATGGAGTGCCAAAGCTACACAAGAGTGGCCAGCCTCTACGACCGATCGTGGATGGAATTAACTCGCCGACATACAATTTGGCAAAGTTCCTAGCCTCCAAACTAAGACCTCTAGTTGGGAAAACTGACTCGTACGTCAAGAACTCGACACACTTTATAGAACGCATTAAGGAAGCAACAATTTTACCCAAGGACATCATGGTCAGCTTCGACATAAAGTCATTATTCACCAATGTGCCAGTAGACGAAACTGTTAGCATCCTACAAGAACATATTCCGCCAGATATATGCGACCTGGTTCAGTTGTGTTTATCTTCGACCTACTTCAAGTAGCAAGAAAGATTCTACGAGCAAACAGACGGCGTAGCAATGGGGTCTCCCTTATCCCCGTTGGCAGCCGACATTTTCATGGAGGCCTTCGAAGCAACAGCACTTTGTTCCGCCCTTTTACGCCCAAGATGCTGGTTTAGATACGTGGACGATACTTTCGCAATATGGCCCCACGGTGAGATGGAACTACACAAGTTTCATGAACATCTAAACAAATTGCACAAGAAGATCCAGTTTACATTAGAGATCGAAAAGGATGGCGCTATTCCATTCCTAGATGTGGAAATTTATAGAACTAGGCAAGGCACACTTGGGCACAGGGTATATCGGAAGCCTACACATACCGACAGGTATTTGCACGCTCAATCAAACCACCATCCAGCACAGAAGAACTCTGTTATCCGCTCACTGACGATTCGCGCGCAACGACTAAGTGATGAAGACAACAAAACAGCTGAGCTCAACAAACTAGAAACAACATTTCTGGCAAATGGCTACAACCATAGAGTGATCCACACCGCCATGGACACAAATAAAAGAAACATCAGTAGGCAGGAAGTCAACAAAAAGCAGCCAGCAGCACGCTTACCTTATGTAAAAAACGTCACAGATCGCATTGTCAAACATCTTCGTAGGGTAGGAATCCAGCCTTTCTTCTACAGCAGTCGCAAGGTCAAGGATGCTCTTGGTTCCACAAAGGACAACATAGACGCACTACATGCATCAGGAGTATACAAGGTGGAATGCGAGTGTGGGGAAGTTTACATAGGTGAGACAGGGAGGGCAGTGGCAACACGCATACGGGAACATGAACGCTACATTCGATTAGGCCAACACAATAAATCTGCAGTAGCCGAACACCAGCAAGATTGCAGCAGGAAGATAAAATTTAACGATGCCAGAATACTCGCCAAGCAACCAGGGATGGTCAAACGTAAGATAAGGGAAGCCATCGAAATTGTTAAACACCCCAATAACATGAATAGAGAAGATGGACTCAGGCTTGCCCCCTCTTGGCTACCGGCCATCACAGCGTAATAGGCCGCACTGACATCACAACACGCGAGCGTCACCAGTAAGCTACTGCCGCCGCGCGGCCCACGGCCAGCAGGAGAGAAACGGAAGCCCTCACCCCATTCGCCGATGAACACCAACCATGTCTCGCTATGCAAGAAGCAATAGGCAACGGCTAACCCCCACCCCTTCCACCTCAGCATCCTATCAAAAATAAAGTTCCACTCTTCCGCAATACATTCACCAATAACATCGCTTATTTTAAAAAATTATGACGTAATGTCTAAATGAAAGTAATATAAAGTGTAGTAACAACCAGCTCACACCAGTTACCCAGATGAAGGCCACTGTAACGTTGGCCGAAACGTTGGTTATTTAAGTAATAGCCTTACATCATGACGCGGTACCATACCCAGAAAACTTTTATGTCATCTGACTCTGGCCGCGGAAGCCTACGTAATTATAAATTAATAGTTATGTTATTCATTTATAATTTCATCTCCTGCAAAACAAAGCTGATATGGGACAGTAGAGGCTCCCAATATCGTCCGACTACAATGCTTACCTTCAAAGGTGATCTTCCGAGGAGAGTCTTATTCTTATTCCGTAACAGCAGCTTCTTCAATGGTTTTAATCCAGTTTTTTGATATTTCTCTCTTTTGTAGTTTCCGAAATATTTCTTATGAGTCTATTCAATAAAATTTACAAAAGGCCATGTGAACTACATTTCATATTTATAATCTTTATCGCTGTCTCACTGTCTATTTTTGTATTACTAAAATGACGCTTCAGTTCATTGTCTTATACAATTTTGGTAAATTCTCTTCTTCGTAACATTTACCTGTCAAAACTTTAATTGTAAAGTAACTTGTTTATAATAGCTGCTAATAGATGGCACCACTGAAGTAATGTTCACTTGTCAGCAATTTTAGCCGCGGCGGAGTGAGGAGCTATGCTGCGATGCGCGAGTCGTTCCTCGTCGGGGCTCGTATCCCCCTCTCGGGCATGGATGTTTGTGCCGTCTTTAGTATAACGGAGTTTATAAGTAGTTTGTAAGTTTAGGGACTGCAGACCCCGCAGTTAAGTACCACATTTTACAAACATTTGAGCAATTATCTCCCGGACACGACAGTATGATGCTTCCTTCACACGTATGGGCGGTCCTTAGTGGCTAGCACGCCGTATTATTCTGTTAGAATTTGTAACTCAAGCTTTATAACTTGCATTTTATTTTATCGTGTGACATATAATTCCTGCTTCCATTCTGTACTAGTTCTTACATGTTGTAAATTTTTTTCTCTTTTGCAATGTTTGTAATTTTTGTTGAAAGCTTCTTGTTGTAAGTTTATTGAGTGAAAAAGCTTGATGAAAGTTTGTTAAACTTTAAATAAAGGAGTTTCTCTAATCATATGTGCGCAACGGATTTAACATGCAAAATTAGGCCCTGTAAGTAAAACAATCTGTACATCTGTGATCATTATTTCTGACAGTCAGATTCAGCGGCATGTAAAGATTGATTACTTTAATGGTACGTGAACATTTACATTTAAAAAGAAATCTTTTTCTCAAAAAAACTCAACACGTACCACACAACAAAATAAAAAATGCCACAATCAGGAAAATTAGGGACGAAGTTGAGCTGAAATAAGAAAAATTAGTCATCATCAAGTTATTTATTGAATTAAAGAAACATACCTTTGTTGAGTCTTCACTATAATACAATGGTTTTATACAATTCCGTTCCATGCAAATATTCTCTTCGTCTTGATACAGAATCCAGTGTCCAATATAATACGTTTGTACCGGCCGCGGTGGCCGAGGAGACTAAGGCGCTCCAGTCACGGTCTGCACGGCCACTACGGGCGGGGGTTCGAATCCCCCCTCGGGCATGGATATTTGTGCCGTCCTAGTTCGTAAGTAGTTCATAAGTAGTTTGTAAGTTTAGGGACTGATGACCCCGTAGTTAAGTCCCATAGACTATACAAACATTTGAACATTTTTTTGGAATACGTTTGTATTCATAAATATAGAGTGAAATAAATCAAACTCAGTACAATCATTGCTGACCAATTCAACCTTAGTACACATCACAGTTGTCATACGTCTGTCAGCTAGCCTAGCCCACAATTGACTCTTCTGCTCAACAGCTCACTCTCTACTATTCGCCTCAGCAGTCAAAGAAGCTGCTGTACGGCAGATGCTACACAGCAGTTGCAAAGACATAATGTGCAGTAGTTACAAACATGGACTCAGATTATCGATCATGGATGACTTTCACATACAAAATAAAGCTATAAGGCGGATACACGTTCAGATTCACAAAAATAAAGCTAAAAATCCATAAATAATGAACTTTAGCCCATGGCTGCCTACTTTCAAAGTTATAGGTAATTTTAGATATTTTCTCATGAAGGCGCTCATAGTAGTCGCTGAAACCTCCGTCAAGGGCTGTCTTTACTACCAATTAAAAAAGTAGAGGTGGGAACCATACTTCAACTTGATATTTTCAGACATGCGTAGGTTTTCCAGATGCGTCAGCGCCATCGAGGCATAGGACTAGATGATTTCTGCATGTGACAGTACGTTTAGAGTATTACTTGAGATAATATCCCTTCCTTAGTACTGCCCTTTTACTTACAACATTACGTTCCTTCGATAAGCATATCCTTGTTACGGGCAATGGAAAATAGCTACTTCATTGTGGGACACACCAAATTTTCTATGCAGAGGAAAGAGCTTTCAAAAGCTGTAACCTCATTTTAAGATGCAGGCTTTGCTCTGCAGCTTTTTGGTTTAATGCTGCCTCGAGAACGTCAGCATCTTTTCCGAAATCTGTCAAGTTTCCTATGCAGAGCAAAGAGCTTTCAAAAGCTGTAACCTCGTTTGAAGATTCAAGCTTTGCTCTGCGGCTCTTTGGTTTATTGCTGCCTCGAGATCGTTAGCAGCTTTTCAGAAATCCCACTCTCTAGAAGTACGTCGACGCCGAATCAGCAGCGAATAGCCATTTGCCCGATAGTCCTTCACAGCGTCCCTTTAAGTACCCGTGAGGTAACTTGAGGTCGTTTCTTCAGAGCCCTCGAAGGGCTACTGGGATCGAAGGCGCCATTAACGCCGTAAACTGAACGTTGCCAACGAAGGATCTCAAGTGGCAGCACGCTAAATGCGGGGCAGCCATTTGAGTCGAAGCACCGGAGGCCCTTTATTGCCGACACCACCTTAGGAGACACATCTAAGCCCAATTGTACCCTTTATTACTGTAATTACTCGACAATGGCAACACTCTAACAACAGTATGCCTCATACGTAGGTACACTCAAAAGGCTAACTATTACTAGAGTGTTAAGGGGACATGCTCGTGAAAATGACGAAAAATTTGCATTTTTTTTTATCTGATTTCAAAAATGTGTAGTTTATGGGCATTATCATTTTCCGTTCGTTCTAAAATTGAGGTAGAACGTAATGATGCACAGGGGCCACGCCCATCTGTTTGAAGTGAATCACATTCCGTGATGCATTATTTTGTTCCTCCGTTTTTTCCGTCGTTAGTTACGGATCGTTAACACAGAATGTGAGCTCGGCTGAGAAAATTATGTAAAGACTACAGTGGAAAAAAAACTATCAGACGGAAAACACATAGGTGGTGCAGGTCGTCTTACAAAAAGTGAAATTGATTCTTTGACACAGTATTATGGACTAACAATAAGGATAAATGTAGGAGATTTAGAGAACATGAGACGAGCTGTTTGGACAACATGGTTTCACAGAGTGTCAACAGATGAAACCCCACAGCATGTTTTGTGTCAAAAGGGCAAGATTCGTGGTACAAGTACTGGTTGAGCAATGCTACAGGCATACAATATACCCACAAGCATTCCTGCTGGAATGGAGGCAATTAAGCCTATATATAGGAATCTGGCAAATTAAAATTTCTCAGGAAATGTAAGCATGGTCTCTCACAGAATGCAAATGAAAGCTTCAACAGTTGTATATGGGAGAGTTAAACTCTCAAAATTTGTACATATATTTAGAATGACCTCCTCTACCTCCTTTGCCTATTATTTGTTTGAAAAACTTATATCATGCTGATGATATCGGTGATATTTGAGCTACTTTTTTTAAATATTTTTGTTGTTGTAAAATAAATTACTTGTCTTTTTCACAGATCAGCATCAGGGAAGGAAATTGGAGGCATAAAACATTCATAAAGTTTGAGCTATCTCTCATTTATAGATCAGTAGTAACGTGAGGGAGAATATGAATCTAAAAATGCAGCCCGTACAGGGGCGTGTCCCCTTAAAATCGTTCATTACAAATTACTATAGTATATACTTAAAGAACAAAGGTTTTCTTTAGACAACGAAACATAGACACATAACGGCATTCAAAGAGGTTTCTTTTTTCATTTTGTAGTCTTTTCAGCTTAGTTAATGTAAGTACCTGTCGATGTATTGTCTTGTAGTATGTCTCAACATACAGTAATAAGCTACTTCTTCTTCAGCTGCGCAAAATCTGGAAGATATCCGGCGATGCTAAAAGTAGTCTTTGTTTCTGTCATTTGACATTTGTCAGGTGAATCAGCATCTTACAGGAGTACGTGCACCATGTAGTACCACTTTAGCTGCTATATTTAAACTGGAAAACAACATTCACTGTTCACTTTTAGAATACGAAAGTATTTTTACACACATATCGAGGGAAATCTAATTAATAATTGAAGACATGTCTATGGCAATATAAAGACTGCGTTCTTTTGATTAGAAAAAAATTGAAAACAAAATTAAAATAAATACCCGGCTCACATACGCTTAAGCTATAACCACATAGAACTTGAAGCAGAGATGACGTGGTATCGAGAGAAAATGTGATCAATGACATTTTGTGTAGAAACGCAGACGGTGTACACAAACTCAGATTACGAAAGGATGGAGAAGAAAATCGACCATGGCCCGTTCAAAGGATCCGTTCCGGAAATCCCCTAAAGTGATTTAGGGAGATGAAGGAAAACCTAATTCTGGATGGACGGACAGAGACTTCAGCCATCATCCTCAAGAATTCCAGTGTAATTATACTAACCAATGCGGCACTTCGGTTCTTTACTGAATAGAGAGGCTCAGTAACTTAACGATACCATTCGATATTACCTTGACACACTGTTGTCTTAAATATTGCCTGATGAATGATTTTTATAACCTGATGAAGAGCTTATAACAGCATCAAAATGCGTTTCTTCACACGATCACTCACTGCCGTCTAGTGTGGTGTTTAGACCGACAAAAAAAAGTCTAATGTTTACATTTGTCCCTTCTGAGTTTTACCGTACTTTGAATTTCGTTTGTCTTCTTTTATACAGTAAATGAATTTCGGTACCAAATTTTATTTCATCTATTGCAAAATATATTTGAATGAAGAGTGTTTCATTACCGACTAGACATTGTACTTGAAGTTGTGGATACCCTGCAACGTGCTTAATGAGATTCAAAAGGTCTACGTCCACATTCTTCCCATTCTTACCTACAGACTAGAGATTGTTTCAATGAAAATGTAATTAAAGGCGAATCATAATCAATAGCGGAAACTAACAAGGATGAAATTACACGATGACATTCAAAAAAGTTCCAGTAAATAGGGGAACACAATCCGTTGTGGTATTATCCTAAGGTAAAGCAGTCAACAATCCGGTAATCGGGTAGCGAAGTTAGAAATTTTAAAAAGTGAAGTTAGACGGTATTAGTGAAGTTCGGTGAAAAAACGAGCCGGCCGCGGTGGCCGAGGGGACTGCGGCGCGTCAGTCACGGTCTGCACGGCCACTATGCTCGGGGTTTCGAATCCCCCCTCGGGCATGGCTATTTGTGCCGTCCTTAGTAGTAGCTAGTTCATAAGTAGTTTGTAAGTTTAGGGACTGATGACCTCGTAGGTAAGTCCCATAAGCTCTACAAACATTTGAATTTGAAAAAACGAATTGATTTCTAGGGTACAGGGTTATAAATACCCCCATGAACCACAGGAATTGCCGAGGTGGGGTGGCTTGCGTGCCTCAACGGTACAGATAGCCGTACCGTAGGTGCAACCACAGCGGAGGGGTATCTGTGGAGAGGCCAGACGAACGTGTGGTTCCTGAAGAGGGGCAGCAGTCTTTTCAGTAGTTACAGGGGCAACAGTCTGGATGATTGACTGAGCTGGCCTTGTAACATCAGCTAATGTGGCTTTGCCACACAGTTACTGCGAACGGCTGAAAGCAAGGGGAAACTACAGCCGTTACTTTTCACGAGGATATGCAGCTCTACTGTATGAAAATATCATGATGGCATCCTCTCGGGTAAAATACTCCGGAGGTAAAATATTCCCCCCATTCAGGAGGATGTTGTCATCAGGAAAGACAATACTGGCACTCTACGGATCGGAGCTGGAATGTTAGATCCCTTAATCGGGAAATGGATAGTTAAACATAGTAGGGATTAGTGAAGTTCGGGGGCAGGATGAACAGGATTTCTGGTCAGGTGAGTACAGGATTATAAATACAAAATCAGTAGGAGGTATCACAGGAGTAGGACTGATTATGAATAAGAAAATAGAAATGCGAGTAAACTACTATGAGCAGCACAGTGATCGCATTATCGTTGTCAAGATAGATACGAAGCCAACACCGACAACAGTAGTACAGGTTTATATGCCAACCAGCTCTGCCGATTATGAGGAGATTGAAGAAAAATATGAGGATTTAAAGGAAATTAATCAGACAATTAAGGGAGAGAAAAACTTAATTGTGATGGGAGACTGGAATTCGGTAGTAGGAAAAAGAAGAGAAGGAAAAATAGTAGGTGAATATGAACTGGGCAGAATAAATGAAAGAGGAAGTCGCGTGGTAGAATTTTGCACGGGACATGATTTAATCATAACAAACACGTGGTTTAAGAATCACAAAAGAAGGTTGTATACTTGGAAGAGACCAGGAGAAACCGGAAGGTATCAGATAGATTTTGTAATGGTAAAACATAGATTCCGGAACCAGGTGTTAAAGTGTAAGGCATACCCAGGAGCCGATATAGACTCTGACCATAACTTATTGGTCATGAACTGTAGGCTGAAACTGAAAAAACTGCAGAAAGGTAGGAAAATAAGGAGATGAAACTTGGATAAATTGAGGGATCCTGAACTTCTTAAGAACTTCACGGGGAGCTTTAGGCAACAATTGACAGAAACTGGGGGAAATAGAACAGTAGAAGAGGAATGGGTAGCATTGAGAGATGAAATAGTGAAGGCAGCAGAGGACAAAATAGGTAGAAAGGCAAGACCTACAAAAAACAGGAAATACTAAAGTTATTTGATGAAAGGAGAAAATATAAAAAATTCCGTAAATGAAACAGGCAAAATGGAGTACAGACGACTAGGAAATGAGATTGACAGGAAGTGCAAAATGGCTAAGCGGGAGTGGCTAGAAGCAAATGCAAATCTGTAGAAGAATGTATAAGAAGGGGAAAAGTAGATACTGCCTACAGGAAAATAAAAGAGACATTTGGGGACAAGAAAAACAGCTCTACAAATATCAAGAACTCAGATGGAAAATCTGTTCTCAGCAAAGAATGGAAAGCAGAAAGGTGGAAAGAGTACATAGAGGAGCTCCACAAAGGAAATGAACTTAGAGACAATGTTGTAGGAAGGTAAGAGGAAGTAGATCAAGATGAAATAGGAGATACTATACTGAGAGATTAATTTGACAGAGCCCTGAAAGGCCTAGGTCGGAACAAGGCCCCGGGAGTAGATGACATTCACTCAGAGCTACTAAAGTCTCTGGGAGAGCCAGCCGTGACAAAACTATTTCACCTGGTGTGTAAGATGTATGAGACAGGCGAAATACCCTCAGACTTTAAGAAAAATGTAATAATCCCCATTCCAAAGAAATCAGGCGCAGATAGATGTGAAAATTACTGAACCATCAGTTTGATAAGTCATGGTTGCAAAATTTTAACACGAATTATATACAGGAGAATATAAAAGCTGGTAGCAGCTGACCTCGGGGACGATCAGTTTGGATTCAGGAGGAACGTAGGAACCCGGGAGGGAATACTCACTTTACGTCTTATCTTAGAAGATAGATTAAGGAACGGTAGACCTACTTTTTTAGCTTTTGTAGATTTAGAGAAAGCTTTTGACAATGTTGACTGGAATACACTTTCAAATTCTGAAATCAGCAGGGGTAAAATACAGAGAAAGGAGAATTATTTACAACTTGTACAAAAGCCAGACCGCAGTTACTAGACTCGAAGGGCGTGAAAGGGAAGCATTAGTTGGGAAGGGAGTAAGACAGGGTTGTAGCCTTTCTCCGATGTTATTCATTTTGTACATCGAGCAGGCGGTGAAGGAAAGCAAGGAAAAATTTGGAATAGGGATTAAAGTTCAGGGTGAAGAAATAAAAACATCGCGTTTTGCTGATGACATTGTATTTCTGTCAGAGACAGCAAAGGACCTGGAAGAGCAGTTGAATGGAATGGGCAGTGTGTTGAAGAGAGCGTATAAAATGAACATTAACAAGAGCAAAACAAAGATAATGGAATGCAGTCTTAGAAAATCAGGTGATGCTGAAGGAATTAGATTAGGTAATGAAACAATGAAGGTGGTAGATGAGTTTCGTTACTTGGGTAGTAAAATAACATATGACGGTCGCAGTACGAAGGATATAAAATGCAGAATGGCAATGGGAAGAAAAGCATTTTTGAAAAAGAGAAATTTGCTAACATCGAATATTAATTTAAGTGTTAGGAAGTCTTTTCTGGAGGCATTTCTGTGGAGTTTTGACTTGTACGGGAGTAAACCATGGACGATAAACAGTGCGGACAGGAAGAGAATAGAAGCTTTTGAAATATGGTGCTACAGAAGAATGCTGAAGATTAGGTGGGTAGATCGCATAACTAACGAAGAGGTACTGAACAGAATTGGTGAGAAAAGGAATTTTTGGCATACCTTGACTGAAAGAAGGGATCGCTTGGTAGGACACATTCTTAGATATCGGGGAATCGTAAATTTAGCATTGGAGGGAAGTGTGTGGGGTAAAAATCGCATAGGGAGACCACGAGACGAATATAGTAAGCAGATTCAAATGGATGTGGGTTGCCGTTGTTATGAGGAGATGAAGAGGCTTGCTCATGATAGAGTAGGGTGGAGAGCTGCATCAAACCAGTCCCCGGACTGAAGACCATAACATCAACAACACAGGAGTGGGTCTGATAATGAAAATGAAGAATTGCTGGTAAACTACTATGTACAACACAGTGATCACATTATCGTAGTCAAGATAGATAAGAACACCCAACACAGCAGTACAAGTTTACATGCCAACTAGCTCCGCTGATGATGAGAAGACCGAAGAAATGTATGAGGAACTAAAGAAAATTATTCCGGCGGTAAAAGTAGAGGAAAACTTGATTGTCATGGGGGACTGGAATTGGGTAGTAGGAAAAGGAAGCGTAGGAAAAATAGTAGCTATGTATGGACTGCGATTGAAGGAATGAAAGAGGACGCTGCCTGGTAGAATTCTGCACATAACATAATTTTTCAAGACAGACATTTAAGTATCGTGGAGGATGGTTTTATAAGTGGAAGAGACCAAGCGACTCCGGAAGGTACCTTACAACTTTTATAATGGCAAGACATAGATTTCGGAACCAAGATATAACTGTAAAATACTTCCTAGGGCAGATATAGGCTCTGACCATATGTAATTGGTTATGAACTATAGATCGAAACTGAAGAAACTGCAGAAATGTATGAAAAAATGGAGATGCGAGTTGGATAAATTGAAACAACCTGAAATTCTTGAGATTTTCAGAGGGAGCTTCACGCAGTAATGACAGTAACGGGGGAAATAAAGCAGTAAAATTAAATGGGTAGCTCTGAAGAAGGGCCAAATTGTTAGAAACGCAAGACTACAAAAGATCTTTGAATATCAAAGGAAACAATGAATTTAATTGATGGAAAGAGAAAATATCAAAATGCAGTAAATGTAACGGTAAAATGGAGTACAATCGACTACAAAATTGACAAGAAGTGCAAAATGGCTATGCATGTGAGACGAAAGGGCAAATGCAAGTCTATGGAAGAATGTATCACTAGGGAAGAACATAAAGATCTCAGATTGAAATACAGTTCTGAGCAAAGAGGATAAACATTAGTTTAAAAAGGGCAAAGTGAAAATAATGTATAGAGGGGCTCTACAAAGCAAATGAACTTCAAGACAATAATGTAGGAAGGGAAAAAGAGATAGATGAAAATGAGATAGAAGGTACTATACTGGAAAAATTTGAGATAGTGCTGACAGACGTAAGTCGAAACAAGGCCCCTGGAACAGAAGACATTCCTTAAGAGCTACTGAAGAATTTGGGAGGGCCAGTAACGTCAAAACCACTTGATAAGAAAGGTCTATGAGACAGGCGAAATACTAACAAAGGAAAAAGTTATTACCCTATACAGATTCCAAAGAAAGTAGGCGCATGCAGGTGAAAACAATCAGTTTAATAAGTCATGGTTACAAAATTCTAACACAAATTATTTACAGGAGATTTGAAAAGCTGGATTTAGGAAAAATGTAAGAACACTCAAGGCAATACACACATTACGACTTTTCTTAGCAGGTAGATAAAGGAAAAACAAACCGGCATTTCTAGTATTTTTAGATTTAGAGAAAACTTTTAACATTGTTGAGGATTTTTAAATTTCTTAAGTCAGCAGTATATATTGCACAGAAAGTTGTTTACAACTTGTATAAAACCCAGATAGCGGTTACAAGAGTCCAATGCCTAAAAGGGCCGCGCGTAACCGAGCGGTCTGGAGCGCCACGTTACGAATCGCGCGGCCTCCCGCGTCGGATGTTCGAATCCCCAAATGTTATTTAATCTGTACATCGAGATAAGTGTGAAGGATAGCAGGGTGAGTAAATAAAAAATTTCTGTTTGCTAGTGACATTGTTCAATACGAGGGAATTAAATAAAGGAAACAAGTGAGACATAACAGGTGGTAGACAAGTTTTGCTACTTAGACAGTACAGTAAAATACGATGGTTGCAGAACAGATGATACAAAATACAGAATGGCAATGGGAATATGGACTTTTCTGATAAAACAAAATTCACGTAATTTTTTTAAGACATATTTTCTGAAGGCTATTGTGCGGAGTGTTGCTTTGTGCGGTAGTGAAGTATGGACGACAAATATTTCAGACAAGAAGAGGATAGAAGTTTTTGAAATGTGGTGCTACAGATGAATTTTGAAAATTAGATGGCTAGATGGCGTAACTAATGAGGAGGTACTGAACAGAATTAGAGAGAAGAGGAATTTCTGGCATGTTGTTGTTGTGGTCTTCAGTCCGCAGACTTATTTGATGCAGCTCTACACGCTATCCTTTCTGTGCAAGCCTCTACATCTCAGAATACTTACGTCAACCTACATCCTTTTGAATCTGCTTACTGTTACCGTTCCTCGGTCTCTCTTTACGATTTTTACCCCACACACTTCCTTCTAATACTAAGTTCAGAATGTGTCCAACCAATCTATTCCTTCTCTTAGTCAGCGTATGCCACGAACTTCTTTTCTCCCCAATTCTGTTGCGCACCTCCTCATTAGATACGTGATATACCCATCCAGTCTTCATCATTTGTCTTCAGTACCACATTTAGAAATCTTCTATCATCTATATGTCTGAACGCTTTATCGTCCACGTTTCACCCCCATACAATGCTACACTCCAGACAAATGCTTTCAGAAAGGACTTCCTAACATTTAACTAATGTTGGACATCAACAAACTTCGCTTCTTCAGAAACGCTTTTCTTCCCGTAGCCATTATGCATTTTATGTCTTCTTTACTTCGCCCATCAGAAGTTAACTTGCTACCTAAATAACAAAATTCATCTACTACTTTTATTATCTCATTACCTAATCTAATTCCTTCAGCATCGCCTGATTTTCTAACACTACATTGCATTACCTTAGTTTTACTCTTGTTAATGTTCATCTTATACCTTCCTTTCAAGAGATTCCGTTTAATTGCTCTTCCAGGTCTTTTGCTGTCTCTGACAGAATTACTATGTCGTCAGCGAACCGCAAGGTTTTTATTCCCTCTCCCTGGACTTTAAATTCCTCTCCAAATTTCACTTTGCATTCCTCCACAGATTATTCAATATACAGAATGAACAACATTGGATAAAGGCTAAAACTCTGTCTTACTTCCTTCAGAACCTCTGCGCCCCTTTCATGACTTTTGACTCTAATAATGGTTTTGTACAAGTTGAATATAGCTCTTAGCTCCCTATATTTCAGCCCTGCTACCTTAAAAAGAGTATTCCAGTCAACATTGTCAAAATCTTTTTCTAGATCCACAAATGCTAAAAACGTAGGTTTCCCTTTCCTTATTCTATCTTCTTAGATAAGTCGTAATGTGAGTGCCACCTCGCGTGTTCCTACATTTCTCCTAAATCCAAATTGATCTTCCCCAAGATCGGATTCCACCAGTTTTTCCATTCGTCTGTAAATAATTCGTGTTAGTATTTTGTCTACACTTTCTTTCTTAGGAATTGGATTTACCATATTCTTCTTGAAGTATGAAGTTATTTCCCCTGTCTCACACATCTTGCATACCAGGTGGAACAATTTGTTCATGACTGGCTCTCCTAAAGGTAATAGCAGTTCAAACTGGACATGATCTTCTCCAACGGCCTTGTTTCTATTCAAATCTTTTAGTGCTCTGTCAAATTCTTCTCGCAATATAGTATCTCCTATCTCATCTTCCTCTACTTCGTTTGCCTCTTCTAGAATACTGCCTTCAAGTTTATTTCCTTTGTACATGCCTTCTACACAGTGTGAATCTAAATTCGCGCACTCGGGCTTCGCAGCGCGATTCCTCGCATGCCAACAATGAAAAATGTCTCCCACAAAATTTCATCCTGCGCATATTTCCGCCAGTAAATGGACGTCAAAGACTGAGAGGGCTGTATGTTCCATACGTTAGTGTGTTTCATAATTACACAAACATTCTTCTAAGGGATGTATTAGGCGTCTTGAGGAACAAACTCAGCATGGAAATTCGTTCCCGGAAACGCCATTCAACGACGCTACGAAGAGTTCAAGTTGCACGCACCAGATCCTGCCGCTAGACATTCCCTCCAGCAAGTTCGACGCTCTGTAGCGTCATTGGATGACGTTCCAGGGCATGGGTTTCTATGCTCACTTTGTTCCTCAAGACACCTCCCACATCCCCTAGAAGTTTGTTGGTGTAGTAGTGTAATTCTGAAACACACTGACGTATCGGATACACCCACCCATCTCAGTCTTCGACGTCAATTTACTGCCATTTACTGGCGGAAATAAGCGCAGGACGAAATTTTGTGACAGACTTTTTTTTGTTGCTAGAATGTGAGGAATCGCGCTGCGAAGCGAGAATGCGCGAATTTAGATTCACCCTGTATATTCCATCTT
This sequence comes from Locusta migratoria, assembly GCA_026315105.1. Taxonomy (NCBI): domain Eukaryota; kingdom Metazoa; phylum Arthropoda; class Insecta; order Orthoptera; family Acrididae; genus Locusta; species Locusta migratoria. The sequence continues at coordinate 224,480,813 of CM048745.1, forward strand.
TCAGCTTTCCCTTCTTTGCTTAGTACTGGTTTTCCATCTGAGTTCTTGATATTCATACCGATACTTTTCTTGTCTCCAAATGTATCTTCTATTTTCCTGTAGGCGATATGTATCTTTCCCTAATTACACATTCTTCTAAGGTCTTGCATTTCTCCTCAATCCACTGCAGCTTAGCCATTTTGCACTTCCCTTGTCAACCTCATTTTTCAGATATATGTATTTCCTTTTGCCTGCTTCACTTGGTGCATTTTTATATTTTCTCCTTTCATCAGTTAAGCTCAGTATCTCCTTTGTTACCCAAGCATTTCTATTAGGACGTCCTTCTGCCTATATGATCCTCTTCGGCCTTCTCTATCTGTCAGAGCTACCCATACTTCTTCTGCTGTATTAATTTCCCCAGTTTCAGACAATCCTTGTCTAATACTCCCTCTAAAACACTCAACCACCTCTGGTTCTTTCAGTGTGTCCAGATTCCATGTTCTTTATTTTCTACCCTTTTGCAGTCTCTTAAGTTTTAATCTACAGTTCATAACCAGAGTCTATATACCTGGCATACCTTGAGTAAAAAAGGACACATTCTTAGCCACATTCATAGACAATTTAACTTTGTAGACGTGGGGCAAAAATCGCAGAAGGAAACGAAGAAACGAATACAGTTAGCAGGTTCAAAAATAAACAGGTGTTGCCGTTCCCGTGAGGAGCTGTAGATGCTTGCTCAGTATGAAGTAGGGTACATCAAATGAGGCTCCTGAGTGAAGACCAAACGAACATCCTAATATTGTTTAATTTCAAATGTAACAATATCGACGTCAGTACAATAGTACCCAAATATCGTAGTTAACATTCCACCATAACTACTTGTGTAGTCCGTGCGCGAATGGCCGCAAAGTCTACATTGCCAGATCACGGATTTCGTAGCCGCTCCCCGTCAGAGTCCATCCTAGAGTCTGTGTGTTTTCCTTAGCGTAAGTTAGTGTAAAAAGCGGAGGTGTATTTCCGTTTGTTGCAACTAAATTAAGGGCGTTTTTGTACTATACGCATTTCGCTTCCTTATTTGTGAAGCATCATCGCTGGCCTGTAATGCATACTTCTTTTTGTATAATATTGCTGAACAATTAACAAAAATTATTTTGCTACGTTTCACATTATTACACTATTAGTCTTTCCTAGGTTACAATTTCTTAATTCTGATGTACTAGGGTAGAAGCAACTTCTGTAGCACAAGTTTTCGCAAAAGTAATTTAATTTTTCAGTATTACATACGTTTTTTCGTGTTACTCCATGTGTGTCTTCATGAATCTGTGTGTGTATTCTCCAGGTGAATGTATACTTTAGGTCTTGATGAACATATTTATGTCGTCAGCTCACTGTGTAATCGTTTTGCAAGGTTTTTTTTTTACAATGTGTAATGTTGCCAACAGTCGCTTTTAATCTTCTTTTGGTTGTGTTCCTTGTATGAGTGTTTCAGCTGTTTTGTGTTTCTGTTATTCTCTGTGTGGATGTGACTGTTTGTTTGTTTGTGTGTGTTTTGCTATTTTTATTTTTATTTTTATTATTATTATTATTATTATTATTATTTTATTTTGTGGGTATGAGAGTGGGGGGTGGGGTCGGGTGGGGAATGGTAGCGTGAAACAAAAAGGAGGGAGGACATTTCATATTGCATTACTGTTTTTGTGGCCAGCTTGATCAGCGAGTTGTTGCTTATGTTGATCTGATCATTAATCACTTTCTTATTCATTGTCAGGGCTCTTTGTACATGGAAGTTTTCCTGTACTGTCAGGAGTTTTCCGTCTCGATGATTGATTCCGTTAATTTTCATATCTTGTTGGATGATTCCTGTCCCTGTTCTATCAGGTGTTCCACAAAAGAGGAATGGCTATTATCATACTTCCAGCTCCTTATATGTTCTTTATATCTCGTTTTGAAGTTTCTGCCTTTTATACCCAGATACATGATTTACATTGTTTGCATTCTAGCTGGTATTTATACCCCTTCATATTTGTTTGGTTTATCTGTTGATCTGTTGTTTGCGAAAGAGACCGAAGTGTGTTTCTTGTTCTGTAAGCAATTGTTAAAACTTGTTTCTTTAGTATGTCTGCTATTTTGTGTGTTAATTTGTGTTTTTGTGTTAGAGTGTACCATTTATTATCGCTATTCATGTCATGAGGGTTCCTGTTTTGTGTGTTGTGTGTGTGAGTATCCCTTGGTCTGTGTTTGTGCAATTTTTTGGTGTTTGTGTTTTGTTCATCTTACAATTTCTCTTTAGTTGTATTATGGTTTCTTGGTTGAGTTTGTCTACGTTTGGGTGTTATACCCATAGTTTTTAAGTGTAAGTTGTATTGTTTTTAATTCTTTCTCACAGTGTTCTTTGCATAGTGAGAAGTTGTTCAGTCCATGTAACATGCTTCTAGTTTTTGATTATGGGTGTGTTTAGATGTGGAATGTATTATTGTAACTGTTGCTGTTAGTTTTCTCAAGAATTCAAATATGTGTTTACTATTTTCTCTCTTTATTGTTATGTCCAAGAAGTGTATCTACACGCTTGCTTCTCACTGATCAAGCTGTACAGAAAAACAGTGAAAATAGTAATGAAACATGAAATGCCCTCCGTCCTTCTTTCTTTCTCTAGTCTCCTCCGTCCCCCCACTCCTACACTCACAAAAACTAACACAAATAGCAAAACCCACAAGAACACACGCACGCACGCAGAGACAGAGAAAGAGAGACAGAGAGAGAGAGAGAGAGAGAGATCTACACAGATAATAATAAAAATTTTCTTAAAAAAAAAAACAGCTGGTACACTTCAAGATTCAAGGAATACAAACAAAAGACAGATGAAAAGCGACTGTTGGTAGAGAACTGGAGAATACGCACACAGATCCATGATGACACACATGGAGTGACATAGAAAACCGTAAGTAATACTGAAAAATAAATTACTTTCTCGAAAATTTTTGCTTAGAAGTTGCTTCTAATCTGATAGTTAAGATTGATAACGGTCATACTGTGAAACATAACAAAATATTATTTATAACTGCACTGCAATTATACAAAAATCTAACATGTTTTACAGGCCACTGATGATGCTCCATAAATAAAAAATGACTTTCATTTAATTTCAATAGACGGAAACACGCCTACACTTATTTTCTAAGCAACTAAGGATGACAGGAAACGAAAATATGATAATAAGATAGTTCGTACGTCTAGGGCCCGATGGCCTCAACAGTTTGGTCCCTTACGTTTACAAATATTTGAACATTTGATTTGAATCTCATGTATACAATGATGTTTTCCTACTTTTCAATATCAAGTGTGAAAAATTTCGCCAAGAACGGAATAAATCTCTAGATAATAAATCTGTTGTAAAGTACCCTCTGTCAGGCACCGTGCCGGCCGCGGTGGCCGAGGGGACTGAGGCGCATCAGTGACGGTCTGCACGGCCACTACTGTCGGGGGTTCTAATCCCCCCTCGGGCATGGATATTTGTGCCGTCCTTAGTGTTAGCTAGTTCATAAGTAGTTTGAAAGTTTAGGGACTGATGACCCCGTAGTTAAGTCCCATAAGCTATACAAACATTTGAACATTTGATTTCAGGCACCGTACGAGTTATTATGTAGACAGTGCCATTTTGATTTTAAGCTCAAATGTCCAAAATTTGATCCCAGTAGGATAAAAGGCATTGAAGGAGATCTGGCAACTATGTCATTTCTATCGTCAGTTATAACCAAGATTGCCAGTTTCATCAATTAAATGTGTTCTCGCGGTCGAGGGTATATTATTGGCTCGAAAAATAGACAAAAACCATTTACGGGGTGTTGTATACGTTTTAAACTTTGAGCTCATATAACGTAACCATAACTACTCTGTGAAAATTCTGTTTACTCTATGAATTTTGAGCTTTACCTTATAGACCTCTATTCGAAAATGTTTCTATTGGCTGCTATTTTCTACGAAATAGGATTCAGCGCAGTGACCCGAACAAACAATCATTTATATTTTTAAATTTCAGAAATTTCCGAAAACTGTTGACATAACGCTTTGAAATTCTGGTACAATGTTCTACTGGAATGGGCCCACGATTTTATGAACCTACTTTTGTAATATATGTCATACATTTATTTAGGAGGAGTGTTTTTTAAGTAAGTACCGTTTTGCCACACCGCGGCCTCACTAACGCCATTAAAGCTTGATTCTTCCTTGTTTACGTTGTGTACCGAGTGTTTAAGATGCCTCCGATAATAGTGAGTCCCGCCGACTGTGAAGTACGGGCTCTTATAAGATTTGTTAGTGCTAAAGTCATAAAAGCGATCTATATTCATCGTGAGATCTGTGCCGTTTACGGAGAAAAAAATATGAGTGATGGAATGGTAAAGCATTTAAAGATGGCCGCGCAAAGGTGCATGATGAATAACGGAGTGGGCGTCCTTCGGCCGTTAATGAAAGTTTGGTGCAGGAAGTGGACAATAAGGTGAGACAAAACAGACGCTTTACGATTTCCCCCTTGCGGGATGACTTTCCTAATGTTTCTCGACGATAACGAAGTTAAAACAGTTGTGATGCAGTGGTTAACAAGTCAGGCGGCAGACTTCTATGACGAGGGTATGCAAAAACTGGTATAAGTACAAGAAAAGTAGATTAAGGTACAGGCTATTATGTAAAAACAAAATTATTGAGTTATCTTAGCACGTCTTTTTTAATTTAAAAACGGTACTTACTTAAAAAACCAGCCTCGTGTATAAATTTCGTGATTAAAAATATAGGTATCTAAAACCTTCCTGTAGTAGAATGCCACGTTGTATCAAACTTTCAACTCATTTGGCGCAGAACGTTTAGAGTTTTAAAAGCTTACATAAATGAACATAACATTTTGGTATGCAGAGTTATAATACAGTAATGAACTAAATTTAAATATTCACAAGTATCATACCCTTTTGTCCAAACAGGATGTAATGCTGCTTTCGTATGAAAATGGGTGCTGCGTATTAAAGTTAAGGTTGGGGACCGCAAATGAAATTTTACCAGGTAGGGAAATATTTTTAAATAAGATTACTACGCAATTTTGACAAGGAAGGGACAATTTGGATTCCGCCATTAAATGGTAGCGGTCGTAATTTCGGTGGCAAATACAACACCAGAAAGCAACATTACAGAAGAAGTCGGCGGAATTTAAGTTTTAACTCATTGAGAGCTGGTACAAATATTTCGGTCATGTTCTGTAATGATTCTAGCTGTGATGACTGGAATATTACTTCGATAAATCGATGTTGGGATTGTGCGTTTCGGTTACTATTGTTCTATGACCGTGTGGAAAATTAATGATGATAGTCGCCAAAAATTGCAAAATTATCGGACTTCATAAACATTACGAAGATTTTTCTGCAGGCATTAAAATGTAATAAACCATTCATAGACACGAAATAAATAAGTTACACAGAGAATGTTCTAGTACAATCGCGAAACAAATCGCAACAATACCCGAGCATCACTTTATGAAGTACTGGATCTGCTGAAAATAAATAACTTTAAAATTAGTGAGAATGGGGAAGGGATTGTAAGTAAGTAAGATATTTCAAATTAACTGTGGGGTTTCATTGAAATTAATAAAAAAAACTAAGCTCACACTTACATGACACGTCCTAGCACATGAAGCAGAAGAAAGTAAGTGACGAACAGTTCCGCTCTCTCCCTTCAGCTTGTTGCAAAAAAGTTGAACGTGACAAATGTCATATGTTTATCGATACGCTGTCAGAGAGAGGGCAGAAGTCAGCGACAAGCATCGCACAAGTTATAAAAAAAATCATTAATGTATTACTACATTTGCTCCCTCTGGCTTTGAGTGGGCAAATGAAGATTTCCTACTCAAAGTCAAAAGAAAAAACTATAATTTTCGTATACCTTACATAAGAAGAAATTTATGTCATTACATTTTATCTTAATATTGTGTGAGCTTATATTTGATTTCTGACATTGATATTGACATTTTTCAAATTCCTTGTTTTTTTTTAACAACACAGTCTGAGGTATATACTTTTTGAATTAGTCCCATTATTACATCACAAATTATTATTCTTTTTTCTTTTGCATTGTTTTTTTAATTATTATTATTATAATTCAATCGACGCAAAGTGTCGGTGAGTGGGCGAGTAGCGCGGCGGTGGAGCGAGGTGGTAGGAGGCGGTTCCGCAGCGCGCCTCGATTGTTGATGCCTGGGCGGTGTCGCGACGCAAGGCGGCACGCCGATGGTTGTGGTGGGGAGATGACGCTGCTGGCCCCCAGCGCCGGCGGTGTAGCCGGTATGGCGTCAGGATTGCGCACCCGCTCGCTTTGGCTTGGCCGGCCCATTTCAGTTTGGATTACATGAAATAAAGATCACATGAAAGGCATTACAATTTGACACTTAATCAGATGTTACAGTCCTTCCTTCTGAAAGAGAGACACAGTTAGTTATTATATTTTTTTTTACACTTTTGTTCTCGCGAGTGTCTCTGTCATTGTTTGTTTAGCAAGAATTTTACATTACTATTGGTTTGTAAGTGTGAGCTTATTTCTGTGAAATCAAATATCTGAGTAATCTGACATGAACATGTGTCGCGTCTTTTACATAAACTAATTTTGGCAATTTAAATTAACTATTTACAAAGCATATGTTGCGAAAGTTTTCTTCGTACACTCTATGTGCATTACTTTCATTAGATGAAGCACTATTATTTGATTAGTAAAAAAAATTACTTTCAAATCTAACCTTTTACTTTATACACATATTTAGATATTACATATACATATATATATATATATATATATATATATATATATATATATATATATATATATATATAGGGATTATTCAAGGACATTACTTTATTAGTTCAGGGATTGTGCGTTTGCAAGTACTACAGCACAGTCTTTTGATGTGACAAGGCTGAAGAGTCAGTCTCTCTAACATCACTTTTAAACATTTTATTTTTTCAGTTCGTGGTGTCGTTGACTTTGTCAGTTTGAAATTTACACGCGTCGGGTCGACCGCCAGCTGCGTGATGCAACAGTAAGTTTTCAATAATGGGCATGTAGTAAACGCGCGCCAGTCTCGCCAGTGCTTGCGTGTCCGTGGCGGTGGCAACACGTGAATTTGCATAAGTTTTACATTACACTTGGATTTTTTTTTCGTTCAGTCGTGTGTGATTTCTGCACTTCATCCTTTGGACAGGGCTACTACTAAAATCGACGCAGCGCGGTGAGTGCACTTCACGTATACCATAGTGATTAAGTCTGTCCGTATGCCGCGTGACCTTCATTGCACCGTCCGGCTATCTCAGCAGTTACGATTATAGTCTATTCGCTGAAACAACACTGGTGCATTTGGGCTTTATACGACTTGTAGTAAGTTCGTAGCGTACCTTGGTTGGGCACTGCACTGCACAAGTTCAAAGTTAGCAGTTCGTAACAGTGTGTAGCACTTATGGTTTGCGATAGTAACATGCGTCGCACTCTTTAAAGTGTCCAGCACGGAGAAGTTTACAGCGACGAACACTTTATAACGTATCTATATGCTGGCCGTTCAAAATTTCTGTGTTTGCCTGCTACGTATCGTAGTCCACGCTTATACTCGTCACTGATATTTCACTTCACTCAAACATGTGGCTTGCGAATATACATAGTTTATTTAATCACAAAATCACTACTTGTTAGGAAAATCGCGGGTTTGCGTCCTTTCAATAGTTATCAGTCACTGTTTTTTTCTCTCTATAGTTCACTGTCTTATTAGTTTCACACACAAACTTCAGTCTTTTTACAATTCGTAATGATGTTACTATACATAAACTATGTACGAGGCTATATACAAAATCAGATCATTGAGAATGGCTATTTCATATGTAAAACTTTATGTAACAGTTTCTGTCGAGTGACATTCAGATCACATTATTCTTTTGCCATAAACGATTATTTGTCAACATTGGGTGTTACATATTTATTTTTAAGGCGTGGCCAATGTTCATGTCAGTTATTGGGTGGAAAGTTATTTATTCTCAGCAATATTATATCTTTTAAATAAGTTACTGTATTTGACATGAGTAAGTAAACATTCAATGACTTTTAGAAACGTCTTGGGTAGTTTTTTGATACAATACTAAATTTCGGTTTACAGCTTTTAGTACGCCTCGTCAAAATTAATATGTCATGTTATACCGTTCATAAAATTGGACTAAAAGACTTGAGTGATAAAATCATGAATACCAATCAGAGACAAATAAAATGACAATAAATACAGTTTTGGCAGACACAGGCAAGGTCAGACCCGCTAGTCAACCTGGTGCAAAACAGCCTGTTAGTTTTTTTAATACAGTTTGAGAGAAAGAGAAAATAGTCAGAGAATAGTCGCAAGAAAAAATAGTGCATTACACAAATTCAGCATATTGACGCATTACTACAAAAATTACTGCACACTTCTACTACTACAAAATATTACATTTAATAAAATTAACAGCTGTTCTATTCTAGATTAGCATTCTTTGCCCCTCTCTCTCCTTCATCGTCTCTCGTTCACGTGTGTTCTGTCCGCATTTGACTATGAAAATATGTGCGTGGTTCAGTCGCAAATATTGGTGTCTGACTAAATGTTCCTGTGCCTACTAATTTAGGGGGTGGTATGTTAATTTATCTAGCTCCTTATACTTATCAGGTGTGAAATGTTCGTTACAGTGTCATATCTAGTCTAATATAAATTGTGATAAATGTTCGTATGAATCCTCTGCAGCGACTCGTAGATCTTCGTAGCGTCGGCGGCGACACAATTATCTGCTCATTCACAGCTGAAAATGAATTCTTATTCTACAGCTTATGCTACAGACTATTTAAGCTAGACGTTGATGTTTTTAGATTGCTGCATAATTATGTTGTATGAGCTGCAGCGCTACAAGATTTGTTTATATTCAGTGTAATGTTTTGGTGACTAAATCTAAAAGTAGCACATGGGCGGAAAGATATTCCACACCAACTGGTGTGCATGTTTACTGGCAATAATGTAAAATATTACGTTAACCTTTAAGCGGTTGTCAGTACCCTACAGTATAGATAGAATAATTCAACAAGCTTCGTTGTTTTGTATAAATTACATTCGTCTTAACTATTTAAGGAATCGTTAGATTTGTGTGCTAGTGCGCTCCACCCCGCAATAATATCATTTCCTTCATTCATCTCCTTGACATATAAAAAAATTGTAAATATGCTTATACCCTATAATACTAAATACTATACTAATTAATGCTCTTTTTGTGAATGTGTGTGTCATCATAAGTGTTTAGGTGAGATTCTCTTTTATAATTATTAAATTTCACGCGTGACAACAGTTTCTGTGAGCCAACATCAATTGCATTGCACTTACCTTTGTAGAAAATGATTTTTGCTCACTGTCTTAGTATTTTTAGTGAAAGTAGGACTAGATACTAGCTGATCAGCTTGGATTTATGCATAAAATTTCTTTAAATGTTTGTGTGGGTGTAAATCTCGTATTTTTGATCGGAGTGTGTGCTTGTTAGCTGACTACAATAACTTTGGGTTGCTGTGTTAGTTCATGAAATAGCTCTTCCCTAATGTCCGTTCCCTCATTGTACCTTAGCATTTTGACAGAAAGAATTGTGCCCACGCTGTCGCTGTCGCTCAATGTTGGTGGGCTTAACACGAGCCTCTCTGGTTTGACGTCTGCATACTGCTAGCCTGTCGTTGTGGTTGGTTTATTGTCTCAGTCACGTAAGTTATTGTCACTGCCGACTGGCTTGTCGTCAAGTTTGTCTGGTCCGAACAGTCAGTGGTCATAGTTGCGATCGGTACGGTGTTTGTAGTTTGCTGCGGTGGTTGTGGTGGAGGAAAATTTTGAAATCGCTGATTACTGCTGGGATTATTTAGGAAGAAATTTCTATTCTCATTTAAATTTCTATACTGATTATGGTTATGCCACTGAGGTTGCTGGTTGACATTAAAATTGCTCGGATAGGCAACAGCATTATTACGGTAGCTATTGTTGTTGTTGTTGAAATAGCCAGGATTAAACCGATTACCACGGTGGCGTCGGTAATATTGCCCGCCGTTGGGAACATTACGTACGACGTTACTGCCGTTTGCATGTGTTGTCATTTGCTGGGGACGCGTCTGTCCGTTGTTTTTAATAAATGGCTATTGCAGTAATATCGGCTGAGATTGTGGCATGTTTTGGTTTTCTGCTTGCGGCTGTTGGAGTACCCGTTATTGTAATGACGTGCTCGATCATCTTCAAAAATCAAATCGAGCGTATCTAACATTGAGAGGAAGCTTTGCAGATCGTACGTTTGCACATTAGCCAGCTGTAGCCTTAGTCTTGTGGGCAATTTGTTAATAAGTACACGAAGTACTTCCCCATGCGGAAGAGGGTCGTCGAAGAATTTTGCTTTATTGAGATACTTCTCGAAGTATCTCCGCAGGCTTCCGTTTCTTCCATCGAAAGGCTGCCGATTGTACACTTCATTCCTAAATCGTTCTCGTACTACGGGCGACCAAAAAGTGGACAAAAATGCCCGTTCAAATTCACCATATTCACCCATATTCCGGCTTCGCCTTGTATATAGCCCACAACAAATCTGATTTTTCTTTTCTCCGACCAGGTCTCGGGTAGTAATCCTCTAAAAGATTGAAGAAAGATCACGGGATGTACTGTGCGTTTCTCATTAATAAATATTTGAAGTTGATGATGTTTAATCATACTTTCATCTAGTTCTTCTGTGTTAGCCTGATTTCGGGAGAACATTTGGATTGTACTTAGGCTTCATTTCTCTACCAAGTCTGTCAAGGTCACAGGAAGTCGTCAGTCGATAGTCAGTGTTTGTTCGATCAGATATTAATTTATTAATTGAGCTTTGATTGTCAGGAAAACGAGGGGTATTCATTTCATTATGTTCTGGGTTCAGATTCTGCGGTACATTTATTACAGGCGTGAAACCCTGAGAAGACTTTGTTTGTGACGATAACATGGATTTTACCGCCGTCAAATCTTCCTGTAAAGATTTGACGGTGATTCCATGATCTTCATATACTTTTTCAGTGACATTCTGGCTCTATTTTGTCATTTAATTGAGCCTCTGTATTGCGCAAAAATTGCTGCACTCTTTCTTGGTTATCTTTCACAATATTCTCGGCTTGACTGGTAATTCTTTCAACAGTGGTTTCTAAATATTCCTGTTTGATTTTTAATTCCGAGAGATTTTGTGCAATATTATCAATGGCAGAAGGCAATGTTTTTACTGTTTCCTGACAATCAGTAACATTGTCGACAACAGAAGAAATTTTTGCGTCTACCGTATCCATAATTTCGTCGACAACTTTCTTTTGTACAGTGGAAAATTTACTATTTATGATTTCTTCGACTTTGAGCATCTGTGCACTTAATTGTTCACTTACCTCATTGGAAATTCGTGTATACAAATGCTTTTGAGCAGACTCAAGTTTTTCAATTTCTGCTTGTGTTTTTGTTTGCTGTTCTTCTAAGCGATCTAATTGTTGTTTGGTCTGTGTAGTTAAGGCTGAAATCTGATTATTAATCGCAACCTGTTGTTGCGACATGTTGGCTTGCAAGTTATCAATTTCATTTTTGTGGTAGTTTGTAAATTAGTGATCTGATTAGTCAAAACCGTAATTTGTGTGTTAGTCGCAGCTTGCTGTTGCGACATATTTTTGTGGTAGTTTGTAAATTAGTGATCTGATTAGTCAAAACCGTAATTTGTGTGTTAGTCGCAGCTTGTAAATTGCTAATCTGAGTAGTCAAAAGTTCCTCAAAACGCTTTAGCCAGTCATTCTGTGTATCCGCGAGATGGTGGTCAGTTTGTGGGGATAAGTTACTTTCGCGAGTTTGTGTAGCCAGATTTTGTTCCACTAATGGTGGAATTTGCTCGATAGAGCTGGCAGCCATGTTGTCTTCTACGTTCTGAACAGATTGTTGGGGAACGTTTAGATTTTGTTCAGATGCCATGTTGCTAAACTGACTGCAGGTTTTAACCATAATATTTGTTGAATTTTGGCAAAATTTGATAACAGAGGGGGGTCCTATAAATTTCACACGGAAAATTACTGAAATTACTTGCGGAATCGTTCACACGTATGCGAGAGAAACTTCGAGAGAGAAAAGCAAAGACAGGCTTAATTACACGCAGCATTAACTATTTGATTGATACTTTCCCTGATATTCACTTGAAATAAAAATGTAACTGCGAGAGAAATTTTGAAAACGCGGTACCTAATGGAAAATACTGAATTTGCTACAGTGCACTAGCGACAGATAGAAGAATCTAGTAAGCACCAAGCAAGCTGAATAATGAGTCTGATCTTACCTTTATTGTGACTGCAATTGTTGGCTGGACTGGAAGTCTAACTGCTATCGGCTGGTTAAACTTTACTTCAGTTGCCAAAATCATTAATTTTCATCTCCCGTACAGTTCATTGTTGGCACATGAAACAAAACACAATATCTGGATTAGTGACATGAAAAGGCGCAATCTTCACAAAAATCTTAACTAAATATTTCAAATAAATTTACTATCTGATATATATATAATTTGTATATGTCGTGTCACAATGGGCGCCAATTCTTCTTGTAATGCTGCTTATGAAAATGGGTGTTGCGTATTAAAGTTAAGGTTGGTGACCGCAAATGAAATTTTACCAGGTAGTGAAATATTTTTAAATGAGATTACTACGCAATTTTGACAAGGAAGGGACAATTTAAACAAAATTATTGGATTCCGCCATTAAATGGTAGCGGTCGTAATTTCGGTGGCAAATACAACACCAGAAAGCAACATTACAGAAGAAGTCGGCGGAATTTAAGTTTTACCTCATTGAGAGCTGGTACAAATATTTCGGTCGTGTTCTGTAATGATTCTAGCTGTGATGACTGGAATATTACTTCGATAAATCGATGTTGGGATTGTGCGTTTCGGTTACTATTGTTCTATGACCGTGTGGAAAATTAATGATGATAGTCGCCAAAAATTGCAAAATTATCGGACTTCATAAACATTACGAAGATTTTTCTGCAGGCATTAAAATGTAATAAACCATTCATAGACACGAAATAAATAAGTTACACAGAGAATGTTCTAGTACAATCGCGAAACAAATCGCAACAATACCCGAGCATCACTTTATGAAGTACTGGATCTGCTGAAAATAAATAACTTTAAAATTAGTGAGAATGGGGAAGGGATTGTAAGTAAGTAAGATATTTCAAATTAACTGTGGGGTTTCATTGAAATTAATTAAAAAAAAACTAAGCTCACACTTACATGACACGTCCTAGCACATGAAGCAGAAGAAAGTGACGAACAGTTCCGCTCTCTCCCTTCAGCTTGTTGCAAAAAAGTTGAACGTGACAAATGTCATATGTTTATCGATACGCTGTCAGAGAGAGGGCAGAAGTCAGCGACAAGCATCTCACAAGTTATAAAAAAAATCATTAATGTATTACTACAAGGAACAGCAGAATCCTCGATCCTATGATAGTCACGAGTACGAAGAGTCAACACCATTCAGCATAATAATACGACGTACCATACTCTTCATTGGCAACTTGAGCTAAATGTAGTGTACGATGAGACGCCACGGAGCGAATTGAAACTCTACAAACGGCCTATAAGCTAGCAATAGCACCGACTCTGACAATATCCACATTAAGGATTACTCGTTGACAATGAATGTTTCGTGAAGGAGGGGAGAAGGAAATCGGCACTGTCCTTTCGAAGAAATCATCCAAAAACTGATGTTTGTAAATCTATTGAACCAAACTGCGTGGTCATCAGTCCGTAGGTTACAAACTACTTAAACTTAAGGTAAACTAACCGAAGGACAACACACACAACCATGCCCGAGAGAGGACTCGAACCTCCGTCGGGGAGCAAAAGTACGCTACGCAGCGTGGCGCCTTAGACCGCTCGGCTACTCCACCGCGGCAAAAATCACTCCAGGATTAAACTGGGGCGATGTAGGGAAAACACGGGAAACTCTAACTTGATTTACCGGAAGAGGGCTTGAACTGCCTTCCTACCGAATGCAAGTCTGGTGTACTAACGATTACAACAGCTTGCTCGGTATTAGTCGTTTATGTTATTCAGTGAATGTTGAACTGAGATAATGAAATAAAATTTAGTGGAAGAATCAAGTCAAAATTAAAAACAAATAGCTCCGTTGGCAACTTTCCATAGATTGACTGCAATAATAGAGTCTAAACTACCCGAAATTAATTGTAAAATCGTTACTTCAAGTAACTGAAATGTACCATAATTCCCATTTCTCTCCAAGAGCTGAATGATAAGAACCACCGCAAAGTAAAATGATTTCCATCATTTCTGCCGTTTTAGTGTTATCGTCATTATCTGATGTCTTATGCGCTGTATGGAATACTACCCAACGTGGAACATCTTTGTATTGTGAAATATCATTATATATTTAAAAATTGATAATGAAAATTAGCAAAGAAGAACTGCAGTCAATATTAATAAACTACAGAGAAACCGTAGAATAAATTCATGAAAAAAAAAAATACCGACAGTTTTCAAAATGTCTTCTTATTGTTGATTGCTTCATCACATCTCAGGGTCATTAAGTGGTTCACTTTAAGGCCGAAGTAATGAACTAAGACGAAACTTTTCACTCTTGAAAAGGATTTGTATTTTTCTAAAAACATTTACATCTCAACTGAAAGTTTACACAGAAGAAAAAAATGAGACAGCTCATCACTTCTAACTGCTCGAGAAGTCAAAACAAGACTGACTGCTAATTAAAAAGCAAAGATACTGCTCTTCCACTTTTTTCTTTTAGTTCCACAGATGATTTTTTTCCACAACATTAATTAATAATTGTCTATTATTTTTATTATTAATAATAATTTTCTCTCTCCTTTTTTTAATAAAAATAGAAAATTAAATTAAATGAAATTAAAATAGTAATTCGCTTCTTACTGTTCTGATACCCCAACACTCCATTCTTGGTAACAGCACACCAACTACAGTAGAAGTACCTTTGCAGTAAAAGTACCTCGGGAATGACAATCTGCAATTGCAAATGAAAGAAATATATAATAAAAGAAATTCTATTGCGAGTTGTGTGTATTCCTTAACAATTCGATGCCTTTGAAAAATTTACTGTAAATATTACTGAAAAAAAAAGAAACGCAGAATTTTTTTTACCATTGCTGTGTCTGTTTTCGAAAAAAAAGCAAATGGAAAAAATGTTATGTCTGTGAATGGTGCTGTAGCGTCTAGTTGTGACATCCGCAATTTTCATACGCGATGCGTATCCAGTTTGTCCAGCACACTGCTCTGCTTTCGAGAGCTGCTCATTAAATTCAAAAACTGACTGCACAAGAGTACGCTACCGCCCTCATTTCACGTTTTAATGCTAGCCTCCAGTACGACGAGAAGCATATTCGTGTCGCTCGCTGCAATTTTATATTCCGGTCAATTACAAATCGACGATAAAACCGCCGAATTTGCGCTGAAGGCGCTATCTGAATTTTTGCCGCGAGAGTGGCGCTGGAAACATGTAAATCCGGACGAGCCCACAACGTTCTCGAATTACCGGAAATTAAATCTGCGTCAACACAATGCCCTACCCGTGGACAGTGTGCAGTTGCGCATAATGCAATTACGGACACAGAACACAGGATGTTCGATACGGAACTTTTTGCCGCAATTAGCGTATCGCGCAAATGGTACTTCCACGACTGAAGCATGAGTTAACTGTTCGACAACCATGGACATAAATTAGTCCGAAACGCCGCTTGGCATTTCCTTTCATATTCCACTCCCAAATTGAACGAGGAAAAAAAGAATGCCTATATGTCTCCATAAGAGCCCTAATTTCTCTTATCTTGTCTTTGTGATCTTTACGCGAAATGTAAGTAGGCGGCAGTTAGATCGTACTACACTCAGCTTCAAATTCCGGCTCTCTAAATTTACTTAACAGAAATTCACGAAAAGAACGTCGTCTTTCTTCCAGCGATCCCCAATTGAGTTGCCGGAGCATTCCCGTGCCACTCGCGCATTGGTCGAACCTACCGGTAACAAATCTAGCTGCTCGTCTCTGAACCGCCTCAGTCCTTCAAACTGATCTGCTGCGGGTCCCAAACACTTCAGCAATCCTCAAGACGTGGTCGTACAAGCGTTTTATAGCGGTCTCCTTTACAGGTGAAGTACATCTTCCCAAAATTCTCCGCCTTACTCACAACTATCCTTACATGCTCACTACTAACGCTGTATTCGAACATTATGGGATTGTTTTTTCTACTCATGCGCATCACCTTACATTTTTCTACATTGAGAGCTAGCTGCCATTCTTCGCAGCGACTACAAATTTTGTCTAAGTCAACCTGTATGCTATTACAGTCAGTTACATACGACACCCTCCCATACACCACAGCATCATCAGCAAACAGCCGCAAATTACAACTTACTCTATACATCAAATCATTTATATAGATAGAAAATAATAGCGGTCCTATCACACTCCCCTGGGGCACGCCTGACGATACACTCGTCTCTGATGAACACTCGCCGTCGAGAACAACGTACTGCGTTCTATTACTTAGGAAGCCTTCCAGCCAGTCACAAATCTGTGAACCTATTCCATAAGCTCGTATCTTCGTTAGCAGCCTGCAGTGTGGCACCGCGTCGAACGCCTCTTTGAAGTCGAGAAAAACACAATCCGCCTGTTGCCCTTCATCCATGGCTCGCAAGATGTCATGTGAGAAAAGGGCAATCTGAGTTTCACATGAACGATGTTTCCTAAACCCGTACTCATTCATGGAAAGAAGCTTTTCCGTTTCAAGGAAATTTACTATATTCGAACTGAGAATATGCTCCAAAACTCTACATGAAACTGATGTCAACGATATTGACCTGTAATTGTGTGGGTCAGTTCTCTTATCTTTCTTATAAACGGCAGTCACCTGCGTTTTTTTCCAATCACTAGGAACTTTGCGCTGAATTAAAGATTCGCGATAAATGCAAGCTAAGTAGGGGGCCAACGCCGCAGAATAGTCTTTGTAAAACCGGACTGGTATTCCATACGGACCAGCAGACTTTTTCGTATTTAGCTCTCTCAGCTGCTTCTCTACACCGGTTCTTTTGAATACAGAGATAAGGGGTAAAGTTTTTTTATGGTAGTCCTTGGCTTAGTGACGATCTGTATACGCATCGAACGATTGGACATACTACAGCTATCGTACAAGGATAAAATTTCAACATTATACAAATGATACAGCTCAGCTGAATTGAGAAAATCAGTTGGTTTTTGTACATTACAGGTGGTCTATGGTGTGATTTATTTCTTCATGGCTTCTTCATGAGGAAAACCACGAAAAACCACAAATTTTGGGTACCAATACTACGAATTGTAGGGACCGCCAGATGTGTGCTTTGTTATTAATGGAAACCGTCGGATTTTTTAACAGCTTCTCTAACTTCTTTTTAATTTTTTTCGGTATCTTTATCCGTTACAGAGATCCAGAGTTTCACAGTTGCTGAACGTACGCACAAAAATATGGTTTTTGGAAGGAGGGAAGCTTAGGGTTTAACGACTCGTCGGTTTCTGGTCATTACAGACGGAGTTAATACTCGGAGTTTTCGCTAAGGAGGCAGAGGGAAACCGACATTTGCCCGGAGTGGTTTAGAGAAATCAGGACAAAACGTAAATTTGGATTTCCGGATGTGGATTTGAACCACCTTCCTCCGAAATGCGCCACCTCGCTCAATACACGGTTTTTGTCGTTTTTACACCGTGAGCTGGAAACATCTAGATAACCGTGGTGGTTGGCTCAAATTACAAAACTATTCAAATGTTTGTTAAGCTTAAGGGACTTAACTGCGGGCTCATCAGTCCCTAAACTTACAAATTACTTATGAACTTATACTAAAGAAGATACAAACAACCATACCCGAGGGAGGATTCGAACCCCCGACGGGGAGCGGCCTCGCGTATCGGAACATAGCGCCTCAATGCGATTGTCCACTCCGCCGCGGCCCATATTTCATTTGTATGGGCATATACATTTTCCCTTTTTTTTATCTTTATCCGGTTTTAAGACATACTCGACGTACGATGATTGGGTACCAAATGTGCTAATCGTGCTGGCATATGAAATTAGAGCCGCTATGAAATTTATCATCCAATTCAATTCTTTCACATCTTATAGTAACGTATCTCTTTACTCGTTGAATTATTGATTGCATTTACATTATACGACACTGTAACCGTGCAGAATCATAAAAAATAGTATTGTGCCGCGCGGGAATGACCTTGTGGTATGGAATTAAAACAATAAATCTGTGTTCTGAACCGTTTTAATTTTAATAAGGATGTAAAATTCCCTAATGACGTCTAAAATGGAATATCCCATGATTATATCTGCAACTACAATTCCGAGGTCAAAGTCCGTTAATTCTCACTCTGTCGGAAATCTTTTCACGTGAATCACTGGAGTACACGTGACATCCTGTGGCTTTCCCTTCAATTTCAGCGGTCGACGGATGTCAAGTTCGCTTTCTGTGGGTACCTGGCCAGGTAGTCATGCAGACTATTATCCATAGGTTACCGGTGTCCGACTTCGGGAACCTCCCTAAAAGATCGATTCCAATTCGATGGAATGGAGCTACTGCAGTTGAAATTGGTACGAGATGTTCTAGAGGTAATTGCGACACATGCTTCCGCCGCTGTCACTCTTTACAGTGACTCACATAGTGCTTGACAGAGCGGTAGATACCTTTCCAGTAATACCTAGGCCTGATTCTGTGTAGGGTCTTCAGGAATCCCAGATGACCGGATATTGGAGCATCGTGGAAATACTTGCGAATAGAGGGCTGGGGATGAGCTGGAACGACCAGTAGCCATTTGTGGCCCAGTGGATCGTAGTTGCTCTTATACAATGTCCATTGGTCGGTTCTCCTTCCTCCAAGGCCTCTATGGTTTTTAATATTGCTGAATCTTTGTTCAGCTGTAACGTCACCTAATTCAGTGAAGGCTGAAATTTCATTCATGCTGTTGAGTTCCATTCATGGATTCTTCAAAAGGCAGTCGGCATCCTTGTGTTGTGTGAAGTTAGGTTTCCTCATTCTCGTCGTATAAGGTTAGGACTGTTGCGGTAGTTAGACCCTCCTTAAGTGCCCGGAGAGATTTCTTTTGTCTCATTCCAGTAAAACTTGGCGTCTCCCTGTAGAAGTTCTTGCAATGGACTTGCCCTCTTACAAAATCATTTTATGAAACGTCGGTAGCATACGCACAGCCCGAGAAAAATTCTCACATTACGAATGTGCTGAGGAGCTGGAAATTCTGTGACTGCCCGTACTTTATCTGGATCAGGACGGACACCATCTCCGTTGACTAGGCGCCACAGGATTTATATATCTTTGGCGACGAAGAGGAACTTCTTTGGATTGAGGCGAAGCCCTGCAGCCTGAACACACCTCAACACAGTTGACAGGCGACTCAGATGTTCTTCAAATGTTTTCGAGAAAACGGCAATGTCATCTAAATAGCAGAAACACGACGTCCACTTCAGGTGTCGAAGCAAGTTGTCCATTATCTTTCGAATATGGTTGGAGCATTACATAATCCAAATGGCATTACTTTGAATTCTTAGAGGCCGTCAGGTGTAATAAAAGCCGTCAATCTCGATTTGCTAGTAACCTGTCTGCATGTCCATAGGTGAGAAGTAAGAAGCTAATTTCAAGCAGTCTAAGGTGTCGTCAATGCGTGGCAATGGGTAGACATCTTTCTTTGTGATTTTATTCAGCCGCCGATAGTCGACACAGTATCTATCGTCACTTGCCATCCTTCTTCCTTACCAGGATTACCGGAGACGACAAATGTGGAATAATGTCATCGTGCAACATCTTCTCCACTTCCTCCCGAATTATCCGTATTTCAGGTGGCGACACTCAATACGAACGCTGGCTAATTGGTGGCTGATCCCCAGCATTGATACGGTGCCTTATTGTGGGCCGTTTCGCTGACTTTTCTCCTGCTGGGGTGTGAATGCACCCGAAAATTGGCGTAGTATAGCTAACACCCCTTGGTCAGTCCGGACCCTATTGGCAGTTCCACGGTTGTTTCCTTCAGCACATTGTCTGTACAAACAGGAGAGCATGGGTCTTCATTGATGACGTTGAGCTCACCGTCCTGGATTGGTTCAGCTATCCCAATACACATTCCTTTGGGGATAAGTTGTGACTGCTCGTGACAATTAGTGTTCCAAATCTCTCCTGGACCACCGGTAATGCTTATTATGGCCGCCGGTATGTATGTAATTTTTTTTTTTTTTTTTTTTTTTTTTTTTTTTTTTTTTTTTTTTTTTTTTTTTTTTTGAGACTAATAAACATTTTACTATCGACGAGCACTTCACAGTTTAAGCAGTCAACTGTATTTGTGACTGGAACTCTTCGCAATGTCAACGGCGAGATCGTCACATTGTCAACGGCAAATAACTTCCCAGAAAATACTGTATTACGTGTACCCGTAATACATAGTTTACAAGTATAAAAGCTGGATTTTTAATAAATAAACAATTAAAACTATAGTATTAGCGGCAGTCCGGTAAATTAGACTTAAGTAAATTGTTCATGAAACCACAGGATCAATAGTACAGTGAATAATCTATGTTTAGATACTGAAAAAGCAAAGCATAATACAAAAACTATTTTATATATATAATGTTTTTGATGCCATATTCTGTTTAAGCGGAAAATTTCCGTAAAATGCTATCATCACATGTATTTATTTCATTTGTATTTTATGTAAAAGAGGTAAGTTTGTGAAAATAAGATACTGATTTGACTTCAGAGAAGCCGGCGAGGGTACTTAAGGCGGCCATTTTGGCTTGTTATGAGCAGTCTGTTAACACTAGGTTTGACAGGCAAGACGTGTAGTTACGATGAGCGACTGTGGAGTGTTCATCGAAGTGTTCTAGTGTGAAACTTTGAAGTATTTGTTCTGTGGCTCTTCGAGAACTTAGATTCTATTTTGGATTTGTGGGACTTAGAAAATGTCTTCAGTGGTTCGTGGAATCTAACAATATTCTGTGATAGTGGAACTTAAGAGTTTCTCAGGGTTGTTGATAGATTTAAATTTTTATTTAGCGACTGTGCGACTTAGAAACTATTCAGTCAATTTCATAAAATGCATTTTTTTTAAAAAACAATCAGCTGTTTATTAAAAACCTTATACATCTACCAGTTTCGGTTATGGACCATCTTCATGGATAAACTATACAAAAAATACAAAATAAATGTAATTGATGTGCACAAACACAGAGAAGACATAATCAGCAAAATTACATATAAAGAGATTGAAAATAGAGAATCATGTCAATTTAACATATAGTTAAAACAAGGTGTTAAAACAGAATGATAAAATGCATCAAATAAAATATATACAACTGAGATAAACGGGAGTCAGTATAATAAAAGAGTAAACAATTACTATGGTCATCTTAGATAAAATCTATCAGTCAAACATGACATAAAAGGTGAGAACAGTCTATGAATAAAAATGGAGGGAGTGGCTTGTGCTAATCGCATGAGTCAGAGACGATGAAACCTATGTTATCGATATTAGTAGAACCATTCAGGGATGTACACTATCTTTGGATACAAGTGTAAACAAAGTTACAAGGTTTAGTCATCAACAAATTACGACGAAATTTGTGTGTACAAAGGTTAACAATAACAAATAAAGTGTGGTGTAGTAAAATACAACGTCACAGCATACAAAACAAAACATAAGAAGTTATTACATCACTATATCGTGTTATAAATAAGAAAATAAAAGGTTTCATGTGTCAAGATCGAAGATTATACAAACAACATTGTACACACAAGTGTGCAGATCGAGTCCCAGATGAAAAAGGCAGGGCAAAACGTACCAATATGATAATTTCATATATAAAGTAGAATGCCAAAGTAAAGTCCTAATCGCTGTGATGGTCCATGACCGAAACTGGTAGATGTATAAGGTTTTTAATAAACAGCTGATGGAAATGCATTTTATGAAATATATTACGGCTGTTGACACTCGCCTCACCAAAGCATTCACTATTCAGTCAACTTTACATTTTTTTGGTGTGGCAGCTTGAAGAAATTCGGCATTTCTCTGAAGTCAGATGTAACAAATATTCACTGACGGATATTAGTTGGAATAAATATCAATTTCGTTAAAAGTAAATGTGTCGTATGTGCATTTTTTTGTTTCTGCCTGCAATTATTTAAAGCTAAACATCTTGGGAACATAGCAGCAGGTGTGGCTGGCTCCTAGACACGACGCAGATAGTTTGTATAGCAAATAGGGTCAACAGCCGCACTTCACAGAGCCCAAAGTAAACACAGGCTGTGAATGGGTGATTTTTATTTTTATTTTTTATTATTTTTTTATTATTTATTTATTTATTTAACCTGTCACCACTGTTGATCATACTATTCATGGATCATATGTTGAAAACAGTAGACTGGCAGGACGGGATTAAAGTAGGAGAAAACAAAATAAGCAGTCTCGCATATGCGGATGACTTAGTTGTAATGGCCGATTCGATTGAAAGGTTACAAACTAATATTTCAGAGCTCGATCAGACGTTCAATAATTATGATATGAAGATCAGCATCTCCAAAACAGACGTAATGTCCGAGGGAAAGAGATTGAGTGCCAAATAGGAGGAACAAAGTTAGAACAGATGGACAGTATCAAGTACCTGGGATGTATTTTCTCACAGGATGGCAACATAGTGAAAGAACTGGAATCGAGGTGCAGCAAAGCTAATGCAGTGAGTGCTCAGCTAAAATCTACTCTCTTCTGCGAGAAGGAAGTAAGTACCAAGACTACGTTAGCGGTGCACCGCTATATCTTTCGGCCGTTGTATGGGAGTGAAAGTTGGGTGGATACATGTTACCTTATTCATAAGGTAGAGGTTACAGATATGAAAGTAGCAAGAATGATTGCAGGTACTAATAGATGGGAACAATGGCAGGAGGGTATCCATAATGAGGAAATCAAAGAAAAACTGGGAATGAACACCATAGCTGAAGCAGTTAGAGCGAACAGACTGAGGTGGTGGAGTCATGTTACACGCATGGGAGAAGCAAGGTTACGTAAGAGACTCATGAGCTCGACAGCGGAGAGTAAGAGGAGTCGAGGTAGACCAAGAAGAAAGTACTTAGATTCGGTGCAGAATGATTTTGAAGTAAAAGGCTTAACATCAGACGAGGCATCAATGTTTGCATTGAATAGGGGATCATGGAGGAATTTTATTGGAGGTACTATGCTCCAGACTGAACAATGAAAGGCATAATCAGTCTCTAATGATGATGATGATGATGATTTATTTATTCCTTCGTGCTGTAGCACTTGGAGCTCGAGCCTACTGAAGGAAATAACTGAGAAAAGTGTGTATAATTTTATCCGCTAATCTCCGCTAAACACGAGACTCTCCAAACGTGTCACACATTTTGATATAAAACTCCAAAACTTTCTCGCTCCCTGCTAACAAATACTCAACCTTGTTCCCCTCACTGTTACCCTACATCACATACCAGATTCAACAAAAAACACAATCCCCCCCCAAACACACACACACACACACACACACACACACACACACACACACACACACACACACATCACACACACACACACACATGCACACTACTTGCATTACCACCACCCAGGAGTTTAATATTACTGCACCACACCTCATATCCATCACTTTTGTCTTCCATCTCACTTCACATCACACCTTACCACATCCAACCACCATTCAGTCATATTTCCCTACTACTCAACCCCCCCACCAATAATAACAACAATTATAATAATATAATAGTAATAAAAAATTTAAATAAAAATAATAATAATAATGTTCCCATTAAATATCTATATGTATTATTCTGCCACTATTCCAATCCGCTTACATCAAAACTAAATACACCGAAACATAATTTATTATAAAACATAGAGAAAGAACTACATTGGTGAGTTTGGCAACACTCCAATAACACACTAAGCAGAATCAGTAAAAACAAAAACAAACACTTCTGATCTGTGGAGCCACTACGGTCGGGGGTTCGAATCCCCCCTCGGGCATGGATATTTGTGCCGTCCTAGTTCGTAAGTAGTTCATAAGTAGTTTGTAAGTTTAGGGACTGATGACCCCGTAGTTAAGTCCCATAAGCTTAACAAACATTTGAACATTTTTTTCTGATCTGTGGAAAACAACTATGAACAGTGAAACAGTGACAGTGAAAGTAGTGAGAAAACGACACAGCATGAAGAACCGGCGGTATTGCATTAAACAGACCGGCATTTCATGATGTGAAGCAAAAAGAAGACAAAATTTCCGTAAGTACCAAACATTAGGCCTACTTTTCAGGGTCCATTTCGATCTAAACACAAAACAAACTGTAGATTTCTATTATTACAGACCACTAAAGATGTTTTACTTTCAATAAAACGAAACGCGTCTGGTGTGAAAAAATCGCATTTTTATTGTAGTTGCAAAGACGGAAAATCACTGCTATTCATAATAATTTTATCATCCTGCTCAGAATAGTGTGTTTTTTTTTTCTAGTTTGGTTTTGGAAATTCCGTTTGTAAGCTCGTACGATTCAAGTCTCCACGGGGATATCCGCTACAACGGTGCCTTCCTACAAGCCATATTTCTTGTGGTGTCGCACAAGTACAAAGTGCGCGCCACCTACTTTCGCCGCGCGCCGCCAGGCACGCACGGCGCTGCGTTCTCACGACGACAGCCACGAGCGCCCTCTGCTGCAACCCCGCTCGTGGCCACCACGGAAAGACACCGGGCACTTCGGACTGAGATAGCAACCAGTTAGGTCCTTCGTAATCAGACAGGCACGATTGAAGACTTTGCTATCGTACAGGCACTAGGCAGGCCTCTAACAACTATGTATCAACATTCTGCAGTACTATGTAAAAGTTAAGTATTGTTACATTCTGTGCAATATATATCTCTTTCTAATTTACTCGAGTGTTTATAGTTTCTGGCTGCTCCCCTCCGTACCTGCACCAGCGTGCTGTCTTTGTTCCTGTGTCGGTCTCGTTCCACTCGGCCACCGACACCTACGACGAGGCTGGGACACAAAAGCGGCGACGAAGTTGGGACACAAAAGTGGCGACGAGGATGGGACACAAAAGTGGCGACGAGGAGTGATAGAACCTTGGACCAGCCCGCTTGCATCAGCCAGACAGCAGCAGTCGGAGCACGCAGAAATTGCTCCCGCCCACCCACCCTTAATATAAGAATTTTGGGGGAAGATATTTTGTTACGTGTTTTTTGGACTTTTTTGTTGCAGAGCGTCCTCATTTATCTTGCATTTGTGTTTTGTACTAATTTACTTGTATAAGCGGCGCCTAATCGGTCAGCATGGCCACTACCCCGAACCCAAACTTAATGGAAATTATTCAGTTACAGACGGGGCAAATCACTCAACTACTGCAGGCGGTGTCGCAGTTGACGACACAGGCTGCTCACCAACAACAACAGTCGTCACATCAGCAGCCCACACCTGCCGCTGCACCACTTCCTACATTTCGCCAGTACAACGAACGTGAGGAAGAATGGAGCGACTATTTCGCACAGTTTCAAGAACTCGTCACGGCTCATCAACTTACAGGTCAGAGAGTGAAGAACCTTTTCTTATCGATTGTGGGCCCCCAGACCTTCGTACTATTGCAAAAACTGTTCCCTCTCGCATCTCCTCGTGATGTAGACTTTGAACAAATTGTAGATGCACTGAATGCTCATTATGAGAGAAAAGTTCTTGTAGCCTCTGCACGGTACCGATTTTTCAGACTTAAAAAATCACCCGAACAGTCACACCAAGAGTGGATCACCGAGTTGAAGGGCTTAACCCGCCAATGTAAATTTACTTGCTCTTGTGGACTTTCTTATAGTGACGTGATGTTGAGGGATGCGATTACGCAGAATATTCAGGACCCCAGAATTAGAGCAGCAATTCTGAAACAGTCTGACCCTTCATTAGACAGTGTACTGCAGCTTATAGAAGCGCATGATACTTTTGACTTAGCAGACGTAGAAATGCAAAGCCACAGTGTAAATTCAGTGCGCCGCAACGGACGCTTTCCTAGCCGTATTTCTCAGGATAGCATTAGTGATTCTTATTTTTCTACCGGCCGTGCTGAACAGACAGTGAACAGTAGCCAGAGTAAAAGTGCGACACAAAGGTCGCCCCGTAGTGTTAGACACAGTAATTTGCATAACGGGCGCCAACGCTCATTTCAGAAAAATGTACGTAAATCTTGCCCCCAGTGTGTGTCTCGCCACAAGCGTGCTCATTGCCCTAGTCGCAACGCAACCTGTTATCAATGTGGCAAATCGGGACATGTGCAGTCTGTGTGTATGCAAATTAAAAACTCAAAGAACAGTAACGTTAGAAACGGTGCTTCGCAAAGTGCGAGAGCAGTGCATACATTCAATGTCATAGACGCTGTGGAGTTGAACAGTGCTTTCCTTGGACCTCAATTGCAAGAAAGTAGTTCTGCGCCTATGGCACAACTATATAGTGCACCACGTAGCAACCGCCGACGAGCGCGTAAAACAGTGCAACGGAAAAGGGTTCGGGACAAGCAAAATGACTATGAACAGTGCATTCCGGTAGTGAAACTAGTGCCTTCTGGAACTGCTCATTGTACTAGTTCCCACTACTGTGTAGATGGTGACAGTAGACTTGGAGTAGCTACTCAAAAGTTTAGTGCAGTAGTTAGTGACTCTGTAGTAGCCTCGCATTGCGCGGACGCCGATCCGGCGGTAGTGCCCTCTAGTGACAGTGTTGTTAATTCGCTGCGTGCCGAGTCTGCGCCGCTTACTTCACTACGCGGCCCGCGCAAGCGCGGTAAACAAACCGTAGCAGACGTTGCCCACATTCGCGCACCTGTCGAGCGCCGCAAGCAAAAACTGTTTGTGACTCTCTTCATAGAAAATAAGACGGTGCAATTTCAGCTTGATACTGGTTCCGCTGTCACATTAATAAATAACGGTACTTATGAACTTCTGGGTTCGCCAAAATTGTCGCCGTCACAGCAAGTGTTAACAGCTTATACAGGTCAAAATATTCCCGTGCTAGGAACGTGTAGCCTGCCTGCCTCTTTTCAAGGTGTAACAAAAACAGTTGCTTTTGTAGTTCTTCAGGCCAAATCGACACAGAACATTTTTGGACTAGATGCTTTTGACTTGTTTGGTTTATCAATTCAACGAGATGTGCTTCAAATTTCGTCAATAGTGCCTCAGGACAAAATAAATGCATTGTGTGACAAATATAGTGACCTGTTTTCGCCGGAACTAGGTTGTGCAAAAGACTTCGTGGCACATGTAACTTTAAAAGAATCTGCAGTTCCAAAATTTCGTAAAGCTAGACCAGTGCCTATCGCATTGCGTGATTCAGTTGCCGAAGAACTTAAACGTTGGCAAGATAGTGCGGTGATTTCTCCTGTTTCTGCGAGTCAGTGGGCCTCGCCTATAGTAATTATACCCAAGCCGTCAGGAAAACTTCGTCTCTGTGCGGACTTCAAATCAACAGTGAACAGTCAAACAATTGTAGACACTTACCCTCTGCCCAGACCTGAGGAACTGATGGACAAATTAGGACAGTCTCGCTTCTTTTCCAAGATTGATTTAGCAGAGGCATACTTACAGATTCCACTTGATGACGAGTCAAAAAAGTTTTTCGTCATTAATACTCACATGGGCCTTTTTCAATTTCAACGCCTACCCTTTGGCAGTTCTTCCGCTCCCGCTATTTTTCAGCGTTTTTTGGAAAAGCTGACAGTTTCTGTACCGTGTTCGAACTATTTAGATGATATTGTGGTATCCGGACGTACAGTTGAAGAACATTTATCAAACCTGGAGTGCCTTTTCAAAGTTTAGACTGCAGCAGGTCTACGTTGTAATAAAGCAAAGTGTTCGTTTTTTCAAACTGAAATAGAGTACCTAGGCCATGTGATTAATGCCCAAGGAATCCATCCGTTACAGTCACATCTTCGAGTAATCAAAGACTTGCCTCCTCCTAAGAATGTGCACGAATTGCAAGCAGTAATGGGGAAGCTGAACTATTATTTCAGATTTATTCCCAATGCCTCTCAGATTGCAGCTCCACTGCATCACTTACGTAGGAAGAATGTTCCTTTTGTATGGTCTAAAGATTGTCAGGTTGCCTTTGACAAACTAAAGTCTGCACTACTCAGTGATGCATGTTTGATTCCCTTTGACCCACAGAAGCCTGTAGTGTTAGCAGTTGACGCCTCGTCGTACGGTCTGGGCGCTGTAATCTCACATCGTATTGGATGTCACGATCGTCCTATTGCCTTTGCATCCAAGCTACTGACGCCGACGCAACAGCATTAAAGTCAGATAGAAAAGGAGGCCTTAGCAAACATTTACGGCGTCACAAAGTTTAATCATTATCTCTATGGCAGAAAATTCTATTTGTTGACAGACCACAAGCCTCTCACGTCGTTGTTCTCACCCACAAAGCCGATTCCGCCACGTACGGCACAAAAGCTTCAGAGATGGTCCTTGATATTGTCAAATTATCAGTATGAGATTTTGTACCGACCTACCACTAAACACGCCAACGCGGACACACTTTCCCGACTTCCGGTTGGCCAGGATGTGTCGTTTGATTCTTCGGAAATGGCATGTTGTCAGACTCCAGAGATGCTACCGCTGTCGCAGATTTCCCTTTGAACTCTCGTCGGGTTGCACAGGAAACAGCTGCGGATGCAGACCTAAGTGTGGTAGCACGTTTTGTTCGCTTTGGTTGGCCTGCCAGAGCCAAAGACATTGATCGGCCTCTGGTTCGACGTTATTTTGCACAACGTCATGCTTATCTTTAAGTCAGGGTGTTCTGTTGTTACATACGGACAACGACCAAACAAGAGTGATTGTTCCTCGTTCCCTGCAACGTGAAGTGTTACGCCTCCTGCATCAAGGACATTGGGGTATTGTTAGGACAAAGCAATTGGCCAGACGTCATTGTACCTGGGTTGGTATGGACGCTCAGATAGAGAGCATGACATCACAGTGTACAGTTTGTGCGGAGCATCAGGCGGCTCCTCCACAGCGTTTCTCAGACTGGCCACGCCCCAAGGGACCATGGCAACGTTTACATATTGACTTTGCCGGACCTTTCTGGAATACGCGCTGGTTAATTGTTGTAGACGCTTTCAGCAAGTTTTCTTTCGTGATTGCCATGAACTCAACGACAGCTTCTAGTACAATCAGTGCCTTAACATCAGTGTTTTGCATCGAAGGCTTGCCTGAAACTATCGTCAGTGACAATGGACCTCAGTTTGTTAGTGCGGAATTTCAACAGTTTGGTCGTGTGAATGGCATTCAGCATATTACCACTGCACCTTTTCACCCTCAGTCCAATGGTGAAGCAGAACGTTTCGTTCGAACATTCAGGTCTCACATGGAGAAGATGAAAGGTCAGTACTCCAGGCAGCAAGCTCTTCAAATTTTCCTGTCTACGTATCGGTGCATGCCACGTGACGGCCCGTCTCCTGCCGAGCTGCTACACGGCCGCCGTCACCGCACTCTCCTTCACCTGCTGCAGCCTCCCACGCACCGAGTCGGTTCGTATGGCGCTACGCATTTTCAGGTTTCCACGCCGGTGCTGTACAGGGTGTTTGCTGGAAACAAGAAGAAACTATGGATGCCGGGCATCATTCAGCGCGTGCTCGGTGGCAATATGTATGTTGTCCGTTCTTCCACAGAGTCGGAGCTGCGGCGCCAGGCAAACCAATTGCGTCTGCATAGGCCGCGCGATCCTGTCTCCGGTTTCTTGATTCCAGACCCAGTTCACCGCCAGGGAGCACAACCACATCGTTCGTCCCCGGACTACGAGATCGTCCCGATGTAGATCGACGCGACGCCGCCGCTGTCGCCGCCGCAGATGACAGCGTCACCGAGAGGGACTCCGGGACCGTGCGTGCCGCCGCCGCCTGGGCCACGCACCTCAGAAGAAGATGACCTGCTCCCTCTGGGCGGGGGGGTGCGCCCTTCCCCAGGTTTCGGTGGGTTCCCTGGAGGATCGCAAGGCGAATGCCGGGGCGCGGACGGCGTCTCCATCCCAGCCTCAGCTACGACGCCCGTCCCACCAGTAACGCCCCCGCCCAGGCCCTCCTCCCAGTGCCGTCGCCGTGGCCCTCAGCCCTACGCCACGACGGCGCGGCGGTTTGGGGGGGGAGGGGTGTGGTGTCGCACAAGTACAAAGTGCGCGCCACCTACTTTCGCCGCGCGCCGCCAGGTACGCACGGCGCGGCGTTCTCACGACGACAGCCACGAGCGCCCTCTGCTGCAACCCCGCTCGTGACCACCACGGAAAGACACCGGGCACTTCGGACTGAGATAGCAACCAGTTAGGTCCTTCGTAATCAGATAGGCACGATTGAAGACTTTGCTATCGTACAGGCACTAGGCAGGCCTCTAACAACTATGTATCAACATTCTGCAGTACTATGTAAAAGTTAAGTATTGTTACATTCTGTGCAATATATATCTCTTTCTAATTTACTCGAGTGTTTATAGTTTCTGGCTGCTCCCCTCCGTACCTGCACCAGCGTGCTGTCTTTGTTCCTGTGTCGGTCTCGTTCCACTCGGCCACCGACACCTACGACGAGGCTGGGACACAAAAGCGGCGACGAAGTTGGGACACAAAAGTGGCGACGAGGATGGGACACAAAATTTCTGGTCTTACACACAATAAGCTAGGTAGGTTTCAGAGAAAGCGCTCTTTCCGCCAGCAGTTCGGGTGGACTTTTCGATTGCTCCGTAATTTACATCAGTAGATCGGCAGTGTGAATGAGCCCCTGTGAGGCACCCGCATGCCGCGGCTTATTACAGACATATCTCTTGCTAACGGTCTCTGCAGACGCCGGCTGCGCCGCGGGGCAGTTTCAGACGCTGGGCGCAGTTCCAGTGCCCTGAGACCGACTGTCGATAGGGGGGCAGTTCTTTCAGGCGCAAAGGAAAATGAAACTGTTCACTGCATCATCCCAAAACATCCCACGTAGCCACTCTATGAATTACCACTACAACGCCCCAGCCGAAGTTGGACACATGGTGTCTTCAGCTTTAAAATTAAAATAAAATTAAAAAATTGAAAAGAAAGAAACAAAGGGTACCTAGTTTTGTCACATGCTCTACCCAGTAACAAACAGCCGCGCGGGAGCAACCGAGCGGTCTGTGTAGTGTTACATGCGCCTGCACATACAAAACAATATTTATTTTCCCATATTTAAATTAATTATGCTTATATTTGTAAATTTTTTTTATAATTTCGTATCATTTTCAATGTGTCACTAAATTCTTAAAGACGCAATATTCTTTGAAAAACGTAAGTCAAAGACTAACTCTGAACAAAGAGCAATTAGAATAATACATAGATTTTACTATTGTTTCTTTTAAAAGCAAGGAGTAGCGACGCCATTTTCCCCTTCTGTATTATGCTCTCGTCTAGTAAACTTCTCTTCCATATTACGCTTGTATATAACCTGATGAATTGTGAAAAAGTCTGTACGATATATCTCGATGAGAAAGTTGTAATTGAAATGATGTACTGAATTTAGGACATGATCTCGACTGTATGAATTTAATGAGTTTTCACAAAGGTAACTGAACTGTGAATGTTATGTATATGTACGTTTGCTTCATTTATTTGAATAATAATTGTTTCGTTAGTTTACCGAAATTTGTCCGAGTACTTATTTGTAGTGAGATTGGAACCTTATTTTTTCTTTTAAAATTTTTATTTAACTGTGATGCAATTTATTTTTCAGGACAAAAGTATAATGAATTACACTGATTTACGAATCTAAATGTTGGAGATGTGTACAATAGGACCCATTTTTATCACGTCCTTTTATTAAATAATTATTCTAACTGCGAACCTGATATAACGAGCGACTTACCATTTTCGATTAGTAACAGATCAACTAGCCGCAAACTTAGTTACAAAATCAGCAATAGTGATAATGTCTCCAACAGTTAGGTTCACGTTTCTTATCAGTATCAGCCAGGTTAGAAAAGAATTTTAACTACTTTCTTGGTGCGTAGCTCACTAATTTCTCTTAAAGTACAGCACAGTAGATTCATTTCAGTAGATAGATAGTTTTTCTACGTAACCAGTATTCAAATATTTCTTCCAACCACTCTTTACAGTTATTCTATTTCGTGCTCGCATTAACTAGCAATAATTTATACTGACTTAAAAATTTAAATTAAAATAAGAAGATAAAGGGAGGAATGTTTCATCTGGAGCACCACGTACCGAATCGCGCGGCCTCCCGCGTTGGGGGTTCGAATCATCCGACGGACATGGATGTGAATACTGTCCTTAGATTAGTCTAACTTAGTTTACGTAGTTTGTACGTCTAGGGACTTATGACAAAAGTAGTTTGGTCCCATAGAATTACAAACATTTGAAAATTTTGAGTAACAAACATAAAAGATCTATGAAACTTCCTGCCAGATTAAAATTGTGTGCCGGAACCGGGACTCGAATCTGGGACCTTCGCCTTTCGCGGGCAAGCGCTCTACCGACTGAGCTATCCCGACACGACTCACGATGCCGCCTCACAACTATACTTCCGCTAGTACCTCGCCTCCTACTTTCCAAACTTCACAGAAGCTCTCCTGCGAAACACGCAAGACTAGCACTCCTGGAAGAAAGGATATGGTGGAGACATGGCTTAGCCACAGCCCAAGGGATGTTTCCAGAATGAAACTTTCACTTTGCAGCGGAGTGTGCGCTGATATGAAACTTCCTGTCAGATTAAAATTGCGTGCCGGAACCGGGACTCGAACCTGGGACCTTTGCCTTTCGCGGGCAAGCGCTCTACCGACTGAGCTATTCCAACACGACTCACGATGCCGCCTTACAACTTTACTTCCGCCAGTACCTCACCTCCTACTTTCCAAACTTCAAGAAGCTCTCCTGCGAAACATGCAAGACTAGAACTCCTGCAAGAAAGGATATGGTGGAGAAATGGCTTAGCCACAGACCAAGGGATGTTTCCAGAATGAAACTTTGCAGCAGAGTGTGCGCTGATATGAAACTTCCTGGCAGATTAAATTTGTGTGCCGGAACCGGGTCTCGAACCTGGGACCTTTGCCTTTCGCGGGCAAGCGCTCTACCGACTGAGTTTTCCCGACACGACTCACGATGCCGCCTCACAACTTTACTTCCACCAGTACCTCGCCTCCTACTTTCCAAACTTCACAGAAGCTCTCCTGCGAACCATGCAAGACTAGCACTCCTGGAAGAAAGGATACGGTGGAGACATGGCTTAGCCACAGCCCAAGGGATGTTTCCAGAATGAAACTTTCACTCTGCAGCGGAGTGTGCGCTGATATGAAACTTCCTGGCAGATTAAAATTGTGTGCCGAAACCGGTACTCGAACCTGGGACCTATAAGGACTATAATTCCTTTGTTCTTGACGAATATGTGCCGTTACCCCAGGTTTTTGCATACATTTATTACGGGCTTGTCTATTTTTTTTTTCCTTTTTTGTATGGGCAGCTGTTGTCAGTCAGTAGCATGATACGGTAGGCAGCGGTGCAAGTAGGCACGGGCTTGGACCGTTGCGTTGCTGAAAGATGGCCGGCTACACCGTGGGGAAAGAAAAGAAAAGGCTGCCGCTCTCTGTACAGCGCACACAGAGCGGGACTTCACTTTTATTTCTGTATAGCGGGAACAGCCACAGTTCATATGTAAATGTCAACTATCAATGTATCTATTTAATATCTCCAGCATTACTGCACGCCATAGTCATTACTGCAGAAGGATTATGCCATTTTACACTTATTTAAAGAGCAACATTAACTAAAACCTTAGCTGAATACAAAAGACATTCGTATTGGACACTGAAATTCAGCCAGCAGCGAGCTGGCTTCTCAAATTCAGGCGCCAAGACGTTTTAGTGAGCTAGGTATGTCACTGGTTGAGAGCGATCGGAAAACTGAAACATCTGACGGATTCGGAACAACTGAAACTGTGCAGTGTGAGGTTCCAAAAATTGTTCAAATGTTGGTATAGCTTATGGGACTTAACTGCGGGCCATCAGTCCCTAAACTTACAAACTACTTATCAATTACCTTGTACTAAAGGCGGCACAAACATCCATGCCCGAGGGGGGATTCGAACCCCCGACCGTTGCGGCTGTGGAGACTGTGACTGGCGCGCCGCAGACCGCTCGGCCACTGCGGCCGGCCCAAAACAGTGTTTCGAAACTGTGAAACAGTGTGTGTTTTATAATATTATTGTACCATCGTCAATGTGTACTGTATAAGTATTGCTATAGAATCACAAACGTAGTCGAGGACAGCAACTATAGGAGAAAAAGTTAAACTTTTATTTAGAAGCCGCAGCAGTTTTGTATTTCCTGCATGGGTTAAATTTGACTTTCCTTCCTGGGGGCCTCGCGTGATAATGTTGTGGTGTTGGCATTAGCCAATCGCGTGACGACGCAAATGTTTTGTCACTGAAACATTGTTTCACGAGGACAAATATTTTATTAAGTGGGTAAGGGTACATACAAGAACCTGTCTACCGTAGAGCACGAACAGCATTATTTATCTACTTGTCCGTACGAAACACCAATAAAATTACCCCAGTGGCGTATCCAGGGGAGAGGGGTTGTCTTTTTTTTTTTTTTTTTTTTTTTTTTTTAGAAAACACGATAGCTCGGCGACCACAGCCCCCCTCTCCTCCCCCCCCCCCCCGGTCATGGATTCCTCTGGATACGCCATACGCCACTGAATTATTGTACTTGGGTTTCTAAAAATATCAACATCTAAGGAAAGATTTTCTCCCGTTTTGTTGATGTTGCCAACTTAACCACACGAGACCGCCGGGATAGCAAGCAAAATGTACCCCTGCACCAAATGCACTGCTTTCTCAGTAAGTGACGTTCCTACTGTCCCATTACCTGAGGACTGACCTCTTTATGTCTAATATACTGGTTTTTAGCAAGGTAGCTATAATTAATACATTTTGCTTTCTTCTATTCTAGTGCCGAATTTCGATATGTGGTAACCTACATGTGATACTGAAAAGGCGTATTATAACATCAAATATATTGAGCTAACATTTTGGAAAGGATTAGCCCTACGTTTTTATACATCGTTATCAGATTGCTGGATACTGTACTAATTTAATTTTAAAATTCGATTTTGGCAAATATCTTTAAATCGCGGTTTAATTTACCGTCCAAAATTTCGTGTTATGCAAATATAAAAACTAAATACGTCAAATGTGGCACAGTATATTACATTTATCATATGTCATTTCAGGCTTTATGTTGTCCTTATTTTAAGAAAGGAAGTTGCAGCTTTAGTCATATGTTTTTAATATGATTACCGTAAATGGACAGATAAACCTAGAATTTTACTGGATATTTCAATGCAACTAGTGAGCGTTGTTTTAATGTAATTTGCGTTTGTAAAGCAGACATTATGTCATTTCGGAATACAGCAGTCAGTTTGGACACGAATCCCGATTTCCGTAATCTTAAGCTGCAAACTCTCGTCTATCCATTAGTTTTGTGACTCTCTTAAAATTGTTAAATGAGTCTGTGTGCCGAGCTTCATCAAAATGAAACACCACTGTTTCTATACACTGAAACCGATACAGTGCAACCGACAGGACAAACAGTTTCAGTATCGACCGCGAATGTGATCCAAAACATGATGGTTTCGAATCCGTGAAACATAGCGTTTGTGAAACACTGAAACATTTCCGCATATCGATACATTCTTTCGAAACAATGAAACAGTATCCATCTCTATTGGCGGGCCTTTGTGAAACTGCCACATAATTCGATCATGTTACTCGCGAGTAGAAGTGCCCCCCCCCCCTTGGCTAATGACTCACCCCACCCCCCCAAAAAATTGCGACCAACCCCCTCCCGTGGACACCTCTGCTCATGAGTGGGTAAAGAATGGGTAATAAGGGGAAGAATTGCTTTGCGATGATAAATAGAAAACCGCGGTTGCTCTGTTAATTGTATGTTTGCCGCTGCAGTCTTAGAAAATTAGGCGATGCTGAAGAAATTAAATTAGGTAGCGAATCAATAAAGGTGGTAGATGAGTTTTGTTACTTGGGTAGTAAAATAACATATGACGGTCGCAGAATGGCAATGGGAAGAAAAGCGTTTTTGAAAAATCGAATATTAATTTAAGCATAAGGAAGTCCTTTGTATGTGTATGTTTGTAGAGTCTATGGGACTTAACTACGGGGTCATCAGTCCCTAAACTTACAAACTACTTATGAACTACTTACAACTAAGGACGGCACAAATATCCAAGCCCGAGGGGGGATTCGAACCCCCGACCGTAGTGGCCGTGCAGACCGTGACTGGCGCGCCTCAGTTTCCTCGGCCACCGCGGCCGGCAAGGAAGTCCTTTCTGAAGGCATTAGTGTGGAGTGTTGCCTTGTATGGGAGTGTATCTTGGACGATAGACAGTGCGGGCAGGAAGAGGATAGAGGCTTTTGAAATGTGGTGCTACAGAAGAATGCTAAGGATTAGGTGGGTGGATCGCGTATCTAATGAGGAGGTACTGAATAGAATTGGGGAGAAAAGGAATTTCGGGCATAGCTTGACTAAAAGAAGGGATCGATTGGTAGGACACATTCTTAGACATCAAGAAATTGTGAATTTAGCGTTGGAGGGAAGTGTGTGGGGTAAAAATCGCAGAGGGAGTCCAAGAGATGAATACAGTAAGCAAAATCAAATTGCTGTAGGTTGCCGTTCTTATGAGGAAATGAAGAGTCTTGCTCAGGATAAAGTAGGGTGCAGAGCTGCATCAAACCATTCTCCGGACTGAAGACCACAACAACAACGGTGTTTCTTATCCTAATGTAGATTCAACTATGGTTTGTTTAAAGAAGGGCAATGACTCACATGACATTACTTCAAAAGGGTTACAAAACATTCTCGGGTTAAAAAACATTCTCATTATTTTAACAGGGCGAAAGACTACTATTCTTCGATCAATGTTACTAATGTTCCACTTTTCCCTTCATTTTTCATTTTTTCGCGTTTTCTTCTGGTTCTTTTTTTTTTTTTTTTTTTAAATCTTACGGGAGAAGTTACCATTGTCATACTAGCTCGGTTATGCCATTGCAATTATCGCTGGTTAGTTTCCATAATTGTGTGATGATTATTTTCCCTTGGTCAAGATCTCAACAATACAGTCGCCGGAGCAGCTGTCGAAGCCGTTGCTTGGCATTAGTCTCCGACTAAGCGACGTGCGAGTAACGTAACTGTTTCAGTCCTAGCCAATAGCCACTTAACAAGACCAGGAGATATAGAAAGAACATGAAGAAACTAAGGTAAGAGGTAAAACTTTACGACACTTCTCGCCGGGCTCCAGTGCTTATGTTGGCAACAGATGAACAATGAAATGTAGAATCGCGTTAATATTTTTCGTAAATGTTATTGTTGCTCGTTTCACTCGCAGCAAAATTAATACTGCACCTACACTATGATTGACATGTTCATGTATGTACCCTTGTCCATTCAGAAAAAAATAATTTTCGTTTTAACTGAAATTGTCAAGAGAAAACACTTATTGTCATAGGACTTGCTGTCATTAACAATTGGTGCCAACATAACATTGGAGTCTGGCGAGAAGTGTCGTACAATTTAACCAGTTAAGACATTAATAAGCGTTTCAATTGCTCAATTTGGAACAACAATGCGTAAAAATCGCACACGTCTCAGCGATAGCACTGCTTTGAGGATTCATAACGTACATTCGCATAGGCACGTACGTGCAATCAACATGCAGATATTTAGTTGACAAACTAGACATCAACATTGTTCTCCTGGATTTGTCTGAGGATATTTGTTCTGCAGATGCAGAGAGTGTGTTTTATTCAAAATGTTCAGATGTTTGTAAATCTGTCGGTCATCAGTTCGTAGCTTACAAACGACTTAAACTATGGTAAGCTAACCTAAGTACAACACACACACACACACACACACACACACATATGCCCGATGGGGGACTCGAACCCCCAACGGCGAGCAACCACGCGCTCCACAGCGGGGCGCCTTAAACCGCTTGGCTACTCCACCGCTCACAAGGAGACAACATGGACATCGGAATTTAGAATTTTCTTTATATTTATGGTACGTGAAGTCGAGAACTCAAATAACAATCAGCCAAAGCCATCGACGCAACTGTCAAACATTCTCGAGAAAATCGAGCAACAATGAATGCAACAAGGAACAAGATGGTAGCGTTCTGACCTTACAACCCTAGGGTCAGTGGTTCGAATCCTGTCGTGACGGATGATTTTTCTTTTCCTTACCTTTTTTCTTTGTATTCGAATACTTTTTAATATGTAATGGTAATTTTTAAGTACAGTGCTCTTAATTTTGTTTATTCGTATTTTTAATTATGTTATAGAAGACTGTTACATTTTTACAGTATTGCCTTCACTATTAGTTGCGACGGTGGTCACTGATTGTTCAGTCTGTGAAGAGCTACGACACTGTTTGTGTAAAGTCATCTCCATAGCTACTAATGGCTTTGCAAGCAGCTAACCTACTCAACCATCGTATTACGTGACGACACGGTTTGCAGCTCGTCTAGATACACATAAACAAAAACTGACACAACACGTGGAATTAGAGATCCCATAAAGTTTTATATAACTGAATTCGAAAACGAAAAAAATATCTGTTACAGTGGGCTTAGAATCACCGACTCTATGGTTGTGAGACCAGAACGCTACCACCTGAGCTACACCGACAGAGGCTGCAGTTTCTTTACTGATTGTTACTTGAGTGTACTTTGCAAAACTTCAAATTCGATTTTCTTGAGAATTTTTGACACTTGCATCGAATGGCTTTGGCTGAGTGTTATTTATGTTCTGAACTTTATGTACCATAAATAAACAGAAATTCTGAAATCCGATACCCATGTGGTCTCCTTCTCAGTAAAATGGAATAATAAGTTATATTTCTTTCTACGTGGTTTATGTACCAAGCGTTCTTTATATGTGCTTGAATACATTGTTCGAAATGTGGCACCACGGTGTATTGAAGCATATGGGTATTATAAGAATAACACAAATTTATAACAGTAACTTGTGTTTTCTGTAAGACAAAATTGCCTTTTAAAACAGAGACGCCTTATAAATGAAATGAAAAGCAACTGCATATTGTATTTTTTCTGATTACGTGAAATTCAATTGATTGCGCCATACTGCATATTGTATTTCTTCTGATTACATGTAATTCAATTGATTCCGCGATTTACATTCCTGACAGTGTGCTCTCGTTTCTGCAGAACTGAATCGCAAGAGTTCGTTGTTAAGCCAT
Organism: Locusta migratoria; assembly: GCA_026315105.1. Lineage (NCBI taxonomy): Eukaryota > Metazoa > Arthropoda > Insecta > Orthoptera > Acrididae > Locusta > Locusta migratoria. The sequence continues at coordinate 224,520,246 of CM048745.1, forward strand.
CTGATATTAGGTCGATTTTTATGGCTGACAACTTTGGTGAAGAGACGATTGTGGCCGGCCGCGGTGGCCGAGGGGACTCAGGCACTTCAGTCACGGTCTGCACGGGCACTACGGTCGGGGGTTCGAATCCCCCCTCGGGCATGGATATTTGTGCCATCCTTAGTTGTAGGTAGTTCATAAGTAGTTTGTAAGTTTAGGGACTGATGACCCCGTAGTTAAGTCCCTTAAGCTTAACAAACATTTGAACATTTAAAAAGAAAAAAAAGAAAAAGACGATTGTGGGGCGTAGGCCAAACGCTAGGGTCGCGCCTTTTTATTTATTATATATATAATGTGCAACTTTTTTGTGAAGCGGCATGATTTTCAAATTGCTCATTGTACACTTTTAACTGGATTAACAAAGAATAAGTTGGACAGCTGTGTCAACAATGTTTAGACAGAAGTCGTAAGTCAGTGTATGACTTCACGCTAACTCCTTTCCGTTCGCTTTCCGAGAACCTAGACTTTGGAAAGTATGCCTCTGTTTTCCGATCTCGATATCTTTTCGACGATCAAAATTAAGAAGCTTCTTTGCAGTTTTGTCACTATATTCTCCTAAAGTTAAAAATTATTTGTGACTGAGTTCAAATGAATCACACCAATGTTTAACTTTGTCTACAAACGACAGAAATATTAATGTATTTTCATTAAAGGTGACCTTTTTCAAGTTTTTTCAAACGGTAACTTCAGCGTTGCTTCTAAAAAAGCTATTATTAATATAATACTACTTTTCTGAGACCAGAACATTTTCCTGTGATTTCTATGTAATCCTTAGTACTGTCAATCAAAATAGCGCATACTTCATTGTTGTATGTGAATGCATCCAATCCAACAGTGATTAAATTTCAGAACTAAGTCTAAGAAATAGCTTAATGCCAATACGGGTTTCATATGACAAGACAAATTCACTTCGTTTCGATATTCTGTATTGCTCTCGCATACCATTTTTTCTTAAAAATTTAAAGAATGATACTAACTTGCGGTACGTGATGTACAAGATAAAAGTCATAGCGGCCAGGAAGGTACGAAAAGTAATGAGTCGCAGCACTTTGTAAAATGACGGCACGTACTTCTGGGAAATACTGGCAGTCTTACTGTAATGAGAACCACCGTCTTTGACTTTGTATCAAAGCAAAATCGTCTGCAACTCTTACAGCTTCGAAGAAATAAAACAAACTTAAGGATTGCATACTTTTCGAATTACAGAAAGTTAAAGAGAAATAAACATTCCCAGTTGTAATTTCTTCTTCGCAGTTGTATCGAATATCAGAAACACTTAACACTCCGATTCACTTTTCTGTGACTCCAATGAAATGAAGTTGCATGATATGTGTAATCAAAAAACGTTGCTTTCTGATGAAAATATTTGCTCTTTGACCGAGAGCATACGATAATATGTGGAATGACTGGAAATTACACAGACTGAAAAAAATAATTGAAATAAATGAAGCTTTAACAAAATGAGTAGAAAACAAAGAACTTCTTCGATTGAAACAAAAACAAAGAACTTCTTCGATTGAAACGGCATGGGATATTATTTTTAGACATTTAATCTAATGAAATTTATAAATAACTTCTCAGAATATGCCCACTTACCAAATTGACTGTGCACACCCTTCAGCTTGAGTGTAATCACTGATTGAGAAGAGTGTTAGGAGCGCGCGGTAGGAGGTTCGAGTCCTCCCTGGAGCAAGTGTCTGTCTGTTGTCCTTACGTTAGTTTAAGTAGTTTGTAAGTAGTAATCAAACTAGTTACGTCCCATAGATTTATAAACATTTGAACATTTCGAAGGGAATGTTAAAGCCGTTGCATAGTCTCCTGAGGCCAGTTGGACCACAGCTGTGGTAACTGATATTGATATCCTGCCATGGGTGAATATCCGAGAGGTTCTCTGAGTCTGTCGGGCCCGGTGGTCTTGTGGTAAATCGCTCGACTGGTCAAGGGTCAAGGGTTCGAAACACGGTCGGGCCTCGGATATTTTAGGTCTGCGCTTTACGCCATCCTTCACCTCTCGACGCTGTGAGGAGTCGTCAGAAACAACACGTGGTTCGGATTCCACGTTAAGCTGTAGCTCCGCTTTCCCCAGTTGGAAAACTGCGGTAGGCTAGGGACACGCAAGTCGCCGAAGTGCCGTCCAATTGAAAGACTTGCACCTGGCCAATGAGCCACACATAATTATTATTCCAGGCTGTTCCCGCCAGAGGTCAGAGTCCTCCCTCGGGAATGGGGGAGCAGTCAACATTCAACCTTTTAGGCAGCTCCAGCTGAGAACAACCGGTGTCCAACATAATGGTTGTGGTATGAAGACGTTCACTGAAATGGCCGAAACCAGTTACCAAAGAAAAAAAAGAATTAGCGATCTAGACTGACTTTTACATGAGTTAGACTACTTAAACTAACTTACGCCAATATCAATACAGAAGCGCATGCTCGACGGAAGGACTCGAACCTCCGACTTGGAGAGGCCGCGCAATCCATGGCAAGGCGCCTAAAATGCCACGGCGACTCCCACGCGGTCATCTTCCTCGCAGCGTCTGCCGCTGTAGTTGGACGATTAATATGTGTTCCATATATTATGAATACGAGATGTCGTAATCACGTGGAACGCGTCAATTTACTAAAAAAATAGTACATTTGATATTTGGTGAGTGACCAATGGCTTTTGTGTCAGCATAATTCACCCTCTTCTGTGCCATAGTTAAACCTTGAATAGTGTAGATCACCCTTTGTCCTAGTCCTTTGTGCTATTGCTTTTGAATTGGTTATTAATAACAACTTTCATGAGAGATTATATATGTTATAATCTATTGTGGAGATCCCTAGAACCTTACATATCTGCAGGATGATCTTGGGTGGGCAAAGTTGATGATTCCTTGATGTATCAGAATGAGTCCTACCAACCTATCCCTTCTCTTAGTCAGGAAATGTCAGAAAAACCTTATCTCCCCAATTCTGTTGAACTCCTCATCACTAGTTATGTGATCTACCTATCTAATCTTCATCATTCGCCTGCAGCACCACATTTCCAAAGCTTCTGTAATATTTTTGTCTGAACTCCTTATCGTCCACGTTTCACTGCCATACAACGCTACACTTGAGACAAATGCTGTCAGAAAGGACTTCCTAACATTTAAACTAATATCGCATGTCAACAAATTTCGCTTCTTCAGAAACGCTTCTCTTCCTGTAGCCATTCTGCATTTTATATCTTCTTTACTTCGGCCATCAGAAGTTATCTTGCTAACAAAATAACAAAACTCATCTACTACTTTTACTGTCTGATTTTCTGACACTACATTCCGTTAGCTTTTTCCTTTTTTTTTTTTTTTTACTCTTGTTAATGTTCATCTTATACCTTCCTTTCTAGACACTGTCCATTCCGTTTGTCTTCCAGGTCCTTTGCTGTCTCTGAAAGAATTACTCTGTTGTCAGCAAATCGCAAGGTATTTATTCCCTCTCCCTGGATTTTAATTCCCTCTCCAAATTTCTCCTTGCATTCCTTCACAGCTTGTTCCATGTACAGATTGAATAACATTGGGGAAAGGCTACACCCCTGTATTACTCCCTTCCCAACCACTCCAATCCTTTCATGACTATCAACTCTGATAATTGCTGGCTCCCTATATTTTACCCCTGCTACCTTCAGAATCTGAAACCGTGTATTCCAGTCAACACTGTCAAAAGCTTTCTCTAGATTCGCAAATGCTAAAAACGTAGGTTTCCCTTTCCTTAATCTAGTTTCAAGTATAAGACGTAATGTATTGCCTCGCGTGTTCCTACATTTCTGGTAAATCCAAATTTATCTTCTCAAAGGTCGAATTCCACTCATCTGTAAATAAATCGTGTTAGTATTTTGTAATCATGACTTATCAGTTTAATAGTTCTTTAATTTTCACATTCGTCTTCACTTGCTTTCTTACGAATTGGAATCACTATATTCTTCTTGAAGTCTGAGGGTATTTCCTCTGTCTCATACATTTTGCATACCAGGTGGAACAATTTCGTCATGTCTGGCTTTCCTAACGATGATAGCAGTTCAGACGGAACATCAGCGGCCTTGTTTCTGCTCAAATCTTTTAGTGCTCTGTCAAATTCTTCTCGCAGTATTCACACTATATTTATTGATGATGCCATGCCATTTATCATAGGAAACTGTATATACAGTTTTTGTTATCAAAATTTAATAAGAGTCCATTTGCAGAGAACCACTTAATAATTCTCTGAAAGACATTATTTACAATTTCATCAGTTAATTCTTGTTTGTCGGGTGTGATTACTATAGTTGTATCAGTTGTATCATCAGCAAAAACAACTTGCTTTGAATCAAAATGAATATAGAATGGCAAATCATTCATATATACCAAAACAACAAAGGACCCAATGTTGAACCCTGTGAGACCCCATTCTTGATGGCTCCCCAGTTTGAATAATCAGCTGATTTTTACCCATGAAGATGGTTACCATAACATTTTAGTGCTTGCTAAATAACCGTCTAACGTAACGTCTTGCTTCCCTGCGCAGCTTGTCCATAACTCCCATCAGTTGCATCTGGTACGGATCCCGCAATGGTGAACATAATGCTAATAAGTGTTTTGTCAGCTGCTTCGTTTGTTGACGGACAACACTTCCTGGAGATTCTTCCAATTAATCTCTGTCTGGCATCTTCCCATCCCTCGATTTCAAATTGTTATTTATGCACACTTCCAGATTTATTATGGAAGTAACTGTTTCCAGCGTTTGATCTGCAGTTGTGAAATCAACCAATAAACGATATTTCTTTTTATCTATTCACAGCACATTACATTACTTTCCGTTGAGAGTCAATTGTTACTACATGTACTATGCGTCGACAACCTGCATATCTTTTGTTTCGCAACAATTTTCTAGCATTGCGACTCTTCAAAATACTACAGTATCATCCGTGAAAAGACTCACTGAACTTCCGAGGTTATCTAGTAGTAACTTCAATATATTGTGAAGAGCAGTAGTCACATAAAACTTCCTTTCGGTATCCCAGAAATCACTTTGCATTAAGATTTTCCTCCCCTGAGAATGAGCGCTGTGTGCTGTTAGCTAGAAACCTATAAATCGAATCACACAGCTGGTCTGACATTTTTTCTTAATGTCACTATCTGACTGTTTTCTGTTTGTGATTTTAAAAAAATGGCAAGGGATAAAAACTGAAGTTGGAAGCCATGCAAAAGTTACTGTGAAAAATCGAAAAAAAATTGGAAAAAATCTTAAATAAAGGATTATCAGACTATTTAACGGTGGGAGGTGATGCAGGAAATGTATTAACAAGAATTCTATATAGTTCTGCAGCATGTGCTAGTAGGAAGGCAATATCCTTGACATTGTGTAGAATGGAATTTGTATCCTGTCAGATTCAGTGGGCTTTGCTTTGTTAACCGATTCCAGTTTCTTTTCTATCCCTCTTGTTACTTCTCCCGATAGCTGCTATTTTTTTAATCGTGTAACGATTTCCAGCAAGAGCTAAAGTGTGATCTACCTCTTTGAAACAGTCTTAGAAAAAGCAGTGAAAATCTCCCATATAACGTCTGCTTACTGTGACGTTTCCGGGTCGAACCTCGTTGCCTCTTGATGTTCTCGTTGGTCGGCGATCTCGGTAACGACTGACTGAAATATCTCGGGGTAAAACTAATCCACCACAAATAATGTCGGCGACACGGAGAATTGCAATTCATTGACACTTTAATGAATCATTAGTGCCCAATTGTCCCCATTTATGCCCACCGCACAACTCCCATTAATAAGAGTCACCCCGGTACGCACATACGTCAATGATACAAATTTTCACAGTTCATGTGTGGAATACAAAAGTTAGGTGAGTACATGTAGTGTATCACGAATATGAAGTAGCTCCTAATCACGACTAACACTGAAAAACTTTTACATAATTGTTCATAATCTGAATTCAAAGTGACGTGAACTGTGTCCCCAATGAATGACGTAACAAGACTTCATTTACATGGCGCGAAAGCGTCCTTTATATATCAGTTGAACAATAACACTGAAAATTACGTATTGGTAATTATTACATTAAATTAATTATAATGTAAAAGCTAACAACTGCAGTATAGTAAAAGGTTGCGTAAATAACACTGAGTAAATTGATGTATAAATCTCGGTTATATTGATATTTCTTCACTTTCAAATATATTTAAATAGATATTTTAAACAATACCTTCGTAATACGTGGTAATTATAGCAGGGACTAATATGGGCACAACATTTCTAACATTAATTGTTAAACATAATAATACCTACTTCAATATTAGTAATAATAGACAGAACAATATATTCCATGTAATTTGCAGATAACCACCTGGTTATAGCTCAATGCTATGAGGAGATAGAGAATATGTCCAGGAAGCTGATTCAGGAATATAAAAATGCAGGTCTAAATGTCAACATGAATAAAACGAAGTAAATGGTAATTGGTGGAATAAATGAAGATTTAATATTAGAAGAAGGGATGGGAGCAATAACAACTACAGAAGAATATAAATATTTAGGATTGAAAATTACAAATGATGGGAAACAGGAAAAAGAAATTAGATCAAGAATAAATGCAGGAAAGGTGACAATTTCTTTGTTGGATGGAATTCTCTGGGACAAACACATAACTACAGATAAAAAATTAGGATATATAAAAGAACAGTTCGGAGCATTATTACACATGGTTCAGAAGTGTGGACAACAAAATGGCAAATGAAATCGAATTATTATCTACAGAAATGGATTTCTGGAGACATTCATCAAGAATATCAAGAACAGAAAAAATAATAAATGAATTAATCAGAGAAAAAATGAAATGTAAAAATTCAATTGTTGAATTCATCGAGTACAAACATTTAAAATGGTATGAACACGTCAGAAGAATGGAACAAGAAAGGCTTTCAAAATGCATATTCGACTGGACACCGAACGGAAGAAGAAAAAAGGGACGACCACCTACCACATGGCTGCAGGAAGTTCAGTCAGCAATGAGGAAGAACAAGATTCCTGAGGACTTATGGGAGAAAAGCGAAGAGTTGAGGACAATAATTCGTAGCTTAATGTAATCTAATATAGGTGCTGGAAAAATGTACTTACATTGTAAAACCAGAATAATAATAATTTAACTAGTTTTATCAAATATACTAATTTCCCTAATATGTGACCTACAACAATACGACTCTAGCATGAACTAATTAATATTTGCTAATTAAACAAACTTCTAGGTAGTCATACAACAGAAAATAACTTCAGCTAGTCATGTTAAAAAGAGAATAAGAAAGGTTTTGGAAAAGAAATTGATAACAGACAAATTACATTCATACCTGAATTTTATCCATTATGGATGTTGAACACCGTGACTGTTCCTTATAGGTTGTGGAAATAAAATCCGCTACCAGTCACAATTTTTGGCGGTTTATTAGAACACTACCGGTTTCGGGCTTGTGCCCATCCTCAGGTGTTTAAATTCAGACAACTGTTTAAAGAAAACGTTAATTACTTTGTGCTTATCATACAGTTATAAATACATAGGTATCCTATAGATATACATATATATAAAACAAATATGGTATGTGGTGGAGTGATTTGTGATAAGGCTCTAAGTGTACTCACATATAAGTATCCAGTTCGTATTTGTACATTTCTCATGGATATTGGTTGAGAACATTGTAGTAACATGATGCTAATTTGCACTCCCATGTTTCAGGTTTTGCACAGTACACTTCATAACTGTCTACCTGAAACATGGGAGTGCAAATTAGCATCATGTTACTACAATGTTCTCAACCAATATCCATGAGAAATGTACAAATACGAACTGGATACTTATATGTGAGTACACTTAGAGCCTTGTCACAAATCACTCCACCACATACCATATTTGTTTTATATATATGTATCTCTATAGGATACCTATGTATTTATAACTGTATGATAAGCACAAAGTAATTAACGTTTTCTTTAAACAGTTGTCTGAATGTAAACACCTGAGGATGGGCACAAGCCCGAAACCGGTAGAGTTCTAATAAACCGCCAAAAATTGTGACTGGTAGCGGATTTTATTTCCATAACCTACATTCATACCTGTTATTATGCAACACTGGTTTCAGGAGGTTCAGTAGTGCAAGCAGATGGTAATAAATCCCAAATTGCTTCTTTACGTGACTTCTACGCAACCAGCTCAGCGTGGTCTACTAGCTAATGCAGACTAGTTCCTTTACATCAAAACGATTACCAGAACACAGGTCTGATAGCGTCGTCGTTCGCGCCGGAGGTTTGAGTCCTCCCCCGACATGTTCTTTTGTGTATGTGTGTGTGTGTGTGTGTGTGTGTGTGTGTGTGTGTGTGTGTGTGTGGCATGAGGGTGTGTGTTGTCCATAGCATAAGTTAAGTAGTGTGTAAGTCTAAGGACTGATGATTTTTACCAGTTGGGTTCCCTAGTTACATAAGCTTTGAACCTTTGCCCGTTTCCTGTGCCATATTTCCCAAATCTAGGACTGTGGTTCGTTTCCAATGACCTACTCCTTACTAACTGCACTCCAGGTAGATCAAAAAACTCTTCTATATATGGTACAAAACTTGTATATTACTAGTTGACTGGATAACATTTGATTCCATGTTTATTAAAACCATGTACTCACTGTTGTAATATGTTGATGATGAACAGCAATCAGTCATAAATATTTATTTGTCGCAAATCCAATTTGAAAAATGTATGTTTTAAACTATGTGTTAAACATTGATAATGGTCTCACAGTGACCAAATTCAGATTTGCGGCAGTGAAGAAATATTTCCGAGTGGCTGCTGTTCGTCATTCACAAAGTTAAACGAATCTTTGTGATACCTGCAATTTTATTTTTGTATTTGTGCATATAATGTCTCTGAGGTAGAGAAGTTGTCTTACATTTGGCTTGCGATCAGCGTGAGAGTTAATGACAACTGAGAAACTGGCGTATGACTTAAGTCTAGCTGACAACTACAATCTCTGACAAATTTCGGTGGGTAATCCTGTAATATGGACATAGATGAAATATGAACTATAGTTACCTTACAGTATTTTGAAATAATCACTTCCCATAACTATGCACCGTTGCGGTGGAGTAGCCGAGCGGTCTAAGGTGCCTCGCTGCGGAACGCGCGGTTGCTCGCACGTCGGAGGTTCGAGACTTCCCTGGGGCATGAGTGTGTGTGTTGTCCTTAGGTAGGCTACGGACTGATGACCACGCAGTTTGGTCCGATAGATTTACAAACAATTTTGAACTATGCGCCGTTGAGCTCTGCCATACATGTCCTGGAAACTTTGAACAATGTCTTACTTTGGGATGGCATTCAAAAGCCTCCCTCTAGCCATCCAGATGTAGGTTTTCCATGATTTACCTAAATCACTCCAGGCAAATGCCGGGATGGTTCCTTTGAAAGAGCACGGCCGATTTCCTTCCACATCCTTACGGAAACCTTCCGAGCGTGAGCTCCGTCTCTAATGACCACGCTGTCGACGTGACGTTAAACTCCAAGCTTCCTTCAAAAGCCTCACGATATTGTCGGTGTGTGGGCGCGCTTTGTCGTGCGACTTCAGCCGGATCTGACCCTCCAGACTTCTTCCTATTCCCTCGATTCAAACCGGCTTCGAAAGGAAAGAGATTTGACTATATTCCTGACACCCAACGGAACATGACCAGGCTTTTGAACGCCATCCTAAAGGAAGACTTCGTGTTCATTTGGCATGACGTGTATCGCGGAGGATAACTGTAGTTCATTGTTCATCAATGTTGATGTTACAGGGACTATTCACTGGACGTTATTGTCAGAGGTTCTATAAAGTACCTGTTGCGGGTAATTAGCTCTGCGCCGTAGTATCTGGCTCAAGCCCTTCGTCTCTGACGGGACAACAGCATCTCCAATACGGAGTGAGCTCACCGGAGAGATTCTCTGGCGATAGTGAAACTTGCTGAGGTAATTCCACTTAGGCTCCCCGTGCTCTCCCGTTCTGAGGCCACGGGGTACGGGGTTTATCAGCTTGCGGAAATGTTGGAAACTGCTCTGTAGGGAGGAAACCCCGGTGTCTCCTGCGCCAGGTGTGCTCACAAAGACTCTGTGCACAGCTCATTAGTCACGAACAGCAGCTGTTGTCGCAGGTCATCACACCTCCAGCCGCAAGACTCGAGAGAGGTAACCCAGAAAATTACAATGTGTACTCCAGATATAAAGGTCGCGTTCTTGTATTTCATTCTTCGTAGCCCAGAACAGAACTGCATCGTAACCATCTCATTCCTTGCGAAGCTATAGATATTTTCATTCTGCTTCACAATGTTTTTGAAAGTCAGGCAACAAGCTTTGAAAAATTGATGTCCGCACCAGTTTTCTACGCCATAGGAACTTTATTTGACAGAGCACTCCAAACAAGACCCCTGGAGTAGATTACATTCTCTCAGAGCTACTGTAGTCTCTGGGAGAACCAGCCATGACAAAACTATTTCACCTGGTGCGACAGATGTATGAGACAGGCGAAATACCCTCAGACTTTAAGAAAATGTAATAATCCCCATTCCAAAGGAAGCAGGTGCAGCCAGGTGTGCAAAATACAGAACCATTACTTAAAGTCATGGTTGCAAAATTTTTACACGAATTATTTACAGATGGATGGAAATGCTGGTAGATCCAGGTGAAATTTAGGCAGGCAATACATTACGGCTTCTCTTAGAAGATAAAAGAAAGGTATACCTACATTTCTAAATTTTGTAGATTTGGAGAAAGCCTTTGACAATGTTGATTCGAATACACTCTTTCAAATTCTGAAGTCAGCAGGGGTAAAATATAAGGAACGGAAGATTGTTTACAACTTGTACATTAACCAAACAGTTATTAGAGTTGAAGGACATGAAAGGTACGCAGTGGTCGGGAAGGGAATAAGACAAGGTTGTAGCCTTTTTCCAGATTTTATTCAGTTTTTACATTCAGCAAGTTTTGAAGGAAAGCAAAAAGAAGTTTGGAGAAGGAATTGAGTTCACATTGAGAAATAAGAACATTGAGTTTTGCTGATGACATTGTAATTCTGTCAGAGGCAGCAAAGGACCTGGAAAAGCAGTTGAACGGAATGGACAGCGTGTTTAAAGGAGTGTATAAGATGATCATTAACAAAGGTAATGGAATGTAGTGTCGGAAAATCAGGCTATGCTGAAGGAATTAGATTAGGTGATGAGATAATAAAAGTAGTATATGAGTTTCATTTGCGTAGCAAGATAAATTCAGATGGCTGAAGTGAAGAAGATATAAAGTATAGAATGGCTATGGGAAGAAAAGCGTTTCTGAAGAAGCGAAATTTGTTGCCATCCAATATTAGTTTAAATGTTAGGAAGTCCTTTCTGGAAGCATTTGTCTGGAGTGTAACATTGTATGGGAGTGAAAAGTGGACGATAAGGAGTTCAGACAAAATATAATAGCTTTCGAAATGTGGTGGTACAGACGAATGATGAAGATTAGATGGGTAGATGACGTAACTAATAAGAGGCACTGAACAGAATTGGGGAGAAAAGGAATTTTTTTCATACCTTGACTAAAAGAAGCGATCGATGGGTAGGACACATACTTAGACCTGACGGAATCGTAAATTAAGCATTGGATGGAAGTGTATGAGGGAAAAAATCGCAGAGGTAAATCAAGAGACGAATATAGTAAGCAGATTCAGATGGATGTGGGTAGCCGTTCATATGAGGAGTTGAAGAAGCTTGCCCAGGATAGAGGAGGGTGGAGAGCTGCATCAAATCAGTCTCCGGACTGAAGACCACAACAACAACAGGAACTTAATCTGCCAACTGTCTTCAGGAGTTATTACTAGTTTGTGGGAATGTGTTAATGAGAAAAGACTACAAAATACTGTCGAGACTGCTACAGTTGCCATGCAGGTGTACAGCTGTGTGTAGTGAAGAGGCAAGCAACAGAGACACAAACGAGCACGAAGTGATCGACGATTGATGCTCTTGTTTATGAATTTTCCTATGTTATACGCAACATTATTTGCAAGTTTTATACATAAAACCTGCGATATTACAACGTAAAAATGAGTTGCATGCACAATATATTCACTGCCCAACTCACACTAAGTAATTAATGTTAAGAGACGTATCGCTTTTCATAAAATTATCGGCCGGATCAGGAATTTCACTCGTTAAGCAGAGCTAGCACAGACTGATATAACTGTTGCATTGTCCTATGCTTAACACTCACAAGGAAAAAAAACACAAATAAACACAACTACACACACAGGCACGCGCGCGGACACACACACACACACACACACACACACACACACACACACACACAAACACATGCTGTTTTTGGCAAATACAGAGATTACATATGGACTGCAAGTATTTTTAAATGGGTCAAATTGCCAACGGAGCGGATGTGTACCTCTGTGTACTCCCATACTGCGCTGCAGGGCTTGTTTGCGATATTGGCTGCCTGCTCACAGTGTCAACACGTAATTTCGCAAAATCGTATCGCATTTTGTCGGGTTTGGAGTTTCTCGGGACACTTTTGTTTTCAGCTCCTTTATTTTATGCTGGTTGTTAATGTAGACTTAACTCTGTAAGTTACCTCAAATATAAAAATTATTTCTGCACTGATGGGACAATCTGGAAAGCTAATAATCTGCGTAAACTACGTTCTTCTGCGACATCTTCGTGGCCGTGTGGCGGAAAACTGTGCCGCAAAGGCCGTCTTGCCGGAGTTCATCTACATCTACATAGATACTCTGCAAATCACATTTAAGTGCCTGGCAGAGGGTTCATTAACCACTTTCATAACTTTTCTCTACCGTTCCATTCTCTAATAGCGCGCGGGAAGAAAGAACACCTAAATCGTTCCGTTTTCGATCTGATTTCTCTTATTTGATTGGGATGGTCATGTGCCGGCCGCGGTGGCCGAGGAGACTGAGGCACTTCAGTCGCGGTCTGCACGGCCACTACGGTCGGGGGTTCGAATCCCCCCTCGGGCATGGATATTTGTGCCGTCCTAGTTCGTAAGTAGTTCATAAGTAGTTTGTAAGTTTAGGGACTGATGACCCCGTAGTTAAGTCCCATAAGCTTAACAAACAGTTGAACAGTTGGATGGTCATGTCTCCCTAAGTAGGTGGGTGCTAGTAAAATATTTTCACATTCAGAAGTAAAAGTCGGTGATTGAAACTTCGCAAACAGATCACGCCGCAATGAATAACGTCTTTCTTTTAATGATTTCCACCCCAATTCGTGCAACATTTCCGCGACGCTTTCCCCCCGCAACGTGATAGAACAAAACGAGCTGCCCTTCTCTGAACCTTCTCAATATCTTCCGTCAGTCCCAACTGGTGAGGGTCCCACAAGGGGCAACAGTACTCCAGGAGAGGACGCACTAGTGTGATGTAGGCAGTCTCTTTGGTGGAGCTGGTACATCTTCGAAGCGTTCTGCCAATGAAACATAACCTTTGATTCGCCTTCCCCACAATATTTTCTATGTGTTCTCGCCAATCAAAGTTGTTCGTAATTGTAACTCCTAGGTATTTGGTAGAATTTACGACCTTAAGGTTTGACTGATTTATCGCGTAATTGAAGTTCAGCGGATTTCTTTTAGTGATCATGTGTATTACTTCACACTTTTCTTTATTTAGTGTCAATTGCCAGTTTTCGCACCAAGTAGAAATTTTGTCTAAATCGCTTTGCAGTTGCTTTTGATCCTCTGTCGACTTCACTAACCGATAAACGACAGCATCATCCGCGAACAGGCTAAGGGAGTTATTCAGTTTGTCTCCTAAATTGTTTATAAACACGAGGAAGAGTAGGGGATCTATAACGCTTCCCTGTGGAACGCCAGATATCACTTCTGTTTTACTCGATGACTTACCGTCAATTACAACGAACTGTGTCCTTTCTGATAGGAAATCGTGAATCCAATCGCACAATTGGGAAGATATTCCATAAGCACGCAATTTCATTAGATGCCGCTTGTGGGGTACAGTATCAAAAGTCTTCCGGAAATCCAGAAATATGGAATCGAATTGAGATCCCTTGTCGATGGCACTTAACACTTCATGTGAATAAAGGGCAAGCTGTGTTTCGCAAGAGCGATACTTTCTGAATCCGTGTTGACTATTGGTTAATAGGTCGTTCTCTTCGAGGTAGTTCATAATATTCGAACAAAGTATATGTTCCAAAATCCTACTGCAAATCGACGTCTATGCGATAGGCCTGTAATTTTGGGGATCACTCCTATTGCCTTTCTTGAATATTGGAGTAACTTGGGCAACTTTCCAGTCTTTGGGTACAGATCTGTCGCTGAGTGATCGGTTGTAAATTATAGCTAAGTACGGAGCTATTGCATCAGTATACTCTGAGAGGAATCTAGTTGGTATACAATCTGGCCCGGAAGATTTGTTTTTGTTTAGTGACTTAAGTTGTTTTACTACTCCAGGAACATCTACTTCTAAGTTTCGCATGCTGGCAGCTGTTCTTGGATTGAATACTGGAGTGTTCACTTCGTCTTCGTTGGTGAACGAATTTCGGAAAGCTGTGTTTAGTAATTCTGCCTTAGCAGTACTGTCGTTGGTAGTATTACCATTGCTATCGCGTAGTGAAGATATTGTTTGTGTTTTGCCGCTAGTGTACTTCACATATGACCAGAATTTCTTTGGATTTTCTGCAAGATTACGAGACAGGATTTCCGTGTGGTAACTACTATAGGCTTCTCGCATTGAAGTCCGCGCTAGGTTGCGAGTTTCAGTAAAAGATTGCCAGTCTTGTGGATTCTGTGTCTTTTTAAATTTTGCATGCGTTTTTCTTTGATTCTGCAACAGTGATCTGACCTGTTTTGTGTACCACAGGGGTCAGCCCCCTCTTTTATTAATTTATTTGGTATAAATCTCTCGATTGCTACTGATATTATGTCTTTGAAAGTAAGCCACACCTGATCTACACTCGCATTTTTAGTTTTGAAAGACTGGAGGCTATCACTCAGGAAAGCGTGAAGCGAATTTTTATCTGCTTTATTGAATAGATATATTTTTCGTTTGTTTTTTGTGCATTTGAGAATTTCGACATTCAGTCTCGCTACTACAACTCGATGTTCGCTAATCCCTGTATTTGTTTTGATGCTCTTTTCTATCTCCGGATTATTTGTTGCTAGGAGATCAAGGGTATTTTCGCAAGCACTTACTATTCTAGTGGGTTCATGAACTAACTGTTCGAAGTAGTTTTCAGAAAAAACATTCAGAACTAGTTCGGACGATGTTTTATATTTGCCGCCGGTTTTGAATACGTAATTATGCCAACATATCGAGGGTAAATTGAAGTCTCCACCGATTATAACAGTATGCTTCGGATACCTATTTGAAATATGATTCAAGCTTTCTTTGAACATTTCTGCAACCGCATCGTCTGAGTCAGGGGGCCGATAAAAAGATCCAATTATTAATTTATTCCGGTTGTCAGGTATAACCTCTACCCAGACCAACTCATAAGAAGTATCTGCCTCAATTTCGCTGCAGGATGAACCGTTGTAACAGCAATAAACACGCCACCCCGTTTTTTATTTATTCTATCTTTTCTGAAGACCATTTGGCCCTTTGAAAAAATTCCGGCCGAATTTATCTCTGGCGTCAGTCAGCTTTCAGAACCTATAACGATTTGTGCCTCAGTACTTTCTATCATCGCTTGGAGCTCTGGAACTTTCCCAATACAGCTATGACAATTTACAACTGTTATACCAATGGTTTCTAGATCTGCTTTCTTCCTGTGTCTGACCTGCCCCCTTTGAGACTGAAACCCATTTTGTGTACTCCCGAGGCCCTCTGACCTAAAAAACCGCCCAGTCCACGCCACACAGCCTCCGCTACCCGTGTAGCCGCTTCCTGAGTATAGTGGACTCCTGACCTATTTAGCGGAACCCGAAAACCTACCACCCTTTGGCTTAAGTCGAGGAATCTGCAGCCCACACGGTCGCAGTCGTCTGAGCCTCTGATTCAGACCCTCCACTCGGCTCTGAACCAAAGGTCTGCAGTCAGTCCTGTCGACAATGCTGTAGATGGTGAGCTCCGCTTTCATCTTGCAAGCAAGACTGGCAGTCTTTACCACTTCTGATAGCCGCTCGAAACCAGAGAGGATCTCTTTCGATCCAAAGCGACACACATCATTGGTCCCGACATGAGCCACCACCTGCAGCTGGCTGCACCCTGTGCTTTTCATGGCATCCGGAAGGACCCGTTCCACATTTGGAATGACTCCCCCCGGTATGCACACGGAGTGCACATTGGAATTCTTCCCCTCCCTAGTAGCCATTTTCCTAAGGGGCTCCATTACCCGTCTAACGTTGGAGCTCCCAACTACCAACAAAGCCACCCTCTGTGAGTGCCCGGATCTTGAAGGCAAAGGGGCGAGTACAGGACAAGCGACACCATCTGCGTCAGGATCATCCCCTGCCACAGACAGTGCCTCGAATCTGTTGGCAACACTAACCGGGGAGGCTACCACTTCGGTCCCCCGGGAAGTCTTACGCCGCCTGACACGCGCTGAGGAGACCTCACAATCCACCACGGATTGGGGGGCTACATCCTCGCGGGCAGTGAACGGGCTGGCAACAGCCGCAGGCCGATCGGAGG
Organism: Locusta migratoria; assembly: GCA_026315105.1. Classification (NCBI taxonomy): domain Eukaryota; kingdom Metazoa; phylum Arthropoda; class Insecta; order Orthoptera; family Acrididae; genus Locusta; species Locusta migratoria. Next base: position 224,536,931 of record CM048745.1, read on the forward strand.
GGCACAACAGACGCACAGGGCGTCTGCAGCTCCCTCGCGAGCGGCCCACAACAGCGGCGCCCACCCACCGCAGTCTCAAGCGTTGCCAGCGAAGCCAACGCCGCCTGAAGCTGTGAGCGAAGAGTCACCAACTCTGCCTCCATCCGTTCGCAGCAGTCACAGTTCCTAGCCATTCTAAAAACTTATGTTTCTTCCAAGTAAGTACGTCTGAGGACACAAAAGTTTGATAAACAGTGAGCTTTGAAAAATATGAACCTAACGCTGAACTGTTTATTAACGGCAAATCTGAAAAATATGTATGCGAGCTAATAAATCAAAAAATCAACAACTGAACTGACAACTAAACCCGATTCTTAATAAATAAACGCGCGAGCACACTAATGTATAAAGAGCTGCAAAAGAAATCACACACGAAATGAAAATAAGTCGCTTCTATTAAGAAGCCGGTTACCGTACAATGTAGAGCTGCTGCTGGTCTCGTTCATCGTCAGTTACCTGTGAAATGAATAACCATTCATTACAGCCATTTCGTTACATACAGTTGAGATTTTTACTGTGGTGTTAAAGAATATGGGGCCTATCAATAAAATTCTTCTGGGTATGAAACCGCGTCGTCATTTTATAAATTCCACCGACGTTTCGGCCATTGTTGCAGGCGGCCTTCATCAGGGTCTGTGTCTGACACTACTTCAGCATGCTCTGGCATAATGCTAGTCTGATGTTCTCTTTGGAGGATAAGCGTCTAGTTGATTTCCGTGAATATGTTAAATATTAATTTCATAAATAAACACCTTCAGCCTTTAATGTTTCGAAAATTGTAATTATTCGTTTCGGTAATCAATGTGATAAGTGAGACTGAACAGTTCAAATTTCTAGGTGTTCAGATAGACAGTAATCTGTCGTGGAAAGCCCATGTTCAGGATCTTGTTCCAAAACTAAATTCTGCTTTATTTACCATTGTAACAATATCTGAAATAAGTGATTTTTCAACACGAAAATAAATGAAACGATACATAACTTCATTTACCTGTAATCTGGTCGTATTACAAACCATTGATCTAAAATTTCGTTTTTTACTTAAATGTTTCATTAAAAAGACTTCTCGACAAGCCTCTTCAAACTATCGGACCTAAAATCATAAATTTCCTTTCCCCTTTTCTGTTTGCAATTTTGTGTATTAGCAAAGACACTCCGTAATCAACTTTCTGTTCGTCATAGATATAAATGTATCCATCCTAACTGATCCCTTTACTAATTCACAATATTTCTTTTATATTAAATTAATATTCTCTTTTCATTTCAATCTTTACTATACTGTCACTATATTGATACAACAAATCTCATCAAGTTACACTATCATCAATAGCAACTATGTCACTATCATGCACATAAAGCTATCCACTCTGGAAAATTCTTTCCTCACAACTTCGATTTTACGCAGGAAGGAAGTGTAATTAACTCCTGTATGGAAATTAGAAATATTTCCCATCATCCCGTGTATTAACATTCTGGTTCAAAAATATTGTTAAATTCGTGACGGACATACAGTTCCGCAAGCACTAACACGCTATTCTGCCTCTCAAAGCAATCATCTCGGCATCTCACAAGCAACTAACTGTGAACAACCTTAGGAACCAATAAACCATTGGGAGATTATCTTTCAGCGTACAATAATCATTAATATTCCTTTTCAAGTTGAAGTAGCCTTTTTCAATGTTATCTTCTTTGCCATATTTCAATTATCTTGAGCGGCTCATTTGCATTTAAAATATATCTATGAGCTCTCTCCTGGATATATCTTTGGCGTTTCCTTGATGTAAAATCTAGAACACACATCAATCAATACATTCTTTCAACAAAATTAATTAAAATCTCTAATCTATATCTATAAATGTGAATGTCTGTTCGGTGTACGTTTATCATGTCTGGACCGCATGATGTAAAGAGCTAAAAATTTGTACAGTTACTAATGTCTACCAGGGGAAGGCTTTAGGCACGATTTTATTGCGATCGGATAGCTATTTATCTATATATGTTAATGTGAATGTCTGTTTGGTGTACGCTTATCACGTCCAAACGACAAGACACAGAGACTTAAATATTTGTACAGTTATTAATTTATACGTGAGGAAGGTTTTAGGCACGGTTTTATACCGATCTGATAGATATTTAGTAATTTGAAGAATATAACGCGAAATGCGGAACAATAATTACTCTTTGAAAATTATATTTACTCTTTGAAAATGGTTTTATTGGTTGCATTGTTGCTTGAGGGTTGATAATGATAAATTGGTGGAGTATATTGGGATGGAAAGTTATCGGCGTTTATAAAATTCTACGTATGTGTGTGTGTTTTTTTTTAATATTTCGCTCTACAGCGAAAACCACAGAACGCAAACGAATGGTGTGTGTGTAATTGTTGTCCGAAGTCTCCCGCTGTACAGCATAGCAGTTCCATGCCGACAGCTATAAGGGGGTCAAAGATATGGTGGTTGAAATTAGTCAAATTATTAAAAAAATTCGGACTGAAGGCCAGCGATGACGTTTGCGACTCTATAGCAAGGAGGTTACATACAGCGAAACGTGATGCCACAGACCATATCTTTGGTCTGTGCGTGCTACAATGTCTTCAGCTCTTTCTCTGTAAGGATAAGCATGCGAATAAGGAAATATAATAATAAATAAATAAAGGAGTAAAAAAGTAATTTATTTTTATACATCTCTTTAAAAAAATCGATTTGACGTTTCGCGCAATACATCAAGTGATCGATCTGTGATATTATTACAATCATTATTGTTGCATTTCGTGATTTGATTCTTCGAAGCGAGCGCATTTTACGTGTGATTTGATCTCATAGCACACAACTGAAAGATACCTTATATATCATAATCTACCAACAAGTGAGCGGAGCCGCGGGTTTAAGCTAGTCCAATATAAATTTCAGAAATAATTGTGAATACTTAACATTCAAATTTTAATTTTTATTTCATAATAATTTGAAGCGAAACATTTCGAAAACTCCGTAACGAGCCTATAGAATAATTTGTCCTGTTACAAAACACTATGAAGTGGAATCTACTATTGTCGCTGATAGCACAAGTTGTTGACATACCTACCTTACGTCCGAGCAAATGGATTCGCCAGTCCCACGTCATCGGCGCGCACACAATCAAGGGAAACAGAATCACTTGTGTGCGAGCGGTCTAACGTAACGGTGTCACTATGTTTCCTAAACAGAAACAACGGAGTTGGGTCAAGATTGAATGTGCATGGGCATGCGAAAAATTGCGTCACGATGGATTACGCATGAATTGAGTAAAATGCAGAAATGGTTGCGTTAATACGCTCCTCAGACGCACTTGGAGCTCTATGAGCGGCTTTCTTAGGCCTTATCGTAACACTGGATGAGACATGGGCCACATCGTATAAGCCAAAACTGAAACGCCAATCCAATGAATGGCGTCATTATGGGTCGCCGCGAAAGTCAAAAATGCGTCAGAGCCCCAGTATGGTGAAAGTTATGGTGATTCTCGTGTACGACTGTGATGGTGTTATTATACTAACGCATTACGTTCCTTCGCGACAGACCGGCAATGCACAGTATTACTGTTCGTTTCTGGAGCATCACCTGTGGCCAGCTTTGTGAAAGAAACGGCAACACTTTCCGCGCAAATCTCACATTGTTTTGCACGACAATGCCCGTGCGCATACAGCGCAAGCTGTTCCTTTCGGTCGATGGGTCCGGAAAGTACTGTACCATCCACCATACTCCCCGGACTTAAGTCCTTGTGACTCTGATTTGATTCCGAAGATAAAGGAACCACTCCGTGGCATTCACTTCAGAACTGTTCCAGATATTCAAGAGGCAGTAGACCGCTCCTTTCGCACCATCAATAGAATAGGCGCTGCTAACGGTATACTACGCCTTCCACATCGTTGGGAACCGATTCTACACATCACTGGTGACTACACTGAAGGACAGTAACAGGTGCAAACATGTAACGCTTTTGCATAGGTTGTGAATAAATTGTTGCCACTATTTAAGTTCAAACCCTCGTATTACATGCGCTTGTTGCAAGACTACACTCTACCGACTAAGTATTGTCTCCAACTTTAGCCACAATCTATTTACATCGTTGGGAACCGATTCTACACATCACTGGTGACAACATTGAAGGACAGTAACAGGTGCTAACATGTAACACTTTTGCATAGATATTGAATAAATAGTTGCCACTATTTAACTATTTAAGTTCCAACCCTCGTATTACTTGCTTGTTGCAAGACTACACTCTACCGACTAAATATTATCTCCAACTTTGGCCACAATCTGTCTATTTACACTTTCAGAAGCATTATGACTGCTGGACACTGTATCAATGCCATGCACTCTATTGAAAACGCTGTTTGGAAATCATATGCCGTGTTCTCTACATGTAGTAACAGCTTTTCCACTACAAAACCCGTACACAAATACCACATCGGTATACTTAGTATGTGTGAATACGTGCGGCACGTTTTACACGCTACAAAGCAAGAAACTTATTCAATAAAATACGATGAAAACTTCAGTGTAAATTGACGTATGACATAACAACTTGAACATCAACATTGTACTTTTGAAATTCGATAAATACACGCAAAGCAAACCATATCAAGCAGTGTACTAACATACGAAAGGAAAGTACATTGATCTGAGTTGTAGTTAATTAAAATTGGACACATGTTATACGACATTTATTGCAATTTGTATATACTACCAACTCTTAAAATATTTACTACTCCTCGTGGAACACTAAGCATTAATACTATTCATTTACACAGCATATTAAATGTAAATTGTATACGCTTGACATCGCTACTCAGTACTTTACGATTACCGATTTGGACAAAACTGTTGTCATCTTCGGATCTACATTTCAGAATACAGCACTTCTCCATACACTATTAAGAATTCCACACTGTGCCCTGATTTATAACAATTCTATATCTGCTACTCACTTATAAGATCTATAACGTGATACAACCGAGTTGTGTCATGATTTAAGATAATGTGCCTCAGCTCGTCACTTTTAGAAACTATTACACCACATATTTTTCACTTGTTCGCACTTGTATGACTTCATAAAAGTGTGAACAAGTGAAAAATGTGTGGCGTAATATATTTTCAAAGTGACGAGCTGGGCACATTATTTTATATAATGAAACAACAGTACTGTATCACGTTATAGATCTTATAAGTGACTAGCAGATACAAAATTATTATAAAACATGACAAATCACAACTGTAATGTGGAATTCTGAAGTGTGTATGGGAAGGTATTGTATTTTGAAATGTAGAGTCGTAGATCCGAAAATGACAACAAAGTTTTGTCGAAATCAGTAATCTTGAATAATGTATTTAATAGAGATCTAGGCATATATATTGCACAAAGTATTAAACTTTTAGTTGGATCAGCTCCAACGAAGAACGATGTCCCAGAAATAAAGTAATATGCTTTCAGTCCCCTGGTTCCAATCAAGGTTCTGTAGGTTGTTTCCCTTGGTTGTAATGCGAATGTTGGAAGTCGGTTATGACCTCCTATCTCACTCCCATTTCCGATGCCTATCTGCCCCTCTAACAGCTTGTCTGACATTATTTTGAGCGGAGAATGAAAAATGCTGGGCTATTTAACTAAGCTGTTCACCTCAAATATTTTCTGAACTGTTTAATACATCGTATTTCTGTTTTCACCCAGATGAACTGTAAGGATTTTTTTTTTTTTTTTTTTTTCTTTTCAGGTGGAACTATAGTAATTTCTGCTCCCAGTGTCGTAGATCTCAAGAGACCAATTCATGGCCGAGGGGACTGACGCGCTCCAGTCACGGTCTGCACGGCCACTACGGTCGGGGGTTCGAATCCCCCTAGGGCATGGATATTTGTGCCGTCCTTAGTCTTAGGTAGTTCATAAGTAGTTTGTAAGCTTAGGGACTGATGACAAGTCCCATAAGTTCTACAAACATTTGAACATTTCGTTAACGTGTGACGAGTACTGAGTTGTTTTGAAAAAAAAAAAATGTCTTTTAGAAACCTAGATAAATTAGTCTTCTACTAACGGAACGGAAATAGAACAGATGAGTCATACGCAGAAAGACCTCTTGGTCGATAGCGCCCAACAAGGATGACAATTTACGCAATGTGCAAAACATTGTTATTGGAGAGGAACTTAACGGCAAGACTGCAACGATCTGTGCGAACGAAATACACAAGAACCTCGTTTATCTGCACTATGTGGGACGGGATGTAATCCGGATTACGGTATCGAAATCCCGTATAATCCGGAAACCTTACACTAAGTAGAAAAACAAGACATAATTATAACTCAGTGTTTACTCTTCTTGTAACCCCTACCCGAATCATCTACTTTGGAAACGAGCGTCTTACTGTGTAGCATTCTATGAAGAAAAGTCCACATTCGTCGGCATTATAATTCTTGTGTGAGATTACGTTTTCGGAGGAGATAATTTCTTTACTCTTTTTACTTTTTTTTTTTCCGCAGCCACTCTATCCTCCGAAAAAGTTTCACCCGTCACTGACAGCGACGTATTCTACGACGATACTTCCATTCTTTCAGCCAACCTCGGATGTCAATGAAGTTAGTATCACGATAGAGTACCTTACTGTTTTACATCTGCGCCTTTTGCTGCACAATTGGACCGGATATTTGAACTCCATGCCATTTTTCTATCCGTGAACCAGATGAATAATGTTTCATCTAGTGTTTTTATTTCTTTCTTTCCTTACTGTAGCGCGATTCTGCAAACTATCTTTAATCATCAATTTAAAGCAGATGTCTTCAATCTCTTTTAGGTTCTTCAACCAATCTGATATAGTTGATGCCCCTACATCATATTGTGCGACTGTTTTTGAGCAGTTCTTCTTTTTTTTATTCTGTTCACTGGTTCACACTTTTTGTCCTTTTCTTTATTCTGTTCACTGGGTCACACTTTTTGTCCGTCGAAACGCTACTTCCTTCCGTTTCGAAGCAATTTCTTTTACTTCGCTGAAGCACAAAACTGGTAGAAAACAAATAATAATAAAAAATGACCATAGTAAATGTAACTGAAATCGTGGGACCGGCAATCGATTTGTTGCCTGCGGTGCCAATATAATAACGGCAAATACATTGCATAATACTACAGTAACACTACAAAGTACACTAACGCGAAAAAAAACCGATCCGGATAAACCGGGAAATCCGAATAAATGGGTGCCGGATAAACAAGTTTCTTCTGTAGATGTTCTGGCAGCTGTTGCAGCCGCGCGGGAGAAGCCGAGCGGTCTGGAGCGCCACGTTGCGGATCGGAGGTTCGAATCCTCTCTCGGACATGAATGTTGGTGCTGTCTTAGTCTAAGTTAGTTCATAAGTAGTTTGTTAGTTTAGGGACTGATAACCCCCCAGTTAAGTCCCATAAGGTTCACAAACAACTGTTGCTCAGAAGCCACATGTGAAATCCAGGCATGTTGTGGGTTTCTCTGGAATAAGTAACTCGGCTGATCACCCGAGAAATCACTAGAATAAGCCGAGAAAGCCTGCAATCGCAAAGCAGGCAGTTCGTTTCACCGCACTAATCGCTTGTTGTGTAAAAGGATCTAATTTTGTTATGAGAGTTAGAGCTTTTTTTTTCTTCCCCGACATATCAAGACAAGATGGTCCTTCTGCAATTATTTTATTTTCGTACTTTTCTGTTCCAATACGCATTACATTCGCAACACTGCGCTTAATCACTTTAGCGGTTCGCGCGACTTTTATCGAAACTGGTAAGAGAGGTCCTCCGATTTCCGCCTGCCTCTCAAGGTATTACAACATATTGCACACTAGTTGTGGCAATTGTTCTTTCAAAGTAATTCCTTGACCGCTTTCCTTTCCTGGTGTGTTTACATCCCGAATCGTGGGTCCTCCCACTTTCTTCGCATTTCTCCAGACACGACAACGAAACCAAAGACAAAAAACTGCCACAACAACAGTAACAAAATACATGCATGCTTGTTACGCACCACTCGCCAAAGTGTACTGACCACCTGTTGCGACACCTTGTCGGCAGCGGAGACTTAGGGCATGACTTCAGTCACTCTGATTGAAGGAATGAACACGTAAATTGTATCGAGCTACAGTGTGTTGTACAATCGGAGTAATTCCATCAGAAAAGTATCAGAGTATACTATGAATTTAGACAAATGGGAACATCGTTGATTTCAAGTTGTTTCCATTTGTTTCTAAACCATAAACTCATGATTTTTGATGGATTTAGTGTAAAAATGACACTAGCGTTGGTAAGTTTTCAATTCAATGCGCTTGACTGACAAGGGGTCCACGATAGACTTTCACGTGAAAAAGAGCTCCGCCAACTAAAAGCAATGGGAAGCCCTGCTCTAACGTACAGTCGTTTAACGATGTACCGCGACAAGCCACGGAACAACGAATGGTGCGAAGGCCAGCTGGGAGGGGCAAATGAAGTTCGGAATGTCTCGGCTTCGCTCGGCACTGTTCTGAAGTACTTGGTACGGTGCGACATTTCATGATGCGATGTGTTTCCTCCGGCTTATGGTGCGATAATCTTGCAACTGTCAGCTTCTATTTCTCCGAGCTTTCTGTTGCTAAGGAGAATGCTCATTTTGTAGAATTCATTACAGTTTTGGAAGAAATACAGTAATAGTTTCCATATCGTTTTCAGAATACTGCAAATGTCACACCTCTCTTTGACACTTTTCGATTTCATTTTCTGTATCAGTTGAAATTTCCCATGTCCATTTGCAGATAGAACGATTTATAGCTCAAATACATAAAAGACAAATTATATTACGACAGCAGGGATCAAGTGTTCTGCGAAAGATTTACTCGATAAGAGTTTGCACGTATTCATATCGAGGCTGCTACAGTGAACCATGATACCCATTCGTAGCTCAAATTCTGTTTGTAATATTCTCAATAATTAAATTAAATGGATTACGATTACGTGTCTCTTTGAGTGACGACAGTCTGATAAACTGCCTTCAACTGTCATTGAATCTACCACATATAAATTGTGCTACGTCTTCAGCGTGTCACGCCGGCCGCGGTGGCCGAGGTGACTGAGGCGCTCCAGTCACGGTCAGCACGGCCACTACGGTCGGGGTTCGAATCCCCCCACGGGCATGGATATTTGTGCCGTCCTAGTTTGTAAGTAGTTCATACGTAGTTTGTAAGTTTAGGGACTGATGACCCCGTAGTTAAGTCCGATAAGCTTAACAAACATTTGAACATTTTTTTCAGCGTGTCACAAGTAATTAAATCTGACAAGGAAAGTACTTAGGCTCGAACAAACAGAAATACACCAAAATCGTATGATAGATAATGTAAAGGTCCCTTATTGCACTAGTGATACTCCCGCATCTGCAAAACTCTGCAGCCGCCCATTAGAGGCCTCTGCGTGTGGCATGCCGCATTGCACTTTGACCTGCCGGTACGCCAGTAGTGACGGTGCAGTGTGCCTCTGAAGTTGCGGTTTGTGACGTTATTTGTGTGGTGAAGTGTCGGATGGGTCGGCAATTTGTAATATAGAGTGACTGGTTGAGGTGAAGTTACGAAGAAACTTTCTTCGTGTAGATGGTATTGGTGTAGAAGATGAATCATTTGCATGTTGTTTCTAATCTATGCTCATATTTCTGCACTATAATAGATACCAGAAAACATGTGAATCCTTCTTCTTCTACACCAAGACCGTATTCACGAAGAAGAGCTCTTCGGAATTTCATCTCAACCAATTGCAATACATTAGCAGGATTGATTACCAATCGCCGACCCATCTGACGCTTCACTACACAAATAACGTCACAAAGCGCAACTTCACCGTCACTACTGGCGTACCGGCAGGTCAAAGTGCAATGCGACATGGCACACACAGAGGTCTCTAATGGGCGGTTGCAGAGTTTTGCAGATGCGGGAGTATCACTAGTGCAATAAGGGACCTTTACATTACCTATCATGCGATTTTGGTGTATTTCTGTTGGTTCGAGCCTAAGTACTTTCCTTGTGAGTGTGTTTTGTCATATAGCTTGTTAATAATAGCACTCATGTCACTGGGACGTAGTATTTTTTCAAGTCATAGTTCCGTCTGTAATGATCATGATGTCTGCAGTACGTTCAGTTCTTTTTCTTTGCATACGAAGTTGTTACAATTTATTCCACCCCTAATGTCATTCCACAGCCACTATGTGGGTGTATTTATTTATTTATTGTCTCTCTTTTTATAGCTCAGTTAAAATGTACTATATACAGCTTAGTTTTGTGTGCTTACTACTGTGGAATAATATGAAATCAAATTCTATCAAGGCAGAGTTGTGTTCCGTGTGCGGCGGTCCAGCCATCTAAGGGGGGACTCCACAATTTATTCTTCCAAAGTTTCTGCGGTGTAGTGAGGCTTTAGTCCGCTGCACGTAGGAAGCCCCCTCCCCTCCCTCCCCCCCCCCCCCCAGTTTTCAGTCGTATTGCGCATCCCCCTCCATTACCGCACTGCAAGCCCCCACAATTCCGTAAGCGGCCGACTGCCAACATCGGGCAAATTGAAGAGCGCCTCAGCGGCCATTCTGGTCGTAAACTTCCGCTCGAAATTTAAAAGTGCGTAAGACTCTTTTGATTAGAGGGTGTATTCATTCGATTTAAATCGCGGAAACTGTCTCATTTAAAAATATAACTACAAAACAGCTTCACACTCTGAATATAAAGCAACTATCGGTTGAGTTTAAATTTATTACGCATGCGGTTTAGAAATCGGCCAACACCGTTTCTTCTTTCTAACTAAACCGAATTATAACATTTAGTCTATTAGCCTACTAAGTGCAGCATATAAACGGCATTCATCGTCAGACAAGACTTTTTGGCGCTTTCTCAGTATTTTCTACGATGGTGAAACTTTTTGTACAAACATTAATTTCGGAAGAGTTTCACAACACTTTGCGTCTTTGTTTGTGTGCCTGCTTTATTCGCAAATATTTAGATATTTTAGAGTATCAAAAAAATAAAACAAGGCTGCCTGAAACAACTGATGTTAAAAATCTACTGTGAAAATGAAATATTCCATCAGATACGTAACTGTAAAACATCGTATTACCTTGTGAATACATCAACCAGCCCCTACCAAATTCTTTTAAAAACACGAAGTATGCTATAACGTTCTCTTAACTAAGTGCATCAAACATTAGCTTTCGGGTACCTAGCACGAATATTAGCATTTTTAATGCTGTAAGCTAAATACTTCACACTTACAGCAGCGTGAACTATTCAAACTCAGCAACTATCGTCATAGGGTTCAACTTCGCAATGTGCATCAAGTGTGGCCGTGTGTCATTCAATTTACACAGTTCTCCAAACCCCTTTCAGTTGACCTTTAAATTCTGTGTTACCAGTTACTAATCTTAATTTCATTAACAAAAAATTGAAGTGCAGTGAGGCAACTGATCTCATGACCGCAATAGTTATTTCACACTATCATAAAATGAAACTTTTAAACTTCCTGTCCACCAGTACTAAAGTAGCTCGTTTTTAAGAGCTATCAGTATTGTAAAATCCTGTCATTTATTTTATTCAAAATCCTATATTGTCTTGACTAAGAGCCTGTTAAGCAAGAGTAACTATTGAAACTTCCGTGCAGATTAACATTGTGTGCCGGAACCGGGAGTCGAACCTCGGACCTTTTCCTTTCGTGGGCAAGCGCTCTACCGACTGATCTATCCCGACACGACTCACGAAGCTGCCTCACAACTGTACTTCCGTTAGTACCTCGCCTCCAACTTTCCAAACTTCACAGACGTTCTCCTGCGAAACCTGGAAGAAAGGATATGTTGGAGACATGACTTAGCCACAGCCTAAGGGATGTTTCCGGAATTAAAGTTGTGAGGCGGCATCGTGAGTTGTGCCGGGATAGCTCAGTCGGTAGAACGCTTTCCCGCGAAAGGCAAAGGTCCCAGGTTCGAGTCCCGGTTCCGGTACACAATTTTAATCTGCCAGGAAGTTTCATAAACAGCGCACACTCCGCTGCAGAGTGAAAGTTTCATTCAAGAGTAACTATTTCTTAACACAAGTAGCAGGGCTACTTGTATTCCTGAGAAGTATAAAAGGGAAGACAGTATTAGTTCTTGTTATTCCTTCCATAAATCGAGTTATGCACTTAAACGCTGAACAGCTCTTCACCATCGTGCTTTACGTATACTGCAATAGTAAAATAATATAGACGTGACTACCAATTGAGTATATATAGCACAGTAATTACATAACACACGATTTATCTCCTAACAATACTCGTATTTATCTGACGCTTGCCACTACCATGGTGGCCGGCCGAAGGTCCAAATTATCCCGCGATAGCAGCGCCGTCAGTGAGTCTAGTTATTTTTTACAAGGTCTCTGCCGCACTGGCAGCCAATAACATTCATGCTCTAGACAGGTGGCTGGCCGTGAGTTCGTCGCAATGTTTCTCCCGCATGCTCCACTGTTGGCGGTCGGCCGTAGCTCCTCCCCTCCACGCATCCCCTAGACCTCCGTCTCTGTGGCGTAAGTGCTTTCGTACATGACGCGAACTGCAGTGCTTCTAGTGAGGAAGAAGATGACCCGCGAGACCATGGGCAAGATTCATGACCGGCCGGCTACACGCAGCGGAATACTAGAAAACATTGCTGTTTACGACAGTCAGTCCAGATGAAAACAAATGCTGTCCCACAACGAAATTTAGGAAACACGTTATAAGGTATGAGATACTCCATAACACTTGACAAATACATTTGAAAAAATGTTCAACTGTTTGGACATATAAGGCACTTCTGGGGTTATCAGTACTTTGGCTTAAAAACTAAACTGACTTAAATTAACTTACACTAAGGACAAAACACACACACACACACACACACACACACACACACACACACAAACACACACATGTCCGAGGGAGGACTCGAACATCCTACGGCGAGCAACCGTGCGCCCTGAAGCAAGGCCCCTTAGAACGTAATAAATTTCATTACATTAAGGAACACGTCAGATGTCTTTTCATGTTCTTCAACTGCCATGATCTGCTTTTGTTCCCACTTTTAACCAAGTAAAGTTTGCTTGTCTGATCGAAACTCGACTTAGCATAAAGAGGCAGTATGGTATCGGTTTGCAACGCCAAATGACCTGGAAATAAATGATAATTTTAGCAATGCACACAAAATTCCATTAAGCTTCTTTTGTCCATGTAAGGTAACTACTAAGGGTATGTAAAGTAGTGGAACACGCAATTGTGAAACTATATTAATTGTCAACTAAGCATAATCAGGTGTTCGATATTAGCCACCAACAGCATGATACTGGAACATGAGATGGCGATACAATATTATTTTTATTCACGGAATGTATGACATTAACTGCAATCGATAAAGTTGACAATATGTACCCAGCCGGGATTCGAACCCTGGATTCTTGCTTTCCAGGCAGTTGCGTTGACCTCTACACCACTGGGGACACAGCGATCACCATACCTGTATGGAATTACTCAAGACGCCTCCCGTGCCAACTTTACCCTGCCCACTAGAACTCAAAATCGTAGTTATTGTAAAGCAATTCCCGTAAGAGTAAGGGCGTAGCAGTGCCTAAGCACTGAAGACAGTCATTGCCCGTCATCGGCAAATTGTCCAATAGAACAGACGCCACATATATAACTTATACAATACGCCGATGACGGGCAATGATCCTTTCTTCAATGCGGTGGCATTCCTAGGTCCTTATTCTTACAGGAGTTAGTTTACAATAACTACAAGTTTGAGGTCTAGTGGGCACGGTAAAGTTGAGAATTTGTACCTGACGGGAGGCATGCTTGAGTAATTCCATGCAGGTGTGCTGCTTGCTGTGTCCCCAGTAGTGTAGGGGTCAGCTCGACTGCCCAGAAAGCGGGAGACCCGGACTTGAATCCCGGCTGGGTACACATTTTCAACTTTACCCATTCGCATTTAGTGGCATACATTCCTTGAATATGAATAGATAATAACTGCAGGATCAAAAGTGACATGTCCGAAAGAACAGACGCCACATACATATAACAATGATATTTGCCTGGCAGGTATTCGAACGCGGCACCTTTAACTATGGCATTCTACTTTCGAATAGACGTGAAATATATTGATTCTCCGTCAGCAGAGCGAAGTGCACATGTTCGGCTACAGATGACACAAAGAACAATTCTGAGCTGTTTGGGAGCCAACTTAACGCATACATCATTGTTGACCTCATACGACGTGATGTCAACTATTAGATAACGATTTTTGTTGAATAACACTACTAATGTAAGAAAGCTTGCTAGAGAAAGAGTTTCTGCAAGCAGGACCTCCGGACCTAACAACCGTAATTAATCGAATGGCGGCCAGTCAGTAACGAAATGACATGTCTAATCTTGATTTGGAAACTGTTACCCCCAGCGATGATCAAATACACACCTTAGCCTCAGTTAAAGCAACATGCGAATTACAACTGTGTTCGCATAATGTTTTGTCATAATTGAGTGCGGTTGACGCGGTATAAGAAGTGTGGACATGCACCTTAGCCGCTGTTGTGAATACCCTATTCGTAGTCTAGTGAGAAATGGCATACTGTGCGAACACACTGCGATGATATCAAAGCCCTTTCCCATACGAAGACCTCTGAGTTTTCTGAGTTTTTCCTGTTCGCACAGTATGCCAGTCTCATATATATATATCTGTGTGTGTGTGTGTGAGTGTGTGTGTGCGTGTGTTGCGTCTATACCGAAAGAACAGACGTCACTTCTGATCCTGCAGTTGTTATTGTTTTCATATTCACAGAATATATGACATCAACTGCGAATGGGCAAAGCTGAAAATGTGTACCCAGCCGGGATTCGAACCCGGGTCTCCTGCTTTCTAGGGAGTTGCGCTGACCCCTACACCACTGGGGACACAGTGATTACCGCAGCTGCAAGGAATGCCTAAGCACGCCTCCCGTCAGATACAAATTTCTTACGACTAGGCCTATATCTCAGGCAAATATTTAGCCTGTTTTGCTGTTCATATTATAGCTTAAAATACTCTCCTGGCCATTAAAATTGCTACATCACGAAGATGACGTGCTACAGACGCGAAATTTAACTGACAGGAAAAACTTGCTGTGCTATGCAAATGATTAGCTTTTCACAGCATTTAAACAAGGTTGGTACCGGTGGCGACACCAACAACGTGCTGACATGAGTAAAGTTTCCAACCGATTTCTCTTACACAAACATCAGTTTACCGGCGTTGCCTTGTGAAACGTTGTTGTCATGCCTCGTTTAAGGACGAGTAATGAGTACCAACACGTTTCCGACTTATATAAAGGTCGGATTGTAGCCTATCGCGATTGCGGCTTATCGTATGGCGACATTGCTGCTCGCGTTGGTCGCAATCCGGTGGCTATTAGTAGAACATGGAATCGGTGGGTTCAGGAGGGCAATACGGAACGCCGTGCTGGATCCCAATGGCCTCGTATCACTACCAGTCAAGATGACAGGCATCTTATCCACGTGGCTGTAACGGATCGTGCAGTCACGTCTCGATCCCTGAGTCAGCAGATGGAAACGTTTCCAGGACAACAACCATCTGCACGAACAGTTCGACAACGTTTGCAGCAGCATGGACTATCAGCTCGGAGACAATGGCTGCGGTTACCATCGACGCTGCATCGCAGACAGGAGCGCCTGCGATGGCGTACGCTACGACGAGTCTGGGTGTACCAGTGGCAAAAGGTCATTTTTTCAGATAAATCCAGGTTCTGTTTACAGCATCATGATGGTCGCATCCGTGTTTGGTGATATCGCGGTGAACGCACATTGGAAGCGTATATTCGTTCTCGCCATACTGGCGTATCACCCGGCGTGATGGTATGGGGTGCCATTGGTTACACGTCTCGGTCACCTCTTGTTCCCATCGACGGCACTTTGAACAGTGGCCGTTACATTTCAGATGTGTTATGACCCGTGGCTCTACCCTTCAAAAAATGTCCAATTGTTTTTGTAGAGCTTTTGTGTCTTAACTACGGGGTCATCAGTTCCTAAACTTACAAAGTACTTATGAACTAGCTAATAC
Source organism: Locusta migratoria (assembly GCA_026315105.1). NCBI lineage: Eukaryota > Metazoa > Arthropoda > Insecta > Orthoptera > Acrididae > Locusta > Locusta migratoria. Next base: position 224,553,052 of record CM048745.1, read on the forward strand.
TAAAGACGGCTAAAACATCCATTCCCGAGGGGGGATTCGAACCCTGACCGTAGTGGCCGTGCAGAACGTGACTGGCGCGCCGCAGACCGGTGGTTCTACCCTGCATTCGATCCCTGCGAAACCCTACATTAAAGCAGGATAATGCGCGACCACGTGTTGCAGGTCCTGTACGGGCGTTTCTGGATACGGAAAATGTTCGACTGCTGCCCCGCCCAGCACATTCTCAAGATCTCTCACCAATTGCAAACGTCTGGTCAATGGTGGCCGAACATCTGGCTCGTCACTATTCTTAATGAACTCTGGTATCGTGTTGAAGCTGCATAGGCATCTGTACCTGTACACGTCATCCAAGCTCTGTTTGACTCAATGCCCAGGCGTACCAACACCGTTATTACGGCCAGAGGTGGTTGTTCCGGGTACTGATTTCTCACGATCTATGCAGCCAAATTGCATGAAAATGTAATCATATGTCAGTTCTAGTATAATATGTTTGTCCAATGAATACCCGTTTATCAGCTGCATTTCTTCTTGGTGTAGCAATTTTAATGGCCAGAAGTGTAAGTAGAGTAAATGAAGAATCAACCGAAAAACCAAAGTCTTCAAGGAAAAGAAAGTGAAATGTTGATGAGTGGAAAAAACAAAAAACATACTCGTCAGGAGTATATCTTCGAAACTAACAAGCCTGCTCAGGCAGCCACTACAGGAAGACCCTGTACATATTCAAATAAACGCTACACAAAACTGCTTGGGGAGAAGAAAACATTTTCCATTATTTTTGGGACATGGGAAAATTTAATGCGCAGAATACTTACCTGATGATATGCACAAAATAGGCATGAAATCATTTTCATTCCTTTTGGGACATGGGAAAATTTAATGCGCAGAATACTTACCTGATGATATGCACAAAAAAGGCACCGAAAAAGGGGAGGTTTGTTTAGTATTTAAATACAAATAGTGTCACATGTTGTAAATTAATTTCAATTTATTGTATTTTTAATAATTTTTTTCACAGATATCCAAAAAAACTTTCAAGGAAACATCATCTAGGTTTGTTACTTCCGAGTGATAGGTCACACCAGGCTCCCTCGTGGTCAGGCATGCAATATACGGATGTCCAATAGTTTACACGCCAGATGAATGAGCAGAAGTAATAAAATATATGAGTCCAAAAAACTTCTTGGCGATGAAAATATAAAGAAAAGACTTAAGAAGTTTGGAAAACCTGAAGATATTGATTCAAAACGTACGTTACGACGCTGGAAATCCTCTTCAAGTCATTGAAGCTACTCGATTTGCGTCTGAAGATCCCTTCAAGCTGTATAAAGCACTATTATTCTGACCTAGAAGCTTTGATGTCAGTGGATATTCGTATTAAGAGGAAAGAAAGTCATGTTGAAACATCCATATCAGCTGCCAATAAAGTATAAAACGCCACTAACGATTAACGAGAAAAAATTGATAATTTATTGTGTCCTATGCCATACTTAACTGCAGAAAATCAGGATTTCTTTCGATCATGTACCGCAGAGAACGTGTTCATATGATGAGGTAGAGGAACTTCGTTAATGTAACTGTATCAATGAAAATGATTTGTACATCTCAGTTATGTGTAATATATATATGTATGTAGGCCAAACGCAAGTCAACACAAATCCCCTCTGCAGCAAACTTTCTGTTATTAAATAGGATGTGCAGTGTCCGTGTTTATTTTAGAACTAAGCAAATATCCTTCAGATATGCATGCATGTATGAAGGACATTTGCTTAGTTCTAAAATAAACACGGACACTGCACATCGTATTTAAAATCAGTCATAGCAAGGCTTGCAACAAATGTACTAAAAAGTCTCATCCTGTGTGGGAATTACATCATAGAATGTACGAGCACTCATGGGCAGTAGACAATGTGTGGTATATGAAGGTTTGGGTCGTCCCGGAAAGCGTGCGCGGGTAGCGTAGTGGTAACGTGACCGCTCGCGATAAGCGGGAAATCCGGGTTCGAGTCCCGGCCCGGCACAAATTGCCATATATCACCATTACACCATACAGCTGATGCTGATTAATATTCGCAATTGCAAATACATTTCTTGTACTTTCTGTTATTTCCACTATTTCGGTTGCCGTAATGTTGTTTCCACTTCGTAGAATCGACAGAAAGACGTCGAAGGATTTTAGTTCATTCTGCCGATAACAATACTTCCGAACGTATATATCTCAACTGATCCCCTAATTGTTTTGACCACTGTACATAGTTACGTACTTTTACCACCCAGTAGGCATATACATTTGGACACAGAAAAGTTTGAAAAATTAACATTTGAAGTATGTATCGAAAATAATGCCTGAAGACAAGAAATTCAAATGGTCAAAATGTTGAAATGTTTGTAAATTTATCGGACTAAACTGCTATGGTCATCAGTTCCTGAATTACTTCAAATAATTGAAACCAACCAAAGGACAACACATGCCCCAGGAAGGAATCGAACCTCCGACGACGAGCAACCGTAAACTCCGCAGCAAGGCGCCTTAGAGCACTCGGTCATTCCACCGCGGCGTAAGGAGTTCCTGTCAGAAAGATACACTTGAGACAGTGAAAGTTGCTTAGGGCTTGGAATCTTATTACACAATCATCAGGTTTTAGATGATTGACATTATTCAAGCCAAGGAGGCGACCTGAATTGTTATGATCGCTATTCAACAGCGATCTTGGCATATATATTTAACAAAGATAAGGACTGTAATCATAGAATGTAGGCTTTCACGTCCGGCGTTTTCATTAATTAAAACTTCCGGGCTAATTACTATACAATTTACTATGGAGTAACGGACAGTTGAACTTTTTGGATGTATCGCTAATAAAACGGGCAAATGGAACCTTGGGGCATAAGGTATACTGAAAAGACACCTACACCGATCGTTATCTTCATAAGGATTCGAACCATCATCCTAGGCAGCAGAGAGGTGTCATTAAAACATTGGTGGATCGAGCTAAAAATATCTGTGAGCCTATTTATCTGAGAGGTGAATTAAACCATTTGCGAACAGCTTTCAAGAAAAATGGATACACCGATAAAGAGATAGATCGAGCTCTCAATCCAAGAAGAAAAGGGTCCGGAAATAAGCCACAACAATAACTGTCGGCCAGAAAAGTTTTTTCTTCCTTTCATCCACAAAATTACGGACCGTATTGGGAAAGTTTTGGCCAGGTTTCAAGTGCAGACCGTCTTTAGACCTACCAAGAAAATTAGTGAATGCTTACGATCGGTGAAAGACGCACTACATCCCCTAGCAACGACTGGGGTGTATAAAATTCCCTGTAGCTGTGGCATGGCGTATATAGGAACAACAAAAAGAAGTGTTAACACTCGCATATTGAAACATAAAAGGAATTTTCTGGATCATACAGACAAGTCAGTTGTGGCAGAGCATGTTTTTACACAGGGTGATTACGAAATAAAATTTAGTGAAACGAGCGTGCTAGCAGAGACCTCGCATTATTGCACACGCATGTACAGAGAATCTATAGAAACACGGAAACACCACAGTAATTTTAACAGGAAAGAAGAAGGTTTGAAAGAAGATAAGATTTGGCGGTCAACTTTGAACCAAAGATATGACAATCGATTACCTGTAATCGAGGAAGGTGACGCGGGTCAAACATAGCTTTTTAGTCGGCAGCACGTGACAAGTGTTGGCGCCATCTATGCCCTCTATATAAGCAGGACCTTCAGCGCCTAATAGGCACTCGTCGACTCGCCCCTGAAGATATTGCCCGCAGTAAGCAACGAAACGTCGGGAGTAAGAAGTTTTATTGATGGACCACGGCAACTTAGCCCGGAAGCTTTAATTAATAAAGAGTGTAATGATCTCAACTGGAAGTGGATGGAAGTAAAAGTTATCTTACTTCAAAAGAGAAGAGTGGCATTAGCCTGCAGTTATGTAGGAAAAGCACAAACTAATTAAAGTTGTTGTTATGGTTTTCAGTCCGGAGACTGGTTTGATGCAGCTCTCCACCCTACTCTATTCTGAGCAAGCCTTTTCATCTCCTTATAAGAACGGCAACCCACATCCACTTGAACCTGCTTACTATACGCGTCTCTTAGTCTCCCTCTGCGATTTTTATCCCACACACTTCCCTCCAATGCTAAATTTACGATTCCTCGATGTCTAAGAATGTGTCCTACCAAGCGATCCCTTCTTTTGGTCAGGGTATGCCAAAAATTCCTTTTCTCACCGATTCTGTTCAGTACCTCTTCATTAGTTATGCGACCTACCCACCTAATCTTCAGCATTCTTCTGTAGTACCAAATTTCAAAAGCCTCCATTCTCTTCCTGTCCGCACTGCTTATCGTCCATGTTTCACTCCCGTACAAGGCCACACTCCACACAAATGCCTTCAGAAAAGACTTCCTTACACTGAAATTAATATTCGATGTTAGCAAATTTCTCTTTTTCAAAAATGCTTTTCTTCCCATTGCCATTCTGCATTTTATATCCTCTGTACTGCGACCATCGCATGTTATTTCACTACCCAAGTAACAAAACTCATCTACCACCTTCATTGTTTCGTTACCTAATCTAATTCCTTCAGCATCGCCTGATTTTCTAAGACCGCATTCCATTAGTTTTTTTTTTTTTTTTTTTTTTTTTTTTTTTTTTTTTTTTTTTTGCTCTTGTTAATGTTCATTTTATACGCTCTCTTCAACACACTGCCCATTCCATTCAACTATTCTTCCAGGTCCTTTGCTGTCTCCGACAGAATTATAATGTCATCAGCAAAACGCAATGTTTTTATTTCTTCCCCCTGAACTTTAATCCCTATTCCAAATTTTTCCTTGCTTTCCTTCACCGCCTGCTCGATGTACAAATTGAATAACATCGGAGAAAGGCTACAACCCTGTCTTACTTTCTTCCCAACTGATGCTTCCCTTTCATGCCCTTCGAGTCTAATAACTGCGGTCTGGCTTTTGTACAAGTTGTAAATAACTCTCCCTGTATTTTACCCCTGCTGACTTCAGAATTTGAAAGAGTGTATTCCAGTCAACACTGTCAAACGCTTTCTCCAAATCTACAAAAGCTAAAAATGTAGGTTTGCCTTTCCTTATTCTATCTTCTAAGATACGTAAAGTGAGTATTGCCTCCCGGGTTCCTACGTTCCTCCTGAATCCAAACTGATCTTCCCCGAAGTCAGCTTCTACCAACTTTTCCATTCTCCTGTAGATAATTCGTGTTAAAATTTTGCAACCATGACTTATCAAACTGATGGTTCTGTAATTTTCACACCTGTCTGCACCTGATTTCTTTGGAATGGGGATTATTACATTTTTCATAACGTCTGAGGGTATTTCGCCTGTCTCATACATCCTACACACCAGTTCAAATAGTTTTGTCCTGGCTGGCTCTCCCAGAGACTTTAGTAGCTCTGAGGGTATGTCATCTACTCCTGGGGCCTTGTTCCGACCTAGGTCTTTCAGGGCTCTGTCAAATTCATCTCCTATTTCATCTTGATCTATTTCCTCTTCCCTTCCTACAACATCGTCTCTAAGTTCATTTCCTTTGTAGAGCTGCTCTATGTACTTTTTCCACCTTTCAGCTTTCCCTTCTTTGCTGAGAACTGGTTTCCCATCCGAGTTCTTGATATTCGTAGAGCTGCCCTTCCTGTCCCCAAACGTCTCCTTTATTTTTCTGTAGGCGGTATCTACTTTTCCCCTTCTTATACATTCTTCTACGGATTTGCATTTGGCTTCTAGCCACTCCTGCTTAGCCATTTTGCACTTCCTGTCAATCTCATTTCTTAGTCGTCTGTACTCCATTTTGCCTGTTTCATTTACTGCATTTTTATATTTTCTCCTTTCATCACTTAAATTTAGTAACAACTTAAATTATTTGTCCCAATTGTTTCCACGTCAGTTTTGCTACTTTGAAGACCCACGTTAACAATAAACTCTAAATCGTACAGAGAAACCTGCGAACTGATCTATAAGCTTCTGATATCGTAGCGCAAAAAGAGGGAATACTCGTAAGAATGAACGATGACCGCACAGACAAAACTATTATCAAAATGACGTACAAAGGTTCCACTTGTTGCTATCGAAGTTGTACGCGCCTCACACAAGGGAAAAGATAGAGAAACGACTCGAGCGCCACACTTACGTAATCATGCCAGCACGTGTTGTCGTTGGGTTACCGAAGGAAGCGAGAGATATCTCCCGTCTCCGATAGTGCGGCTACTTCATAATTCTGCAGTGCAGTAGAGTGGGAAACAACCAAAAGCCGCCAGCCGAATTCGGTCGTCGGCAAATGCTGTATTCCGTTTCACGTGTTACACGAGCGTTACGGCAGGGGGAAGAAAAAATGTGGGTTCATTATGCAGAGATTTGGTTTGATAGATTGTCTTTCCCACAATTTGTATCTTCACTAGCTGCAAGGTTTAAAATAAGGTTTTTTGTAGAAGCGTACAAAACTGTTTATTTGCATGTAATAAAAGGGTACATTTATGTTAAAGCAATGTGATAAACAACATTTTTGGCAGTTCCATTAGGAGTACCTTCCTCATGTAATTTCTGCACGTGTACCAAATTTCACATTATTTGGTTGTCTGGATTTTGAGTTATAAGGAAACAGACAACAAATGCGTCTTATATGTATAGAGATTGCAATCGAAGTCTGTAAGTAAAGTACTCGCCCCCATGCACCGAACGAAATTTTTTGTAGACTGTAACCTTCATCTTGTTTTCAAGGTCAAGTGTACAAAATTTCATCAAGACTGGAGTAAAACTGTGGATTTTAGGGAAATCCATAAGAACCCTCCACCATGCACTGAACGAAATTTTATATAGATAGTCTCCTTCCTCTTGTTTTGAAAGTTAACTGTGCAAAATTTCATCAAGATCACTGCGAAGATATACTTTTACATGGACCCATTGAAAACGACTGTCACTTTTTCTCAAATTTTCCGATTGGTTTTCCACAAAATTGGACGATACCTGTTCAAGAACCTTCCCCATGTAATTTTGTGTACGTGTACCAAATTTCACGTTATTTGGTTGTCTGGATCTTGAGTTATAAGAGAACAAACAGACAGACAGACAACAAATGCGACTTATAAGTATAGAGATTCAGTGACTTTCTTCATGTTACCATTTCGAGTAACTGAATTCGGTTGTAACGCAAGTGCAGCGAGGTTACGTGGTAGCTTTTACTTTCCTCAGTAAAAAAAATAAATAAATAAATAATATAAAATTAAAAAAAAATCACCAATCTTTCACAGATTGAGTCCCCAGCGCAGAATACGGCACACAGGTGGTTCTTGATGTGAGGCTGTTAGGTAAATTAGCGATAAAACAAGTCTTATAAAACAAACTTTTGAAGGATGCCACTTTTTTTTATTTACGCAGAAAGAAAGAAACTGCACATTTAACAAACTGAATCTGATTAACGTGACGACTGATGTTGCTTTTACAAGACTGAAGTTCACTATTACATGATCTATTACTACTTTATTATACACCGCAACGAAGAGCGGGTCTGTCGGTGAGGACTGTCGAAACCGGATCGACTGTCAGCGCGATCCGCCTCGCTCCGCAAACTCGCGCCAAAACATGGTTGAAGCGTTTCATCTGCTTTTCCATTCCTCTTTTGTTTATTGGTCTGTATCATTTTAATTGATGGGAAATAATAGAATGGTAGCTTGCTGTTGAGAATACGTCTTCAGGAAATCAACTGAATATGAATGTAAAATATTTAAATTTAAGCAAAGAAGAAATTAGTTTCGGCATCTAGCCTCCATATGCACTGGCCAATCACAGCAGACCACTAAAACTTTACGCGGCATTTGTCTGAGAAACAGTACATACTGTAGCGCCTGTTACCGGTACCTCACACGACTCTGCGTCAGTAGCATACAGCTATGTCCTGACTTACTCAAAAGAAATGTTTATGATGGCTACAAGACAGTAATATCACGCCGTAAGCTACAATATTTTTTAACTCGTCGGGAATCAGAAGTTTTTTAGTACTGGGTTGCAATAGAGCACTGCAATGGAACGAACTGTCACGAAACTAAAGATGCTAGAATACCGCTCTTGTTCTCTAAGCGTGAAAAAAAATCTGATGCAGAAGGAGGCACAGACTGGACACCATTTATATCGCCTTGATCACATGTGTGTGAAGCATGTGCGGCAGCAGACACACTGTCATATCTCGTCGCAATGTCTGGAGAAAAAAAAAAAATACCGAGCACAAGATACGGGACAACGAACGACTACGGCAAGTCAGTGCAGAGCGATATGTAGATAAGAAATTTAGATACTGTAATAGAGTGTTCAAAATTCCGTTCGCTGAGCTAGCGCAATGAACAGAAGGCCGACGCTTTCAGGATGATGCGTCAGTGAAACGCTCCGTATCATTAGGGGAAAGGCTGGATACTGTACAGAAGGCTGTCTGCCAGTTAAAAACTATTCCCCTCTTGTTGTGGCAGTCAATACAGCTGCTTTCCTCAACAATAAAATCAATCCCCCCTGAATGACAACATTTCACAGTAACAGTTTGCTGAAACACTGAGATTGTGCAAAAAGTATTGAACAGATGTTTGTTTTTTGTATAAAAATTGAAGGAACGTAGTTCATGGAAATCGATGCAGTACGGCAAACGACGGTTTGCAGTGTTTTTAAAATGAAACCGTACGTATATATATATATATATATATATATATATATATATATATATATATATATATATATATATATATATATATATATATATATATATATTACAGAAATTAGAACCGGAAGTCCGCGTCAAATATTCGCATCATGCTAAGACAGTGAAGTAGGTCAGGGAGAAAGAAACATTTATAGTGTTGAGGGAGCCTCAGACGCGACAGCGTCAGTCGGTCCAACATTCTAATTAACGTTTAAAGAAACCTCTTCGGGTGTGACTGAACGTATGCGTTAGGCTTCGGCAGTTAGGTAATACTTGACCTCAATATGATTATCCCTTATGAGCTCGCGTCGCTGACTTGAAATACTGCTTAGATGTTGTCTGAGTGATCAAGGGGAGTAACATATAACTATAGGTATATAGTAATCGAAAAAATTGAAGTTTCTTATGTATTATCGAGATGTTATGCATTAAATAGTAATGACGCAAATGAGTAGCCTGTTATCAAAGGCGGACATCTGTCATTTGCAAATAACTGAGATAAACGCCATTTTTATTACGAAACTTGGAGTTTATACGTATGTTTGCTAGTTTGGTGATCATTTGCAACTAAATGATGACCAAACTAGCATGTATACGTATTAACTCCACGTTTCGTAAGAAAAAAATGGCGTTTATCTCAGTTATATGCGAACGACAGATGTCTGCCTTTGATAATAAGTTACTCAAATTATGACTCAAAGTAATAGGGAATATATCCAGAAGATTGAATATAAAAAAGTATCGACACAAATTAATTAATCAATTAATTTAGCAGTTCAATAATATTGACCGTTATCTATTAGAGAAACAGCACTAAAGATCACAAGTGCTGCTCGAAGTAAGGAATTAAGGGAGATTAAAGTTTAACATGACGTCTATATCGTGGTCATTAGAAACGAGTGCTGATCAATATAATAAAGTATTTACTACACTATGTACCCTAGGCTTTATTTAGCCTATACTTTTTCCAACATTATGAACTACCTCGAAGAGGACGACCTATTGGCTCATAGTCAAAACGGATTCAGAGTGTATCTTTCTTGTGAAACACAGCTAGTTCTTTACTCACATGAAGTGATGAGTCTATCGATTACATCTTTCTAGATTTCCGGAAGGCTATGACACTGTACCTCACAAGCGGAATCTAATCAAATTGTGTGCTTAAGAAATATCGTCTCAATTGTGCGGTTGGAATTGTGATTTCCTGTCGTACACAGTACGTAGTAACTGGACGAAAGTCATAAAGTAAAACGGAAGTGATACTTGGCGTTCACCAGGAAAGTGTTACAGGGCCCCTACTGTTCTTTATGTTTATAAACGATTTAGAAAATAATCTCAGTAACTCTCTTTGACTGTTCGGTGATGATCCTGTCATTTATCGATTAGTAAAGTCACCGAAGATCAAAAATAGCTGCAAAACAGTTTTGATATTTGAATGGTTCATAAATTTGTAGTTGACTTTAGATAATGAAAAGTGTGAAGCCATACATATGAACTCTAAACTAAATCTATCGGACCAATTTGCGTGGTCATCAGTCCGTAGCTTACAAACTACTTAAACTAACGTAAACTAACCTAAGGACAAAAACACATATCCATGCCCAAGGGAGAACTCGAACCTCCGACGGCGAGCAACCGCGCGCTCCGCTGCGAGGCGCCTTAATGTTTCAAATGTTTGAATAGTCTATGGGACTTAACTACGGGGTCATCAGTCCCTAAACGTACAAACTACTTATGAACTACTTACGAACTAGGACGGCACAAATATCCATGCCCGAGGGGGGATTCGAACCCCCGACCGTAGTGGCTGTGCAGACCGTGACTGGAGCGCCTCAGTCCCCTCGGTCACGCAGCCGGCGAGGTGCCTTAGACCGCTCGGTTATTCCACAGCGGCTTGAAAGGAACTAGCCCGGCATTTGCCTGTAGTGATGGAGAAATCACGAAAAACCTGAATCTGGATGGCCAGAGGTGAACCAAAATAAGCACATATCGAATACACTCTTTCAAATTCTGAAGTTAGCAGTGGTAAAATATAGCGAAAATTTGTATAACAACCAAACAGCAATTATTAGAGTCGAAGGGAATGAAATGGTCGCAGTAGTTAGGAAGGGAGTAAGCCAGAGTTGTAGCCTTTCCCCAAGCATTGGAAATGTGGTGCTACAGACGAATGATGAAGATTAGATGGGTACATCACGTAACTAATGAGGACGTGCTCAACAGAATTGCGTAGAAAAGAGTTTCTGGCATACCCTGACCAAGAGAAGGGACAGATTAGTGGGACATATTCCTAGACATCAAGGAATCGTCAACTTAGCATTAGAAGGACGTATGTGGGGTAAAAATCGTAGAGGGAGAGCGAGGGACGAATACAGTAAGCAGATTCAAAAGGATGTAGGTTGTCGTACGTATACTCAGATGAAGAGACTTGCACAGGACAGTCTGTGGACTGAAGACCACAACAACAACCTGTATAGGAATGTGTGTGCGGTACTACCGCCTTGAGCCGGTAGAAAGCTCTCATGACTGTTGCGTATAGCAGCACTTCGCCAACTGTACGCCTCATTTTCCACACGGATCGCGAGCACCATGAATCGTTTCAACAACGCGGAACTGGCCAACATGCATTTCCCCTATGGGACTGCACATGTAAATGGATTGGCAGATCAGAGAACTAGTTACCCACTGTATGTTGTCGCTGGGTCTGTGTTGGGCATACCTGACGTCTTATGTAAAGGACGGCAATCGATTCGCCGTCCTAGTGGCTCGTGTATCGCTGTCAGTGATCGTTATTTCGAGCACCTACTGTAAAATATTAATACGCATCTGATGTCATTTGTCTTTCATGCCTATTGAGGTTTCTGAGATTCATACTGCTGTGCTATATGAATCTGTAATGAGTAATTACTGCACATACATCCCTATACGAAATCTGCTACTTTTAAGTCTCCTCTACCAGTAGTTAATTTTTTTACAAATATTTTAGGACTATCTTGTATAGATAAACATGGAATATGGTCTACTTTGATATTATAATTCGCTTATGACGTATGGTATTATTTTAGGAGACAAATCATCTGATTCAAAAAGGGCAATTTTTATTTATTTATTTATTTATTTATTTTGTTTATTTTGTACAAAAATGGCGGTTCGAGCAACTTCTTGTGCACCTCTGATCAATAGTCTGGGAATTCTGACACTGTTCTCTCAGTACATAAAATATTTTGTTTAACGTAGCTTGGTTTTAATAATAACAGCTAATTCCCAAGAGTTAGCAGGATTCAGTCTGTTAATGCCAGACAGAAAACCAATCTGCATTTGAGTTAGAGTTCCTTGACCCTTGTACAGAAAGCGTACACTATCTCCTGAACCTATGTTCAATTAGCTACCGCAATAACTCCCAAACTTTTAGAAGTAATCATAGCGCTTCCAAATCTAAACTGAAGAGCTTCCCCATGATTCACAGTCTCTATTCTCTCGGAGATCTGCTAGAAAAACGGAAAGAAAGCTAATACCTGCGTTACGTCCTTGATTATGGTTACTGAAATTACGGATTGTCATCTGCATAGGATTCCTATACATTCTGCTTTATATGTAATCACACTTCCGTTACAATGTCATGTACTGACTAGTTCCATGTCTCTGAGAAAACAGAAAAGAGGAGGTGAAAAGTGTGGTGTCGCACAAGTACAAAGTGCGCGCCACCTACTTTCGCCGCGCGCCGCCATGCATGCACGGCGCGGCGTTCTTCCGACGACAGCCACGAGCGCCCTCTGCTGCAACCCCGCTCGTGGCCACCACGGAAAGACATAGGACTTCGGACTGAGATAGCAACGAGTTAGGACCTTCGTAATCAGATAGGCACCAGTGAAGACTTTGCTATTGTACAGGCACTAGGCAGGCCTCTAACAACTATGTATCAACATTCTGCAGTACTATGTAAAAGTTAAGTATTGTTACATTCTGTGCAATATATATATATATATATATATATATATATATATATATATATATATATATATCTTTCTAATTTACTCGAGTGTTTATAGTTTCTGGCTGCTCCCCTCTGTACCTGCACCAGCGTGCTATTTTTGATCCTGTGTCGGTCTCATCCACCCGGCCACCGACACCTACGACGAGGCTGGGACACAACAGCGGCGACGAAGTTGGGACACACAAAAAAAAAGACTGTGTTTGCCTGTCAGAAAAAGTAAATACTCTGATGACAAAGCCTACACGACGCTTGTCCGTTCGCTATTGCAGTATTTCTGTGTTATGATATTCTTGCCACAGAGGATTGAACGAAAACATCGAAAAATTACAGAGATGGATACTTACTCCTCAATTGAATGTTTCACAACGTGATATTCATTATAAAAACCATTGGTATATTCAGGATGCACAATTTGGTACTGCCTCAGATTATACATAATTCTCACAAGTCACTCTTCGACACCCAGTGATATCTGGCTGATCTACACGATCTTTTTTCCAGCGAAAGAGATGACGAATGTAGTTGTGAAGATGTAGTGCATTTCAAACATGTAATTCCAAATGGAGATAATATTGTCTATAATATTTCGCCTGACGAAGATTAAGATAAATTAAAACTGCTGTGTATTTTATTATTAATTGCGAAAAATTATTCAAAGTCTTGCGTGTCGCTCAACTTAGTCTTTTTTCAAATTGATTTCTTCTGTTCGTGTTCAACATAGTGCTGCTAAGACTTTATACTTGAAACTGTTCGTAAAGAAAGTCGGCTCTAGTTGAAGTCAATGTCTTTCACCAAAAGAAAATGTTAATAATGTGGAAAAATAATGAAGACAGGAAAAATTGAAATTCATTAGCAATTATGCAACTCGGCGTATTCTCGCTGTTACATAAAGACTCCACCACAACGTGGAACTTTTATCTGTAGTTAAGAAACTTCATAATGTAGTCTCTCGGCCGACTGAGTGTGCAAAGTCTGTCTGTACGTAATTCTTGTGCTTCGGCGAAAGGTTCGATTACTGATTAAATTATTAATAAAAGGCAAAGTCCGATGCACTGTGTTTCCACATTCGAAAAACGTTCATAAATATGAGGAAACTGAATAAATAACTTAAAAAAAAACGAAATACTACATTTTGATATGTTTATTTGCAATTATGTTAACTATCCATTACGATTCTAACCACTCAGAATCTTTTCCAGCGATAAAACGTAATTTCAAAGAGTATCCTTGGAGTATCTCTCTGTCAGTACATCCAAGAACAGATATAAATTAAAAAAAAAAATTAAATTCGCATCCGATATTGTTGCGCGGCAGCACACCTTTGAGGAAGACATTTCCTTGTAAAGACAAAAAATGCATCCGCTGCAGAAAATTGGGAATTTAGGATAAACATGTCCCATAAAAGTATGAAAATAGCTGAGATTTGCTATATACCTGGTTATTATATTAAGCTTCTCATATATTTGTAAATTGTCATTTTCAAAACTGAATTTTTTCAAGAACAAATATCGCTGAAGATGAACTGTCGCCCACTTTGAAAACACTAATAGCTTAAGCTACTCCATACGTGGATCTATCTTTGTATTTTTAATACAAATATGCCTGTCTATAATACGTGGTATGTTCATAAAGTAAGTTCCGTTTCTTTACATAAAACAAAAGTGTACATATACAGGAAAAATATGTGTTGTACAAAAATCCACAACTGTTAAAGTACTTTAAAAGCTTCCGAAATTTTGTAGGCACTTGTCATAGCGTGGCACAAGTTTTTGTACGCCTTCTTCATAGAAGCCGCCTATGTATTCAACCATGTGATCACATGTTTTTTCAGGTCATCATCATTGAAGTGTTGACCGCCAAGGACATATTTTAGGTGTAAGAAGAGATGAAGTCACTAGGAGCGAGGTCCGGGCTGTACGGAGGATGATAAAACACGTCCCAGTGAAATTCCCTTAATAGTTGTTTGGTCCCATTTACTGTGTTAGGTCGAGCATTATAGTGGAAAAAACACCTTTTGACAGTAATCCTCTTCTTACACATTGGTGGTAAACACTTCAACCATGATGACGAACTGAAAGAATACACAGGAGGCACCCTCCTATAAAGAAGGCATTCAAAAACTTGTGCCACGCTATGACAAGTGCCTACAAAATTTCAGAAGCTATGAAGAAAAGTAGTTTAACAGTTGTAGAATTTATTGTACAATAAAAATTTTCTCTGTATCTATATGCATTTGTTTTATATAACCAAACGGAACTTACTTTGTGGACATACCTCGAATTCATTACTTTGTGATCATCATTATCATCATTAGAGACTGATTATGCCTTTCATTGTTCAGTCTGGAGCATAGTACCTCTAATAAAATTCCTCCATGATCCCCTATTCAATGCTAACATTGATGCCTCATCTGATGTTACTCCTTTCACTTCAAAATCATTCTGCACCGAATCTAAGTACTTTCTTCTTGGTCTACCTCGACTCCTCTTACCCTCCACTGACGAGCTCATGAGTCTCTTAGGTAACCTTGCTTCTCCCATGCGTGTAACATGACCCCACCATCTCAGTCTGTTCGCTCTAACTGCTTTATCTGTGGTATTCATTCCCATCTTTTCTTTGATTTCCTCATTATGGACACCCTCCTGCCATTGTTCCCATCTATAGGTACCTGCAATCATTCTTGCTACTTTCATATCTGTAACCTCTATCTTATGAATAAGGTAACCTGCAGCCACCCAACTTTCACTCCCATACAACAAAGTTGGTCGAAAGATAGAGCGGTGCACTGCTAACTTAGTCTTGGTACTTCCTTCCTTCTTGCAGAAGAGAGTAGATCTTAGCTGAATATTTCGTGATTGAAAATAAAAATAAAATATAGTGAAGAATGTGAGTTTTCCGGAGTTATTAACACAAACATGCTTACATATTGTGTATGATATTAGTTTGTGGCGGAAAATTAAAAATTAATAAAGGTCATGAGAATTTTATTCTGGACTTCGATAACAATTTCCAAAAATTTCGGAACCCCTTTTAATATTACTTGTCGACCCCTGGTCTAGAGACTGAATGGACATATCTCGACCTCATGTGCAATAATTCTCCTTTGTCAACCACCGTCTTGGGCTATATTTGGTGGTATCGTTGTAAGCACGCAGTTCCGTTTGTGGCACGGCTGAAGCCGTGATTGTAATCAGAGGGTCTGCAGTGCTGAATACGTGCGTGGGCTTGTGGACCGGCGTATCGCGCTGGCAGGCTGCCGTGGTTCCACGAATTCGTGGCAGTCGCTCTATTACGGCGTCAGTCCCTGGTGTGCCACCCGATAGTGCATGCACAAAGGTGGCTCTAGTCCGTTAATGCGTGCACTGTGCCCCGAGCTATCCTCATCTGCAGCACCTCATTTGCCTCTCATAAAATATTTTGCAACTTGATGCTGTAACTCGCAGTTGCCAGACGTTTCTCTCAGTCCACATAGCAACTCGTAACGAAAAGGAAGGGGAAAAAATGTCACCTGCACTGCTGGCCGCACACACGATCCTTAGCGGCGTATTGTCTCACTTGTTTTTAAAAATTTTGCAGTGTGCCAAAGTCTTTCAGTTTTTAACGTGAGCCCTATTGCTCAGGACCATCTGCTGACTATACATTCATATGTAAAAAAATCTGTTTTACTTCTGATAAAGGCTCGCCTAGTGAAGCCGAAACTATGGTAAAATAAAAATTACCAAATCTTCTGTTTTTCAAGTGATTATTTCAAATTCTGTCAATTCAGCTTAATACGTAGAAATTATATTTAGGAACAATTTTAATTGAAAAGACCACATAGATAATACTGTGTGATATTCCTGGCCTATGGCCACTTCATATTTCTGGCCGCTGGCCGTTTCTTTGCTAACATTGTAGGTGCCTTAAACGCGGAAGAAAGACAGATGTGCAGCATTAGTTGAGATGTGGGGTGGGGAGCAGTAGCATATGGCACAGTAGGTGCTGGTTCCCGTGGGAAAGCCCGCCTATGTTACTGGTACTCTCCTCGCATTGGCTGCTGCATTTCACGTCACGTGATTTCTTTTGAAATTAGGTTTTTTATTATATACTAAATATTAATTATTCAGCGCTGAGAATTTGTAATAAATATCTCTCAAGGACAGGCTAGGTTTTCACAGTTTAAAATTGTTTAAGGTGCCTTCTCTTATTGTAACAAGAGAAAAGCGATTTTGCAGAAGGCTCGCGACGGCCCTGTTTTGGCGCGAAATAGAGCGTTAGGTGCCCTCTCGCAACGCGCCGCAGTTTCAGTCTCGAACTGACTATACGCGCCGGACCGCGCCGGTCATGAGTTAAGATTTTTGTAATAGTGATAACAGTCGAGGTCTCAACATGAGCTATGGGCAGCATGGCCACGTCATATTAACAATAGTTGCTCATATTATATTATTTAATTAATAAATGGCATCCCTGAAAATTAAAAATCTCGCGAGTCGCTTCTTATGCTTCCATCATACAGAACTTATTTTAGCCTCACTTGTATGCTGTAGAAGAATCAACGACCTGTGTGCTGTCTTCTGCGCTGGGGACAGAACTATAGAAGACAACAGGTTATTCAGAACTCTTTGCTTTTCATAAAGTCTTGGGTAACAACTACGGCACCTCGTGTAGGGCGTTTCAAACGCACACTGCTACGCAACAGCATCCGCAAGGATGTGGAGGTTAAAGGGGACTTGTGGGAGGAAGCAATACTAACTTCTCCGTCTGCAAATAAAACCCTAGGAAGCTTGTAACTGGAGGAAAGACGAACCAAAGACTATGCTTTGTTGTCAGAACACACACAAAACGCAACAAATCATCTGAGGCCACAGCTTACAATGTGCTTACTCGTTTCCTGATGGAGTATTTCTTCGCGGTATGGGCTCCTTAGTAGGTACGATTGACAGATTACATCGAAAATGTACGGAGATGGAAAACCGGTTTTATATTTTCTCAATATTGTGAAGACAGTGTCAGGAAAATAATACGTAAAAAATGTTCAAATATTTGTGAATCTATCGGACCAAACTGCGTGGTCATCAGTCCGTAACTTACAAACTACTTAAACTAAGGTAAACTAACCTAAGGACAAACATACACACCCATGCCCCAGGGAGGACTCGAACCTCCGACGGCGAGCACCCGCGCGCTTCGCAGCGAGGCGCCTTAGACCACTCGGCTACTCCACCGCGTCAAAATAATACGTAGTTGTCATTAAAATAAAGTTTTTTTTTTATTATTGCGTCGATATCTATTTACGAAATCTCAATCACAAACCTCATCCTCGGATTTCGAAAGTAGTTTTTGACCCTCACCTACATAGGGAAATTGCTCATAATATAAAATTATAGAGATCTCAAACGAAAATTTGGATCCATTATTATTATTATTACATATTTTTCATTTCAAGGTAGATGGTGTCTGCATTATTGAGGTACGACTGTGTGCATCAATCTAGAAATTATAGCGTGCAGTTAAGGTTAAGCGTCCAGCAAACTACGGAAAGGCGTGTTCTTTCTTCCTGATATCGCAAGATGAAATGAAATGATCCTATGGCACTTTTGGGCGGGAGAGCCCGCGTGGCATTGTTCGGCCGCCTAGCGCAAGTCTTTTTACTTGACGCCACATCGGCGACTTGCATGTGGACGATGAGGAGGACAACTCACAACACAGTCCCCTGCCGGGAATCGAGCCCAGCCTCCCTGGATGGTAGTCAGCGACGCCGCCGTATAAGCTACGGGGACGGAGAAGTCCCCATATGACACACGTCATAACGCAGAAGTTATGCAAGCTCAAGTAGAAGTCGATTAAGTATCTACACTATAGAACTGATGTCACCCCAAACGAATATTGTGCCTTCACTTCATAAAAATGTTTTGAGTGGTCTCTGAAGGAAGGAGCGAAGGTCATTAGGAGACGAAGCTCGCTCGGAGTTTTGGGTAACGATAAGGAAAGAAACCGGCTGTGCCTTTTGCAGCTCTACAGGGCGCTGATTCAATTACGATTAGATTACGGCAGCCCCATCTGCATTGCAGGTCTTGCACCCAGTACTCCACAGTGGCGTCCGTTTAGCGACAGGGGCCTTTGGGATAAGTCCAGCGGCAAGCATACTGGCTGAAGCTGGAGTCCTTCCCCTGCGATTTCGCCGGCAGTAGCTGTTATCCTCCTATGCTGCCCATGTTCATGCAATACCGCACCATCCGAATCGCAGAATTCTTTTTCCAGCTGCTACACTCCCATCTCCACGACAACGACCGAGGTCGGGTCTTCCGATCGCGGTCCGTGTTCGTTCCCTCCTGTCATCTCTTGAGTTTCTTCCCATCCCTCTTACTTTTCACTGCCCTTGCCTTACCGCTCCTTGGCCTCTTTCACGTCCGCAGCTTCGGTTGGATTTGTCGCATGCGTCGAAAGCCTCTGTATCGCCACTGAGTCTCCGTCGCCAGTTTCAGGCGGTTTTAGAGTCGTTCTGTGGCATGGAAGTCGTGTTCACGGATGGTTCCGTGGTCGACGATCGTACTGGATTTGCATATTCCCATGGTGAACATATCGAACAGCATTCGATGCCCTGTGGGAGTAGCGTGTACACTGCGGAATTGGTTGCCCTCTATCGGGCACTTGAACATCTCAGAGCGTGCCCTGGCGAGTCTCTGGTCATCTGTTCTCGCTTGCAAGCCCTCTCCAAATGTTTCCCGAAACACCCTTTGGTGCAATCCATACAGGAGTCTGTTTCCAGGCTTGTTCGGTCTGGTCGCTCTGTGGTCTTTGTTTGGACCCCAGGCCACATCGGGATTCCTGGAAACGAACGTGTGGATCAGCTGGCTAAGCAGGCTACTTTCTCCAGTCCATTGGCTATTGGTCTTCCGGAGAGCGATCTCCGACTGGCGTTCCATCGGAAGATCCTTGGCCTGTGGGATTCGGAGGGGGTTAACTCTGCTCAACCCAACAAGCTTCGTGCAGTGAAGCTACCTACGGTCGCATGGAAGTGCTCACTGCGGTCGTCTCGTAGGGAATCAGTTGTTCTCAGTCGCCTACGAATCGGCCACACATGGCTGACGCATGGCCACCTTCTTCGGCTGGAGGACGCACCAGTGTGACTGTGGCGCCCCCTTGACAGTGGTCCACATTCTGGTGGACTGTCCACTTTTAGTTGCCTTGCGACAATCTTTTAATCTGCCAGATGCGCTTTCTTTTATGCTAAGAGACGATGCCGCTATGGTTGAACGTGTTTTATATTTTATTCGCGCAGCTGTTTCTTTTTTTTTTCTCATGTGGTTTAATGGTGGTGTGTTTTCTTCTTCGTTTTTACTTGTATCCTTTCCTCATATTTACCAGTGATTTTAACTCTCTTTGACTTGTTAATGCATTTCCTTAGGAACGCTTAACACAATGTTTTATCTCTCAGACCGGAACAAGGGACTGATAACCGTTGCTGTTTAGTCCCTTCAAAAATCCAACAACGACAACAACAACAAAGGAACCATCCAGGCATTTGCCTGGAGTGATGTAACCAACGTCCTACGGAATGCGAGTCCAGTTACCACTGCACCACCTCGCTCGATCGTGATTCCTTCGGAAGAAAATGTGCAGTTGACAGTTGGTTCGTTTGGTAGGTTTGATGGTTAAACATTTCAAAGCCATTATGACCTGTTTTCCACCGCGACTGTATTACAATAATTAATAGGGTAATTGAATTTTCCGCTACCAGTCTCAATGTGTGTAGCTGTTAAAATTATTTATTTAAGCTACATGTTTCGAGGCATGTGCCTCATCTTCAGGCTATTTGGCATACACAAAACTGTACTTACAGGTATATTATATTACAGTCTTGCGGTCTGTTGCAATGGACCTGTGAAAATACAAATAAGACTTTTTGAGATGATGTCTCTGTGACCTGAAATTTCGTTTGGTTACGGATGTTTATATTAACTCACGATCTTTATGTGAAGTAGCATTCTTCTTCTGCAGCTGCTTGGAAGCATAATTGTAGCACTTCTTGGCTTGCTGGTCACACCAAATAACATTTAGCAAACGATTTCACTGTCAACACAGCTGACACTCTAAAAAAGATGGCGGTGAAAGCAAAGGATTGTTTCGACTGGTTTAGTATCGATATTCACCACCAAAATAGTTCAAGATTTCACAATTCACTAGGAGCTTTTCGATTTCAGTGTTAAACAAGAGCATTTAAATTTATAAAGTTTTCTCTATCCAGTGAACTTTATACTTCTAGGATGTAAGTCTGTAAGATGAGGAGCATCGTTTGAAAACGCATTAAGTGCACTCTTGATCAAAATACGTTTTGATACGATTTCCCCCTGTTTTATGCGCTTTTTAATGCTGTGAATTCAGATTGAAACATTTCGTGTTATATCCCTTAAAATTTCCATGTCGAAGTAGATGCGTTGGATCAAAACGTATTAAGTGCACGGGAACGATCGGTTCAAAGTGTGTTACGTGCAACTTTCGTCTAGTTAAGTTGGACAACCTGCATTCAACGTTCCACAAATTAATGAGGGAGCGTTCTGCTGAAACAAGAAGCTTCTGCTTCGATTTGCAACAGGTGCAGCCCCTTCCAAAATTATCAATTGGCGAAGCATACTACTCCCGACAAATATCCTTTTATGCACTATGTGTGACG
Source organism: Locusta migratoria (assembly GCA_026315105.1). NCBI lineage: Eukaryota > Metazoa > Arthropoda > Insecta > Orthoptera > Acrididae > Locusta > Locusta migratoria. The sequence continues at coordinate 224,574,400 of CM048745.1, forward strand.
TCAGCAACAAGAATGCTAAGTTCTTTACATGGAATGAGACTGAAGGTGGTAGAGGGGCAAACGAGGTGGCATCTGGTGTACTTTCGTATCTAGAGAAACGCCCATTTTGAGGATTCGGTAACCACTATTAGGCTTTTCGCAGATGGCTGCGGAGGCCAAAATAAAAACATGCACGTAATTCATGCTCTCGTTTATTGGCTCCAAAAGAAAGCACCAACACATGTCAAAAACATTACAGTAATATTTCCTGTTAGAGGTCATTCTTATTTACCCGCAGATAGCTTGTTTGGAGTTGTAGAGAAGGCCCTCCGGATATGTTCCGACATTCTCACTCCTGAAGAATATAGAGAAGTTTACAAATCTGCGGGAAAAGTAAGAGCTCTTGGACATGACTGAGATGTCAGAGACTACAAAATACTCGCAAAACAATTCAGAAAAATTGGATGGAATAAAGGAAATGAAGAGGGTAACATTGAAGAAATGTACTATAAATGGGAAGCCCCTCGTCAGAGTAAAGATGGAGCCAACATATAGATGTGATGATCCATCAAAACATTTTGTAACAACACTGAAACGAGGAACAAACATGGAGCAAGTGTTTGAACCTCCTGTGCTTGATCATTTGAGAGCTTTAAACGATGCAAAGAAATTAGACGTAGACACACTTTTGAAGGCAAAATTTGGCGATAACTGGAGAGACATTCATAGTTTGCAGATGTATAAATTAGCTCTAGATTTCGATGCAGCACCTGAGTGTTGTGATCCTGAAGATTGTAATTGTTTGGAAGAAGAAACGGGACTTTCAAGATTGTGATATGTTGATGTCGTACTGTAAAATTCAGGTTTCGATTCTATATGCACTTATACAGCATAATTTTTAATCTCAAAGTATGTAAATTTACAATGACCTAATATCTTAACCTGTGAAAAATTTACTGAATGTTAGTAATACATTTTTTTTTTTACTTTCTCTGAACTCTGTGTATTTTTGTGACAATTTTAAAACATTAAATAAACGACAGCAAAACTGATTTGAAAATCTATAAGTCTTTGATCTCCTCTGTGTATGTTTATTCACTAAACGGTTCAGAACGTATAGTGTTCAGTATATCGGTTAAAAACGTATTAAGTGACAATTTTAAATTTAAATATAAGGCCACTTAATGAAAAACCAATTTCAGTTTTTGTGGATTCTCAAACGTTACCCTAGTATATAAACTCTGACATCTCAATTTTGTGGATACCTTTCCCAGAAGTAAAACGTTTTTCTCCATTTCTGAAAAATGTACATTGGTGCACCTAATACATTTTGAAACGACGCTCCTCAGATATATTTATTCTGTTTAAATACAAATCTGACAAAACACACCATAATGCCACAAATCTAGTCTATTAAGTAACAGCAAGACCAGCAGAAGACAAAGAAGACACTCCAAGTGGTTCTCGATGCTAAACATTGATATATCGATACTATACCTGTTCGAAACAAACGTTTGTTTTGACCGCCATCTTGTGTTGACAGTGAAATCGTGTGGCTAAATGTTATGTGGTGTGACCAGCAAGCCAAGAAGTGCCACAATTATGCCTCCAAGCAGCAGCAGAAGAAGAATGCTACTTCACATAAAGATCGTGAGTTAATAATATAAACGTTCGTAATCAAGAGAAATGTCGGGACACAGAGACATCATCTCAAAAAGTCTTACTTGTGTTTTCACAGGTTCATTGCAAAAGACAGCAGAAATGTAATATACCTGCAGTAATAGTTTTGTGTATGCCAAATAGCCTGAAGATGAGGCACATGCCTCGAAACATGTAGCTTAAATAAATAATTTTGACAGCTACGTACATTGTGACTGGTAGCGGAAAATTCAATTCCCTGTTAATTGATGGTTAAACAAAGGAAAACGAATGTTCATAAATCAAAACAACAACATTTTAAAACTTTTCAAAGTATATCAGGTTATAATCACCTTAATTACTTGAAAGCATGCAGACTTTACTATTTATGAGACTCCTTTAAGTCCCCTTCTACGTCAAGGCAAAAGAAACCGCGGCTTAGTTCTAGCCACCGTATCCGTAATGGGGAGTGAAGCAGACAAATGCGGACTTTTCAACGTGTCGTGCACGGTGTGTTTCCAAAGCAGTATCTTCAATCTGGTACTCTGTTTCGATGATCCCGTCGCTTCACACCATGATTCTGTCTGATTGGCAAACCAATTCTCGACAGTACGGCCCCCTTACAAGAATAATAACAAAAAGAATTAATGAAGATAGTTAACCCATTAATGAACACTGTAGCTGATCAACTAAATACCTTACTTCCTCGATTAACTCTCAAACTGATAACATTTTACCAGAAATTCATTTGCAGCTGCTTCTGTATGTAGTGTTACACATGCAAGTAGTTCGTACTAGAAATTATAAACTGCAGAGTGCTACCGAATCAGTAGTTAGCTGCATTGAGTTACTACTATCACGTGTGTTTGTTTAATTTAGTATTCCTCCTCAGCTATGTACAAGTAGTCAGTCACATACTACTGTTGCATTATGAGTTACTTTCTAGAAAGATTAGAGGCATAATTCTGACATTGACTGCATCGGGTACATCATGGAAACACTAAAAGGTTGCCCAGCTGTGAACTTTTTGTTCCTAGTGCATAATAATTTTAAGGATTCTTTTTTCAATATTTTTCTAAGTATATACGCACTATACAATAATCGTGGTCATTTTCATAGCTTCAGATAAAAAGTCTTGCATTAAAGGGTTAATTTGCCCCGCGGAAAGGCCACGTGGTCTAAGGCATCATGTTACGGTCTGGGCGGCCGTTCCCGTCGGAGCTTCGAGTCCTTCCTCGCGCATGGTTGTGTATGTTTTCCTTAGCGTAATTTAGTTTAAATAGTTTGTAAGGCTATGGATTGATGACCATAACAGTTTGGTCCAGTAGGTTTACAAGCCTTTGAACATAATTAATTGTAGATCTCTAAATGTTATTTCGCCGTGTCCAGTTACTTTGCATGGAATTTTACTTCGTTTGCATACAGTCTCATGTTATAATCCATCTGATTTTTCTCTGCAGTCTAAGGGGACTGACGACGTAGCAGTTTAACAGCCTTCAAAATTCCAACAACAACAAGAACATCTACAGTCCGTTCAAGTAACTTCTTTCGACTGCACAGTCTTTCGCTGACGTACTGTACTTGTTCGTTAGATATCTACATTTATGTGGTGTCTCCTCCAGGGCCGGCGCAAGGCACGTGCGAAACGTGCGGCCGCACGGGGCGGCACTTTCCTAGGGGCGGCAAATCTGCCGCCACTCCCCCCCCTTTTTTTTAGTACAACCTCAACATTCATGCCCAAGAGGGGATGAGGGGATTCGAAACCAAACCACGGAGGGTACGGCTTCGGGAACTGTGGCATGGCGGCTGACTCCAGTACAAAATCTAATTCAACCAATTTGGAAATTCGAATGCTATGTTAGATACTGCGGTTACATGTTAAGCCTGAAGCAATTATGCTAAGCCCTTCAATGGCAGTTTCTGAGTGTTTAATTCTTCCCGCATTATGAAAAAAAATGAATATTACTACAGACAAATATGTCCGACACCTAAAATGGCTAGAAGTATGCCGCGGCGGATTCGCCGCGCGTATTGGTGCGCCGTATTGTGGTACGCGCGGCCGACCTCCGTCGGGGTTCGAATCCCCCTCGGGCATGGATGTTTGTGTCGTCTTTAGTATAAGGTAGCTCATAAGTAGTTTGTAAGTTTAGGGACTGATGACTTCGTAGTTAAGTCCCTTACGCTTTACAAACATTTGAACATTTGATTTGCTAGAAGTATTCAGAATGGGTAAATACGCTGTGAGTAGTTACAAGGGATAAAGTAAGCCTGGCATAAGTTGGGTTTTTCGACGTATTTTTGGAAATTTTCGCTATCCGTTTCTGAGTGGTAGTCGGAAGTTTTGGTTTTTGAGCCATGAAACACCTTTCTCCGCCTGCAATCTCTGACCGGCACTTTTGTTTGACAATACTAGTCGCAGACTATCACTTTGCCAATATTAATTTACTGCTATAATGCGTGTGAATCCAATTTCATCTAATTATACTACTTCTCGCTTTGATTCTGATGAAAACCCGGGAAAGTATGGTCTTTTAGCAACAATGCCCTACGTCCGCACAAAACGAATCGTTAATTTTGACACCTTCTAACAAATATCCATAGATATAAATTACTTCTGAGGGTTTCCTTGCCAGCTTTGAAGCTCATTTCTGTTTGACAACAGTTGTGCAGTTTTCGCAAAGTTCGCATTTCTTTCTATTGTTCGTAATGCTATGAAATTACTGTCTGATAATACATTTATCCATATCAGTCACATAATCATTGTGAGCTGCTTGCTTCTTCATCTTGGGCGCTAGTTTAAGCGTAGCCTCGTTGTACCTCGTCACGTGACCTAGTTTCTGCACTGCCGCGGCACCACGTCGCCTTTCCAGGCAATACGAATTGTTGCGTTCTCTACAACGAAAACTACAGAACTCCTTTCCATAGTTGGCCGATGGAGTCAAGATTGGTAAGAAACACTTTCACTGCGTTTCGTAAGAACAGATGAATTGGTGCGTCCGAATTTCTTGCAACTTGGGATGTAATAGGTTATTGCTTTTCATATATATGTATTGCGCATCCATGTTACGCGTAAGTTAGAATTTTTCTCCTTCAAGATTTCAGAATCGGGAAATTTATTTTTCTTATGATCTGTTAGTTCAAAAATTGGCAAGTCGGCAAATAAGCACGCGTCCTCCCAATAGGTAGAATGAAAATAAAGCGAGGAAAAGTGATGGGATGCGGCAATGACTAATTTGTTGCCCCTTATTCCATAATCAGACACGAAAGAGCTGACACATGGGAATTGCGACAGATGTCGAGTGTCAATTCTTTGAAATGAACAATCGCAGTGCAGTGAGTTAATATATTTCGACTAGCATCAGTACTCGTCGATGCCCTGGTCTGTATTTATTGCATTATTATGTTACTCCATCTTATTCTTCCTCTCTCCATTGTCTTCCGCCCCACTCTTTGACGTTTCACCTACATGTGTAATTGTGTAGTGAAATTCGGCCTGAAATTCAATTTCACGCGGCTCAATTCTTAGACTTCATTTCCTGAACAGCGTATCCTACAATAATATTTCACACACATTTGAAAATTTTGGAAATTCACAAGGATTATTAAAATTAGCTAGATTTTTTCAATCAGGTTTCACTCATTTTTGAGCTTCTGCCCAGCGACTTTTGTACAAATCTGTAGAGACTGACCAATCAGTCGCAATTTTTGTTTTTATTTTCCGGTCTACATAGATTTCGGGCACAGTGTGGCAATTCTCAATGCTTTATGTTTACATGTATACGGTCATGCTGAATTTAACTGTCAACATCACGGTTTAGATGGAAGCACATAAAAGCTTTGAGGCTGGCCATTCAGTGGCCGTAACCTAGAGGTAGATCTGAAAAGTAAAAACAAAAATTACGATTGATAGCTGACATTTCCAACAGGTTTGTTTAAATAAAATTCCACAAACTTGTGTGTGTAAAAAAAAGGGGGGGGTTGGGGGGGCGGCAGTTTAGCAGCTCGCACGGGGCGGCACTTGGGCTTGCGCCGGCCCTGGTCTCCTCTCTCAGACATATCCGATAGAACAAACATTGTTTTTGCTCCCAAAGATTTTATCAAAGAAAGTAACAATGACATTTAGGACACTATCTGCTAGTGGAAATTGAGTTAAGTCAATATGGAAAGTAAAAAGAAAAAAAAAATGGGTAGTCGGGACTTGAACCAAGGTTCTTCTGCTTACAAGGCAGTCGCGATAACCATTACTTATACTTTTTCAGGCATGTCTGAAAGAACAGGCACGACATATATTTACATATAAATTAAGGCCAAGACGACCAGTGACACTTTTTCACTGTCGTGCAAAGCACGTCCGACCACCCTTCGTAATCGGTGAAATGCCGCGAACGATGAGTGACATGAGCAGGGGCATTACGTTAGTCGTGTGGTTACGTTGAAAATTTCTGTCTGCTGAGAGGCGTGCTAGGGTAACCCTCGCAGCCGTGGAGATCGTTCTGTCCGAGTAGTATACTGGTCAGTAAGACTACCTAGAAAGCAGAAGGACATGGGTTAAAATCCCAGCTCGGAATAAATTTTCAGCTTTCCCCATTAGCCTAATTCTATGCCCATTGGCAGCTAATGCCGTAAATTTCTTTGTATTTTGTTCGTTAGAAACACGTTTGCACGCTGCATTTTTTTTAAGTATAAGGCAGTGTAACTATGTTCTTCATGCGTGCCAACATATCGTTAGCTTTGAATCTACAACTAAAGGAAATTAAGACACCACGTACCTAATATCGTTATATCTGTTACGAATTACCAGAAGTTGAAGGTCTGAAGTTTAATGTGGTCGAAATTCGGTAATGGGGTTACGTTCATCAATCAGTTTTTGACACTGCATCTGCGTGACAGCCAAGATTACGCGAGGACTGGTACACAAGGTTCTTGACAGACCTGTTCTAATTTATTGATCGATAAACCATATCGCACGTGTCGAAGATGTCGCACATGTCCTAATGAACTACCGTGCCTGATAACTGGTGACATCAAGTAAAGTAAATCCTTCGGATAAATTCATATTCTTAAAGCTTTTGTTGACGCCAAAGCTGTTTGACAATGGAAGAAAGTGAAGTATGCGAGTTCGTCTTTTAGAAACAGTTGTATTGCTTGTTATGAACTTTCACAAAAAAGATAAATATCATTTTTCGCCTGAGACTGGTGCCTTAAACTTTTAACTCTACGAAACATTACGAGAAAATTCAATCTATTCTTTCGTGTTAGAAGAACTTTCACTACAAAAAGTAGCTTCGGCGCCTTCTTTGAGATATGTAATATGAATGGAACATTATGATATGAAAATTAAAATGTGTAAGAACTGGAATCAATTACAATCCACCTTTGTACACAAAACAGGTCAGGACACTGTTGCAAAAACAACGAAAAAAGGCATACAAAATTTAAACGAACACAAAATCCCCATAACTGGCGATGCTACACAGAAGCTCGAAATTTAACGAGGACTTCGATGAGAGATGCTTACAATACTTTCCACAACGGAACTATTTCTCAACATTTGTCTAAGAACCACATAGAGATTTTGGTCATATGTCAAATATACTAGAGGCAAAACACAAACAATACCCTCACTGCGTAATAGAAATGGCGATCCTGCCGATGATAGCGCTACAAAAGCAGAGTTACAAAACACAGCTTTTCGAAACTCATTCACCAAAGAGGACGAAACCAATATTCCAGATTTCGAATTACGAACAGAGGCAGTAATGAGTAACGTAGAAGTATATATCATCCGAGTAGTGAAGCAACTAAAATCACTTAACAAGAACAAGTCACCTGGTCCGAAATGTATACCCATTAGATTTCTATCTGATTATGCTGAAGCGATAGCTCCTTACTTAAGAGCCATATAGAACCGCTCTCTCAAAGAAGGATCTGTACCAAAAGATTGGAAAGTTGCACAGGTCACACTTATATTCTAGAAAGGCAGTAGGAGTAACCCACTAAACTACAGGCCTAGTTCATTGACGTCAATTTGCAGCAACGTTTTGGAATATATCCTGTATTCAAATATTATGAATTATCTTGAACAGAATGATCTATTGACATAAGGTCAACACGGATTTAGAATATATCGTTCATGTGAAACACAAGAAGCTCTTTACTCACATGAAGTGATGTGTGGTATCGTCAAGGGATCTCAAATTGATTCCGTATTTCTAGATTTCCAGAAGGCTTTTGACACCATACCTCACAAACAGCTTTTAATCAAATTGCGTGCTTATGGGATATCGCTCCAGATTTGTGACTGGATAGGCGATTTTCTGTCAGAGAGGACACAGTTTGTAGTAATCGATGGTAAGGCATCGACTAAAACAGAACTGATATCCAGCTTTCCACAGGGTCGTCTCCTGTTCCTTATCTACATAAACGAATTGGGAGAAAATCTGAATACCTCTCTTAGGTTGTTTGTAGATGACTCCGAGATTTACCGTCTTGTAAAGTCATCTGAAGATAAAAAACAAACTGGAGAACGATCTAAATAAGATATCACTATGGTGTAAAAGTTGACAATTTACTCTAAATAATGAGAAGTGTGAAGTCGTCCACATAAGTACGAAAAGAAATCCGTTAAACTTTGTTTACAAGATAAATCAATCGATTGTGAAGGCCGTAAACTCCACTAAATACCTAGGAATTACTATTACATTGGACATAAACTGGAAAGAACACGTAGATAATGTCGTAGGAATGGCGAACCAGGGACTGCGTTTTATTGGCAGAACCCGTAAAAGATGCAACAGAGCCACGAAAGAGACTGCTTACACTACGCCTGTCCGTCCTCATTTGGAGTATTGATGCCCAGTGTGGGATCCTTATAAGTGGGTTTGACGGAAGCCATCGAAAGAGTCCAAAGAAGGGCAGCTCTGTTTTTTATTGTCACGAGACAAGGGAGACTGCGATACGGAAATGATACATGATCTGCGATGATTACAACTGCGTTTCTCGCTGTGGCGTGGAAACTGCAATCGCCAACAATCTCCTACCTACATAGGTAGAAATTATCATCAGAATAAAACACCCGAAATCAGAGAGATTAGATTAGTTGTTCGTTCCATAAATCCGTGTTAAGGAGGTCCTCGTGGATATGGAATATGTCATTTTTTTACATTCTGATAACATAATAATACTAATACAGTTAACATATATTTATAAGCTGATATTATATACAAATAGTATGAATACAGATACATAGATCATTTAGTTCTATTAAAAGATTCGTCAGTAGAGTAGAAGTTGTTGGCCACTAGAAAGTCTTTTAGGCTCCTCTTAAAGTGATATTTATTTGTAGCAAAATTTTTTATGATTGCTGGTAAATTATTGAAGATATGTGTGTTTTTGAACTAAAGTAAGTCCTTGTAAGTCCTTGCGTAGATCATTCTTGTTCCTAGTATTGTATGTAAGACCTGAGCTGTTTATTGGGAAAAGGGATATATTATTTGTGACAAAATTCATTAAGAAATAAATATACTGAGAGGCAGTAGTTAATATACCCAGTTCTTTGAAGAAGCTTCTACAGCAGGGGTGGGCACGAGAGCTGCCCGCGCGGCTGCCCGCGAGCAGCGAGAGCCGCGAGGGCAGCGCTGAGCGGCCTTGGAGCCAGCAGTGCGGGCAGCAGAGCTGTGCGGCGTGGCTGGCCTCTTGCTGATGCACAGTGCACGGCTAGGGGGCAACTGTGCAGCTGTGAGGGCGCTGAGTAGGGACAAGCTGAAATACTTACTGCACGTAGAAAACACATGAGGTCGTTTCAAGTTGATGCGGCTTCCGTGAAAAGGGCACCGGTACAATCACATCTGCCACAGCATGTTTGAGTGGGAAGTAAGTGTTAATAGTGCTTACCCGAAAATTGTGTTTCCTGTACCATGCAACGGTTGCTAATGTAAGGATGAAGCACAGTTTCGAACCACTGTAAAACCTACTTTCGTGGCCACAAATAGGACATAGACGTAAAGAATTAAGATAAGACTCGTTTATTCTAAATTTTACCTTATATTTTCACAGTATTGTGTAGATTTTTTTTAACAAAATGTAACAAAACTGAACTTTTTGCAACTAAAAACTTGCTTCATTACAATGACGAGAAACTGGGTGGTCGGTCAGAAGGTAACAATCATTAAGGTTCATTACATCCTTAGGAAAGGATGAAAACTGATACCATTCTGAAGGGGAAAAAATTCCAGAACTCAAGACCTGAGAGCAATGGAAAAAGTTCCCTGCCTATGTCAGTGGTACCACAACTAAGTTGTCGTTGTACGATAAAGAATTTCTCAAAAATAACCAAATAAGTACATGGGAAAATTTGTAAGCTAAGGGAAAATAAAATATCCCTATTGCGGGAAGCAAAAACCTTCTCCCTGGGGGAAGTAAAAGGGATAACTAAACTTAACTCCTATGGTATATAGAAAACATAAAGGGGAAGAAACTCTATGATCACAAAGCCTATCAGTTTCCTGTCAAGATAAACAACAAAGTGACATACACATAAAAGAATTGTCACTTCAGAGGAGAGGTACTACGAACAAAACAGAAATAAGCATTAATTTACATCATTCTGGATTTATTTAAAATGATTTTGAACCAACATCTCGAAGTTATCGAGAACGAGTGGTTCCGCGTGGTGTAGTGAGGTGCGTGGCTAGTCGAGTATGAGTGGGGGGCACTGCTGGCTGGCGGAGTGGGGGGGGGGGGGGGGGGGGGGAGCCGCGAGCAGGCCGCGTGAGCCGCTGAGAGCGCTCGCGCTCGCGAAACGGCATTTGCCCAGCCCTGTTCTACAGGATATCCGTGAATATAAGTATTACACGCATTAGGACTCTGAACACTTTTGCTTCACTTGAAGAGTTCCCCCAAAATATTATAACATTTACATTATGCAATGAAAGTAAGCAAAGTATGCAAGCTTTATTATTTGTATGTATGATACCACACGTATTGCAAACAGTCGTTTCTGCTGTCCTTTCGTGTGCACCTCCCAGCTGAATGTATTGTCCAGCTGTAATCCCAGGAATATAATACTGTAACCTCTTCTATCTGCTCTTCTTCATACATTATGCATGTGCTGGATGGAAATCTCTTAAGCGGCCCCTACACGGTCAATAATATTGACAATATTTTCCGGCTGCGTAATAATATTGACGGTCTAGAGGTGCGATTGAGACGAAGCGCAATAATAACTTCTGAAGTATATTGCGCTCCCTGTAAATATTGTGACGTCTGTGGACAATATTGACAATATCTTTGACAGATTATCGCCTTATGTCATTATGTTTGCTGTTTGTTTACTTGTACCAAGTGTGTTACTTTCGTGTGCATGCAACAAATTAAAGCAATAATAACAGCAACAGCGTCTTTATCGTCCAACATTTCACACCAAAATCTTATTTCACAATATTATTGAGCAGTCTAGAACGACAATAATATTGCACAATATTCTTGTCAATATTATTGACCGTGTAGAGGCCGCTTCACATGTTCTGAACTGCATGTAGTGAGTTTTTTTTTTTTCAAAGTTTAATGTCAATGAGTTGTCTTTATGTTCATAAATATATCATTAGCAGACCTTTCTAGAATTATGCTCGACATGCTATTTATTGCAATACTTGTATCATCTGCAAACGAAACGAACTCTGCTTCTGACAATGTAATTGATGAGAGGTCAATAATGTACACAAGGAGAAGCAATGGCCTTAAGATGGATCCTTGTGGGACACCATTTGCAACGTCTTCCCAATCTGATGACGACTGATGGCTTAATTCACTAGTTCCTTGCATTGACACCGTTTGTTTCCTTTTAGTGAGTTACGATTTGAACCATTTCCAGCAATTCTTGCAACATCGTACAACTCTATTTCCCTTAAAAAATATTATGGTTCACATAATCAAATGCCTTTGACTAATCACAGTAAATACCTGCTGCTTCTAATTTATTATCTAATGAATTAAGTACATTATCACTGAGGGTGTAAGTAGCCTTTTAGATATCGGAATCTTTCAGAAATCCAATCTGTAATCTAGACAATATGTTATTTGTGGTTAGGTGATTGAGAAGCTGGTTGTACATTACCTTTTCTAGAATTTTTGAGAATGCCAGTACAAGTGAAAGCCATCTGTAGTTCATTGGTTTCTCTTTATCCCCTTTCTTGAATAGCGGTTTAATATCCGCATATTTTAGCCAATCAGGAAATGTTCCAGTTATAATAGCCTGGTTACACAAAATTCAGATGTTTTTTCTTCCCATGCGTTATTCGAGAATGGAATAATAGATGACTAGAATAAAGGTGGTCCGATGAACTCTCTGCCAAGCACTTAAGTCTTATTTTCAGAGTATCCCATGTACATGTAGAACGTCAATTACAACTATTGAAAGCAGTACAAAATTTTTGGTAGCAATATTCAAATTCATCTGGCGTGCATTCTTCATTATACTACTGAAATTATGTGTTTTCGGCGATCAGCATATATCTTCAGTTTACTTTTCTTATGTCTTACCTTACGAGACAGGTAGTTGTTACGCTACATGATGCAAGTGTCGCCAGGGAGACTATGACGCATAACAATAACCATGTCTTTACATCTTATGTCTGTTGCTATTACCCAATCAAATCTTTAATTTCTATAGATGCTGGTAAGGTTGGTTCGTAATAATGAAGTATTGCTAGAACCATAACTTCGCAAGTCATCATATGGTGTGTGGTGGAGGCACGTCTTACCACTACAGTTATCTTCGTTCCTAATACATTCCGAAACAGATGGAGGGAAAATAAACTGTCTCTGTGCCTGTGTGCAGGCCATCATTTCTCTTATCAAATGTTCAAATGTTTGTAAATGTATGGGACCAAACGGCAGTGGTCATCAGTCCCTAGACTTAGAAACTATTTTACGCTAAGTACGGCACACACACACACACACACACACACACACACACATATGTAGAGGGAGGACTCGAACCCCCGACGGTAATGGGTAGAGGTCTGCGTGGATGCGGATGTCCACAATAATATCTGCGGACATCTACTTTGAAGATAAAATCGTTAACGGTGCCGATATTGGCAGGTTATCTACGGATAATGAGCAACGTATCTACGTCTGCGTCAATGCTTTTGCCGGCCACGGTGGCCGAGGGGACTGAGGCGCTCCAGTCACGGCCTGCACGGCCATTACGGTCGGGGGTTCGAATCCCCCCAATGGCATGGATATTTGTGCCGTCCTTAGGATTAGCTAGTTGATAAGTAGTTTGTAAGTTTAGATACTGATGACCCAGTAATTAAGTCCCATAAGCTTTACAAACATTTGAACATTTTTGTCTATGCTTTTTTGTTTTGAACGGCCTGTTTTAAAGCAAGTGTACAACATTTTCCGTGGTTCAAGAAGTCAAAAGTAGTTAAGATGATTTTGAAATGGCACACTAACAATAATTATGTCTTTACGTAGCCTGGTTGAATGTCCTAGTGTCTATTACTATTACTCATTCAATACTTAAATATTTGCAGTTGCGGATTAGCGCCTTGCGAATGTGAGGCTGATGCGTATATTGTCGACCTCAAGCAATGGGCTTTCCTGCTTCCGTATTTGTTTGCTACAGGCCTTGTTCGAGTTCTTCGTTATTAGTAAGCAACTTCGCACATACATTTAAAAAGAATACAGCAAATAATCGATAAATTATTTAGTCCATAGGTCCTATGAAGGGCCAGTTGAATGACACCCAACTGCATAATACCACGGCTGGAACTTGGTGGGAACTATTTATTGACAACCGATGCAGAAGCGTTACATGTTTGCACCTGTTACTGTCCTTCAGAGTAGTAATCAGCGTTGTGTAGAACCCGTTGCCAGCGATTTGGAAGGCGAAGTATACCGTTAGCAGAGCATATTCTGTTGAGGGTGCAAACAGAGTGGTCTACTGCCTACCGAATCTCTGGAACACCTCTGAAGCGAATGCCACGAAGTAGTTCCTTTATCTTCGGAATCAAATCAAAGTCACAAGGACTCAAGTCTGGGGAGTATGGCGCCTGCTACAGTACTTAACAGTCCCATTGACCGATCAGAGCAGCCACAGCTTTCGCTGTAAGCGCCCGCGCATTGTCGTGCAAAACGATGGATGGGCTGCGGCCGGCCGAAGTGGCCGAGCGGTCTGCGGCGTGCCACTCACGGTCTGCGCGGCTGCTTCTGTCGGTGGTTCGAATCCCCTCTTTTTCACTTACTCCCCTAGAGTATGACCCACCACCAAATTGCTGAAGGTGGTCGTCATAGACTTCTTGGCCGCCTAGATAAGTGAGGAGACCCTGATCCGAAAGTTGTGTTCAAATGTTTCTTAAGCTTATGGGACTTAACTGCGGGGTCATCAGTCTCTAAACTTACAAACTACACACATATCCATGCCCGAGGGGGGGATTCGAACCCCGACCGTAGTGGCTGTGCAAACCGTGACTGGAGCACCTCAGTCCCCGCGGCCACCGCGGCCGGCGAAAGTTGTGTCTTCCACAAGTGGGCACATCCAATCCTACCATTTTCCGGCAGCTGCTTGAAGCGGTCATTTATTCCAAATTTCTTTTCTTTTTTCTCGCAGCTTTATAATTATATGAACTTTGGTAAGTTGGAAAGTGGAAAATATGACATAAATTTATATTTATATGTGGCATGCTCATAAAGTCGTCAACCCTCAGCTATCGTTAGTAGTACCTGTATGTTATCCTATGTGTTAATTTCAAAAATGTTCAAATGTCTGTAAATCTATCGGACCAAACTGCTTGGTCATCAGTCCGTAACTTACAAACTACTTAAACCTAAGTAAACTAACCTACGGACAAACACACCCACCCATGCCCCAGGGAGGACTCGAACCTCCGCGGCGAGCAACCGCGCGCTCCGCAGCGAGGTACTTTAGACCGCTCGGCTACTCCACCGCGGCTGTGTTAATTTCAATTATGACTAAGGAATAGTAGTGTTGACAGTGTCATCTATTCATAGATTAATGGCGCCGTTTTGCTGGTGACAAAACGCGACAATTCGCTGACATTGCTCTGTTTATAGGAAGGTTGGAGCTTAAATAGTGACAACTATTTATTCACAATCGATACAAAAACATTACATGTTTTCACCTGCTACTTCCCTTCAAAATACTCACCAGCGTTGTGTAGAACCCGTTGCCGGCGATGTGTTCAAATGTTCAAATGTTTATAAATCTAACGGATCAAACTACATGGTCATCAGTCCGTAGCTTACAAACTACTTAAACTAAGGTAAGCTAACCTAAGGACAACACACACACACATATGCCCCAGGGAACTCGAACCTCCGACGGCGAGCAACCGCGTGCACCGCACCGCAGCGAGGCGCCTTAGAGACCGCTCTGCTACTCCACCGCGGCCCAGCGATGTGGAAGGCGTAATATACCGTTAGCGGAACCTGTTCTGTTGATGGGAATGGAGCAGTCTACTGCTTGTAGAATCCTGGAACAGTCCTTAAGCGAGTTTCACGACGCGGTTCCTTCATCTTCGGAATCAAATCAAAGTCACAAGGACTTACGTCCGGGCAGTATGATGGACGGTACAGCACTTCCCTGTCCCATCGACCGAACAGAGCAGCCACAGCTTGCGCTGTCGTGTAAAATGATGAATGGATTGCGCAGAAAGTGCTGTCGCTTTTTTCGCAAAGCTGCTCGCAGGTGATATTCTGGCACATTCAATCTTGATCCAACTCCGTTGTTCCTGTTTCAAAAACATAGTGACACCGTTACGTTAGAGCGCTCGCTCTGATTTGCCTGTGTTTCACTTAATTGTGGGACGGGACAGCCCATTTGCTCGGAGTTAAGATAAGTATGTCAACAACGTATGCTATCGACGACAATAGTAGACCACTAATTAAGTTCCAACCCTTGTACTAATTTCGGCTATAAATATATTACGTGAACACTGTTAGTGTCCGTGTTCGTGTCTGTTTCGATGTCCACGTCGCGTTCCCAATTTGGTTTCCGTTGCTGGTCCATCTTACGCGATAAATTGGTTCGCTGCACATGTTGTCGCCTCCTGTACGGTCTGTTTCTTTTGTGTTCACATGTTTCACATGCGACATTTTCCTTGTTAGTGTACTGAGTGCTGCCCAGTGGTCCTCTTGTCTTACGGCATCGTGTATTTGTTGTTCTGTGTGAACAATACTGCAAAATTCTGCAAATGATACGCACTGCGCATGTACTCACTATGGAAAGAATGGTTTTCGCGTGGAGCAGAAGAAACTCCCTAGAACGGTGCGCACCTGACTATGGTAGTAAAACTTTGGCACAGAGCACCACTATGAAGAGTTGCAGTTTAGCTAGACCCGCCAAAGACGTTAATCGTTCAACTCTAGCATCCTGCAATGTTGTAGATAGTTTTGTTGTGGAGGAAGCAAGGAAGGAAGGAAGCTTATGGTATCACATCCCATCGATACCTTGGTCATTAGAGACAGAGTTACGGGTAAGAATGGGGAAGGAAATCGGGCGTGTCCTTTGAAACGAACAATCTCGGCATTTTCCTGGAGTGATTTACGGAAATCACGGAAAACCTAAATCTGGATGGCCGGAGGTGGATCTGAACCACCGTCCTCCCGAATGCGAGTCAAGTGCGTCACCACTGCGCCACTTCGCTCGGCAGTTTTGTTCCGGCGCAGTTGTTCTGCCATTAGGTGAAGTCAGATGATTATTCACTGTCAGTGGGGAGCTAATTTCTGGCAGCCTTTCCAGTTACGTAGAAATAATATTTGTAGATTTATGTTTCGAAATCATTTTTAACTTTATTACACTTGTATTCAAATCAACTTTTATATTAGTTACGAAAGGAAAGTAAGGGATATCATTCCACACAGTTTTCTATGTTCAATGAGCATTTTCTTTATTTTTGTTTGAACATTGTTCGAATCTTCGTCCCTGGTCATTTACGATAGTAACATGTGTTATCCTCAATATACTTTGAAATAATGAAGATATCACCCAGTAATGAATCTTCGATGTGATTAGTTTCCATTATTTGATACAGTGTTTGGATGTGAAATAATATTTTGTCCATTTGTCCAACAGTAGCTAACTGGGAGAGGCCAATTCTTAGGTACCATTATCCACTGCAGTAGGTTTCTGTACTGAGTTTTTCTCTGTCGAAGGGAAATTCTGAGACAGGAAGTATTAATAGGCTACCACAACAAGACTTTACTTCACATTAAAGTGGAGAAAAGGCAAGGTGCTGGCCTTGAGCTGACAGAGCCTCACAAATATTTGTAATGAATTCACTACTACCACACAACTCCACCTATGAATAAGTCAGCTTTAAACAATATAACATTGTTGCTGTTAAATTGTTGCTGTCAACTAAAGTAACTGTATTATTGATATCTCATTAATGATTGCTCAATACTACACTGGAGTCTAGAGAATCCCATCTGCCCCACAACCTATAACGTACACGAATCTAAAAATTAAAATGTATTGTGAAAGTAAGTGCTACAGCGGATAAAAAGTATAAGTTTTATCTGTTAAAACAGACATAGATTCGGTTATAAACATAGCTATATGCATACAGATAGCTTGAGAATGGCTGTGGAGCTGAAAGACGCTTACATAAACAGAAAAATAAACATTAATTAACTCTTTGAATGAAATACTGATTTGGCTGTCTGTACATAAATCATGCTTAGAATATACCTACAACACTGTAGGCCCTAAGGAGGACAAAATTTTGTTAGTAATTTGATATGTTATAGAGAATTTTCAGCAAGATATACTTCTAAAAGTAAAAATTAAAAAAAAAAAAAAATTAACTGTCGGTGAGATTCAACAAACAGTGTATTATACCAATAAGCAAATACATTTATCCCATAAATAGGAACTGTACCATACGCTGATCACAAAATACCTCACAGAGACAGCAGTACAGACGTGTCCACCAGCAGTTCCACACAAGAACACACACGTAAAGTATACAATGGTATAGAATATAAAATAAAACTGAAAACATGATAGGCTTCATAGCTGCAAATTAAAGTCTATTTGGATACTACAAAATTATTAAAAAAAATAAAATAAAATAAAAACACTAACACGAAAAATTAGACGAGAAAACTTAATCCAAATATTTATTTCAAACCATGTAACAATAATAAAGACAGCTAAGAAGTAGCATCTAAATATTTATTTACAGACGAAACAGGTTTCACATACGATAGTGTTTTTAATCATCATAATATACATTCTTGGTATGCAGTAAACCCACGTGCTATTCATGAGTCACCACAGCAGAGTTTGTCACTGAATATGTGGTTAGGGGTACCACCTGATCATCTCATTGGGCCAAACATTCTTCCACCAAAACTTAATGGACGGAGGAACCTTGAGGTTTCTGCAGCGTCATCTCTAAGTATTGTTAGACGATGTTCCCCTTAAGTAAGTTCGGAGTATGTGGTACATGGATGATGGAGCTCCGGCACATTTTGCTGCTGCTGTGATACGGCATCTAACGCGCAGATACAGTCAAAGATGGATAGGCACGGAACATAATTTAACCGTAACAAACAGTTTAAGATTGGTGAAAAATGGTTATATACGTGGAAAAGACCAGGAGACAAAGGAATGTTGGAAACAGATTTAATATTAATACGACATAGATTTTGGAACCAGGGTTTAAACTGTAAGACATGCCCAGTGGCATATGTTATTCATTATGAACTGTAGACTGAAACAGAAGAAATGCAGAAAGGTAGAAAAATGACATGCGACCTGGATAAACTGAAAGAACCTCAGGGTCTCTACAGTTTCAAGGAAAGCCTTAGGCAACAATAACAAAAGTGGGTAATTGGAGGGGGGAGGGATAACACATTAGAAGTTGATTTGGTAGCTTCGAAAGATGGAACAGTGAAGTAGAGGACCAATAGATTGGAAAGCAAGACTTCCAATATCAAAATGTTCAAATGTTTGTAGAACTTATGGGACTTAACTACGGGGTCATCAATCCCTAAGCTTACAAACTACTTATGAACTACCGAAGACTAAGGACGGCACAAATATCCATGCCCGAGGGGGGATTCAAACACCCGACCGTAGTGGCCGTGCAGACCGTGACTGGAGCGCCTCAGTCCCCTCGGCCACCACGGCCGGCACTTCCAATATCCTTGGATGTCATAGGAAATAATGAATTTAATTGTAATAAGGAGATAATATAAAAATGGAGTAAAAGAAGCAGATACATCAACATAAATACTGCGCTAATCATGTCTAAGTGCATGGCAGGGGGCTATCAAATGCTTTTATTATATTTCTCTGCCGTTACATTCTCTAATAGCGCGCGAGACAAGGAACATCTGAATCTTTACGTTTTCGATTTGATATTTCTTATTTTATTTTAACGATCATGTCTCCTATGTAGGTGGGTGTTAAACAAATAGGATCGCATTCGGAAGAGGCAGTTGGTGACAGAAATTTGAAAAAATAAATATCGCCCCAACGAATAATGCCTTTCTTTCAATGATTTCCAAACTAACTCGTGCATCATTTCTGTGACACTCTCTCCCCTATATCGAGATAATACAAAAGTAGCAGCCCTTCTCTGAACTTGCTCTATCATTCGTCAGTCCCACTTGGTAGAGAACCCACTATGGGCAGCAATACTCCAAAACAGGACTCACAAGTATATGTAGACAGTTTCTTTAGTAGAACTGTTGCATCCTCTAACTGTTTCTAAAGGGCGCGCCTTCCCTACAATATTTTCTATGTATCCTTTCCAATTCAAGGTATTCATAGTTGTAATTCCTAGGTATTTAGTTGAATTTACGTCCTATATATTTCTCTGATTTATCGTGTAAGTGAAGTTCAACAGATTTCTTTTGGTACTCATATGGATGACTTCACACTTCGATGTTTAGGGTCTATTGCCAATTTTTGCACCATGCTGATATTTTATCTAAAACGTTTTTTAGCTGCCTTTGATGTTCTGGTAACTTCAATAACCTATAAACGATAGCATCGTATGCGAACAGTCTAAGAGATCTACTCAGATTTTCTCCTAAATAGTTAATACACGTAAGCAACAACAGATGCCCTATAACAGTTCCCTGGAGGAATACCAGATATTACGTCTCTTTTACTCGATTACCTTCCATCAATTACTACGTACTGTGTCCTTTCTGAGAGGAAATCGCGAATCCAATCGCACAACTGCGGCAATATTCCATAAGCATGTAGTTGATGAAAAGGCGCTTACATGGTACAGTGTCAAAAGCTTTCTGGAAATCTAAAAATATGGAATTGATTTGAGATCCCTTGTCAGTAGCCTAACTTCATGTAGGTAGAGAGCTGTGTTTCACAAGAAAGATAATTTCTCAATCCGTATTGACTATGGGTCAATAGGTCGTTATCTTCTAGGTAGTTCATAATGTTTGAGACAAGTACGTGTTCTAAAATCCTGTTGTAAACCGACGTCAGACGACTAAAAAATGAGATCGACAGGAAGTGCAAAATAGGTAAGTAAGAGTGACTAGAGAGCAAATGCAAAATTGTAGAACATTTTATAACAAAGTGAAAAATAGGTACCGCCTGCAGGAACGTAAAAGAGTCATCTGGAGACAATAAATACAGTCGTATGAATATCAAGAACACTGATGGAAAATCAGTTCTAAGTAAAGAAGGGCAAACCAAAAGATGGAAAGACTACTTAGCGGTGCTCTAGAAAGGAAATGTACGTCGACACCACACTGTAGGAAGGGTAAAGGAAGATGAGGAATGAGATACTATACTGAGACAGGAATTTGAAAGAGCAATACTGAAAGACGAAGGCAAAACAAGGCCCCTGGAATAGAAGAAAACCCCTCATAGCTACTGAAGTCTCTGGGGAAGCTGGCCATGATAAAGTTGTTTCTCCTGTTGCGTAATAATGTAATAATCCCTACGTCAATGAAAATTTTACAACTATCAGTGTAATAAGTTCAACTCGGATTATTTACAGAAGAATGGAAAAGCAGATAGAAGCCGACCGCGGATAAGATCAGTTTGGATTTACGAGAAATGTAGGAACTCGTGAGGCAATACAATAAGGAAAGGCAAACTTACAATTCTAACTTTTTTAGAATACTTTTTACAATATTTATTGGCATACTCTCTTTCAAATTCTGAAATCAGCGGGGGTAAAGTATAATGAACGGAAAGTTATTTACAACTTGTAAACCACTGATTAATGATAAGAATCGGTGAAAGGGAAGCGTTGGTTGGGAAAGAAGTAAGGTTGGTTGTAACCTTTCCCCAGTGTTATACAATATGTACATTGAGCAAGCTGTGAACGAAAGCAAGTCGAAATTTGGAGAAGGAATGGAAGTTCACATTGTGTAATTGAAAATTTTGCATTTTGTTGATGACATTGTAATTCTGATAGAGACAACAAAGGACCAGAAAGAGCAATAGAACGGACTGGACATTGTCCTCAAAGGAATGTATAAGATAACAATGACTAGAGCAAAACACGGTTAATGTAGTCTAAGAAAAATAAGCGACGCTGAAGGAACTAGATGAGGTAGCAGATGAGTTTTATTATTTGGACTGTAAAGTAACATCGCAATACAGATGATGTAAGAATGGGATTGGGGTGATAAAGCATTTCGGGAGAGACAAATTTGTTAACATGTAATATTGATTTCAGTATTAGTAAGGCTTTTATGAAGGCATTGGTGCAGAGCGTTGCTTTGTACGGTAGTGAAGAATGGTCGATAAAAAGTGCAAACAGGAAGAGGTCAGAAGCTTTTGAAATGTGTTGTTACAGAAGAATTCTGGAGAGTAAGTGATAGATCGTGTAACAGTTAAGGAGGTACTGAATAGAATTGGGGAGAAAAAGAATTTATGGTATACGTTGACTAAAAGAAGGGATCGATTGGTAGGACACACTCTTAGGCAACAAATACTCCTGAATTTGAGGGAACTGAGTAAAAATTGGAGAGAATTCAGTAAAGATGGCAGAGGAAGACCAAGAGACGAATGCAGGAAGAAGATCGAAATGGGTGTGAGTTGCCGTTCTTATGAGGAAGAGGCTTGCTCAGGATAGATCAGGATGGAGAGCTGCCTGAAACCAATGTCTAGACTGAAGACCACTACAACAACAATCAAATTACAATACCAGAAACAACTAATTTTACAGGAAACACCTTGCATTAACAAAGAAAATTTACTGTTACAAGAATACAGGAAATAAATGAACTACTGAACGTAATACAAAACGAAAATTATTATAAATTTAATAAGGTAATGTACACTGAAACCGGTTCCTGCTAGATCACGGTATTTACGCACAGACGGACTTGGCTATCACATGGCCACCGTCTGGGTCTGCCGAGCGCTGTTGACGAAATATAAATGAAATTCAAACCAACATCAAATTTACCAGTAAAAACATCAATTAACTGGGCATAACAATATATGACGTTTACGATACATATCCAATTGAAATCTAATGAAAACACTCATCTATATACATAAAAATGAATTGCTGTTCATTAGTCTCGCTAAAACTCAAGAACGGCTGAACCTATTTGGCTACTTTTAGTCTTGAAATATTCGTGCAAGTTCAGGGAAGGTTTAAACAGTGATATAATATGGAAAAGTTGTCCGGAAAAGAGGAAAATCGGGAAAAATTGAAACAGCTTTTTACAGTGAGCTACCAATATCGTTAGTCCAATTACGATAAAATTTTGAACATCTCATGTTGAAAGCATGAGGAGGGTTCGCATCAAATAAAAATTTAGAAAAGTCGCCGGGAAAGTAGGAAAATTAAGGAGAAACCTAAAACAATGTTTTTCTATGAATAAAAATCAATTGTCACATGGTTGTAAGAGCATCACTTGAGTACGGCTTGACAGGATAAAGTTTGTATGAAAAAATGTTTTGGGAAAATCTACCGGAAAATTGGAAAATTTGAGAAAAACTGAAAGAGCGTTTTTAAAGTGTTTTTGATTGAATTCAGCACTATAACTGACTATTCGCACGACGGAGAGGGGTAAAGGGGTAAGTCTTTTTTGTTTTGTTCATTATGGTATTGGAAAAGTTTTGAGTATAAAAAAAAAAGGAAAGTCATAAAATTCGAACCAAGTTCCTTTTTCATTGTGTTTCTAAATGTACTTAACATCGTAAGTTCAGAACCATCCGATTGCGTTAAATTTTGATCATTTCACTTTCAACGAAAGATGAACGTTCTTATGAACAAAAAATTTAGGAAAGTTACACGGAAAATTGGAAAATTCTCGAGAAACTGAAGGACCTTTTTTTAATTGGATATCAATATCATTCGTCTAATTGTGATAAAATTTGGCATATTTGACGTTCAAAGCAAGAGTAACGTTCTTATGAAATAAAAATTTGGGTAAGTTTCCCGGAAATTCGAAAATTCAGAAAAAATAGTGTTTTTCTATGAAATATCAAAACAATTTATCTGATTTCGATAGAATTTTGCACAATCGACGTTCAAAGTGAGAGGAATGTTTGAGTTTAGTAAAAGTGTGAAATAGTTGGCCAGAAAATAGGAAAATTTGTGGAAAACTGAAAGAGCTCTTTTCTTTGGGATATCAATATCATTCGTACGATTAAGATAAAATTTTGCACATTTGACGTTCAAAAAAAATGTTCAAATGTTTGTATACCTTATGGGACTTAACTACGGGGTCATCAGTCCCTAAACTTACAAACTACTTATGAACTAGCTTATGCTAAAGACGGCACAAAGATCCATGCCCGAGGGAGAATTCGAACTCCCGACGGGGAACGGCTCCACGCATCGTAGTATAGCGCCTCAATGCGCTCGGCCGCTCCGCCGCGGCTGACATACATATTAGCAATTGCGAAGCATTGCGAGGACGACTAAATACACATTTATGGTCTCTCAAGACAAGCATGGATACGTTCACTCAATAACGAACAGACTATCCAATTTACCATTAGAACAATGTGTAATACATAAAAATCTACAGATCATTAAGTATATAGCACAACAACACAATTTGAGTCATATCATAGTAACACAATACTACCTGACGTGTATAAAGATTCATAATAACAAAAATAAATATGAATGATGCCAATAACACAGAGAGGAGCATAAATACCACAAACGTACATCATTATTATTTCAAAGAATTCATTATGAAAAAGACTGTAGTTTTTTTCATACTGCATCGTACACAACCTAAAAAACACATTCAATAAAAACGAAACTGGAAGTACGCAAATTTTAGCTTACTCGACAAAAATTGTCCTTCGAAACATAAATACGCTGTTACAAAATGCTGCAGACAAAGTTTGTGATGTCATATAGAATAGACGCGCAAGTCTGGTAATCTCAACAATCGCAGAGTTGATGTTGCAGACATCGGCTCATTGCGTTAGTGCAGCTCTTCTGAAGTAAACGTGACTAATTTGATGGATCACATCGTAAGGTCTCATAATGTCTATCAGTGCACGTGGGCAGGATTCTGGATGCATCAAGTGTATTAGAAATGTTCTGTCTGTAGTACATCAGAGCTCGCTAGCACCACCTTTCTTAAAAATTTTAAAGCGTATGATAAGAACACTAATGTCTCTTAAACAACAGTATAAGCAAATTGTTAACAATACCTAGAGTAGTAATTACTATAGAAAGTAATGAAAAAACAGGTCAAACATTTCTTAAATTAATATGAGTTTTATGTGTGTGTCCCTGAACTGTATACTCCTTCTAACCACATCTATTCTTTACATTATTCATGCAACGCTTAGCACGTAACCATGCTGTCCATCCAGAATTCACAAGTGAAATATAATAGAGTGTAATAAATACGTTCTTATTGTCCCTGCATTTCTAATATAACTACAAATATATGTACTTTTATTCGTAAATTGGTAAATAAAAGTATACTTTTCGATTATTGTAATAAACTCGTTTCCGTAACACCTATGTCGCCCAATTAGTGTGGATAACCGATGCTCTGCTGTGCGAGCGAAAGCTTGAAAACTTCCATAAACTTTATTATTGAGAATACAGTTGCACAAATTATCTATCAGTAACACTGAAATCTAAACTGATTCGTACAAATGTGTGAAACGTATTTTCTACATAATAGCAGGAAGGTGGATGAACCTAGTACAGTATCTGCAAAAAGGTTTCATTTAAATTTCATACCTGAACCGCAGTGGATGAATACAGTAGCCTTTAAAGTAACAATACAATCCTTGAACAAATAAATAAATCCACACAGGAGTCTAAACAAAAACAAGTTCAACAGAGATTATAAACTGCAAAATTGAAAAGTAGTGTAGATACAGTTTTGCAGATATCAAATACGTGTAAGAACTTTATGAGCATCTAATTAACTAACATAAAATAGTTGTGGCTGAATACCAGAAGCAGACATCCACAAGTATGAACTTAACTCAAGCTTATAAATACATTTTTGGGAAGTCTTCAACCCCCATAATGAAATTCTACCCTAAATTCCAAACCTGATAACCCCACTGTACCACTGAAATACTAAAAAAAATCAAGAGTATGAACCACACCTGTGATTAAGTACTGTCTTAAATCGAGCCAATCATTATTTTGTAACATTAATGACAAAATGTAGCAGTTGGGACTTTTTATTACTTATTGTAGATTGTAACAGTAATTGTAAATTTGTCTCACTAGTGGCAACTGAGATAAAGTGAATAATGAATGAGCTACTATCTTTTTTCTATCAGACCAGAAGATTTTCACTACTGCTCTCTTTTCGAAGGACTGTGAAGTCATCCGTCTTCACAGAGGATTGTAAAGTGATCCATCTTCTTCAGATACTTGCAGGGGTGTCTTGCCGTGACGATTACGTAATTAATAAGAGAGACAGGGGAACGGGAAAGTAGGTGAAAGTCTTTAAGTGAAGTTAAATGAAACAATGTACTGTAAACCAAAAGGAGCATATATTGAGATAGCCATAATGCAAAATTTCATTTTCGCTCTCAAAATTACTGGATCTTCGACGAGTTATCATCCGGCTGTTACCCAAATATTTCCCATAGCAGAGAAGCGGTGTAATGAACCCAACCGCTGATATTACCGGTAGATTAAAAATTTATGCCGGGCCG
Organism: Locusta migratoria; assembly: GCA_026315105.1. NCBI lineage: Eukaryota > Metazoa > Arthropoda > Insecta > Orthoptera > Acrididae > Locusta > Locusta migratoria. The sequence continues at coordinate 224,600,153 of CM048745.1, forward strand.
GAAATCGAAGTCACGAACTTACGCCTTACACCGGCAAGGAATCTACTGAATGTACTACCAGAACTCCACTCATGCCCCCTTCTCACAGCTTCACTTACACCGGTACCTCGTCCCCTTCCTTCCAAGACTTCAGAGAAGTTCTCCTCAATGCCTCCAGGACTATCATTTCTGGAACAAAGGACATTGCGGAGACATACCGAATATACTAGCAGAAAACCACATACAGATAGTATATACGACTGGCTGCCACAGACGAATGGCGTCCTCCACTCAGCCCCATCTAATGTCCTCACGCACGCTGTCACGAAAGGAATGACAGGATCAGGAACATACATATACGCTGATGGCATGGCCATCGCGGCGACAGGTATAGAGAATCTACAAGTAGCTCTACAACCGAATGGGCGGTGAAACGGTACAGTTAAAAAAAATTTAACCGGGGATATATTTTATCCCGGAGCGTTTTTCTCTCTCTCGTATATCTTTGAAGCCTGATCAGTATTCCCTTTCTTCTGGACACGAGAGGGAGAACAGCGCTCCAATTCATCTGTTTGTTCCTACCTTTCGAACTGTTTAGACGTGTCTGTCGGCTCCTGCGATTCATGTTTTACGTATGTGAGTATAGCGTGATCATTTGTAAAATAAACCGTAAAAGAAGTTGCCAAAATTTAATGTGACGAGCATTTTTCATTTCAGCCTGCCCAATTTAAAAATGGCGAAGTAATTCAGCCCGGTTCAGTTGCGCAATGAGTTCGGACGCCATTAAGGCTGTCGAACATTCGTGTAGTGATTGTTGCCAAATTTATTAGCTTTCAGACAAAAGCATTCGCCTTCAAAATAAATGAGTGTTTTAGAACATGCAATCGCGTTTCTCTTGTCATGTTAATTATCCGAAGTCCGATAATTCTCTGTTTGAGATTCTCACCGTAGCTTACGACTGGACACTGAACTAACATTTAACGCACGGTCAGCTGCACGGAACAGCTCGCGTAACCAGTCCAAAACCATTTCATGGTTAATAAATATGCATTTTATTACAAAAAATGTTCAAATGTTTGTATTTCTATCGGACCAAACTTGTGGTCATCAGTCCGTAGCTTACAAACTACTTAAACCTAGGTAAACTAACCTAAGGACAACACACACACCCATGTCCCAGGGAGGACTCGAACCTCCACGGCGAGCAACCGCGCGCTCTGCAGCGAGACGCTTTAGCCCCTTTTTATTACAGATACAATACCAGAATAAGATGATCTTTTAAAGGATTCATAGTAAGGTAAACTCCGTCTGTTTTTATAGTGTAACTGCCGCTAACATCTGCTCAAAATAGCTTTCAAAATCTTAAAAACATCCAAACTAATTCTGCCATTTATTTAAAATATATCAATGAAAACTTTTTTTACGAAATTTTAACTGTCTTTGACCCCAATTCGGACTCAGGAAACTTTTACGAAATTAAATCAGAATAAAAAGATGAACCTTTTACTAATTCCAATCCCTTTGGCAGCTCCATTACAGCGGAGTGAAATGACATCAAGATAAACGAAGAGAAAAAGGAGTTGTTAGTGTTCAGAAAAGACTCACTAAAGCAGAGAACGTCAACTATAATGGAAAACTACTCAAGAGGGTTAAAAATTTCAAATATCTAGCTATCACAATCCAAAGAACTGGGAAAAGTTTAAGGCTACATATAATATCTAAAGCAGTGTCGGCCACTAGAGCTATGAATGAAATCAGAAACATCACACAACTATCGATCAGCAAGGCTATGGACCCGTTCAGACTAAAGATACTACCTGTTCTGACGTATGGCCTTAAATCAATGGGAGAATACCTCACATAGAAACAGATTAAAGAACTGGAGGAAGTAAAGGCTAGATACCTGAAGAGTGTATTAGGAGTCTCACAGAACTCAAGTTCAAGGGTAATGTACGAGCTTGCCGGAAAGACCTTCCTGATAGAGGACCTAAGGTAAGAGCTCATACTCCCAGCTAGTGTCGACTTCAAACAGCTTCTAGAAGATCTGAATGAGAAGAAAATCAACATACCGGAGGACTTTTATGCAACGTCTGCTACGCAAGACAGGACCTGGATGGAAGCGAACCATGAAATGCGACACGTGACGTGGAGACTGCCAACACATGAGTTTCACGAGGTGCGACGCAACAAATTATTTCACGAACCAAATGACGAGTGTGTGTATGTGAACTGTGCTTAGAATTTTGTTATCGATACCATATTATCAAATGCACGAATAGACAGAAATCCATCGTAGCTTATATCAAAATCAAGTAAAGTGAATGTAAACCTTTGCACAGCATGTGTGCGTTTCCTATAAATAAGAATTGCGTAGACATAGCTTAATCCTTTATTTGGCAATGTTGCTCTCAAGCAACATCAAAATTGCGCATGGTTTTCTGAAACTTTTTGACGATATTTTTCGTGATGCATGGAAAACAGCTTATAAAAAGGAAAGAGGAAGCCTTGAAGTTCATTTATTATGGAACATTGTTGACGATTTCTTATATGGGAGACTGAAAATGGACTTATATTTATTGGGAAGAGGAGGCCTCACAGACCACTACAAAATGGGCAATAAGTATCTCCTGTACCAGTCAATGATGTACGGTATGACACTATATTGTCACTTGGCAGATTACGGACCAAAATAAATTTGCAAGTTTTGTCTTCAGGGATACCTAAGTGTAAAATGTGGAAATCATGGGACTGTTCTGAACTCTGCACCAAAAACAACTTGTTTTCACACGTTTCACATTAAGTAGTCCAAAATACAATAATTTGTACAGTCATAAGAACAACACTGTAGTATTGATGTTGTAACACCATTCGAAGTTATTGGGCAACGTTACTTACAAACCAGAAACTATATTTTGAAAAAAAAAATGTTTAAAACAGTTCACATTTAACTTAAGTAACGTAATACTTTTTCTTCTCGTGATTTCTGTGTGTGCCAAATAAAGAGATAACCAAAGCCTGGATCGTTTCCAGAATGAAATTTTCAATGTGCAGTGGATTGTGTTCTGATATGGAACTTCCTGGCGTGTCTGCGCTAGCGGTGCTAGAAGGTAGCAGGAGAGGCCGGGAACTATGGTCATCTGGTAGAGCGTCTTGACTTCGAGTCTGGATGCGCCACACAATTTTAATCTCTCATCAAAATTTAAATTTTCTGTGATTTCCCTAAATCAGTCCGTCCTTAACAAAAGAATCCGAGTTTGTGCTCCGTCTCTAATGATCACGGTGTCGAAAGGACGTTAAACCCTCATCTTCTTTACTTCCTTCCATTCGTTCTTCGTATATGCAGGCAGTTGGTGTCTTACAAGCAGCCAGGACCTCTGTTTAATTTTGAAAGTAACGGCTCTAACTTAAAGAAAACTCGCCGTCTTAATTAAATGGCAAGGGGAAATGGGAGTAGATACACGATCCCAGACAACTGGTATATAGCAGAAGTAATCTCTGTCTTCAAGAAAGGCAAACGCGATGACGGTAAACACTATAGTGGAACCAGTCTCCTAATCACTGGCTACAAAATATACTCAAAAATAATCAATAACCGCCTGATGACCATAACAGAAGCTATTATTTTGGAGGAAGAAAACGGCTTTAGATCAGATCGTTCATGCACATACAATGTGTTTGTAATTAAGAACACCATAGAAAAACACAGAAAGTTTAACGTAGAAACCCGCATGGCGTTTATCGACCTTGAGAAGACTACTGACCGTGTTAGCTGTGATAGCATATGTTTGAATGTAGGTATCCCTATCGGCAAATAGTAGTAGTCAAAGGTCTTTACAAAAATACACGCATTGAACGTAATAAACACAGGGAAGATTAAATCAGAAAAATGAGTATTAATAAAGGAGTAAGATAAGTTTTTAACTTTGTAATTTATCTAAATTCGCTAGACGGACATTTTTGCTAAACGAGAACCCCTTTCGTTCGGAGAAATGAGGAATAGCATTTCATTTCTTGTTTTCAAATGTTAGTTTCTGTAATACTGGGTTTTTATTATGCTAACAATAATTTATCATTGTGTCTGTGAATGTGGCAATATGAACGGTTTCTCCATGACGCCACTGCCCCTGTGAGAATGTGTGCTTGCTTTATTCTGTACGTGCATATATGAGAATCTTCTAGCATGGGAGTCTGAGTGTATGTATCAGAATTTTCGTCGTCAGCTGCTGGCTGCTCGCTACTAGTGTTTCTCTGCCTTCTTATCGATAGGTAGTTGTTACCAACCTCTGCTTTTGATGTTACCAAAGAGGTTCCTCCACCTTTTGGTTACAAGTTGGGTTGGCAATGCCCAGTAGTGAGCCTCGGTAGGACGTGCGAGTTTAAGCTCTCCCCACCACCCCGGTGGTGGATGGGACTGGCTGGCCGCCTTGGACACTCTTTGACTGCGCTTCGACCTGGTAAGACGTTCTGATTTTCTTTCCTCCCTTGAAATGGTACCGATTCTTTGTCTGGTGTTCAAATTAGATTTCAGAACTTAGGTTTATTTTTTGGAATAAGTTTCTCCGATCATGTACGGAAGTATATTCAATTTCATTTTGGTGATTTTGCGCAGGTAAACAGGGTGAATGTGTAACTAATTCGGTTTGATAATGGTAACCATGGTGAGACTAGCTGGCAGTGTACGAACTCGGTATAATTTCTTTCAGGCTTTGTGGGATGCAACTAATGTGCAGGAATATTTTTATTCTGTATAGTACATGTGAAATATTGAGTAAAATCCATTATTATAAGTCCTACCAACCTAAACAATAGTACTTAGAACATAATTCGTTTGCATCACACCAACAGCTCAGGAAAAAATGCACATTTGTAATGCAGAAGTTTGAAGGTCAAACTGTGTCTTTGTGTGAATTAATAATGCATATCGCTGTGTTTATTTTTATTACAAGCCTATTATTATTATTAATAATAATACAATTACAGCCATTGTGAATCTAGAAGCTTTTATCAGAAATTAACAACTACGCAGACAATTATGGGTAGTGCAAAAGTGACTGTGGAAGTAGTGGAAAAAACAATGACACAGCATGAAGAACGGGTGGTACTGCATGAAACAGACCGGCATTCCATGATGTGAACCGAAAACAAGACAAAATTTCCGTAAGTAACAAAATGTTAGGCCTACTTTTCATGTTCCGTTAACGAACTGTTTTCGATCTAAAAACAAAACAAACTGTAGATTTCTATTATTACAGACCACTGAAGATGTTTTACTGTCATTAAAACGATACGCGTCTGGTAAGAAAAATCGCATTTTTATTGTAGTTGCAAAGACGGACAAACACTGCTATTCATAATTATGAAAGCAACTACGGACATTATGGCCACACAAACGAAGAATATCCGTTTGAGGACGGCAAACATTTACTTTCCAATAGTAAATACATTCAATTTTGATTACGATTCAGTTAAATAGAAGTCAACATCAGTGGTATGAATACAACAGCAATATAAATTTGTAGCCGAACGTTTTGGGTAAGAATCTTAAAGTACAGTACGTTCACACCGGTAGGCCTGCAGTGATAATTCCAACCTTTGTAAGTCGTAATGCAATGTTTTATCCAGCCATGTGTTCGTCAGTTAACGGTTTGAGAGATTACTTCCATAAGTACCTTTTTCTATTCGAATAGCTGTCAAATGTAATGAATATTTACCTCACCCTTCACACATGTTCTGTATGTATTCTATTTTTAACCAGAAGTTATTTTATACAATTCGTGGCACTGCACAGCTAGCATGTTACGTCCAAGTTCTTCTCGTCGCGTATCTTGTTGGAAAGAGACTCAGATGTATTCCTTTAGTGAGAAACAGATAAGCATTGCTAAACGCAAACGAGCAAAGTTTTGTAGACTTCATACATTAGGGGAAGCAAAAAGCACCGCAGCACTAGAAACGTATTCCATTCGAATGTACTTCGCACTCTGAAAAAAGATTTTCCCAGTAATGAAGGTCTTTCACGAAATAAATATGAAGTTTTTTTCCGGAAAGCAATTAGAGGTGCTCTTGAATGCAAGAAGGGCGAACTAATATCAGTTTCCAGAAACGAAATAGAAATAAACGGAAAAAGAAAGACTGAAGTAATTTAATTTAATATTTTTCTCAATATGTAGCCTTCAGACTAAAGAGAAAAGGACGAAGGAGCTACGGAACTAACTTTCACCAACGATGAACTGCTTTTCGTTTCACTTTCAGCAGAGAGTTTATAAAACCGGATTTCGTTCTATAATGTTATTTTTAAATGCTACTTTTGTCCGGTTGATTTTTGTTGTAACTGGTTTTCTGTAATACTGTTCGTATGAAACATAGGCCTAACTATATTTTCTGCTGCACGTATGTTATTGTGGTGTCGTCCGCTTTATACATTTCACAGAGTGATCTGATAACAGAAATTGCAGGACGCATCTACATATGATTATCTTTGGTGCTAAATGACATATCCATCATATAATAAAAGTTCACGTGCCATATTACGTAATGCGTGGCTAATACCTACCACATCGTCATCATCATCACAAAATAATTGAGACAACTGTTTTGTGTCATTCTCTGGTATACACACTTCTCCGAAGGGATTATTCTAAATGTTATCCAGTTTATAAATGGCAGGAAAACGTAAATGAACTTTTAGGATAAAATTGAGTTGTTTGGTTCTACGTCATTTGTATGAAAAAACCAGGTGGAGTTGCAAAATAAGTTTCACCTGTTGACCTGTGGTCAGAGTTGCGTATGAAAGGAAAAAAAATAGAATGAGACATTGAAGGTAAGACATAACTTTATTTTTCTACATTATTTTCAAATACATTGAGACATTTGTCTTACCGCTTTATAAGCTTCAAAAAGCCGTCCAGAAAAAAACACAGGGCGTTGCTTAAGGAGAAAGCGTTGAACGGTTTGTTTGACGTCAGCATTGCTTCCAAATCGTCTTCCGCCAAGTTTCTTCTTCATAGCTGGAAACAGATGGAAGTCACTTGGTGCGAGATCAGGACTGTATGGCGGATGGTGCAAGCGCTCCCAACGAACAGTTGCAATATAGTCTTGCGGTGTCATCGCCAGATCTGAGAAGGCCACGCCGCTTTTTCCGAATCACCTCTTTCAATTTCGACAGTGTGGCACAATACCGCGCAGCATTGTTGGTTGCATCCCCCAAAAAGTCAGCAACAAGACTCCTTGTGCGTCCCAGAAAACGGTGAGTAGCACTTTACCTACAGACGGAGTGCTTTTGAACTTCTTTCGGACAGGTGATAGCGGATGTTTCAACTCCATAGCCGTTCAACGCTTCTTCCGTATGCAACGCCACTGATTTTTTCCCTGGAAAGCTTTCTGAAACAGCGGTTTGACAAATGTCTCAATATACTTGCAAATTATTATTCTATTTTTATTATTATTCTATTTATTTATTTATTATTATTCTATTTTTATCCTTTCATACACAAATCTGCCAACTCCCTCTCGTAGCTTACATAGGTTATCACACATTTCAGAAACTCTTGGAAATAGTGGTTTTCCGTTTTGTATAGTCCTGGTCCAGGAATTAAGTGAAAAAAATGTAATTTTGAGTAAGCTTAACTGTTGTTGTGAATAAAGCATTAACGCAAGAGAGAGTCAAAGTAATCTGAATTTTTTGTTTATTGAAGATGGATCTATAACAAAATTAAAAATGTTACCCGTTTTCACCATAGTTTACCAAGCGAGGTGGCGCAGCCGTAGCACATTGGACCAAGACCAATTGTAGTTGGTCTTGATTGGACTTATAAAATGACCTGGCCAGCGCGTACGTAGTCCCGACTAACAAAAATTATGCGCTCGAGGTACTATTTTTTTTTTCTTTTTCATCGGTTAAAACAAAAGATAGTCCCCTAACGTAATCAAATGAAACACCTTCCGGTATATGCCAACGTGGAAGAGATACTCAGGTCAAAGCAAGGCGCCTTAGAGCGCACTGCCACTCCCGCGTGGTTAAAAGAAAGGCCATAAAGATACAATCAGAATTATTCGAGCCAACGCAGAAACACATCAACAATCAGAATGTTCAAATATTTGTAGAGATTATGGGACTTAACTACGGGGTCATCAGTCCCTAAACTTACAAACTACTTATGAACTAGCTAATACTGAGGATGGCACAAATATCCATGCCCGAGGGGGATTCGAACCCCTGTAGAGGCCGTTGAGGCCGTAGAGGCCATGCAGACGGTGACTGGCGCGCCGCAGACCGCTTGGCCACCGCGATCGGCCAATCAGAATAAAAGTTTCACTCTGCAGCGGAAGATGCACTAATATGAAAGTTCCTGGCAGATTAAAATTGTGTGGCGGAACAGAGATTCGGACCTGGGACCTCTGCTCTTCGCAGGAGAACTTCTGTGAAGTCTAGAAGGTAGGAGCCGAGGTACTGGGGAAGTAAAGTTGTGAGGACAGACCGTGAAGCGTGTCGGGATAGCTGAGATGGTAGAGCGCTCGGTAGTGAAAGGTAAAGGTCCGAGGTTCGAATCCCGTTTCCGGCAATTAATTTTAATCGGCCAGGAATTATCATATCAACAATCATTTTCCCTATCCCCCTCCCTCCTGCAATGTGCGCGGCTGGCACAGGAAAGACTAAGGTGACAGCGGTTTCCGGAATATACACTGCTGACAACCCAAGGTGCACTACTCCGAAGGAAGCACCCAGGTGATACTCCCACCATGCGTTTTGACAACGAGACACTCACGATTAGCATTCCAGTGCAGGCGTACTTCATGGGCGCCAGCGGCTCCGGTTGCATGCGCTGTAGAAAGGGGGGAGGTGGCACACGGCCGTGTGGACGTACTGGAATTGTTCTTTCGTGTGGCTGTTTTGCGTAAGCAGCTTCAGTACGTGTCGCAGAGGACAGCGAGCGACTTTTCACGATTCGGAATTCGAGCTACGAAGCATAGTTGCTATGATCGTGTCGGAAGTTGCCAACGTTCTCTTATCCTAAACGGTTATCGCTTGATGCACAGTGAACGATTTTTTGACGGAACCGATAGCATCCACCTCGCTGCACCACAGCAGTTGACGACAGCAGAGAGTAACTACACAGAGAGGAAGGCCTCCCTATACCACTGTCCTATGCTCTCCTTGCAGTTTCGTAAGACGTTAGAAGAGATCAAGCAGTTCTCGGGCTTAGTACCCATAGACCACAATAGAGGCGCTTCTGAGGGTGCCTCTCGCACATCAGAGGGTAGTGTGGAGGGGAGGCTGAGGGGAGAGATCGTGCCGCCTGCCACGAGGCCATGGACACAGAGTTTTGTATATGCCATGGATGTCCCAGCCGTCCGGTGTGCCGGCGTTTGAGGGAAGGAGGTGGTGGGGACAGCCGCTACCTGCCGCCTGCTCTGGACGGGGTTGAAACACTTGTGGGGAGTGACACTTGGGAGGAACCCGGGGCCCTTGGGGCGGCTAATAGCTTTTCCTGGGTACAGGCACACCAAAAAGTCAAGGACTGTCAACATAACTACATATTAATTCGTTGAGTGTTCCTCCTGAAAACAAAACGGTATTTCAACAGTGTTAATGTTTGGAGAGTTATTAAGACATTCTCTGCTACTACAAAACGATGACTTTCAACAGTCATACCTCCTAAAATCATATTATTCAGAACACTAAGCATATCAAGACACTTGCGCAAGCAATAAATATATTAGGTATCCTGCACAGATACGTTGATGTAATTGACCGCTATGTAGTTAACCTCACTATCATGCAACTTTCATCTCTTTAAAAATAGCTATGCTTTTTAAAAGGAGACGCAACCTTAAAAGTCTGCGTCAGGCAGTGCAGCGGTGTGGACGGACTGTTTACGTTCCGCCGCCGAGTCTGCTGCTCGCGTGTGTTTACGTGGCACAGTCGCCTTCGCTTGCGTAATTTACTTAGAACAATAATGGCCCACTCCTGGCGAAAATCAACATTGAAAATCAGTTTTTCGAATGAATATGCACGACCGAAGGCACTTGAAGTCGAACAATTTATTAGAGACGAAGTGAAGATTGACTGTAACGATCTTATCGGGATCCACTTCTCTATAGTGAGCAGTGTAGTGTATGTGAAGCTTACCAGCGACGCCGTCTGTGAGAAGATTCTAAACAGATCAAGAAATGGACTCAAATTCCGTCACTCAGATGGAAATATCGGTGAAGTGACTATCGAACAAGCAGGTCTTGGACTACGAACAATTAGAGTGTTTGAACTTCCGTTTGAAGTACCTTCAGACGTGGTTGTTTCTGCGCTGCGCCCTTATGGGAACGTTAATAGCCACATGGCCGAGAAATGGGCTCAATTTACAACATATCCGGTATTCAATGGGGTGCGGCAGGTACGCATTGAATTGACCAAACACGTGCCATCTTATCTATATATTGGAGGGTGCCGTGCCATCATAATTTATGATGGCCAGCCGAAGACGTGCTCCGGTTGTGGCCAAGAAGGTCACGTTCGTTCTAGCTGTATGCAGCGCAGAATAACGCAGTTACCACCTGGTGATGAGCAGATCCCATCGGCATCCACGACGCTCCCATTGACATATGTACAGGTTCTTCAAAATGAACGCAGCCAGCAGCCTGTGACAACACCACTTGATGAAACTATGCCAAACACGGTAGAACTTCAGGGCAACGAGGACAGGATGGAGGCTACACCTGCGCCGGCCCCTGAACGTCACGTGAGGAAGGATAACGAAGTGTCTCCGAAGGAGGGAACAGATGCCGTCTCTATGGTCGTGCCTACCGCCGCCTTCGTGCCAGACAGTCAGAATACCCATACTTCGTCTGATACTGAAGTACACGTGCGAAAACAACGGTCACCACAGAGAAGGAAGAAACGTCGGCTTGCTCCGTCTGATATCAGCCGATCACAATCTAATGATGAATCCCAAGACCTTCTACCATCAGAAGACCCTAAAGTGGAACTTCCTGCCTCACTCCAGTCGGTAGCGGAATCAACACGGCGTATGTCTATAACTCCTACTACAGATGATGACCAGCAGTCAGCCATTCGTCAGTCGTACACCGACGACACATCAATGCATGTTGACTCACCAGGGGCTTCAACTGACGACCAGCGTCCAAGCAACGCAGCATGGCACGAAGATGTTGAAGATAATTCATCCACAGCTGACGTAGCAACAGATGTTGCTACTAAACTAAATGTATGCTAATCGATGAGGGTTTGGGGGAGAATGTGCTACCTGATCTTCGTGTTACAATGAGCATCCCTGTAAATATGGCACAAGGGCAGGCTTACAGAATTGGATCTATCAACATTAATACAATCCAAACGCAGATAAAGTTTCAGTTATTCCGTGACATGATGCGGGCGTCAGATCTAGATATTGCCCTTCTACAAGAAGTTCGCCTCGAGTCATTTCCAGATATTTCTGGTTATGATACATATCAAACGCCATCTTCTTCCAACGGTAGTGGGACGGCCGTACTTCTGAGAGAAGGTATTGTCGTTGACGACGTCACTTATTTACCATCGGGCAGGGGCCTTGCTGTGACATTCCATGGTGTCCGGATCATCAACGTTTATGCTCCCTCCGGCACGGACAAACGAAGGGAACGCTCGCACTTCTACTCAGAAGAGATAGCTCCACTGTTTGCAGGTCAATACGATCACATTATTCTTGGAGGAGACTTCAACTGTGTGCTCGCCATAAAGGACCAAATTCCTCATTTTACCACGTGCCAAAAACTTAAATTACTTATTCAAGAACTGGACCTGATAGACACATGGGAGCATAAGCATGGTGATCGACCTGGATACACTTTTTTCACCAGCCATTCTGCGAGCCGTCTGGACCGAGTCTATGTCTCCCGCGGACTCACAAAGGCAACACTTGATGCCGAGCTGTGGCCTACCGCCTTCTCGGACCACATCGCTTATATTTGTACTGTTTCTCTTCGACGGCAGGGCGTGTGGCGAAGTCGAGGTACTTGGAAGTTAAACGTTGCACATCTTAAGGATCCCGAGTGCAGACAGCATATAGAAGCGACGTGGAACAACTGCCAGAGACGTCTTATGGCATATCCTTCAACGATTCGATGGTGGCTCGAGTGTGCTAAGCCAGCTTTGCGTCGCACGTTGGTACAGTATGGACGTGACAAAATGAGTTGGCATCGACGAACCATGGAATTTTACTTTACGGCACTCCGTGAGCTTACTATCCAAGCACCGTCTCCTGAACGACAGATTGCAATTCAGCGGATTAAGGCGAAGATTACTTTACTTATGCGCCGCCGTCTTGAGGGAACAGTGATACGTGCGAGATGTCAAGATCGAGTCGCTGGAGAACCTCCTTCCATGCATCACGTTATTCGAGAGAAGCAACGGTGTAGAAGAGCGCTGGTGCACGCTATTGATACCCCAGATGGTCGTCGACTGACATCTCAGAATGACATCGCCACTGCTTTCGTGGGTCACTATCAACAGTTGTATGCAGAAGAAGATCAGGGTGCTATATCAATGGAAGAAGTGCTCGACTCCATGCCTGGTACTCTTGATGGGGAGTCTGTGCAGACCCTTACAGATACGATTACTGCTGATGATCTCGCTGACGCTCTACGCAAGGGAGCAACAAACAAATCCCCAGGCCCAGATGGCCTTCCGCTGGAGTTCTACCGCGCCTTTCAAGACATCATGGCTCCTCGCTGGATAGAAATGTATAACGAACTGACGATACCTGACGTCCCACTCCCACCTGCTTTTGTCGAAGGCCTGATCATTCCAGTCCCGAAGAAGTCCAGGGGACAAAAAGTGGAACATTTTCGGCCGTTAACCATGCTGAACTGCGACTTCAAGATTTTTACCAGGATCCTCGCTTCCAGACTCCGGCGTGTCTTGCATCAAGTCGTATCTACGGATCAAACATGTCTTGGTGGCAGAAGTAACATCCAGACAGCACTAAGTGATTATCGTGACATCATAGCCTTGGCCGAGACTTGCCGCATTCGTGGTGTCTTAGTGTCCGTAGACCTGGACCATGCTTTTGATAGGGTGAGTCATGACTTTCTTGAAGCAGTGCTGCGAAGAATGGCGTTTCCTCCCGCCTTTACACACACCGTCCCGCGCTTTCTCCGATGCGCCACCTCACGTGTACTGATCAATGGACGTGTGGCAGGCACTGTTACCATTTCGCGATCTGTACGACAAGGCTGTCCGCTATCGATGATTCTTTTTGCCATTGCGCTTGAGCCATTGTTACATGGACTGCGATGTCGACTGTCTGGGATGAAGATGAGGAACCGGTCCTTTATCTGTCGCGCATATGCTGATGACCTTCTGTTCTTGGCTCAATCACGGGACGAAGTGCGGATAGCACTAGAATGGATTACCAAGTATGGAACTACTGCGGGCAGCCGTATGAATCTGACCAAGTCTGCCGCTATGAACATTGGCAGGGGTCTTCCTGAAGGAAGCGTGGCCCCGCTACAATCAGTGGACAAGCTCAAGTGTTTAGGGATAACCTTCACGCGCGACATTCGACGAACCTCGGCAGTCAACTACAAACGCCTTCTTCAGGTACTACGAGCTAGCGTCCGAAGCAATCTACTACGGTCGTTAGACTTAATACAACGAGTTGCTTTCGTGAACATCCATCTGGCGTCTAGGATACCGCACCTGGCCCAGATTCTACCGATGCCGAAGACGATGGCAACAAGACTGCTGGCTGTGTTTGGATACTTCGTGAGCGCCGGCCTTATCTTCAAAGTCCGTTATGAAACATTAACTCTCCCCCCTCGAGACGGAGGTCTTGGGCTTGTCAATGTACATGTCAGAGCGTCTGCCCTTTATGTCAGTACGATGATTAAGCTGTGGAAACATCGCCAGACCGGAATATCTGGGATTCTGATCGACGAACTTGCTCCTATATCTCTAATGCCGCCCATAGCAGTAGCGCATATCTCTACCCATCTCTCACATATTAAGACATTTTTATAGAATATAGTTACGTCCATGAAGACTTGCCCCATACACGGACTCCAACAACATGTGATGTGTACCGCATAATGATGAAGGGCCACACCCGGAATTGCGTGGAGAGACGACATCCAACAATCAGATGGCCCGTGGTCTGGCGTTCTGTGCATCATGCCCTCCTCGATACAGATGCTCGTGCTACCTGGTATCTGGTTGTCAATGGAAAATACATGACGCGACATCGGCTGCATGCAATTAAGATGACGGACTCTCCACACTGCCCTCAGTGTCACGTGTTAGACACTGATGAACATCGGCTGATGTGTGGACCTGCTGCAGAGGTGTGGCTGTTCATAAAGAAAATACTTGCCTTTCTTTGTCGTACAGCTCCACACACTATTGAACCGCAGTCACTTCTATTTCCGGACGAGAGCTTTTTTCCACGCACAAAGACTAATGCAGTGAACTGGATCAAAGGCCTATCTATATATTATTTGTTTCACGATCGAGAAAAGAGTGTGCTTGATTTTTGGACGTACCTCCAAGATCGCTTCACGTCTCTACTACATAATTCAAGACACCGACAATACTATGCCAATTTTCTGGGTAGTGTTTTCCTGGATCCTCCCCACAGCTTGGGTGTGCCGGGTATGAGACGATAATTTTAGTATGAATGATCCCTCAGAAGAATGAACCTATGTAACGGATGAAAACAATTTATTCGAGAAGATGTGCCCGGAACTCGCGTGAGGAACAGAAATTCAGCTAATATCTATCCGCATATGGTCGGTGTGCAGTCACCATTTATGTTTGTTCCGCCGGGAGGGCAGTCTTATTTATGTTCACTATCAGACGCTATTAATGCTGCACTTCATGTAGAGATATTTTACTGCCAGTGAAAACCCTCACTAAAGAAGGAGATATTTTTCTTTTCCTTTCTTTTATTTTCCCTTTCATTGATATATATATAGAAATAAAATGAAGTGCGTAAATCTTTAAATAAATAAAAAAAAACAGGACCCTGCCAAAATAAAAAAATAAAAAGATAGCTCTGAGGTAAAGTGGTAGTCTGCCACGGAGAGGTGGCTTTGGTCGATGGTTCGGGTCTCATTGGTGGAGAACTTTTTATCTGTTTTCGTGACAGGAGTTGCACGAAAATTAATCAAAAAAAAAAAAAAAAAAAGAAAAGAAGAAAAAAAAGAAAACAAAAAAAAGGGGAAAATAAAAAAAAAAAAAAAAAAAGATGGTAGAGCGCTCGGTAGTGAAAGGTAAAGGTCCGAGGTTCGAATCCCGTTTCCGGCAATTAATTTTAATCGGCCAGGAATTATCATATCAACAATCATTTTCCCTATCCCCCTCCCTCCTGC
Organism: Locusta migratoria; assembly: GCA_026315105.1. Lineage (NCBI taxonomy): Eukaryota > Metazoa > Arthropoda > Insecta > Orthoptera > Acrididae > Locusta > Locusta migratoria. Next base: position 224,615,486 of record CM048745.1, read on the forward strand.
AATGTGCGCGGCTGGCACAGGAAAGACTAAGGTGACAGCGGTTTCCGGAATATACACTGCTGACAACCCAAGGTGCACTACTCCGAAGGAAGCACCCAGGTGATACTCCCACCATGCGTTTTGACAACGAGACACTCACGATTAGCATTCCAGTGCAGGCGTACTTCATGGGCGCCAGCGGCTCCGGTTGCATGCGCTGTAGAAAGGGGGGAGGTGGCACACGGCCGTGTGGACGTACTGGAATTGTTCTTTCGTGTGGCTGTTTTGCGTAAGCAGCTTCAGTACGTGTCGCAGAGGACAGCGAGCGTCTTTTCACGATTCGGAATTCGAGCTACGAAGCATAGTTGCTATGATCGTGTCGGAAGTTGCCAACGTTCTCTTATCCTAAACGGTTATCGCTTGATGCAGAGTGAACGATTTTTTGACGGAACCGATAGCACCCACCTCGCTGCACCACAGCAGTTGACGACAGCAGAGAGTAACTACACAGAGAGGAAGGCCTCCCTATACCACTGTCCTATGCTCTCCTTGCAGTTTCGTAAGATGTTAGAAGAGATCAAGCAGTTCTCGGGCTTAGTACCCATAGACCACAATAGAGGCGCTTCTGAGGGTGCCTCTCGCACATCAGAGGGTAGTGTGGAGGGGAGGCTGAGGGGAGAGATCGTGCCGCCTGCCACGAGGCCATGGACACAGAGTTTTGTATGTGCCATGGATGTCCCCACCGTCCGGTGTGCCGGCGTTTGAGGGAAGGAGGTGGTGGGGACAGCCGCTACCTGCTGCCTGCTCTGGACGGGGTTGGAACACTTGTGGGGAGTGACACTTGGGAGGAACCCGGGGCCCTTGGGGCGGCTAATAGCTTTTCCTGGGTACAGGCACACCAAAAAGTCAAGGACTGTCAACATAACTACATATTAATTCGTTGAGTGTTCCTCCTGAAAACAAAACGGTATTTCAACAGTGTTAATGTTTGGAGAGTTATTAAGACATTCTCTGCTACTACAAGACGATGACTTTCAACAGTCATACCTCCTAAAATCATATTATTCAGAACACTAAGCATATCAAGACACTTGCGCAAGCAATAAATATATTAGGTATCCTGCACAGATACGTTGATGTAATTGACCGCTATGTAGTTAACCTCACTATCCTGCAACTTTCATCTCTTTAAAAATAGCTATGCTTTTTAAAAGGAGACGCAACCTTAAACCTTCAATTAAAAAACGTTAATAATAAGTCAATGAGTATTTTACATACTTGATGCGTTTATTTGAGACGCCAAAACGATTTCGCTGTATTCGAATTACAAATACATGTAATAAATGCATGAAATACGGAATGTGTAAGGTAATGACACACACCGAAAAATGCGAAAGATAAATTCTATTTTATATCACCGTCATATAGAACCATTTTTACTCCGAACTTGGCATAAACCAACAGGGAGAAACAAGTTGCAAGACTTCCAGGAAAAATGAAGCGCAATTGGCAACCAATAGTTTGTTATAAATTGCATTGCCTGTTAACTGTATAAAATAAATTACAGAATACGCGGAACTCCTGTTCAGTACAGTCAAAAAGGTCTAAGGTAATAGGCAGTGGTTTACAAACAGATATCCGTATCACTCTACTCCTCAAGAAGTCAGTGTGAAGATTTATATTCAGAACATTCAAGAACAGGTTTACTGTTATGTTGAAACTACAAGAAGCAACTCATTTACTCAGGAAGGGAAAACGTTATGGTGCCCATAAATTTGAATGGCTGTATCTCTTGTAGTAACATTCATTTTTTGATAAAATGTTAAAATCCAATATACCAGAATTTTGTTTTTGTAAACTCATTGCCTACTTTTTTTGTCGAAATGTTTGCAGGAAGTTGTCTTGAAGTGATTTCATACTTCTATGTATTAAATTGATATTATCAAACATGTAACTTGTGTCACAAATTGCGCGGCTGGTCCGGTGGGCCTTTCCCTGAATACGGCACAGGTAGCGGCTGGAGGTCGTGGAGTAGGGGTGGCGTGTCCCTACTTCTGGAACAGCCTGTTCACTATCTGCAGCGTCCGGGTCTCCCCACAAGTGTCTACACATTCCCTTTTCCCGCAAGTGTCACTCCCCGCAAGTGTCACAAACTCGCTCTGGACGCCGGGTGGTCAGTTGTAAAGGGATCTTACGGAACTGCTGAAACTCCCTCCCCTCCTTCCCCCCCCCCTCCCCCCCAACCGCCACACATCTCTGCCCGTGTGATCGGGCCCTTCGGAGGTTTCCCGTCTGTATATTTTTGTCTGTGACGACAGGCATATTGTGCCCATGGAAGTGATGCATCGCTCTGCCGCATCACGAACATCACAAAAAACTCAGACTGGTACAAAACGTTAAGTAAACGCAAGCACCGTCCAGAAATGTTTGCTTCAGAGTGGACTGTCTGCATGGCTTCCGCTGCTGCATTTACCACTGATAATGAGTCAACGTCATAGGAATTTGCGCCAACAACGTTCAGAGAATGGACAACTGAATGGAACAATTGTTTTTACCGACGAATTCCGATCCTACTTCTACCACCAAATTAGTCGGGTTATAGTCTGGTTAAATCGCAGTGAGAACCCGTTTAACTGTTGCCTCAGGTATCGTCATTATGGTCCTGCAACAGTATCATAATTTGGGGTGCTATTGGATTCAACTTCCTTCTCCCCCCCCCCCCCCCCCCACCTTTCAGTACGAGTTATCTGAACATCTACCAGCACTGTAGTGCGATACCATATCAAACGCCTTTCGAAGTTCGAGAAATGTGCAGTCTGCTTGTTGACCTTCATCCATAGCACGCAAGATGACACGAGAGAAAAGGGCAAGCTGGGTTTCTTACGATCGATGCACGCACCCAAATTTTGCACGACAATTCGTGGGCGCATATAGCACAAGCTGTGGCTGCTCTGTTCGGTTGATGTGTCGTGAAAGTCTGTACCATCCACCATACTCCCCGGACATGTCCTTGTGACTTTGATTTGATTCCAAAGATGAAGGAATCAGTTCGTGGCATTCTCTTTAGAACTGTTCCAGAGATTCGACAGACAGTAGACAGCTCCATTCGCCCCATCAACAGACCCGCCTCTGCCAACGGTATAGTATGCTTTTCATATCGCTGGCAACGGGTTTTACACAACGCTGGTGACTACGTTGAAGGACAATAACAGGTGCAAACAGGTAGCGCATCTGTATCGGTTGTGAAGAAATAGTTGCCATTGTTTAAGTTCCAAACCTCAGCAGGCTGTGATCATTTTCCTGATTCGTCGCAGATAAATGTCGCTTTAGTTATGTTACAGGAAGATTGTTTCACATTGACTTTCACATAAAAATGTAGCGATTCTATCCAGAAAGTCACGTACATTTTATAATTAAAAAAAAAAATCTACATGGAAAACAAACTTTTACAACTGGTATTTGAAAGGTACACTCTTATGATACACTTTTGAGCCAAAGAAACTGGTGTAGGCGTGCGTACGCAAACACAGATGTATAGTTTCAAGGTATCCAGAATAAATTAAATAAATAAAAATTATAATAGCTATAAATTTGCAAGGTATCTGGAATAGATTAATGTTTAACGGAAATTTATCAGCACTACGTACTTGCAAAACTGAACCTTGACCAACGCTGAACTTTTAAAAACCGAACTATGTGGTGACTACGACCATCGAGGTAAGCCTTAGAAAACATTAATATGCACAACGGACACGCCCGGGAAAAGAAGAAACTCAAACACTAGAATTTATGGCCCTGTATAAAGTAGTCCCAAAGGGTACAACGAAACTGATGAATACAATCTGACTGCGACACAGATAAAATAAAAAACTGACTTATCTCGTATCTTCTTATTGCAAAACTATATATAGAAAAATAATACAGAAAATTAAATTAACATCATGCACTACAATACAGGCATGCTGCTACATGTACTTAACAAATGCCTTCTCCAACAGCTTTCTAGCGCTATCTCACCCAATAGCTAACTCTCGGCAACTCAGCTCGCAACTGACTTGCTACTGACCGCCCTCTCTCCAGAGCGCTTACTCTACACTCGAACTTCCAAAGATTACTGTGCCACTTACAATACATCCAGACTGGTGTCTGGAGCAGGTGTTAGATCGGTTGCTACTAGAGATGGGCAAAACCGATATTTTCAGAGATCGGATCAGAAATGGTCACTCACCAGGATGAACTAGTTGTTTTTCATGGCTCACCGACTCACCAGCTGATAAAAAATGTAAAACGATGTCACATTGCTTTTTTGTCACTATACCTTTATCTGATTTGGCCACATTGTTAAAGAAGAAAGAAGAGTAATAATTTTATTGTAAGTCCTTAGTAGTGTAGAGAATAAAAATTTGTTAGTTACACCTACATTAAAAATTAAAAATGTTATAACAGAATTTAAATATTTTTGCAGGTGAAATAATTGAAAAAAAGAGAAAAATTATTTTTATACTTTCATTCAAAAAATAGAATATTTTGCAGAATAAAATGATACTAGTTCCATATTTATACAATGAGTAGTTTGCGAGTTTGAGCGAGTTGAATGAAACGTGACAGCGCGAGAGGTCCACGCAGGACGTGGCAACTTCCGCAGCAAAATAGTCATGCGCACTAATGGCGCGTACGTGAGCGACAAAAGCGAGCGACAGCGCGCGATATTCAGCGGCGCGACACGGCAGCTACAAAAGCGACATTCAGCGACACCGCCGGGTGTCCTACGTGAGCGCGACAGATTCTCGCTATAAGATGGCCGCTAGAAACGATCACCTGTTTCTAAAAACTAAACTCTGGCATCCATAAACAGTAAGATAATGATATCTCCAGAGTGAGCAATAAAGTTTTATTTAATTTAGGAAATAATGCGTCAAAAGAATAATGTCCATTGAATTTACAAAGCGAGAAATGTTCGTGGACTATTTCATTCGTAACTTCAAATACGTAAAAAAGACTGCAGATCTCCAGGCAAATTCTTCGAAAATACGACGACGAGTACAGATACTTTCGACTATGTCGTCAATGAGTTTTTCTTTTGAGAGTACAAACCATCAACAACTGATTAAGTTCGATGAGAGTTATGCCGAAAGTAATAATTGAGTAAATAATTGCGGTGATACTCTTACAGTCGGCATAGTACAGGGATAGCATTCTGGGCTCCTATATTTTAAGTTTTGCAGTTGCCAGTACGATTTCCGTTCCATCTTGTATTTTTAATTCCTGTAACTACAACCCTTTCAGCTATTATTTGTGCAAACTTTTATACATTCTTTATACAGAGCAGGTGAAATTATTTTTTAAGTGCTTCCCAATATATTTTATCTTCAATTGCAAACACACATATCCCACTGTACCAAACACATTAAATTTGTAATGAAACAATAAAGCAAGATACTTTACTCAGAAACATCAGTGTAGACACATCTCGTTTGACATCTTGGTGTTCTCTCTCTCTTGGGAAACAAGTTTGTTGTTACTGTCACAGTATTTGACGCCAGCAGCAAAAATTTCAAATGGACACATTCCCGAAATTGAATGGTTTCAGAGATAGAAAATATAAATGCACATTGTTATTTTCTTTGTTATTAGATTATATAGTCATTGTTTTCAATGTGCCAAAATAGTGAAGATGCATAAAAGACGCATAATTTGTTACAGGGCACTTGTCTATCAAGTCAGAAAACTGCATGATATGGGCTTACAAAAGCAACAGAGCATGCACATTGCACAAGACTTTGTCTCTCTTGCTCCCTTCATACAAACTACAAGTCTTTGAGAAAAATGAAGTAGGATCTTTTTCGCGGAAATTTTATAAGTTTAATTTTGTACTGTAACTTGTTTTTGCTACAGACTGCAGATTTCCTGTTACTATGGAAAAACATATCACATTAAATAAATACGTTTCATCTCGAATACTATTCGGAATAGGCCATTTGCCTATATTACAGTTTCTGTTGCTTCAGATGATCGTTTCTGTAAGCGAGCTGCAAGCTTTATCAGAACACAGGAGTCGAGAGAACAGAGATGCGCGGAGTCGCTTTGTTCGGCACCACGCGGTTCGCCAGAGGAGTGGGGGGAATAATGAGTAGCGCACCACACGGGCAGCTCCGCAAGCGGGTGGAGTCGGGAGAGTGGTGGGGAGAAGGGAACTGGTGAACCAGCTAACTCACCGACTCAGTTGGCGGTCAGATCACCTCAATCGCCAGAGTCGTGCGGAGCAGGGAGCCAACAGGAGCCGGGAGCCGTGAGCTCACTGAACCATGCTGCTTGTGCGACTCACCGATTTTCGACTCAGTGCTGAGACGCTGCACGTGTTTAGGCGCTCATTTTTTACAGTTTTATACTTGCACATGGTCTATACCACATTTATTTTGTAGCTTAGGAAACTTCTGAAGCATGTGGTAAGGGGTTTAGTTAACTTCTGAAGCATGTGGCATGGGGTGTTTATGCAGCTCATTGCTGTCGCCAAAGGGACTTTTTGTATTGGATGAACTACCACTCTTTTTTTCGGATTCATCTATCACTCACTCCTTAGAAGGATCTGACTCTTTGAATCAGTTCAGGAGCAGATTGCCCATCTCTGCTTGCTACCGCTATAGTGACAGATCATCGCACAAGAGATGAGATGTAGGATGAGGCTCACAAGAAATGAGATACAGGATCTCCTAGGTAGCGATGAGGTGGTGACTTTTCCTGAATGACCATTTCACGAGTGCACCATGAATATTTGGAATCCGGTAAAAAACAAAAAATCTGACATATCTGCAGCCGGTAAAAGATCTTGCAAGAACGACTACTGAAGAGAATCGATCAACGTAACAGAAATGCAACCCTTCCGTAAACTGCTGCCGATTTCAATGCAAGGCCATTAACAAGTGTCAGTGTGAAAACCATTAAGTGAAACATCATCGATATGGCCTTTCATAGCTGAGTGCATGACACAAAGATTTGTGTCTCGCGTGGATCCGTCAACACCGACATTAGACTAGTGATGACTGAAAACTTGTTTCCTGGTATGACGAGTCTCGTATCCAATTGTATGGAATGGATGGACGTATACGGGTACGGAGACATTCTCATGAATCCATGGACCCTGCATGTCAGCTGGGGACTTTTTATGCTGTTGGAAGCTCTGCAATTGTGTGGCGCATGTGCAGTTGTAGTGGGACCCCTGATACGTCCAGTTACAATTCTGACAGGTGACTTGTACATCTGCATCCTGTCTGATCAGCTGTATCCATTTGAGATTAGATTAGTACTTGTGCCACAGATCATATATACGACATTTGGTAATGATGTGGAACATGTCACTTTAGTAAATGGTGTCTATACATGATAGTATTTTAACGATTTTTTAATTTCCATTTTTTTTCATTTATTTTATTTTTCATTTTTAAGTTTTATCTAAAAATTCATCTAAAGTGAAGGAGTTGCCATTAGAAATTTCTTTAATTTCTTTTTAAATACCATTTGGCTATCTGTCAGCTACTTGGTAAGTGGGCGAACACTTTTGTAGCAGTATAATTCACCTCTTTATGTGCCAAAGTAAGATTTAACCTTCAATAGTGAATATCACACTTTCTCCTACTGTTGTAGCTATGCACACTGCTCTTATTTTTGAAGAAGGTCGGATTATTAATCACAAATTTCATGGCTGATATATACTGTGAAGCTACAATGAAGATCCCTAGATCCTTAAATAGATGTCTGCAGGATGATCTTGGGTGGGGTCCAGCAATTACTCTGGTTACACGCTTTTGTGCAATGAATACTTTCTCAATGTTGAACTGCCCCAGAATATGATCCCATATGAAAGCAGTGAATGAAAAGAGGCATAGTAAGCTAATTTACTGAGATGTATATCACCAGATTTTGCTATGACCCTGATAGCATAAGTAGCTGAACTCAAACGTTTCAGCAGTTCATCAATGTGTTTCTTCCAATTCAATCCCTCATCAACACAAACACCTAAAATTTTTGAGAATCCTACCTTAGCTACAAATTTATGTTCAAAGTCTAAATTTATTAATGCTTTCATGCCATTTACTGTATGAAACTGTATTTATTGGTTTTTATCAAATTTTAATGAGAGTCCATTTGTAGAAAACAACTTAATCATTTTCTGAAAGAAATCATTTACAATTTCATCAGTTAATTTCTGTGTGTCAGGTGTGACAGCTATACTTGTATCATCAGCAAAATGAACTAGCTTAGCATCTTTGTGAATATAGAATGGCAAATCATTAATATACAGGGTGTCTCACCTAACGCTGCCACCTCAAATATCTCTGGAACGACAAAAGATGTGGGTGTATTTTCTCTGCTGGATGTAATGCAAAACAATACAGTTCCTGTGGGTGACAGGGCACTCGTAAATGTGTTTAGAACAGTGAAACCATGTGTGTTATCTCTAATTGTAGCTCTACTTGTAATTTCGTTACAACAAACATTCATTTACAATGTTAAAAACATAACTTTGCGTTGGAAGTGTTTCTTGTTCATTTTTGTGGGTTGTTCTTACCTTCCCATTGTGTGAGCTCCTGACATAGGCAGCGTGAGGTTCACGCTTGAGTCTCAGGACGTGCGCTAGCTGTGCGCTTACTTTATTTCAAGCGTCATCTTCGCGTCGCAATATCGCGGGATTTAATTGGCGTATTGCGATGCAATAAAGGCAATTGTTTATGTGATTTTTATGCTATTGATTGCACACGAAAAAATAGGTGTCCATTAAAAAAACACAAGTTTGTGTTGCAAATAATGTTTGTAAACGTTTAAAATTTCGCATAGTATTTAGTTTCTTAGGTCACTGCCGTACGTTCATGCTGGTGGAAACCGTTTTTGAATATCTTTTGTCGTTCCACAGATATCTGAGGTGGCAGCGTTAGGTGAGACACCCTGTATATTAAGAACAGCAAAGGACCCAAGACCGAACCTTGTGGGAACCCATTTTGTGATAACTCCCCAGTTAGAGGAATTGATTGTTTCTTCTGTATCATGTGATCTGCTTATTTCAACTTTCTGCACCCTTCCAATAACGTATGATTTGAACCATTTGTGCACTGTCCCAGTCATACTGCGATACTTAACCTTATTTAGAACAATCCCACGATTTACACAATCAAAAGCCTTTGAGAGATCACAAAAAATCCCAACTGGTGATGTCTGCTTAGTCAAAACATTTAATACTTCATCAGTGAAAGTATATATAGCATTTTCTAATGAAAAGCTTTTTTGAAAACTAAACTGACATTTTGTTAGAACTCTATTTTAGTAATAAGTGAAGCTACTCGAGAATACATAACCTTTTCAAAAATTTTGGATAAAGCTGTTAGAAGTGAGAAGGGGCTGTGGTTGTTGATGTCAGACGTATCCCCTTTTATATGCAAAGGTTTAACGATAGCATATTTCAGTCTGTCCGGGAAAATAACCTACTTTAAAGAGCTGACTGAGAACCCTATGACTGAGAACCCTACTTACCTCTTGGGAACAAACTTTTATTACCCTGCTGGAAATGTCATTAATTCCATGTGACCTTTTGCTCTTGGGAGAGTTTATTATTTCAGTTCGTGTGCACTGTGCTTTCCGACTGACTGGGCAATTCTAGCAGATCAATACTACACCTGCCACATCCAGTAATGCTACACTGTGGTTCCCGTAACATTGTTCCGAGTTTAAACGCCGGCCGTAGTGACCGAGCGATCTGCGGCGCGCCAGTCACAGCCTGCACGGCAGCTACGATCGGAGATTCGAATCCTCCATCGGGCATGAGTGTCTGTTTTGTCCTTAACGTAAGTTAGTTTAAGTTATTTAAGTAATTACTATGTAAGTCTAGCGACTGATAACCACGCAGTTTGGTCGCATAAGACCTCACACACATTTGAACATTACGAGTTTTAACACTTTTGTTCGTCACCAAACTTCCCAGACATAAACATAACCGCGATGCTTTGCAACGAGTCGTTCAGAAGTGATCTCCACCCCCGTAGTACTCCTATAGTTTATGGCAGCCCTGCAGGATGCATAGTGTCAGTTCGCCGGCCGCGGTGGCCGAGGAGACTGAGGCGCGCCAGTCTCGGTCTGCACGTCCACTACGGCCGGGTGTTCGAATCCCCCCTCGGGCATGGATATTTGTGCCGTCCTTAGTCGAAGTTAGTTCATAAGTAGTTTGTAAGTTTAGGGACTGATGACCCCGTAGTTAAGTCCCATAAGCTACACAAACATTTGAACAACATTTTGATAAGAAAGTTATAGCAGCAAGATAGCATCTGTAGCCACACCCTCCACCGCGATAGTCGAAAACGTCTGTTACTTTCTCGATAGTTGTTATATTTTGTCCACTTATGTGTCAGTGATTTTTTTATTGTTAGTTTTAAAAGCTATGTACTTTACACAGGAAGGCTGGCAGTAGCCTTACAGCCGTTCTTCAGCCACGGGTCGTTACATAATTGATATCATGAATACAAATAATGATCCAGGAGTTAAAATGCGAGAATTTAAAGTAATGATGAAACATTTAACATGAAAGACGTTTAAAAAATGTGGTATGATAAAAAAACAGTGCCACGATGGCGATTAAAACAAATTGAGAAACGGTACACTAGATACAATGAACATCACAGAGACACAGCTAAAACTGACGTTTGGGACACTTGTTTGGGAGTGGTGGACACACTGTTAAAGCCGGCCGCGGTGGCCGAGGGGACTGAGGCGCTCCAGTCACGGTCTGCACGGCCACAACGGTCGGGGGTTCGAATCCCCCCTCGGGCATGTATCTTTGTGCCGTCTTTAGTCTTAGCTAGTTCATAGGTAGTTTGTAAGCTTAGGGGACTGATGACCCCGTAGTTTAGTCCCATAAGTTCTACAAACATTTGAATTTGAATTTGAACACTGTTAAAATACACTGATGACACAACACAGAACGAAGCACCAAATCAAAACGCCGACCACATAGGAGGACCCCACAGAGAAAGGGATGGCGGGTGCGGGGAGGGGGGCGCTTGGAAGCGCTGGAGGAGGGGAAGGAAGGAGCGGTAGTATTGGGGAGGGAGTGTAGGGACTCCATGGGAAGAGGGGTGAGGAGGGGGAGAAACCAAGCGGTGGGAGGCAAAGTGAGGAGAGGGGGGGGCGTTGTATTCACGGGGAAAGCATCAGGTTTGGTAGGAGGGATAGATTTCAGGTCAGAGGGCATCATGCAGAAGGGGGAGGTGGCGGAAGTTACCCTGGCAGAGTACATGGACAGTGTGGAGCTGAAAGGAGGGAAGGATTCAGTGGTGAAGGCGTTGCAGAGGTCTGGGATTCGTAAGGATGGGGTATACCAGGGGATTATGGGAATCTATCTTGCAGGTAATGTAAAGGAGCCAGATAGGCTATGTTCGAGAAACTGTAGGAGGTGGGGGAACGGGATAAGGTCATATATATTTTGGTAGAGACATTCGTAGATTTTTATGTTGTTTGTTACTTACTTTCGTTAGGAGCACGCTAAATGATAGTGTACGGAATGTTTATAAATGAATATCGGGGTTTTAATGCTGTATAATATTTATTATATAAAACTTACAGTTATAAATGATATGTCAAATGGAAGAGCAACTTAAAAAGTTTTGTTTGGCACCAGTGGGGATGTACAGCACGCAATGTTTCCGCTGCAATCCGCTAGACAGCGGCAGTAGCAAAGACCGCATTGGGCCCAATGACAAGGCTTGCTTTGCGTGGTCTCCACGTCCACCCGACCGAACGCCATGCGATTTTTTTTTTCCTTTGGCGCTTCATCAAGGATCGTGTGTACTTGCCTCCGCTATTATCTGATCACCCTTAATTAAGATACCGGGTTGAAGCAGCTGTTGCTAAAATCACTGAAGAGACACTATCAACGTTTGGGAAGAACTCGACTATAGACTTGTGTGCCATGTGACAAATGGTGCTCATATTGACGCTCCCTCATTTCACCTCCACACTCTCCAAGTCGTTTTCCAGGGTAACTTTCGACTCCACTCCTTCCCGGATGACGCACTCCGTCCTGAAATCTATCCGTCCTACCAACCCTGATCCTCTATCCATGGATTTAACGCCCCCTCCACCCCTTCTTTCCCCTCCTCCCGCGCTTCCGCCGCCCCCACACTTCCCTTCTCTGCGGGTTCCTCAGTGTTGTCAGTTTTTAATTAGTGCCTCGTTTCGTGTTCCGTGTATCAGTGTATGATTTTAACAGTGCATCTACCGCCAAACAAACAAGTGTCACTACCGGATGTTTTTACAATGTGTTATGTGCTTCTTCGTCTGTACAGTGTTGTTTCTCACTGCGTGTTTATTTACAAGTCACCGTGGCCCAACTATTTTAATACTTCGTGTATTTTATTGCCTTGTTTTCTGTAGTTGCTCCAACAAATTTCTCTGTGAATGTTTTCAAATACTTCATGTTTAACGTCATGTCATTGCTTTTAAATCTTCATGTTCATTTTTTCAACGTTACCCAGCTGAAGAGCGGCGTTTGAGGCCTGCCGGTGTATTTGTACATTGGTTTTTAAAATAACAATAAAGAAAAACAATATTTACAAGGTTCTTGGTAAAACTGTGTTGCTCTTTCATTTGATATATCATTTATAATTGTAAGTTTAATATAATAAATATTATAAAGCGTTAAAATCCCGATATTCATTTATAATTACCTCTTTTATGTCATAAGGAGTGCTCCTAAAAGATGAATCACTCGCTAAGCAATCGGTAAGATCTTTGTTCGAGTAACTTCGATTGTGTTAAAATAAAAAGAAATAGCACTGACGTGTTTTACGGCCCACTTTAAATTTGTAGTTTTATAAGTTTTTGCAAACATTTTGGACCAAAATAATAATCTAAATAATAAAAAATTAATGAAGTGTGTCTGAAACCCTTTTAGGAAATAACATGTACGGAGCAGCGGGTTTCGAACCACTGACCTCCAGCGTCACAGTCTAACGCATTGCCCACTACTCTACAGCTGACAGATACGAGTAGTGTTCACTAATCTTATACTATCGATAGTCGTTGTTAACTGATGGTAGTATGGCATTTGTAGACACTAGATTACCATTTATCGTACGAAGGACGACGTGTTTTTGTTAATTCTTCAATGCGCCATTGTTTTGAAGAGACAACGTGTAAGTTACAATAAGAAACTCATCAAATACGCAATGCAAGATGGCGTATGACACAGAGTTCTGGGCGAGGAACATCACGTGACATCTGCGAACGGCTGGTTTTCGTTAATTCAATGAAAGATGTCAAAACTCCGTTATTTTTGCAAATATCTCTCAAACGATACGAGATACGAAAAAATATATAGGAACAAAGTTGTAGAGAATTTTCTCCTCTATAAATATGTTTATTCAATTTTCGCGTCAGATGAACGGTTTATTTGCAATTAAATTTACATTACAAACATCTTTTTTTTTGCTATTACTAATGTATTTCTTGTCCGAAATATTTCAAAAAAGAGATGTTCTGGTCTCCTGTAGCCAACAATTATGTCTGTAAAATTTGGTGCCGATCGGTTGAACGGTTCGACCTAAAAAGTGGGAACACGTTACAGCCAGACAGACATCGTCAAATGGCCGTTATTTTCGCAAATATCTCTGCAACGATGCAAGATATGAAAAAACATAATAGAGCGAAGTTGTAGAGAATTTTCTCCTCTACAAATTCGGTTATTCAATTTTCATTGCTGGCCGCGGTGGCGGAAGGGACTGAGGCGCTTCAGTCACGGTCTGCACGGCCACTACGGTCGGGGGTTCGAATCCCCGCTCGGGCATGGATATTTGTGCCGTCCTTAGTCTTAGCTAGTTCATAAGTAATTTGTAAGCTTAGGGACTGATGACCCCGTAGTTAAGTCCCATAAGATTTACAAACATTTGAAAATTTGAACAATTTTCATATCAGATGCATGGTTAAGCCGTTATTTTCATTTAAATTTCGAGCTGTCAAAAGACGATCGCAAAGGCCGACTTCTAGTGTTATTACCGTAACCTAAAGTGGGCCAATAGCTGAGGTATCCCTGTTGTCAGAAAAATGATTTATTGGGCTTCCCTTCGGCGTACAGTTTAGTTACATAAAACCTGTCTCCGTCGTAATTCAAACAGTGCTACCTCAATCACACCTGATTAATGAAATCAGTGAAGCGAGATAACGGAGCCGTGAAGACGATAACAAATTAATCGAGAGTTTTCTGTGGCATAATTTAGAGTTATCTCTGACAGGCGGAAGGTGGTGACGCTGAGAAGGCGCGGTGGAGCGGCTGATACGAGTCAGTGGCGTGGTGACTGGCGCGGGAGTCAGCTTTCCGGCACAGCGCGTGGAAGCACCGGCTGTCCGTCATGTCGCCAGGTATGCGGGACCTTCAGCAGGAGATGGGAGGCACGGCGGGCAACGGACGAGGCGCGGATGGCGCGGCGGAGGTAAGTCTCACATCCAGTGTTGTCAGACGTAGGGAATTTTCCCTACACGTAGGTACTTTTAAGCATTAAAACCAGGTAGGGAATTTTCATCCAAAAGTCCCGAACGCGTAGGTATTTTGGTAAAATTTTACAATCGCCGACACAGGCTTAGCGGGTAATGTTGGCAACAGACCAGTTGTTAGCACGCGGGAATGAAGCCGACCAATCGTAGCAAAGTTTGAAATATCATAACGTGTAGGCTTTCACGACCGGCGTCTTCAGTAATTAAACCCTCCGGGTTGAGAGGCCGTCGTCGAATAGTAGAAATTTCTTCCCCTGACGTTTCGTTGCCGGCTGCGGGCAACATCTTCTGAGGCGAGTCGACGACTGGCTGCTGGGCCGTGGAGATCCTGCTTATATATATGGCATAGAGGGCGCCACAACTCGTCACGTGATGTCAACAGTAAAACTATCTCTGGCTGGCGTCATTACTCTCGATCAAAGGTAATCGATTGTCACATCTTTGGTACAAAGTAGACCGCCATATCTTGTCTAACTTCAAGCCTTCTTCCTTCCTGTTAAAATTATTGCGATGTTTAAAAATCTCTATAGCCTCTCTATTCATACGTGCATAATAATGCGATGTCTTAGCTAGCACGCTTGTCTCACTAAATTTTATTTTGTGGTCACCGTTTTCAAAAACATGTTCCGCTACGGCCGATTTGTCCGTGTGTCCCAGTTGACAGTTCCTCTTGTGTTCCGTTAGGAGAGTATTGATACTTCTTTTTGTTGTTCCAATATAAACCTTCACACAACTACATGGAATCTTATACACACCCGGAGTAACCAAAGGGTGTCGCGCATCTTTTCAGCCCAGAAGACGAATGTCTGCTAACGTCCAACAACAACCTTTGGCGGGGAAAGTGTTTCTCCCATTCAACCACAATATCACGGACCGCATTGGGAAAGTACTGGCCAAGTTTAGAGTCGAAATTATATTCCAACCCACCAAAAAGATCAGTGAATACTTATGATCAACGAAAGATGCTCGACACCCTTTGGCTACTCCAGGTGTGTATAAGATTCCATGTAGTTGTGGGAAGGTTTATATTGGAACAACAAAAAGAAGTATCAATAATCGCCTAACAGAACACAAGAGGAACTGTCGACTGAGACACACGGACAAATCGGCCGTAGCGGAACGTGTTTTTGAAAACGGTGACCACAAAATAAAATTTAGTGAGGCAAGCGTGCTAGCTAAGACATCGCATTATTATGCACGTATGAATAGAGGCTATAGAGATTTTTGAACACCACAATAATTTTAACAGGAAGGAAGAAGGTCTGAAGTCAGACAAGATATGGTGGTCTACTTTGTACCAAAGATGTGACAATCGATTACCTTTGATCCAGAGTAATGACGCCAGCCAGAGATAGTTTTACTGTTGACATTACGTGACGAGTGGTGGCGCCATGTATGCTCTCTATATAATCAGGATCTCCACGGCCCAGCAGCCAGTCATCGACTCACCTCAGAAGATGTTGCCCGCAGCCGGCAACGAAACGTCAGGGGAAGAAATTTCTAGTGTTCGACCACGGCCTCTCAGCCCGGAAGTTTTAATTACTAAAGTTTGAAATAGCCAATGATATTTTAGACGGTATAGTTGTTTTCTGTTCATAGTAAACATTATTAATTTGAAAATCTAGTTTCAGACACATTAAAATTGATGAGAATTACGACGATTTCAATGTATATCAGTGGAATGGAGAGTCGGTTTGGAAATAGTGTTAGAAAATGTGAGTACAAGAAAAATTCATTGTTTACATTAACGAAACACGTTTTATCACCTTGACTAGACTGTTATTTATTTACGACAGGACGATATACGAGTAAGTACTTGTAAATGAGAAGATACTGACCAGAAAACGCTAATACATTTGCGACAACCAACGTTATAATGAACAAAGCGCTAGATATTCGTTGTCAACATAGCATTACTCTTTGAAAATCGAATCATGTAGAGCGAAGGACTTCCTTTTTTGTGCTGACTGAACTAAATAATTGCTACTGTTCCTACTCTATGGTTAATAGTGTCTCGATGTATCCTTGTGCGGTCAATAAATCGTGTAACAGTGCACTCGGAATTAGCGGCATATTTGGGGAAACTAATTAATGCTGTTCCTCTCTATGGTTGCCAGGTTCTTGATGTCCGATCGATAAATCAACAATCTTATTGTTACAGAGCACTTCGAATTAGCGGCATAATCCACACTTGACTCCATCAGTAACGATCAGTCACTGGAAAAACATATCTAGCAAGTGAAGCATGATGCCAAATATTTATTTTAAAGTTTTTCAAAATTGTAACATGTCACATTAATCGACTCGTTAACGTATGCTGGCCGGATTCCTGGATTCAGCCCCTCCCAGACCCAAATCCTGGCTACGACCCTGATGTAGGGACAGTAATGAGGTGGTAGGGAGAAAGTAGGGAAAACGTAGGTACATTTTTGTGTAAGTGTAGGTATTTTCTCTCTCTGCCTTCTGGCAACACTGCTCACATCTCTGGCGCTGGCTCGCAACATAACACCACAGTCACTGTCGCGACCCTCACTGCTGTGGAAGTTGTTACCAGCTGACAGATGCAACGACACTAGGGCTCCTAGCGGTGGGCAAGCCGCCGAAGGAGTGGTGTTTGTAATTATTTTTCACGAAATAGTATAATATTTGCTTTCCAACCATTGGTAAAAATCAAGAGAGATACAAAATGCGGAAATTAACCCTTTGAGGCATAGAACACAAAACCACTGAAATTCATGTGTAAACTGATTCAAATAGTTCAAATACACTATACGGAAATGAAAATAAGGATTTATTAATTTTTTTGTACATGTGCTTACAAGTTATGGGGTGGCTTCAATTGAGGCCACTGTAGCAAATAATGACAAAGCTCACAATACATATATTTTGGGGTAACTCTTCAAGTCAGTCAAAAGTCTCCAGAGTCCAAAAGCGTGCAATACGTATTATTTGTGGAGTAAATTCGCGTACGTCCTGTAGAAGCCTCTTCAAAAAAAACTGGGTATATTAACTACTGCCTCTCAGTATATTTATTCCTTAATGAAATTTGTCATAAATAATATATCACTTTTCCCAACAAACAGTACAGTTCATACATACAATACTAGGAACAAAAATGATCTACGCAAGGACTTAAAAGCGCTTACTTTCGTTCAAAAAGGAGTCCACTACTCAGAAACATACATTTTCAATAATTTACCGTCAATTATAAAAAATTTAGCTAGAAATAAAGATCAGTTAAAGAGAAACCTAAAAGACTCCATTCTACTCCCTTAGTGAATTTCTGAGTTGTACCAAATGATGCATGTATCGGTATTGATACTACAGTAGTATTATTATAAGCTCAAAAAAACTTTAAAAATGTATATATCTGTATTTACATTATTAGTATTATCTATTATTCAGCTTGTAAATTTTGTTTCTTGGCATGTACCACATTCACGAGGATCTCCTCAACATGGATCTAGGGAACGAAAAACTATACTAATCTAATCTAAACCCACAACATACCACGAATAACCTCAAAATAACTACTTATACAAAAGAATGAAATAATTCCTGCCCGATGACAAACAGAAACCTACACCCAGAGCTGGACAACGTTAATCAAAAAATTAACTTCGTTAATCATTAATCCGTTACTAAGAAAGTTAACTTCGTTAAACGTTAAAGGGTTATTCTGCGGACAATTTAACGGAAGTTAACGTTAACGATAATTGTTAACTCGTAACAGTACTGTGCAGCCACGGAAAATCGCCTTTATTCTCCGAATTTATATATTTATGTTGATATATTATTGAAATCAGCAATTAAAAAAAACTTATTGCCCTACCTGATATTTAAGAAAAACCTTTTGGATAACAACTTTTAAAAATGGCTTGGAGTATAAATAAAAACTAGTATTTCTCAGTCACAGTATCGTGGCAGTCGGCCGTGAGCGTAAACAAATGATGTCTAATCACATACTATAGTGTAAACTAGCCTCCGCAAGAGTGATTTGCTTCGAGGAAAAGTCTTTTGTTATTTGAAATTATTTGCCTTCTTGTATACAAAAAATGTTTGTTCGTCATATGTTTACGTTCGCGGTCGGCTGCCACGATATAGTGTTCCAGAAATATATATATCTTAATTTTAGTAATTATTATTTAGCAATAAAATACAATTTACAGCAGTTTCAAAATACATAATTTCACTGCCAAAAGACTCCCCAATGCTTATCTGTCCTCTTTTTTTTCTGAGGGAGTACTGCTATTGGTGCCTCTGTCGATATTGGAATGCAAAATATTAACATTCGCTTTGGATTTTTCTCTACCGTAACCTGTCTTGACCCTTCAAACTGTAGGAACTGCATTTATGGCATCTCCTCATGTGCTGTTGTGCTGTTAAAGACTATTATGATTCGAGGTGTCGTCCTTAATTGTTGAATGTTTCGGAAGGCAGAATTTACATTTGAAAAGTGTCTATTCTCCTGATATAGATGTAAAAATCAACAAATTCACTTAGATATGGCCACGGATTTTCATTAACTGTTGAGCCCATGATAACGTTTTTACACACAAATCTACTTCGACACTGAGATCATTTCCACTGGCAAAGGGTGCACTTGACGAGAAATTAACAAGCAACAAGCTACTGCCAGCGAGTACAGTTCACTGACACGGGACGTCAAACTCTTAATCTTCCTTCCTAGACTCACTTAGCGCGGCTATTGGCAGAATCGCGATTTTAGCTCAGTAGGAACAGGCTTCCGCTAAGCTGTAGGTTTCCCCTGGGCCCCCGTTTCCGCTGTTCTGGTCTTGGCGGCACCATTCAGAAGATCAACAGCGCACTTCCAAGGAGTGCTTCTGGGCGTAGCCGCATACAGGAGGGACCTGCGATAAAATGAGCATAATTTACGTGGCAAAACTTTTGTCATAAGAAGTAGGTAAAAAGGTAACGGATTAACAGTATTACGGCAAATGAACGGAAGTTAACGACTGCGTTAACGTTCTTTAAATTACCTTAAAAGTTATTCGATACTCAAAGTTAATTTCGTTACTTAACGATTAAGAGATTAACGGACGTGTGTCCATCTCAGCCTACACCACATGTTTCACAATGCCATCTGGATCTATGAGGGGTCTTTTTCATACTACCAGTACGCACAACGTTTTGGAGGCCCATGCTGCGGCGTGTGTTTTGCTTAAGATTTTCTCTTCTTCATGAGCACCTGAGGTTTGGGGGGGGGGGGGGGATGTACTACATGATGAACCTGGTAAACCTGTAAACCTGTCATATTTCTAGTACCTAGTAAACCAGTTGCAACATTTCTTCTAAATTCTTTGAGTCTTACACTTTTATCGGTGTTGCACAATGTGAACACAATAAATGAATTTACAACAGATACATCTACAAAATACCAAAACGATCGCCTCAATCCGCTCGGCCGCTCCACCGCGGCTGCGTTGGACCCTTATATATTACACTGTAGCTCATACTGACTCATTAGTCCTGTGACTGCTATAGAGGTATTTCCCTCTTCTTTAATATTAAAATATATATCTTTAACCTTGAGCGCTAATAATTTCTAACTCAAATGTGGACTCTGAGGTTTCTTGGGAGCGATGTTCATACCAATGAACCCATAACGATTAATTTGTATTCCAGGCATTTTCTGCTACTCTATCAGAGGTAAAATCTATCTGTGAAAATACCTTTAAATGAAACTCTATTTTAATATAAAACGAATCACATTTCATTACCTAGTACTGGATTTGAGTAATTAATTATAAGCATATATTTGTTTAATTTGTGGCCTCTGGACTGAATCCGCTGAATGCTACTAATTGTTTCAAATTTACTACCGAAATGGACAGGTGTAGAACCTACGACAGATTCGTCAGTCGTGACAAATTTCGTGGCGATTTTTACGCTGTTCATGAACTACAATATTGTGGTATGTTCTGCACTTCTGCTACAGTGAATGTCGTTTAAGTACTCGTAATGGTTGTTACCCATCTACATAATAAACAGCTGCAATAAGTTTTGTAACGGCTCAGATAATACAAGAGGATTGCTGTTAGCATTTTACTACGAGTCATACGTTGTCGCAGAGTTTCTCACACAATCATCCGCTGAGAGAGAAGAGTATTGGCCGTGTATCAAAATACGTTAAGATAGCCGTTGTCCATTGTCCGCAGTAAATGAGTGGCATAAAATACATTAGTCGAATACTAATCGCGAATGACGCAATAAAACGTCATGGCTTCTCAGCGAACCTGAGTCACGTCATTGTCCGCCACTACTGATAACTTGAACATCAGTCCAAATAACAAGCAGCAGGTCATACACACAGAAAAATAAGATCCTAAACACTTTTATGACATTAGCTAAAATTGTCCTTAAGCTGTTTAGTTTGAACACCACACCGTCCTAGTGGAAGCAATCTAATTCTACATCTACATACATACTCCGCAATTCACCGTAAGGTGCGTGGCGGAGGGTACACTGTTCCACTACTAGGCATTTCCTTTCCTATTCCACTCCCAAATTGAACGAGGAAAAAAAGAATGCCTATATGCCTCCGTACGAGCCCTAATCTCTCTTATCTTGTCTTTGTGATCTTTACGAGAAATGTAAGTAGGCGGCAGCAAGATCGTACTACACTCAGCTTCAAATTCCGGCCCTCTAAATTTACTTAACAGAAATTCACGAAAAGAACGTCGTCTTTCTTCCAGCGATCCCCAATTGAGTTGCCGGAGCATTTCCGTGACACTCGCGCATTGGTCGAACCTACCGGTAACAAATCTAGCTGCTCGCCTCTGAACCGCCTCTATGTCTTCCTTCAAACCGATCTGCTGCGGGTCCCAAATACTTGAGCAATACTCAAGACGTGGTCGTACAAGCGTTTTATACGCAGTCTCCTTTACAGGTGAAGTACATCTTCCCAAAATTCTCCCAATAAACCGAAGTCTGCTGTCCGCCTTACTCACAACTGTCCTTACATGCTCGTTCCATTTCATATCGCTCTGCAATGTTACGCCTAGATATTTGAACGACGCGACCGCATCAAGAAGCTCACTACTGATGCTGTATTCGAACATTATAGGATTGTTTTTTCTACTCATGCGCATCACCTTACATTTTTCTACATTGAGAGCTAGCTGCCATTCTTCGCACCAACTAGAAATTTTGTCTAAGTCAACCTGTATGCTATTACAGTCAGTTACAGACGACACCCTCCCATACACCACAGCATCATCAGCAAACAGCCGCAAATTACAACTTACTCTGTCCATCAGATCATTTATATAGATAGAAAATAATAGCGGTCCTATCACACTCCCCTGGGGCACGCCTGACGATACACTCGTCTCTGATGAACACTCGCCGTCGAGAACAACGTACTGCGTTCTATTACTTAGGAAGTCTTCCAGCCAGTCACAAATCTGAGAACCTATTCCATAAGCTCGTATCTTCGTTAGCAGTCTGCAGTGTGGCACCGTGTCGAACGCCTTTTTGAAGTCGAGAAAAACACAATCCGCCTGTTGCCCTTCGTCCATGACTCGCAAGATGTCATGTGAGAAAAGGGCAAGCTGAGTTTCACATGAACGATGTTTCCTAAACCCGTGCTGATTCATGGAAAGAAGCTTTTCCGTTTCAAGGAAATTTACTATGTTCGAACTGAGAATATGCTCCAAAATTCTACATGAAACTGATGTCAACGATATTGGCCTGTAATTGTATGGGTCAGTTCTCTTTCCTTTCTTATACACGGGAGTCACCTGCGCTTTTTTCCAGTCACTAGGAACTTTGCGCTGAATTAAAGACTCGCTATAAATGCAAGCTAAGTAGGGGGCCAATGCCGCAGAATAGTCTTTGTAAAACCGAACTGGTATTCCATCCGGACCAGCAGACTTTTTCGTATTTAGCTCTCTCAGCTGCTTCTCTACACCGGAAATACCTATTGTTATGTCCCCCATTTCGGAATTAGTACGTTGATCAAATGATGGTATATTTGTGCGGTCCTCCTGCGTGAAAGATTTCTTAAAGGTTAAATTTAGAACTTCAGCTTTCCGTTTGCTTTCTTCTATTACTGCCCCGGAATGATCAACTAGTGACTGGACAGTGGGCTTTGACCCGCTTATCGATTTTACATAGGACCAGAATTTTTTCGGGTTCTCGGAAAGATCTTTTGCTAAGGTATGGCTGTGATAATTATTGTATGCTTCACGCATCGATCTTTTTATAGACGCACGAATCTCTACTAACTTTTGCCTGTCATCATTTGCGTGTTCTTTTTTGAATCGAGAGTGCAACAGCCTTTGCTTTCTCAGCAACTTTCTAACATTATTATTATACCACGGTGGATCTTTTCCATCCTTAATCGTCTTTACTGGCACATATTTCTCTAACCCTTCATTAACAATGCATTTAAATTTAGTCCACAAGTCCTCTACATCCATAGTCCCAGAATTAAACGATGCCCATTCATTTTCTAAGTGCGATCGTAACATTTGCTTGTCGGCTTTTCCCAACAAAAACACGCTCCTAGCCTTCTTGACTGGTTTATGAACTTTGGTCACCATCGACGCTATGATGATATCATGATCACTAATTCCTGTCTCTACACAGACATCGTTAATAAGGTCAGGCCTGTTTGTGGCTATAAGGTCTAGAATATTTCCATTGCGCGTGGGTTGCCGGTTTAACTGCTCAAGACAATTTTCGGAGAATGTGTCCAAAAGTAGCTCGCAAGACTGCTTGTCTGTACCGCCTGAAATGTAACTAGCGAGGTCCCAATCTATACTCTTAAGGTTGAAGTCACCTCCGACTAATATTGCATGGCCCGGATACCTATGCACTACCTGGTGTAGACTTTCCTTGAATGATTCTAAAACTGCTACAGCAGCACTGGGGGGCCGGTAAAAACAACCAACTATTAACTTTACTTCTTTTAGACCTGTTATGCGTGCCCAGATAACTTCACAATTACTTTCAACCTCGATCTCAGTAGAAACAATATCTTTGTCCACAGCGATGAACACTCCTCCTCCGGTTGTATCAGATCTATCTTTCCGATATACATTCCACGCTTCGCTAAATATTTCTGAACTTTCCACATCATCATTTAGCCAGCTTTCGGTGCCTAAAACTATCTGAGCGCAATAACTTCCATGCAGCGCTGCAAATTCGGGAACTTTGTTTCTAATACTCTGTAAGTTCGCGGCTAATATTTTTATGTTCGAATTTTTGTTCCGAACGTGGCCTGAATTCGCTGTTTGAATGCTGACAGGCGAGTGCTCATCAGAGTTAGCGCCTAGCCTAAAAAAAACCCATGTGCACTCCACAAGTACTCTGCTACCCGAGTAGCCGCTTCCTTAGTGTAGTGCACCCCTGATCTATCTAGGGGCACCCTACAATTCCCCACCCGATAACGCAGATCCAGAAATCTGCAGCCATGACTGTCACAGAGTCGGCGAAGCCTCTGGTTCAGACCCTCCACTCGGCTCCAAACCAAAGGACCCCGATCAATCCTGGGAACAATGCTGCAAATCGACAGCTCTGCTTGCACCCCGCATGCGAAGGCAGCAGCCTTCACCAATTCCGCCAGCCGCTCGTAGGACCTGAGGATGTCCTCAGAACCCAAGCGACAAGCGTCATTGGTGCCGATAGCCGCCGGCAAGGCCGCCTCCACATCTCGGATGAGGCCCCCCGGCAAACACACCGAGTGCACGTTGGAATTCCTTCCAGATCTGGACGCTATTTGCCTAAGGGGCTCCATCACGCGCCTGACATTGGAGCTCCCAATAACTAATAATCCCCTCCCCCCGTGCACCTGCTCGGACCCTGCTGAAGGAGTGGCCACACTTTCACTCACAGGACGAACGGGCACGGACGGACGTCCAGCCTCCACATCGGCCTTCCGCCTCGAGCGACGCGAACGCCGTACAACCCGCCACTCCCCTTGCGGAGAAGGCGGCTCGACGACGTCCGGTACACCTGAAGGTGCCTCGGTAGCAGGGACAGGGAGCGAAGAGTGAGACACCTGAGGTGTCCCACTCGACGCACCAGACTCCCCACCATCGCTGCACCCCGAGACAGCAGCCTGAAGACGGCTGACCGTAGCCAACAGCACGCTCAGCTGTTCGCGAACCGCGGCCAACTCCTCCTGCGTCCGCACACAGCAGGCACACATCCTATCCATCCTATCGATACAATTAACAGCAATTAACAACTTTAAAGGAGCCTAGTATTCTAATGAAGGCGGCTGGCTGCTGACTTAACTGTGGTCAGTGGTAACTACACTGTCGAATCAACAAAACTGAGTCCGGCAGCTTAGCGCTGTTAACGCTGCAGCACTCGTGGCAGCTGGCACTGGACTGACTGATAACGAGCTTAGTAACGGTCTCTGACTTGTTTTGAAATACACCGGTCAAAGACGAAGACTAAACACAACGGTATTTATCAAATACGATAGAATAAACTATTAAAACAGTAGTACAAACGAAATCTGCAAGTACGCGGGAATAAACCTCTTGAAACAGTACTACCGAAAATGAACTAGACTGGCAAATTAAATTTGACACAAATTAAATTCAGATACTTAGCGCTGTAACGATGTGGCACTGGTGACAGCTGGCACTGGACTGACTGATAACGAGCTTAGTAACGGTCTCTGACTTGTTTTGAAATACACCGGTCAAAGACGAAGACTAAACACAACGGTATTTATCAAATACGATAGAATAAACTATTAAAACAGTAGTACAAATGAAATCTGCAAGTACGCGGGAATAAACCTCTTGAAACAGTACTACCGAAAATGAACTAGACTGGCAAATTAAATTTGACACAAATTAAATTCAGATACTTAGCGCTGTAACGATGTGGCACTGGTGACAGCTTACCTTCCGCCTGTCTGTGAATTCACACAGACATCTACAGAAGGTCTTATATTTCGAGGTGGACTCTGAACCACAGTGCAATTACTCATTATCACACACAGAAAGCATTATGAGAGACGAGCTATCGCGTAATGAGCTATAACTGAAAGTGATGTAGCCATTCAAGAACGCTTACAAATGCTTATAAAATGATCAATCTGTGTGTCTGATCGTGCGAGGTTGTAGAAAAACGTATTTACCAAAGGAAGAGAGATAATGGACGCTAGTTACCACAGTCAGCGCAGAGTTCTTCCTCGATTACAGAATTATCCATATCGCATGCAAATACATATACATCTACATGATAACTCTGCATTTCAACGATGTTAAAGGTAAGGTGTCCGCAGGAGCATAGACCACAATATGTATCCTCCAAACAGGCAAATGGCAATATCACTGGGAATGCACAAATAACTCCGATCCCTTGCGCAAATACAGATGGATCTGCGTGCAAGTGTAAATATTTAACAGGTGCCACTACAAACATAATGTACGATAATCTGAGTATTTGCACGGGACGTAATGGTTAAGGCGATCGCTGGCCTAAAGGGGAAATTCGGGTTCGGATCTCGGACGGCACAAATTTCATAACTTTTCCATTGAATTTAATCTTAAAATATTTTTAATGCGTCACAGTCAAAAGCCTAGTACAGGATCCATAGAACAACCTACAGATAAATTTTCAACCGTTCTAATCTCTAATACTTTTTTTGGGAGAAACGAACACTTTAAACTTTCTGTTTAAGCTCTGATTTCTCTAATTTTATTATGATGTTCATTTTCCTCCTTGTGGTTGGCCGGCAACAAAATACTTTCTTATTCAAAGGAGATAATTGTAATTGCGAAAAAAAGGTTTATCTTAACAAATACATCTTTCTACCCCAATCTATATAAAATTTCCGAGACACTCTCTCTCGTACATCAAGATTACACAAAACAAACTACCCTACTTTGGACTTTCTCGATGTTCTCTGTCCATTCTATCTGATTAAGGTCCCTTACTACGGAAAAATACTGTACCATTGTGCAGACAAGGGAAGTGTACCGAATTAGTTGCAACTTCTGTTTTGCCGATAGAATGCAATCTTTGGTTTACCTTTCCTACAGTTGTGTTTATGTGATCGTTCCAACTGAAAATGTTCATAATTTTAATCCCATAGGTAGTGCGGCTCGGTAGCACAGTGATAGAATGCCAGACTACGTATTCTAAGGTCGCGGATTCGATCGCCGCCAGGTCAGGGGATTTTTTTGTTACTTTCCACGTCTTTCAGCTGTGTCAATCTCGAAAAATATCGAGTAGCACCATGGTTCGGAATCCACGTTAAACTGTAGGTGCCGGCCGCGGTGGCCGAGGGGACTGAGGCTCTCCAATCACGGTCTGCACGGCCACTACGGTCGGGGGTTCGAATCCCCCCTCGGGCATGGATATTTGTGCCGTCCGTAGTCGTAGCTAGTTCATAAGTAGTTTGTAAGCTTAGGGACTGATGACCCCGTAGTTAAGTCCCATAAGTTCTACCAACATTTTTGTAACTGTAGTTCCCTCTATAGCTAGCGAAGATCGGAAGAAGGCAACGGCATACCACCTCCAAACAGGATCATTTCTAGTAAAGCACTGTGGTGTTCAAAAAAATCTTGTGATTGCTTACTGCTTTACCTAGTTGAAATGTTGGCTGTGAGTTTGCTGTGATTAATCTTGTAATGCAAATTTAACAGATTCCTGTTTGTAGTCATATGGATACCCTCATACTTGTCATTATTTGAGGTCAACTACCACTTCCGCACAATACACAAATCTTGTCAAAACTGTAAAAAATAAAATCTCCAACCTTGCAACTGTTGACTGTTTACTTTTCCAGCCTTGTCCAAATAATTTAGTTTTGATCTTTTGATGACTTTACTGACGGTAACTTACAGCTTTATCTGCATACAGCGTAAGATAGCGGTTCAGATTATCTCCTAAATCATTTATATAGTTTAGAAACAACAGTGGAAATCATTTATATAGTTTAGAAACCGCAGTGGAAATCATTTATATAGTTTAGAAACAGCAGTGGGCCTATAACAATCCCTTGGGTAAAGCCACATGCTACTTTCGTTTAACCCGTTGAATTCTAGTTATTTACCACAAACCGTGACCTGTCTGACAGAAAATAAAGAACCCAGCCGCACAACTGCGACGACACCACACAGGCATGTGATTTGATGAGAAGCCGCTTGTGAGGAAGTGTTAACAGCATTATGAAAATCCAGAAATATCGATTTGAAAGCCTCTTTCCTTTCACGCCTTACTTTACTAAAAAAATAAATGCCGCATTACCAAGCCACTTCCCCGAATTTCGTGTCCCGTTGTTAGTAAGCTGACAAATCACGCCACGTGGCCGGAATTAGCGGTTTACGCGAAGCACAGCACCGTTCATGCATAATTTCCAACCAGAGTGTTGATTTGTGTGATATTCTCGCGCCGACTACAAACTGGACTTTCGAATTTCGAATTATTGCCATGATGACACTCTGGGCTATCAAATTGTCATTTTTCCAATCATCTGATGATACGTGAGTCCTTTACCAGCAGTTTCTTGTATTCATGGCCGAAGAATTCCCTGATCAAGTAGCATTTCTTTCATGAAATCGACTTTACTTTAAACCGAAAGTATTAATTTGTTGTTGGTCACTATTTTTATTTTTCTGTTTCCGCGCTTTCGCCTTTTTAGGACCAAACGCAATTCTAATTCTTCAGGTGCTGTTGTTTTCATTATTTTTTCGATCATTTTGTCGGTTTATTGTCTCCTCGGTTCGCGTACATCTGTTTTCTCTCTCTTGCCACAGTGGAATCCTTCCACTTGTAACAATTTCATTGTGTAACTGTCTCTACCTGTTGTTGTTCCTTCTTCTCTTATATTGTTCCTTTGCAGTCATATTTTAAAGATATTTCTTTACCGTAAATTTAAGTAGAAAATAAATTATGCTACATACTAACATTAGCTAAATAACTGGTGTTGGTGAAAGCGCTAAAAAAATATCAGAAACAAATGCTAGAATCGTTATAGAAGCGAATTCCAGTTCTTTGAAAACGTAAGATGATCCTTCTTCACGACTCCTTAGCAATAGTAACTCTGAAAACATTCAAATATATAGCTATTATTATACTGTTGCAAGTAATCTTCTTAGCATACACTGCGTGTAAAATAACTATGATTACAAAATTTTAGTGTTTATTCGAAACAAGGCGAAACACCATTTATAAGCAAAAAAGGTGTCAAAAGTGCGTCTTTTCCACACTATAAGTTAGGAATGTTTTCATGTTAGCAATGTTCAGTGACCGGTTTTAGCATTCTTGCTGAAAATGTCCGACTGTCGAGATAAGGACGTTGAGTTTTGTTACTTGGGTTCCGCTATTTCGGAACCCACTGTAGCAAGTGACATGGGCCTTTTGCCGCCCATTAATCGTTAAATTAATACTTTTGGATAGATCGGGTCTCTGTAAATGGCCTTTCTGGCTACCATTTTTACCGCTGACACGGAATGTTTATGACCATATATTTGAGAACTCGGAACTGCGTTACTTGTATCATCAGTCTACCGAAGACAAAGTTCATGTATTGGCATGTAATTTGTTGACAGATTG
This sequence comes from Locusta migratoria, assembly GCA_026315105.1. Taxonomy (NCBI): domain Eukaryota; kingdom Metazoa; phylum Arthropoda; class Insecta; order Orthoptera; family Acrididae; genus Locusta; species Locusta migratoria. Next base: position 224,644,544 of record CM048745.1, read on the forward strand.
TGGAAGAAAGTATTCCATACTGCCTCCAACAATTGCAACATATCATCACTGATATTCACAATGGCCATAGAATTGATCTACTTCATTAGAAATTTTATCATTCTGGATACACCATACGATTTTATATCATAACTTTCTTGTTCCTAAAACGTATTTTCAAATTCAACACTTTTAATGTTACACCATAAGTCGGTATTCTATATTGTTATACGTTTTTGTGTTCTCATCGTCTACGAACTTAAATTAACAAATAACAGAGTCGTGGATCGACTACATATTGCAATAACTGTTCCTTCGTCACAAAAACATTCATTATTAGATCTACTCCTGCATTATCACTACTGATTTGTTTATTTATGACCCTATAATCCCCTGACCAGAAATCCTATCCATCCTGCCAGTGACATGAACTAATTCCCACTCCATCTAACAACAACACATTCCTTAACATTTTTCAAATTTTATAACTTATCTACCAAATTAGTCGATGGAACACTTCACGCTCCTACACGGCCACTACGGTCGGGGGTTCGAATCCCCCCTGGGGCATGGATATTTGTGCCGTCCTTAGTTGTAAGTAGTTCATAAGTAGTTTGTAAGTTTAGGGACTGATAACCCCGTAGTTAAGTCCCATAGACTCTACAAACATTTGAACATTTGAACTTCACGCTCTCGCAAACGTCTCTTTTGTTTCTCATGATATCTGATTACAGGACTCTTTTATTTTACCTAAGAGCTCGCCATCATTGAGTATCCGTACAGTAGATTACGTTCGACTTGGAGATGTTCTCTATCCACACCGTGATTCATGGACATCATTCGGAAGTTATAATCAATGCCCAATATTCCAAAGAGTCCGAACACTAAAATCCCTAGATTTTAACCAGTATGGCATCTGGTTGTGGAATTAAAGTGAACTATAGGGTACATCAGCGGAATAATACACACTTCGGAGAATGAAGTTGAGGGTAGTGAGGGAGATAGCCAACCTCCCGCCTGACATGTGTCGGGTTGAGAAGAGAAATCTCAGAGCGTTTCAGGGCAGTCGTGGATGGAGATGGTTGTGACACGCATCGTTCGTAGCCTGGAACGCAAACATTTTTTACAAATTAAGAAATGTTACCACCGCATGTGTTTCTTTCAATGGTATATACGTTATTTTTCTTCTGTGTGTCTTTCCTAAAGTTTCCAGAAAGTTTGAAATGAAATGTTTGTTAAGCTTATGGGACTTAACTACGGGGTCATTAGTCCCTAAACTTACAAACTACTTATCTACTACCTTATACTAAGGACGGCACAAATATCCATGCCCGAGGGGGGGATTCGAACCCCCGACCGCAGTGGCTGTGCAGACCGTGACTGGAGCGCCTCAGTCTCCTCGGCCACCGCGGCCGGCCCAGAAAGTTTCATTGTTTATATGAGGTCCTCTGAAATAGCGAAAGTAATTACATGCCGGCCGCGGTGGCCGAGGGGACTGAGGCGCTTCAGTCACGGTCTGCATGGCCACTACGGTCGGGGATTCGAATCCCCCCTCGGGCATGGATATTTGTGCCGTACTTAGTATAAGGTAGTTGATAAGTAGTTTGTAAGTTTAGGGACTGATGACCCCGTAGTTAAGTCCCATAAGCTTCACAAACATTTGAACAATACATATTGTTGTTACAAAGATATTTGGGGTGAAAATTGTAGCTGGGAGACCGTATATATGAAGGAGTGTCCCTAATATTGACTTACACTACAACGTATTCATAGTAGGGATGGCGGTTATTGCTGAAACAACCGGTTTTCGATTGTATTCAAATGTTCAAATGTTTGTAAAGCTTATGGGACTTAACTACGGGGTTATCAGTCCCTAAACTTACAAACTACTTATGAACTACTTACGAACTAGGACGGCACAAATATCCATGCCCAAGGGGGGATTCGAACCCCCGACCGCAGTGGCCGTGCTGACCGTGACTGGAGCGCCTCAGTCACCTCAGCCACTTTTCGGTTGTACCGGTTCTTTTCATCTCCATTTAACCGCACTGTAAAAATTGCTGAAGATAATCGGTTTTTTTAAATAACCGATTTTCGTTTCTTTTTATTGCTGTTATTTCCTGTAGAGTTAGACCGAAACATCTTTTGCGGCCGAAAAAGAAGCCGTAATCGAATTTTCGGTTCTTCTAGTTTCGGCTGGAACCGAAACTTAAGAAGTTTAGTTAAAATTTAGGTAAATTTACGTTATACGACAAATCACTAGTCTTTCCATATTTTGCAAGATCCCCTCCCAATACTGAGTTTGTGTAACCCTAGCCAGGAGTCCGTAGAAAACGATATATGAAGCATACACATTTACTGGCCTAGTATTTCCATCCGGCAGTTGCGAATATTGAGCCAACCACTCCGTAAGTTGGACTTGTGAGCCAGCGCATAATATATATATATATATATATATATATATATATATATATATATATATATATATATATATATAGTGACAGTTAGTAAATGAACTTCTATCAGTGCTGCAGAAGTATTTAGAAAATAAATTCACAGTTCCGACTAACAGTATGATTGTTGTCAGTGTAAATTTACGCAAATTGAACGGGGAAAGCTGTGTACCACATGATCAAAGAATGTTGAAATGGGTGTAAGTTCTTCTGAGACGTAACTGCTTAGGTCATCGGTATCTAGACTTAAAAACTACTTAATCTAACTTAAACTAACTTACGCTAAGGACAACATACACACCCCTGACCGAGGGAGGAGGGAGGACTCGAACCTCAGACTGGAGTAGCCGCGCAGTCCGTAACATGGAGCCTCAGACCGCACGGCTACATCGCGAGGCACCACATGATCAATGTTACCTAAACCCATATTGGTTATTAAAAAAGCCCCTCGCTTTCAAGGAATCACATTCATAAAACTTGTTAGCATAACAATATGATAATACATTAAATGTTATTATTCCAAGCTTACATAATAGGTATACGAATCGAATTTACCTTTTCCAAGAAACATTTTGGATGATTTCTCCTTAAATGACACAGCATGTTTGTAGTACCTCCACCCGTTTTCAGCTTTTTAAAGCAAATGGAGCCTTGTGCCTCACTGCTCCCGTACTTCGTAAAGTACTTCTACACTCGGGATGGTGTCATTTAAGACAAACCGATGTCTGGCGACGACAGCAAAGGAACTGCCGCATGAAAAAACGGAGGCAAGTCTCGAACACTGCCGGTGCACGCGCGTTGTCTAATAGGCCACGCCACACGACAACAGGTGAATCGGTGCCTCAATAGCTGCAGCAGTCCTTAAGTTCTTATGCTACGCGTTTGTTGCGCGTTTCTGACTGCCGGGATTGTTCTTAAATTATCACTGATCGCTTTTCTTAGTTAATATATGACCTAATATTTCACAGCAGTGGAAATTTTAGGAATAGCACTAAATATTAGGGTCTACTAGTTTTAAATTTTTGAAATTATTTACAAAAAACATTTTGAACCACTACTACATGATGTACTCGTACCGGTGTTTTTACCCGGTTCTTGGCAATAACTAAAAAAATCCGGCTACAACCGACACCAAATAAATACCGGAAAAAACCGGTTATTCAAAACTAAAATACCGGTATCGGTTTTAACCGGTCGGTTTTTCCCATCCCTAATTCATAGCCGATTAAAACGAAATGTACTCCTTGGGTTGATTACTTTTTATTAATTTAGGCAGCGCTAAAATTAAATTCACAGTATTTTACGGGATCGGAAAGTAAACCGTAATTTCTCGGCTTTTTATTCTTCACTGTCCCTTTCGTCGAGTGAAGTTATCAGGTGTACGGACTCCAGGCAACTTCAGCCTGGGTGTCAACCCCGCAGTTCCGTCCTGAGAGCAGAGTCCAGCGAACAGGAGCTTTAATGGGATTCACAAAGTTGGCTAATCTACAGTGACAGCATCCAACGCGTGACCTAACAGGGTTACACATATAGGGACAGGTCAGGAGGCCCAGCGACGCACTGGTTTCGACAGGCTTCTGCGTATTAGTCTGGAGTCACGCAGAGGTAACTTATGAGCCCAGGCCTCAGGTTTCTAACTTTCCATTATCGAGTTACGCATATCACGGAGGTCATGACACAACATCCATTTCCTATCAAGCAGATTCGTTTGGACACTCCAACGTAGTTTTCTGTACATATTCGATAGCAGCAAGTTAGTAATTTGTGGGATATCAACAACTTCTATCAACGACAGATACATCTTAGGCAAATTATTCCCCTGTCGAGGCACTAAAAAGGCTAATACGTTGATTTTTAGAAGACTTTGACAGAAGAGTAGGGAACCAGCAGTTATCATTCCGCCTTGATCACTAAATATTTTGACGCGTGTACATATTCACGTTCTTTTAACACTAGAAATACCGAATTTTTCTGTACCTCTAGCAGTACCATGTGGGTAATTTTTGACCCACACTAAAAAGCTATCATTTTATTGCTAATTGGGAGATATTTTGGGTTTCAACATGATGACATTACATTTAAGAAGACTCTAATGTACAAGAGAAATATTATTTGTCCTCAAAAATTAATAGTACATAATCAAAAGTAAATTTTTAGGAATAAATTTCATTTTCATTTTAAATTTTACAGAAGAAATTCTACACTCTTCTATTAAACATCATTCAAACAAGGAATAAAAACAATTTTAAAATATTTATTTTTACAGCAAGATTGAAACAGAGTCAAAACATATAATTTAGGCGACTAGAAACAGTATTTTTACTTTCACTGACATGCACTCCTCGCCATTAAAATTGCTACACCTCGAAGATGACGTGCTACAGACGCGAAATTTAACCGACAGGAAGAAGATGCTGTGATATATAAATTATTAGCTTATCAGAGCATTCATACAAGGTTGGCGCCGGTGGCGACACCTACAACGTCCTGACATAAAGTTTCCGACTGATTTCTCATATACAAACGGCAGTTGACCGGCGTTGCCTGGTAAAACGTTGTTGTGATGTGTAAGAAGGAGAGATGCGTACCATCACGTTTCCGACTTTGATAAACGTCGCATTGTAGCCTATCGCTATTGCGGTTTATCTTATCGCGACATTGCTGCTCGCGTTGGTCGCGATCCAATAGTAGCAGAATATGGTGGGTTCAGGAGGGCAATACGGAACGCCGTGATGGATCCCAACGGCCTCTTATCACTAGCAGTCGAGATGACAGGCATCTTCTCCACATGGCTGTAACGGATCGTCCAGCCACGTTTCCATATTAGCCTTTTCCGGTACCAAACGCTTGCAAGGGGAGATCGGCTCCTCTCTACAGTATGCCGGAGGAAAGAAGCTCATCTGCTACTCTGATACTGAATTCTCGCCGTGAAGTCATGTTACATGTATTTCATAGGTCTGCATGACACCAGTCCACAGAAAACACGAAGCCGCACTGATTTGACGCTTCACCTAACCTCCTAATTCTTCACATTCCTCATTACGTTTGGCCTAAAGTGTCATAACATACTCAAATATCTCGTAAATAGCGACGAGACACGCCCAGAAATTATTTCCGCCTAAAGACTGGTGTTTCCGATATCAGATTGTGTTAAACTGTGTATGGGTCAAAAATGCCCCTAACGCTACTACTGATATAACAGATCAATTTTTCATACTTCTGGGTGGCATAGAGGGATGCAATTTTGGTGAGTTATACAAGTCTATAAATGATTAAAAGTCACGGGAGAGTTTCGTCCTACAAAGAATATGGTGGCAGGTAGTGGTCTCGGAACTCCCATATGGGTCAAAAATGACCCACGTGGTACTTGTAGTCTTAACACAAGGCAGGCTAAATCCTTGTATCTAGTCTCTCACTCTTATAACGTTTACATGCACAGCGTCCTTCTTTCACTGCCACTACCTACATATGTGTCTCTCCCGCTGCCTCCTATTCCTCCAATTGGCACTTTTTCCTGTGTGTTGCTCTATCTATCCCTTCCTCTCGATCTTACTGACCACTGTCTTTGCCACTTTCACTGTCTGTCTGCCATTGTCTATGTCCCATGCTTTTCTCACATAGCCACTGTCTCTTTCTTTCTCTCTGCCGTCTATTCGATCACTATTCTGTTCTCTTTACACTTGTCTTTGCAGATGAACTGGCCCTACCTTTAAAGCCTAGGTCAAGAAACTTGTACACATGACTAAAGGGAATTGGGAAAAGTTATCTTTTTTTCAGTTAGCTGGTCTGGATGATCCAGACACCCCATGCTTATGTGTGGCCTCTCGTTATCTCTCTTCCTCATTCCACTGTCTCCTCCATATTTCCTCCCTCCGCTGCTATCTCCACCAATTTATCTTTTTCACTGCCCTGACTCTCTTCTACTATGTCTCTGTACTCTCCCTTTCTCAAAATGCTCAAATGTTTGTAACGCTTATGGGACTTAACTACGGGGTCATCAGTCCCTAAACTTACAAACTATTTATGAACTACTTACGATCAAGGACGGCACAAATATCCATGCCCGTCTCCCTTTCTCTCTGACTTGAACTCCCGCCCTCCCCCCCTTTCTACATCTACATCTACATCTACATGGGATACTCTGCAAACCACATTCAAGTGCCTCGCAAAAGTTAATCGAACCACATTTATACTGTTCATCTCCCATTCCATTCTCGAATAGCGCGCAGGAAGAAAGAATATCTGAATCTCCCCGTCCGAGCTCTGATTTATCGTATTTTATTCGTATAACTATTTTTACTTATGTAAGTGGAAGTCAACAATATATTTTCGCCTTCGGTGGAGAATGTTGGCGATTGGAATTTCGTAAGTAGTAAACGCCGCAGCGATAAGCGCCGCTGTTGTAATGATTCCCATCCCAGACCCTGTATCTTTTCCGTGACGCTGTCTCCCCTGTAGCGTAACAATACAAAACGAGCTGCCCTTCTTTGGACTCTTTCGATGTCCTCCGTCAAACCCACCTGATACGGATGGGCAGCAATACTCCAAAAAACGACGTACAAGCGTAGTGTATGCAGATTTTTTAGTAGTTATGTTGCATCTTTTAAGCGGTCTGCCAATAAAACGCAGTCTCTGATTCGCCTTTCCCACGACATTATCTACGTGTTCTTTCCAGTTTAAGTCTGACGTAATAGTAATTCCTGGGTATTTTGTGTTGTTTACGGTCTTCACATTCGATTGATTTATCTTGTTATCAAAGTTTAACGGGTTTCTTTTCGTACGCATGTGGACCACTTCACGCTTCTCATTATTTAGAATCAATTACCAATTTTTACACCATACTGACATCTTATTTAAATCGTTCAGCGGCTGGTTTTGATCTTCAGATGACTTTACTAGACGACCCATGACGGCGTCATCTGCAAACAGCCTGATAGAGCTGCTAAGATTTTCTTCTAAATCGTCTCTTTCTGCTATCCTCTTTCAGCAAAATAAAGTGCGAATATATGAGCATGCCAACAATTGTAGTGAGAAAGGCGGCATATAGACTGAGGCAACTAGTTCCCCACTATTAATTGAGTTTCTTTATTTTTAATTTTTAAATATTTTCTTCCTTTTTTAAAAGGAAAATATTTGACATTTTGTGCACCAAAAGAAACATTTTCAGGTGGGTCCTTTCTTCTCCTTACTATATCAGAATGTGTTGCTTTAATGTAGCCACACCCTGGCTATGTAACCCATGTTAATTTAGGTAAGTATTTGACCCATTTCTGAAAAAAATACTATTTGATACAGGACCTTAATATTTTTACTGTATTTTACATTATGCTAATAGTCAACTGCCCTAAACTCTACTTTATCCGTTTTATATTTTTTTTTTAAATACTTTTTTACATTTATTAACAAAAAATATTACGTTTTTCCTGCAGAAAATATTTTTTGTAAACTTCCTAATGGGGGAATATTAATGAATGTAGAACCAGAAGTGACATTTTATGTTATACAGAGACTCTGAAAATATCATTCACTTATCTGTGATGGTTTCTGATATAATGGGGAATATGTACTGAAAATTTTGAAACTTTTGAAATTTGTGACTTACAGTTAATTAAAATTGTCATGCTGCATATGATGGCCCTTCTTTGGCCTCTAGCAGGTCTTCCAGCTTCTTTTTCTCCTTCCTGGATGTTTGTCTTGCTTTCTTGGCCATATTAGATGCAGACCTGTCTGCATCGGCTATCCTCATTTTATCGCAATGTTGCAGCCCAGTGATCATATTTTCACCAGGATTAATTCCCAGATGTTTCAGTACCCAACACTATCACTATTACCACAACTGAATGTAATAACAGCATCATGAACTCTTAGTTTCATTGCATGCATGCCTACATATACAGTTCTAGGAAGCCAGTTCCAAATTATGCTGTTGAAATAGTCATTTGGGTTCTGTGTCTGTTCATGCAGACATTTCCTTAGAAGGTCAGAATGAGGCAAGTCTCTGAAAATAGTTTTAATTGCTGTAATAGCAGCAGCAAGAAGAGAATCTTCGTGAGAATAAGAATCTCCAGTTGCAATTACAATTAGAAACATCGTTGACAGAAATCTCTCTAAACTTGTTTCCCGTAAATTGTCGTTTCTTGAAAACTCCTTTACGTTCCGTCGTCTTCAATAAACACAACAAGACACACTTAAACAAGCACAGCAAACCTAAGTATAGGCCCTAACAATTACTCGCGATCACATCTGAGCAAAACTAATTGCGTGTTTGAAAGCGTGTTGTTTACAAACAGCAGAAACAAAAGGATACAGGCAGTTGCATTCCAAGGAAGTCCAACACACTCGGGAGTAAAAAAAATCCCTAACATGCAAAATAGGGGAAATAAAGATCTAAAATATATGCAAAAATTTTGTGACAAAAACGTGGGCATGGCACATACACACGTGGTAGGAAAATGCTCTTTAAATGCTCGAGAAAAAAAATCAGCAAAATTCTTAAATAAAACCTTAATCTATCGAAATATGATGAAAATCGAAAATCGATTTTTTTCGACCTGAACCAGGGTATGGTCCCATTAAAAGAGATTAATATTACTAAAATTTTCGGGACTATTATGCCGTGGTCTTATGGATTCGGCCCCATCTGCGGAAGACTTACTCAAGGGGGATGTTGGCACTTTTGTATGTCAGATACACACCCTGGCTCGGTACTGACTGCAGCCAAATTCCTTTTACGAGTGCTCGTGGAAGACGAGGCCAACTAGAAATACATGCCACGTAATCAAGCTAGTTCCGAGCCGGCGCGATCGCCACTGCCTGGTAGCGCCATCCAGTGAGCTTGCAATGGCAGCCTACGTGTGTGACGTGACACGGACTTGTTATGAGGTCTTGTATCTAGACTGTGTTGCCTAGGCGCGCAGAGGAGTGACGTCAGATGTTTTGGATAGGCGCGCGCAATTCGTCGTTGCCGTTTGCCGTTGTTAATATCGCCCATTGGTGGAAGACTTTCACATTTCTTCTTCAACACCGGAATTCAGAGTTCATTCACTTTCACGCCGTCCTCCATCTTATTGATATTATTGGGGTGTTTTACAATTTCTATAGCCTCTCTGTACAGCCTTTCTTGATATCCATTTGTTGCTGACAAAACCTGAGTCTTATCAAACTGGCCGGCCGCGGTGGCCGAGGTGGCCGAGGCGCTCCAGTCACGGTCAGCACGGCCACTACGGTCGGGGGTTCGAATTCCCCCTCGGGCATGAATATTTGTGCCGTCCTTAGTCTTAGCTAGTTGATAAGTAGTTTGTAAGCTTAGGGACTGATGACCCCGTAGTTAAGTCCTATAAGTTCTACAAACATTTGAACATCTTATCAAACTGAATAAGGTGCTCCCGTTGTTGAGAAACATATTCAGCAACAGCTGATCTGTCAATCTCTCCCATTCTACAGTCACCCTTGTTCTCTTCTAGTCGTTTATTGACTGTTCTTTTTGTGGTACCCACGAACACGTCTCCGCAGCTACACAGGATCCTATAAATTCCAGCTTTCTCCAGCGGTTTTCGAGCATCCTTTGCTGATTTCAGGTGATCCTGTATCTTCCGAGTAGGTTTGTAAATAACGGCGACATTCCGTTTCGTCAAAGTTTTACCGATGCGGTCGGTGACATCCTTAATAAAAGGCAGGAAGACTTTAAATTTCAAAGGAACCTTTTCATCCTTTTTTCAATTCTGTCAGTCTCGAAGCTCTCCTTATCTCTGAGGACGAATAAACATTCTTAAGTGTAGCATTACTCAGGTGTTTTAATTACGCGTCGAGTAATTCCGGTCCTCAGATGTTCCTTGCTCTGTCCGCCAACGTCTTTATTACGCCTCGCTTTTGTTGTGTGTCGTGGTTTGAATCCTGGTGCAGATAACGGTCTGTGTGAGTGGGCGTCCGATAAACTGTATGGCCCAATCTGCCATTCCCTTTTTTGAAAACTGACTCGTTGTTTACCGTCTACCTCCTATTCCATGGTAAACTGAATTCTAGAATTAATATCGTTGAGGTGTTCAAGGAAATGATCCAGTTACTCTCTGCCATGGCTCCACACAACAAACGTATCGAGTACATGAAGGAACCAAATGGCAGGTTTTTTGGTTGCTGTTTTCAGTGCCTGTTCCTCAAATTTTTCCATGTTGAAATTTGCTATAACCGGCCATAAAGGCTTTTGATAACAAAATCTAATGTTCAAATGTTTGTCAAGCTTAAGAGACTTAACTAAGGGGTCATCAGTCCCTAAACTTACAAACTACTTATGAATTACCTTATACTAAAGACGACACAAACATCCATACCCGAGGGGGGAATCGAACCCCCGACGGGGAGCGGCCTCGCGTATCGCAGCATAGCGCCTCAATGCTCTTGGCCACTCCGCCGCGACTTTAAATAACAAAACCATAAGATCACGGCAGAACAGCCCGAAAAATTTTAGTAATATTTTCCTTCCGGCCGTGAAACTTTACATTTTACAATTTAAAAAAGTTTGATTGTTTTTGATAAGGATGCGGAAGGATATAAATGGGCTCTTTGAAAGAAACTATCCCAGAATTTACCTGATACGATTTAGGCAAATCAGAGAAAACCTTATTTGGATGGTCGGAGACGAATTTGAACCAATGTCCTCCCGAATGCGACTCAGTTGTAGATCTGTAACGATTTGATTCCTTATTTGCTTTGGCATATTTGTACACAGTGTATGAGGAATAACAAAAATAAATTATCAATTATCGAGAGAAAATATAAACCTTCCAAAATGAAGTGCCCTTCACGGAATATATTTCTTAAACGGAATAATAAGTAATTCAAATCCGCCCCCAGCCGCAAAGTCCGCTTGCGTATAAGTAAGCAAATCGTGCGGGCTAGACTACCTGATACGAAAACAATGTCTACAGGATTCATTGAAATACTGCTGTGCTCTCAATTTAAAACAAAATTATGATATCTTCTCAAGATTTCTCACTCTGCTATGTAGGAACTAAAATCAACCGTACACAAAGTCTATTCCGCGGGAGTAATCATGCGCTTAAGGCGCATTGCTGCTGAATGCACGTCTGCTCCCCGTCGGAGGTTCAAGTCAACCCTCGAGCGTGAGCGCGCGCGCGGGTGTGTGTGTGTGTGTATGTGTGTGTGTGTGTGTGTGTGTGTGTGTTGTTCTTAGCACGAGTTTAAGTAGTTTGTAAGTCTAGGGATTGATGACCACTGTAGTTTTGTCCCAAACTCCCATAGATTTACAGACTTTTGAACATTTTGAACGGAAAGTCTAACCACATTTATTTATTTATTTATTTATTTACTTTTTTTTACTTTACCTGTGCCAACTTTTTAAAATATGTTGCAATACTTCACGTAACTTTGTGCTACACAGTAAGTATAACACATAACGACAATGAAATCAAACAATTATCTTGCGAATATAGCAAGCTGTAATATATGCAAAAATCAGGTTTTTTCGCCGAGACGATTCCTTGAAACCGGATGTTAAGTTTCATAACAGCCCGAACTTTTTCCCTCAGTGCAATTTGCACTTAAGCAATCTAAAACTACGTTTTTTTTTCTGCTGGATCTTTCTATCGCATAATGATTTTCGAAATCGGTAAAATGACTGTTCTACATAAATATCCAAAATTTGCTGTTGTTAGTTATTTAGATATTTGCTTTTCAAGTTTCAAAACTGGCTAAAAACCTAATTTTGTTATTTTCGCATACGTATTGCAAACCTGAACCATTCGATTTCTGTAAATCACAAAGGTATAGAAAAACTGGAAAAGTAACTTGGGACTGTGATCTTATGAGGAGGTGGTAAAACTTAGGACGATTTGGAATGAATGAAGGGTATGTACCCAAAAATCATCTCTTTCCGCTGTTTTTTCAGAAACGATCCCTGAACAAACAGTACTTTTTACATGCCACAAGAAGACCACCCTAGACCACAAACACAGTGCGAAAAAAACTGATTTGTTCAATTTGGCTGGGTAAGTACAGTGTCATATGTATACAAACAATCACTAGGTGAAGGGCTATCGACAACACTTTGCCCCTTATCTTCGATATCAATAGAACCCGAGATATGAGCTCCTGAATAATCTCAATATCGCACGTGATGATTTCGAGCCGTATGATTATCTGATCAAACGATCCGTACACCTGTTAATGGATTTTAATGTGCGGAGCATACGCTCCTCACCTTTATGACGGCTTCAAGTGTTCTGGGAACTCTTCGAACGTGGTGTCTGGAGGTCTTTGGTGGAATGATTCCCCATTGTTTCTCGAGAGCGGAAACACGATAAGGCAGAACTGTTCGTCGCTGCAGTCTAGAGCGTCATTTTAAATCGTCCCACCGGTATTAGATTTGTTTCTGGTCAGGTCTCTAGACACGGCAGCCCATTTCAGGAGTGTTGCTGTCAACAAATCATTGTCCCACAATTTCTACTCTATGAAAGAGTACATTAGGAATGAAACATACAGTTGTGCAATAGTCGACCATATTTATTATTTGACGGGCCGTGGTCGCGGTGTAGTAGCCGAGCGGTCCAAGGCACCTAGCTGCTCGTCGTCGGAGGTTCGTGTCCTCTCTCGGACATGACTGTATTTTTGTCCTCATTATAAGTTAATTTAAGTAGTTTGTAAGCGTAGGAACTAATAACCAGAGTAGTTAAGTCAAATAGCTTTACAAACATTTGAACATTTTTAACGAACCGGGTTTCAGTTTTTACGCTATAATCTGGAGTACAAATAATAAATATAGTAGAATATTTCACAATAGTGTTAGGTGTTTCGTTCATGATGTATTAAATATTTTAGTAAGAAACAATGGAACAGTCAGTGAACGCAAAGAGTACACTGCCGCGCGGGAGTAGCCAAGTTGTCTGGAAGGCCACGTTACGGATCGCGAGGCCTCTCCGTCGGAGGTTCGCATCCTCCCTCGGGGACGGAGTGTTTGTTGTTCTTGGGTTAGTTTAACTTAGTTTAAGTAGTTTGTATGTCTAGGGACTTATGACCAAAGTAGTTTGGTGCCATATAATTAAACATTTGAATATTTTTAACACTGCTGTTCTCATACAGTCATGGTCCCAAGACAGTACGATGTTGTACGCATTGCTGTTATTTCTCCGCAAACTAACCGTTTAATTATGCGTAGTAAGCGGACGCACCAACTCCGTAACGCAGACCCCTCCCGAACTTCACTATTAACAATACTAGTGATGGCAGACAATATTATCCAGGTACTCGCCAAACCCAAACACTTCCTTCAAATTTCCAGAGGGTATAGCATGAGTCACCGCTCCAAGTCACTCGTTTACAACCTTCTACAGTCACGGTTTATAAGACATCAATTTCGCTTTTCTCTCACTACAGAAATGTATAGCTAATGAGGATCAGTTATGCCGTTGTACTCCGTTCTTTTAACTCCTTGCGCTCAGTCACTGTGTCACCTGTCCTGATGGAGTGACTGCACAATCCACCAGTGTTGCCTTTCGTGCAATTCTTCACAGCCACCGTCTGGGGTCTTCGTCGGTTCCAGTTCATCAGTACATGCGGCGGTTGCTCCTTCCCACTCTTACGCTACATACAGTCGTATTGGGCATCGTTAGAGGAGTGGAGGAGACTAAGATAGATTTCTCGTTCACTTTACCTCCAGCGACCAGCAGAACACCCTGAAGAAGGCCACCTGTAACCGGTCGAAACGTCAGCTAAATTTATAACTTTACAATGCAGTCACATAGCCTGAAGAGTTTTACTGACACTGGCAACGAGTTGCTGTGGCTTGTTTCTGACTAAATGCAAAAGAAAGAAAAGAGAAAGTACACATCTCTAATATGAATAATTCTGATATGCTTTGTGAATAGGGAATCGCAGATACTTGCTACACTCCTTGCTCTCCTAACCCAATGTTGCCCCGTCTCTGATCATCTCCATCATCATTCTCTGAATCTCCTTCTCCCTGCCCATCTCGCCACTACCCTCTTCCTGTTCATCTCCTTCTCCCCCATGTTAATTCTCAACCCCCAATTCCTCCGTCACCTTTTACATCTCTGTTTAACCACAACACCGAGTCGTTGACGCCCTTACTGATCTCTTTGATCAGGAAAACGGTATCCCTCAAGTTAGTGTTTTTAAGTTCTATTTCATTTGCCATATCTATTAATAGTATAATTAGTCGTTAAACGTCCTGTGCTATGTTCCTTACTTGATGATGACTTCTCTGTCTTCTGCTCTTCTTCCAACCTTGCAACAACAACACGTCAGTTGTAAGTAACTCTTATGCCGTCCTGTCATTGGACGTGGAAACGCACGTGAAGGAGGAAGTGATGACGTCGCAGCGTGGAATTCCACGTTCCACTACCACGAAAAGCGTTGAATGAAGGTTGTAGCTTGTTAGATTTTTGTTTCTTGGAGCGGAACGTGGCCAGTGAGAAGCGATCTGGTTTTCACACGACAAGCAGAAATTTTGAGCGGCCATATTGCAAACGGAACTCTCGTGTTTCGTGCCTTCTTTCGTTGTAGCGAACGATCTACGAATATAATCTTTTTAAAAGGGTCAGAAATTGAGAAATTTTTGAAAATGCGTCATTTTCGATATTATTTGTTACAATAAATTACCAAAAACTACATTTTCTTAGCTTAAAAGGTTATTGTGTTTAACGTTTGTTAGTGTTATAATTTGTATGTAAACGTCTTTGTGATGCTGTATCCTAGATGAATAAAATATTACAACGTATATCAGGAGCATGGTATACCTTCAAACAGAAGAAATGTCAGCAGTGCATAAATATTCTGTAGCGTCACATCCTACTGAGTGGACTTTGCAAGCGGGGAGTATTCGCTTCAGCACACTTCCGAAAAATCCTTATTTTTTTTTCCTTTTTTGTTTTATTAAGGTTTCTGATTCTTTTCTCTTAATTTAAGTATAAAATCAGATATTCCTTGTTATTTAATTTTAAAACGACGTGTTAGCGTGGTAGTTAGCGTCGAGAGCTTTGGAGAAAAAGGGATGTAAATAACAAATTCAAATGTTTGTAGAGCTTATGGGACTTAACTACGGGGTCATCATTCCCTAAACTTACAAACTACTTATGAACTAACTAAGACTAAAGACGGCACAAACATCCATGCCCGATGGGGGATTCGAACCCCCGACCGCAGCGACCGTGCAGACCGTGACTGGCGCGCCGCCATCATCTGTAAATAACAGATTTGCATTTTACTCTCCCATATATGTTAACGATTTGGTTTAATTACGGTTTATGTAATTTTCGTTAATTTAATACTACTGTAATATCCGGTATTAGACGTTATTTATTAGAAGCAAGAACGAACTCTTTCCACGAGAGAATTTGTTGAGTTTCGAGACAGTACCCTATGTCACTCAGTTTTTGTCACGGCGTCTGTATTTGTTGTAGTTCAGTACAGTGTTGGAATAGTTCAGTTTCACAGTTAGCAGGCGGCCGCCAGCTGAATCGCAGGCCGCTGGGGCGTGCCCATCGCCTCGTAGCGGCCAGCAAGTAAGCTGGCGGCACGGCCTGGTCATTATGACGTAGCAAGGGCTGTTGTGACGCCTTGTCTCTAGGTGGTGTTGCCTATCGCCACTCTATGAAATTTAAGCTCATTGAGCAGCACATTCCGTTGGATGTAGCAGGTCGTTTAGAGCCCTCTGTAGCTAGATAGACAGCATGTCTGGCCTGCGCCACATTGGGACAACATGTTCCGTGTAAGGACGGTTTTAGGCGATTGTATGAATAAATACAGCAGACAGGATTTTTTTAAAGGTATGTGAACAGGGGGTAATGGGCACTGTTGTGAATTTTAAAGAAATGGTGAAGTGTCTGGGCCACTCATTCGGTTCCAAACGTACATGATTGCCACACCTTAAGGACCTGTAGTCACGATGCCTCAAAGCACTGGTAATTTTAAAATGTCGTAGCCATACTTCGTGGAGAGCAGACAGAACTCGTTTCTTTCGGTTCTACAGAGCCTTCGTGCGATCTCGTCTTGATTACGGGTACTCGGTATAGGACTCTACACGGCCGTATCATTTATAGAAGTTGGACGTGGTACACTATGATGGGATGGACTGGTCACTGGGGCATTCAGGACAAGCCGATACCATGTGTCTGTGCTGAGACTGCCCAACCGCCGCTGTCCATCAGGCGTCGATTCCCGTTTTAAACCAGCATACCTTACCGTTGCTCGGCCTCCAATGGAAAGGCTCTTTATTAACAGACAACGAGCGACGAGGCCGCATGAGATTCGCACGATGGATTGCCTTTAAGAAATGGAAGTGACTGGTTTTACTGTTTTACATCGAAGCTGGACTAGAGTTTACTCTTGGCGTTTCAAGAGGCCCAGACTTGTTTTAGACCTGAAAACTTTTAGATGTGATCACACCTCAGATTTTACTTTTTAACGTTTAAGATAAGAATCACGGTTTTACAGTGGTGCATACTGATTGTTCCAAACAAGGGGACCCAGTCGGCTGTGCCATTGTGTTTCGCAACCGTGTTGTCAGAGTTCGCCTTCCGTTTTCTCAGCAAAGCTTCATGCGATCCTGAAGGCACTAGAGTAGATACCTCGTGTACGGGTGTACGAGTGTCTTATTTGTTCTGATAGCTCAGTGTGCTGCAATCGTTACAAGACTTATATCCGTCTGAGACGTTTCTGCAACGTATACAAGACGAACTGTGGTTCCTCCCACGTCTGGGGCAGGATTTTCAAAAACTAAATGATAATCTATTTACCATTAGAACATTGCCTGGAATAAGTGATAGCTCTACGCGGATACTGGTCTACTTCGCATATTTTCATTCTCTTGAGATGTACGTTAATATTTTAGGGGTAACTCTTCCCATTTCAAAAGTATATTTTTTGTCTCAGAAACTCGTGATTGTGCTCTTAACGAACATTTTTCAGTTGTCTGACATTGTTCTCTAAATATTTTCTTTAATTTCTTTTATTGTTAATAATATCAGCTTATTCCCAAGAGTCAGCAGCTGTTACTCTGTGAACACTAAGTCGAAATGCAACCTGAATTTAGATCACACTTTCTTGATTCTTATGGTATTAGCCTGTCTGTATCCGTTGTCAATATGATGCCCAATTAGTTAAAATATCGTAGCCATAGCCTACGCACTTTCGAATATAAACTGAAGAGTTTTTCGTGGCTTTCTCCTTCCAGTCTGTCGAGGAACTTCCGGAAAAATTTAAAAATTAATCTCATTCCAGTGCTATCTCCTTGTTGGGTACTTAAACTCAAACCTTGTCATCTTCATAGGATTCCTATACGTTTCATTCTATTTATTGCAACCCTGCTCTTAAAATTTTATGTAGTGATTCATTCCATAACCACGGGTCGCTCCTGAATTGGGTTCTGCGAAACATAATGTAAATAATTGTAGTAAATAAATATTGTTGTCTTCCAATTTGTTTTAACAAGTTCATCGATATTCCCATGTGTACTTCGGATAGACCCATATTAGCACCACCTGGTTGTATATATGTGTCTTTCACTATCATAATTACTTTAAGCAGATGATTTTTAGCACTGCTGATTGAAAATGGCTGCGGCGGATTAGCCGTGCGTACTGGGGCGCCGTGCAGTGTTGCGTGCGGCCGTTCGCCGTCGGGGATTCGAGTCCCCCTTCGGGCATGGGTGTTGTCCTTAGTTTAGTTTACCTTAGTTTAAATAGTTTGTAAGCTACTGACTAATAACCACGCAGATGTGTCCGATAGATGTACAAACATTTGAATTTTTTGAACATTTGATTGAAAATCTATCAAACTAACCATCAGATTGATGACTCAAATATGTAAATAAATAAAAGAATATAGAGACATATTGCGGCAATCATATTTCCTGAAAGACAACAGAAGATGATGTATAAATGAAAGTGAAACTTGTCTGGTGAAAAATGCTATTGAATTTCGGGGAATCTATAAATGAACAAGGCAATAATAATTTATATAGAATATGTATGGCGGAAGCTAATTATGCAATCAGACATATTATAATTTATTTTAATTCGCTTCCCGGAGGTAACGCACCTAATACCATTTTAATTGGTGGCTAATACTCAATTTCAGTGTTCCGTTTATAATTGATAAATGTAATTACAATAAATTAACTTCTAAAGCTGTACAATTTAATTAATTTATCAGAACATAAATTACTTTCCAAAGTAACATTAGCAAGAGAATCATCATAATATCTATTGATCTTGGCAATGATGATACATTAAGATCTAAAATTACCTTTTTTGGACTTAGACCTTAGACCTTCTGTATTGCGTAATTCGTTTTCTTTAACCCCACCCCTTCAATATTTACTGTCTGGTAAGTTTTAAGGCTTCAGCTACCACGATTGTTGTCCGTGTTATTTCTTCTTTACTGATGATTTTGAAACTTCTATGTTACAAAATGTTCAAATTTTTGTAAATCTATCGGACCAAACTGCGTGGTCATCAGTCCGTAGCTTACAAACTACTTAAACCTAGGTAAACTAACCGAAGGACAACACACACACACCCATGCCCCAGGAAGGACGCGAACCTCCACGGCGAACAACCGCGCGCTCCGCAGCGAGACGCTTTAGACCGCTCGGCTACTCCACCGCGGCATTTCAGTGTTTCCCAAACTCTTTCATACCTTTATTCGAGTACCGTAAATTCGCATAACTATGGTCTTTAAGCACAACTATGTTCCAAATTGTTTTTGAAGCTTATACACATTACCATTTAGTGACAGCCTAGCGCTCCCATCGCTCTCGAAAAATGAGGGAATCTGCCGTTCACTGGCAGCATGTTTAACTGCAAGTTCACGCACAGTAAAGCGTCACAGTAGCAAAAAAGTGTTCAAAAGTTTGTATAGCTTATGGGACTTAACTACGGGGTCATCAGTCCCTAAACTTACAAACTACTTATGAACTAGCTTATCCTAAGGACGGCACAAATATCCATGCCCGAGGGGGATTCGAACCCTCGACCGTAGTGGCCGTGCAGACCGTGACTGACGCGCCTCAGACGGCTCGGCACATCTTATGTATGAAATTATATATTTTTGACAACGTTACAGCATTCAATGAATGAAATAAATCGTAATTTGCGATCAGTAATGGCTTCACTCTACTAGGTTCAGATGGAATACCGTAGTGCGGTAAATGAAAATTTGTGCAAACAAAAAGGCTGCGGTGTAGGAAAGAGACAGCGTGGCGAATGGAGATTTTGGGTGTGACGGGAAACATGCAGGAAAGATTCCTCTGCAGTCGACCTGGTGACTTTGTCCTCGGTGCCGGAGTGGTCAACGCGTCTGCATAGTAATCAGAAGATCTCGTGTTTGAATCCCGGCCGGGCACAAATTTCCATTCGCCGCCCTTTAGTATTCCATCTAAACCTAGTACAGTGAAGCCATTACTGATCGCAAATTGCGATTTATTTCTTCTGTTTAATTTCGGTGAGTGTGTGTGTTTGTGTTTACATACAAATCTATAGATTTATACTAATTTTGATTGTGAGAAACGGTTGTAACTATGCTGATTACTCATTTCCGTTAATCTAGTGAAAAAACATCCATGTATTTCCAGTCGCAGCAGGAAAGCCTGTAAAACATCAGAAAGCTAAAGGAATTGGCATTTATTTAATTGGTTTCTCAAAGAGAAAACATACATCGAATGAAGCATTGTTAGGCAAGACTTCGGTTGTTCACTGGTAAATTCTTATGTCATGATCATAACTTCGAATACTAGTCATTCCTAGGATTTTTATCCCTCACGACGTCTTTCATTTCTGATAATGAAACTTCCTGACAGATATAAATTAAGTGCTGGAACCGGGATTCGAACCTGGCACCTTTGCCTATCGCGGAAGAGCGTTCTACAGTCTGAACTATCTCGGCACCCTTCATGGGTTTCTCACACATTTACTTCCGCCAGTACCACGCCTCCTATTTACCAAACTTCACAGAAGCTCTCCTACGAACCTTACAGAACTAGCTCTCCAGGAAGAAAGGATATGGTGGGAGACATGGCTTAGTCAAAGATTAAGGGATGTTTCGAGAATGAAATTTTCACTCTGCAGCGGAGTGTGCGTTGATGTGAAAAGACAAAGAAGTCAATTTCGAAACCCGGTTACGACACACAATTTTAATCTGCCAGGAAGTTTCATATCAGCGCACACTCCGCTGCAGAGTGAAAGTTTCATTCTGGACCAAGGCACAACAAGGTTAGGAATCCGAATTTCACGGTAGGTCCTCCTGTAAATGGCTGGTTAAGTCAGTTCGAAGATACATATATGAAAGACAGATTAAAATTGGTACTTGTATTTTCGTGTTCAGATATTAGTACCAGGATTTATCAAATGAGCAGCCAAAGCCAAACAGTCATGTATGGCGGGTTGCCTCTTGAGAGGATAACAGGGGTCAAAATTAAGACACTTATTTAATTGATTTTTCAGTAGTTCCTTTGGGTTTTCCTTTTTTTTCCCCAAATCGGTCAAGCCATTTCTGAGTTTTAGTGAAACTAATGCACAACTATTCATTTTAAAATATAAAGATGAAGGCAACTGTGTTAAAAAGTCGAAACTGTAATATTCTGTCTAAGCTTTGGTTACTAACAGGTTTACATAAAGTGCACATCCTACCTAGCGACGTGTGTAAACTTATGTTTGTGTTGAATGATGGTGGTAGTGGTGGTGATGATGATGATGATGATAATGATGAGAGAATGGAGAGGGTGAAATGTCTAGCTGGCAGATCGCCTACTCCCCTAACACAGCAGAAAGTGGGCCATCGAGCTGAACGTCGCCATCCGTCGGACGGCTCGCTATCAGCAGTGCCACTAGGGCACTAGAGACGGTGACAGGTCTGCACGCTGTGGACAGCGTGAGGATCGCCTCTGCGCGGATGACGAGAGGCGGCCTAGCGGCGTAGTGGATCCGACGGCACACGCCGAGGCAACAGCAGGCAGCAGCGCTTCTCCTCGCATCATGGTGAGTATAGTTTTCAGTTATTTTTACACGTCCGAAATATTCAACTGCGAATGACTGTCACAACTGAGCGTGAATGGGTAATTACGCGTTTTGTATGTCTGCCTTACAACTGAGATTCTGTCAAATACTCTGAACAACCGGACATCATCCGTTTTTTTTTTCCTCAGCTGTTACCACAAACTGGGAAACGATCAACAAAAGGGTCCCACAGGACTCGATTTTCGGTCCTCTGCTGTTCTTAATATGTAATAACGACTTGCCATTCGGCATTAACGGACAAGCAAAGCTAGTACTTTTTCCACACGGTACAAGTATTGTAATCACACCTCACAACAAGAATTAATTGATCATATTGTAAATACAGTTATGTGTTAATAAAATCCTTAAGTAATTATCTGAAAATTGACTCTTGTTAAATTTTAATTAAAAACAGTATATACAGTTCTGTTTAGTAAATGGCATGCCACCATCAATGAACATAGACTTTCGACAAGCGTCTGTAGCAAATGTAGAATATTCAAAAAATTTAGCTTGTAGTGATGAGAGATTTAATTGGGAGGAAAAGATTAATAAAGTGCGGAAACGTTTCAGTTCAGCTGCTTATTCTGTCAAGGTTATGCTAAGTCTGATGATAAACATCTCAGTAAAATAGCGTACTGTGTCTATTTTGATTCAATTCTTTCATATGACATCATGTTCTGCAGTAATTCATCACTGAGTAAAAAAGTTTTTATCGCACAAAAGTGTGTAATCAGAATAATTGTTGTAGCCCACCTAAGATCATCCTGCATACATTTATTTAAGAAACTAGCGATCTTCACAATGGCATAATAAGTACTCACTTATGAAATATGTTATTAATAACAAAATCTAATTCAAGAGACATAGCAGCGTGCATAGTTACAACACTAGAAGAAAGAATTGTCTTCACTGTTCAAAGTTAAATCCAACTTTCGTCCAGAAAAGTGTGAACTATGCAGTCACAAAAGTCTTAGGTCACTTACCAAATAACACAAAAGTCTGACAGATAGTCAACTACCTTTAAAAAAAAGTAATTAAGAGTTTTTGAGTGCCAACGGCTTCTACTCAGTACATGATTACCTATATATAAGTCAGTAATTTTTCAAACAATAAAAATAAAAATATTGCACGTCTTTTAATATCACGTAAAGATACCTTTTGTTAAACTGAGATCTTCCACATCATTACGAAATGATATATTCATGATCTATGGAACGTCTACCAATCTAATATAGAATAATCCATGGCAATTTTCACAGTATGCTTCATTAAAAAAATCACATGATAGTATGTTGTACTGAGGCACATAATTTACAATTTAATTGCATAATTGCTACACACTGATGCACTAGCAGGACATTCATAATTTTTTTTATTTATTTATTCTGAAACCAAATTATGTGATAAGTAGTCAGTTTCTAAATCATTGAACCAGTTTTATAAATACGGCCGTCTTTCAACTAATGACTCTGTCAGTCGGTAGGGCCTGCAATTTCCTTCCGATCCTTCAGTTACTCCTTGCTGCCTGTAACACACGAGCTAATAAATAATGAAGTTAATAGCCTTAGTAACAAATCCAAAAGAATAAATTCGGTGATTATCACATTAGAGGTCTGTGATAACTACAGTTTAATCATTTTATAACTTCTAGGATCAAAATAATTCTCAACTTTCATTTTTCTTTCAACAAATCTTCTTGATTTTTGATAATGAAAAATGTTTCACGCCAACCCATGGGTAATTTCTTTTTTTTATCTTACAAGAAGGTCACATGGGTATCTTATTTTTTTGATTTTTTTATTTTATAATTTTGTGGTATGTGGAGAGCTCATATATAAATCAGACAAAGCCATTCGATGCAACTGTCAAAAATTCTCTAGAAAATCGACGCTTGACGCCATTTAGTTATATATACTGTCGGCGACAGTCATCGGCGCTCATCGCTAGGGTTCTAAATTGATAAACTTCTTATTTTCGTTGTGTTTGAATTCCTACACTATGTGAATATGCTGTTGTTGTCTTGATCCCGGAGACTGGTTTGATGCAGCTCTTCACCCTGATCTATCCTGAGCCAGCCTCTTCATCTCCTCATAACAACGGCACCCTACATCCTTTTGAATCTGCTTACTGTATTCATCACTTGGTCTCCCTCTGCGATTTTTACCCCACACACTTCCCTGCAATGCTAAATTCGCGATTCTTTTATGTCTATGAATGTGTCCTACCATTCGATTCCTTCTTTTAGTCAAGGTATGCCAGAAATTCCT
Organism: Locusta migratoria; assembly: GCA_026315105.1. Classification (NCBI taxonomy): domain Eukaryota; kingdom Metazoa; phylum Arthropoda; class Insecta; order Orthoptera; family Acrididae; genus Locusta; species Locusta migratoria. The sequence continues at coordinate 224,668,271 of CM048745.1, forward strand.
TTTCTCCTCAGTTCTGTTCACTACCTCCTCACTAGTTAAGCGATGTACCTACCTAATCGTCAGCATTAGTTTGTAACACCACATTTCAAAATCCTCTATCCTCTTTCTGTCCGCACTGTTTATTGTTCATGTTTCACCCCCATACAAGGCAATACTCCACACAAATGCCTTCAGAAAGGATTTCGTTACGATTAAATTAAAATTCAATGTTAACAGATCTGTTTTTCAAAAACGACTTTTTTCCCATTGCCATTCTCATTTTATATCCTCTGTACTGCGACCATCATTTGTTATTTAACTACTCAAGTAAGGAAACTCATCCACCACCTTTACTGTTCCGTTACCTAATCTAATTATTACAGCATCGCCAGATTTTATTAGACTGCACTCCATTACCCTTTTTTTTGCTCTTTTTTAAGGCTCATCTTGTAAGTACCTTTCAACACACCGTCCATCCCCTTTAACTGCTCCTCCAGGTCCTTTGCTGTCTCTGACAAAATTACAATGTCATCGGCAAAACGCCATGTTTTTATTTCTTCACCCTGAACTTTAATTCCTTCTCCAAATTTCTCCTTGCTTTCCTTTATAGCTTGCTCAATGTACAAATTGAATAACATTGGACAAGACTTCAACCCTGTCTTACTCCCTTCCCAAACTCTACTTCCCTCTCATGCACTTCAACGTTGATAACTGCTGACTGGTTTTGTACAAGTTATAAATAGCCCTCTGTTCCCTATATTTTACTCTTGCTGATTTCAGAATTTGAAAGAGTCTATTCCAATCTACATTGTCAAAAGATTTTTCCAAATCTACAAAAGCTAGGAATGTAGGTATACCTTTCCTTAATCTATCTCCTAAGATAAGCCGTAAAGTGAGGAATTCCTCCCTTGTCCCTACATTTCTCCTGAATCCAAACTGATTTTCTGTGAATAGTTCGTGTTCAAATTTTGCAACCATGACTTACTAAACTGATGGTTACGTAATTTCCACATCTGTCTGCGCCTGCTCTCTTTGGAATGGGGTTATTACGTTTTTCTTAGTCTGAGGGTAATTCCCCTGTCTCATACATCTTACGCACCAGGTGAAATAGTTTTGTCGTGGTTGGCTCTCCTAGAGATTTCAGTCGTTTACTCCAGAGGCCTTGTTTCGACTTAGGTCTTGAAGTGCTCGGTCACATTCTTCTCTTAGTATAATATCTCCTATTTCATCTTCTACTTCCTCTTCGCTTCCTACAACATTTTCTCCAGTTCATTTCCTTTGTAGACCCCCCCCCCATATACTGTTTCCACCTTTCAGCTTTCTTTTCTTTGCTGAGAACTGTTTTCAATCTGAGTCCTTTATATTCATACAGCAGATTTTCTTGTCTGGAAATGTCCAATTTATTTTCCTGTAGGCCGTATCTATTTTTCTCCTATTTGAACATTCTTCTACTGACTTGCATTTGCCTTCTAGCCAATCCTGCTTAGCTAATTGGCACTTCCTGACAATTTCATTTCATAGTCCTCTGTACTCCACTTTACTTGTTTCATATATTGCATTTTTATACTTTTTTGCTTTCGTCAATTAAATTTAGTATTTCCTGTGATATCCAACGATTTTTGTAGGTTGCCTTTCTACCTATTTTGTCCTCTGCTGCCTTCACTATTTCATCTCGCAATGCTACCCAATCCTCTTCTACTGTTTTATTTCCCTCCTTTTCTACCAATTATTGCTTAAAGCTGCTTCTGAAATTCTCAAGAACTGCGGTTCCTTCAATTTAACCAGGTCCCATTTCCTTACGTACCTACCTTTCTGCAGTGTTTTCAGTTTCAGCCTACAGTTCATGACCAATAAGATATGGTCAGAGTCTATATCTGCTCCTGGTTATGTCTTACAGTTTAAAACCTGGTTCCGAAATCTATGTCTTACCATTATAAAATCTATCTGGTACCTTTCCGTGTCTCCTGGTCCTTCCACGTATACAACCTTCTTTTGTGATTCCTAAACCAGGTGTTTGTTATGATTAGATTATGTTCCATACAAAATTCTACCAGGCGGCAGTCTCTTTCATTCCTTTTGCCGAGACCATATTCACCAACTATTTTCCTTCCCTTCCTTTTTTACTACCGAATCCCAGTCTCCCATCACAATTAAGTTTCCCTCTTCCTTAACTGTGTGAATAATTTCCTTTACCTCATACATTTCTTCGATCTACTCATCATCGGCAGAACTAGATTGGACAGAAACCTGTACCATTGTGGTCGATGTTGGTTTCGTGTGTATGTTGACCACGATAATGCGATTACTCCACTGCTCATAGTAGTTTACCCGCGTTCCTATTTTCTTATTCATTTCAGACCAACTCCTGTAATATCCCCAACTGATTTTGTATTTATAATCCTGTACTCACCTAACCAGGAATCCTGATCCTCTTCCCACCAACCTCCACTAATCCCCACTATATCTGACTTCAACCTATCCATTTCTCTTTTCAAATTTTCTAACACCCTACCCGATTAAGCGATCTAAAATTCCACGCTCCTATCCATAGAATGCCAGTGTTGTCTTTCCTAATGATCAGTTCCTCCTGAGTAGTCCCCACCCGGAGATCCGAATAGGGGACTATTTTACCTCCGCAATATTTTCCCCAAGAGGACTTAATCATCATATATTCCTACAGTAGAGCTGCATGTCCTCGGGAAAAGTAACGGCTGTAGTTTCCCCTTGCTTTCAGCCGTTCGCAGTAACTGTGTGGCAAAGTCACATTAGCTGGTATTACAAGACTATCTCAATGATCCAGACTGTTGCCCCTGTAACTACTGAAAAGGCCGCTGCCCCTCTTCAGGAACCACACGTTTTACTGGCCTCTCCACAGATAGTGATGGTTGCACCTACGGTACGGCTAATTGTATCGTTGAGGCACGCAAGCCACCACACCTCATCAATGTCTGTGGTTCATGGGGGTGGCATTTGAATATACAATTAATCATCTGAATATTAATCATTTGAATATACAATTAATCAAACAACTGGTCATAATCTTATGGAAAACATCTGGTCATAATTTTATGAAAGATTTACGTCTATTTTAAATTTTTAATTTTCAACATTTTATGAAAGGTTGTTAATAGCGATGGTTTCAATTAAAAGACATAATAAAATGCAATTTTTACATTGTAAACCTCACTCGTAATTGACGACGGCTGCCTTTGGTAGCTCACCTTATGTAGATTTTACCAGTATTTCTCCTAAAATGTAATTTTTATATTTATTACTAGAGACCATCATTACTAACAATTGTTGAGTCGTAACAAACTGAAAATTAGGAATAAACAAATTACATACTTTTTAATTAAAATTACTGTTAGACATGTTAATTAGCATATATCTGATGAATTTTGTGTATAAATCTTGTAGTTAATGAAACAAAAAATATGAATAAATTGAAGAAGAACGGCGTAATTTTAACCGTCGGCTCTAAATTTCCTTTGTTGCCAACTTAAAACGATACCGACGAGCCACGGTGTCTGTCGAATACTACGTCGATATGTCATAGACGTAAACGGCCTAAAGAAATTTCAAAGTCGACTTTGTCGCGAATTTTAGAGAGTTGCAACTAATGGTTTTGGTTTACTGCTGAATGTAACGTACTTTAAATATAAAAAATTGAATAATTCATTACCACAAGTATATGATCTCCTAATTAGTAATAAAACAGTTTGACACATAATACTCCTGGATAACAAATGTAGATAAAGAAGACTCGTGACTGAAACAACATAAGAATGTTGAATCTAAGTTATTATTCGCACAATATTTATTGATACATATTTCACTTACAGCGTTAACTGTTGACATTGACTAAATATGAGGCTTAAAAGTCTGTAACTATCTTCAATGTAGCTAACCTAATTAGGTGTATGTAGTTCTTTGATATTGCAGCACATGGTGCATGAACTAGAGGAGCTATCTGAATATGAAGCAAGTCGGTAGCATCTGCAAACCTCAATATATTTTACTTTTTGTTATAATCTGTGGTGCACACTGGTTTGAGTAACTCCGAATATGTAAAGTGGCATCTGCTATAAATAATAGTGATGTATAGTTTCCTTGCGAGGTCGACCGAATAACAGGTTCCACAATTACATCACTTTTCTGTCAAAGTTGTAACAACCGGTTGTTTACAAATGGCGTTTAGCTCTACTTCCAGGGATGCGAGGGAACCAATATTCCTGTGCGTGGACTACGGTCATCACATAACGTTCCTACTCGTTGCTGTGAATGTGTGACAGGTAGCGTCTCTCTTATCAGTGGGCATTGCGCCTCTTTAACTATGTGATCCAATATATTTTTGTTTCCTTTCTTATTGTGGGTAGTTACTGTTCAGCACCATGGTTCAAAGCGTTATAATGTCGTCTTCAGCTCATAAGAAAATTCCCCGTGTTTGAGTTTCCAGTGATTCGATAATACATAGAATAGTAACATCATTTGAAAAACCCAAATTCATATTATCTTCGGACTACTTTGATGCTTCAAGTCATGGGCGCTTGTCTGTGTACGTGTTTCCCAAGAAGCTATTAGTCCTCGACTCGAAAAAAAAAATCGTTAGATCGAATCTGTGTTCAGGAAAGGTCTCTACTAGAGGAGATACTCGCGGCCTTATAAAGCCAGTCTGTCACTTCACGGTAGATTTTCGTCCCTGTCCTTAATAAAAACTATCAGAACTTCTACTCTAACTAATGCCCGGGATGTTGGCAGGACATTAAACCTAATCTTCCTTCATAAATTTAGCACTCACAGTCGCTATGTCAGAAGCGTTCAGATGCAGTAGTATCTGAAGGAAGTTAGTTTGTTTATAAAAGAGTTATTTAAATCCCTTTATACATTCTGATATAGAAAATACTGGTGGGCGTACCCTAGTCAGATCACCAGACCATTGTCAGACAAAGCGGCAATGCAAAGTCCGTACAGTTAAGAAAGAGGAAGCAACGCACATCCGGTGTAGCAGGGAGCTGGAACCAAAGAACGTCCTAACTTAAGCTGAGTGATTACAGTCGTGCCATACCTCCAAATAGAGTCTCTGACCTCCTGACCTCCTCCTGCCCGACAGTGCAGCAACTGGACTCTATATAGACTCAACAATTCGTTGGAATACTGAGCGACGATACCTTTATACCCCTCCCTAACTGCAAAAGTGTTGCCGATGCAAGATTTCATGCACGACCACTGAATTATTTCCCATTAACGTTCGATGAATTCATACCTGGGGATCTGGTAGGCGAAATCATTCGCTGGATGTGTCCAGAAAGTTCTTCAAATCAGTCCCGAACCATTGTGGTCCGATGACATAGTGCATTTTCATCGATACAAGTTGCATAGTTATTTGGGGTGTTAAGTCCACGAAAGAAATGTTGTTGCCAAGAACGGAAAAGTTTTTATTTTCAAAGACGACCTCTTTCGGTACGGAAAAGTACTATCTTCTGATCTGATAAGATGTTACATTAATAATGTTGCTGTGGAGTTCGTCTTTTTGATCAGTGAATGTAGAAATAGTGAGTCAAGGTTATAATGGTTTAAAATACCGGGTGATTAAAAAGTCAGTATAATTTTGAAAATTCAATATATCACGGAATAATGTAGATAGAGAGGTAAAAATTGACACATATGCTTGGAATGACATAGGGTTTTATGAGAATAAAAAAAAATTTCAAACAAAGATCTCTTGCGCGCGTCGTTTGGTGATGATCGTGTGCTCAGCCGCCACTTTCGTCATGCTTGGCCTCCCAGGTCCCCAGACCTCAGTCCGTGCGATTATTGGCTTTGGGGTTACCTAAAGTAGCAAGTGTATCGTGATCGACCGACATCTCTAGGGATGCTTAAAGACTACATCCGACGCCAATGCCACGCCATAACACCGTACATGCTTTACAGTGCTGTTCCCAACATTATTCCACGACTACAGCTATTGATGAGGAATGATGATGAACATATTGAGCATTTCCTGAAAAGAAAATCAGCTTTGCTTTCTCTTAATTTGCCGGCCGAGGGGACTGAGGCGCTCCTGTCACGGTCTGCACGGCCACTACGGTCGGGGGTTCGAATCCCCCCTCGGGCATGGATATTTGTGTCGTCCTTAGTCTTAGTTAGTTCATAAGTAGTTTGTAAGCTTAGGGACTGATGATCCCGTAGTTAAGTCCCATAAGTTCTACAAACATTTGAACATTTTTGATTTTTTGTCTTAATTTGTTATGCTAATTATTGCTTTTCTGATCAAATGAAGCGCCATGTGTCTGTCTGGCATTTTTAAAATTTTTTTTTTTTGTTTGTTCTAATACCATGTCATTTCAAGCATGTGTGTCAATTTTTACCTCTCTATCTAAAATTATTCCATGATTTATTAAGTTTTCAAATTTTATCACCCGGTATGTAGATTGAAGTTCGCCATTGGTACAATCACTTGCAACATTGTACAACTTACTAGCTGCCTGACAATTGGACAAAAGATAGTTTCTTAGACCGTAAAAATTAACCTTCTAAGGTGTTTATTGAAGATTCTTGTTGCTCCTTCTCATGATCACGCAACTGTGAAGTTATAGCTGTAGTCTTACAAGGAGACCACTTGGATATCGGATTTTAGTATTTATTTGTATTCATTGTACGTGTAGTTCACAAAGTAAATAACAATCAGCCAAAGACTTTCGACGCAACTCTAAAAAAACTCTCGAGATAATCGATTTTGCAGTTTTGCAAAGTACACGTAAGTAACAATAACCAAAAGGCTTGCAAGGGTGTAGCTCAGGTGGTAGCGTTCTGGTCTCACAACCATAGAGTCGGTGCTTCGAATCCCACTGTGACAGACATTTTTTCGTTTTCGAATTCTGTGTTATAAAATATTTTGGGAGCTCTAATTCCAAGTGTCCTGTCAGGTTTTGTTTATGTTTTCGTAGACGAGCTGAAACCTTGTCGTCACGTTAAATGATGGTTGGAAAGCTATTAGTAGCTGTGGAGACGGCTTCCCAAAAACAGCGTCGTACCTCCTCACAAAATGAACAATCAAAGACTACCGTCGTCAAGTAATAGTGAAGCCAATACTGTAAAAAATGTAACTTGCGTTTCTTTGGTTCAAACTACCATGTTAACAACCTTCTTTAAAATATAGAAAATTACGAATAAACAAAAATTCGTACACTTTTCTTAAAAATTTCAGTTAGACATTAAAATTGTGTAAGTATTGAAACAAACAAACAAAAAATCTGTCACGACAGGATTCGAACCACCAAACTTAGGGTTGAAACGCCAGAACGCTACACCAACAGATGCTGCAACGGTTTTAATTATTGGTACTTGCGTTTACTTGCAAAATCTCGAAGTCGATTTTCTCGAGGAGTTTTGAGAGTTGCGTCGAATGACTTTGAAGGATTGTTATTTGACTTCTGAACTTCAATAAATTCTAAAACCCGACACCCATGTGGTCTCGTTGTTAGAACCACGTTCGCATTGTATTCCTCAATTACCTATCTTATTTGATAATAAGTCATTTTCACTGCTACAGTGTTTGTGTAGTATTACACTGAAAATTGTATTTAGTAAAAAATACATCTGCGACACTTGTCGCTGAACACCGCTTTCTCTGGCAGCTAACTACGTTCTTCATATATTTTGATGTTCATCCATCCTTTACGAGCTGCCCAGAACGCGCTTGTGCACTTCGTCTTTTATGTTTTAGCCTTTGATAAGATTACACGTACATCAGAGACTTCCTCACTATCGGATGTGTGTGAGTTCGCTTTTCTCTTTAAATATGATAAAAATATAGTTGGTACAAAATTCTTTTACTTATTTAAGATGACCCACCTTTTAATGATTCATGAAGTGTTTCTGTTTTTCCAACAGTAATCTTGATTCTGTAACATGATTCTTGGAGCCATTGTTGGACTTGTATCTATAATTTACTAGAAACTTCTAGATATCAATATATGTAACTTTCATGAATGTGACTTTATAGTAATGCCTGCAAGAAAAACTTGGGAATTAAACGAAATCCGATCGATTTAAATAGTCTTTTGTCACAAAAGTTAACTTAATATTTTTTCACGGTCATTCAGTTAGCATAATTCGCTCTAAGTAAATCAATCATCATTTTACATAATGCAACAAGAGTACTACAGCCTCATCTGCTACGATCCAAACAACTTGAAGCAAACTTGTTGGTAAGAAAGGTCATCGCAGAATCTGTTAGTTTCTTTTATGTAATATTGTGCTCAGGTGTTGCTTTTATTCCAAATTACCACCGCCGCTAAACTTTTAAGTAAGATTCCACCTACTTTTTTAAAGTCTATTATATATAAAATTATTTAAATGTGCCTGATCTGCCAAACTACTTCTCCGTAATATTACAACGCGAGTGAAACTTTAAAAGCGGCCCCGAAAATTAACAACCACTCCCACACCTGATGATATTGAAATTAAAAAAAAAAAAGCGCAGTATTACATTTGCCTTCACCCAAAACACTTCCCACGATGTCCTCCAACCATAGATAATTCACGTTAACAAATTGCACACATGTAAAGCTCATTAGACGTAGCAAAGCCAGCAAAGAAGTTTCAAGCACGTAGGTGGTGACAGGTATTACTTACAACCTCAGCGACTATTCGAACTCAAGTAATGGCTACAGGCAACTGATTAACAGCACGTCTAACCAGTAACTACTTTATAAAAAAAAAAATGACAAAGGAATAAATATATCCGCGCGGGATGGCCGTGTGCTCTAAGGCAACATGTTACTGACTGTGCGCTCACCATCGGAGTGTTAAGCCGTTGCGACTACCGACCGCACGGCTGCATGCCGGAGCGTCACATGAGCTGACTGTATTTCCGGAAGGAAGTCAAGGTCACAGAGTCACGACCGGGGAGCGCCAGACGCGGCGACCTCGGGCCGGTTCCCGCACGGGCGCGGTCGAGCGGGTCAGTGCAACGAAACTCACCTGCTGCCAGGTGCGAGGTGTCTCAAACCTTTTCGGTCAAATTGAAACAAGTGATCGAAGCATCACCAATTATAACGAGACAGGAAACCGTTGGTCGGAAATGCATATTTATTATTTTACTAGCTGAAAACCCAGCGGTGCCCGGGTATTTATTTATTTACTCCTGCCTTGAATTAGTACTTCTACCATCCCTTCTCTCTCTGTCCATCACCTTTTTTCTAAAATGATGTTATATTTATCGGAGAATATATAAGGATTAACGCTGTCTTGCATAATGTACAGAATTATAAGTGCAGCATCAAAAAAAAAAAAGATATAGTTGTAAAAAAAATGACATAAAATTCGTACCATCTCATATTTATTGAATTATATGTTGTATAATTTTTCATGTATATATTCATTTGTATAAGTGCTGTATATCTGTAAAATATCTTGGGAATACAATTAGTAGTAAAGAAGTAATCTATATCAATAAAGGTGAATGTCTGTTCGGTGCACGTTTATCACGTCTGAACCACAAAACATAAAGAGCTAAAAATTGGTACAGTTACTGATGTCTACCTGGGAAAGGCTTTAGGCACGGTTTATGGCGATCGGATAGCTAGTTATCTATATATATATTAATGTGAATGACTGTTCGGTGTACGCTTATTACGTCCGAATAACAAAACGCAGAGACTTAAATATTTGTACAGTTACTAATTTATGCCTGAGGAAGGTTTTAGGTACGGTTTTATAGCGGTGTGATAGATATTTAGTAATTTGAAGAATATAACGCAAAATGCGGAACAATGATTACTCTTTCAAAATTATATTTACTCTTTGAAATTGGATTTATTGGTTGCATTTTTGCTTGACGGTTGATAATGATAAAAGGGTGGAGTATATTGGTATGGAAAGTTATCGGTGTATATAAAATTCTACGTGTGTGTCTGTTAATTCTTCACTCTGCAGCGAAAACTACAGAACGCAAACGAATGATCTGTGTATAATTGTTGTCCGAAGTCTCCCGTTGTACACCATAGCAATTCCACGCCGATAGCTATAAGGGGGTGGAAGATATGGTGGTTGAAAGTCGTCAAATTATAAAAAAAATCTGGACGGAAGGTCAGCGAAGACGTTTGCGACTCTATAGCAAGGAGGTTACATACGGCAAAACGTGATGCCACACACCATATCTTTGGTCTATGCGTGCTACAGTGTGTTCCGCTCTTTCTCTGTAAGGATAAGCATACGAATAAGGAAATATAAGAATAAATAAATAAATCAGTAAAAATGAAATTTCTTTTAATACATCTCTTTAAAATAAACGATTTGACGTTTCGCGCATTACATCAAGTGATTGATCTGTGATATTATTACAGTCATTATTGTTGAATTTCGTGATTGGATTCTTCGAAACGAATACATTTTTACGTGTGATTTGATCTAGACTACTTACTTTCCTGATAAACGGTAAGTGCATAGACTTCTGCAATCTGATAGGAATATTTTTCAGTTCCGCTTTATCAGCAACATTTCCTCAAAATGAGTGACATTAATTACATTAATATCTAAATAAATGTGTCAGAGAAGCAACAAGAACGTTGAGGAAGCGTCGCTAAAAGTGCCTTTTACACATAGTCATCCGTCTTAACCGAATAAGGACCAAGATCATGTCAGCGATTAGTATATTTTTCCCAAAATTACGTGACATTCCCACCTTAATGTTGAGGGCACAAAAACTGCGCATGTGAATGCTCACTCCAGATATATTTCTGCTCTGTGCCTGCCACTAGAGATAATATACACACGCAAGCGACAAACTGACCAGAAACCTCTCTGCTTTCGTAATTGTTGCAATTAAAATTTGTAATTACTTACTTATGGTGCGGACTACATTAAGATAGAGAAAGACGTCTTCATTTGCACATACAATTTGCACTTTGTTATAATCCGACATTTGAATAGATAGTTCTTCTGCGCATGATCGATTTCAACTTCGTGCTTTACGAAGTAATCACTACAGGACGTGGGGACATGTATTAGCTGAAACAGTGGCCGATGCTGCTAACACAGTCAAGACAATTCACTGGAAATACTATATTTAATGGAAAGTTCTGTACAGACGATCAGCTGACGCCATTCCTTCCACGATTACTTTATCGTACATTGACACCACCATGACGTCTTATTTAAACAGACATGGACTGCTCTGTTGATTGAATTACCAGACTTTCAGCAATCGTCGAGTTTTCGATAGTAAGGAGCAATGCATACAGAATAACTACATTGTCCCCAGTGCAACATACTAATACTTCATACTACACTTACATACTGTGAGAGATAAACAGTTTAGAACTACACAATAGACCCAACACATGGCGTTATTATTATTACTATTTCTGAGATAGAAGTGTTTTCAGAGGTTTACGCCAGACAGACAATTTCACACCGCAGTCTTCACTTTATGAACACTAACATTGAATTGACATTATTCTGGAGTACGGACTTAATTTCATTTTTTGTATGAAAACTTTATGAACATTCATCGTTTTCGACAATAACTTCAAGTTAAATTTGACATCTTGGATAGGAGAACTGAGTTTATTGACAGAGCGGTCCAACAAGGATTCTGTTTTTTCTGACCTGAACCCAAAAAAAAAAAAAAAAAATAAAAAAAAAATAAAAAAAAAATAAAAAAAAAAAAAAAAAAAAAAAAACCATGTACACAGATTCATCTTTAACAACCGTTGCGAAGCACGGGCATATCTCAGGAACTACGTGTCGTACTGTGACATAATTTAGAAGGTACATTCATATATATGTGTATATACGTGTGTATGTAATTTCTAGTGTAGAAATTATAAATTGTAACGTCATACCGAATGTCGTAGTTTCAGTCCAAGAACAGGGTAAAAGTAGTACTCGAGGAACTTGTTCCCTGTCATAATTTTGCTATGGTTGTCAGCGAGAAGAAATTCGATAAAGGTTTGAAATAATTTTAAAGTTGTACTGCATTCATAAATTCTCGTCGCATTATGTGACAGTTTCATGCAACTCCTGTTGTTTATGACCTTATATCTCCTGAACCATGTGTCGTATTTCATTATTACCATTACAGAATTGGTATCTCACGCTGAGGAATATGTGTACCAAATTTGGTTGAAATCGATCCAGTGGTTTAGGAGGAAATGTGCATAAATGACATATAAATCTGGGTATTCTCACGCGGTGTCCTCTAATTATTTATGATGTCATATCTCCTGAGCTATGTGTCGTGCTCTTTTGTTTTTGGGTCACAAACCTTCGTGGGTGTACAGTGGACATTTCACCAAAGTTTCATTGCAATCGAATGAATGGTTTATGAACGCATAGAGGACACACAGGCAAACATTCATTTTTATACCGGGTGATCAAAGAGTCAGTATAGATTTGAAAACTTAATAAATCACGGAATAATGTAGATAGAGAGGTAAAAATTGACACACAGGCTTGGAATGACACGGTTTTTCTAGAATAAAAATAAATAAATAAATAAAAAGAGTTCAAAAATGTCCGACAGATGGCGCTTCATCTGATCAGAAAGACAATAATTAGCATAACTAAATACGACAAAGCAAAGATTATGTTCTTTACAGGAAATGCTCAATATGTTCACCATCATAGCTCAACAATAGCTGTAGTCGAGGAATAATGTTGTGAACAGCACTGTAAAGCATGTCCAGAGTTATGGTGAAGCATTGACGTCGAATGTTGTCTTTCAGCATCCCTAGAGATGTCGGTCGGTCATGATACACTTGCGATTTCAGGTAACGCCAAAGCCAACATTCGCACGGACTGAGGTCTGTGGACCTGGGAGGCCAAGCATGACGAAAGTCTTGTTCTAATAAAACCCCATGCCATTCCAAGAATGAGTATCAGTTTCTACCTTTCTATCTACATTATTCCGTGGTTTATAAAGTTTTCAAATTTATACTGACTTTTTGATCACCCAGTATATATAGATGGGCATAACGCAACGTACCCTGCATAACAACAATGTAGTCCGTACTCTGAACCACATGTTGTCCGCGAAAGGATATGATTAAAAAACGGTCGGTTCACTGGTCCACGTCGATGTCAGCGAGCAACTTAACAATACGTATGTTCATCGTTGGATCGGAATGGAAGGTTCTGTCCCAAATGTTCAAATGTTTCTATAGCTTATGGGACTTAACTCGGGGTCATCAGTCCCTAAACTTACAAAATACTTATGAACTACCTAATACTAAGGACGGCACAAATATCCATTCCCAAGGGGGGATTCGAACCCCCGACCGTAGTGGCCGTGCAGACCATGACAGGCGCGCAGCAGTCCCCTCGGCCACCGCGGCCGGCGGTTCTGTCCCGTGGCCAGTGTGACAGCTAGAGACTTCGGTAGCTATCCGTCACTTTCCTACGAATTCCAAATGTGACATGAAGTCGCCGATGAGAAACGCGCCCATTTTCAATGTTCGTTATTAAACAGTGTTACAAGGGACGCTTTACAAATACAAGGGCCACACGCGGTGAGGAGGCTGTTATTTGTTTACGCGTTTCAAACTCGTCATCGTCAGAATCTATACCTGGGGTAAAGTTTCATACAACTGTATAACGTCATGGCCCTGCTGAACTATAGTATACTAACACTATACTATATAATAATAATAATGATAATAGTTCTCATAATAATAAAAATAATATAGAAATACTGTACTATAGCTCAGCAGGGTCGTGACGTTATACAGTTGTGTGGAACTCACGCGTAAATAAGTAAACAGCCGCGTCACCCTTTAGCACTGTTTAATAGCAAAAACTTTCGCACGATATATCATGATCCGATTCCTCTTCCGCTGATGTGTCGGGTTCGTGGGGGTTTCGGGCCCCTTCCCCTTAGGTGCTCAGTGCCTTGGCGTCGCAGTTGCTCGCCTAGGCATCGGCTGACACGGCCGTCGCCAGGGTGTCCAGACAGTGAGCTCGGCTCCTCAGCAGTAGTCAAAAATGTTCAAATGTTTGTATAGCTTATGGGACGTAACTACGGGGTCATTAGTCTCTAAACTTACAAACTACTTATGAACTCCTTACGAACTAGGACGGCACAAATATCCATGCCCGAGGGGGGATTCGAACTCCCGAACGTAGTGACCGTGCAGACCGTGACTGGAGCGCCTCAGTCCCCTCGGCCACCGCGACCGGCAGCACGTAATAGTTAGCGACCGGGAGCGCTCACTTTATTTTGCAAATCTGTCGCGAACTAGTTCGCTTCTTTTGTTCGTCCGCTCCCAGTGACGGCTGAGTGGCGTAGTCTGCACATGCAGATGGAGGTAGAAGTTCCCCCACCTATCTGCTTCATGCGCTTGGTGCCTGAGCCGCTAACGCTATCACACAGACCAATGGAAACAGTTTGTGGATAATATCTCGCTTTTAAGTTTAGAGTTATCTTTATATCATGGCATTATGGAATTTATTAGTCTGAGAAATGGCTCTCGTCGGCAAAAGGCAAGCACGTGGTTTTTAAGTCTGGTGCGCGCTCTCTCGCTATTGCCTGTCAGTCTTCGGAAAAGGATCCAACGAACCAAGGAGCGAGGTACGTTTGGCATAACAGTTCGCGACCGGTAATGCAGTTTTTAGTTCGCGACCGATCGCACATATTTTAGTTGGCGTTCCGTCACGAAGTAGGTCTTTCTTTTGGTTTCGCCAGCTCCCGTTCCCAAGACAGATCGTTACTCATTAGCTCTTTTTGGCTTTTGCTACCGCTGCTGTAAGCGCTCTTTCTTTTGTTATGTTAGCTTCTTTTATAATCAGTGCTGTCCAAGTGTGTGCTACAACCCGTATTTTTGGACAATCACACATCAAATAGACAAATAAACCAATTATTTACACAAATGAGTGATATAGTGGTATTCAACTACTTTATATACAGCGTACTCGTAGTATTTTATTTTTAAAATGGATTTATTTATTTATTTATTAAGTCACTGTAGAATCATTACCTACAAAATATGTAAATTTTGTCGAATAAAATACTTTTTTATATATAAATAACTGATTCAGCAAGAAATGAGGGTAACTAGCAGAAGGGAATCACGTGATTCTGCGCGCTTTCGCGTCCACTCGCTGTTGCCTGTGACTTCAGAAAAGGAGCGAATGAACTAAGACGCGAGGGATCTGGGAACTAGTTCGCGTACTTCGCCTGTGGGAACGCTCTTCCGAACTAGGTTGTTTGCGAACTACGCAAGACTACTCAGCAGTCTCCCGAGGTTCCTTTGCGGCGGCTGTTCTCTGGTTCTCGAGTTGGCGTATAGTGTGCATTCCCATAGTGGGTGCTCGGGAGTTCCATATCCCCTTCGCATTCACAGTGTCCATTCTCTTTAGCACGGACTCCGTGTAGATAGCATGCACAGGACCCACGTCCAGTCTGGAAGTGCACCAGTCCCCGTGTAGTTTGCAGAAACCTGCGTCTCATGCGGCTCCCTCACACTAGGGAAGATTCGGTGCACGCGCCCACCTGTTTGTTGCCATAGCCGGTTTTATTTTCCTTAGGCGATGAGCCAGTGAGCTCGCCCCATACGCCATAATGGACACTAACAGGCTCTGGTGGTAGTCCCTAATGGTCTCTAACCGCAGATGAGGGTTGGCGGAGAAATGGATGACGCGCACCGAAACCATGCCGTAATAAACGGTGACGGACAGTGTACCATGTGTTAGGCTGTTGCGTCAGAGTCGAGGAGAACGCAGACCTGTCCTGCAATGCCATCCGTATGAGCTTCTCGGGAGGTGTTCTGGGTGGTGATACCTGACCGCCTCTCGTTCTGTTCTACAGTCTTCTGTGGACCATTCTGCATACATCAGTTGCATATGGACAGCAACTTCTTAGATGGATCTATCACATTCTCTCATTTTAAATAATGGGATCCGCAACAGTCGTTAATTTTAAACTTTTTATTTTATGCTCTACCCCAGTTTCGAGACCTATATTTCATCATCAGGTGCATCTGTAAATTACAATGAAATAAAATAGTGAAGTCTATTGTGTAATAAAATGGCTACACCTTTACTGAAATTATTCAGTACAAATGGAGTATACGTACTTATTAACTGTAAAACTGTTGTTACATTTAGCAACTGATTAAAATAGTGAGTCTCTGATACATGCAATAAGCCGAGACGCACTGTAGGCAACTTGGGTGCGGCATAGCCACTAACAAGGCAGGGTCTGCATGTAAAACAAAAGCCGCATTATTATGAAGCAGAACATCGAAAAGATAGAATATTGGCGCTTTTAAGAACAGAGTGTTTGTATATTCCGCGCGCCTAACTATATCGAACCAAAACGTGAGCTCCATGTCGAAATGCAACTTACTGAACCGCGCGAACACCGCATCAGACCTCCAACGGCCACCATACCAGCTGAACTACCGGCAGGCAAGCAGCGGTCGTCAACTATTCGCTATTTTTGGGAATTTGGAGAATTTTGGGATGGTGATCGTATGTCGCATATAAAACCCTTCTACGACTCTGAGTATTATTCCCATCCAGGTCGGTTTAAAGGAGGATATAGAGGCAGTTCAGAGGCGGGCGGCTACGTTTGTAATTGATAGATTAGATCAATGCGCGAGTGTTACTGAAATGCTTCGGGAACTCAAATGGCAGTCGCTGTGGCGACATTCTTTTCGGGAAACACTCTAGAAGAAATTTAGAGGGATGAAATTTGAGGCGCATTGCAGAACGGGTCTACTGCCGTCAACCTACATTTCGCGTAAAGACCACAAGGATAAGATCAGAGAGATTAGGGCTCGTACGGATGCATATATTTTCGTTTTTCCATCGTTACATATGGGAGTGGATCAGGAAAGCAAGTAACTAGTAGTAGTACTAAGTACCCTCCGCCACGCACCTTTTGGTGGACTGCGGAGTATTTATATAGATGCAGATGTATTTGGATGACCAATGCTGTCTTCCAAAGTGTTATTAATTTTTTCAGATTATTATACTTGGCTTCAAACAGTGTGAAACCATCTCACTACTCACGACCCGCTCCCAGACTTTCATTTCACGCAGTATCTCTGTCCTGCTTACCGAAATGTATGTTTCTCCTCCGTCCATTGCTGGACGATCACACTCTGAGAAAAACTAATCTTTGACTCTGCAACGAAGAAACTTTTTTTTTTTAATTTTTTATTCTGCTAAAACAATGATGACGTAGCGCTCGCACTATTACTCGATCGGTTTTGATACAGGAGCAATTAACCACGGACAATAATCTGAAAACGGAGCTTCATGGGTATAATAATAAGTCTGTTACATCATCCCAGCGACAAAGAGTGATAATTGCATCAGCTGAGACACCTCGCGTCCTTGGATGTCTTCGTGGAATTTCACAAAAGACGAGACAATTGTGACAGTGCTGTTGATTTATTATAAGGACTTGGAGTCTGGCAATACTCCTCACTGTTTAAGCCGTCGTCAGACAACTCACAGTGAATTTTCCGGGTTTTTTGTTTCAGAATGCGGGGGATACTCCATTAACAGCCGTCGTGGCCGGCCGCAGTGGCCGAGCGGTCTGCGGCGCGTCAGTCACAGTCTACACGACCGCTACGGTCGGCGGTTCTAATACCCCCTCGGGCATGGATGTTTGTGTCGTCTTTAGTATAAGGTAGTTCATAAGAAGTTTGTAAGTTTAGGGACTGATAACCCCGCAGTTAAGTCCCTTAAGCTTGACAAATATTTGAACATTTGAACAGTCCTCGTCATTACTCTGCACTGTAATATCTCTTACCACTGGAGCTCGTATTATACTTTCTGTGCAGTTTGAGCAGTAGTTTTGACCTGTGCTTCCTTCTGTGCGGTATTAGTACCTTTATGTCTGTCTTATAGTTATCTATATTTATGTATAACTGAAGAAAGCGATGAGACGGCGGCCGTTCGGTACCTGTAGAGCATTTCGAGGCCTGTAGGAAGGAGATTAATTTTCTTTTTAGTTTTTAAATTCTTTCATTCAATATCTTGTATGTCGGGTAATACTATTTGTTAGCATCTCACGCATCATTGAGCAATAGAAAGAAGTAAGAATTAATTGTGCAGCTAACATAACTATCTTGTAAACATATAGCCTTACCGAAATGTGTGGAATTCAAGTGCAGCCTTTATTTTTTGCGGTCCTGCGTTATTAACAATTCCAGGGGAATTTAGTTCAGATAGTGATTTTAAAGTACAATACCAGAAAAAAATCATCTACATGACTCGCTAATGGAACTCCTTTTGCTGCAGACATTTCAGTACCAAATTGTAAAGTCTTATGTAATACAACAAATGAAATACCAACTGTGATAGGCAATATCAGTTTTTTTTTATTGTTCAGAGGGAAATTATTTATCTTAGGACAGTACCTTCAACACAATAACGAAACTCTTTCATGGTAATAAGTTTTCAGTTACAAACAAGCAGATGTCCAATATGTAACTTTTCATCCACACACGGTCGGTACAGCCGTCATTTGTATTCCAGTGATTCATACGAAACGGTTTCGAAAGTGATTGTATATGCATGACAGGAACTGACAGACTTTGGACTCGGAATAGTAGTTGGGGCTAGAGACATGTGACACTCCACTTGGGATATCCGTTCTGGATTCAGTATTCAGTGATCTACAGTGTCAAGAGTGTGCCGAGGAACAGCAAATTCCAGGCATCATCTCTCATCAGGGGCAGTGCAGTGGCCGATGGTCTGCACTTAATGACTGACAGCAGCGGAGTTTCCACAGAGTTATCAGTGCTAACAGACACGCAACACTGTGTGAAGCAGCCGCAGAAATCAATGTAGGACGTATGCCGAACGAATCCGCTAGGACACTGCGGCCCCATTTGGCGTTAAAGGGCTATGGCAGCAGACGACACTCTAGTGCTTTTGCCAATGGACCGACAACCTGGGCTCGTGACGTCACCAATGTTCAAATATTTGTAAAGCTCTAGGATCAAACTGCAGTGCTCATCAGTCCCTAAGTGACGTTATCGTTGGTACTCTGGAGGAGGCCTGCTCAGGAGGGAGTAGGCTAGACGAGCACGAGCGCTCGTGTTCGCTCGCTCGCTGCCTGAGCCGTGAGTGCTCTCGGCTGAATGGGGCTGAATGCTCAGGCTTTCGTGACGCACTGCAGCGCAGGGCAGGTGTGAACAAGCGATGTCTGCAGACCACAACGTCGTTCCGGCTTAGCTTTTGATGCGAGTGAGTATGCCCACCACGAAGTACCTCACGTACACAGCACCTCTTTTCACCCAGTGGTGTAGTGGTCAGCGCAACTGCCTAGAAAGCAGGAGATCCGGGTTCGAATCCCGGCTGGTACACATTTTCAACTTTACCCATTCGCATTTAATGTAGGGTGACCAGATTTCCAAAATCAAAATACGGGACAAATAAGGGTAATGTTAGCTTTAGCCGCGGCGTTATCTACATTGCTGTTATCCCTTAAGGCTTAAACAAAACGATTGCCTCGGTTCACTCATTAAGGCATAAATAAACACATGATTTAATGCACACAGAGTGCAGTAAAAAACAAAGCCATTACTTCTTTCTCCTCCATCCCTACACCCCACACTAAAACTAATGTGCCATATTTTGCGGTTCTCGTATTTACATTTGCTTCTCTCTTTATTTTTTAGTATTGTGTCGTGTCCAGAAAGTGACTTTTCAGTATAAAAAAACTCTTGCATTCGGAAGGACGGTGGTTCAAATCCATCTCCGGCTACACAGATTTAGGTTTTCGGTGATTTGCCTGAATGACTCCAGGCAAATGCTGCGATGGTTCCTTTGAAAGGGCCGATTTCCTTCCTCGTTCTTACTAAAAATTCTGGGCGTGAGTTTCTCTAATGACCACACTGTCGACGGAATTTCAAACCCTAAATTTCTTCCTTCCTTCGAGTATAAGAGAATTACCACAACACGAAAAGTATTTAATTGATGAAAGAAAATGAAACCAAACTCACTAGCATAGAAATAAGGATTTTTGGGACGTCTGAAAATTTCTTGTTATAATTATTTCTTTCACAGTCTGCACACTTAATATGTTTTCGCGGTACATTACCTATTTGTGACAGAGAACGCTCTTTCTGCAGCGGCATTAGTGTCAGGTAGAGCCGCCATAAACCCAGCAACGAACAGCAATGTTTTGCACCAAGTGCACAGATACAACATGGTTCACTTCCTCAAAAACTAATCTTGACATTTTTCTTTCAAAATATTTTCATCAATTTCTGGTAAAGCTTCAAGACTTTACTGATCAGACTTGAAAACAAGACAGAACCCAATTCCATGGTTCAAGCAGATGAAGTGGTATCGTCTCATTAAATGAACTTGAAGAGTTAAATAAAGGTTCTTTCGACACTCAATCTTCTGTAATTGAGTCGCTGTAAGTTGATCTCTGACAGTTGCATTAAGACGATCATAACATCCTCATACGCCTACTGTAACGAGTTGTGTTAGGCAAATTCGTATGTGTCTGTACAACTTCGTATTGGTGTTTCACTCTGAAGCAGTCTGCATTTCGTTGTTGAAAGCTTGCAACACCAATGCAATCTGTCTGGGATCAACTTACGCCGACCCAACTATATTGAACTAATTAATGACTAAAATTTTATAGTTGGGAAACCTGCTCATGTCGTGTCAAAGCATTATGTAGTACCAAACAAAGAAATTCAGTTATCGTGATTCATTTGAGTTGCAGCCTACTTTCTGTTTTGTTTTATTATGACCTTACTTTTGTTCTCCGTTTGGTAGCACTTTACATTCCTTAGAAAAATGTCATTTAATATTTATGGGAATGTTAGTAAAAAAACGTGACAATATAGGTCCCATACTTATTTTGTCGGGACAACACTTAGGCTAAATAAGGCACGATCCTGTAAAATACGAGACGTATTTCCGTGAATATCGAAGAAATTTAGTACGATGACTTCACAGCAAAAATCAGATAATTCAACGTCAAGGTACAAAACCAAAACGTCAGAGCAAGAAACGTATATGTTTCTTATATGCGAGTGTCCGGAAATGCTTACAATGTTTCAAAATTCTTAGCCGGCCGCGGTCGCCGAGGAGACTGAGGCGCTCCAGTCACGGTCTGCACGGTTACTACGGTCGGGGGTTCGAATCCCCCCTCGGGCATGGATATTTGTGCCGTCCTAGTTCGTAAGTAGTTCATAAGTAGTTTGTAAGTTTAGGGACTGATGACCCCGTAGTTAAGTCCCATAGACTGTACAAACATTTGAACATTTGAAAATTCTTAACACAACAAAAGAATAATAATAATAATTTGCTACGTCCTTACAATACCCCCATGCAAAAGATTAAGGCCACTTGCAAGATGAAGAGCTGAAAGCGGAGGTGCAAAGATTAAAGAACACTCTACTAAAAATGTTCAAATGTTTGTAGACCTTATGGGACTTAACTATGGGGTCATCAGTCCCTAAACTTACAAACGACTTATGAACTACTTACGAACTAGGACGGCACAAATATCCATGCCCGAGGGGGGATTCGAACCCCCGACCGTAGTGGCCGTGCAGAACGTGACTGGCGCGCCGCAGACCGCTCGGCCACTTCGGCCGGCAAGAACACTGTACTAACAAGGAGAGGCCCTGACATATGGGTCACAGATGTAGATCGAATTTTGCATATATACGTTCTTTATTGCGTATAGAAGGACACGTGTTTCGGCTTCTTGCTAGACACCCAGTAGTTTTTAAAAAATCATGACCAAATTTAAGGATGAAAAATCGCGTTTACAATGTTATACATCGAAAGATCGTCTAAAGATGAGCATTTTTACCATTTATATGGAGCTAAAAGTTAATGTCGTTCGAGTAATTAACGATGTTGTGTTTTCATGCTGCAGCTTTGGGTACTCGTAAACCTGAATGACATTCCGACCGCCGTCACCGGTTGTGCGTTCGACTGTCAGTCCATGGATCTAGGTTCGAACCTCCATCATAGCAATTTTTGTTGGATATTTTTAGATGTATTTGATAATATTCTCATATTGTAATACTTTTTCTTGTCTTATTTTGAAGTAGAGAATCGGGAAATGTGATTAACATTCAATTAAGTGTATTACCTCTTTACAGGTGTTTCATTCGTGACAGTAAAAAATAAAAAAAAAATAAGAAATATATTGTATTTTCTCTTTCATCCGGCAGAAATATCTTTCATTCATAAGAAATAAATTGTATTTTCTGTTTCATACATCAGTTTCATACAGTTAATTTGCCACACAACAGATTGTTCAATCACCGAGAAGAGTAACATCTCCGTAGAACATATGAGTGGCCGTAGGATTGTACTGTTCGACAATTACCCATTGCGAAGTTAGTTTGTTGGGATCAAGGAGGGTAGAATCTAGGGAGGTGGTGCTATCTATGCTGAGAAGAGGCATTGGTTGAAGCCACTGCGGCCATGCTTTTGTGCCCAAAACAAGGATTTCTCGCTTAAAATCCTGTCTGAATGTTGCCCTCTTTAAGGAAAGCCAGTAACTCGGCGCCAATCGTTATGAGAGCAATTTTGATGTTCCTTCGACCAGTTTCTACGGACTAAACGGTGTCGTATAAAATTTTAACACGAATAATTATTATTTACAGAATGATGGAAAACCTGGTAGAAACTGACCTCGAGGAAGATCAGGTTGGATTTAGAACTGTAGTAACACGATTTATCTTAGAAGACAGATTTAACAAAGGCAAACCAACATTTCTAGCTTTGTAGAAAGCTTTTGACAACGTTGATTGGAATACAATTGCCGTGCCGGAATAGCAATGCGCACTAAGGCGCCTTGCTGTGGTGTGCGCCGCCGTTCGCCGTCAGAGGTTCGAGTTCTCCCTTGGGCGAGGGTGTATCTGTTGTTCTTAGGATACGTTAGATTAAGTAGTTTGTAAATTTAGGGCTCATAAATTTACAAAGATTTGAATATTTCATTTGAATTACACTTTTCAAATTCTGTAGTCAGCAGAGGTAAAATATGCGGTACGGAAGGTTATTTACAAATTCTACAAAAACCAGACAGCAGCTGTAAGATTCGAACGACATGAAATGGAAATACTAGTTGGGAAGGGAATAAGACAGGATTGTAGCCTTTCTCCAGTTTTTTCCATTTGTACACTGGGCAAGCTGTGAAGGAAAGCAAGGAGAGATTTGAAAAATGTATTAAAGTGCAAGATGAAGAAATAGAAAAATACCGTTTCGTCGATGACATTGTAATTTTGTCGGAGACAGCAAAGGACTTGAATGAACAATTGAACATAATGGACAGTGTATAATGTGAGCTTTAACGAGAGCAAAACAAGAGTAATGAAATGCAGTCTAAGAAAATCAGGCAATGCTGAAGTAATTAGATTAGATAACGAAACAATAACATTCGCAAATGAGTTTTGTTATTTGGACAGTGAAATAACATATGATGGTGGCAGTGCAGAGGATCTAAAATGCAGAATGGCAATGGGAAGAAAAGAGTTTCTGAAGAAGGAAGGAAGGAAGCTTGGAGTTCAACGTCCCGTCGACAGCGTGGTCATTAGAGACGGAGCTTACGCTCGGAGTATTTAGGTAAGGATGTGGAAGGAAATCGGCCGTGCCCTTTTAAAGAAACCATCCCGGCATTTGTCTAGAGTGATTTAGGGAAAGCACGGAAAACCTAAATCCGGATGGCCGGAGGTGGATTTAAACCACCATTCTTCCGAATGCGAGTCCAGTGCGTTACCACTGCGCCACCTCGCTCGGTTTCTGAAGGACAGAATTTGGTAACAATGAATATTAATTTAACCGTAAGAAAGTATTTTTTGAAAACATTTGTTTGGAGTATTGCCTGGAACAGGAGTGAAACATGGACGATAAATTGTTCAGACAGGAAGAGAATAGTAGCTTTTGAAATGTCGTACTACAGAATAATGCTGAATATCAGGTGGGTAGATCACGTAATTAATGACGAGATACTGTACAGAATTCAGGAGAAAAGGAAGTTTCGGTTCACCTTGACTAAAATAACCACTTGATTGGTAGGACACATTCTAAGATACGAAGGAATCGTGAGACCAAAGGACTAATACAGTAAACAGATTTAAATGTATGTTGTTTGCCATTGTTATGAGGAGATGAAGAGGCTTGCTCAGGATAGAGTAGGGCGAAGATCAGTATCAAATTAGACACCGGACTGACGGCCACAACAACACTCTCTCTTAAACAAATAGGTGGGGGAGCAGTCTCAGGCTTTTACCCGACTAGAAGCCACGAAAACAACTCTGAAGCACCCGCGACACGACAGCAGCTCCGTCGTGGCGGGACTGTGAAGGTTGGCTCGAGAGCGCTCCACGCCACTTTTTGTGGCAACTGACGTAATCGTCGAGTAGCGGTGCTGTGAAGGCGACGAGAAACGAGGCTATCGAGTTGTCGTCGCTTTAGTGCAGAGCTTGAGTTTATAGATGAGTTCGTGACAAGAAACTCTAAACCTCAGACCCGAAAATCGTGACATATTCGTAGAGAAGAGAAAAATGTTTCTGGCTAGCAAAAGTGTAAATGTGATTACTGCTCCTTTCTCTCACATCCGTTGAAACTGTATTGCCTAACCATATACTTAAACGTTTGTGGCTTTCATATAAGTATATGAAAGTATTTTATAAGAAATCAGTCATATCTTGAAATCGGATACTCACGGAAATGTTTCAGAGCATTAATCCATTCGTTCATTTTCTGTCATCTATAAATCATTTTTAAACCATACGTGGTCGTTGCCATAAAATGTTCAGTGTGCTTTTAAGTAGACTATAATGTTAACGGACTTGCACGTTTTCCTTGCTGGTTCTGAGGGTTCGTCAGGTTAAGCTTGTTATCTTGACGTGTTTGCTGCTCTGTATTCATTTTCCATTTATAAATCGACGGCCCCTTAATGCCTGTTTGAGTGGACCGAACAAGTAATAGAAGGGTCAAGATCGGGACTATATGTAGGATGATCCAGTACTTCAAATTTGAGTTTCTGCAGCATTTCAGCAGTGTGGGCAGCAGTATGCGAACGGGCATTGTCGTGCTTCAAAACAACATCTTTTGGCAACAATCCTCGGTGTGTGCTTCTAATTGCAGGCTTTAGCCTGGCAGTAAGCATCTCACTGTAACGTACACTGTTTATTGATGTACCCCTTTCCCCAAAATGTTCCAGTACTTGACCTTGTGCGTCCCAGACAACCGTGCGTATCAGTTTTCCTTCGGACGGTTTGGTCTTGAACTTTTTCATGCACCTTTTTACTCTCCAGCTCGTAGTGATGGATACATGTTTCGTCACCAGTAATGATCATGTCTAAGGAGGTGTCCACTTCGTTACCACAGCGATCCAAATGTTTTTTGCAGATGTCTAAGTGCGTTAGTTTATGCCACTGTGTGACTTGTTTCGGGACAAATCTTGCACAAACATTATGAACCCCAAATCTGTTGTGCATAATTTCGTAGGCAGAACCGTGACGATGTGCCACTTCGTCAATAGATCATCGTCTGTCTGAAAGAATTATTCACGTGAAAGCTGAGAGGTTTCTTCATTTGTCGCGGTAAACGGTCGACCGGCTCCTTCATTGTGCGAAACACTTGTGCCATCATTTCGGAATTTTTCAATCCAGTCATAGACACTCCGTTGTCACAAAACACTGTTGCCTTACTGTACCCAACGTCTTCGATGAATTTTGGCCCCCTGATACACCTTCCGGCCACATAAAACGGATCACCGAACGTTGGTCTTCTTTGGTGCAAATAGACAGCGGAGGAGGCATGATTAACAGCACGGCAGCGATAACGGAACTAACACAGCAGCTTGAAAATTGCAAATATATAACAACAAATAAACAAAGCCTGTGTCATCAATGTAAAACGACATTATTACAAAAATAAACAACATTATAACTAAACTAACTGCTACCCGCGACTTCGAAATTAAATACAGTCAATTCCTTTATTTAACAGTTTATTGACAATATAAAAACAAATATCATTTATGTTTTATCAGAAAATTATTAACAAACGGAAAACAAACACCGTTCTTTTTTCACATTTTTTAAATAATAAAATCATTGTTTGCTTAATGTGCTCCGAAGACAGCAATAAAGACTTAACGAAGTGTTAAACAGAATGCAGTGCCTATTTACGGATGTCACGTTTATGACGTAATATCTCCTGAATATGTCTGCGATAAAAACATTATTTATCAGGTTCGTAGAGTGGGATATTACGAAACTGCCTGCGAAATGTAGTGTAAATGCAGTTGGGAGGAAAGACGTAGTAAACTACAGCCTCATGCTTATTAGGACGAATTTTCATGCATTTCATTGATTTTGACGTCGTAGCACCTGAACTATATGGCGTAATACGATATTATTTCGAAGGTACATCCAGTGGTGTATATGTAAAATGGGCCCCAAATTCATCACGAATAGAGTTAGTAGGAAAGACGTAATAAATCAAAAAGTCATGCGTGATGAGTCGGTTTTTCATTAACCAACTTGTTTATGACTCCATATCACATGAACTGTGTGTTTTGCGATGATAAAATTTCGAACGTACGTTCAGTGGTATGTGTGTATTTCTCGCTAATACAATTCATAGTGTACGAGTAATAAATTGACGTCATGCCAAATGCAGTAATGTTACTGCATGAACGCGGAAAAAGTATTAAGCGACAATTTCTTTTCCTTTCATCAATTTTCTAGGGTTGTCAGGAGAAAAAGTTTCCTAAAGGTTTGAAGTTATGTTGAAAGTTTATTGCAATTCGCTAAGAGCTCTCATTCTCAAATAGTTGACTGATAAAGTCACAATATCACATCGCGCAAGACGGAGGACGTTTTCATTATTTATGACGTTATATCTCCTGAACTATCTACCCTATCGCAAAATCCTATCGTAATTGAAGTCTTCTACCTATAAACTACGTTCCTGCCAAATTTCAGCTTCATAGGTAAAGTAGTTTTCGAGATTTCGTGTTTAGTCTGTGAGTGAGTGAATGAGTGAGTGAGTGAATGAGTGTCCTTTCGCTTTTATATAGACAGAGATTGCGGATAATAATTGAATTACGCTCCTATTTCTCCCCATCGTGTACTACTGCCTGCAGATTCCTTTCTTTTATTCCTATAGCCTTCCAGTCAGTGTCGAACATAGCATACACCATCGGCCCCTTCCCCCCTCCCCCTTTTTATACGCCACTGCTTTGTCATCTCTCACTCCTTTCACCCAATTGTCCCCGTATGACATGTTGCATTCGATATCGTCTTAGTCATCCTCTTAGTCAACGTCCCATCGTCCACCCTCATGATGTGCCCAACAAATCGTAACCTCCTCTTCCGGATCTCGCTCCATATACATTCAAAATTTACATACAGTTCCTGTCTGTTCTGTATATCCAGATATTCCCATGCTTTTTTGGCGCCTCACATGTCTCTCAAATTTTTCCGTTCCTCTTTCTCTAATTCTACACAAGCCCTCTTGCCAATTGTGATCATTTCTGATGCCTATAGTACGTTTCATATATGTTAGCTATCATATATTTTTGTCCATCCCCGGTTTATTAAATCCCACCTACAGTGACGTGTTACCAGGCCGGTCAACTGCTGTTCGTGTATGAGAAATCGGTTGGAAACTTTCCTCATGCCAGTACGTTGTCGGCGCTAACCTTGTGTGAATGGTCTGAAAAGCTAATCATTTGCATATCACAGCTTCTTCTTCCTGTCGGTTAAATTTCGCGTCTGTAGCACGTCGTCTTCGTGGTACAGCAAATTTGAGGCTTAATTTTGTTTGCCGCCGCCCCGGGTCTCAAACAGCCTTAGTCCGCCTCTGCTTCTAATCGTTACCCGACCTGTGATTGGATGAACTGCGTTCATGATATTTGTGTTTCACATCAATAACAACGGATTGGTGTTCAGTAATGTAGTAAGTCGTCGAGCTACGCAAATATCGTCTTGTTCGATCTCAGACATCCGAGTCAGACAAAATCTTTTCAGATGTTATACATGCGGTTAAACTGATCTTGGACGCAGTGCGGGAATAGCCGTGCGGTTCTAGGCTCAATGTCAGAAACTGCGCGGCCCGCTCCCGCCGGAGGTCCGAGTGCTCACTCGCGCATGGATATTTTTGTGTTGTTCTTCAGATAGGTTAATGCAAGTGGTTTTGAAAGTCGAGTGACCAATGACGACAGTAGTTTGGTCCCATACGTTTATACATATTTCAGCAACTTTCACACAGTCAAAAATTAGGCGTTAAAATTGTAAGAGTCTGAATGAAAGTCCGTGGTCCACTTGAGCTGTTATTTTTATTGGAGTCGCGTGCGGGTCTTCACGACTCCAATAAAAATAACAGCTCAAGTGGACCACGGACTTTCATTCAGACTCTTGCAATTTTAACACCTTATTTTTTAACTGTGTGAAAGATGCTTAAATATGTATAAATATTTTAGCTGTGGTTGCCCGTCATACAAAGTTCTTTCCCATACGTTTACCAACATTTGAACATTTTCTTGAACTTGACAGTTCATCGCTTTGTTAAATTTAGGCAAGCCGGCCGAAGTGGTCGCGGGGACTAAGGCGCTCCAGTCACGGTCTGCACGGCCACTACGGTCGGGGGTTCGAATCCCCCCTCGGGCATGGATATTTGTGCCGTCCTTAGTATAAGGGAGTTCGTAAGTAGTTTGTAAGTTTAGGGACTGATGACCCCGTAGTTAAGTCCCATAAGCTTAACAAACATTTTCGAATTTAGGCAAGATTTCGCTCTAAAGTCAGTAAGCTGCTTCGCACAGGCATCGAAACCGTTTTGTAATATCACAATTGTAAGCTTTCAAAATTTTAGCTATTGATCTGCTTTCTGAATTATCTATCTTTGCAGAATTTCAATCCATCAGAGTGAGGATCCTGCTTTCAGAAGTGTTTGTAGAAATCTGGAAATGATTTGGAATGAAAACAAACTACTCCATATGTGTTAGTGGTAAACTTCACTAAGCCACTGCACTGAAACGTCATACTTCGACAATACGATGGTTGTGACACGAAAAATAAATGCAATATGGCGTTTCCCAATGCAAATATTTCACACAGTTTCGTTCACACTCGCTCTATGGTCAACAGCCTAGTGACGTCAGACTGCGAAAACTGATGTGAAGTGTACTGACCCTGTCCTAGTGGCTTTATGCGGTCGCTGTGCGTGCTGCAGCTGCTTGCTGCGTGACGCGGATGCGAAGCGCGTGCCCTCTGTAGCCGGATCCCGAGGCGTGACTGCTCAGCGACACTGCTGCAGACGGCGCCTCGCTTCAAGGCTGCTCGTGGATCCCCAGCTACGAGACAAGGCGCGACCGGCACGACGGCTGAATGGGCCGCTGTTATACGGCCGTGACGCCGAAAGCCACTTGCGTACAAAAACAGGCGTATCTAACAGAGTCACGCTGCCGCTTTCCACTAAACTCCAAGCTCTGCCGCATCAGAACCAGCGAGCACAGAATAACATGGAGAGTCAGCGTACAGGCAGTGAAGCCCGGCTGCCATCTTGACTGTGGTTACAGGAAAGAGACTGCGTGGCGAATGGAGATTTGGGTGTGGCGGGAGACATGCAGGGAAGAGTCCAGTGCAGTCGGGCTGGTCACTGTATCCTCGGTGGCGGAGTGGTCAACGCGTCTGTCTAATAAGCAGGAGAGCCGGCCGCGGTGGCAGAGGAGACTGAGGCGCTCGAGTCACGGTCGGGGATTCGAATCCCACCTCGGGCATGGATATTTGTGCCGTCCTAGTACGTAAGTAGTTCATAAGTAGTTTGTAATTTTAGGGACTGATGACCCCGTAGTTAAGTTCCATAAGCTGTACAAACATTTGAAAATTTTAAGCAGGAGATCCTAGGTTCGAATCCCGGCCGGGCACAAATTTCATTCGCCGCACATTGGTATTCCATCTAAACCTAGTACAGTGAAGCCATAACTGATCACAAATTGCGATTTCTTTCTTTCTTTGAACGCTGTGATGTCGTCGAATAACATATAATTACTACTTTTTTATGAAATACAAATTGTGACATGTAAAAGTTAGTCGCCTTTTTTTGTTTTGTGGTCAGGAAATTTTCATCAGCGAGAAAATTGTAGATAATGAAATGAACTTTTCTTTTTATTTAAACAGCTTTTTTTTTATAGATTCCGTGGTTTTCTCACAAATTTGGATACAATAGAGAGGTGGAAATTTTCAAATTCTACTCGTTACTTTCAGCGAGCTTGCCCACCAGCGAACACAGATTCTGTTGCCCACTCACCTTGTACTTTGTGACCAATATTGATAAACATTTCAAAACTTGGGATACAATTTTCGGTATTCAATAATTATTTTATTACAAACTAGCTGATCTCCCCCCCCCCCACCGGCTTTGCTTGACTAATCTTTAAACTGTTTTCACTCGAGAACTCGTGATGCGGTTTCTTTCAATTTCTTCGGTATAATCCTGTGTTCAACGTAGGCTATATTAAATGCCAATACGAAAATGGTAAATAACTGATATAAGAATAATAACGTAGAATAGTTTACCACTTACGAACTTTCGTGACCTTTGTAGCGTAGCCTAAACTATGAGACCTGCGCCGAGGTACATAGGATAAAATTATAGAACTAACGACGATAAAAAAAATGAAGCCCGCGAGATCATATGTCTAACTTTTACAGATCTCCCACAATCACTATTTCTGTAGTCTGAAGTCATCTGGCACCAGCGCTTTAGAAACGAAAAATAATAAATGCGGTTCCCTTATAACAGACACATGCTCTCGCTTGTTCTTTTGTAGGTTCTGCAAGTTTATACTAAGTACACTGGCCTAGATATTATAGTTTAGGCTCCAGAGCTGACTAAAATGTAGAAGCGGTAAACGATTCTACGTTATTATTCTTATTTTAATTTTTTTCATATATTCGTATTGGCATTAAATATAGCCTAAGATTATTCCAGGATTCTAAAGAAAAAAATTAAAAGAAACCGCATGACGATACTTTCAGAACTCCTCGAGTTATAAAAGGTTAAAAGGGCAGACAGGAAAAATGTACTTCTTTTTTATATAATAGTATTGAATTATTTATGGCAAAAATAGATTGTCAGAAAGGAACGCCTTAAAATATATGAAAAGGAATTAACAGACAGCGAACTGAATAAACTACCCTATGCTCACAGTTATGGCTGGCTGGCGCTCGGCCGCCATGTTGGTTGGGTATCGCGCTCTCAGCCGGTTTCATTTCACTGTAATTGTAAGGCCTCTCTATGTTATTCTTGCTCGCTGATCAGAACCACGACTAGAGACGAATTCCGCCTCATTCAAGACTTTCTTTTGTTTTATCAACAAATGTAAATAATTTAACCAGCTGTTGATACACCCCACACGGCGCACAAAACTGTAACATGTAACAGTTTTCAGATATTAAACGCATGAAAATATCGCCACAGTTGGGGGACTGGATTCGTGATTTCATATCAGAAAGGACACAGTGCAATGAAATTGACGGAAAGTCATTTGGTAGAACAGAAGTGATATCTGGTATTTCACAAAGAATTGTTATAGGGCCCATATTGTTCCTACTCAACGAAATATCGAGAAGTAAAAGTTACAAACAACTGAAATTGAAAAGAAAACATAGAAAATATTGTAGGGAAAGCGAAACAAAGACTACGTTCAGTTGGCAGAACTCTTAGAAGATGTAACAGTTCTACTAAAAAAAACGGCCTAAACCACACCTTTTGGAGTACTGTATTTCTGCGCATTGTGGGATTCCCACCAAGTGAGACTGACAGACGATTTAGAGAAAGTACAGAGAAGGGCGGTTCATTTCGTATTATCGCGATATAGGGGAGAGAGTGTCACGCAAATTATGCGCGAGTTAAGGTGGAAATCATTGAAACAATGACGTTATTCTTTGCGACGAAATCTGATTGCGTAATTTGTTTAATCAATTTTCTCTTCCGAACGCGGTCATATTTTGTTAGCACCCACCTACATCGGAAGACATGGCCACCAAAATAAAATAAGAGAAATCAGATCAAAAATGGTAATACTTACGTGTTCCTGATGAAACAATGGCGACAAGTGAAAATGTGAGCCGGACCGGGAATCGAACCCGGGTCTCCCGCTTTGGGCCAGCGGGCGCCTTAACCACATTTTTTTTTCCCTAAGGGATATTTGCAACTTTATTTTGTTTCTTCTTAATTTCTTTTGTTATTATTTTATTTTATGTGTAGTATAAACAAAGTAAAACCGTCTTTTCCATGATGAGCTACTGTTGAAATGAAATTAATGAGTAGTAGTAGACAATAGCTTAGACTGACGATATAAACAATAAGAAAACATTTTTTTTCTTCGGGAGGCCGCATTTTCTGCAGGTTTCTCCACTATGGACGCTGCCAAATCGTCAAAGCATGTTTTCTCCTAGCATTGAACAGATACCATTGATCTGTTCGGCCACTTTTTTTTATTAATGATTAGAAAACAAGTATGTTTGACATATAAAAAAACAATAGTAATAATATTAGGGGATGATAACAAAATAACTTTTCCATCATACGTGCAGATTTAATTAAGAAAAAAAGCGGGGCAAAGAAATCCTGAAAATTAAGCATCTTCCTTCACAAAAGGGTGGTATGGGACTTTCCTCGATCGTTGCATGCCTCGTTGCTGCAGCAGCACCACGTAATTAGTTTGCAATTTCGTATCGTTTGTGGTTTCATTGATTGGCACTGCCCATCAACAGTCTCTTCTGTTCTTCTTCGTAAGACGTCAAAAGTAGTTTGGCACTCCCCAATTTTGTGGTGGGTTGATGAAAACACTTCGTAAATAATTCACGAAGAGTTTTCAGTACCTCGGTGTGCGTTCGAGTACACTGTGTGCGTCTTGTAGTTAGTACCAGTAGTCAAGGCATGCCTTATCTCCTCCGCCGAAGACGTATTTGATTGTCATTGCCTTGATCCATGTGATCGCGTGATATTTTGCAGGGGAAAGTAATTATCGTCCGGACTCAGCAGGCTTCGTGGTTCAATCATTTCCGGGGTGTCGCGAAGATAACAGACGATGATCTTTTGGGTCAGCCTCAAACGCCGGACGTCGACGCACACGTGAGACGATGTTCATCGGTGTCTGGGAGCTGGCAGTCAGGACAGAGTGGAGAGTCTATTCGTCCGATACTATGGAGTCGGTGTCTCGTCGCAAATTTTTTGTTGATGACTTGGTACCAAGTCGAGCGCGCTAGTGTGGGCAGGAAAGTGTGGTGTATAGTTTTTCACACCCGTGTCCATTGTACAGTTGGATACTTGGCTTCTATTACGTTACGCGGAACAGCCCGCAGAAGGTTGTGGTAAAAGTCTTTTGCCGTTGGTGGACGTGTAGCAGGGAGACTTGAAATCATATAACTATAGTCGATAATGAAGATCGACACATGACTGAGCTGTGCTGCGACGTGCGCCACCGGCACCGGCGGAAGTGGAGACACTGGCATCAGGACCTCCAGTAGCCGACGCGTGAGGGAGGGCTATTGGCTCGTCCATCGTTTCCTCATGTTGCTGATGTAGAGGGCGGCTGCCCGTGCTCGGACGTTTACCAGTCCCAACCCTCCACCGCTTAATGGGAGTGTAAGTGTGTCATAACGTACTTTAAATAACTGTCCTAGAGATAGGCCGCCTGTATCCTCTGGCCTATCTGTACGGGTAAGGGGAGAACCTGTGCCACTTGGTTGAGTTTTGATACCACGTAGAGGTTCAGATATTCCACACGTTGCAGGTGATTTAGTTTCCTGAGTAGGTTCTGGCGCACCATTACTCGTATGATCTGCAGTATCCGCCGGTAGTTTATCGCGGCGGATCCCCGCACATCCTTCGTAAATGTGACACCCAAATACTTAAGTTTAGTAACTGTCGGGAGTGGGGCGACAGCGTCGGGTCCGCGACCGCGACCGATGTCCAAAGCCGCCGACTTGTTGATGTTCAGAAGGCTGCCTGCGGCTTGCCCGTATCGCTCTATCCAACTTAGCACTCTTCGTACTTCACCTGTTGAGCGAACCATCGTCGTAAGCCCTGTAGCGAAAAGTGACATCCCTCAGTGTGATGCCAGACAGCTTGAGACCTGCAAGGAGTGGTTCTAGTGCGATCGCATAAAGGTAGGTGGAAAGGGGACAACCTTGTCGTATGGACCTTTTGCTGGGTATTGGGCCAACTGTCCTTCCATTGACCTGGACTTTAGAGCTGTCGACGATCAAAAGACGCCGCAGAATGTCGATGAAACTCGGAGGAAATCCCATCCGTTCCATTACCCGTAGGAGAAATGTATGTTGTACTCTATCGAACGCCCGTTCAAAATCAATGGAGACGATCGCTGCTCTCAGGCGGCACACCACTTGGCCACCCGTGCTCGCCTCCTGGCCGTCTCAAATTCCCACATGTCGCACGCTATGGCTGTAGCGCCCCTATCGTCCATGCCCTCTTACACTCGCCATTTCCGATTTCCGTGCGAGGTCGAACGTATGACCGCATCTGCGGTGAAGTAATTAAAGCTGACGCCGGCGTCGCGTCTAAATGCTTATTATTTTGGTGTGGTGCCTGTTCTTTCGGACATGTCCGAAAGAACAGACACCACACTAAAATAATAAAGATCAATAAGTCTCCATGAATGCATGTAATACATGCTCATTAAAACCGCAGAATAAGAATTTCTAAAACATCTCCACATCAGGCAGTCATATGCATTATCCTGTCTTCTATTTAAAATAGCCTTGAGATAGTTTATACGAGATGCGGGTATTAGTAGTAGGGGGCCTAGGAGTACAAAACAGTCCAGTTACTGATGCTTACAAATGATATTTATACAATTACGAAATCGTAAAGAGCAATGAAGGAAGGCTTTATAAGTCAGGCAAGGACTGCTACAAAGATGAACGTTCAGATAAAGGAAGTGGAAACTAAGTACATGTCCGTAACTAAGAATGATTACCCTAAAGAGCCAACGTCATAGAAATTGGTCCACATATGTTTGAAGTCTTCAGTAGTTTCACGTTCTTGGATCAAGAACAATGTCAGCTCTCAAATCCAAAATAGAGTATTATATGTCATTAAATGCTGCCATGACCACAAATAACATCTTAAATCGAAGCTACTGTTCAGGAATACTTTCGGTGAAATTGTTTTATCCATGACAGAAACTGTGGTTCATAGGTAGTATGAAGTTATAGTGAACCCAGTGTAAAATTCGGCACTTGTGTTCATAAAAAATTTATGAAAAGGAACTTGGAACATTTGAGAGAAACATCTTGAGAAAAATTCTTGAGCCAGTATAAGAAAGTGGTGTCTGAAGAAGATTTGACTGCAATATACTGTAAATAATCTATATTGTCAGATTAAGAATAAAATGTTGGAGTTGGTAGGACATGTACTAACAGCTAGTGATCAAATAGTTTACAGTTACGATTTACTTCCAAAACCCTCGGATCGTACCAAAAAAGTTGACAAACATTGCGTCAGTTGTTCATCTATATAAACTGGACTGCTATAGTATTACTTTAGAGATACTTATAGATAAAAATATCGAGAGGACAGAGATCAGGTGATACTAGAAAGCTGAGACTGTACGTCAAATTTTAGCCCAATAACATAGGTCGCTTATGGACAACTTTAGATTAGGAGTATATTTACGCTAAGTAGGTCGATATTTCATACGGAAGTCAATGGTGGCTTGTAACAACACATCGAAGTCATCTCGAAAACAACCCGTTTCAAAATCCATGCTTACGGCAATGGTTCGCTTTTCCTATCTTGTACATTCACTAACAGGTTTCTTAAATTACCACTACTCACTTAGTGCATATTGAGTAGTTCACTTCTTTTGGTTTGTGGATATTTCACCATTTCCTTTCTGGGTTTGTTAGCCACTAACCACAACACTTTAACACATGATATCACTCTCATCACAGTTGTGCATATAACAAGATGGCAGTCAAAAGGAAATTAGTTTCCATTAGACTATCGATATATCGATTTTTTTTATGTAACAATTTCTAGTAGTCTTGCTATCACGTCACTGATGAAATTTGTTACATAATGGTACGTTGTGGTATATTAATGTTTACTGTGATAGAAAAAATATATACTAAGGAATATCATAGGTGTTGGGTACCTGGTACTTACGCATGAGTTATACTCGTTAATGTAAATGTTATTTTAACAGTAAGTAAGAGTAAGTTAGGGAAGAAAAATAAGATTTCTTGAATTTTTTACTTCGTTGCTATTTCATTACACTCGTTTTTTGCCTGACTAAAGATTATCATTTCCTACAATGTGCACATATTACAGATTTTTATCCTAAGTATGCAACATTCTTTTAATGATGTGTGCGCAGTAAACCAATAAACATAGGCAAAGTTCTCCAGTGGTCATGTTACCTACAGCAAACGTAAGAAACCACTGTACTTGTAGCCCATTGACAATGAAACTCACTTTTTTAACTAAATACAATTAGTATTTTCTGGAAACGTAGTTCTTATTAAACAAGAGGATGATTTACAGTAATTTCAAGTAACGTATCTCTGCATCGTCAGGCAATGGATTTTTTGTTTATGCACCCTAACGAACTGAATTGTAGGATACTTCGAGCAATTCTTTTGCATCTTTGAATGGCTGCAAAAACGTCACGAGTTGTTTTGCTGTTTAGTTGCCACAACCACCAATTTTTTCTCTGTGAGTATTTCCTGGAGTTTTTCAAACTGCTTAAGAACTTACCGTAACAATCTAAACAAGCTGTTTTTTTCTTTGAAATTGCTCGAAAACGTATTTTAGCAGAGTGTACAACGATATGTAATGAAAGCATCATTGGTAGAAAAAGCAGTAGCGGACTAAGGCTGTCGGAGGCCCGGCCCGGCGTCCAAACAAAATGTGCCCCCCCCCCCCCGGTCCACTAGGAAATACATGTATTACCATAAAAAAAGCAATTTCTGAGATTTGGAGCCCCCCCTCCCCCCGGGACGCGAGGCACGGAACAGTCTTAAAGAAAAAAAAAAAAAAAAAAAAAGAAAGAAAGAAATAGAATTAAAAAAACTTTCGAGATTTGGAGGGCCCAGAACGTGAGTCCAAGGCCGCTCAAATAGATAACTATTTTTTTTCTTAGACGAGAGTCCCGTGGCGGTAAATTCCATCACTGAGTAAAAGATTAGGGACTGATGACCCCGTAGTTAAGTCCCATAAGCTTAACAAACATTTGAACATTTTTTTTTATTTTTTTTTTTTTTATTTTTTTTTTAGTAAAAGATTTCAATGCATATACATTCGTCTCCGTCAGTGACAAACGAAATCTTACTGAGATTTACTCCTAAAATAAGTAATGTTTCCTCAATATGGTTTATAACAAATCTCCCAGATAATAGCATATTTCAAAATGCCTAGTCTTGATGAACAAAGTGAACAGTAACAGATACTAAGAATTTTACCGATATTGTTCGGTCCACAA
This sequence comes from Locusta migratoria, assembly GCA_026315105.1. Classification (NCBI taxonomy): domain Eukaryota; kingdom Metazoa; phylum Arthropoda; class Insecta; order Orthoptera; family Acrididae; genus Locusta; species Locusta migratoria. Next base: position 224,705,718 of record CM048745.1, read on the forward strand.
GTAACAGCGTTGGTAGCATCGAAATACGTCAATTACATCCAGAAAAATTGCGAAACGAATTTGACGTTTGAAATAAATTGATCGTGCCGATTGCGCACGATTACGAGCGCCCTTAGGTTCACGCTTGAGTTACGGCACTTGTGTTAGCTGTGCGTTGCGTTTAGCTCAAGCACCAAATTCGCTCCGCAATCTCTCTGGATGTAACTGTAATTTTTGTGATTTGTTTATTGTTTGCATAAAAATAATTTGGTGTGTCCATTAAAAATTAATTTTGTCTTAAAAATAATACATGTTTTCCTTTTGGAATGTGTCATAGTACGTACTTTCATAAGACCCTTCCGAAAGTTCCTACCCGTGGAAGTCGTTTTTCAATATCGATTGTCGTTCAAGATATATTTAGGGTGAACAGTTCACGTACGACACTTTATATATCTTTTAATCCCTTAAAAATCCTTGTAAATTACGTCCCCTCCTATTTGTGTACTTAGCATCTAAGCTGACAGGAAGTCGTTTTGACTGAAGAGCGGAAATGATTGTACCTGCCACCCATACGGGGCTACTGGGAATGAAACAACAATAAAAAGACAGAAAGAAACAGCAAAAGAGCGAGTATAAACGGTAGAAGCAAACCTCTATATCAGTCGCTAATTTTCGTCGGCTTAATCGACGACAAAAAAAAAAAAGGAAGGTCTGTACTTTCAGGCGATGAGAGGAGTAATGTGGCTGAGGCCCCCCGCCCCCTCCCCAGCACCTCCCAAGGATTTTTTAATTTTATTATTTTTTATTGTTTTCATTTTTTATTTTTTCATCAGGTCGGCTATGGAAATTTGAAATAGTACACAAGTGAAATCACAACGTAACTATAATTCGCCAAGCGTAAGTGAACGTGACGGTGGGTCGCCAGTGTGATGCCTCCACTGAGAACGTGTGCTGCTGTGGCTGTGAGCGGTTTTAATGTTACCGCGACCAGCTTTGATGCTGCCGCTATTAATATTGCTATGCTGAAGTTACAAGTCGACTCCTTATATGCGGCGACCCGCTGCTTCGAAGGTCAGCGGCGCGGCGCCACCGAACAACAATAATGTTAATCAAAATATCCACGGGTGTAGTGCCGGTCTACAGTGTCCAACGGGCACTATATTTCGGCGGTCAAACATGTCGCCATCATCATGTGAACTGACGGACTGAGCTCCTGGAAACGCGCCGGTACGGAGATCCGCACGCTACGACGGTTCGAAGAGAACTGGGTTCCAATGTTCAAATGTTTGTAAATCTATCGGACAAAACTGCGTGGTCATCAGTCCGTAGCTTACAAACTACTTAAACCTAGGTAAACTAATCTACGGAAAAACACACACACCCATGCCCGAGGGAGGACTCGAACCTCCACGGCGAACAACTGCGCGCTCCGCAGCGAGGTGTTAGACCGCTCGGCTTCTCCACCGCGGCGGAACTGGGTTCTAGCCCGGTAGCGGGCCTGATGATGGCGACATGTATGATCACCGAAATATTGTCCCCGTTGTACAATGTACACCGGCAGTAAAGTAACATAGAAGCTTCTTAATTATTTTACGAGCTGATTATATACACACCATTTCCTCCACGTTGCTCCTCTTCCTCGGTTGCACAGTGGTAGAGTGCCAGACTATAAATCCAAAGGTCGCGGGTTCGATCCCCGCCAGGTCCTGGGATTTTTATCTGTCACTTTCCACTTCTTTCACCTCTGGCAGTATTGTTCATGTGAAAAATACCGAGTAGCACCGTGGTTCGGAACCCACGTTAAACTGTAGGTCCCCCTATAACTGGCTGGGTAAGTCAGTTCGAAGGTTGGAGGAAGGCAACGGCATACCACCTCCAAACAGGACCATGCCTAGTAAATCACTGTGGTGTTCAAACCAATCTTCGGATTGTTGACTGCTTTACCTTTACCTTGCTCCTCTTCCACTTTCAAAATAATACGATCCTACTCATTTTATTTCTTGTACCGAGCAAGGTGGCGCATTGGTAACACACTGGACTAGCATTCGGAAGCATGGTGATTCAAATCCACCTCCGACCATCCAGATTTAGGTTTTCCATAAATCACTCCATGAAAATGTCAGGATGGTTGCTTTGAAAGTGCATGGCCGATTTCCTTCCAAATGTTTACACAAACCATCCGAGCGAAAGCTCCGTCTCTTATGACCACCCTGTCGACGGGACGTTTAACTCCAAGCTTCCTTTCTTCCTTTATTCCTTATGCAATTGTTCTCGTGGGATAACTGGTTAAATTATAGAAAGTGTGATAATAAGTCATAGATTAATGAATTCAATAGGCTTTATTAAAAAGAAAAAACAAAAAGCCCCCCCCCCCCAGAACCAAGTCATGGCTTCGCCACTGTCTAGGCATCTACCAAAGTAATGATTTGAAAACATCTGTCGAGTTCGACCGATATCGGTGGTCGGTGGAATCCACAGATATCGGAACCACTGTGACGTCAGCTTCAAACGGGCTGTAAGTACGCACTGTATGTAGTTCATTGGGGTAGTCGAGAATCCCGATAGTAATTTCGCTTCCGCTTTCACAGCAAAACAATATCGCAGACAGCGGCTGTTCCGGTGGAGCGAGTAAGAGAATGCCAAGGTCTGAGCGAAGGCTGGCGTCGCCTGTGAAGTGGGGAGGCGGTGCACAGAGCTGCCGCACGACCAGATGTCCCGCCGCGGCAGCGAGGAACGACGCCACGTGTGTCTGTGAGCCGAGCCAGCAGGGAGCAGCGAGGAACGACGCCACGTGTGTCTGTGAGCAAGCGGGGAGCACCGAGGAACAACGCCACGTGTGTCTGTGAACCGGGCCAGCAGGGAGCAGCGAGGAACGACGCAACGTGTGTCTGTGAGCAGAGCCACCAGGAAGCGGCCGCCACACAAAGACAGCGTCGCCACAGATCACGTGTGCCTGACCTGCCTCGCACGACTGCGTCTTGTTCCCACACCGGTGAGTTAGCAAGCCCGCAAACGCGTTCGGTCAATAGCTCCTACTCCAACCTACCGACCCACTAACAACCTCTGTTTCCAGTAAGGCTACCCCAGCATAATGAGCCAAATGTGTTTGAGTTGTCTGAATTTATGACGACCGCTTGTGCCGTGTAGCATTTTGATGTGATCACGTTTTTATGGACAATAATATAATAACGCAGTGGACTATAAATAGCGATTGGAAAAACCAGTCCAAAACAGTTCCTCGTTCCTGCAAAGTGAACATAATTGGGGCTTTTGAACAATTTTTACCGTTATGGTGCCAAGGCGCCCATATCATATTTTCAAGGATTAGGGTTAAATATTTTGGAAAACGTCAAAAATAGTTCCAGTTCCGATCATGAAAATAATTTAGTCATGTTTCTAAAAAAATCACATTAGATTAATTCCTAAACCTTTTGCTGCCTGGCGGTACTTAAAAGTACCAGTAAGTTTTACCGTCATTATTTTCTTATAGTTCAGTTTCGTGATCTGAGAGCCTCTCGGGACATGGCAGTACCCCTGCTCTACGGTTTCAGAGATGTTACTGCGCGATATATAGACCTCTCTGGCAGCCAGAGCCTGTAATTGTTGTTCGCGCGCTGCTGTGAAAAGAGAAGTTAGTATGTGTGTGTTTCCACGCTGTTGCCTGGCTTTGTGCGCAATTTATTGAAACTTCCGTCGAGTTTTCCAATGTTGGTACATACCCACCTTGTTTGTCTATAATAGTGTGAAGCATTACATTACAAGCAAGTGGGATAAAGTGGAAATTATAAAGTGGACTTATTAGCACCGACAGGTTGTGCGAACTCATTATTGTAGCTACGATTCGTTACATCTCTCTAGTTGTTCGGTATATTTTTTATCACAAAGATGGACGAAAATCGGAAAAGTGTTGGCTATTTTCGACCTGTATGTGATGCAGAGATTGAAGCAATTTTGAATGAGGACATTCCCGTTGATATTTCGGAAGATACTGACATGGAGGGCCAATAAAGTAGTGTATTTTGCGTCAGACTTTCATGCACTGAACAGAGCATAGTGTCGAGAAAGCAGAATGATGGGACTAGTATGACTATATCATGTCGAGTTATCGTATGCGATTACAATAAAACATGGGTGAGGTGGATCATGCAGACAGATTACGATAGTGTTATGTTCTTGACAGGCGATCAAAGAAATGGTTGCATCATCTCTTCTGGGAGCAACTGAAATTGCTTTTGTCATTGCTTATGTCATTTTCAGTGATTTAAATGGGACACTGCCAATGCTGGAATTCGGGCGTGCTGTGTCACTACGGCTAACGAACGTACAGAAAGTGCCAAATCTAAAAAAAAAAAAAAAAAAAAAAAAAAAAAAAAAAAAAAAAAAAAAAAAAAAAAAAGAAACAATAATAAAGATAAAATAACTTCCCCAAAGAGAAGGAAAGAGAGTTTTTCTGTTCCTAAAGATGTACATATTTACAACCGAGGAAACCATTTTACAGTGTTCAGTCGTAAAAGAGGAAGATGTGAAATGTGTGCAAAAAAATAAAAATTTCAGTCAAGATCACATTCACAGTGTAGTGCATGTAAAATGTATAAGCATTGCAATGACAAAAAGAACTGTTCCTTACAATTCCATGAGATATCACTAAATATGTGATACGTATATAAAAAACGTATACTGTTAAAAGGTTGCTCTAGAAGCAAAATTTAATGTGAAATTTACAGAAAAAACAGAAATATAATATTTTTGTTAATTAATTTTCTAATGTAAACATGTTTAATTTTTATGTGGAATAACGTACAAGTTTTACAAATTGGAGCATTTTTCTCTGCATGTTGTGATTCTGTCCATGGAGCCCGGCGGTACTTCTGAGTACCAGCAGTGAAAAAAAGTAGAAAATAATAAAATAAAATTTTACAAAAAAATAGTGCCTTTTAAGGCCACAATAGCAAAAATTCTACAAAGAAAATGTAAAGTAAAATTCATGTTATGTCAGGAAACAAAGGGTTAAAATAAAGACCCCTGTCTAAACTATATTTTTTCTATTTTCCGGAGAGCTGGGATTTGAAGATTGTTGTCTTGTGACGGAGTGAACTGTTTTCAAAATGTTCAAATGTTTGTTAAGCTTATGGGACTTAACTTCGGGGTCATCAGTCCCTAAACTTACAAACTACTTATGAACTACTTACGAACTAAGACGGCACAAATATCCATGCCCGAGGGGGGATTCGAACCCCCGACCGTAGTGGCCGTGCTGACCGTGACTGGAGCGCCTCAGTCACCTCGGCCACCGCGGCCGGCCAAACTGTTTTGTAGGACAAGATGTAGGTTAAGTTGGAAGGTGAATAATTTCGCTGTTAGTTGACGAAGGGAACAAATCTTTTATTTTAATAATCTGATACCAGTCTCAGTTAAACCAGTAAACGCAGAACAAGAGTACATGAGTTATGAAATGATACAGGTTAATGGCAGAAAAGCGACACCGCCTTAACTCTTGTTTTGATTTTACCATCCGAACATACCGTCCATATTTACTTGTTTTTCTTTCTCATCCAATGTTTCCCTGGCGACAGTCATTTTGTGAAGAATAAAAAAGCACTTAATTCAAACGAATTTTGTTCCGCGTACTACAGTGCACGTCGATGCATTTCATTCCTTCGGTGAACCTGGTATGAGATTCTCAATCGTATTGTTTTTGCCGTATTTTATTTCTAGATACATTTTTCTCACTATATCAGCGGCGTTCTTTAACTCAGTTAATCCCGGTTCATGTACGTCGCTATTGAAACACTCACTTTCTTTTCGTAATAATAAAAGATTTGAGAGTATTTTCTTTTTTCAAAAATCTTAGAATAATCCACAGACGATTCACAACCCGGGTAATAGGGAATTTTCACACACACACACAATCTCAGTAAAGTGTATGTGTAAGTTTTAATTATGCTTGAAGACAGTGATAACAAAAATGACATTGTCAATAGCTTCTCATATTCCCACCAATACTCCGATGCGTAGTACGTACATAACTGTAATAACACGTGGCTGGATACTATATTAGTTACGCAGCGTTAGTGAATGGTATGTCACTGACGACCACATCACGCGTACTCTTCATTATTTCCATGTCACCAACCAATGTGTGCGCTTGAAAAAATATCGACTTATTTTGGGAATTATTGAAAGTGGTGTGTGATTTCATCTGCATCTATTACTCAGCAAATTAGAATAAAGATTTTCGTGCCGAAATTACAGATTTTTGCCTTTTCGTTTTCCGATGGAATGCGGAAAGAACAACTGCTTCTTTGAACATGTAAAAGCTGATATAATTTTAATCTTATCACTATTCGTAAGTGGCACGTTCGTAGAGTCCTGCCTGTAAACTGGTTTTTCTCTCTTCCTCAGTATATATTTCCCAGAAGTTTCCTAACTCTCTGGAATTATCGGCCAGTTTTTGCGAAGCAAGTCATTCTTGGAAGTGCCTACCTTCAAATGAACCTTCTATTGTATATCTGTTGTTTAGATGAGCCGATGTGGACTTCACAAATGTCCGCTGCATTTCAGCATATGCATTACAGCTTCATGAAAATCAGTCTGTTTCTTATAAAAGGTGCAGTTTCTCCATTATTCTATAGATGAATCGCAGCCAGCCATTTTCATTATTATGAATATTGCATTTCATACTGCCATGCACTATTACTCTGCGACTTCACAAATGTCCGCTGCATTTCAGCATATGCATTACAGCTTCATGAAAATCAGTCTGTTTCTTATAAAAGGTGCAGTTTCTCCATTATTCTATAGATGAATCGCAGCCAGCCATTTTCATTATTATGAATATTGCATTTCATACTGCCATGCACTATTACTCTGCAGCGTATGTGTTATCCTATAATAGTCAGAGATAATACTATTTTAGGTTTCGTGAAAAGCTACTACATTAAGAATAGGTTTTTAATCTTTCCATCATGGTAATCATTGTGTACAAATGTGATCTTAATTTTTACCGCATAGCAGTTTCTCAATACTACAGGTCATCTGTGAAAAGGGCTACGCATATATGCCTGCTATTGCTGCTGAAGGAAATGAAAATGCTCCACTTCTAGGTGGGCAACCGAAAAGGCCCTCAACCAGAACTGTGAAAAGTTAGACACAACTGAGGTGGTGGACATTAGTCGTCAGTTGTTAGCATCGTTGTTTCGTGCTGGGAGAGTGGTGTAATAACGCTCTACGTCAGCAGCAGTTTGTTTCCTTCCAGTCAAGGTTTTCGATTCTGTAAATAGGAAAGAAATCAAACCTACTTTCGTCGAACAAGGATATTAACGAAAGGAAGGGTAGGATGAAAGAGACTTTCATATATTGTAGTTTCTACATTTAGTACCAGGGAAGCCACCAACCTCAGCGTCACGCTACGTTGGAAGAATCACGAGCGCTCTTACAACAAGACTCACCGAAATTTCACGATTAATCTCAGGGCACGACGGATACTGTTGTTGCTGTGGTCCGAAGGCAGGTTTGATGCAGTTCTCTGTTACTCTATCCTATTCAAGTCTCGTCATTTCTGAATAACTAATTCACCTTCTTCCTTTAGTACCTGCTGTCTTTACTCATCTCCCTGTCGCAGTTTACAGCTCTTACAGTGCCCCCCCCCCCCCCCATGTACACACACCCGCGCTTCCCATCATGGTATGGCATGGATGTCTGTGTCGTGTTTAATATAAGGTAGTTCATAAGTAGTTTGCGATCCCGCAGTTAAGTCTCTTATGCTTAACAAACTTTTGAACAACAATTTGAATAATGTCCATTGTTTCTAATTATTTGGAAGGCTGCTGTGCTGAAGACTAGCTTGTAGCTGTCATTTGCATGTACAATCGTGCTCAAACCAGATTTTCATACTGAAGTAGATGCATATTTGTAAGCCTGTACCGCCTTCAGTTGTTGAAAATGGACCATTACTCGAGAAGTGAGCAAACTTACCCATCAGATGCCCCAAAGCCCTTGGTGAAAATAAAGGCCTGTCGATCTTTCAATGGCACATTATGTCCTCAGGTTGTCAATGAACGTACTGGAGGGAACCGTGGAGAGCCGGACATTTTGCAAGTTGTGATGTTTAAAGCTTTCCCGGCGTACAGATATTTCCATAAAAACACGGGCGAACTGCCGGATGCCACGATATTTCGGCGCAGAATCTTCTGGCCATCTTCAGGTGAGTACCGCCGAAGTACTGGCGAAGATGCACTGAGCTGTGCTACTTATACCCAATTCAGCCGACATTGCGCATGCGCGTACTTAGCGTGCGCGTTCACTACAACAAAGTACGCCTCCGTGGTGGACGCTTGCCGCTTCGATATCAGATCGATTCTCATCGTCATTCAGTTACAGGACGACTTCGTAGTCGGCGTAGTTTCCTGCAATTGAATGACGATGGGAATCGAACTGATATCGAAGCGGCAAGCGTCCACCACGGAGGCCGCTCTAAGCAGCGTACGTAGTTGTAGTGAACGCGCACGCTAAGTACGCGCATGCGCAATGTCGGCTGAATTGGGCATAAATAGCACAGCTCAGTGCATCTTCGCCAGTACTTCGGCGGTACTCACCTGAAGATGGCCAGAAGACTCTGCGCCGAAATATCGTGGCAAGAAGTTACGAACATCCGGCAGTTCGCCCGAGTTTTTATGGAAATTTTCCAAGTTGTTTGTATGGAATTTGGGAATATTCGCCGCCGCATTTCGTCCTAGCCGCTCCCCAGTTGCCCTCTACACGCTGAACGGACCTTGTTCCAGTCTTCCAGGCACGGAAATTTCCTTAGCGGTGCTGGTCTAAACTGGGTCGTTCGTGCGGCTGGCAGACGTGCGCTTGACCGCCGAGGCAGATGGAGCCGTAAGGCCGCCATTGAATCCAACAATACGGTGTCCAAAGCGTTGTGCAGACCTGTTAAAATTCAGGCTATGTGCGACTCATAAGCGTAACATCAAACAAAGATTGTTAACCTCATGGAAATGCTTGTGTCATTCTGTCTCGTGCAGCAGCTGTTGACATCAGTTTCTTGTGTAGCGTATGGAAAATGTCCACGGAGGTTCTGTAAATGTAGTGATAAGTTTGAATAAAATGTCAGAACCAGACGCACTATTTAACACGTCGCCTTCTTTCAGCCCCTAGCGCCATAATCCAATGGTAAGTCAGGCAATTCTGAAAAATTTTTTGTTAGTTTGTTTAAGAAAGTGCAATTCGGGCAGGTATTTTATTCGAGAATATAATTGCATTTCTGGGAATGTTGAGGAATATCTCCGGGACATTTGTTAAGGGTATCATTTCTGAAATGACTGGAATTTAAATTATCATCAAATCGCCATCAAATGTTTTGTACACCATACGCAGATGCCTGGAGAAGCGCTCGCAGAAGTAGTAAGTCTAAAATAGAATGTATACAAGTTGTGTGAAAAGATTTTAAAATACATAATAAAGAAATTGCGTGGCGGTCGCTGTAATTCTCTAAGCCAGTCTTCCTAGACAGTACTCATGTGATTTATGTTCTTCTTATAGGTAGTTTCCTGAATATTCGCTTGACCATCTATGCCAGACTGAGCACGTAAACTGCCTTTAGAATCACATTGTTAGCACCATATTCAACTCATTTGGGTTGTTGGAGGTCAAACGGGCCGACTTGGAGCAGGAGAGGCACCACAAGACATTTTAACCCATTAATGCATAGTGTAGCTGATGAGCTACATACCTAATTTTTCAATTATCTTTCAAACTGATCAACATTTTACCACAAATTCATTTGTAGCTGCTTCTATACATAGTGTTACATATGCTAGTAGCTCTTCCTAGAAATTATAAATTGCAGAGTGCTACTGAATCGTTTTGACAGCTGCATTGAGTTACTCCTACCAAGTGCGTTTATTTACTTTACTATTCCTCCTTTGCCATAAAAAAGTAGGCAATCACATACTATTTTTGCATTGCGAGGTACTTTCTGGAAAGATAAGAGGCAAAATAGTGACATATACTGCATCGAGTACATCATGGAAGCAGTACATAGTTGACCAGTTCAAATGTTCAAATGTTTGTTAAGCTTAAGGGACTTAACTACGGGGTCATCAGTCCCTAAACTTACAAACTAATTATGAACTAACTAATACTAAGGACATCACAAATATCCATGCCCGAGAGGGGATTCGAACCCCCGACCGTAGTGACCGTGCAGACCGTGACTGGAGCGCCTCAGTCCCCTCGGCCACCGCGGCCGGCAGCTGACCAGTTAAGAACTTTGTTGTTAGTAGTGCATAATATTTAAAGGAATTTCTTGTTCAAGATTTTTCTCAATATATTCGCACTATACATTCCGTGTGGTCGCTTTTATAGCTTCAAATAAAAAGTAATGCATTAAAGGGTTAATTTCCACTGTCTGTAATTTTACAAATATATTCATAAAACTTCGTCAGCATGACCAAGAAAGATTCAGGATTCACACTCATATTAATGTAAGTTCAAAAATATAACAAAATATTTGATATGTGAATTTTCATAATTTTTCACTTGTTGCTGTTGGTACACTTTTATTCATAAGTAAGATTCTTCGATGAATTTTATACAGTATACAAACCATACTTACAGGTTTAATCAACTCTAGAATTTTACAATCCATTAAAAACTGGAGTAAAAATTGAGATAATTAACTATAAAATTTGAGTGTTTCTTTTTTCTAAACATGAAGTTTACAATTTAACAGCTCAATCATTTTCTCATAAATCAATAATTTTTGGAAGTTTCATATACCTGTAAGTATGGTTTGTTTTCTGTGCAAAATTCATCGATGAATCTGTCTTACCTATGAATAAAAGTGTACCTATCACAAAAAATGCAGGCAGCAGTAAGTGAACTCAAATTATAATGTTTGTAAACCTCTTGGACCAAACTACTATGGTCATCAGTCCCTAGACTTGCAAAGTTACTCACACACACACACACACACACACACACACACACACACACACACACACCTTGCCCGAGAGAGGACTCGAACCTCCGACGACGAATAACCGCGCGCTCCGCAGCAAGGCACCTTAGAACGCTCAGCCAGTGGCTTAGTAAGTGAAAAAAATGATGAAATTTGACAGTTAAAAAAATAACAATATGTTATGCTTTTGTACTTGCACTGCTGTGAGTGTGAATCCTTCTTGCTCATGCTGACAAAGTTGTTTGGATTAATTTGTAAAAGTATAGACAGTGGAAATTAAAATGTCCTGTGATGCTCTCCTGATCTAAGTTGGCCAATTTCACATCTTACCAATATAATAGGAAAACTTGGCGCTGCCCGGTAATTTCCTAATTTCATTATATTAAATGTTCGTAGAGTTTATGGGACTTAACTACGGAATCATCAGTCTCTAAACTTACAAACTACTTATGAAGTAGCTTACACTAAAGGCGGAACAAACATCCATGCCTGAGGGGGGATTCGAACCCCCGACCGCAGCGGCCGTGCAGACCGTGACTGGCACGCCGCAGACCGCTCGGCCACTGCGGCTGGCCCAATATGTTAGTCCATCTCTCTCTCTCTCTCTCTCTCTCTCTCTCTCTCTCTCTCTCTCTGTCCATTTCCCACTCTCCCCTGTCATTTCTCATCTCTTCCTGCCCCTATTTCTGCCTTTCTCCTCACCCCTCTCTGTCCATCTCTTGTCTATGAAAATTTTTAAGTATTGCATGTAGTGTATTTCTGTAAGAGCGTAGAGAATGCTGCACTGAACAGTTTCAGGTGAGTGACCTGGAATCAGAGAAGAAGGTGTGGTAGTGAACTTGTCTACCGATATGATTTATGTCCAGTGTATTTACAATTACACGTACTATGGTGTTTATTCACATGTGCAGCTTTTCTTTTCTGCAAGAAAGAAGAGTGATTACTCGAAAGTCGTGATGCAGGACTGAATGACCACCTGTACTTGAGGTGCTTGCAAAGAGTTCTATCTCAGATGTTGAAGAACGTACCCTAGTCTGTTCGTGATGGGATCAGAAAAATGTTACTGATTGTGACAATGTTAGCGGAAGCCTGCGTTTACAAAGACAGTAGTAGTCCATCCATATGGCGTACCTCCTACTTCGCAAACTACGTCAGATTTCCAGGAAATGTGTCGTGATAACGTAATAGTTGTCACGATGGTGTGCTAGCTCTGTGTGTTCTTGCATAATGGTCGTAACGCACACAGTAGCCACACGTGGCAGTTTATGGCGTACTTAGATTCCACTGCAGCCATATGAGCTGCCGCCTGTGGCTCAGACGATAAACAACAGTAGAAGCCGCAGGCTCGTGCTACATGAAAACTAACCACACGGCGACATCCCGTCTTGTCACATACGACACCTGGTTTCGTAAACTGCATCTCTTCACCTGTTGTCGGAACTCCTCCAAACACCATTATCAGAAAGTAGCTCTTACGGATAGGACAAATATCCGTGTTTTGCATCTGTAAATGATACTCTAATTAAGACCATACGCGATTCGTTTTAAAAGCGTATTCAATGGTCAGTTTTTTCTATGTCGCTCTCATCATACTTTTCTATGATTAAGTATAACTGCCACTAAAACTGGCATTACATATTTTGTATTATTCTTCGTTTCAAAATGACGAGAGAAAAAATTAACCACTAGAGATGCTTTTAAATGAAGGGAAACGCGGCTTCTTGTCGTATACAGACTGTATAACTGCAACAAGAGGCCTAAAAACAAAGTAGAAAAATGTCCTACGTACTTGTTGCTGTTACGCAACTCTTTCCTGTAAGAATTAGCCGGTATTAACTGTTTACCAGACATAGCCTATTGCAGTGGCCAGTGTTCGAGGAGGCTTCTTCGTTGGTCGCCATCCCTCCGCACAATGCTCACCTGCTTCAAGATCCAACGAAGCAGGGAAACCTTCTACGACGTCAAATCCGGACGGCCGCGAACCGCATTAGTACGTGTCAAGGGAGATGTGCCTACACCATCGGGAATTCCATCAGATGACAGTGACTACGGAGTGGAGACGTAAAACATTAAGACGTTAAGAGTGCCCACTTCAGGCATTTGACGGCGATATGAGTACAGTAGACCAAGTGCTCTGAACTTGTTGTTCCTTTCCATTCTATATATTTTTATGTACTTATACAACAACCCGTTAAAAAAATTAAAGTAACTGCTGTAAGGAAGTACCAGCGACTTTTCCTATCCGTGAAATACCTCACAAAATAAAATCTTCCATGTGCATTTGGAGCACAGAGACAGAGCCAACTCCTTGCTGCTTTTGTGGCATCAAGAGCTCAGTTACCAGTCGTACAGAGTAATGACATAAATATTCTGAGCCGTTTTCTGATGGGTTTTTGACGTATTTATCCGTGTTTCCTACTTACAGAACAGCCAGGGGCTCACGGTGCTTTCGTGATTACGTGCTTGGCGTGCACGGTGCCCCAAGCTACCGCAGACTTTCTCTTTCTTTCCTCCCTGGACTGCACTTCCTTTCCCTTCCCCTTCCTTCCTATCCTTGTTCCTCCCACTCCTCCACCGGGGATCTGATGACCTAGGCAGTTTGGTTCAAATTCAAAAATGTTTGTAAATCTATCGGACTCAACAGCTTGGTCCAGCTTACAAACTAAGTTAAACTAACCTAAGGACAACACACACTCATGCCCGAGGGGAGGAATCGAACCCCCGACGGGGAACGACCGCGCGCACAGCAGCATGGGGCCTCAGTCCGCACGGCTAATCCGCCGCGCCAGGCCGTTTGATCCCCCCTGTCCCAACCAAACTACTTCCAAGATTGAGACCGAAGAAAGAATAATGATTGGAGCCTAATGTCAAGTTGACGAAGAGATCATCAGAGGCGGAGCACTATCTCCGACTGGAGAAAAATGGCAAATCCATTCCACCGCATTCTCGCGTAAGAAGTTTGTCTAACGTGATTTGCGGAAATAACGGAAAACCAGTATCACGCCATTACGCTACCTCACTTGGCGATATCGTAAAACCCGTTCTGCTGAAATTGTACTCTCTATCTCATAAGATAATAACAGCGCAACAGCTCATTTAGAGTCTTGCGGTTGTTTTCTAAAAGATATCAAAGAGAGGGCAGGGTTGCGAAAGAGCACATACCACACTGAAGTTCTCACTGGACAGTGCAGCACCCCTCCCCCCCCCCCCTAACATCGCTTCATCTCCAGCTATCACATGCATAGCGCTCTAGACGTGGGATCTCGCTTCACCACTCACTCGACCAGCGTTTATCATACATACCCCTATCGAAAACACAAGAGAAAAATACGAGGTTTGGAAGTTAAATAGTGGCCACACTGCTGTGGAGAGACAATGCAATGTAATCTACTATTGTCGCTGACAGCACACGTTTTTGACATACCTACCATACATCCGGGTGAGATGTAATAGGCAAGCTACAGAGCCAATAGGCAAGCTACAGAGCTGAATGTTTACTACTTCATCACCCAGATAACAAATTAAAGAAATTATTTTATTAGAACCTCAACTATTAAATGGAAGTTTGTGATCTCAGAGTGTGTGTAATATAAGAAACATGATTTATAGAGAAAGTAATGGTTAAGAGAAGATACATACATTGCTATGAACACAAACAAATAACATTTCATCATAAAATAGGAAAATAGACACATGGCACATGGCCATGAAACTAAAACCTGCTAATATGCACTTTAGGAAAACATAAAGTGAAATAGTATGCTTGGAGATATATTCTATTGTATATTTGAGTAGGAACTGGCCATGAAAACACAAATATAATAAATTGTTTCGAATATAAACTTGCCAACATGGGCAGCATTGTAGATTAACTAAGTCTATATGAAATATTCCCGTATTCTTGAATACAGCAAACAACTGATACTTTATTTCATTATTCTGCACATGGTAGGAACATGTGCCCTTCACTATTTTTCAAGATATTAGTATAAACAAACAATGTATTGTTATATTTTATAATTAAACTTATTTCATATCTGCAACCCAATATATGAAAGCAGGATTATTATGAATAGATGTAAATTGATAATTACCTTAATTTTAAATGAAAAGCTGCTATTATCTTGCCATAGCATGGCCAAACTAATTGTTTTTCATATCTTTAATAGTTGTAACAATGTATGGTATTGTAGGCCAGACTATAAAAGGAGGCAACACAAAGATCGAAAAAGGCAGTCTATACCGGTTTGGGCACCGATGTACACATTGTTGTAATGCATTGTAGGGTAAAAGTGATGAAATTAAATAGCTTTTCAGATACCTGGTGTTTGCTCTGAGTTCTTGCCTTAATTTTGATGCACGTATTCTGAACGAATTCTAGGGATTTCCGTAAGCAGGTGATGTAGATGCTGTGATTTAAGAACATTCTGAATCCACGAGATATCAAGGTAACTGTCCTGAACTTTGGTGCTGTGTAGATTTATTAATACGTGAAGACCACAATCACTGAGTCGATGAACAGAACACTGTAAGGTGGTAACGTTTTTCGGGCAAATGGAACTCGTCTGTCCCACGTCACCGGCATGCGCACAATAGAGAGAAACACAGACACTTGTCAGTGAGCGGTCTAACGTAACGATGACACTACGTTTTCCAAACAGTAACAACGAAGTTGGATAAAGATTGAGTCTGCCACAGATGTTACAGCACGACATTATCATCAAGGTCTTCAGCAGGCGAGTGGAGAATCGGCATTTCCGTACAGAACAGTGGCACGTTGGGTAAAAGTCTTCAACGAAGGTCGGCAAACGGTGGCAGACATGCATCGGGCAGGTCCTCTTAGCGTCTCTGATAAGACGTGCATACTGTTGCCGCGTTAGTGGACAGTGAGCCGGCTGCGGTGGCCGAGGGGACTGAGGCGCTCCAGTCACAGTCTGCATGGCCACTACGGTCGGGGGTTCTAATCCCCCCTCGGGCATGGATATTTGTGCCGTCCTTAGTCTTAGCTAGTTTGTAAGTAGTTTGTAAGTTTAGGGACTGATGACCCCGTAGTTAAGTCCCATAAGCTATACAAACATTTGAAACATTTTGAGTGGACAGTGATCGACGCCAGACGATTCGTGAGCTCGCACACGAAACCGGATTGGCGTATAAGACTGTGCTCCGCATCCTGAAGGAACGCCCATGCATGAGAAAAATTACATCACGATGGGTTCCGCATGAGCTGAGGGAACGCAGAAATGGATGCGTTACGATGCTCAGATATACTTGGATCACAATGAACGCGAAGGGGAGGCTTCCTTACGCCGTATCTAATACTGCATGAGACGTTGGCCACATCGTACGAGCTAAACCTGAAACGCTAATCGAACGAATGTCGTCATTATGTGGCACCGCGAAAGTCGATAGTGCGTCAAAGCCCTAGTTTGGTGAAAGTTGTGATTCTGTGATGGTGTTATCCCAACGCATTACGTTCCTCCACGACAGACCTTCAATACACAGTATTACTGTTCGTTTTTGGAGCATCACCTGCGACCAGCTTTGCGAAAGAAGCGGCTACACTTGCTGGGCAACCCACCCAAGAACTGTTCCAGAGATTCGACAAGCAGTAGATCGCTCTATTCGCACCATCAACAAACACGGCTAACGGTATAGGCCTAGTACGCCTTCCATATCGCTGGCAACGGGTTTTACACAACGCTGGTAACTACATTGAAGGACAATAACAGGTGCAGACGTGTAACGCTTTTGTATCGGTTGTGAATAAATAGTTGCCACTATTTAAGTTCCAACCCTCGTATTAAAGGTAGAGTGACGGTTAGATAGGGATATCACATAATCAGACCAAAAGCCATTGCAACAAAAGATTCACGTCCACATGGTAAAGTTGGTACGGAGATAACTTTATAAAATTTTAAATATGTTTCTGTTCTTACATTACGTTGACAGTGTCATTTAAATACTTAAATTCTCAATTTTGTCTTTTTGATCTGGATCTCCCCTTCACGATAATATTGTTCGTAGAAATTTGAATCTATCTACTTGCTCCATAACCTTGTTGTCTGTAACTGTTTTTGTTCTTACTGGATTTTTTCCCCAGAAATCCATGGCTTTTGCTTTTTGTATTGACATTGACATATATGTGGCGTGTTTGGTATAGTTAGTAAGCAGCTCTCTGTATTCCATCTTCATTATTCGTGATTTTTTTATGTTTTTATTTGTTATATGATGAATGAAATGAAGTCGATAATTGAAATATAAAATTATAAGCGATTTTGACTGTTATCATTAATAAATTGATTAAGAATATCGTTGAAAAATGACAAACCTTTATGAAATGTTGCAAGTCTTTCTTCGTATCAAAATACGATGTACAGTGTTCGTGTTTAACGATGTAATCAATGCAGATATTATTGTAATGATTAATGTGGCCTCTCGGAAAATATGGAAAACCCGGATTGGAGTCCCGGTCGGGCAGAAATTTTCATATGTCACAAATAAATTATGTATCTGATGCGGCCCATTCTTATTCGCAGTTGGGAATAAATGTGTTGTAAAAACATCTGTAAGTGCTGCTGAACGCATACGACGGGCATTCATTAAGAACATGATCACTCCACGCACAATACATTTTCTTCTGATCAACAATGTCTAGATCAAGACAGTGATCTGTTTCTATTAATAATTCCTACATGATACTACAGTCTACATCATGTACTCCAAAATCTCTGGGTATATTTACTTACAGTATACTAGCTTAAAGCCGCGTGTTGGTTGATTATGATAGATAAGCTATCTTTCAGTAATGTGCTATGAGATCAAATCACACGTAAAATGCACGAAATTCAACAATAATGATTGTAATAATATCACAGATCTATCACTTGATGTAATGCGCGAAACGTCAAATCGATTTTTTTTTAAAGATATGTATTAAAAGAAATTTCTTTTTACTGCTTTATTTATTTATTCTTATATTTCCTTATTCGTATGCTTATACTTACAAAGAAAGAGCTGAAGACATTGTAGCACGCATAGACCAAAGATATGCTCTGTGGCATCACGTTTCGCTGAATGGAACCTCCTTGCTATAGGGTCACAAACTTCATCGTTGGTCTTCAGCCGGATTTTTTTTTTATAATTTGACGACGTTCAACCTCCATATCTTGCACCCCCTTATAGCTATCGGCATGGAACTGCTATGGTGTACAACGGGAGACTTCGGACAACAATTACACACAGACCATTCGTCTGCGTTCGGTAGGTTTCGCTGCAGAGCGAAATATTCACACACACACACACACACACACACACACACGTAGAATTTTATATACATCGATAACTTTACATCCCAATATACTCCACCCTTTTGTCGTTATCAACCCTCAAGCAACAATGCAACCAATAAAACCATTTTCAAAGAGTAAATATAATTTTCCAAGAGTAATTATTGTTCCGTATTTCGCGTTGTGTTTTTGAAATTACTAAATATCTATCAGATCGCTATAAAACCGTGCCTAAAACCTTCCTCAGGTATAAATTAGTAACTGTACAAATATTTAAGTCTCTGCGTCTTGTCGTTCGGACGTGATAAGCGTACACCGAACAGACACACACACACACACACACACACACACATATATATATATATATATATATATATATATATATATATATATATATATATATAGCTATTCGATCGCCATAAAACCGTGACTAAAGCCTTCCCCGGGTAGACATTAGTAACTGTACAAATTTTTAGCTCTTTATGTCTTGTGGTTCAGACGTGATAAACGTACACCGAACAGACATTCACATTTATAGATATAGATTTGGCTTATTCTGTGTGAAACCTCCATTTGCTAATCTTCAGGCATGTTTTCCTCAAACTTGTAGGTCTACTTAAGTCAGAAACTCTCTTCCTTTACAACCGCGAAATAACTTCGTATGGGGAGGACGCTGAAGTACAAATTTTCGAATGTTTCTGAAGAAGCTTTTGGACCAAACTGCCATGGTCATCAGTTCCTTGTTTTACAAACTACTTTAACTAACTTACAATAAAGACAACATACACACCCTTGCCCGATGGAGGACTCGAACCTCCGACGGCGAGCAACCGCGCGCTCCGCAACAAGACGCTGTACCTACAACGCACATAGTCGCGCCGCCTGTTTGGCTCTGCTGCTGTGGCACGCGCACTCTCAGGAGAGAGACGTGTTCGCACATTAATGAGGCACCGCACGTACTTCGCTTCCGCGGCGCTGTTGTTCCGCTTGTATTGTGTGTCCACTCTCTAAAGAAGTCCTCGCGCGGCGACTGTCGACGAACATTCTTTCGACATGTTGAATGGGCTCAGCTGTTCAACTACATCTACATCTACATAGATACTCTGCAAATCACATTTAAGTGCCTGGCAGAGGGTTCATTAACCACTTTCATAACTTTTCTGTACCATTTCATTCTTTAATAGCGCGCGGGAAGAAAGAACACCTAAATCGTTCCGTTTTCGAATCTGATTTCACTTACTTTATTGGGATGCTCATGTCTCCCTAAGTAGGTGGGTGCTAGCAAAATATTTTCACATTCAGAAGTAAAAGTCGGCGATTGAAACTTCGTAAACAGGTCACGCCGCTATAAATAACGTCTTTCTTTTAATTATTTCCACCCCAATTCGTGCAACATTTCCGTGCCGCTTCCCCCCCCCCCCCCCGTAACGTGATAAAGCAAAACGAGCTGCCCTTCTCTGAACCTTCTCAATGTCTTCCGTCAGTACTACCTGGTGAGGGTCCCACAAGGGGCAAGAGTACACCAGGAGAGGACGCACAAGTGTGATGTAGGCAGTCTCTTTGGTGGAGCTGGTGCATCTTCGAAGCGTTCTGCCAATGAAACGTAACCTTTGGTTCGCCTTCCTCACATTATTTCTGTGTGTTCTCTCCAGTCAAAGTTGTTCGCAATTGTAACTCCTATGTATTTGGTAGAATTTACGACCTTAAGGTTTGACTGATCTATCGCCTAACCGATGCAGTTTCGGTGTAGCTATCCTATCACTGCAAACAACAGCGCATCTTTATACATCTACATACATACTCCGCATTTCACCGTAAGGTGCGTGGCGGAGGGTACACTGTACCACTACTGGGCATTTCCTTTCCTATTCCATTCCCAAATTGAACGAGGAAAGAAAGAATGCCTATATGCCTCCGTACGAGCCCTAATTTCTCTTATCTTGTCTTTGTGATCTTTACGCGAAATGTATGTAGGCGGCAGCAAGATCGTACTACACTCAGCTTCAAATTCCGGCCCTCTAAATTTACTTAACAGAACAGAACGAAAATAACGTCGTCTTTCTTCCAGCGATCCCCAATTGAGTTGCCGGAGCATTTCCGTGACACTCGCGCATTGGTCGAACTTACCGGTAACAAATCTAGCTGCTCGCCTCTGAACCGCCTCTAGGTCTTCCTTCAAACCGATCTGCTGCGGGTCCCAAATACTTGAGCAATACTCAAGACGTGGTCGTACAAGCGTGTGCACGTAAACAGCAGCAGTCTTTCTTTAATACTGTAACACGGTGAGTCCGAGAAAAACAGGAATATTACATGTATTTAAATTTGGTTTAAAATTGATGGTATGTTTACAGAATTATATTTTCACTCTGTAGCGGAGTATGCGCTGTTATGAAACTTTCTGGTAGATTAAAACTGTGTGCCGGAACCGGGATTCGAACCTTGGACCTTTGCCTTTAGAGGGCAACCGATTTACCGACTTATCTATCCTGGCATGCTTCATAGCATGCTTCATAGCATCACATAGACTTCGTCCAATATCTCACCAAGAAATTTCGTATCAGTGCATACTCCACTGCAGAGTAAAAATTTCATTCTGGAAACATTCCCGAAGCGGTGGATCAGCCATGTCTCCACCATATCCTTTCTTCCAGGAGTGCTTGTTCTACAGGGTTCCCAGAAAAGTTTCTATGAAGTTTGGAAAGTAGGAGGCGAAGTACTGGCAGGAGTAAAGCTGTGAGGACTGACCGTCGAGCGTGCCAGGATAGCTCAGTCGGTAGAGCGCGAAGGCAAAGGTCGTAGGCTCGAATACCATCCCAGCACACAGATACAATCTGCCAGGCTGGCCGCGGTGGCCGCGGGGACTGAGGCGCTGCAGTCACAGTCAGCACGGCCACTACGGTAGGGGGTTCGAATCCCCCCTCGGGCATGGATATTTGTGCCGTCTTAGTGTAAGGTTGTTCGTAAGTAGTTTGTAAGTTTAGGGACTGATGACCCCGTAGTTAATTCCCATAAGCTATACAAACATTTGACCTTTATTTTTTTTTTTTTTTTCGAACAGTCTGCCAGAAACTTTGATGATATGCCGATTGAAAATACTTATTGCTACAAAATACGTCGCAGTTACTGCACAAATGAAATGAATTCATGTTGTTAAAGGAGTTATGAGCAATTTTGCTATAACGTATTTACCTTACACTGTACATTTTCGAGTCTTGCCTCGGGCCTGGGTGTTTGTATTGTCTTTAGCATAAGTTTCTTTAAGTTAATGTAAGTAGTTTCTAAGCCTAGGGGCTGATGACCAACGTAGATAAGTCCCTTAGATTTACAAACATTTCAACATTTCGTTACTTTTACGTATAAAAGCAACGTCAGTAATTAAATGTTTGTCTGATACTGCTTACGTCTGGAAATACTGTCTGCTCGTACATGTATTAGTAGTTGCGAGTTCGCATCAGAATTACACTTTAAAAACTGTAAATCAATTTAAATTCACTCATTTTTGAAGTGATAAAGGACACAGAAAATCGGAGCACAGTGAAGCACCTCGAAACATACGAGAAAGAGTCCCAAACACAGCGAAAGACCACGGCAACGAGAACATCAATATAGTCTGAAAAGTAATTTCGCTTTATGCAAGACACCTATTACGTTTTTGTCACCCTTTTATCGGCACCTGTTGTGCTATATTCAATGTGTGTGTCGGTGGGGAGGGGAGTTGTTTGTGAATCTATGGAAGCATACTCCTGAGCTCATCAGTCCCTAGTCTTAAGAACAACTGAATCTGACGCTGAGGACAGCTCACGCACCCATGCCCAAGACTCGAACCTCCGACGGGAGCTGCCGCGAAATCCGCAACATGGAATTTCAGACATATAATGCATTCCCGAGAGGCAAAGTAAAAAAAAAAAAAAAAAAAAAAAAAAAAAAAAAAAATCATCTTTGTTACGTTGCAGTTGCGGGAGGGTTGTATAAGCATTTGACTACATTCTTTACATGTGTTAATGGAGTTTGAATCATAAATGGCTTTTTTACATTAATTTTCAGGAAGTAATACAGATTCATTCGTGAAATTAAATTATACACGGTATATCTCCATTAGCCAAATGATTATACAACCCATGCAGTACTGTGAAGTGTAACAGTGTTCATATATGAATGACATCATTATCATCATGATTGGAGACTGATTATGCCTTTCAGCGTTCAGTCTGGAGCGTAGTACCTCTAATAAAATTCCTCCAGGATCCCCTATTCAATGCTAACATTGATGCATCGTCTGATGATATGCCTTTTACTTCAAAATCATTCTGCACCAAATCTAAGTACTTTCTTCTTGGTCCACCTCGACTCCTCTTACTCTCTGCTGTCAAGCTCATGAGTCTCTTGGGTAACCTTGCTTCTCCCATGCGTGTTAACATGACCCTACCATCTCAGTCTGTTCACTCTAACTGCCTCATCTATGGTGTTCATTAGCAATTTTTCTTTGTTTTCCTCATTATGGACACCCTCCTGTTACTGTTCCCATCTATTAGTATCTGCAATCATTCTTGCTACTTTCATATCTGTAACCTCTACATTGTGGATAAGGTAACCTGTATCCACCCAACTTTCACTCCCATACAACAAAGTTGGTCGAAAGATAGAGCGGTGCACTGCTAACTTAGTCTTGGTACTTACTTCCTTTTTGCAGAAGAGAGTAAATCTTAGCTGAGCACTCACTGCATTAGCTTTCCTGCAACTCGATTCTAGTTCTTTCTCTATTTTGCCATCCAGTGAGAAAATACATTCCAGGTACTTGAAACTGTCTATCTGTTCTAACGTTGTTCCTCCTATTTGGCACTCAATCTGTTTAAATCTGTTTCCCACAGACGTTACGTTCGATTTGGAGATGCTGATCTTCATATCATAATACCTGCACCTCTGATCGATCTCTGAAATATTAGTGTGCAATCTTTCCATCGAATCGGCCATTAGAACTAAGTCATCCGCATACGCTTATTTCGTTTTCACCTATTTTTATCCGGCCCTGCCAGTCCACAAAACAACAAACAAACAAAAACCAAACAAAAAAATACAAAAAAAAAAAGAAGAAGAAAGGGAAAGGGCGAAATAAGTGCCGAAACATGTTTGGACCGAAAAAAAAGTCTTGCATCAGAAGGAATTCCTGTTGATCCACAAAGATGATCATGTCAAAATAGTCTCCAGAATGAAACCTTCACTCTGCAGCGGAGTGTGCGCTGATATGAAACTTCCTGGCAGATTAAAATTGTGTGCCAGAACCGGGACTCGAACCTGGGACCTTTGCCTTTTGCGGGCTAGCGCACTACCGACTGTGCTATCCCGACACGGCTCACGATGCCGCCCCACAACTTTACTTCCGCCAGTAACTCGCCTCCTACTCCTAAACTTCACAGAAGCTCTCCTGCGAACCATGCAAGACTAGCACTCCTGGAAGAAAGGATATGGTGGAGACATGGCTTAGCCACAGCCTAAGGGATGTTTCCAGAATGAAACTTTCACTCTGCAGCGGAGTGTGCGCTGATATGAAACTTCCTGGCAGATTAACCGGGACTCGGTTCCGGCACACAATTTTAATCTGTCAGGAAATTTCATGTCAAAATAGTGTTTGGTAACGATTGGAAACAAGCGATTATCGTTGAGAATTCACAGCCCCTCTACTTATATCGAAATACGGCCTCTCAATATGCGCCGCGCCTTGACTTCTAAGAAAATGAACCGGCAGTACACGTGCCGGCACGTTCGGTCGCTGCAGTGTTGGCAGCACTGCGGCCGGGACCTTGCTCGCTACTGAAGGACCTGGCGGGACAGGTGGGAACGGCGGCCGTAGCGTGGGATACTTATTCTGCGCTGGCGCAACAGTTACGTGGACGGCAGTAATGTGCTGACCGCGGGTCGTTTTGCCTGCACCTGCCGCAACAGAGAGACAGTCGGGGCAGAGGGGTTTCCCCCACTGCGGAGAAAGCCTCTCTGCGAATCAGGCAGTCTGCTGCGACGTCTCAGTTCGAAAGGAGCGTCATCTGCAACTGCCAGCGAAGCCTGCGACCGGACGCGTCCTCGTGCGATTCAGATGTGAAGGTACGCGTAGCAGCTTACTTCTGACGAGCAGGAGGAGGTCGTGTACTTCGGGTTTGTGTTTTTATGTCGCCACTCTCGCGTCGTTATTACGTAGATACTGCAGGCAAAGTTGCTGGCGCCACGTTCGTGTAGGGCTGGAGATGGACAATTTGTGTTCACATAAAACTCCATATTCGTTAGATTTGTGCATGTTTACCACTCTTTTTCTGCGTTCCCTTGCAGAAATGTGTTTGTGATCTGTAAAGTACGTACGCCTTTAAAACTGGTTGGATATCGATTAGCCAAGTTACACACACTTGTTTGTAAGGTTTTTATTATAGAAAGCTATAGACGAAAACTATTGACGTAAGCACGAATTGAGCAATTAGGACAGTAAATAGTTTGTTTCATAACGTAATGTGTGGGAAAGAAAGTAGTGGGGGAACAACTATGCAACAACAAATACTGTTAACCGCTTAACCGCTGTAGATTGGCTGCATAATTTAGGATAAAACAAAAGTGTTAAAAGGTGATACAGTATAAGATGCTTACATAATAATTTGCTGTACGTTAATTTATAAAGTGAAGGAAGATCCCCATCAAGAATTCTAGGTTGAAATCAAAAGTTTGCGTGTTCCATTAATGGGAAATTATTTAAAAATAAGGATGTACAACTTTTCTCTATAGTGTATTGTTACAGACACTGTGAAAAGTAATAATCATGCGTAACTGTAAACTGCTGCTGCAGTTTAACTCAGTTTCACCACTTTCCTTTTCCTAATCGTATTGAAATTTAGAGAGTTTTTTTTAATTGTAGTTATCAATCTACAGACTAATTTATTACAACCATTCACGCTAATATATTCGTTTCAAATATCATTATAAGTACTGCAACCTACGTTCATTTGGACAGTTTTCAGCATTCATGCGTCGTCTACCTTTACAAATATTGTTTTATGCTCCCTGTATAGTTTGCTCTCTGGCATTGTTTACTAAATTTTCCCACGTAGCTCTCTAGTTCCCATTTCAGTACCGCTCCACTAGTCATCAGTACCATTTAACTACTCGTCAGAATTTTTCTGTAACAGCGCCATTCAAAAGCCTTTATTCTCGTCTGTACTTTACTACTATATCATCCACAATTCTAATGACTAATTTCTACAATTACAAACTAAGGGGAAGGTTTATTTTTGAGCCCATCTATTTGATGCCTTTTCATCTTCCGCCCCATTACGAACTACATACATTGACGTCCACTTGAGGCCAGGAGAGGGTGGGGGGATCAGGGTACAGTATTTTTATTAATTACTGATTTCTCTCATATTTGTAGCAGTTAATGTCTGCGACTTCCCTAACCCAAATATTTAGCACTGCCGACAGCGACAGTAAATACTGCAGCGTTAGCAGTCACTGTAGCTCATATCTCCTTGACTATTACTCTGTTGCCGGAAGGCAGGCGGTTGGGATTTCGGCGCTGATCTGCCATCAAAATGGGCGCGATACTTTACTTAACGGTGCCGAAACAATGTCTTCAGTGTTTTTATGCCACTTCCTGCTTCTGGCCTTAACGGCCTGCAAAAAAGGAGCCGGTCTGACACTTTGACGCACGAATGCAACGGCGGTTCTCAGCGCACAAACATAGCAGCAGAGTACGGGCACTCAGCGGCTCCCATTTCGTTTAATATCGCCGTTTTCCTTTGATGACTAACTTAATCATTACTGTAATTTACCACTGCTCTGTGGAAAAAGATAATTCATTATAAATGAGTGCAGCTCACAACAGAATTGTAGCAGTACACTGGAAGTACACAGCAATGTTATACTATGGGTGTATACATCTCCACTTACTCCAAAAATATCAGCCGAAAGAATAAAATTCCATTTTATGCGCTAGGTGAGAGAGAAAATAATATAAGATTTCTATATATGTGGCGTCTGTTCGTTCGGACATTGATCCTGCACTTATCTGTTCATATTCATGGGCTGTATGATATTAACTGCGAAATGGCCAAAGTTGAAAATTTGCATCCAGCCGGGACACGAACCCGGATCTCCTGCAGTCTAGGCAGTTGCGCTGACAGCTACACCACCGAGGATACAGCGATCACTACACCTACATAGAATACCTAAGTAGGCCTCCCGTAGTTTTATAAACTGATTCCCTTAAGACTAAGGGCTTAGGAGAGCCTCCTCACTGAAGAAAGGATCATTGCACGTCATCGGCATTTTATATAAGTTATACGATGGTTGGAACTTAAATAGTGGCAACACTGCTGTGGAGACGCTATGCAATGGAATCTACTATTGTCGCGGATAGCACACGTTGTTGACATACCTACCGTACCTCCGAGCAAATGGACTTCACAGCCCCACGTCACCGGCGTGCTCACAATCGACGGAAACACACTAGTGAGCGAACGGTCTAACGTAACGGTGTGACTATATTTTCGAAACAGGAACAACGGAGTTGGATTAATATTGAATATGCCACATGTCGTACAGCACTCATCAAGGCCTACAGAATGTACGGGGAATCGGAATTGCCGTAGACAATAGTGGCATGTTGTGATGTTATCCTAACGCATTCTATTCCTCCGCGGCAGACCGTTAATGCATTGTGTTTTTGTGTTCGTTTTGGGAGCATCACCTGCTACCAGGCTTGCAAAGGAAGCGGCAACACTTTCTGCGCAAACCACCCATCATATTGCACCACAATGTGCAGGCGCTTACAGCACATGCTGTGGCTGCTCTGTTCGGTCGGTGGGACTGGGAAGTACTGTGTCATCCACCATACTCCAAGGACTTTACGTACTTGTGACTTTTATTTGATTCGGAAGATGAAGTAAGCACTTCGTGGTATTCGCTCCAGAACTGTTCCAGAGATTCGACAGGCGGTAGACCGCTCCATTCACATCGTCAACAGAACAGGCTCTGCTAACGGTATACTATGCTTTCTACATCGCTAACAACGGGTTTTACACAACCCTGGTGACTATCGTGAACGACAGTAACGGGTACACACATGTAACGCTTTTGTATTGGTTGTGAATAAATAGTTGCTACTATTTAAGTTCCAACCTTCGTCTATGGCACTGTCATACCCCTAGCCCCTTGCTCTTACGGGAATCAGTTTACAGAACTAAGAGTTTGAGGAATAGTTGGCAGGATAAATTTGAGAGTTTCTATCTGTCGGTATACGTACTTAGGTAATCCGTACAGGTGTGGTTATCGCTGTGTCGGCAGTGGTGTGGTTAGCGCACCTGCCTAGAAAGCAGGAGACCCGAGTTCGACTCCCGGCTGGGTGCACATTTTCAACTTCCTGATATCGCTATTAATGTCACACTTTCTGTGAAAATGTAAGATTTCTTTGGCCCTTCAGTGCTCTTCACAAGTGCGACCTTCATGATGTCTGTGGTGAAAGACAGCATCATTGCAGTCACAGTGCTACAGATCTGTAATCCAGCCGGTATCCTGCACAGTGAATGATGTGACAAAATAGAGAGCAGAGTTATATAAGTGTAGTACTAGCTCCTTAAAACTTGAGGCTACCAATCAATTCCGGAGTTTTTCCAAATTTATCTAGTTTATTCTAGCCCTGGGCTACACTAATCGTTACCACCCTTTAAAAAGTGTCGGTTTCAAAACACATTTACATAATGAGAAATATAAATCTTGAAATGCAGAAGTCACTAAATGTGAACACATTTTAAGTCTGATTTACAAACGAATTGTTATATAAGAGGTGAGCAAAACTTTTTAAGCAGCACTAATGTGGGATTTGTTAATGCCCAGCTGTATTTTGCTATTATGACGTTTACGGTGTTAACATTTATGATGCGGAAGATTATAAGAATGAACGTGTTAAATTTTATAGCCCATTCTGATGACAGGAAGGGGGGGGGGTGGCACGAGGAAATTTAAGAATTAGTGTTTTGAGTTATTTATAGCAATAATAGTAGTCACATCAGTGGTAGCAGCAGTGCTGGTGTTTTCTTTACGCTAAACGTAACAGTAGTGAAGTCGACACCTATACATCTACATCTACATGGGATACTCTGCAAATCACATTTAAGTGCCTGGCAGAGGGTTCATCGAACCACAATTATACTATTTATCTCCCATTCCATTCTCGAATAGCGCGCGGGAAGAAAGAACACCTGAATCTCTCCGTTCGAGCTCTGATTTCTCGTATTTTATTCTGATGATCATTTCTACCTATGTAAGTCGGAGTCAACAATATATTTTCGCATTCTGAGGAGAATATTGTTGATTGGAGTTTCGCAAGTAGCCCACGCCGCAGCGATAAGCGCCGTTGTTGTAGTGATTCCCAGCCCAGATCCTGTATCGTGTCTCCCCTATATCGTGACAATACGAAACGAGCTGCCCTTTTTGGACTCATTCGATGTCCTCCGTCAAACCCACCTGATAAGGATCCCACACTGGGCTGCAATACTCCAAAAATGCACGGACAAGCGCAGTGTATACAGTTTCTTTAGTAGTTCTGTTGCATGTTTTAAGGGTTCTGCCAATAAAACGTAGTCTCTGTTTCGCCTTTCCCACGATATTATCTACGTGTTCTTTTCAGTTTAGGTCTGAAGTAATAGTAATTCCTAGGTATTTTGTGGAGTTTACGGCCTTCACGTTTGATTGATTTATGTTGTAAACAAAGTTTAACGGATTTCTTTTCGTACTCATGTGGACGATTTCACACTTCTCATTATTAGAGCCAATTGCCAATTTTTACACCATACTGGTATCTTATTCAGATCGTTCTGCAGTTAGTTTTGATCTTCAGATGATTTTACTAGACGGTAAATGACGGCGTCATCTGCAAACAACCTAAGAGAGCTACTTAGATTTTCCCCTAAATCGTTTATGTAAATAAGGAATAGCAGAGGACCAATAACACTACCCTGTGGAACGCCCGATATCACCTCTGTTTTAGTCGATGCAATACCATCGATTACTACGAACTGTGTCCTCTCTGACAAGAAATTCCCTATCCAATCGCAAATTTGGGGTGATATACCATAACCACGCAATTTGATTAAAAGCCGTTTGTGAGGTACGGTGTCAAAAGCTTTCTGGAAATCAAGAAATACGGAATCGATTTGCGAACCTTTGTCGATAGCACCCATCACTTCGTGTGAATAAAGAGCTAGTTGTGTTTGGCATGAACGATATTTTCTAAATCCGTGTTGACCTTGGGTCAATAGATCGTTCTGTTCGAGATAATTCATAATATTTGAATACAGGATATGTTCCAAAACCCTGCTGCAAATTGACGTTAATGAAAAAGGCCTGTAGTTTAGTGGGTTACTCCTACTGCCTTTCTTGAATATAGGTGTGACCTGTGCAACTTTCCAATCTTTTGGTACAGATCCTTCTATGAGAGAGCGGTTGTATATGACTGTTAAGTAAGGAGCTATACGTAGGAACAAAACGTAACTAGTCTACTGAATGTAAATACTGAGAACAATCCGCTCTCCAAATTTACGTACACATTTTGCTTTGATCTGAGGAAATTTCTATTGCATTTATTGGCACAGAACTGCTGGTATTATGACCCTGAACGGCATCCCAATAAAAATGAGAAACGTTCACTGTTTACCTTACTTGGTATTAGCGTTGTGATAGTTACATCTCGTAGCCATACACGTGAAGTATGACTCGAAAGTTGTTTTCAAAGAGCATTAATTTTTCCATTTCAATTTACATTATGCGTAACGAAAAATATTTGAATATTTTTTCAGTTCTGCTCTGAACTTGTTGCCTATCCTGAAATCATCTTGAGAATGTCACTTCAGGTCGTCGAATCTAGTAATCGGCGTATATGTTTATCATAATGTCAGATATAGTCACAGAGGGAGGATTTGTTGCCTATCGACGCTTGGTGAAGAAAGTGGCAACTGGTTCTCCACGTAAATAAATGAAATGTACCGAGAATGCGTAAAAAGTAAGATTCTTTATTACAAGGAAGATATCAGGAGTTACCTGAGAGTAAAGGTAAGCATAAGGAGCGACTTTAAGTGAAATGACGACATAAAAGTAATCATGGAAAATGAAGTTGTCAGACTGAAATTCATCGGAATTGTAGTGTATCAACAGAGGAAGTAGTTTACAAAACACTCGTTCGACCAATACTTGAATACTGCTCGTCGTTGTAGGAACCATACCATATAAGAGCAATGTAGAAAAGAGCCAAGAGAGATTGGATCGCTTCGTTACAGGTTAATTTACTGAGGGTGGAAGCGTGACGAAGATGATCGATAGACTCCAGGGCAAATGCAAGCGAGCCGCTCTACACGGTATAGGGCGCAGTCAAAGTTCCGAGGTGATACGTTTCTTGAAGAGCCTGCCAACAGATTACTTGTTTCTAGTATATATCCTGCAAAAGACCATGAGAATAATATAAAGAGATTGGATTCCAGTCAGATGCTTAACTCAAGTCTATTTTCCCGTGAACCATACGCGAATGGAGCAGGAAAAACGAGAAGGTAACAATGGTGCATAAAGCACCCTGCGTCACAAACTGCGAGGTTACTTGCGAAGTATAGATGTAGATATAGATCTGAAGCAATAGGAAAGGGGCGTGTCAAAAGGAATGGTTTAGGGTTTAACATCCCGTCGAGGACTAGGTAAATGTGGACAAGTTATGATTGATAAATAATGGAGAAGGAAATCGGGCTTGACCGTTTCATACCAACCATCCAGACATCAGCGATTTGGGGGGAAACTACTAAATATGGGTAGCCAGTCGTCCATCTGAAATGCTGCTCTCCCGAAAACGAGTAAACTGTCTTAGAAAGCATATCAAAAACGTTTTTCATCATACAAAAAATGTTCAAATGTTTGTAAATCTATCGGATTAAACTGCGTGGTCATCAGTCCGTAGCTAACCAACTACTTAAACCTAGATAAACTAACCTAAGGACAATACACACACACCCATGCCCCGTGACGCTTTAGACCGCTCGGCTACTCCACCGCGGCTTTCATCATCCATCACACAATAGTTTTATGGTACCACGGTGAATTGGTATTTACAAATGGATCTTCCCATGTATTGATAAATAAAACCCAACAAATCATTATTTTAGTTCCAAATAATTATTGTATTCACCAACAGCCGTAAAGTTTGTTTTATTGAACTTTGTTGACTATCTTAATGGTGAAGGCATCCTGCCTAGATATTTTATTTGATGAAGAGTACTTATATTCTATACTTCACTATGTTTAGGGGGGAAAAATCATTATTCAGATTTCAATTTCGGTCGATGTTATATTGATTTGTGGTCTAAGCCATTTGTATTCATGATAATCCTGTCAATTTTTACTAGAATGACCACTCACTAATTTAATGCTTATATACTGCCCTAAATAGTGGATTTTGTTGTTACTTTCAATTATTATATTATATCAGTGATAATCCCCTAAACAATTATTTAGTATAATTTAACCCACTTATATCATTTTAAATATTTTGTACATATCTACTACGGCCCGAGATATCTTACAACTCAAACTGTCTGAAGAACTGTTACTTATGACATACAGTCAACACCACTGCTTCTAGAAGTAGTATAATTCAGATACTTTGATTCTTGTATTGTTTATAAATGTCATTTTATTTTGATACCTATTCTATTTTCCCATCAATTACGCCTTATTATATTGCTTCAATGCTGATTGATCGGTCATTTGTACTTGTTGTTCCTTATATTTTATGTGACATATGGACATATGTAGAACATGATGATGAAGATACAACACTTAAAATCAAATTTTCAAATGTTTGTCAAGCTTATGGGACTTAACTACGGGGTCATCAGTCCCTAAACTTACAAACTACTTATGAACTACTTACGAACTAGGACGGCACAAATATCCATGCCCGAGGGTGGATTCGAACCCCCGACCGTAGTGGCCGTACTGACCGTGACTGGAGCGCCTCAGTCACCTCGGCCACCGCGGCCGGCCTACAACAGTTATTTGTAACTTTATTTGTTTAGAGCCTGAAGATGGTATTATTGTAATACCGAAACCGGTCGAGCAATAAAACAAAAACTTTACGGCTTTTGGTGAATACGTTAATTATTTGGAACTAAAACTAGACCAGCCGCAGTCCCAATTCCAATATAACATGGAACTACATCAACTGAACATTTCTTTTTTATTCAAACAGAACCTAAAATAACTTTAGGTGAGGTAAGCACTATGTGTAACAACCACAATCTATGAAAGGTTGCGTACCCCTTTGTATGACTATAACCATGCACCCTACAATTCTTATAAACCACAGTTTATGTAATATCACATTCTTCACTGGCAATCCAGCACACGCTCTCACACCGTTTTTCCAGTTACCCAAGTGCGCTGAACTGGATTTATATCAATGGAAACGCGCAAGCCAATCTAGTCGCTCAATACCTACGCCTTTGATGAAATCGTTGACGATACTACCACGATGGACTGGACAGTTATAGTCCATAAACTTGAATTTTTCTTCGAAATGCTGATCAGACGGATCAGTGATGGGCTGGAGTATATTATCCCTGCATTACTGAGTCTTCAGCTTGCACTAGATTGGCAACAATGGCATAATAACCCCTCCCCCCCATGACCTCACCCCAGAACATCACTGATCCACCACCTCCGACTGACGGGATGCCGCCTCTGTCGTGCAGTATTGCCACGTTCAGTGCCGGCGCTACACGAAAATTGGGCGTCGGCGATCTCGTCTTTGCGAGGCCCCTTTCATTTTTTCATTAATGGAAAAAATGTTAGAGCTGAATTATACATCAATAATCATTATACTAAAAGTATATTAGTGTAATATACGAGTATTATTACAATGACAAAAATTACAATAAACAAACCCAAATTAGAGAAACTTTTCAGCTTTTCGTCTCACTGATTTTTTTAAAGATCACATCTTAATACCTGCCGGTATTTCGGCTTCAGTTGATAGTACTGACAACACACATAGTTTTTCCTGGCTCATTGAGCTATTTCAAGTTAGTCCTAATCAATTTTAATTTCGTGAAGCTTCTCTCGGCCGAAGCTGTACTGACTGGAACTGAGGATGATTCTGATATATAAACATTTGGAAATACTTCTTCCAAATCGTTTTCTAAAATGTACTGAAGAAATTTTTTGCAAGTATTTAACTACAAATTGCATCACTGCTACACTCATACGAAAATAAATACGAATAACTAAATAGCTGCCGGCCGCGAATGGCCGAGCGCACTAAGGCGTCATACGACAATGAACAAGATCGCTCTCCCGGGGGTCGTATCCCACTCTTGGGTAAGAATGTTGTGTTCGTCCATTGGTTATCTAGTGTAAGTTAGATGTAGGTCGTTTCTACATAACTTAGCAGTTGGAAAGCGCCGTTAAACATCAAATAAAGAAACAAAATAAAATTTAACAATGTTTTGCGAGGCCGCCACAGGCGCGAGGCCGTCGGCGGTGGCCGACGTCGCCGACGCCTAAAGCCGCCACTGGCCACGTTCCCTTAGATTAGATTAGTTATTCGTTCCTTCGTTCCGTAGATCCATGTTGAGGGGATCCTCGTGGATGTGGAACATGTCAAGAAACAAAATTTACAAGTTTAATAATAGATAATACTAATAGTATGAATACAGATACATACATTTTTAAGGTGGGTTTTTTTTTTTTTTTTTTTTTTTTTTTTTTTTTTTTTTTTTTTTTTGTTGATAATATAATAATACTAATATAGTATGAGTGCATGCATCATTTGGTACAATTTAGAAATTCACTAATGGAGTAGAAGGAGTTGGCCACTAGAAAGTCTTTTAGGTTCCTCTTAAACTGATCTTTATTTGTAGCTAAATTTTTTATACTTTATGGTAAATTATTGAAAATGTGTGTTCCTGAGTAGTGGGCCCCTTTTTGAACTGAAGTAAGTGTGTAGATCATTTTTATTCCTAATATTGTATGTATGAACTGAGCTGTTTGTTGGGAAAAGGGATATATTATTTATGACAAATTTCATTAAGGAATAAATATACTGAGAGGCAGTAGTTAATATACCCAGTTTTTTTAAGAGGCTTCTACAAGACGTTCGTGAATTTGCTCCACAAATAATACGTATTACACGTTTTTGGACTCTGAAGACTTTTGACTGACTTGAAGAGTTACCTCAAAATACTATACCATATGACATTAGGGAATGAAAGTAAGCAAAGTATGCAAGCTTTGTTATTTTTATGTCTCCTATGTCTGATAACACTCGTATTGAAAATACAGATTTGTTGAGTCGTTTCTGCAGTTCTGTGGTGTGCCTGTTGTCGATATTCATCTGCTATCAGAAACAAGCGGCA
Source organism: Locusta migratoria (assembly GCA_026315105.1). Lineage (NCBI taxonomy): Eukaryota > Metazoa > Arthropoda > Insecta > Orthoptera > Acrididae > Locusta > Locusta migratoria. The sequence goes on from CM048745.1 coordinate 224,740,367, forward strand.
TTCATCCGCGATGTTTCAAGTATTGATATGTTTACTAACCTATTGGACCAAATGGCTATGGGCATCAGTCCCTAAACTTGCAAACTACTTAAACTAACTTACGCTAAGGACAACACACACACACCCATGACCAAGGGAAGACTGGAACCTCCTGCGGGAACGCCCCCCCCCCCCCCCCCAGCGTGTTGCCGTATACCATGCGGCCATTCCGCGAGGCCGAGAGATGTTTATGCCAAGTTTCAGCAGTCAATTCCTAGTGGTTTGTGGCCATCCTGTATCATGCAGCATGGCGTTTGCTTTTAAGGGTTGCGTCTTCGGAATACAGTGAGCCGTAGTGGAATCTGCTTCGTACAGCCTGGTTTGACACTTGCCTTCTATTGGAACTCAAAAAGTCATTGTTTATTATGCTGGCAGTCTGGTCAGGGGTCCATCCGCCGAGAAGTTGCAGATACCAGTCGTGTGACGTATTGGTTACTTAGGCAGTGTTTTTCAACCTTTCCTTATATGCGACCTCGCCCTCCCCCTCCCCCTCTTCAAAACTATGTTATCTAAAAGTATACAAAATTGATACTCTTTATTTTGCTACAGTTTTCTGTTAAATTGTTGGACGAAGTTTTTCCTGTGTTTTTCGGAATGGAACACATTATTCTACTTTTACATGATTTCCGACAGGAAAATGTATTTTCCTTAACGAGTGACTCGCGTTTCAGGCAAGGTTCCTAGGCGAATTAAGCTCAATAACAAAGGTCCCATTGTAGTAGATTTTTTCGTATTTTTCAGAATTATTTATTTTATCGTGTTCCTTTACCTACTGATTGGTTGCTGAAAACAGTTTTCAGGCTTTGTGTTTATTCATCATTAACACACTATATTATAAAAATCTATGATCACTTCATAATTAGTGTTGCACAAGTAACTGCGTAGTTTTATCGTTACATAAATTTATCTTAGGCATACTTTTTTTTGTACTTCTGGACCCCTGGTTATTTTATGGTGCAAGTACTTCCTACTGCGATGGCGACCGACCCCTCGAACAAGACTGCGACACCCCTGGGGGGTCGCGACCCACAGGTTGAAAAACAGTCGTAGGGTGACCAGTAAAGGGAAAGTCATGATTACTACCTGTAGTTTGATAAAGATTCGATGTCCTTAACACATCAGTATAACTGACGAGTAATCGCCACGAAACTGTTCTTAATGAAAGTCCTTGCTGACATAAAGCGAAAATCTGAGTGCGATAAAATATTGATATTCTTCTCCTTTTCATCGTAAACGTCCATACAATGTCTTCAGACCCCTACAGTGTTCCTACACTATGCATTGAATGGAAGGTACAAACGTTACTGCCTCATCTACATTCAACGAAGTAGTTGTGCTTTCGACACAGGTTATGTAAGGTTTTTACATTTTGATAGTTCAAAGGACCAAGTTTTCGAAACATGTAAACATAAGTCGAGGAGGAATGTGTGTCTGACAAATACAGATGATGTGTGTACGGCGTGATCTTGATCCACTTAATGCAGGCTCCAAGATGGTAACTAGCACTGGCGGTTTTCATGCAGTTATTATTTCTGGTTAAATGTTCAAATGTTTCTTAAGCTTAAGGGACTTAATTGCAACTGGTACTTTTCAGCAGTCCTAGTTGGCATGGAGAAGTGAATAAAAAAGGCCATTAATATTACATGCACACTTATATTTAGCACAAAGAATCACGGTACAAGATACAAATAATTTTATAATTTACATTCAGTATAACACCCCATTCAAGGACGGAAAAATGTGACTGACAAGTTCAAGTAAATACAGACTGAAGGTTCTTTCTGACGCGTTTTAGTGTGTAGAAGGTTACACCTCCTGACCTGTGGGCTGTACAGTGATATAGTTTTACAGGTCTGTTGATTATATATGTACATACTGCGTGCATAATATATATTATAAACTGTGTTAGGAGTGAAATAATAATAAATCAAAACGTCGGAAAAAAGATAAGAATGTCTTTGATTAATACCAAGTCTGACCACTTGAACAGCGAATATGTAGCAAAGCGATAAACTTTTTTCTTACCATAATTTCGTTGTGGAACCAGTGAATATAACTTGCTAAATGGTTTGATATTTTACATGAAGTTTGTTGGAATTTGCTAAACGCTATCATATTCTATTAATGGATCAACAAATATGAAATACTTGACTCCTTTCTACTTCAAGACACACAGCTTGTAATTGTAATACTTGTATCTTCATGTTAAACTTTACACAAGATTTTTGTCTTTTAATGATTAATTTATGATAACATTACAATGAAACTTTTGTAGCCCCTAGTCAACTTTTGTTGTTTGTGCTTAATGGTCTTCACGCAGGTGCCGGCCGCGGTAGCCGAGGGGACTGAGGCGCTACAGTCACGGTCTGCACGGCCACTACGGTCGGGGGTTCGAATCCCCCCTCGGGCATGGATATTTGTGCCGTCCTAGTTCGTAAGTAGTTCATAAGTAGTTTGTAAGTTCAGGGACTGATGACCCCGTAGTTAAGTCCCATAAGCTGTACAAACATTTGAACATTTGAACTTCACGCAATTGTATTCATACTATCTACGTGTGTTACAATGTTCAAAGGTTTGTAGAGCTTATGCGACTTAACTGCGGCGTCATCACTCGCTAAACTTACAAACTACTTATGAACTACCTTATACTAAAGACGACACAAACATCCAAGCCCAACGGGGGAGTCGAACCCCCGACCATAGCGGCCGTGCAGACTCCCGGTCACTGCGGCGGGCTTATTTCTGGTTAAACGGATGTTAAATATTCATCACGTTAATACGACACCTTTGTGAAAGCTGATTATTATTCATGTCGTCGACACACGATGGTCACGAAACCGACATATTAAAGCAGGATATACTACCACGTGCTCATAAATTAACGTTAATCGTATTGAGGACTGATTGCATACCATTTATAATAAGAACTGAAAGCAACATTTTAAACAATGCAGACCACTCCTCTGCGTTTGCTGTGAGAGAACGATTTTACTCTGATAATGATTATGTATGCAATAAGCTAACTAACGTGCTAAATATAGCTCATGTTAACTACTATCACGGTAGAGAAACTGGATACAGAACGTCAATAGAAGTACATAGTCCGTTTCTTAAACGTGATATGTTATTCAAATCTGCTATGGTCATCAGTCGCTAGACTTACAAACTACTTAAACTAGCCGAGCGGTCTGAAGCGCCACGTTGCGAATCGAGCGGCCTCCCGCGTCGGAGTTTCGAATCCTCCCTCGGGCATGGATGTTTGTGTAAGTTAGTTCATAAGTAGTTTGTACGTTTAGGTACTGATGACCCCGAAGTTAAGTCCCATAAGCTTTACAAACATTTGAACAATTTTTTTACTTAAACTAGCTTACACTAAGGACAACACACACCATCGGGCGTAGGTGTGTGTTGTCTTTAGCAAAAGTTAGTTTAAGTAGTTTGTAAGTCTAGGGACTGATGACAAATTAGGTTTGGTTCCATAGATTTACAAACAGTTGAACTTTTGACAACATACAGACCCCCATGCCCGAGGATGGACTCGAATCTCCGACAAGAGTTACCGTCTAGTCCGTAGCGTGATGCCTTAGACCACACGACCATAGCGCGCGGCTTCATGTTATTCTACATTAATATTGGATATAATTATTACTTTTGTTGTCTGGAAAAAATTATCACGCGAAATTGCTATTGCTTCCTAATTCAATATGAATGTTAATTATCAGATAAGTGGTTAAGCTCCCTAATTGTTGTACTAAAGAGTACGAGAACAGTATTTCTGCCCCTCTGTCTGCAACTCAGGATCATGTACTTGAAGACAACGATTCAAACAGTGTGGAGCTATCAGTTATTAACGGTTGTACAAAGTCTAAACAAGTGTGAAGTTCAGCTAGAACCAAATGAACAGCCACATACTGTAATTTAAATAAATCTGGTCCACACCAGTTTATGGAATGTAATTTCTGTTATTTGTTCTGAACACACACCCAAGGAAGAGATATTATTGAAATATTTTAACGATACAACGCGTCATTTGAATGAATGACAGAAACGCTCCATTCTGTGTGAACTAAGCGATGGTCTCAAGCATATCCGATGTTAAACAACCTCCCGTCAGATACAAATTCCCAGCTTCACCCTGCCCACAGTACTCAAACTCGTAGTTATGAAACTAATTCCCGTAAGAGTAAGGGCTTCAAACTTGCCCACCCCTCCCCACTAACGATAGGATCATATATTCTGTGAATATTAAAGAATAACAACTGCAGGATCAGAAGTGACGTCTGTTCTTTCGGAATAGACGCCACATATATATATGGGGTTCTCGCCTGAGCTTCAGGACGCGCGCTAGCCGCGCGTTTCGCGTATTTCAAGCGTCGGCTTCGCTTCGCAATATCTCGGGATGTAATTTGCGTAGTGCGATGCAATCAACGCCAATGTTTGTGATTTATCATGCTATGGAGTGGTGAAGAAATAATATACAGGGTGTCCATAGCAGTTGTTGTTCCAGAGATATTTTTAGTGAGCAAGATAGCTGGTACACCCTGTATACGACATTTCGTAATGATGTGGAACGTGCGCGTTTAGTAAATAGTGTCTAATACATGACAATATTTTAAGGATTTTTTAATTTTAATTTTTTTTTTTTTTTAGTTTTGTTAATTTTTTATGTTTTATCTACAAATTTATCTTAAGTGTAGGAGTTGCCATTCAGAAATTCCTTTTATTTCTTTTTAAATACCAGTTGGCTTCGTAAGTGTTCAAATGTTTAAATGTTTGTAGAGATTATGGGACTTAACTACAGGGTCATCAGTCCCTAAACCTACAAACTACTTATGAACTAGTTTACACTAAAAACGGCACAAACTTCCATGTCGGAGGGGTTCGAACCACCGACCGCAGCGGCCGTACAGACCGTGACTGGCACTTCGTAAGTGATCGGGGACTTTTGTGGCAGCCAAATTTAGATTGAATAGTGAATAGCACTCTTTCTCCTAGAGTTGTAGCTATGCACACTGCTATTGCGAATTTTCCCGAATTGTTAATGGCAAATTTTTATGAGTGAATGTACATATCGTGAAGCTACAGTGAAGATCCCTAGATCCTTAAATACATTTCTGCATGATGATCTTGGGTGGGCTCCAGCAATTATTCTGATTACACGTTTTTCTGCAATGAATACTTTTTTACCCAATGTTGAATTGCCCCAGAATATGTTCAAACGTTTGTAGAACTTATGGGACGGGGTCATCAGTCCCTAAACTTACAAACTACTTATGAACTAGCTAAGACTAAGGACGGCACAAATATCCATCCCCGAGGGGGGATTCGAACCCCCGACCGTAGTGGCCGTGCAGACCGTGACTGGAGCGCCTCAGTCCCCTCGGCCACCGCGGCCGGCGCCCCAGAATATGATCCCATATGAAAGTAGTGAATGAATTGGACTTATCTGCTATGGTTTTAAGTCCCTAGAGCCGGCCGCGATGGCCGAGGGGACTGAGGCACTCTAGTCACGGTCTGCACGGCCACTACGGTCGAGGGTTCGAATCCCCCTCGGGCATGGATATTTGTGCCGTCTTTAGTATAAGGTAGTTGATAAGTAGTTCGTAAGTTTAGGGACTGATGACCTCGTAGTCAAGTCCCATAAGCTTAACAAACATTTGAACAATTTTGAACAAGTCCCTAGACTTATAAACTACTCTAACTTTCACTAAAAGCAAAACACACATATCCATGCCGGAGGGAGGACTCGAACCTCCGACGGTAGCGACCTTCAAGTCCGCAGCGCGATGCCTTAGACCACGGTGCCACTCCTGCGCGGCTCCGAGATAGTGCCCCGTCTTTAATAACTTCGCTGCCGACAAGACATTTCACCCTAGCTTCCTTCATTTTCGCTCTAGTGCATGATGATGCTGCTGCTAGTTTAAATAGCGTCTGCACAACGTCAGCTGATGCCAACTCTAGTGTAACAGCTGATTAAAACAGCTGTCAGACATACGTACGCACGTGTAACGTGATATCGCGTTACGCAGCGACTTCATACCTCCTATTCTGCTGTTTGTCCCCACCTTCGTCTCCAGCCCCACCAGTCTCTACTCCCCACTACCGCGGAAACAAATGCATAACGATCTCCTGGAAAAGCCTTGCCTCGAGGCCTCGCCCTTGACCACAACCGGTACGACACAAACTGTGTTGGTGTAGTCGCTAAGTCACTCCGAAGCAGTTTGGGATCTACAACGATTCCACAAATGTTTTCAGTATTCTGACGAAATTAAATTTATTAAAACTGGACGTGAAGAGGCTTAACTTCAAGTAAGTGTTGTATATGACGAGAAGTGAGTTAGTCAGAATCTCAAACACATAGTCCCTCCATTATTTTAACATCTAGGCATATTAGCAAGTTTCTGCGGAATACAGAGGTGTACTTCGTGTTTCACAATTCCTATTACAAGCTTCCAAGGGTTGTAGAAGACGCTTCGTAGATAAATCTTCCTTAATGAACTAATGTCCGGGAATTTACTTATTTGTCATTAACATACGTTTAAGGATGGCATCATAATAGATTATTTTTAAAAACTGAAACAAAAAGAAAATCGAATAAAGCGACCAATCGAAAAAAAGTGGATAGCAGACGGATTACGGAAAAAAATACTGAAGACGACCGCTGAACCAAAGAGGAAAATAGTAATAAAATGAATCCTTAAGACGACCGCTGGTCCGAAGCGGGAAATCCAGGTTCGAATCCCGATCTCACACAAATTTTGAGGATCGCCACAGAATTAATTTCAGTACCCTGTCGAGCGACATCCTGTCTAGAATTAGCGTCACAAGATTTCAGGAGCAACTCGACTGAGATCTTGAAGATTACCGAGAACTTCAACCGAGAAGAAGCTGTCCATATCAGATCATTAGTCTCAAGTGAATCATTAAACATAAAAAAATGGGAAACAAGAAGCTGGTCACCAATTTTGTTGACTAATTTTGTATGACAATATCGTGAGCTACGACTTCAAATCCTCACGTAATTTTTATTGTACCAGAATCTCGTTAGCTCATTGGAATCACCCTTAAGAATACTAACTCAAAATTTAAATACATGGGGTATGGGAGAATTATCTCAATCATGGGAAATCCAGAATTGTCTTTGATAGGATGAGTTTCTCTCAAACTATTACTATTTAACTGCACTGGAGAAAGTCATTCGAGAATGGATTAAGAAAGTACAGCCAAACATCAAGAATTGCAGATATATCAACCAAAATTTTATGGCATTATTTGACGACCTGGCGCTGCTTGTAAATAGCGCGGAAGAGGCTAAACACCAAATTGAAGACCCAGAAAAAATAGCAGCGAAAGCAGACTACAAATTTCATTTGAGAAGATAGAAATGATGCCAACTCCCAAGGTTGAAACACCTGGCATCGCACTGAATAATAACAAAATAATGAAAAAATTGTAAAAAATGCAAGTATCTTGCGAAGATTACAACTTGGGGAAAATTAAGCGGAAAGTAGAACAACTGAATCGAATCAAGCGCAAAGTATCATCCGATCAACCTAAAAGAAAAAAAGTCTCCCGATAAATGCTAATTGAACCACTATCACCCTGCTATTAAACCTCAAGCAACCTATCCTAGTGACACACTATTAAAGATGAACGCCATATCAACAACAGAAAAGCTACAGACGGCAGACAGAAGAATCATAACGAAAAATACAAGTGCCAGAACAATGGCGACTATTCCTACAAGAAAACTGAGTCATAACTGACATATTGCCGAACAGGAGGGTTGCTTTCTTCTACCACATATCAAGACAACCACAAACCACTACTGAAAAAGTACAACCAAGACCAACTAGTTAAAAGAATACAAAGATTATTTAGATTAGCTGTGCCTGACAATGCAAGAAATTGAAGGCAGAGAAGAGGAGATCTTGAGACATATAGGCACACACTTAAACTGATAAAAATTGCACCCAAACAGTACACCATAAATTACTAAAAAACGGTATCCAGGTCGCAAAGAATGAAAGAATCTTGGGAGCAGAAGAGAAAACAAAGCAAAATCTTTAACGAATGCTCTTAAATCTCAAATGTATATGGATTAATTAAAGTACCCAATGTTGGCGTATATTAAGTGAATAAATATGTACTTTAAATCAGAATGAAAACTGCTCGTAACACAGCACAAGCCAAAGCAATCTTGTCATGTCCTGATAAAGATGTAAATGAGGATAACTAGCTTATCTGACAGCTTCAAAACCATTTAAATACAAAAAATCTTTCTATTTTAGGGCATATGTAATGTCGCACGATTGATAATGTCTTGTAAAACATTGCACATCACAATTTAACCCACTATGGCATTTCTCATTTCGTGCGATATGACACCACACGCCATTGAAGTTTGGGGTGCATCACGAATTCCCATCAGATATAAAATAAACATGATATTACTGATGGATCTGCCCTCTTCCCCTCCGTCCAATCATTCGAGAATTCTGCGCTGGGGTGAATTATGGTTAACTTGTAATGAAGGGTGAATATCTCTAGATTTTTTCTTTAGATGTTTTTGAAGCTGCAACTTAAAGTAGCTAGTTTTCTCTTTTCCACATTTGACGCTTGACAGTACATATTCTCATTTTACTGCACAGGGTGGTAGCATTTTACATACCGGTTCCAAAAGTTATTATACCATCTTTGGTTACCTGTCGTAGTCGTGAGAGGTTGTAAGTTTCGTCACGATTTTATGATTATTTCACTGGGAATACTTAAAAGTTTACTGCAATTAACATGTAAATAATTAAATGATAATTATCTGACAAACTACTATGTCTTGACGTATAACGAGTGTTAAATTTAGCTCATCTTAAAACCGTGATATATCGACAACGGATAATGGTTACTCGCATAAAAAAAAATCGTTTTCACTTAATCCATGTGCTAAGTCAGACAGATTCGTACAAATTTTTAAGTGTAGAAATAACGCGCTTTAAAAACCTCATACAATTTTATTTTATTTATTTATTTTTTACGCAATATAATCTGAAAGATGCAGTTAAAATGGCCATTAGCGAAGCATTAGCTTCAGATCACTTAACATCTTTTGCGAGAAAAATTGATTGATTGCTATAATTTGCGTGAGTACCATCTCGGGTTCGGCTTTCAAACTTTGCTTAGTTACTGTAACATAGCTATAACATGAAATATGTTTTAATGGGCGTCGGTCTGAGCTAAAACAAAAAATTTTCACTTTCCGTTGCTATCTCAAACAGCTACACAGCCTGCGACCCTTGTGGTTTGATAGTAGCTTCACTACCTCGTATCGCGGAGGTTCGCAGGTTCAAGTATCGCCCCGGTTATGGACGTTGCTTTTAAATGTTTCGTTTCAATGTTAGTCGTGCGGATTCTTAAGAATGTAAAATGTTCCTTTCATTTTCTTTGATGTTAGATTAATCGCGGCGTGTGTGATTAGGTGACAGAAATTTGAGAACTTGTGTACAGGCTTTTTGCGACTTATTAAAAGTCTAAACTAAAAAGAAAACTAAAATAATAATTGTGGCACTAATAAAAAGTCCCGTTTTATTCAGATATTGAGTAATTTTTACTGCTCATATTTTCACAATTGCACACTGACATCACACCTGGAAAATTTATGCGTTAAAACCCATCTAGTTTCACATCTGTTCAAGTTTGAGTTTTTCGGTTTTCATTTTCTGTACAGTCTTGTCGTAAAACTTGTTCCATATGCCATGAAGCACCATGTCGTCATCAATAATATTCACTTGCCCTGAGATGAGTGAAACTGATTTTTGTATCCCATCCTCGTCGCCACTTTTGTGTCTCGTTTACGGTGGTCGTAGGTGTCGGTGGCCGAGTAGAAAGAGACAGACATAGGAATAAAGGATGCACGCGTGTGCAGGTACGGAGGTGACCAGCCAGTAGGACAGCAGAAAGTAGAAACACTAGAGTAAATTAGAACGAGATATATATTTCATAGAGACTTAGTAATACTTAACTTTTACATAGTTCTTGACTGCAGAATGCTGATACATAGTTTGTATTGAGAGGCCTGCCTACCGATGATTTCTAGTGCTTATCCGATAGGCAAGTCTTAACTGGTGCCTATCTGATTCCCAAGTGTTAACTGGTTCCTATCTCAGTCCCAAGTGAACGATGTCGTTCAGTGGTGGCCACGAGCGGAGTTGCAGCAGAGGGCGCTCGTGGCAGACGTCGTAAGAACGCCGCGCCGTGCGTGCATGGCGGCGCGCGGCGTAAGTAGGTGGCGCGCACTTCATACTTACGCGACACCACACTGATATCGTTCAAATAACTCAAAGGTCACTGAGCCGCTTCCTGCGATTGGTATACAGACATTGTACTTTCTGCGCTATTCTAAATTTTTAAGTTTTATTTTTTCCAGAATGACGCACAGCCTTTGCAGTTATTCCTTCTTTTAGATAGTCAAACACAGAGGTCTAAAGGTTTTCCGTGTTTTAAGGGGAGTCGTACCGGCCAATCTCGACAAAGCTAAATTGGCTATATAAATGTCCAGTTTTCTCAGGAGCTGTTGAGTATGTAAATGTGGTGTTTTTATCACATGTTCTCACATGTTTTATGGCTGTATTTCTCTGCAATCACTTTAAAATAACAGCTAGAAAAAAGTTTATGATTTTTTTCCCCTAAACATATAATTTTTCGGTGTAAATTATCACATTTTTAATTTCTTGAATTTTAACTTTTACAGTTAATATTTCTAAAGTAGAGCTACAACATCATTGTACTATCTATGTTATGTGGTAAATAATTCATTGATGTAGATTCAGAAGTTTCTGAGAAAAAGGGCATTTATATTGAAAAATGTCATTTTGAGAAAATTGCGTTTAAAAAAAATATATTAATATACAGCAAACTGATACATAAAAAATATATTAGAATCGTCGTTGATGGTAGTCTTCATCGCGTCCTTCGTGTTCTTCACCCAGTTCTGCCCTCCTTCTCTTGAATCTAGCTTCTTTTGGCATATTGTTTGTTGCAATCTCTGGCTTCATCATTCACAGCTCGTCTAATTCCATCACACCTTTAGTGGTGTTGTAACCTTCATGAATTCCAAGATATTCGAAAACCTGTAATCTTCCAGAACAGCCATCATTGAAAGCAAAAACACTAATTTTGGTTTAGTCATGATGAAACTTTTACTGGAAACATAGAAGCTAAAACACAGTGGATAACTATTGTTGTAAACACAAACTAATGTACAGTTTAAAAAGATTACTGCAAAGTATCGCTACTTTAGGCAACTTACTAAACGGTCAGTTCTTTACAAAACAAAAAAATCCCACAGGTTCTAGACTATACAGTTCCAGTGAAAACTGCCAATATGCGAAATGATGGAAAACAAAAATCTCAGAAATTTTGGTGCATGATTATTTTCAAATATTTATTTAAAATAGTAGATAATCAAATATTTCAATAAAGCCAACACCAAATTGAACATAAACGTCCATATTTCATAATCTGCATAAAATTAAAAATGAAGTTCTGTCATTATGGGCGTACTACTCCCCTTATGTATTGATAATGAGTGGCCAAAAACTATATCTGTGAAAAAATTATACTTACGAATGATTGCTGCAGAAAAATTCTACAAACAGCGTCTAAATGGAGGCAATGCGTTTTACAAGGTGTAACCTAACTCACAAAGTAAATGTTTTTTAGACATTTTAATATCATTCCGTTACTATTTTCAGTTAATAACAAGGAGGAATCAGCCCTCCTCTGACATTGGTTGAGAGTAAAGGGGCTGTGCTTGGTATGGCAGTTAGTAACGAGCCAGGGTGTGTATCGGGCATTCAAAAGTGCCACGATCCCCCTTGAGAATGTCCTCCGCAGTCGGGGACGAAACGTTGGGTTTCCACAATAAATGCACTAGACCACGGCATAACAGACCGGAAATTTTTAGTAATTTTGGCTGTCAGTCGTCTATGATTTCATCTTATTGTCATTCATGTTTCAATGCAGACTTTTAGCGTGCAACTAATGGCAAAAGCTGAGTTTTTAAACGTAAGAGTAAAAAGTTGTGTATGTGAACTGGTGGTTGATTAAAACCATTAGGAGATGTCAGTCAACACCACCTGCAAGACAAGGCCTCACAACTGGCCGTGCCTACGTCACACTTACAGACCGCGGCCGCCAGACGTGAACGGGGTGCATTTCCATACCTTGCTTTCGGTGCACATTACTCTTGATCTACAATGCGGAGGAAGTTGTGATTTTGTAACAACACTGAATGACATTAACCCAAACTGTAAAAGGAAATTTATTGAAATATCTGTTATAGTTTAAGAATTACAATATTTTATCTAATACAAGTTTTTATAATGCACCTTCGCATTCTGGAACCATTTTCTGGTGCATCGGTACTCTCATAGCATTTAGACTGTGGCAGGCTGCTGTCAACATTTCTAGGAACTCACTAGCTCTTGTTTTGTAGTTTGGAGTGTGACTGGGGAAATAGAAAAACCCTTATTACACTTCATTACTATTTCGTCTACAAATTATCGTTAAAATTACATACAGAATGAGAATCATAGGTCATTTTTACAATTAATTAGGCACAATACACATATACTGTCCAATTGGGAGAAATCTGGTGAACATAGCTGCAATCATTATGAAGATGTGTGTACCTAATGTTCTGAAATTGTAGTTTCGAGAAAATGAGAAAAGAATGTTCACTGTGTTTTCGACTCACCGTATGCTTCTCTCAGAACATTCCAGTGGCACAATCACGATGGCCAGTTGCTTCTTTATCCTGTGTAAACTTTCTCAGGAGTCTTTTCCTTACTCTGGACTCTTTAGTGGTGGCTTCCGGAGCCCTTTGAACTTCAGCTAGTCGCAGTCGATCTATGGCAGCTAGAGCAGCTATCGTATTATTTCCTGGTTGGATGCCTTATTTGTCCATTACTTTTGTCCTTCTACTTACACTGTCATTGAAACAGATCCATCACACCCATTATTAATACTGTCAGTGGTCACCAGCCACTAGATTTACAAAAATGTTCAAATGTTTGTTTAGTCTATGGGACTTAACTACGGGGTCATCAGTCCCTAAACTTACAAACTACTTATGAACTACTTACGAACTATGACGGCACAAATATCCATGCCCGAAGGAGGATTTGAACCCCCGACCGTAGTGGCTAGATTTACAGACTGCTTTAACTTATACTAAAGGCAACACACACATCAATGCCCGAGGGAGGAGGCGAACCTTCGGCGGAACCGGTCGCCAGTCCGTACCAAGATGCCTTAGACCACGCGGCTACTCCCTCTCGACTTGGAAGTTATCTACATCTACATAAATACTATGCAAGCCACATTGAAGTGCGTGGTAGAGGGTTCATCGAACAGCTTTTTAAGATATTTCTCTACAGTTGTATTCTCTAATAGCTCGCGGTAATAAGAAAACCTAAATCTTTCCGTTTACGATCTGATTTCTCATATTTTCTGATGATGATCATGTAGGTTAGTGCAGCAAGATATGTTCGCATTTCGTAGAGAGAGTTAGTGAAAGTAATTTCACAAATACATCTCGTCGAGGCGAATAACGCCTTTCTTTTAATGATTTGCATCGCAACTCGTGCATCACTTTCGTGACACTCTCTTCCTTACATTGCGATAATACAAGACGAGCTGCCCTCCTCTGAACTTTCTCAAAATCGTCTGTCAGTCCCGCCTGGTGTGGATCCCACAGTTCCTATTCTTTTTTTCCCACTTTTTTACTGCAGTATTAAGAGTACTAACAGTTCCACGAGAAAAACGTTTAGACCGTCCAATGAACTACCAGTGTTACACTCTTCGTACTGGTGGTTTTTTTTTTGTGTTCTTTGCCACACGGAGCTGTTGAAACTCTCATTCGGATTGTTTCCATGACTGTGGCAGGCATGGAATGTTTATGGTGATATTCCTCGCCTGAAGCATCGTCATGGACAGTGTGCAGACATTTGTTCAAAGAGCGTTTAGGACTCTAATAAACGTTTAAAAGCAAATGAAACATATATTTTTGGAAACGGGAGAAATTTGTTTTTCACATGGAGGCAATTTTTGTTTTCTATTTTTCAGTCATTTTCATGTCCAGGTCCCCTTCAAGCAACGCCGGGTCAGGAAGTTTTACTATACCTCTAGACGTAGAAATCATTTCATACAAAGAAAGGAAAAGACATGGCATTCTGCCCCCCCCCCCCCCACACACACACTTAACAACTGATGGGTATCCGATCAGTATGCTTTATGAATGGTAGCCTGTAACCTGGTATCGTAAGCTTGGTTGGCCTTGGTGAGCATGTGTTCCATCTGCACATCAATCGACAATGTTGGTCAGTTGATACGCGGATGGAACAAACGTAGAACATAGTGTGCCAGGTCTACGGATACCCTGCTAAACAGAGACCCCAATTCATTAGACATAGTGACTGGGTAGTGCATCAATTCATAAGTGAGGGTCTGAAGATGATGTTAAAACTAGTGGCCTAATTAAAATTTAAAAACCTATTATTTTGGCTGTTGGAGTTTATCTTCGTAAATTTTGTAACATTACACTCTACTAACCTAGGAAATTAGAATATTGTAAGGCACATAATTCATGAGATATGATATCACAAGGATTGAGCTCCATGAAAGCGAAACTGAAATTAATAGAGAGTACGGCAGAAGGAGATAAGGAAGGGATAAATACACATCCGGACAACTCTGGGAACTCAAGCTAGTACAAAATTTTCAAAGCTGAATTACTCTTAGCATAACCTCAACAGATTGGACTGAATTAAAAATACTGAAATTTTCACTCTGCAGCGAAATGTGCGCTGATACGAAACTTCCTGTGCCGAAACCGGGATTCGAACCTGATAACTCCGCCTTTCGCGGGTAAGTGCTCTTCCGTCTTTTTTCGCGGTCGTTTGTTGATGTTCGTTGAATATTTGGCTCAGCTTTTTTTTTATTACAGAGAGCGTTCAGCTCTGACCGGGCGCGCTGAGCCACGGCGCCCGGCAGTCGTCTGAGCTGCTGCAGCACGCTTCACAGCCCGTCCTCAAAATTTTACTTCTCCCACTACCTCGCCTCCTACTTTCCAGACGTTACGGAACTTCTTCTGCGAACCCAGCAAGACTAGAACTCCTGGAAGTGCCACAACCTAAGAGATGTTTCCAGAATGAAATTTTCACTTTGCAGAGGAAAGAGTGATAGTCCTGCAAGGTTCGTAGGAGAACTTCTGTGAAGTCTAGAAAGTAGGAGGCGGAGTACTGACAGAAGGAGATAGGTTCACAGATCTGTGACTGGCTGGAATACTTCCTAAGTAATAGAAGGCAGTACGTCCTCCTCGACGGCGAGTGTTCATCAGAGACGAGTGTATCGTCAGGCGTGCCCCAGGGGAGTGTGATAGGACCATTATATTCTATCTATATAAATGATCTGATGGACAGAGTAACTTGTAATTTGCGGCTGTTTGCTGACGAAGCTGTGGTGTATGGGAGGGTGTCATCTTTAACTGACTGTAATAGCATACAGGATGATTTAGACGAAACTCCTGGTTGGTGCGAATAATGGCAGCTAGCTCTCAATGTAGAAAAATGTAAGGTGATGCACATGAGTAGGAAAAACAATCCCACAATGTTCGAATACAGCATTAGTAGTGAGCATCTTGATGCAGTCGCGTCGTTCAAATATCTAGGCGTAACATTGCAGAGCGATATGAAATGGAACGAACACATGTAAGGACAGTTGTGAGTAAGGCGGACAGCCGACTTCGGTCTATTTGGAGAATTCTGGGAAGATGTACTTCACCTTTTAAGGAGACCGCTTATAAAACGCTTATACGACCACGTCTCGAGTATTGCTCAAGTGTTTGGGACCCGCAGCAGATCAGATTAAAGGAAGACATGGAAGCAGTTCAGAGGCGAGCAGTAGGTTTGTTACTGGTCGGTTCGACCAATGTGCGTGTGTCACGGAAATGCTCTGGGAACTCAATTGGGGATCGCTGAAGGAAAGATGAGGTTCTTTTCGTGAATTTCTATTTGAAGCTGAGTGTAGTACGATCTTGCTGACGCCTACTTACATTTCGCGTAGTGATCGCAAAGACAAGATAATAGAAATTAGGGCTCTTACAGAGGCATATAAGCATTCTTTCTTTTCTCGTTCTATTTGGGAGTGGAATAGGAAAGGAAATACCTATTAGTGGTACAGTGTACCCTCCGCCACTCATCTTATTGTGGATTGCGGAGTATGTATGTAGATGTAGATGTAAATGTACCCTGACTGGTACAAAGCTACCCTGATTGACTACCGCTTGCCCTCGAAAGGCAAAGATCCCAAGTTCGCATCCCGGTTCTGGCACACAATTTTAATCTGCTAATTAGTTTGAATTAAACATAATTCACTGTACACAGCCCAACGAATCTATCTAAAGACACCATACATCATAACCACAGAAACCGTAAAAAATGAAAAATGAGAATAATAAAGTCTTTCTCCAAATTTTATAAAGTACTGTACTACAAAATCAAAGCCTTACTCGTTTTAATTGTCTCTTCTATCCCAAAAAAACGTCAGGGGAAAGAGGGTGAGAGGACAGGAGGCGGAGAAGATGGTAAGGAGGGGATACAGAGAAGGGAATGGAGCCTGAGAGAAAAGAATGACTGGAATACTTCGGGGACACGTGCACGCCATACAAGTGCGCACAGAGTAGCTGTGTTCGCCTGATGAGTATTTGCGGAATTGATGTATGTGAGTAGATGAAGCAACTCGTTCGCCGGCCGCGGTGGCCGAGGGGACTGAGGCGCTCCAGTCACGGTCTGCACGACCACTACGGTCGGGGGTTCGAATCCCCCCTCGGGCATGGATATTTGTGCCGTCTATAGTCTTAGCTAGTTCATAAGTAGTTTGTAAGCTTAGGGACTGATGACGCCGTAGTTAAGTCCCATAAGTTCTACAAACATTTGAACAACTCGTTCGTTCTATGCAAGGTCATAGTAGAGGTGGTTTCTCACTGCCTCCCTCAGATCTGTAATGAGGTGTCAAAATGTTTGTCAAGCTTATGGGACTCAACTACGGGGTCATCAGTCCCTAAACTTACAAACTACTTATGAACTACTTACGAACTAGGACGGCACAAATATCCATGCCCGAGGGGGGATTCGAACCCCCGACCGTAGAGGCCGTGCTGACCGTGACTGGAGCGCCGCAGTCACCTCGGCCACCGCGGCCGGCATGAGGTGTCAAGTTTGTATCGACTGTGTCCTGTGATACGCTTTGATGAGTGCTCCGAATTATGCCGTCGTGGAGAAGGGAACGGAGAAAGTGATACCCGCTGCCATAATCCGGGACATTTGCACAGGGTGTGGTGATCATCTTACCTCTCCTTAGCGGTCAGATATTGTCAGTCTAAAAAGTAAATAAATAAATTTGTACCGGTGCCCTACTTACTTTGATGGCATCGCATAGAAATACGATAGCGAACGAAGCTACGGACCATTTGACGGCAGTAATCGAAGGGACATACGGTGTTTATCCAGGTCGTCAATGCTACCTTTCAGTACTGGAACTACCGTTTCATCCCCAGTTGCTTTCTCTCTTGTTGGCACAAGAGCGTTTGGACTCTAACTTCTCTGGCATTCTGGCACGCTTGCTGGTTCACATTCGGAAGCGAACATTAGCAGTAAACTAAAATCAGCGTTGACCTATACATCTAAAGAAATGTGCTCAGACAAGACAAATACATGTTTCAAGTCCGTAATGTTTATGACTTGGACCAAAAGTCGCAGTATTCCAGTGATTGTTTGCACAGCACATTGAATTCTTCTAGGCACTATTTCTTTACGACGACCTAGAAATAAGGCACAAATTAACGTTCTAACGTCCATCACCTCTTTTCGGAATGACTCAAACTGAGTCCTAACATTTTTCCTGAATCACGAAAGTTTTTATTAGTTCACAGTCTATAACGAAATCATTCCACTGTAGGTGAAGTTGAACTTATCTTATATGCTGGCTGAGGTCCATTGCGTTGTGAGCTGACTTCGGCATTCACTAAAGCATTTGATTTTACAGGATCTTTTCATAAATTAAAACCATCTCAGTTGATATGGAAACGATTTTATTTCCACTTAAACATTTCACAATAAAAAAAGCAGCAGCAAGCCAACAGAGCTGCTTACAGGTTTCTGGCCACTAGCATACTCTATCGAAGACTGGCTAAACAATGGTTTCTCCCAAACATCTTTCTACGTAACCACGTAATAAGATTGATGACAAAGTTTTGTAAATCACAATTAAACAGTATTCTTTTACATCAAATATGCCAAAATACAGAAATTAAAATATTACATTTAAGCTTTGACTATTTATGTCAATGTATGTACTTGTTTCATGAAATTTGTATTTAAATGTGGTACACAAATTTAAAGTCATCCTTTTGACTAGTGTTTACAGTGTTCAAATTATTTACATTATGTGTGTTTTCGAAATGCACACATATTTGTTTTGCCAATATTGTGTAGGCGTAATATTATTGTGACATGGAATTTTAATGTTTCAGTTTGTGGTCAAATTATTTATTAATACGGATTTGTATATGGTTGTCGTAGTTTTGTTAATTTCGAAGATAGTTTCTTAGTACCAAACGGATTATTAATTTTAGTGCATGAAAAATTATCAGTATTTAATTTAGGATCTAGTGATATATAAAACATGGTGTGCCCTAATTTATTTAAACAATAGGTATATATGAAATCATGTTGTGCAATAGTTTATAACATGTAGCATTATTGTTTTTATACAAATTAGTATCTATATAGGTTCAGCAATATCCGAAACTAAGTGTAATGCATTTTAGTGTTTGCAGCTATTATTTACGAAAGTATTAAAAACTGATAATTACGTAAAAGGTCAGCCAAAGTTATATTTAAATCAATGTACTATTTCTTAAAAGCGTTTTACTAATAGTGTTAATAGAATTTCAAACAGAAGGCGAAAATGTGAAATATCACATGTCCGGTAATGAAGTTTTACTTTAGGTATCAGATATTTCGTGTTTCTATGTTGGCAACTGATTTTTAGTAGTGAGCAACATAGCAGAAACGATACAACGTCCAAACATAAAATGTCATAATGGGCTCTGAGACATCAAGAGACACGCCCACTTGTTTGCTAAGCACTCGGAGCATCATCAGCGCTTACCTCACCATAACACCGGCTCCGCGTGTAGCTCTTTAATGTTTACAGCCTCACTGGATTAGTAGAGGCCCAGCCCTTGCGGTAACTGTTTGCAAAAAGGCCGTAAATTTTGCTATAAAGTATCTGCAGCCTTCCGTACTTAACGTAGTGAAGTAAGGAATAATCAAATATACTCATCCGTGCTGCAATCCCAAAGGCATTGTGCAACTTTGCTTGTTAAGTACCGCATAGCAGCCCTCTGACCTTGCGAACGCTGTAGGAGTTGTAAGCGTCTCGTAAAAAACAGTACTAAGAGTTTAACACCGGTAGTTCATTAAACGGCCTAAACGTTTTTCTCGTGGAACTTTTAGTACTCTTAATGCTGCAGTACAAAGGGGGAAAAAGGAATGGGAACTGTGGGATCCACACCAGGCGGAACTGACACACGATTTTGAGAAAGTTCAGAGGAGGGCAGCTCGTCTTGTATTATCGCGATGTAGGGAAGAGAGTGTCACGAAAGTGATGCGCGAGTTGGGATGCAAATCATTAAAAGAAAGGCGTTATTCGTCTCGACGAGAGCTGTTTGCGTAATTTCTTTCACTAACTTTCTCTACGGAATGCGAACATACTTTGCTAGCACCAACCCATATGATCATCATCATAAAATTTCAATGTGGCTTGCAGAGTATTTACTTATTTCCAAGCCGAGAGGGAGTAGCCGCGTGGTCTAAGGCATCTTGGTACGGATGGTGACCGCTTCCGCCGAAGGTTCGCCTCCTCCCTCCGGCATGGATGTGTGTGTTGCCTTTAGTATAAGTTAAAGTAGTCTGTAAATATAGTGTCTGATGACCACTGCTGTTTGTCCTCGTAGCGTCACAAACATTTGAACAGCTTGTTTAAAAACTTGTTTGTATAGCTAAAGGACCAAACTGCTGACCTCATCCGTCTTCAGACTTGAAAACTACTTGAACTTTTTCTAAGGACAACACTGACCCCAGTTCCCGACTGAGGACTCGAACCTCCGACAGGGAGTGGTCACGACACCATTAGCATCGCGCCTTAGACCACGCGGCCATGTAAGGAACACAAACATATTGCAACATAAACTACAGCGTTACGTAGTCCTGAGTAAACACACATCAGGACAGAAGCACAAGAGTTGTATTACATATAATCTTAACGGTATATATACGCAAAGTATTGTATTTTTTTGAAAGAAGAGAACATATAATATTTAGATCACGAAAGCATCATTGTACAAAGAAGCCATGCATTGCAAAAGCACTCATGTTTGTAAATAAATAGAGAGAAAATAATCTACTGAGTGGATGGATTGCATGATGGTTATGATGATAACAAAGGCAGTCATACCCAGCGTTCATCTTCCATTCTCTGTTGTTTGGAAGACTGAATTGTGTTACCCATAAATTTTCTATCATTACCACGGTACAGTACGATGGAGGGATAGTTAGTGTGTCAGTATACCCCTACCCTTTTCGTTCCTAATTCGTTTTCGTAACCACAAGAGGGGAGGTAGTACATTTTTGGAACACAGCCCTTAGGAACATTAACTGGAGGAAATATTCTCTTATTCTGTTGAGGTTGCCAGAGCATATTAATGAGCATGTCTGACATTCTAATGCTGATCAATTAAGTCAGTGTAGAACCAAAAGATTTGAAAAATATTCCGTTAATCCAAATGGTAAGTGTACTTTTCTCTCTCTCTCTCTCTCTCTCTCTCTCTCTCTCTCTCTCTCTCTCTCTCTCTCTCTCTCTCTCTCTCTCTCTCACACACACACACACACATATATATATATATATATATATATATATATATATATATATATATATATGTGTGTGTGTGTGTGAGAGAGAGAGAGAGAGAGAGAGAGAGAGAGAGAGAGAGAGAGAGAGAGAGAGAAAAGTACACTTACCATTTGGATTAACGGAATATTTTTCAAATCTTTTGGTTCTACACTGACTTAATTGATCAGCATTAGCATATATATATATATATATATATATATATATATATATATATGTGTGTGTGTGTGTGTGTGTGTATGAAGTTGTAGCTTGTTGGTTTGTTTTTAAAGAGATGAAAAATGTCTTTTTTTATACCTTGGGTACTTAAAGAATCTTTGCTGTACGCAATCTGTGTAGTCAAATATTTAAATAACTAACTGATCGTGCGCCGGCCGCGGTGGCCGAGGGGACTGCGGCGCGCAAGTCGCGGTCTGCAAGGCCACTACGGTTGGGGGTTTGAATCACCCCTCGAGCATGGATATTTGTGCCGTCCTTAGTGTTAGCTAGTTCGTAAGTAGTTTGTAAGTTTAGGGACTCATGACCCCGTAGTTAAGTCCCTTAAAACTATGCAAACATTTGAACTGATCGTGCAAATATCTGATAAACTTTAAAACGTGATATTAACAACATAAGTAAAGAAATTGATCCCAATGAAAATTAAATACTGTCCTTTATCGTGATTGAGCGTTGACTAACTTTGTACTAAGAAATGAAATAAGATTGCACTATAAACTGCATTGGCTTGTCTCCGTCGGAGATTTATATTAAGCATGAGAAATATCACTTCTTTAACTTTTGCGTACCCAAGATAAATTGTATGCCGCAGTATAATATACTGATATTTCCTACAAGAATTTACTACAGAGTTTGAATATTCACTCGGAGGTAAATTACTTCGTCTTTAAACTAATGTTACAAAAATTATTTCAAATTCGTTCCAGGTCCGTTGCCCACGTTGAAAATTAAATGGTTACTGTCCTATTATTTCACAACTGCCGTCGCTGGACAATTAAATGATAATTAATTTGAATCGGCCAAGAAATGGCGGCTGGCGTCTGCAGTTCAGTGACTTCGTTGGAGACGCTGCTGCTGGAACTGAATTTCTGATAAATGCTTAAAATATCCGAATAACATGAAATCATAATTAATAGTGCTATTTGAAACAACAATAACACATATACAGGAATGTAACAGACTTGAAATTTGTAAATTTCGAGAATCGTTGCTAGATTGTTAACCAATAAATACAATGATATCCCTCCTTTCGTCCTCTCAATACAATTGCTGACATCCGACAAGACAAGATAATGATTATACAGTGCCATTTATATTATTAAACTTAGGGCTAAGATAACAATATCATAATACTAAAAGTTCGTAGTTATAATTGATTATTATTGTCCTGGGTTTGATATGTTCAGCTCTGACATAACTACACCTAACCACAGACATATATTACTACACTGACAAACTAGCCTCTATGACTGAAGCCTGACGGCACCATCTTGCCTCACCTCACGTCATAGTTTCTGTACGGTATTAGTATTAACTTCTGACACGATATGACGTTGTAAGCCATATTAGTTGGTTTGAGCAGGATTTGCATTTGAGCCAATACTTCCGCAATGAATTTAATACATACATTGTCGAATCGTGTTATGAGAAGAACGTATTACGTACGGTTAAATTTTACTTAACGCCCTGGCGCCGTAGCGTGATTACCTTGTTAGTAATGTTACGCTGGCATTATCCTGTCGCGTGACAAATCAAATGTTTGTCATGAAATCTTCGTTTTACCAGAGCAGTTTCTTTTACTGAGTGAACGAGGGTACACACAAGAACCTGTCAACCATAGAGCAGGAACAGTATTATTTATTTACTTCATCGTCTGTACGAAACACTAATCAAGTCACTCAGTGCGGACTTCTGAGAATATTAACATCTTTGCAAAAACTTTCTTCCGTTTCGTTGATGTTGCCAATATAATCACGCGAGACCGCTGGGATGTTAGGTAAAATTTTACCGTTACATACAGTAAAAGCAGAAGTAGTTATCTGGATAACACCAAGAAGAATAAAGATATATATTATCCACGACAAACAGCACATTTATCACGGTCATACTATTAAAAGGAAAAACCGAAGTTGACCTAAACTGAAAACCGATTAATAAAAGCAGTAAACGCGACTCATTAGTGTATATGTCAAAGCGGACTATAGGTTTCCTGTGAACTCAAAAGAAATGTTCAAATGTTCGTATAGTTTATGGGACTTAACTACGGGGTCATCAGTCCCTAAACTTACAATCTAACTAATACTAAGGACGGCACAAATATCCATGCCCGAGGGGGGATTCGAATCCCCGACCGTAGTGGCCGTGCAGAACGTGACTGGAGCGCCTCAGTCCCCTCGGCGACCGCGGTCGGCTCCCAAAAGAATGATACGTGTTATCCACGATGAAAAACACTTTTACCACACTACTGAAGGAAAATCCGAAATGGACTGAAATTAGTAAGAGATTAATAATAAAAGCAAATTAATGCAACTCGTTACTGTATGTGTCAATTTTACTCCAGTTGAAAAAATTACAGCCACATACAACACACCAATTTCCCATATGTCAAAACTCCAAAGACAGCGTAGTTACGTCAGTCGTATTTTACATTTTTCTCTAACAACACACGCGACTGCTCTCACATTTATAGTATAGAAATATGGCAGCCAGACTTTACTGACACCAATGATACAGTCTACGGCATTGCCAGTCTAGTAATATATGTCTGTTCATCTAACACACAGTCACATCGGCAAGGGGGTTAGAATAAAGAGAGATGGCATTATCTATGCTGAGCACATACGTCAGTTGAAGCCTCTCCGCCATCTCGGTCAGTTTTGGAATTCTGTTTCTCTGTTAATACTATGCGTTAAGTCGACTCTCTTACT
Organism: Locusta migratoria; assembly: GCA_026315105.1. Classification (NCBI taxonomy): domain Eukaryota; kingdom Metazoa; phylum Arthropoda; class Insecta; order Orthoptera; family Acrididae; genus Locusta; species Locusta migratoria. The sequence continues at coordinate 224,764,357 of CM048745.1, forward strand.
GTTAATGAATTGCACTGACAGTCACTGCAAAGTATGTATTTTCAAACAATAAATATTAATAAACACTCATCATAATGTATTTGAAAACTTAATTTTTACCGGCTAATTTCCACTCTTTTAACACGTTTATATCACGGCAAAACCGTCGGACGTTTTATTCCTATTTTAAGTGACGTAAAACCTTAGTTCTACAATACGAACACTTCTCCAAAACTTAGCAATATAGCGGAGGCAGGCTTCACTTTTGCAGCGTAAGGGCGTCTCCCTGTGTTCTAGCCTCCTTGGATATAGGTCTATTATTAGACTGGCTATGCCGTATACAGTATCATTGATGCCATGATTTCTATACTATAAGCACTATAAGCAGTAGTGTGTGTATTTACAGAAAAGTCGTAAAATACGGATGAGTCCACGTAACTAAGCGGTCTTTAGAGTTTTAACATAATGGTCTGTTCGTGTGTTGTAGATAGCTGTAATTTTTCGTAGAGAAAAATGAAGATACCGGTTTATGGAGTAATGAGTTCATTGATTTGCTGATTTTATTAATCAGCTACCAATTTCATTTCACTTCAGCTTTTCTATCAGTAGTATGGTCGTTATAAAAGAGCCATTTTTCGTGGATAAGACGTATGTTTATTTTTTTGAATGTTCTAACGAAATCTAAAGTCTACTTTGATATATACAGTAATGAGTCTCGTTAATTTGCTGTTTTTGTTAATGTTACCAGTTTCGATCAACTTTGGGCTTCTCTTTCAATAGCATAACCGTTAAAAATGTGCTGTTTGCCGTGGATACCACGTATATTTATTCTACTCGGTGTTTTTCCGGTGACTACAGTGTGCTTTGCCGGCCGCGGTGTTCGAGGGGACTGCGGTGCGCCAGTCACGGTCTGCACGGCCTCTACGGTCGGGGGTTCGAAACCCCCTCGGGCATGGATATTTGTGCCGTCCTTAGTGTTAGCTAATTCATAAGTAGTTTGTAAGTTCAGGGACTGATGACCCCGTAGTTAAGTCCCATAAGCTATACAAACATTTGAACAATTGAATTTGTACAGTCTGCTTTAACTCATGTCCTCATAACACGGTTCTAAAAAGTATATGTTAAATTTGACTACTACGGAAGTATTAGCTCAGATGCAAATCATATTTATCTACTAAAGGTTAATCCTACACTGGATTCCCCATTTTTCTCTCTCTCCCTCTACCTTCAAAATGTTCAAATGTTTGTAGATCTATCGGACCAAACTGCGTGGTCATCAGCCCGTAGCTTACAAACTACTTAAACCTAGGTAAACTAACCTAATGACAAACACGCCCACACACCCATGCCCCAGGGAGGACTCGAACCTCCACGGCGAGCAACCGCGCGCTCCGCAGCGAGACGCTTTAGACCGCTCGGCTACTCCACCGCGGCACCTACCTTTTTTTTTTTTTTTTTTTTAAGAAACGAAACGCCGTCTAAAGCGTGAAAACATGCAGTTGGGCAGTTCGACAATCGGTTGTGTTAAGTAGCAGAAGATCAGTTGGAGAATATTGTCCTGCCTCAGAGGGGACCCGAATGGATTCGAGGCAGAAATTCGTCGTACTGCGCAAGACGTCACCGCCGAAGCAAGTGGCGACAGTTGTAGATGTAGCCCGGCATTAACCTGTTTACTCTGTATGCGCGTGCGCGAGAACGTTTTTGTTTCGTTTATTCGTATCTTTCACGGCAGAAATGCCTGGTTGTGCGGTCGCCGGTTGATTGTCATACATCAGGAAGACTAAGGCAACTGGAATTAATTACCACCAGTTTCCCAGGAATCTGCAGCTTCAACGAGTGTGAACATCAAAATGTTATCGGAATGACCATATTAATGGTGCAAATGCTACTGTTTGGGAAAAGAGGGATCCAGTACATAAGTAGAATGCCCAGTTGAGGGATTCAGATATCTGGCAGGCTACATTGCACGCCGTGCTGCGAAATATGACACCTCACTGGGGTGTCGCCTAATAAACTCTCCTCCTCCAAAACACCTCGTAGAATACGGGTGGATAAAATTTCTATCACGAGGTGGTTTGTTAGTGCCGTCTGAAGAGTGGATGCGACAGATCTCAGAGTTTGAGCTGCTTTTCGATGAGATTAACGGAAGTGACAAACTTTCAAAAGAAAAAAAAATATTTATAAGAGATTAGCTGACGCAATTTCGCAGAAATATCTTCACGTGGTGCTGGAGATCATTAATATATTCTTAGGGACCCGAATTTTTATTAGAGTGCGCTACCTCAACATAAAGCTGAAGAGAGAAAGCAGCGGCATCACAGAGGCGAAAATCTCGTCAGTGGCATTCTTCGGCTGTTGGAAGGATTTAACGAGATGTGTAACTGCAATAAGCAATGCGTAAACAGTTGACTTCCGTGTATGTAGTGGCGTTCTGTGTGACGGCGCAGCGCCGCTTCGCGCCCCTCGCTGGCAGTTCTGCTTCGCTGCTGACGTTATTTCAAAGACCAATAGCAGGTCGTTTCGCTTCGGGCCCAACCTTTATATAATAACCTTGTTCCTGCCTGTCAACAAGTAAGTGACAAGCATTAAGGTGTGATGTGCTAGAATCGACGGCCAACCACGAGTAACAGCAAACTAGCCCGTGTCATATGTCAACAGCATCGTTCAGATCAAATGTAATTCTGACGTGCCTGTCGCTCGTGTGTCATTGCAAGATTGAAGCGGTGTGCGCCCCCCAGCGATTTCACAAGCGTTCGCAATCCTGTCCGTCGCATATTAGATCGTTGCAACAGTCATCGATATACATTCCCTGCCTGCTGCCCACGGAGTCGTCAGTTGTAACGAGGTTGTCCCAGTGCGCTGTGCTCAGAGGTAACAAGATTCAAATTTTATATGTTTGTAATTCTATGGGACCAAAGTACATGTTGATCTGTCGTTAGACTTAAAAACTACATAAACTAATTGTATTGGTGTGGTGTCGGTTCTTCCGGGCGTCCGAAAGAACAGACACCACACCTGTTTCGCAGCCAAATAGCATTTGCAAATGATAAGGGTAAGGGAAGGAAGAAGGATAGGAAAGAAAGGATTCACAGTGGCCGCATTTGGGCATTGATATTAAGCAATGGCGACGAGTGAAAATGTGAGCCGGACCGGGAATCGACCGACAGAACACAAATACAATAAGTATTAAACGCGACGACGGCGTTAGCTTCAGTTATTTCACCGCAGATGCGGTCATACGTCCGACCTCGCACGGGAATCCGTAAAGGCGAGTGTAAGAGGGCATGGACGATAGGGGCGCTACAAACATAGCGTGTGACATGCGGGAATCTGAGACGGACGGGAGGCGAGCACGGGTGGCCAAGTGGTTAAGGCGACCGCTGGCCCGAAGCGGGAGACCCGGGTTCGATTCCCGGTCCAGCTCACATTTTCACTTGTCGCCGTTGCTTAATATCAATGCCCAAATGCGGACACTGTCAATCCTTTCTTTCCTATCCTCCTTCCTTCCCTTCCTTTATCATTTGCAAATACTTAAACTAAGTTAAACTATGCCGATGACGGGCAATGATACTTTCTTCAGTGCGGAGGTACTCTTAGGCCCTTACTGACACGGGAATCAGTTTGAAGAAACCACGAGTTTGAGTAATAGTGAACCGGGAAAAGCTGAGAATGTGAATCTGACGGGAGGCGTACTTGAGAAGGTGCAGGTGTAGTGATCGCTGTGACTCCAATGGTGTAGGGGTCAACGCAACTGCGTAGACAGCAGGAGATCGGGTTCGAACTCCAGCTGGGTACACATTTTCAACTGAACTCTTTCACAGTTAATGTCATACATTCCGTGAATAAGTTAACCCTTTCGCGGTTGTTGGGACATACGCCGTGGCGGATATAAGTTTTTTTTTTCTTGGGGGTGAGGGGGGGGAGCACAAGGCTGAGGAGGGTGACATGTCCTTTAAGGGCTTTAAGACACTAATTTTAAAACACACACGCAATATATATATATATATAGGGTGTTTCACTAAGTGTGTTTGCCTCTGTAATTTATAAAATAATAGGTGACGGAAATTTTAATGCGGTAGGTCAACACAAGAAATGTTACACTTTCTGCAGAGCTATGAACATAGTTTATTGTATCATTTTCCAAAGAGTTACAGCCCAAAGATATAATTTTTTAAATGGAACAATAGTTTTTTTCTATCGTGCTTTGGATTCGTTGAAACCAGCTGCGTCCAAATCAATTTAAACTACATTCTTATCACTGTTAGTTTGGGATCTACAACCCTTCAAAGTTCCGGGGGCGGAGGCTGCGATAGCGTAGCCGACTGGCCGAGTGGCTATCCCCTGGGGCACGGCCCACTGTCTCATGACCACCAGCCAGTCAGCTACGCTGTCGTAGCCTCCGCCCCCCTAAACTTTGAAGGGTTGTAGCTCCCAAACTAACAGTGATAGGAATGTAGTTTAAATTGATTTGGACGCAGCTGGTTTCAACGAATCCAATGCACGATAGAAAAAAAACTATTGTTCCATTTAAAAAATTATATCTTTGGGCTGTAACTCTTTGGAAAATGATACAATAAACTATGTTCATAGCTCTGCAGAAAGTGTAACATTTCTTGTGTTGACCTACCGCAGTAAAATTTCCCATCACGTATTATTTTATAAGTTATAGAGGCAAACACACTTAGTGAAACACCCTGTATATATATGAAATAAATTTTATTACAGTTATTGTCACATTAAACAGCGTAAATTTTCTAAATTTACCAAAAAAAGAAACAGAGAATGTATAGCCTGAATGCCCCGTCTTCAGCTGTGGGCACACTTGCTTCACCTTTCATTACCATAAAAGATGAAATACGTGCCAGCAGCTGAACACGAACTTTGCAATAATTGGACTATAAGACTGAATAAGATTGACCACTTGAAAATTCAAACGATATTGTACAATATGGTCAAAAATAACAGTTTTGTACAATGATGCCCACAGGATTATGATATTAAATGAACCAAGTGGACGTAATGGTGATTGTACCAACACCTAAGCCATATGGTATCAAATAAATAAATAAAATAAAATAAAAATAATGTTCAAATGTTTGTAATCCAAGGGATCAAACTGCTAAGATATCGGTCCCTTGCCTCAAAAACTATTTAACCTAACGCATTCTAAAGACAAAACACACACACACACACACACACACACACACACACATTCACAAGGGAGGACTAATACCTCTAGTGGGAGTGGCCGCGTACTCCGCGACATTGCGCCCCAGATCACACGGCCATTCCAGTGCGGCGCACATGGTTTGACTGTCATTTTGGTAAATCTAGTGTTCCGAAACTCTTTTTTATTTTGTGGTAAAGTATTGAACTTTTCACTGTTTAACGTGGTTGAATAATCGTAATATTTTTTGTAATCAAAGGAACTTGAGAATGACTCCATAGCACACCGAAACTAGTAGTGCATTGGTAATTAGATGAAAGTATTTCATTCGACAAGTGAAGACGATTTCACTTGGTGATGCCAGCAGCACAGAACATTTGTACTACTTGAAGAACATCGATTTATTTCGGAGATCTTCCAACGTTACGCTGCCCCTAGACGTAAAATATTACTGCAAACACTGTTACGGGTAACCTTTCCAACACTGCGACGTTGCCTTCCGCCACAGACAGACAAATATATACAGACGGGAAACCTCCGTAAGGGCCCCGTCACACGCTCAGGGGTGCGGGGAGGGAGGGCCAGAGCAGTTTCGTAAGATGTCCCATGATGGCGCTGCGGTCATAAGCAGCTCTTTAAACTGGCCAGAGCAGGGGGCATGTAGCTGCTGTCCCCACCACCACCTCCCCTCAAACGCCAGCACAGCAGACACAGCCGTGGCCTCGTGGCAGGTGGCACGAGCTCCTCTCTGTGCTTCAGCTCACTGCTTGTTGCCTTCCGGCAGCGATGGTACGCGTCTCCTGCCGCAGCCAACAGCCAGTGTACGAATCGTCAACTTACCGTGGACTCACAATACTGTATCCGACACAGCTGTTTCATTATCAAACAGTGCACCGAACAACAATCAAACAGCCAGTAAATACGTCGCACTAAGTTTGATATTTCTTCAAAACCTTAATTCAGATTTCCTGTGTTTGCGTTGTACTGAATTTCTTCTTCATGCTTTGTAAAGTTGCTACGCAAAACTAAATAAGTTTTCAAGAAAGTTTTCGCGATCAACAAATTTACACTTGAAACTCCCCGCCAGATCAAAATTGTGTGCCAGAAACGGGATTATAATCTGTGACCTTTCCCTTTCGCGCGCAAGTGCTCTACCATATGAGCTATCCCGGCACGCATCACGGTCCGTCCACACAACTTTACTTCTACCAGTACCTCGCCTCCTACTTTCCAAATTTCACAGAAATTCTCCTGTGACCGTTTCAGGACTAACACTCCACATTCTGGAAATATCCCTTAGTCTGTGGCTAAGTCATGTCTCCACGATATACTTTCCCCCAGGAGTGCTAGTCCTGCATTCTGCAAGGTTTGTAGTTCTTCTGTGAAGTTTGGAAAGTAGGAGGCGAGGACTGGCAGAAGTAAAGTAGTTAGGACGCACTGTGAAGCGTCCCGGGTTAGCTCAGACGGTAGAGAACTTTGCCCGCGAAAGGCAAAGTTTGCAGGTTTGAATCCCGGTTCCGGAACACAATTTTAATCTGCTAGGAAGTTATATATCAGCGCACACTCCGCTGTAGAATGAAAATTTCATGCTGAAACTTACACTTCACTGTGTTTTAAGAAGAATGTCTGCTGCTATGAAAATACTATATATCTGAAGTGTGGAAAACTGCCGTTGAAATTTCTAATTTGCTCCAATAACTGGAAAATCGGAACGTGTAGCTACAAATAAAACTGTTTATAATAGGTGGCAGTACTCTCTCTTAGTGTCAAGGAAAAGAATCCAGAGAGATGAACAGTTTACCGAAAACACCTGAGCGCGCTAGCCTGAACACAGCCCTTGAAATTCAGTTTTATTCACATAATTACATCCTTTATTTACGTTATGAGTAAAAAATACACAATAGCTCATTTATCTCCCAAGCAATCACGAAACAATAAACAACTTTATTTTTATAGTAAATTACTGAGAAAAAAGAGCAAGAAGCAATTAAATGAAAGCATAACAAAGAGTCAATTTACATTATGTTAACTACAGGCAATTTTAAACTCACAATTACATGCTGCCCGTTAGTATAAGTTAATTATTCTGATGCTGAAATTCTTTCCCTTCATCACCCCCTCCCCTGCCTCCCACCTCTCTCTCTCTCTCTCTCTCTCTCTCTCTCTCTCTCTCTCTCTCTCTCTCACACACACACACACACTCTTCTCTTTCCCTCTCTCGCTTCTCTCACTCTCTCTCTTTTTCTTCACTCTCTTTTTTTTTTCGGGCCGTACGGGGAGAGGGGGCATAGGGGCATGTCCCGCCCCCCCCCCCCCCCCCGAATGCGTTCTTGGACATACGCGTCCCACTAACTTCGGAAATCATTTGTACCACTGGGAGGCGAGTGCTGCCATCTGTTGGAAGCCCTTCAGAACGCGAAAAAACAATCGGGGCACTGGAATTCTTATTGATAGAAGGCTGGGACTCTTTGTGAGCTGCCGCGTGAATTTTCGTGCCGTACCCATTGTTTATTGTGCTCTGAATATGTTTTCGTCGTTTTCTCGCTACCGAAAATGTCCTGAATAAGTACATTTGCGCTTTCTAAAACTCATTTTACTTAATTTTTTCAGTGAATTTACAATTAGTGGGACGCATGTATCCCGGTGACCATTGTGTAGCCCTATAGTGATTTTATGTTGCGATATTGTAGTACTCATATTAAAAGGAAAAAAAAACGATTTTCTATAAATGTCTTGCGCTAATAAAACACTGTATGTGGCTTACCGTTATCTATAATTTCTATAATAAAAGCTGTGAGATATCGAAATTCTGGATTTTTTGTTTTCACTGCCAGACAACCCTTTATAGAACAGATTAGTACCAACAATGTGTTGATGGAGGAAAACAGTGTTGCGAGTTAAAATGAATTGAATGAACAAAATTTTGAAAGTGATGAATCTACAGATTCTGATTGGGATGGTGATGCAACCCATTTTGAAGGACTAAATTTACCTTCCTTCCTTGAACCAGGACCAACAACAAACTTCGCTTTGACAGACAATGACTTTGTGTATTTTGACAAATTATTTG